>JAQJZQ010000001.1:2562275-3843413 GCA_028828865.1 Penicillium sp. IBT 16267x
TGGCTGACTTTCCAACACTTGAAAGCTCGATCGAACCCGCCGGTCCCCAACTGGATCTCCCTGGGAGATCACTTCCCTCCCTACCTGGATGGAGCTTATGACCAAACCGATGATCAATGCTGGCACTGGCAATACGGGAGAAGAAACTGCTGACGAAGGGCCGAAGTACTGTGGTTCTCTCCTTGCAGCGCTGAGACATAGAAGTGGCACTTCATTGCTGAGCAGGTCGAGGTTGGCACTGGTATCTCCAGTGGTTGAACTCGGAACTTTAGGCGAAGTTTCACATAGATAGTCAGCTGGGGATGTCGAATGAACATCCTGTTCTCCTTGATAACTCTGAATTAGATTCTCCAGATAAGCCACCCGGGCTTCGAGACTTTGCATATAGTCTCTCGGTCGATGGAGCCCAGTCGCTGGGTCCTCGATGAGACATTCTATGTTTGAGGTGAGAACGTGTTATTCGCAGGAAATGTTTCTCATATCTCGATCTGTTCGCTTGCAAGGATCGCATCTAGGAATTTGTGCATCACACTATCTGCATACTTGAATCAGTTCACGATTCAGATGGTTTGAAGGAGTGACCGTAGCAGTCTTCAGATTGAAGGAAGGAAGTAGACCTTTAACTTATGCTGCTTGCAGTGAAAACAGGCCAGTGGGGTTTGTTTCCCAATCAGTACCCGCTTTGTGGGATGGCCTTTCTCTTGCAGACTCATGCTGATTCATGTTCATGATGTGGTGCGGGGACGCGGGGGAACGCCGACATGGCTCTTATCAACTTATCCAGTAGAACTGAGTGTATGTTATCTCGACCCCTCATACAAAGCTCGGGAGAAGCCGACATGTGGAATGTCCAAATTGGCACTTCCGCTTCACCTCCGAAGGTTCGCATTTCTATTCCCATTTCTATTCCTATTTCTTCCCTTCAATCCAGGTTTTCTCTAGAAATCCATTCCTCAAAAAAGTCCTTATACACAATGTCCACAAAACCAAGAGTCGTGGCCCTAGGCCACCCCCAGTATGCAGGAGCCGATTACATCGCCGAATTCCAAAAGGCATTCAACTTCTCAGTATTGCATGCTACAAACCGCGCCGAGACGCAAAAGATGTTACCAGAGGACATCGCCGCCAACGGCCCCATAGACGCCTTCTTGATTCGCATGGGTACCCCGCCCTACGAACCTTTTGACGAAGACCTCCTCAAAGCACTCGTCCCTGACTGCAAGATCATCGTATCAGCGAGTGCGGGATTCAACGAATTCGATGTGCAATGGATGGCAGACGAGGGAATCTGGTTTTGCAATACTGTAAACGCGGTGGCCGAGGCTACGGCGGATATGGCCTTGTTTTTGATTTTGGCTGTGTTGAGAAATACCACCAATGCAGAGAAGAGTGCTCGAAATGGAACCTGGAGAACACCGAATGGGGGTGGTATTGCTCCGGCGCGAGATCCTGCTGGTCTGACCTTGGGAATTGTGGGAATGGGTGCGATTGGAAAGGTGAGAGGCGTTTCATTTTATGGGAGCAGCCATTTATTAACAATTTCTGCTATAGCATATCGCCAAAAAGGCCGCATGCTTCAACATGAAGATCGTGTACCATAATAGGAACCAGTTGTCTGCGGATGAGGAGGCTCAATATGGGGCTACATACTACAACACCTTGCATGATTTGCTTGCTGCAAGCGACGTTGTCTCACTGAGCTGTCCACTCAATGCAAGCACAACGAATTTGATCAGCGAAGCCGAGTTTGCGGCCATGAAGGATGGCGTATTTCTGGTCAATACTGCCCGAGGTGCGGTTATTGACGAGAAGGCATTGATCGCTGCCCTGGAGAGCGGCAAGGTGGCACGCGCTGGGCTGGATGTCTTCGTCAATGAGCCATCGCCGGATCCATGGTTCCTACAGAGCGACAAGGTCGTTATCCAACCGCATCTTGGTGGCTTGACAGATTTTGCCTTCCAAAAAGCGGAACGGGAGTGCTTTGAGAATATCCGGGCCTTTTTCGCTAAAGGACAGGCAAACTCACCTGTGATGGAGATTAAGGCTAAAGCATGAGCCGAGGAAACAATGCATAATATTTTTCGTGGCATCAATCATGTTATGTTTTCGAAAGCGCTATTCATTTGTTTTCGAAAGCGCGATTTTCGAGTATAAACTCCCTCCTCAGTTTCAATGCCAATCCTTGTCTCCTCTTCCTGATTATCCCCCTCATTCAAATTTTTACAAACCGCATTATTTTATGTCCATCAAACCCAATAGAGAGAGACAAAGTACAGAATGGGGATGAGCAAATTGGTCAGGGTATTAATTCACGAAAACAGTAACGACATAACCGCGGCGAGCTAGATGTAATGCAGTGCTGAGCCGGAAAATCCCGGCCCCGACGATAATAACAGAATCATTCGGCTCATTGTGGCGCCGCTGGTGTAGAGTCGAGTCTGCCTTTCCTTTCCTTCCACGATTCAGATCTTTGTACTCAGGCCATGGATAGGGAGAAACTGAAGGGGTATGGGTTCTCCCGAGCTCCACTAGATAAGCGTCGTGACAGCATTTCTCCACTTTCTCCACTTTCAAGCTCAACTGTATACAGTATTCTTGGCTACATCTTGTCCTGCAAGATGTAACGTGACAGGAAAGCGTATATCGCACTATCGGGGGTCTTGGAATCGGTCCTCTTACCGTGACGAGAACCAATTCTATCGTCGAGATCGCACCTACTGAGCAATAGGCGCAGGGTCATGTATAACGGATGTCGGAATTTCTCCGGGAAACGATAATTTGAAACCTTTTAAGACAACTTTAGATTGATAATGTACATGGAATCCACAAAATACTTGCATCTCAGTTGCTAGTTTCCATTAGATCAAAGCTCGCTGCTGTCACCCAAAGCAAGAGCCCGAACTGTTATTTCCATCATCAAATTTCAAAAAATTCCACGTCTGCCATACGTAGATCTCCCTATCATTCACAGACTCTCCTCTCTCTTCACGCTACTGAAGCGCAGAGTCAATTTTGGACCCTTAACACACCGTTTCAACATGTCAACCATCCAGTTCAAGTTCCTCTTCATCAGCATCTCTTCAATCTCCTTCCAAGATTCGGAGAAAAACCATGCCTGGGGCACATGATCAGCAATGGTGCGACATTTAGCCGCAACGACCGGCTCTGCTCCATTGATGAGTGATCTGTACGCGCGAGATTGACGTTTTGCACCGACATTTCCGATAACTTGAGTGCATTCCAGCTTCCAATTGATAAACGTGTCTGTCAGTACATGGGTGAGCTCAATTGCATACTGGGTCGGCAGAAAAAGAGTCCCTCGCCTCAAGGGCTTTTCGATAAGAAGGCATCCAATACCGACGGCAAATGCCAATCGGCTGGCACTGGTTGGATCCCTGGTGATAAGGCGGAGGATGTTGAGTTTCCGATTGCCGTATTTTCGAGCAATGTAGCTTCGTACTCGATACTTGGTGGTTTGAGATGCGAAGTTGAGGCCTCCGATCTGGTAAAGTGGTGTGATGATGTCTCCGTCGGGTCCACAGATCTCGTTGCGGCCAAAGCTGAAGATATTGTCCATTATTTGACCCCAGATCTGGGCTGGGAGTGACTCTAGAGAAGACATGGCCTGTTGGTTTGGTAAGAACGTGGCTATCGAGGCACGACGGTGTACATACGCGGGTTGTATGCTTGGACCCTCTGCTTAGATAGACCTTCGATCGTTGCCCTTTCACTATGCCGGACTGTTTAGGAGATTGCTTGCTCTGAGGTGTGACCTCAGCTGGTCGTCGTCTTGCCATAGGTAGGGATGCAAATTGTATGGGTTTGAAGTGGTGAGAGTGGGTGTGCTTGATCTGAAATGCGCAAGTGAAGCTCGTATGTGATCGTGAGACTAATCGTCCGGAAAACTGCCGTATTATGTTCAGGGGAGATGGAAGGGAAAGAGGAATGGGGGTTTCAAGCACTTTGAACAGGTAAAGTAAATGGGACATCTCATTAAAGCAGATTTGTACAAACCTCACTTTGTCCCGCAAATATCCACTTGAGCATTCTTATATCAACATTAATGATTAGCCACAGTCTACAGCCGTCTCTCGAGACGTCGATACCAACATTAAACAGAGTCCGGAACCTGCACCAATACTTAAGCAATCCGACGCCCTCGTTCATCGTGGCGGTCCACCACGCGCTTCCCGTCACCATAATCTCCTTTCGGGACAAGAGGTCTCCGTTGTAATCTCTGGGACTGCATAAGATTGTCCTTATATGTGATGGCGGCAATCATCTTCTGCATTTGTTGACGAATCATCTCCCGGTGAATTTCCCGCCATATCATCGTATCAAACCAGGTAGGTTCCAAGTAGAAAGCCACCGTCTGACACTTGACCACCAGGACCAGCTCCACCCAGGCCGGTGAGTACTCGGCGATTTTGCGAGACATAGGCTCCAGAGAATAATCCCACGGCCCCGTTGGCGGCGCGGAACAAGGATTTTGCGTCTCGGCTTTACGTGCCCGTGAGAAAAGCAGCGCTTTCATCATCGTCCGGATCAATTCCATAGCAATGTGATTAGGTAGTGTGGGATGATCTGCCGGGGACGAGGGTTTTAACAGAGTCCCGATAGCAATGGAGAAGGGGAGAACACTGTCCCCAAAGGCGCGGTCGGCTAGATAATGGGCAAATGACTTCACGCCAGGAATTAGCGGCTTGAAGGGTTTCCGAGCGAGATAGCTCCATACGGCATGTTGGAGGGTTTTCGAGGCTGACGCGAGACCGGCGATTCGGTGGAGATTGATGAGTTCTCCGCCGAGGCCGTTGAGTTCTATTGACACCGATAGAATGATGTGATCTAAGATGAGGTCCCAGAGCTCAGTAGGTAGAGACTCCAATGGGGACATGTTTGGGGCTACAATGGCAGTTTTTTAGTGGGATTTACGGTGGACGCGAATGAACAAAGTACGTACTGCGAATCGGGGATCAGCGGAGGAAAGCCAAAGGTGAAGTTCAAAGTAGATAAAAATAAAAATATATAAATGAAAGGCTGAAAGAAGGTGTTTAGGCCCGCGTCCCGACTAAATACCGAATCAAATCCAAATCCTTGTAAATATTGATTGCGACTACAAGCTGAGAGGCGCACGTAGCGGGGTTTCATGCCCAATCAACGTCCTCGGCACTCTTTTTCCTTTTTCTCCCACTCACACATGGATCGACCGTACGAGAAATACGCATCGCATTGATCTCTTGGATATCCCCTTATCGGTATACTTCATGACCGTTGACCGTACCAGTCATGACATCTTGGGGCGACTGTGGTCTGCAAATGAACGAAAACGAATCTGGTTCACGGTGAGAGGCGTCGGTCGCTTGCCGTAGCGCTGCTGCGAATGCATCTCGGTCCCCAATCGTCACGTTAGCGGCAACACCCCGGCATCTACATCCCGTGTGATACATAGCTTAGTGCGAATGGAGTAGAGAAACCGCCCCGTGGATTCTGCCAGAAGCCCCATGTTCCGTCGAGGATTGCCATGGCGAGTATTGGTGTTATATAGGGGAGGTCGGTAGAGAAGGAAGAAGAAGAAGAAGAAGAAGAAGAAGAAGAAGAAGAAGGAGAAGAAGGAGAAGAAAAAATAGAATGAGGCAAGCGGATAGAGAAAGGAATGAAGAGGAGAGATGGAAAGAGAAAAGGAGATAGATCAAAGGGAAGGAGGAAGAGTAGTATAGTAGGTAGTAGAAGAGAAGAAAAAAGAAAGTAGCCTTCGAAGAGCCTTTAAGACGTAGAAATGAAGGAAAGATATAAAACACGTTCTGTCAACCTATTATTTGAGGAAAATTCCATTATCTACGGTTGAGTTTACCTTGTGTGCAATGACCATATAGTTGCCTCCATTATATCGAAGAATCCCTCGATTTATTCACTTCTGTTTTCCTTCTCTTCTTTCCTTTCGCTCTCCAACGTCCCTGTCCACTGAAACTACCCAAGTGCCTCATGCTCTGTATTCTACGGATGAACGAGACTACCTTTGAAGGAACATGTGTTATATTGAGATTCAATCCTCGCAGTTTATATGCAACCCTGGCCAATCTGTATTGTATCTATCTGTCTGTTGTAAATTCGTATCCGTGATAATTAAGAGGAACACGCCACCGGGGCACCTGATTTGTCGTATATGCTTATATGTTGAACCAAAACCTGCAAATGCAAAGAAACAAAATGGACATGATGAAGATGATAAAAAAAAAGAAAAAGAAAAGTGGAAGACGTATAAGTGGAAGAGAAGAGAAGAGAGGAAAAAAAACACCATAACAGATGATCCATAAATGCAAAAGGACATCACACAACCTGGCTCCGCCAGCTACTCACCTTCGACCCCACGCGACTGCCCTCAGCCTTGATAGTGCGCTGAGAAGCCCGTGACGCCTGGCTCACACTATCAGCTGGCTTCACAACATCCTCAAAGTTAGACTTGGAGGAGTGCTTCGATGTCTTGGAATGTTTGGAGTGGTGGGAGTGCGAGGAGCGTGCGGAGCGACTACCAATCTGGCTGATGGAGTCATTCGGCGAGACGTGCGAATCCACATCAACATCGAGCACACTTTCGGGAAGCAGGACATGGCGAGCTGACACGTGTGACTTGCCCTGATGGCTAGGAGCAGCGGAGTAGTAGGTCGCGTCGGAACCCGCGGGCAGGGGAACGTTCCGTGCAGAGCGAGTGGCAGAGGCGATGCTGCCCGCGCCGTCCTTGTCCTCGACGGACTTGGTGGTCGAGTAGTGGTGGCTGTTGTTGCTGTGGGTGGAGGCGGCTCGGTAGACTTTCGAGCCATTACTGTGGGTGGAATATGCGTCTCTGTCATCGTGGCTATGTCGTCGTTGGCTGTTGGCTTGGGATGCTTTCACAGTGGACACAGAGTGCACGCTGCCTGCGCGTGGTTTGTCCGCTGCGTAGCTGCTGATCAAGGTGCTGGGGCTGTATTCGTCACGCCAGCCGTTCATGGAGGCTGGGTACTCGATGGCTCGAAGCGGTGCGTCCTCGGGGATGCTAAAGACGCTGCCGTCCGAGGCGCGGCGGCCATGATCATCGAAGAACTCGGTGCCTTCGTAAATAGTACTGGCACGTGGGTTCTTGGAGGTATGGCTGCGACTGAGTGTCGACCGAGGGGCTGATGCCGCCGTGTAGACACTGCGGGGTGGAGGCGCTTCGAGGGCCCGGTACCTCTGTTCTTCCGATTGGGATACTTGGGATGGAGGTCCCATCAGCTGGTGATGCTCCGGCGTATAATGCGGCGAAGACTTGCTGGTATTCTCATCGGAAGAGGACTGTGAGTCACCCATGACCATCGCGTAAGCGATTGCCGCGCCTGCTGCGGCACCAATGAGAGTTCCAACAATCGTCTTTGCTACTTTACTGCCGTCATCGACCGGCTTCTGGACAGTCTGCACTGTATGCACC
Organism: Penicillium sp. IBT 16267x; assembly: GCA_028828865.1. NCBI lineage: Eukaryota > Fungi > Ascomycota > Eurotiomycetes > Eurotiales > Aspergillaceae > Penicillium > Penicillium sp. IBT 16267x. Next base: position 2,569,720 of record JAQJZQ010000001.1, read on the forward strand.
GTGTAGGATTGAGGTGCAGGTTGCGCACGAGACACAGTGGTCGGCGCAGAACGCTCACGCTCATAAGCCGTGGGCGCAACACTCGTAGGCGCTCTAGACACCGCACGAGACTTGGCCTCCGATTTAGGAGGTGCAATGCTCTCGGACCTCACCGAAGTAGCTCTGCTACTCTTAGAGACCTTGGAAACCACCGATCCATTCTCCAGCAAGGCAATTGTCGGTCCTCCAGCCTCCGATGCAACCACCGAGGCACCCGATCGGTACATAGCCTCGATGCTGTTACCATCCAAGTCGATCACCGCGGCACTGAAGTACGCCGACTGGGAATCCCGGCATTTGGGCTCAAAATGGATAGTACCACCGGCCTTCAAGGCGGAGATGAAGAACGAGCCCACGGCGTCTCTGGATGGAGCTGGGAATGCAACATGGACAGCGCTATTAGCGCCTCTGTCGAAGTATATCGTTAGTACCTTAATCCTTCTTTATATCAATATATCACATACCCTGGCTTCCGCTCGGTGATCCAGAAATCAGCAGGTTCCCCCTGCTTCTGACCGAAGCCTATATAGTCGTCATGCCGACCAATAAATTGGTATCCAAGTGGTTGCAGACATGATAAGAAAAATGAGGTAGAGGTTGGGAGGTGTGAGACGGTCAAGGTCAGGTGCGAGACGGGCATATCGAAGGAGATGCCAGGAGGTCAACGAGCCAGTTCGTCCAGACACGCAAACCCAAGGAAATGGTTGAATAAGAAGTTTGGAAGTCAAGCCACAAGGTCATGGAGAGAAAAAAGACAAGGGTCGTGAGGAAGGAATATTATATACGGTGAGGGAACCGGATTCTATAACAAGAAGCACTATGACACAGAGACCCAACATGCTGCCAGGGACCGAATAAGGACAGAGAAAGACAAGTGTTAGCCAATCCTAAGCAAAGGAACAAAAGAACGAAAAAAAAGAAAAAAGGCTGCCCAAGGTCATCCGGTAGTCTACCGCAATCGTCCGAGAAAGGCAAGCCCCAGCCTGACTGGCCTCCCCACTGGTGATGCGTGGTCCGAGACGATAGTACGGTGGGACCCTGGGAAACACCTGGACATGACTATCCATCTCCGTATCCTGAGTTCACGCGATCTGCACGTCGGTAAAAGGTGAAACGCCCCCAATACTGGGTTTGGACGTGGCACGCGGCCATGGAGGGTCCTAGGTTGGAAACGGGGAATTGGCTTTTAACAGGGACTCCGTCGAATCATATTCCTGGCATGATTCGGTGAGGATATGTAGGGAGCTTAACCACTCCGCTCGGATCCCAAGAGGGCCAGGTCATCGCGGGGACCCAGTGTGGATCACTGCAGTGGCGGGGCGGGTATTTGAAGGAGAAGTCCAGTTCTGTTGGACAAATGGTGAGGCAGCGCAGTGGAGAAAAGGGCGGATTTGGCCCTTTGGAATCTTCTTTCCACTTTTCGGGGCTTGGGCTTCTGACCGCCACTATTCATAGACGCTCTCCGAGAAATCCAGTGCAATAATTCCTCTTCGTAATTGACTCACCTGATAATTATGATAATTCAAGACAACGTAAGAGTGAATCAAGATAGGAGAGCACCAAACATGCAGGCATGCGGGTCTGGGCAGGCGTGCAGTTGTAGTGGACTTGGTCTGGTTCCAAGACTCTGATTAGCTTACATGATTTCAGTCTTGCAGCAGAAAGTGAGGCGTCTGCCACGTCGAGAAACCCAACCAAGGAATTCTACCTTCCGAAATACGTTGTACGGAGTAGGATCCTACAATTCTACAAAAAAAAAGACAATTCAACCGAAATTAGATTCGATACCTGTGCCTGATCTCAGGAGCAAAAGGCTCCTGATCTATGTATGCTAGTTCACTTTTCTGGTCTCATCGCCACAGCCAAACGGAGGGGGACGTGTGGATGGAAGAGCTCTGGATCAGGACTGAATGGCGAAAAGGAACCAAATGCCATCCAGTCCGAGTGTCTCTTGGGTCGAAAGGACGGAGAAATCCCGTCTGGTCAAAATTCCCAGCATCCCAACGCAGAATCTTCCATGGACCTGTAGGTCCCCAAGGAAATTAGAACATTGATGCTGGTCGGATTGCCCCCCGACAGTTTCAAAGGGTTCTCCAAAAACACAATAACGAGAGTAAAAGAGGAGCTTCAGATCTCCCACTTGAATGTTCCAAATCAAGAGATTCGAAAACATCCCGTCACCTCGGACCGGTCCAAACCCCCCGCAAAAGAAATTCGTGGCTTCATGGCAAGCTTCAAAATCAGCATTGCCGAGCAGACGGCGAAAGAGCACGCACGCAGGAGGCGCACGTGAAATTCCAGCCAGATCCGCTCACAGAATGTCCCACACCTCCTCGGCCGCGTGGCAGAACTTGCTACAGGCCACACTGGCCGAGAGACTGTAGTTGCTAATACTGATGGTGTCATCCTTGAACGAATCGGCAAAGTCATCGTGACCCTTGGCCATGGCACCGACGAAGATGGCAACGCTCTCCTTGGGGCCAATCGACTCGATGTAGTCCCGGGTCCGCACGACGGGGGCCTCGAAACTGAGAGTCACCTTGCGGCAGTTGGGAGGCAGGTGATCGGTGATGGGATTCTTGATCACCTTCAACAGCTTCTCCTGCGAGTTGGTGGAGCGGATGGACAGACGGTGGAGCAGCTGGACCATCAGACCCGCAAACCGCTTGAAAGTTCGGGGAATGCGGACGGAGGGGTTGACTTCGATCAGAACACCCTTGGCAGTGTGGATGAAGATTTGCAGGCGGCCCGCCTTGTTGACGGGAGAGTCCAGGAGGGTAAGAAGACACTGGGGAAAAAAAGGTACTGGTCAGCTACACCGCGCAAACGTAGATAATTCAACTTTCTCATACCTGGTGGGTAATATCCGGTCGGGCTTCGCTGATATCCCGGTTCATCTTGCGCATGATACCAATGTGCTCATCACTGTTGAGGAGCGAGTACTTCTCATCCTTGGCTCCAGCACGGCCACTTGAGGCCCGGTAGGTTTCGAGACTGGCATTGGAGAGAATAACAATCAAACGCTGGGTATCCTTGTCATGGGCGGGAATGGGGGTATGCTGTTCCGCAACAAGCTGAGGCAGCTCTGGTGGGGGGCAAGATTGGGTTCCTAACAGCTGGTCAGTCATTGCTGGAGAATATCTGCGGGGTCGCCACGAATGACAGGAGGCAAGGGACGAAGAAGTGCGTCAAAGGGTTGGGTCACACAACAACGTCAGCAAAAGGGAGACTGCGTCGGATCGGCAAGCACTCTGTTCAGGGTCTGCCATTGGAAGGTCCAAGGGTCCAATCCAACGACCCCAAACTAGCCACCAGTAAAAAAAAAAAAAAAAGCCGCAAGAAAAAAAGAGGAGATCAAAAGGTTTGTAAGAGAGATACATACTCGCACGCTTCCGCTTGCCTGCCACTTGAGAGTCATCAGACATGGTTGGAGATAATTGGGGGATAAAGATTGGAGAGAAGATTCGAAGAGATTTTTGAAGTGCAGTTCAACTCTCCGCCAAACGGTTCCGCGGGACAAAAGCGGGACCAAAAATTCAACGATTCAATTGTATACTTCTCTTCACTGAATTTTCTCTCACTGAGTTTTGTTGTTGTTTTTTTAGCGATAGATTTGAAAGGAATTGTCAAGGGGAAAAGGTTGCAGGAATCATGCCCATTAAATAAGCCGGGAGTTTTGTACAAGCTGCAATGTACCGAATCAATCCTACCGACGTCGGGGTTTCTTCAAGTCCCCTGACTACTCGGACTCCGGCCGCCGAGCTTATCCTGCACGATGTTGCAATAGCATCGCAAATTCTCGCTCCCGACCTGTGGTATAGTATATGCGAGATCCGAGAGGAGAACACATGTGCAATACGGTGGTATCCTTATACTCGTGATGATCCAGACCTTTATGTGCGCAAATGTGTAACCTGTATGCATCTGAATTCCGAATCAAATGCAGCTTACTGTATGGCCTGGGCAAGTCATGCATCGAATGCCATCGAAACCCACCTTGAGTAGCGCCCGGGCGATCCTTTATGGGGCCAAATCCCGGAGTGGTACGAGGTGTAATCCTTTAGGCGCGTGAACGTTAAAATCGATTTAAGCTGATCTCCCTCGTGCTTGATCAGAGAGACTGCTAATCTGGCCTGTGCCAGCTCCTTGGACTTACACTTCGCCACCGTACAGTACACCCTGTTTTCCCTGAACGCTGTGATACCCTGCGCCATGAAATCCGGGGGGAGGTTATTCCCCCTCTTCTATTGGATGAAGCCGCAGATTGCACTTCGTAACCAGCAGCGAAGAGACCCGGCAGTTCAACCTCAAACCAATCAAGCTTCGAAGCTTCTCAATCAATCCATATCCGCGACAGGCAATAATCTAATCAGCGTAATTCACACCTTTCCCCAGGTCCAGCCTCTCCGATGTTGCGTGGAAATAAAAGGGTGGGAAGATGCAGTCAGTCTCTGTTGATTGTTATCCCACTTTGTACAGCGGGGTGAAGTTGGGGTTGGCGCCTTGCTCAATCGAATTGTAAGACAGTTGAGAAAAAAGTCTCGAGTAGAATACGTGTTATTAGGGCGAAATCCTCAGTGAATCTCAGGCTGTGGCCGTGGGACCCGTGATGATTGGTTCAATAGTGTTGGAAAATAGCTCGTCGCTGATTGACTGTGCCTAGTTTACAGAGTAGAAAGGGGGAGAAAGAGCCCGTCCCACCAGGCATACCAGGATACCAGGAATACCAGCCATTCTGGAATTCCGGTTTTCTGTTAGGTAGCCATAGCTAGAGTCATTCATACTGTATTCTTTTTTTTTTCTTGTTTTTTTCCGTTTTCTTAAGCATCATCTCATCCTCATACGTTGTCACACTCAATGGTGGCGATTTTTGACTGGAGAACTTATTAAACCTAAGCTCTCCACATTCCAGCTACGCCTTAATAATTCTCACACTGCTGAAACAAACGATCATCTTTTCAGTTTCCCAGCTTTCCCAGCATCGTCTTTTTCCAAACTCTTGACTGTTGCGGTAAGGGACAAGAAAAAGTGAGTGATTCATCCTTGACCCTAAACAATATGACCTAAACTAGTTAGCGCCACGCGTGCAGTGGAACCGGTCGATCCGTAAATTGCAAGAAAACCCCCGTGTCTGAGAATAAACATCTTCTCCCCCACCATATTTCTATAGATTTCCAGGGAGATGCCGTGGACAGTCACCAATTCATTTAAGCGGTACGTTTCACCTAATGCTCAACGCATCCTTCTACCCCACTAACCTTTCCCTTCAGAGGCCTGATGAAAACATACGGAAGACCAACATGGCGCGTCTATGACGATGAGCGAGCCGCGAAAAAAAGACGCGTTCAAGATGAGTCCGATGAGGCCGAAACCAATCTCCAGTACGCCATCCGCGAGTCCTCCGCGGCCGTGTTATCCAGTCCGTCGCGCCGAAATTCCGTCGTGTTATCGGAAGGCACTGTGGACGATATCGACGACCTCACCACGCCGCCCTCATCGCCACCACCCCGTTTGACTCCCCCGCCCGCAAACACGCGCAAGCCGACTTTTGCCTTCCTCAAGCGCAAGCATAAAGATGCGACTACCGGGTCCCCCCTGACTGAGGTCAACTCCAATAGCCTGCGCTCCTCCGTCGATCCGCCGAAGCAGAAGGCGCAGAAGCCACAGGCACCGTTGCGTCAAATGCAGATTGACTTGGGTAACGAGGTGCGGAAGACATGTGCGACGTGTGGGATGGAATATATCCCCTCCAATACAGAGGATGCGGCACTGCATAAAAAGTTTCACGAGATGAATTCCACCGGGGTCGATCTGGGCAAGGCATTCATGCGCGCAAATGCGTCCCGCTGGGTTTATGAAGCGACGCGATTCGAGGAGGGCTACGTGGTGATTGTGGACCGCAAGGCATCTCCCAGTGCGAAGAACCAAGCGAAGAAGGTGCTCGAGGTGGTCAATAAGGAGTTGTCATCTCCAGAGATTGACGAAGAAGTGCTCTGGAGTCAAACGAAGGCCCCTGAACACCGGAAGGACCAGAATGAAGAGGAAAAGGTCGACCGATACCGGGTTTTCTTGCATATGAAGGACAGTCGATGTGTGGGACTCTGTCTAACAGAGCGCATCTGGGAATCGCAACCCGTGATACTTGGGGACCAGAACGGCACCCACAGCTCATCAGTTTCAGTGAAAGATGAGCGGCACCCGGCTATTGTTGGCGTCTCCCGGATCTGGACCTCGGGAGCATCTCGGAGAATGGGCATTGCGCTCGACCTGCTGGATTGTGTGGTCAGCAACTACATATATGGTATGGAGATCTCTAAGGATCAGATTGCCTTCAGTCAACCCACCGAGAGTGGGAAACGACTGGCCTCCAAATTCTTCGAAGAAGAGCAGACATGGCATGTCTATAACGAGCGGTGATGAACTGAACAGAAGTACGGGGGTGCTTTCTATTGATTTTTTCTTTTTTCTTTTGTGTTTTTGTATATCCTATCAAGCCAAGTGCATCGGGGATCTTGGGATCGGTTGGGAGGTTTATTCTTTATCTGGAAATCGGGCTTTGTTGATTCTTTATGCCCCATGCATTGTACCATATAGCATTCTTTTTCTTTGTCTGATGTGATCTAGATCATTCGTTTCTATCACCCCGAAAAGATTGAAATTTTTTATGTTTCCTATTGGCTATACATCATTCGAGAAACCCTGTAGTCCATTGGACTTGTGTCCGCAGCCTCTCGGGGAGTCCGGTCGCTTCGTTCGGAAAGCGGCGCGTAAGGACCAAGAAGCTCGGCGGGGGTCTTTCTCCCCTCTTCCATCTTCTAGGACGAAAGCCCTCACCATATTTTGTCGCGATGTCTGCATTCAATCCTTTTCGCAGGAATCTGGATGGTAAGTGCTCCTCCTCAACTTTGCCTTCCCAGTGATGCCTCGTGGGGGGGTGTACCCGCCACTTTCCGATAAGACACGGCCCAACGCACCCCTCACCCCCCCTTCAACGACTAATATAGCTAACAAGGTCGTGACCCAGGCGGTACTGCCACTGCGACAGCATCGACAGCTCAATCTACGAATAAGATGGCTTCAAGCCTGACCTCTAGCCCTGCCCAGCCGATTCCCTCGGTGCCTGCTTTCCCCAGAAAGTCGTCGCTGTCGTTGGAGATCGAAGAGGAGGACTCGACCTCTTCGGATGAACAAACAACAGACCCTTTCAATCCGGATTCCTCGGTCAGCGATACAGAAGATGATGATAAGATTCAGAGCTCGAAGAGCCCAGCTCCTGGTGATCGTCCCCGGCAGTCGTTTGGGTCTGCTCCACACCGAGCTCCATCCACGGACGGGTCTGCCAAACCCCCATCAGAAGGTCCATTGGCCACAAATGAATACAATGAGCGCTCAACAGCCAGTTCAACAACATCCAACACCGATCAAGATATCCCTTCATCGCTGAATCGGTCGACTGGGGTATCTGGATATAAACAAAGCACAAGTCCCACCACTCGGGCTAGTAGAGACAAAAAGCCACCGCCGCCGCCAAAGAGCCATCATGGTAAACGGATCGGTGTTACAGCCAATGTAGCATCTTCTCAGTCGGCATCGTCTCGATCAAACTACCCATCATCATTTCATTCCACGTCTCCGGAGAGGTTGACTACTTCCCGAACAGCAGTCAACCCCAATGCCAGCTCGGCCCTACCACCAGTTCCAGATTACTTTACTATCCAATCGCAAAGCCAAGCGGCAGCACGTTCAAATGATTCCCTTTCGCGCAGTGGCTCTCAGAATAAGCGTGCACCAACCCCCCCTCTCAGCCGACGGCAAAGCCAAATGCGGTCCAAGTCCACTGAGTCCAAATCGAGTACCGGTCGATTGACCATGTCCTCGCGAGATTCAGAAAGCAACGATAGCTCCCAGCCACCAAGTCCTGGTCCATCTATCCTGTCTGCGTCATCTTTCTCCAAAGATCGTAATCGCATGAGCATGCCTCCCCCGTCCTCAGTGTCTCCTGGAGACCTTCGTGGTGCAATTTCTTCCGCGGGAGCAGGCCACCTATCACCTTCTACTAATTCTCAATCATCCCAGCCTGGGCGACGAGCCTCCTCATATGGTAATATAGCCAGCGGGTCCTCCGTGGCACCGCCCCCGCCGCCTCCCCCTCGACGGGCGCGAGAGGGTGCTCGTAATACCGGAAGCAGGCCTGTGTCACAAATTATTACTACGGAAGAGCCATTGCCGCAACCGTCTAATGCGCTTGATATATTGGCCGATCTTTCGCGATTACAGAAAGAGGTGGATGACCTTCGTGGGCAATATGAGAGTCGCAAGGCCAGCGAGTAAAGAAAGGATTATATTCCTTTATTTATTTATTTTAATTGAACTGTGGTATCAAGCAAACGTGACCTCAGTTGTATGAATGTATGAAATATATCCATTGTTTTCTTTTCTTGCTTGGAATCTGTGATCCCGCAATGAGATTGGATGTTCGGAGTGGGCAGCATGACGTCGTAAAGAGAAAATGTTCCGCTCCAACAGTTCCACCCAAGTACCTCCCCGCAATTTTCTTTCTCATCACTTATTTCATCTCTCACATCTGCTGTCCCTCTTTATTCTAAACCGCTACTAACTCACTTCAGCTTGATTACTCTACTGATCTCGACCATCTGAATCCATTGTACTGACATTGCATCTTGACACAATGTCGACTCCTACCCTCATCAACCTACCGCCTCCTCCTTCGGACCCCGTCACTCCAGACATGGGACCGTAAGCCTTCTCTTTCCCTCCGTCGTTCAATGTATATGGCACAATAAAACATGGATGACTGACCTTGGATGGGGTGGTTTGTTGCTGGGTAGAGGCACTCCCAATTCCGGTACGACTTCCCTGTCTGCGCTGTCAACCACAGCCATCAAAGACGGCCACCAGGGTCAACCCTTTCCTCACGGCCGGCACGCTCATCATTCTTCCACCACTTCTATCTCCTCCACAAACACCCTGGAAGCGGAGCGCGCGGATCGCATCTCCCGCCTGGCCGGTCTGGAACGAGTTGCAACCACACGAGCTAGTGGCCAGTCGCCCTCTAATGCCGCATTTCCTTTATCCCACACACCCGGGTACTTCGATGGCCTCGCAGCACTTAAGGAGCGGAGCACGGTGGGCAGTGCGAGCGCTACAGGCAGTATTGGCGGTCACACGACTTGGGCGAGCGGTAGTGAGGCCTTCGATGCTGACAAGATGAGCGAGGGCCCCGACGATAGCGTTTCGAGTGTAGACAATATCAGTGATGAAGGCAATGCTAGTCTCGTTGGTTTTGGGGAGGGCGCCAACAGCACTATTAGCGGGCCGACCTCACGCCCAGCTGGCATAAATCGCTTGTCCTCTGGTGGCGCCGGCGCCCGTCCGACTTCCATGGGAAGCTCGATTGTTAATCGCCCGAATCCGATTGCTTCTTATGTCCAGCAACAGCAGCAGTACTCTGCCGGTGATATCCCTGTGATGTCGTCCTCACCTGCTGGCTCCACTACCCCGGAGCCTCTCTCAGATGATGCGCGTATGATTGACGGCATGACATTTGACCAGGATGTGGTCGATACCACTGCTCGTACGCCGCGGATTGTTACGCCGTCCAACCAGGGCGCTAGTGGCTTTGGGGCTCCGACCTGTGAATAGAATTCTGGGAGTCGATGGATCGGTTTGACCAAGATATTTAGGATGGAGCTTTTTTACGAATAGTCTTCTTCTTCATTTTCATGTTTCCTCGGGATTGACGGGCTGGTTATTTTCTTCGATTTCCTTTGTCCCCTGGTCTGTGTTCTTCACGCGGGACCCATGTATTTCTATGCGGGGACGGATTCTTGGAAAAGAGGCAACACCACCAATGGTGGACTCGACAGATACGGATTGGATTTGAGAGCTTTTCTTGTTATCTTCCAGCGCAGTTAAAGCAATATTCTTTTCATATTCTTTTTGATAGTGTAACTAGGTATTACGTGGCGTTGTCAAGGAAAACCTGCTCTTTTATTCGTTTTGCATGACTAAGACTACTTTTCCAGTAAATAGTTATCAAAGGCACTTCAGATTTCATCAACAAGGAAATCATGAACTAAACTCAGCAATATGTCCGTAAAATCCAATTATAGAAGATCGGGAGTAGATATAGTCGTGGCTAGCCCGGGGTCCTAAATGACGGCATGCCGCCTTCGAGCTGATGCCGCTGCGCGACACCCGAATTTTCTCTTTCACTCTTCATCCTCCCCACCTCCGCCCCTCAAACTCCACCACTCCTCCCCCTCGGCTCTGCCCTCCCTGCTGGCATTGACTTGTCTAGCATAGAACATTTAGAAGATTCCGACAAGATCATCTCGCTGCCCCACCCCGCAATCCAATTGAGTTTTAACTCAAGATTCAAACCTGACATTCATCGGCTCGCCACATCGACTGATTCCTTTCAGCCTTATCTCAAGTTCTTTGCCTCCACCGGTCGCTCGATTTATCTCATTTCCACCGTTTGCCTTCGAGACTTATCACGGTCGCGCTTTTGTCAACTCACGACAAATAGACTCGTCTGAATTGGTCGGACTGTGTCTTGTTTGACCTGAACTTGTGCATACATTCTTCCCACCGGGAAACAGGAAATTGAGCACATACACACTGCTTCCTATCTTTTGGGAACCAGATACTTCGAAGAACTCCTTTCGTGGCAACTTCATTTCAGCTATTTGAATTCAAGATGGCGGCTCCTACGCAGCTAGCTTGTGTGTTTACCCTTCTCCTGTGGAAAAAATCGAAACGACTCAAATGACACGTGCTGACTTGCCTTTTAGACCGCACTCTCAAAGGGATTGGCATTATGGATGCTGCCCCTACTTATGAGCCTTTGTCGGGCTTTGAAAGGTTAGCTATTGTTTTGAAAAATAACTAAGGCTGGAACCATCGCTGACTTGGCTGTTGCAGACCTGAGGGGAACCTCCGCTGTGGTGCATACTCGCCGTGCGGCCGTTATTACGCATGGGCGTCTCCCGAAAGGTAAGCTGGTGAAACTATCTAAAACATTATCTTGGATTCTAAATGATTTCGGTCTACAGGGTCACCATTGTTGACGCTCGTGCCGGCAACGTTGTCTCCACGATCCTCGCCGAGAACGTGTTCGAATTGGGTTTCTCACCGCTCGGTACTTACCTGATCACTTGGCAACGGCCAAGCAAGGACGCCAACGGAGATGCTACCAAGAACCTCAAAGTGTGGCGCGCGGTTGAGAGCGGTGATGAAAACACCCTCGTCGGCCAGTATGTTCAGAAGTCGCAGACGGGCTGGAACCTGCAGTATACTCCCGACGAAAAGCTGTGCGCCCGCGTCGTGACCAACGAGGTTCAGTTCTACCAGAGTGACAACTTGTCGACCGTTTGGAACAAGCTGCGCGTGGAGGGGGTGGCGGATTTTGCGCTCTCCCCAGGACAGACCCATTCGATTGCGGTGTTCATTCCTGAGCGTAAGGGCCAGCCCGCCCAAGTCAAGGTGTACATTATCCCGCAGTTTAATGCGCCGGTCTCGCAGAAGAGCTTCTTCAAGGGTGACAAGGTCCAGCTTAAGTGGAATGCCTCCGGCACGACTGTTATCGTGCTGGCGCAGACCGAGGTGGACCGCACCGGTAAGAGCTACTACGGCGAGACTACCTTGTACTTGCTCAGTGCCAATGGCGCATTTGACTCTCGAATTGATCTTGGTATGTTTTTGGAAATTATCGAATGACTTAGGCAGACAGGCTAACCTTCCATCAGACAAAGAAGGACCCATTCATGATGTCAGTTGGAACCCCAACTCCAAGGAATTCGGTGTCGTCTATGGTTACATGCCCGCCAAGACTACCATCTTCAACACGCGCGGTGTGCCCAAGCACCATTTCCCCTTGAGCCCGCGAAATACCATTCTGTTCTCTCCCCATGGGCGATTCGTTCTGGTTGCTGGTTTTGGTAACCTCGCTGGTCAGATGGACCTCTACGACTTGGACAAGAACTACCACAAGATTACTACTGTCGAGGCCTCCAACGCCAGTGTGTGCTCCTGGTCACCGGATGGACAATTCATCCTGACTGCCACCACCAGCCCCCGTCTGCGTGTCGACAACGGTGTCCGTTTGTGGCACGTCAGCGGTGGCCTCATGTACAACGAGGAGATGACTGAGCTGTACGACATTGACTGGCGTCCCCAGGACACTGCCCAGATCCCGCTGGGTGACCCTTTCACCAAGCTACCTGTGCCTCACCCATCTGCTACGGCCTACCTGGCCACCCGCAAGGCTCCCGTGAAACCCGCTGGTGCTTACCGTCCCCCGGGTGCCCGTGGCCAGCTGACCCCTCTTGCCTTTAAGCGTGAAGACCAAGGTGGTGCCGCTTTTGTTCGCGATGGTGTTCCCGGCGCTAGCATGAACGGCTTCGGCAAGCCTCGCCGCCGTGAGGTCCCCGGCGCCGATACTACCGAGGAGTACCTGCCCCCGGGTGCCGCCCCTGGTGGTGGTGTTCCCCTCCCACCCGGTGGAGACAATGAGAAGCTGTCCAAGTCTGCCGCTAAGAACAAGAAGAAGCGTGAGGCCGCCAAGAAGGCCCGTGATGACGGTGTTCCTGACAACCTGCCTCCCCCCAACGCCCCCACTGGCCCGAGCCCAGACCGCAACCGCAACCGCAAGAACAACGGCCCCTCCGCCAATGGCAACGGCGCTGCTAAGCAGACTGCTGCTGCTCCTGCCCCCGTCCCGGAGCCCGAGGACGCCAACCCTTCAGCCCAGGACAAGAAGGTCCGTGGACTTCTGAAGAAGATTCGCGCCATCGATGAGTTGAAGATGCGCCTTGCTGGTGGTGAGAAGCTGGAAGACACGCAGATGAAGAAGATCCAGACCGAGGATGTGGTTCGCAAGGAGCTGGAGGCTGTTGGATACAATGGATAGACATTGCATCCCCCAGATTTGATACAGTCCCTATGTACTGAATAACCGAAATGTCGTGATTATTTAGATTTTCTCACAAACGACGAGGCAGATATGACGGGGCAGATGGAGCCGTTCTGAAGCTTGCATGAGTCGAGATTGTTATACACGTATATATGGTGCATTTACCTCCTCGTATATCCTTTATCTGCCGAATAGGCAAAGCACAAATGAGACCCAGATTGAATTGAACTTGTATATCTCATGTAGTCATGACCGTGGTTCTTAGTTCTCTACTGTGGACAAGTCCTACTTTGTCCTGAGATAGATTCAAAAGGGTTTAAGAAGTGGTAATATCGTACGATAACGGAAAAGTGAAGTTGAAGGAATAAAGGAATGAAGTAACGAGTAGCTTGAGGAAATTGAGACTTCGTGACTTGCCTGAATATTCATTCTCCCCAAATGCACCGGTCATGAATCATCGCATAGTTCTTCGCAATGGCCCTTAAACATCTCATCACAGGAGCCACAGGTGGTCTCGGAGCTCACGTACTGTACTATCCCACTTGATCGCCAATGTCCCAGCTTCAGAATACGCAGCCTCGTCTTCCACCGAAGCGAATCGCAGCAAATTTGAAGCTCAGGGAACTGCTTTCCGAGTATTGAATTACGATGATCCAAAAGCCTTGAGAATGGCCTTGAAGACGTGGAGAATCTCCTCTTTGTGAGCTCTAACACCCACGATCCGGAACGGCGGATTCGGCAGCATCAGAATGTGGTCGATGCTGCGAGGAAAGTCGGTGTTCAACATGTATGATTGTAACTATATAATCTTCTCGACTATCGTCAGGGGTGCTGGACTAATACTCTATGAATCCTGGGGGCAGGTCTGGTACATGTATACATCTCTCTCTTTCGGTGGATTTGACTCCAATAGCAAGGCAGGCTTGATGGAAGGGCATTTGATGACAGAAGAGATGTTACAAAGGTACACCAGTCAATTCGTTAAGTAGAGTCCTCTTGAGGTTGTCATCTATCTCCGGGTGGCTAATATAAACCTAGATCTGGCCTCAACTTCACACCGGTCCGTGAGGGTCCATACGCAGATGCCTTTCCGATCTGGATGGGTTGGTATCCCAGCACCTCAACTGTCTATCTTCCCTCTGATGGTCCGATGGAATTTACACTACGGTCTGAACTCGGCGAAGCTACAGCCCGGCTCATGGTCTGTGGTGGAAAGGAGTATCACAAGAAGATTGTTGTCCTGACCGCCCAAAAGACCCTGACCTTTGCTGGCGTCGTTAATGTGATTAACAGAACGACGGGTCGACAGGTTCAGGTAGAATTGGTTTTGCCTGAGGATTTCGTCCGATTGAAGACTGCAAATGATGAAGGTGGGAAACCGGAAGCATCCTTTCGGTTCGTGTTGTCGTGGTATGAGGCGATTTCGAGTGGTGATGCGAGCTTTACGCATCACCTCATAGCGGAGTTGCTGGGGCGAGAGCCCACGCCGGCTGATGAGGCTATACGGGGGCTTTTGATCGAGAATTCGGATTATGAATGGCATCAGAACTATGCCAATCGTGGTCAACACTAGACGGGTTTAGGTGATATGTCAATTTTAATATCGTGTGAATCACTTGAGTTCGCATCATTCAGAATAAATGCAGCTCGACTGGTCTTGTGGATAGACTATAAAAGTAGGTGTGATTAGATCACTGGTAATAAACGTGCACATCTGAACATGCTGCTACATATTCAGGATGCACATTATTAATCTTATTACATATGTCCCATCGGAGCCCTTCCAACACACCACAATTGGTCTGGACTGCATACCCCTTCTGCGCATCATGGCTACCAATGTAGGAGCTTGTCCGAAGACAGACTGGCATCCACGAAGTCAGAGAAGAACACAGTGATCCCAGATACAAAGGTGGGCGCCGCGACCTCTGCCGGGTAGGCGGGGATCGCAGAAGTACAAGGCTAGGCCTTGGAAAGCCTTTGGTTGATGGTGATCGATATATCGCATCCGATACAGAGCTTATTCACTTCCGAGGAAGGAATTTCAAGGCATGGACCTCGCCTTGCGCTCCACCTTGCAGCGCGAAAAGTAAAGAAAAACTAAGGTAAGAGAGAGAAAGTTCCTAGGGTGAGCTGGATGGTCAAGTTTTTTGCAAATTAAGCGTCGTTCATGGGTATCATCTATAGCTGAATCTGATACCCTGGGATCAAGTGAAGATGCGGGTCCGTTTAATAGGGCTGGTCATGCCGCTGAGCAACCGTCCCATTCCCTCCACGTCTAGTTCGCCTCGTTGCAGCATCATTTGGTCATTTGCTGTAGCTTCTTGCTGTGCACCGTGGGTTGATGTGCTTTCCTCGGCGGATTCGGTCAGACGCGGCGCAAGGATCATCACTTGGTGTTCCGCAGCGACCAGAACGTCAAATGATTGCCGCTCGGCAGCACGAGAGCGGCGAAGAGGTGCCGGAAGGTGGCTGATTGCTTGGCAATTCTCACCCATTAGGTTCACATCCTGGAATGGGGTCACACGGCATCGGTTAGACGCATCGAGAGTGCCTGATGCTCGAACCGCGTTACGCCAGAGTGAGATCAAACTTGGGATCATCGCACTCTGCCGACCATGACGGAAGAGAATTGACTCATCTGGAATTGCTTCCTGAGATGAGTTCATCTGAAGGACAGATATTTGTCCTCGGAGAGAAGGGGTTAATTCAGTCATAGACCCTTTCAGAAGGGTATCCTCGCGAACCCGCTTGGTGGATGGTGTCATCGGCGCAAACCGCGGCCGGTTCTCTATCTCAGAGTGTGTGTTGGTTAGAGGTGTTGCAATGCGACCGCTGACAGCATACGCCGTGAGGGACCCTCCGGTTACACCCTGCACAGTGGGTTGGCGGTGCAACGGGCCCTTCGCAGCTCCAGGACCAGCACCTTCAATATCCCAAACGCCCCATTCGCCATCTACTAGAAGTACCATGACAGCGCGGCCACCCAGAACCCAATCGGCATCAATGATGGTCTTGCGGCGAGGGAGTCCCGTTGGGCTCTGCTCAAAACCAGGATACAAGCTGATTAGCCACCGACCCTCTGTGTCGATGGTCTCGTATTCCTCGTTTGCATTCGATGCCCGCCGCGCTGTCTTCGGGGCCTTTTTAACAGAAAAGCAAGAATAAATTTTGACGCATCCACTGTGGAAGGCAACCAACAGATGAGAATGGCGAGCCGACGGATACGTGGAGGGGTTGAAGACAATAGTCTGAGCTGGTGAGGGCAAGAGCCGCCGTTGAGATATAATATCCTCTTCAATGATGTGGTAGAATCCGTTGGACTCCTCACGAATCGGAAGCCGATGTAACAGAAGCACACCAGGCCCCTCGGCGGAATGGGTGGCCACAAGAAGGTCCCATTTTCCTGAACCCCCAGCTCTACTTCGCGACTTTCGGCGTTCCTGGTCATCTTCGATATCCTGGCAGGTGAATGTAAGAGAAACACCGCGAGGAATATCTTGATGGGTCACGCTCCCGTTGATAGTTAGGGATTGGATGTGCCAACTCTGAGGGTCGGTCTGTGTTGGGTGAGGGGGAATAAGAGGTAACGTAACGACGTGAGTTGAGAAGTCCGAGCAGACTGCCGCTATAACGATGGTGTTCTTTGCAATAGGCGGGAATGGATCCAAAGGGGAGCGTGCTTCTTCAGGAAGAACACGAGGGATAGCCAGATCCAGTACGCGGCTGCCCAAGGGAATGTCGACTTGTCGCAGAATGGATTCAAATGGGAATGCAGGGTCAACTTCGCTCTCTTCTGAGACAAAATCATAACTAGATTCTTCTTGGGCTGGGGCCGCTTCGGAGACATCCTCTTCATCGGAGTCGATGATCATGACTGCATCGCCGTCGTTGTTTGCATTGCTCCTGCCCTTTCGTGAAGCTTCGGGCTTTTTCAGCTCCGAGAACTGCCTTCCTCCTCTCCATACAACCTTCAAGCCGGTCTCGTTACCATAGACAATAATCGAAGAGCCATTGGGAGCTCGGAGAGGATATCCTTTAGCGGCGTGGATGCGATGCGGTAGTCGATAGCTGAATTTTGATCAACCAATTTAGTAACTATATCCTGATCTAAGAACAAGGGCATTAACTCTTACCTCAATTGCAAGCCATCTTCTCTCTGTCGAACCAACGGTGTCGCGGGAAACGAAGGCATTGCGCTGCTAGCGCTGATGGAGCGCTGAAACTTGGAGGACAGGCGCTGTGAACAGCGTTAAAGGAACAGTCGAGCTCGATCTCAATAACTTGAGCTCAGTAATGAGTTACTTCAAGCACAATTAGATAGTGGGTAAAGGTTGTGGAGTGTAGAAGTAGAGGTGGCGTGGTTGCGAGGGAAAAGGAAAGTTGTTTTGGCCGGAAGCAAAAGAACTTGGGCAAGTCGATCCAATCCGCGTTCCTGCGCGTCCGCCACTTTTCAGCATTCAACAGTCAACAACGCTCGACAATGCCTTTCGGGCCAAAAATGTCGGCTTAAACTCTTATTTCCCGACCATGGAAAACGGTTCATTCACAAATTCGGGCCGTCAGATTGTTTATGGCGGCGAACCGCAATCGCTACTCTAGTTGAACAAACAGCCCACCATGGCTACGACTCGCTCGCTCGGTCTCCACGAACCCTCCGCCGTCTCCTACTTGGTCACAGAGGGAGTATTGCCTCCTGACCCCTCAGATGATCTGTATCAATGGACAACGTTCGTCGATGAGAGCGGATTGACGGGCACGGTCGACGACGAGCTGGTATGGACGAAACATTGCGCGGTATGGTCCCGCGCAGGGATGGTGAAGAGAGTCTTTCGAATGGATCCAGAGAAAGAGGAGATTCGACATGCTTTGTTTACGCAATTTACTGCAAGCCACGCCCAAAGATCTGCAGGCAGCACGGGTTTAAATCGATTTCACACAACCGGCACGGGAACAAATACGCGAGGAGGACCATCGAAGCGGAATGGGAATGATTCAACAGCTGGCAACATAGGCTCAACGTTGGATCTTCATGCAGATTCTCATGTAGCTGTGATTGCTCCCCAGCAGCCCCATAAGAAACTGGAGAGGGCTTTGGTCGTGGTCCTTAAGTCACAGGCCCATATCTTCTTCGTTACGGGAAATAGCCACACCGTTCCTCTTCCATTTGAGGTTGAGTCTGTTTTTGCAACTCCCCGTGGACTCTTATTTCAAAGGAAAATACCAGATGACAGTGCGAAACGCCAACACCAATCGGCACCACCAAATTCATTCATGACTACTTCGCTATTCGACCCTGGTGGGTCACAGTCAGGTACACTGCCTACTCCCACCAAAGGCAAAGGGCCAATTCTGAAACTGTCTTTGCCAACGAGCTCTACATCGTTGCCAAACTCCAATTCAAGCACAGATCTTCCCCGGGTTTTCTCTCTCATTGATCCTCATTCGGAGATGGGCCTAGTTGTCACTTCGCAGTCCTCTCGCTGGTTGCAAAGTAGCGTCAGTAGTACCAAGAAAAGGCCCTCGGGGCTTGATGTACTAGACCCGGCCGACGAAATTGTGTATATTTCCCCGAAAGATGAGCTCTCCGGTCTGAATCAAGTTTCAGCAAATCCTCTGATTCTGGTGGTCACAGTGAATGCAACTACTGGGCTCTATACAGTTTGGACTGCTCGGTATAGGGATGATGAAAGGAGTGCATCACTAAAAGACAAGACTCGACGGCAGACTGAAGGGGCTCGGTCCAACAGACGAAGCTCACATTTCGGTATGACGCCTGGCGCCGCTACTCCAGCTGCACGTCCCAGAGAGAGCTTCGGTCCATGGACTGAGAATTGGAATTCTTCTCAACCACCTGACTCCAAAAATGGCGGCGAAGAAGACCTGGCCGCACGAGTTGCACAGGACTTTGGTGATGTTGGGGTGCCTCTGAAAACTTCCAGAAGAGTCAGCTCATTGCTTGCACGGACTGATCTGGCCACTAGTCAGGACCGCATCACATTCTCAGACCTTGCAACAGGCAGTCAAACCAGCACCATGCACCATGGCGGGCCCAGGCAATCTATGGGAGCCGGCAGCATGCGTGGAAGCTTTGGGTTCAATCCTCGCGGATCAATACCTCCAGCAACAGGGTCTGTCTACAGCACTGCAGGCAGCTTTGTGGACGCTCCGGTGGATAGGCTACTTGAAGAACTCAACAATGATATACTATCCGAAGGGTTTGAGAATATCGCTCTCCGTGAATCTGCATCGGGTCTACCCGAGGAGCTTTTACTCACTAAGATAGAGAGCTTCTCTTCCAGATTCTCCGGAAACTTCCATGCCTCAATGCAGCAGGCCTCACCACACCGCTTAAAGGTCTGCACACTTTCCTCCTCCGACTATGGGAACACACAGAACGGAAACGCCACCTCAGTGGCAGTTTGCATTGTGGACCAAGGTTCACAAAACATGACCATTGTCAATTTGCGGGCAGAGCGTGTGGCAGTATCAAAGAAACGGAAAGTTGTTTCTGCGAGCTCTAAGAAAGCTAACCACTCCGAGAGACGTCCATTACTCGTTCATGCAACTGGTATTCAGCATGCTCCCAATGTTGGAGATGTCTGCAGAGTCACGGACGGTGAGATCTCGCGAATTCTCACGCTGACCGTGTCCGACAATGGACAGCGAGAATTGTCCTTGCAGACCCTCTGGGGTAGTCCGACCAGAATCGATGTTCCGATTCCATTGCAACTCTACGAGCCCCATGGAATCTCTGCGAGCAAATTTGTGAGTCGCTCCAGGGAAAGCGGCATGAACCGGGTCATGGCCGACCCCAATCTCATTTTTCTGGGATTCGATCATGCTTGCTCGAAAGGAAAGGTTGATTTGGTCGATGCGGAGAAACGACGGCACAGAATCCAAGTCCGAATGGAACCCCGTAATGATCTTGTAAGAAAAGTTCTCAAGGTCTGCAAGTTCGTCCTTCGCGACTCGGAAAAAGCAGGTGATGGGATGTTGGTAGCCTGGTGGGAGATCATGAAGTGGCTCCGAGGCAAAGAAGACATCGAAAATGACCTTGAGTGGACTGCTATGGTCGTCGTCTTGTTTTCTTTGGCTGTGCCATTCATTAAACAGCCACAAACACAAACTCCTGCAAAGCGAACACGTCGAAAGAAGGGTCTTCTCCGGTCGAGCAGCGGTACTTATGTGGATCTAGAAAGCTGGGAATCCATGCTTGATCTTGAATCGGCATCTTCTGGTGTTGTTGCACCGTGGATGAGGAATAGTTCTTGGGGATGGATCGTCGAGCAAGATGCCATTGAAGACCTGGCCGGCCGAGATGCAGCACGTACCCTCAAAAGTGAACAACCCAATACAAGTCGGTCAACATACCGTCAGAATTCTTATCTCAGCAGATGTGCCTCGCTAAGCCGTGACTTCCTGCAAAGCCCGCAGGGAGCTAGGGCATCCGGCCAAGATGGTTACTTACCTATTGCCGGCGTCTTTCCTGAAAATACCAGGTGCACTGCACTCGGAACCATACTGGTTGGCCTTCATCTCCTTCGAGAGGAACAGAAACTTTCCACCTGCGACACAGAAGAATCTCAACGTCCTCTTGGGCTCCTTGCCCCAGTCTTAGCGCAGCTTGGTGGCTGGCTGGGTTGGCAATCTTGGAAATGGACCGAGGATGCTTACTTTGGCACTGAGATGGCCAGCATAGAGCGCTGGCAATTTGAAGACTCTCGTATCTCGTCGCTGAATGTTCCTGCGGAGCCATTTCCTCCCCCGTCAATATTCGCATTCCTCATTGACGCTGCACGTTCATCTGTCAGCCCATATCTCACCCTACTTGATATTGTGACGGCATCAGATCGAGTGCCTAGAAAGGGACGAATGTGGCGAGAATGCTTCAACATCACCCCCAGAACATTAGCTTTGGCAGGCTTCCTCTCTGACGTTCACAATGTTTCAACACCCTTGGAAAAGATTACGCTCTTACATCGATGGGGCTTGACAAAAAGCATAATTGACACGTTCCCCGAGGGAGTGAGCGCGCCATTGTATGAAGCTGTCATTCAATGTCAGGTTGAAGCCTCGACATCATGGAGTGCAAGTCTTCTAGAACTGATTGACCGGGAAGATCTGTACATGTC
The DNA here is from genome assembly GCA_028828865.1 of Penicillium sp. IBT 16267x. Lineage (NCBI taxonomy): Eukaryota > Fungi > Ascomycota > Eurotiomycetes > Eurotiales > Aspergillaceae > Penicillium > Penicillium sp. IBT 16267x. Next base: position 2,590,831 of record JAQJZQ010000001.1, read on the forward strand.
GATGAACCCGGTTCATGGTCAAGCATTTGCGGCACCTCAGCACTCTGTGGTATCGCATGATGCTGTTCGAGATTACCATTACATCAACACTTCAGCTTTGGAGATTGACACCATCAATGCCTTCGAGGCTTCTGCGGAGGCTGATCGCTTCTCAGTAACTCGCCTGGTCTTCCGGGAAGACAAGCGCTTCTTAGAAGCGGCCCGCCTCCTGAATCAGTCTAAAGCGCCAGTGGCTGACTGTGTTCCCGAGCCTGATTGGACGGATTCTGATCTACTCGAAGCGCAGAAAGAACTTGTGCAGCTCGTCTCATTCCGCACACTGTCAACTCCTGCAGGTCGTGCCATGCTCGCCTTCAGTGGTCGACTACCTTTGTTGACAGAGAAGCTGCCAATCCCGTCATTCTCGTTGCAGTGCGTGATGAAACCATCAAATGTCACTGTAAGCGCTGAAAGAACCGCGTTCACGGAGGAAAAGGTATGCTGGGCATTCTTCCACAATGGTGTGTCAACGGGCCTTGCGATCTCCAAGGCCTCCAAGGGGATTGATACTTCATGGATCCTGTTCAACAAACCCCAAGACCTAACGAACCGCCACGCTGGATTCTTATTAGCACTCGGCTTGAATGGTCATCTTAAGTCCTTAGCCAAGTGGGTTGCCTTCAAGTATTTGACTCCCAAACATACCATGACCTCCATTGGCCTTCTTCTCGGTCTTTCCGCGTCATACCTGGGTACTATGGACACATTGATCACCCGGCTGCTGTCGGTCCATGTTACAAGAATGTTGCCAATTGGAGCAGCAGAGCTCAATCTATCGCCTCTTACCCAAACTGCTGGTATCATGGGGATTGGCCTGCTTTATTGTGGCTCTCAACACCGGCGCATGAGTGAGGTTATGCTGTCAGAAATCGAGTATGTTGAGCAGGACGAACAAGCCACCTCTCACGACGACTTGCGGGATGAAGGCTACCGACTGGCTGCTGGGTTTGCGCTAGGTCTTATCAACTTGGGCAAGGGTAAAGACTTGCGGGGGATGCGCGATATGCACATTGTTGAGCGCCTGCTGGCAATCGCCGTGGGGACCAAAAATGTCGATCTCGCACATGTGCTGGATCGAGCAACCGCGGGGGCGACAGTTGCGCTGGCTGTCATCTTCATGAAAACCAATGATGCAATTTTGGCCAAGAAGATTGACATACCCGACACCACTGTGCGGTTTGACTATGTCCGACCAGATCTCTTCCTCTTGCGAACACTGGCACGGCATCTCATCATGTGGGACAGTATCAAGCCCAATGTTGAATGGATCAAGGCGAGCCTCCCAAAGGTATACCGAAAGCGGTCTCGTCTTATAGCTGTGGGCCACCTTCGAAGTGAAGACATGCCTTTCTTCAACATCATCGCCGGTCTCTGTCTAGCGCTCGGCCTTCGCTATGCCGGCTCCGGTGATACCCAGGCAAGGGATCTGCTGTTGTATTACCTAGATCAGTTCATCCGAATCTCGCGGCTTCCGGCGATGAGCTACGACTCTAAGCTGGCGCGCAATTCTGTTCGCAACTGTCAGGATGTGGTATCACTGTCTACGGCAGCGGTGATGGCCGGGACGGGCGACTTGGCTTTGTTCCGGCGCCTACGCTCTCTTCATGGGAGAATAGATGCCGATACCCCATATGGCAGTCACATGGCCGCTCACATGGCAATAGGAACGCTGTTTCTTGGTGGAGGTAGCTACACACTCGGCACGTCAGACCTAGCTGTGGTCACGCTTCTCTGTTCCTTCTATCCGATCTTCCCAACTACCGTCCTGGATAACAAATGCCACCTTCAAGCATTCCGCCACCTCTGGGTACTCGCCGCAGAGCCACGATGTCTCATTCCCCGCGATCTCGATACTCGACGCCCGATCTCCATTCCTATCACCATCACATCGCACTCCGGCTCCATCAACACCACCAATGCTCCGTGTATCATACCGGACCCTAATCAAATTACCCGTATCGAGATCCGTGGCCCAGATCACTGGCCACTTGTTCTGGACTTCAGCCAGGATGATGCTCTTCGAGATAAATTCCGCCACGGTGATCCCTCCATTTACCTTCGCCGCAAAGCTACATACACCTCTGACGCTTCAACCTCCGTCTTTGCATCTACCCTCACCGGTTTAAGCGAAGCTCAAGACATTCTCCCTGGATCTGCAATTGTAGCCGCCCCCACTGCAGGCAAGGGTCTGCCACCCTCTATCTTGCGCAATCGCAATGCACTGCTATCTGAGTTTATGCCAGGGTCTTCGCCACCCTCGCAAACCCCATGGGATTGGGTTTTCCACCTCCCCTCTCTCCAAGGGCTTGATATCCGTGAGCGCTCTGTCGTGCTTCCCTCTTCCTTCCCTACACCTTCTCCTCGCATTTCCACCCAGCTAGCTACCTCCCCTCCTTGGCTCCGCACATCTGCCGTCGACGCCCGCCTGGCCTTGTCACACACGGTGCGCAATATCGTACAGTCAGCGCGTGGTCGGGGTGCGGACTCCGATGAGGTCCGTGACCGCATTTGGCAGCTTCAGCTTCTATTCGACTGGCTTGATCGTTCGCAGGGAGATGAACCAAATACTGGTAGTCCCCAGCAATCGCAGTCCCCGACACCGGTATCGGGTCTATGGCTCAGAAAAGATTTTCTTGAAGAGGCTAGGTGGCAGGTCTGGGGGGTTCAGGTTGAGGACCAGGGCGTTCATGCTGGTTCTTCATGAGTTTGTCATATTGGGGATGTTCTTTGGTTGCCGCTCTGATTCGTGGCGGCTGGGTATTCTTGTACGATATGATATCCATAGTATGATAATGTACCCTACTATAATGTTATGACCGATAGGGCTGTTTATGGTTCTCGGTCCGTGTGGTGTGGCACACCATTTTAGTGTTTGACTCAGTTTTGACTAATGATTCCCGACATTTTAATAATCACAGTTCGGGAATAAGCTTTCCATGACCCTTGGTGCCAATGATTTTCAACCCAGTCCAGAGTCTAGATTGTGAGCAAGCATCATTCCATTTCTTTTTAATCCACATGGAATACCCTTCTGGAACTTCTCGATTATAGAATGTATTCAAGGATCAGTGTGGCCTGAAATCAAAGCCATGCCTGATGAGGAAGGCTTAAACGAACCTCGGCTGGTACCGAGTTGCGTTAAGTTGAAACCAGCGATCATCCCCTTCGCAGGCCGCATTGGCGGCAATCAGGATTTTGTGGTTGATCGCAGTAATCCATACAATGCTGAACTATTGAAGCGGGTGCCTGATGCAGCACCTTTGACCACCTTTCGTGATGGGTTTGATTTTCGCGGTTTCCTTGACAGTGGCATTTGGAAATATGCCTTCGTGGAGTGTATTGGTATGAAGGATCTGATCACCCTCGTCAAGTGCCATTACTAATATGTAATTGAATAGGTACGATGTTGAATACTTTCGTGACCGCATGGATAGGAGCGCACCCTCCAGCAGCTCCTGTAACTCCCCGTACCCAGGCTGGGATATACGGGACGGTAGGGTTTTTGGCTCCTCTGATTGGGGGCATCACCAATTGGCTGTTCTTGACGCTGTTCATTTATACATTTTCTCCAGCCAGTGGCGGACATTTGAATCCCACCATCTCGTTAGGGACATTTTTCGCACGGCTGATCTCATTCCCCCGCTTGGTCCTATACCTGATAGGACAAACTGCGGGAGGCGCTTTGGCTGGTTTGATTCTCGAGGCTGCATACGGGTCACGAGACTTCTCGGTGGGAGGCTGCTTCGTTGATACACAACTCGTCCCGGTGAAGGATGCCTTTTTGCTGGAGTTTATTTATTGCTTGTGTCTCGTCTTTTTGGCCTTTGGCGTTGCTCTTGATCCCCGTCAGGCCGGGATCTTCGGACCGGCTTTATCCCCTTGGTTGATTGGTCTGGCTTTGGGGCTTCTCAGCTGGGGGTCATCCTTCACTCGGCCTGGCTACGATGGAGCAGGTAAGGAAATTCGAAATTCCCCACCCAGCAGTGTTGGTATCCTAACATTTGACGAAGCTCTAAATCCGGCTCGTTGCTTTGGCGTCTACGTGGGATCTCACTTCCCGGGGTATCATTGGATTCATTGGGTAAGACATATCTCCCCTCGCCTTGAGAATATCGAACTGAGAAACGCCAGGTTGGATCAATTCTCGCCGCCATTGGCCATGGTATTGTTTATCATATAGTTCCCCCGTGGACAACAGATAGCCCACGGATATAAATAATGTGGAGTTCGGTACGGGCAAGCAATGAGATCTTCGTATACGCCGGGAAGCTTATCTAGGAGGTTCTAGGCCGCATGTTACCTCTGCTACTTTGAGTTCATGATGCGGTCAAGCGACTAGGCGACGTCATTTCTTCTCATACGGGCAGCACGAGTCGGATTGGTTTCGCATTGCGTAAAAATATTATGACAAGGAGCAAATCACACCTGATGATGTCAATGACTGAGGCTCGCAAAATGATTACTCACCAAATTTATGTTCGTATTTGCATTAAATGACATTCCCGGTACTCCCGCGAAGAAGACTTATTGTTTCATTCTTTCAAGACAACGAAGTGTCAGAAGAATAATTGACCTGTCTACTTGCACCTATCAACATCCCATTATGGCTCCCCGAGTTGCGATCGTCTTCGTAAGTTTTGGTGATATCCAATGCCTTGAGGGCTAGCGCTCTTCTATTCTCCTTTGCTGGATACCTTACTCCTTCTAGTACTCGCTTTACGGTCATATTCAGAAATTGGCCGAGGCGGAATTGAAGGGTATTGTCGCTGCTGGTGGCACGGCGGATATCTATCAGTAAGTGCGCATTCCGCCTCAGAAGATCCATAGCTAACACCGGTGTAGGGTTGCAGAAACACTGTCGGATGAGGTTCTACAGAAAATGCACGCGCCACCCAAATCGTCTTATCCTGTGATTGACGTCCAAAAACTGCTGGAGTATGACGCTGTGCTTTTCGGAGTCCCCACCCGCTACGGTAATTTCCCTGCTCAATGGAAAGCGTTCTGGGATAGAACCGGTGGCATCTGGGCCTCAGGCGGATACTGGGGAAAGTACGCTGGTCTGTTTGTTTCCACAGCCACCCAAGGTGGTGGTCAAGAATCCACGGCTATCGCAGCTATGAGTACTCTAGCTCATCACGGATTTAATTATGTTCCCTTGGGTTATAAGACTGTGTTTCCGCTGCTGGCGAACTTGGATGAAATTCATGGAGGATCAGCATGGGGAGCTGGTACCTTTGCGGTAAGTCTCAACATCCCCTTCTGTCCCGTCATCTTATTCATCTTGATTATAGGCGGCGGATGGTTCACGTCAACCCACTGCTTTGGAGTTAGAGATCGCCGAACATCAGGGCAACGACTTCTGGACTAAAGTGTCGAAGGTCAATTTCTAAGTCAGGGCTGTGCGAGGCCTATATAGCCTATATAAAAGTGTTATCTGCCTCAAATTTTGGATTTATACTGTTCGACTGACCTCGGAGACCGAATACTGAATGAAATTCTTGTTAAATTGCCTGTATAGTGGTCCACGAGTAGGTATTTACTGCTTTGCAGAACACCAGGTAAACTTTGGATGGTATAACGAAGGCGTATGCATCATTGTATATATTGGAGTCAGAAGCCGGAAGTATAAACAACGCCGCAGATAGGACCCCAAAAAAGCCAGGCCCATACTAATCACTGAGATCGAATCTGGCCTTCCTTCAACAATCCACGGTCACCACCGCCACCCTTCTGCCACAACCACACGCCCTCAACGGCCCACGCGGCAGCACTGGCATGGCGGCCAATGCCCGATGCAAGAGGCATATTTGCCTCACCCTGGTCATCTTTCTTATCCGGTCCATCCTTATTGGAGCGGGATTTCATCCCCGGGAACTGGCCAGACGCACCCTCCGCTTCAGCTAACATGCCTGCCACAACACCTTCCTTCTCAATCACATGCCACAGTCCCTCTGACAGCTGTCCACCACGATCGCCGAACTCCGAACGGCCAAGACGGAACAGAATCCGGCCTATGACCTGCCATGCAACACACCGTTGAGCCGGGAACGTCGAGCGCGATAAGATCGCCAGTTCTGGGATGGTATACCCCGCTGCGTGCGGGTCTTCGCCGTGATGATGGAGACCAAGGGTAGTCGGGAGAGAAAGGGAGGTATTGGGTGCGATAAGTGTCCCACGCAGTGAGAACCTAATGGCAGAAGGGGAGATAGAGATGGCATTGCTAGCAGGGTGATAGGGAGATGTGGAGTCTGGGTCCTCTTCGTCGGCGGAAGGCGGTTTGAGCCACGAGAGCCCCGAGGGATCGTGAGCCATTTCGGGGAAGTAGTGGGATTGCATGTCTGCGAGAAAGTTCGGATCGTTGGGGTCAAGGGTTGGCATCGGTTGCTCTGGTTGAGGGAAGTGGAAGGTTTCGATCATAGCGGGGTCTAGGGATGGGCGCTCAGATGCCGGGTGAAGATCTTCTGGGATTTTGGAGGGAGGCAGATCCTCGTTGATTGGAGGCTTTGGAGAAGTCATCTGCGGGTTTGGGGTCGGTTCTGGATCCTTCTTGGGTGTTGGCTCTACGGTAGGAGCCGGGATATCGAAGGAAACGGCTTTCTTCGATTTAGATGATGCCGGTTCATCTGGCGTTGGTCCTGCCACTGGCTTCTGTGATTCCTGGCTGAACTGATCATCCTCATCGATTTTTGCCCGCCGGAGAAAGCGTTCTAGCAGACTCGGGTCTATTGAGGCCATCAATTCTTCCCGCTCGCGCTGAATCTGCGCATCCGACATGGATGCCAGGTGCCTGCTGTTCTCCTGCGCAATCGAGGACTTTTCATCTTGGGCGGTTGATGGTGGAGTATAATTTGACTGGGTCGGCTCAGCTGTCTGGGCTGCCTGCTCTGCTCGTCGTTGCTTGAAGGAGGAAGGCTTGTTGCGTCGTCGGTGGGCGGGAAAGCCAGTGGAAGAAGCGGTGGGTGTGGGAGCTGGTGGCGCAGCTGGGGCCGGGTCTCGCTCCTGAATCTCGCCAATGAGGGAGAAAGGAGAAGGAACTGGATTCTCTGGAGGATTGACCTCGTCCTCCAGATCTAGGACGAAACGCTCACCTCGAAAAGCCATGGCACGCAGATGGAAAGGAAGAAGTTATGTCAGCGCGGGGCCTGCGGCTCAAAAAAGCTAAAATGTGGATGCATCGCACTAACCATATTTGGCTAGCGTGAGATGTGTCTGTACTAGTCCCAAAGGGGCAATCCTGCGCAACCAAATTCGGAAGCTTTGATCCAAGCTAGTCAACTTCTAGGGTTTCGCACACATCATCCTGATGGGCAGCATTGCATCTATAGAATAAGGTTGGTTCCCCAGATATAACACTCAAATTTGTCTTATTCAAGTACTTGTCGACCCTTATATTATATGTCTTAGTATAGTAGCAGCTGGAAGTGATGAGATGTCGGTTCGGCTTGCTGGAAGTGATCTCCGGTAAGGCAAGCTAAGTATATAAAAGCATAAGGTATACTGCATTCATCAATGTTTCCATAATCTTCTTCCTAACTCAATGGAATACTTTCCCGTCGGATTATCATATGGTTCCAAGGTTGTGTTACTCGGATGTATAGAGAGGAAACAGGGTCTGTGTGCTCAAGTATACTTATACGCCCCACTGACGCCAGATCCGCGCGCATTGCTTCGGCCCATTCCACTGTGTCTAAAAAGGTTCAGGATTTCATATATGGACATCTCTATCTATATTCAAGATCCAGTCTTAAGAATCAAATCATAAATAATTGACTTCCCTCGTGATTGGTTGATCTATGAATGTATTAGATTTCCGATTTTCATACATATCAAAGCGGGAAAACTCCCAATTAATGAATCGACCACATCAAAACTCCTTGATCGCTATTTTCCCCTTTCTTACCCTTTTTCTCTTCCCTTGTCTTTCCTTTTTCTTTTCCCGTTCTTCTCTCCTCAACGCACTTTCTCCTTGACCTTCCCCAGTGTTTCATGTTCATGTTCATGTTCATGTTCTCGGTTCTTGTTTGAGCTATAACACATTTGTCTTATCTGCCCCCTCCCTCATTCTCTCTCTCTCTCCATTCTCCGTTTTCCTTTTTCCCTTCCTTCCCTTCCTTCCCTTTCGTGTTCACCGACTCCCGACCGTTGAGTATCTCCACCATCGGTATCCATCAAGTCCCTACTATTTATAATCCAATTTTTACTAGTCATGTCCACGGATTCTCCTATGGATGTGACTAAGGAGGATGGACCGGCCATCGACGACAAACCTGATAACAGACGTGCTTCTGGTAGACGGTCGCGTCGGAAGAAGGACGACGACACTAACACCACCACCAACACCACCGATACTCCTCCAAAACCTAAAAATGAGCCCAAAGAAAAGCCAACTCGAGCACCTCGTCGCCCGAGAGAAAAGTCTAACGCTACTGCCGCCTCTCGCAAGAAACTCAAGCTGGAGCAACCAGAAGAAGCCACACCTGCGGCGGCAGCACCTGCGACGGCAAACACTCGGAGTCCTCCCCAATCACAACCACCACAGCAATCGCAACCCCAACCTCAACCCCAACCCCAATCTCAACCTGTCTTGACGCCTCCGCAACCTGCTCCTGTTGCTCCGCCGCCGTCCTACACAAGCCCTCATCCTGCACCGGCCTCGGCGCCTAACTATGCCTTGTCACAGCCATATCCACAACCATCGCAACCTCCCCCCCAGTCGACTCAACCTGCCCCGCAACGCACCAGTGGTCAAAATTTCGACCCGATTCGCTCGGCCTTTGACAACCCATCTCCAGCACCAGCCTATAGTCCGACCCATGCCAAGTCGCCGCAACCTAATTATCGTGCCAGCGCGTCACCCGCGATCTCCAGCATCATTGACCCACCCCCCCAAAATGCCCACATATACACTCCAATCCCGCGCTCATCCTCGACCCATGTTTCTGCTGTGTCCTCTCCAGTGCCAACGCCGACATACCCGCCACTGCCACCGTCGGTGCTACCCGCGTCATCACCGTCACATGGAACAGGCCATGTACCACCGGAGCTGCAGTCTTCGAGCCACTATAGCACTCCCTACCCACCATCAGACCAACGTACATACCATTCGCAACCTCCTGCATTAGAGTTGTCACCACCGATCTTGCAGCAACAGCAGCAGAAACCACAAATGCAGCCCCAGGTCCAGGCCCAACCGCAGCCCCAGCAACCGCAAACCCCAGCGCAGAAGTCTACGCCTCAACGGCCAACTCAACAGAATGATGCAATGGAGATTGACTCGAAGCCGCCAAAAGAACAGCCGGTGCCGAGTGCAAAGAAAGAGAAGGGTGCTGCGACCGCCCCCTCATCGAAAGCTCCCTCCCCCAAGCCGGCGCGCGCAGCCAAAGAAACCCCACAGCTCCCTCAAGGATCAGGCTTAATTACCAATGCGCTGTTTGGCATGGGAGGCGAGGATTCTTCCAAGTCACCCGATTCGCGCACTACACCCAACATAGTGGTGCATATTCCGCTGTCAAAGGGCAATCAGATCATAAATTTCGCGCAGCTGGCAGAGGAACAGTACGGCTTTGCTGCCTTGCATCCTCGTTTAGCGGCCCACAAAGATCGCCTCGCCCGCGTAGCTGCCGCTGGCGCTGCATTGGAGCGAAATGAAAAAGGACTGACCGAAAGTGCGGATGAAGACCTGAGTCTTGAAGCAGACCGCGACAGCGATGTGGATGGAGATGTCACCATGAGTGGTGCGGGAACTGGCACCAATGGTGTGACTTCGGACGCCGGGGACGGAAAGAAGAAAAGACGCAAGAAGGTTGAGGAGTATGACCGGGATGATCCCTTTGTCGACGACACGGAGATGGCATGGCAGGAACAGGCTGCCGCCAGTAAAGATGGATTCTTTGTGTACAGTGGGCCACTGGTGCCGGAGGGGGAGAAAATCCAGGTGGAACGGTTAGTCTCTCCTCTTCAATACTCAAAAATGGAGTGCCTTGCTAACAAATTTCACAGTGCGGATGGAACCATCAAGCGTGGTCGAGGCCGTGGCCGCGGGGCGGGTCGTGGCAGAGCATTGGCTTCTCATCCTCATGTCGCTATTGCCGCTGCTGTACCTATCTCCCAGGATACCGGTCTGCCTCTTCGTGGGCCAGGTTCAAGAGGAGGTACCTCGCGCAGACCCCGAGGGGCCAAGAAGGCCGACCAAGGCGATAAAGGCACTCCTGACCGCAATAGTACTACTGCGTCTGCGGCCCACGAAGGTCGCGGTGGCCGTGCAGGAGGCGCTGCAGGATCCGGTCGTGGAGGAAGTTCTGCCAGCACTCGTGGTGGCAAATCCAACTCGATGATGAGCATGATGGATCTGGCATCCTCGCCTTTGTCCAATTCCACCCCAAATATCACCCCTGTCCCGGGTCCGAGTCCTTTGGCTGGACCAGAGTTGATTATGAAATAGAGATATTGTTTGAGTTTTGTATTACCCTATTTGCAAGTTTGGGGTGTTCGTGGACAAGGTTGTACTGGTCTGGTGTCTGAAGGTTTCGGCGTCCGCAATGTGAAGTATCATGTTTGTTGTTTGTTGTGTTTTTTGTGGTGCCACGCATTCGCATCTATTCACCTGCTCGGGGTTTTCAGCGAGCCTTTGCTCTGTATCTATATTTGATTATGTTGTCGTATGCACTGCGGCTCCGCAAGACTGCCTGTGAGCTACTCACATCACTTTTTATAGCTATAAACCAGAGTGTTGCATCTTAGCTCAATTGGAGTCATTGGTCTTGTTCCTGCCTAACCTAAATAGATAATTTCTACGGTGCATCCTTGAAGTTTATACATTACGTCGAAGGATAAGCTTTGATTGGAAATAAATTGGTAGTATTGCACTCATGTACGCCGTATCATGCAGGAGCATATCTGAGCAAGAAAGCCAGAAAGAGATGAAGAAAGATGACAAAGCCAAGGTCGTCGGTGTCGTCGTCGTGGTGGTTGGCAAGAATCAAGTCATTGACAGAAGGGAAGAAAGACAAGAAAATGAAAATGAGGGAAATGTGCACAGGTAGCGGCGAGAAGACAAAGAGAAGGGATCCCATAGATGACAATGGTAGAGATGGAAAGAGGAGGGTGGATGAAGCGGAAGTCGGGGGAGGAGGGATATGTTCTCAGCCCTGCTCATTCTTTTTATGTCCATACACGCCAGGACAGGAAAACGGGCAGATCCCCAAGTCGGACAAGAGCCACACGAAAATAGTAATGAGGATCTTGTCAATCCAATGTTAAAACAAAAAGCAGATTCGACGATATGATCTAAGGAATAAACGGGCTCAAAGACGCAATTTTCATGTGCATATGCAGATACTTTGAGAAGACCATCACCACGTCAGGGTCAGATCAGCATGTTTAACATGCGCTTCAAGAATTGGCTCCCGGCATATGACCGGAATAGCCACGCCAGTTCCCGGTAGAAGCAGGGGCAGGTGGAGGGGGCCCGTTAGGGGGTGCAGGACGCATTGGCAATGTCCCGGGGACCAGGCTGGCTTGGGGCTTATTGTTATTTGTGCTCATAGAACGTGGGCTCATGAAGGGCCGAGAAGGGGCATCAACAGCAGACACGGGATCGCCGATATGGCGAGTCGGGCGCCGGCTGGAGCGATCGTCGTCCATTCTTGTTTCCAGCGATAGGTGTTCCAGAGATGGGGGCGGCGGGGAACGCGTAGAGCGCGAGGAAGAATAATGGTGGCTCTGCTGGCTGCCACCATAATAACGATTGGCAGATGATGCATCACTGGCGATGTTGAGGGGGATGTCACCCGATGTGGGTGTCTGGTGGTAGGGAGACTGTTGAGGTTGAGGTGGACGGGCTGATTTGCTGATGGGGGCGGGCTTTGGGGGGGTTGGCACTGCAGATGTAGGAGTCGGCACTGCAGCTGATGGGGTGCTTGTTGTGGATGGAGTGCTCTCTTTGAGCGACTTGGGCGCTGGTGGTGCCAGATACGATTTACGATTGTGTCTTTCCATCATGCTGATAGCCCACTCCTGCAAATCAACAGGTGTGCGCTTAGCCGCTTGTAGGAAGGCATCCTTGTCCTATATTCCGGGTTAGCCATTCAAGATAATCAAAAACAAAGGCTCGGGATAGATAGCACGCACGTAGAGCTCTCGAGGAGTAGGCCGTTCCTCGGATTTCTTCATCAGACACTTCCCGACAAAGTCGTGCAGGATGGGTGGGAAGGCATCACTCTTGGGCAATTTGGGGGCAGATTCGTGAACAATCTGCTGGAGCAGGTCGAGAATACCCATCGGCCCTGTACTGGCGCGATTTCCTGCTGCCGGGTCGGAGTGATCGAATGGGAACTTTCCCACGGCCAACTCCATGACCGTCAAACCCACACTCCAAACATCGGACCGAACGGTGTATGCGCCTCCCTGAATTCGCTCCGGGGCCATATATGTTGACGTTCCGACGAAAGTATCGGCGATCGAATTAACTGTCTCGGTGGCGACACCAAAGTCACAAAGCTTAATGTTTCCGCGGGAGTTGACCAGGACGTTGGATGGTTTGATGTCTCGGTGCATGATGCGATGCACTTCGTACAGGTAGACAAGACCAGCCAACACAGACTCGGTGATCTTGCCCAGTACATCAACTCGAACGGGACCAAAGTCTTTTGAGACACGATCGAGGGACCTAATATCCATTATCAGCCAGATGCCCCTCATTTGCTGTAATTTTGGCAACTTTACCCGCAATCCATGTATTCCATACACAGGACAATATCTCTTGCCTCGTTCTGGAACGCGCCATAGAAGGTCACAATGTTGGGGCAGTTGCAGTCGTGTCCGACTCGGAGTTCTCGTAGAATCTGCTTCCGCACATTCTCTTTCGCCTCGACTCGGATAATCTGGTAGGATGACAGTCAGCTTCTAGAGCCCACGTCGGGACACATCAAATCTCCCTTTGCCTTACCTTTCGAGCCATCACAACCTTGGTCGACGCATGCATCACCTTTGAGACCGTGCCTCCATTTCCAGCGCCCAACTCTTTCAAAGTCACCAAGTCCTCGCTGCGGAGATCTAGTCGGAACTCCAGTCCGATTTCCAGAGTATCTGTGTGGTTGCTTTCGCTATTTCCAATCTCACCAGGTACCTGACCATCCCCGTCAGAGGCGTTTGCGGTGGGTTTCGGGGCGGCATTGAGCGCAAGACCTTTGACATTCTTGCGTTTCATCGTCCGGGGTTTGAACGGGTCCGCCATGGCGCCGGGGGAAGAGAGAAGATCTCTACACAGCGTCAGGGGTCCGGAAGGAAAGAATGAAGAGAGATAAAGAAATACGCAAACAGACGGGAAACAAAAGCGACCAGGGAACGATAGCGCTAGGCCAACGACCACTGTAGTGGGAGGGAGGTTAGGTTTGGAGTCGCGAGCTAGCGGCGGGGAACCCGATAACACTGATGGTCTTGGCGGCGCTGATTGGGTCTCGCGGGCGCATCGATTGGACCAACAGTACTGGTAGAATGATTAGTCGGCGCCAAACAGGGTTTTGACGAAGTGATGCTTTTCAGGGGAAAATCCGAAAGACGTCGGTTGATAAGTCCAGGTGTTTTACTATCACTAAAACACATGTTCCTGATTGCTCCACCGTCCTTTATCCCGTAGGATCAGGCTTTGGGGGGGGGGGGAAGTCCCGTTTGTAGGAGACCCATGAATGCCCAAGTACGGAGTAATTCTAGAGGATATAGGCAAATTGCATGGGGTCTGAAAATATACTTATAAAGCAGTGATTGATCACATTTCATCTGATTTTTGCATAATATTGTTACTAATCATGTTATGTTTGTATACAAGAAAAACTCAGAGTCAAAATATTGACTTCTTCAAATGGCCATGGTATATCACGTGACACATGATTCACCAGCCACACTTGTCCCCCATTGGGACGATGCAGCACAAGCCACACACACGCCTTTCAACCAATCACCGCCACACTCCGTCCTCTCCCTCGTAGTCTTCCTTTCTCTGCAGCTCTAGCTTTCTCTTTCCCGATTTTTCTTCACCACCCCTCTTTTTGTCTATCATCTTCGCGAGTCGGGTGCTGCAGCTAAATACCTCGAGTCGCAATCTTCATCTTTTCCAGCTCTCGTTCAATTCCGCAGTGAAGAGAGATCTCTTCGACCAGCCACCATGAGTCTGCGGGACCTGGTTGAAGGCGAGGCCCTGGATGATGATGAGAACGACGGGGACGTGGCCGAGAACTCCGATGGAGAAATCCAGGATAGGACAGATCGCGCTAATCAATACGACGACTCGAGTGAAGAGGACGAGGACGAAGATGACGATGAGGATGCCGCTCGCGCCGTAAGTGCTAATCTGAACGCTGACGAGACTCGCGCACTGACATGGAATCCGATATAGGTTCGTGAGGGGTTTATCGATGATGACGATGAAGAGATCGAGGAGCGCGCCAAACGCCGCCGCGAGAAGAAACGATCCCGTCCTCGCGAGGAGCACCTTGACGAAGAGGATTTAGAGCTGATTGGTGAACATGTCCCTGGACTCAGTCGGGGTTCCGCGTCAGAGGTATGCTGATTTCCCATCATGACTGCGATGAAGAACGATTTTGAGAGGCAATAATCGGATGGAGAGAGTTTTGCTAACAAACGGTGATCTTTCTCTAAATACAGTCAAAATTCAAGCGTCTGAAGCGAGGCAAAGATCGCGACTCCCGCCAGCAAGTCCAAGGCATCGACGACATCTTTAACTCAGATGAAGAAGACGAGGCTGCTCAATACACTCGCACCGGCCACCGTGGTGGCCAGGATGAATTCGACGACTTCATCGAAGAAGATACCTTTTCCGACGAGGAGGGACAACGGGAGCGAGATGACCTCGAGGTTGCACCTCCAATCCGGGCTTCTATGCCTGGTCTTGGCGCTACCGAAGCGGCGGGTCTGGATGAAAATGCCCTCGAAGATATGCGCGCGGCGTTCGGTGATGGCACGGAATATAGGTTTGCCCTGGACATTGAAGAACAGGAAGACGAAGAGAAGGAAGTCGAGGAAAGACACTTGGATCTCAAGGATGTCTTCGAGCCCTCGGAGCTCGCGGAGCGCATGTTGACGGATTATGATAACGAAATTCGTCTACTCGACGAGCCTGAGCGCCACCAGGTCGCTCGGAAACCATACAAGCACGTCGTCTTGACAGATGATCAGTTCCGAGAGGAGGCTGTCTGGATTTCCAATCTCATGTTGCTCAAGAAACGCATCGAGCCGGAGCTGCGTGAGCCGTTCCAGCGCTCTGTGGCCAAGATGTTGGAATTCCTGATTACAGACGACTGGGAGGTCCCGTTCATCTTCCAACATCGCAAGGATTACATGATTCATGCTGTCAAAGAGCCAATTAATGGCGCCGACTCTGCCGATGGATCTGCACAGTACAGCATTCGTGCTGAGAAACTCCTGAATATGACGGACCTCTGGGATATCTTCGATTACGATCTCAAATTCCGTGCTTTGGTCGACAAGCGCAATACCATTCAGAAGGCTTATGACAGCATTCAGAGTCTTTTCAACATCGAAGACGCCAATGTGGAAGATCTTTTGGCTGCTGCTGCGACGATGGAGGAGCTCCAAGATGTGCAAGACTATATTCATTTCCAATATGCTTCTCAGTTACGTGATACAGCTGCAGTGAATGGGGAGGTGAATGGCGAGACACAACGGCGCAAGGCGACCAACAAATCATTCTTTGAAAGAGTGCGAAACGGAAAGGCCTACAGCCTGGTACGAGCATTTGGTATCACGGCCGATGCCTTTGCACAAAACGCCTCGAAAGAAGGCCGTCGGCAGTACACCGAGGACCCTGGCGAGCTTCCGGAAGAGCTGGCGGATCAATTTGTTGACTCCGACTTTTCCAATTCATCACAGGTTCTCAAGGCTGCGAAGTCCATGTTTGCTGAGGAGCTTGTGCTAAGCCCTAAGATGCGCAAGGTTATCCGCCAAGCATACTACATGAATGGAGTTGTCGATTGCTTCCGAACTGAAAAGGGTTTGCGCCGAATCGACGAACAACACCCATACTACGAATTCAAATATCTCCGCAACCAGCAACTTAGTGACATCGCTCGTCGTCCAGAGATGTTTTTGCGTATGTTGAAGGCCGAGGAGGAAGGGTTGGTTGATGTTCGGGTACGCTTCGAGAACTTTGATCAGTTCCGTTCACGTCTCTACGCCGATATTGAATCTGACAATTACTCTGAAATCGCCGATGCATGGAATCGTCTTCGTCGTGAGGTTCTAGATATGGCCCTTGGCAAGCTGGAGCGTGTCATCAATCGCAGCGTGAAAGAGAACATTCGACAGGAATGCGAGAACCATGTGGCCAAGGAGTGCCGCGAAATGTTTTCGCAGCGACTGGATCAGGCACCATGTAAACCCAAGGGAATGATTCTGGGCACAGTGCCCCGGGTCATTGCTCTCTCTACTGGAACTGGTGTTGTGGGCCGAGATCCCATCCACTGGGCTTACATCGAGGAAGATGGTCGCGTGCTAGAGAACGGAAAATTCCAGGACCTGTCATGCGGGGATTCATCCCGAGGCTTTGACGATGGGGCGCATGTTGCTGCCTTCATGAACTTGATCAAGCGGCGCAAACCAGATGTCCTCGGAGTCTCCGGTATGACACCAGAGTCTCGCCGTCTCTACAAACTCTTGAACGAACTCATTGAAGAGAAGGACATCCGTACCCAGACCTATACCGATGACCATGATGAGGAGATCACCGACCGTCTTGAAGTTGTCATTGTCAATGATGAGGTTGCCCGACTTTACCACAATTCCCCTCGGGCCCGCCAAGACAATCCAGGCTTCGGACCACTAACTCACTATTGTGTGGCTCTAGGTCGGTACTTGCAAAGTCCACTGAAAGAATACGCTTCTCTCGGTCGGGACATTGTTTCAATCCAATTCAAACCCGGTCAGCAATTGGTGTCCCAGGAGTTGCTGCTTAAGCAGCTCGAGACTGCCCTCGTCGACATGGTCAATCTTGTGGGTGTGGATCTGAACGAGGCAGTCCACGACTCATTGACGGCGAACCTTCTCCCGTATGTTTGTGGACTTGGTCCTCGCAAAGCAGCCCACCTACTCAAGATTGTCAACTTGAACGGTGGAAATGTGGATAATCGTGTGGAGCTACTGGGTGTCAACGCCCAGTACCCAGCTATGGGTGTTAAAGTGTGGAACAACTGCGCCAGCTTTGTTTACATTGACTACGAGAACGCCGATGCAGATGCAGATCCACTGGACAACACCCGCGTGCATCCTGAAGACTACGATATTGCCCGCAAGATGGCTGCTGATGCTCTTGAGTTGGATGAAGAGGACATCAAGGCAGAGACCGACGAGAACGGCTCTGGGGCAATTGTTCGCAAACTTTTCCGGGATGAGCAGCAGGATCGTGTTAATGACCTGATTCTCGAGGAGTATGCTGAGCAGCTGGAGAAGAACCTCAACCAACGCAAGCGTGCCACCTTGGAAACCATTCGTGCAGAGTTACAGCAACCGTACGAGGAACTGCGCAAGCACTTTGTCTTCCTGGGCACCGAGGACATTTTCACTATGTTCACGGGTGAGACGCCCGAATCTTTGAAGGTTGGCATGGTGGTACCTATTGCCATCAAGCGGGTATTTGAGGATCATATTGATGCGAGGTTGGACTGTGGGGTCGATGCGCTGGTCGCAGAGACTGAATTGGGGGTGCCCTACGAACTTTCTGTGCGCCAGGTCTACCAACCACACCAGACTGTGCCTGCCAAGATTCTGTACCTGAACAAAAAGGGCTTTACCTGCAATGTGTCTCTGCGAGAGGATCAGGTCAGTCACCCACTCCGCCGAAACCCAGACCTTGGCTTCGGCGACTGGGATGAGGTGCAAGAACAGAAGGATCGGGAGTCCCAGAAAGAGAGTACACAGAGTAGTGGTCAGGCCATGCGGGTCATCAAACATCCGCTCTTCCGACCATTTAATTCTACACAGGCGGAGGAGTACCTAGGCTCGCGGAGTCGTGGTGAAGTGGTCATTCGTCCATCATCTCGGGGTCCCGATCACCTGGCAGTCACCTGGAAGGTGGCCCAGGGCGTCTATCAACACATCGATGTCCTTGAGCTGGACAAGGAGAATGAGTTCTCGGTTGGTCGTGTTCTCAAGGTCGGGGGCAAATACACCTACAGCGATTTGGATGATCTGATTGTCAACCACGTCAAGGCGATGGCCAAGAAGGTGGAGGAGATGATTGGGAATGAGAAACACCAGGATGGCAGCAAGACTGAAACCGGTATTTTCCCCCTGACTAGTTCCTTGTCATTTTATGTCTTTCTAACCATCTTAACAGACCAATGGCTTGAGACCTATACCAAGGCCAACCCTCGTCGCTCGGCCTACGCATTCTGCATCAACCCCAAACACCCCGGTTACTTCTACCTTTGTTTCAAGGCCGGCGAGCACTCTCGACTGCAGAACTGGCCGGTGAAGGTGATTCCGCAAGGCTTTGAGCTGCAAAAGAACCCATATCCGGATATGCAGGCCCTGTGCAATGGTTTCAAGTTGATGTTTACCAACATGAAAGCCAGTCGTCGGTAAAAGGGCCATTTGCATAGTGTACTATTTTCTTTTCTCTTTTCCTTTTTTTCTATCATCGCGAGGGTTCTGTTTCTGCAGGAAAAGCAGACCGAAAACAAAAACGATGGGCATATGCATTCAATCTTCTTAGCCCCTTTTTTTCTGAATCTTTCTCCAATGTTTGTTACGTCTAATTTGATACACCTATTCCGGTGTTTAGGGGGGATCCTGTAAACACTACACAATGAACAAGCCACATCCGGCATTTTCCTTTAGCATCAATCATACAAAAGAGTGTCAAATTTCCCAAGGCTTGTAGTTTTTACCTAGGCTCGCGTGAAATCCGTTGAATCAAATCCCGAGGATTGTACATGTGAAGTGCGTGTCCTCGGCCTCGGGCCATTTAATCTAGCTTTACGTTCCCGCTTTCCCCCGCCATTAGATCGTCCTATTATTGAGTCTACCATATGTGATAGCTTAGAAGTAGAGAGTAAAAGAGTTCTTTTCTCCTTTCTCAACTTATTATCGTTGTGAAAGGTGTTTATTTATAGTTGTTCCGCCTTGGTTCTTTTCCCGCCCCTTCAGCCGCAACTCCCGGTTCGCAACATCTTGTACACTTCGTGCGGATCTTCTCCCCCTCCAACCCCCCAACATTGCGTAATCATGGCGGCCATGGAGGAGCTGCAGATCCATAGCAAGGTGAGATCGGTGAGACTCAGGAGCGCTTGGTCCCCAATCTAATAAACATATTTCCTTTGTTTATGAATAGTCTTACTTCGTACGCTGGATCAATGTCAGCGCCGGCCACACCATCTCATGGAGCATCCAGCCGCATAAGAAATCCGTGAACTTTGGGATCTTCAAGCATCCTGGCCAATCGCCACTGGCATCGCATCTGCCCGCCTCCGATACCCAAAGCACCGACTCCAACGAGAACCTCCCCGCTACCGCCGCAAACCCCGGCTCCCGCAATCAGCAGTCCACCGTCATCGAGAAGCTGACAGCCATTGGCCTCAAGCCGATCAAATGGATCGGGAAATGTGAAGCCGACAGGATCTCTAAAGGCACATACGACGTGTCGGCGAGCGAGTCGGGAAATTACGCGCTTGTTTTCGACAACACCTTTTCCAAACAAGTCTCTAAAACGGTCACCCTTGTCCTGCTTACCTATCCCACCGGTTTGCAACCCCATGGTTCCATGGCATCCATAGGGCAGTCCCAACAAGAGGCTTCTACGGAATCGCTGCCACATACCGCCGGTCGTCGACGAGGCAATAGCCGGGCCACCCTGCAGGCGCAACGGTCCGACTTATCGGCTCCATCGAACATACAAAGCGGGATTCTGCAGAAACGGCGGAGAAAACGTCACCAGGGCTGGGCACGTCGTTACTTTTCCCTGGACTTTATCTCGTCGACTCTTTCTTATTACCATGACCCTAACTCGTCCGCTTTGCGCGGTGCGATTCCACTCTCATTGGCGGCCGTGGCAACCAACGAGAAGTCTCGCGAGATTTCGATTGATTCGGGCACTGAGATCTGGCATCTCCGTGCCAGCAATGACCATGAGTTTGCGACATGGAAGCAGGCCTTGGAAAGGGCTTCCTTAAAGGACGCATCGCAAGACAACGGCTCGCTTGCTATTGGTCCCCCGGAACTGCGGTTAACTATGCCACCGGGCGCTTCTCTGGACGAAGAACGCGAATGGACGCGGGTCGAGGGTCTGCTGAGCAAGGTATCTGGTACCCGCGATGCGGTGCGCCGGCTTGCCAAGGACACTGATCCTAAATATCTCGCGACCTCGCCACTGCCGTCTCCCAGGGAGCCTCGCAGCCGGGATCGCTCCCCGAGCCCTCATCCTTCTGGGACCGACAGCCAGGGAGATGCAAGGCGCCTCTTCTGGAAGCGCAAGACGAGTGTAAACTCTACTTCTAGTGGAAAGCAACCTGGCGCTAACGCGTCCCAACTGGCAGTGCCGGCAGGCTCGGGGAAGCCTGCTAGCATCGCTAGCCATGCAGATGGCATGGATGATATGCATGATAATCTGATGGCTGTTTTGCGCGATCTTGACAATGTGGTGTCGGAGTTCTCAATCCTCATTTCGGAGAGTAAGCAACGACGAAACCCGCCCCGTGTCTCCATCGTACCTCGGCGCAGTATGGAGTCAGATATCTCGCAGGAATTCTTTGATGCTATGGATGGGGGCGCCCTGTCCCCGCTCCTGACGATTCAAGATAGCGATGATGAAGACCCCTCCGAGGATCGGCCTGCCCCGGCTGCTGAGGATGTAGAGGACGATGCACCCTCAGACAGTGAGGATGAACCT
Source organism: Penicillium sp. IBT 16267x (assembly GCA_028828865.1). Lineage (NCBI taxonomy): Eukaryota > Fungi > Ascomycota > Eurotiomycetes > Eurotiales > Aspergillaceae > Penicillium > Penicillium sp. IBT 16267x. Next base: position 2,611,787 of record JAQJZQ010000001.1, read on the forward strand.
GAATCCGCTCCCCACGATGCCACCGGTACCTCGTCACTCTTCCCATCTCGCGCCAAGTCTCTGGCTCCACTGCCTTTGGATGCTGTACGTCGACGTCAAAACATCGCTGCACCCACCGTCATGCCTCCAAGCTTGATCGGATTCCTGCGCAAGAACGTTGGCAAGGACCTTTCCCAAATATCAATGCCTGTATCCGCCAATGAACCGATGTCCCTGCTGCAACGTGCGGCGGAAATCCTGGAGTACTCGTCGCTATTGGACAAAGCTTCTCAGTCATCCGATGCTGTCGAGCGACTAATGTATGTAACCGCGTTTGCCATCTCTTCCATCTCCAGTAACCGAGTGCGGGAACGCTCTATTCGCAAACCGTTTAACCCCATGCTTGGCGAAACATATGAACTGGTCCGCGAAGATAAAGGGTTCCGTTTTATTGCTGAGAAAGTGTCTCACCGGCCTGTGCAGCTGGCCTACCAGGCTGACAGCCATGAATGGAGTCTCGCTCAATCTCCGATGCCTAGTCAGAAATTCTGGGGCAAGTCTGCTGAAATCACCACCGAAGGCCGCGTGCGCATTACCCTGCATGCTACGGGCGAGCACTTCAGCTGGGCCCCTTCCACCTCGTTCTTGCGCAATATCATCGCTGGCGAGAAGTACGTTGAGCCTGTTGGTGAGCTGACCGTCTCCAACGAGTCCACGGGTCACCGCTCCATCTCGACTTTCAAGGCCGGTGGCATGTTCTCCGGCCGCAGCGAGGAAGTCTCCACTCGCACTGTTGACTCCTACAACAAACCAGCGTCGCTTGGTCTAGTAGGCACCTGGCCTTCATCTGTGACATTGACCCGCGACGGCTCTCCGTCTGGTAATCCCATCTGGACCGCCGGCCCACTAGTCCCAAATGCCCCCAAACACTACGGACTGACCTCCTTCGCGGCCACTCTCAACGAAATCACCTCCATTGAAGACTCGCGACTTCCACCCACTGACTCCCGTCTCCGCCCTGATCAGCGTGCCCTGGAGGAAGGTGACCTGGACCGCGCCGAAGAAGTCAAGGTTCAGCTGGAAGAGGCCCAACGTGCCCGTAGGCGAGAAATGGAAGCCGCTGGCGAGAGCTGGACTCCACGCTGGTTTACGCCTGTCAACGAGGACACCGACGGAGAGGTTGTCTGGCGTCTCAAGAACGGCAAGGATGGATACTGGGATGAACGTGCACGAGGTAGTTGGTCCAATGTTATCCCGGTGTTTGAGCTCTGAGTATAGGCTTTGATCTGATTTGGATTTGCTGACGTTTGGATTGTTGTTCTTGTTCTATTCCCCCGTCATTCCTCTCATTTTGGCCCTTTTTTTGTTCACTTTTAATTGTGCATCTTTTTGGATTTTTGTAGATAGACAACAAGCATTAAAGAGCATAGATCTAGGTGACTTACTTCATGTGAGAAAAGGGGCTTGGCCAGTCTTAACTCCACTCTAAATCGTATTAAATACAATTAAACAGACCTCTCCAGTATGCTTGGCTTTTCTATAGTAATATTCATCTAAAGAACAGAGTATACACAGTGTATAATCTAGTATTCACCCATCAACTCCTAGTCGGTCAGAACCGGTGCTTGGTAAACAAAACGCCCTAACTCCATGCGCTGGGAGTATATGCTAGTAAGAACATATACATCTACAACTTGACCAGAAAGGAAAGTATCATAGATAATGGGGGATCCATTTTTGCAAGGGGTATCACCGATCCGCCCTATATCGTACATTGGAATCGTCTATCCAGAAAGCAGTAAATGACCTAATTCCCATGCACCACCAACTCTAGAATCCGCCGAGCCTTGGATCCCTCCAGATATTCTCGGCCTTCACTGTGCTCGTCCTCATCGTCATCACCGACTTCCAAATCAACTTGCTGACTAGCTTCGTAGGCCTGCCTCACCGTGTCTTCGTCCACACGCACACCTCCTTGTACCAGCACCTGGATACTCTGTGCCAAACGGGCAATCTCCCGCCGAGTCTGCGGAGGGATCTCATCATTCTGACTGGAGTAGATCGAACTTGACACCATCTCCTCCATGCGACTGATCGCAACGTTCTCTGAAGCCGATGTAGTCGCGGCAGTACCATCTGCATGCTTTGCGATGTAGATATAGCCATTGACGCCGAGATACACGTCCACCTCACCGCCGCCATTGTGTGTTTCCAGTGTCCATACCTGTCGTCGGGATCGTACGACTCCACCAGTACCAGTTGCATCTCCCGGTACTGCCAAAGACCCAACCCCGCCCTTCACACTAGAGCTATTTGCGCCACTGCCTCCGGTCCCGGTGACAGCTAAGAAAACGCCATTTCGCAGCTTGCCGTATTTCAGAGACCGTGTATGCAATGACGCTGCACCATCCTGGTGCACGCTCTGCACCTCAGCTACTACCAAGTCGCCCTCGCAGAAGAAAGTTCGGATTTGAAGCTCGTCGGCGCTTGTTCGTCGTCGCAGGATACCGCCCGGCAAATTGATGGCGGAGAGAGGGAGTTGTGCAAGGAGGGGAGCGGCGACGTCGACCTTCCAACGTCGTGATTGCACCTCAACAATGCGGCCAACGACTAGATCACCGATTTCGGGTGTGTATCGGGCTCGCAGTGGGTGGACCGAGAGCAATTTGTTGGTTTTTTGAACAGTGCCGGCGACCGTGGCTACAATAGATGTCGAAAGAGGGTTTGTGAAGGTACCATGACCTCTGTGGGACAAACAGGTTAACTCAAGTTCACATATGAATTGAATACCCCGCGCTTTCTCGAGCTTTGCGCGGGGCTTAGAGGGTAATTGAGAACTTGCCTCATCCATTGGGGGTCGTCGGTGACAACTTCACCAGGTGTCACGATTCCTTTGCCGGTCTTCTTACTTCCTAGGCGGGCCCGCTTGTTTGATCGAGAGACGCCGCTCATTTCAATATCGGAGTCTGAATTGTCGGACATAGACTCGTCGGAGCCAGATAGGTAAGGACCAAGGTCCTCCACAACGGGAGGTAAAATCGTGATGGCCATTTTGTTAGATCGAGAGACCGATCAGAGTTGATGGCGGTGATATTTGTTGGAGAATGAAGCTCCGAGATGCAGCGCGGTCTGAGACTTTTTGATCCACGTGACTGTATCCACTTGATCTCCGTGCTCCACTTTATCACTATCAACTATCGCCAAGTACAAATTACAGATGCTCTACATTACTATGGGTAGTCTTTCAAGGTTGAAGGTGATCTGGTAGAGAAATCAAATGACATTGATTTAACAATGGAAATAAAGTTGTGTTGTAATAACCGATAGGTACGCCTCTATTACATGTCAAAAAGCGAAAGGATTTCAATGCAACACCCGTAAATAGCTGGGAAACTTGCAGTCATGAAAAATATGCTGACTAGATACCGTCCCTGAAGGTCACAGCTATATCGTTGGAAATCATATCGGTGAGCTGGTACAATAAGCCACACAAATTCGGTAGTAATACATTGGGAGGAAAGAAAATGAAACAGAATGAGTGTCGAGATACACGTTCCCCCCTCAAGCCTTCTTGGAGTTGCTTTTAGGAGTCGAATCATCCTTCTTCTTTTTGGACCGGTTATTCCCGCCCTTGGGCCGGTATCCGGTATCCTCGTCGCGCTTACGTTTACCCTTCGGGGTCGGTTCCACATCTATTCCATCTTCATCGATGGTCTCCTCTTCCTTGCGCTGGGCAGGCGCCCGTTTCGATGTCCGGGCATTTGAAGGTCGCGATGCAGACTTCTCGGAGGCAACCTCATGATCTTGCATTGTCTGGGGTTGGTTTCGTCGCAGCCAGTTGAAAACCGAGGCTGGATTGCGCATTGAGGCCTCCTTCTCCCGTTCAGCGAATGTTGGCGCGTCCGGCATACGCGCTAATTGCAATATAGCAGCCTCATCTCCAAGTTTCGCGTCCAGCGCGAGATATTGTTCAGTCTCATGCTCTGGGGTGAAATATCCGAGTTTGCGATCTATAGAGCCGGTGTCTTTAGCTCCATCGCCTGGGGGTGCTGCTTCGGTATGTGGCACTTTGGTCAGATCGCTGTACTGTAGGGCCGGTGCAAACTCCTTGTTTCGCTTGATACTTTCTTCCACTTGGCGGAAAGCGCTGGGAGAAAAGTTTCCACTAGCGAGTCCAGCTTTGGCTTCTTTCAATGCCGTTCGCGCAAGGGTCGCATCGTTGACTAGGGGGGTAATTTCTTGCTCCGGGGTTGGAAGGAAAGGGGCGTCACTAGGTAGGTTCAAGCCGTATCGCATGGTGGGGGAGACATGAACACTTTCATTGAGCTCTATCAGGACCTCAAGCAATTGACTAGTGATAAATTAGAGATATTTCTTTCCACAGAGGTCCTTGGGGCACATACTCGTTCTGTTCCTGAATTCGCTTGGATAGGTCCTCGATCCGGAGCTCTTCGCGGATTAAATTATCATTTTCTCGAATACCTAACTCAAATTTCTGTTTCATCTTCGCATATTTTTTCCTATAATCACCATTAGCCATTGTTTCTTTGCCAACTTGCAAGGGTCGTCGTACTTGAAGGACCGCACCGACTGCTTTGCCGGGGCCGGGGCTGGAGCATCTGGAAGGGCGTCAGACACTCCAAGTTCTTTGATATCCTGTGCCATGATGAGATGATGAAGATGATGAAGATGGATGGAATAGATGGAAGGGAAGAGACAAGGGTTAATCATGAAAGAAGTCGCCCGGCGCGTGCCAAGCTCGGACTGCGCGAAGGGCGGATCTGGCCCGCCGTAAAAAAATCATTAGCGTGGAATGTGAATCTGGAGAAATTCATCTTCTTCGAAATTCAATTTTTTTTTACTCTCAAGGAATTTTCTAGGAGTGATTTCACCGTCCGCACCATGTCCGAATCACCCCCACCTGATATCGCCCACAAGAAGCGCAAGCTGCAGGAGGGCCCCGAAATCGAGATTGATGTCTCTGCACCGGAGCCGCAGTCCAAGAAAGCCCTGCGCAAGGCGAAAAAGCAGAAGGCAGAGCCCTCCACAGAGGATTCTGAAAAGAAAAAGCCTCAATCCGCCAAGGCAGCAACAGAGGAGACTCCGGCTAAACGCTCTGACTATGGAGTTTGGATCGGCAATCTGGCTTTTACAGTGACAAGAGATGACCTTCGCAACTTCTTTACCAGCAACTGTTCATTTACCGATGCTACGATCACTAGAATTCACATGCCTAAGGGACAAGAAAAGTTCGGAAAGGCCCAGAATAAAGGCTTTGCCTATGTTGACTTCTCTACCCCGAAGGCCCTCGAGGAGGCATTGGCTTTGAGCGAGCAGCTTGTGACGGGCCGCCGAGTGTTGATCAAGAACGCAAAGAGCTTCGAGGGTCGGGCCCGAGAAGTCCCGCGACCAGGAAGCTGCAGCCATCAAGCCCGGCCACCCTCCGTCCCGCCGCATCTTCGTCGGAAACCTGGGATTCGATGTCACCAAGGAAATCATGGAAGGCCATTTCAGCCAATGCGGTGCGCTGGCCAATGTGCATTTGGCGACTTTCCAAGACACAGGAAAATGTAAGGGATATGGTTGGGTGGAATTCGAGGATCTTGCTTCGGCGGAAGCAGCGGTGAGAGGCTTCATGATGGTTGGCGAGGATGAGGAGGATTCATCCGACAGCTCGGACTCTGAATCTGAGAAGCCCAAGAAAAATGCCAAGAAGAGCTTGAAGCGCAAGGTGTGGGTGAATCAGCTTCTGGGTCGTCGCATGAAGTTGGAGTTTGCGGAGGATGCTACCACTCGCTACAAGAAACGCTTTGGTAAAGATGGCGAGGGTCGGAAGAATGATTCGGAATCTAGCGAGACAAATGGCTCCGAACGACCTCGATCCCAGAAGCCGAAACGACCAGAAATTGATGACTCTCGATACTCCAAAGAGACCGTGCAGCGGCTCAGTGGTGCCATTGTTGAGTCTCAAGGTTCGAAAATCACATTTGACTAAATCGATGGACTCTGATCTTTTTATTTGCTCCAACACATGCATTTCTTTTGATTGGGCTTCGATATCTTTTCTCCTGTCTATTTTTAGTGGGTTCAATGCAGCCAATCCACAGGCGTTTTTGGGCAATATTTGGGCCGCCATTTGGTCATGATCTCCTCTGTGAGCTGTAATGGTGTTGACGTGGCCATGAAATTGAAGATGCCCACATTAAGAGGAAGTCCGGATCTCTTTTGGCTTCACTGGGGTTCCCAGCTCCAGAATTGGGTAGATTTTGTTCTATATTCAACCCACTATGTGGTATTTTCGTGCCTGTAAAGAAAATGTTTATGTTCTTTTTAATAAACAGTTACTTAAGTGATCTAGGTATGAAAGAGAATCCAATCTGAAAACAAAACATTGAAATCTAGTAGTATCTAGATAGGTATTTGGTTGAGTGTAGATAGCACTCCCGAGGTTCGGGTGGTGAGTGGTGATAGTCGAGTGCGGGTTGGGCGTTATCAATCAAGGGTCGCATGCATCCAGTAAGCGATGCTCCCTGCATCCCTAGTGCAGGGTGACCAGCATGGGCATATAACCCGAAATTCCGTACATTAGTACAACCTAGTTGACATAGCCGACAAGTCCGAATCCAGGGCTCTGTACTATGTACTTTTCGGAATCTGAAACATTTAATTAGTTAGTTAACTATAGTTCGAGATATAAATCACGTAATCAAGAGTTCAGAAATCTAGACGCCGGGCAGAATATCTTCACCGCCCCACTAGACCCGATTGGGAGTGACGTCTCTTTGCGATGTCATGCTTGTTGCGGTTGAGAATATCATGCTGCTCTTGACTGCCTCTCTCTCTTCTATATCTTCCCTTTGCCCCTTGCTCTTTTTTCCTCTTCTTCTTCATCATCCATCACCTTGTCTGAGCTAGGGTGCTTCATATTTTTCTTTCTTTCTTCATATTATTCATGCCCTTTAGCATTTGCTTGTTCTTTTTTGGATTTACCTTCCTTGTTTCCACGCCCGCCTGCCTCATCCGCTTCCCAGTCTGCCTCCCATCGCCACCCTTAACTGGTTGTAGCGAGTGAAATTCCAACCTTTGTATCTCCACGTCGGTTTTCTTGGATCATTCAAATCCCTCCTGTTCATCAAACACTCCATGGCTCCCCAGCGACGTCATATCGGGACAAGCCGCAGACAGCGCAGAGATGACGATGGGGAAGACGAGGGCTCTCTTGCGGGCGATCTTGAAGATGACTCTTTGAGTGAGGGTTCAGTTCACAGTCACCAGGAAGATGAGGATGCGGATGTGGAGGGGAGTGAGACAGAAGACGAGGCATCGACGGGAATGGGAACAGTCAAGGTGAACGGTGGAAAGATGAACGGACGAGAGCCACGACATAGCTCTACGTCACCCACCAAGCCTGGGCTCAAAACAACTGTCTCCGACACTGAGGCGATGTTGAACGGGCTGAAAATTTCCGATGACTCAGAGGAACTCCAGTTTCATCAGATGAACGAAGATCGAGAGCTCCAGACCGGCCGAACACCTTCAGCCCCTCCTACCGAACCGAAGCGGGAAACACTGGCTGCTCGAAAGCGCCGGGACCATGATAAGTACGTCAAGGAGAGGGACCAAAACCCGGCCTTTGTTCCCACACGAGGCAGCTTCTTCTTGCACGACAAGCGATCGACAGAGTTGGGGCCCAATAACCATCGTTCCTCCAACAAGGGCAAGTCTCGACCGTACGGTCTTATTGTGGATGGCAATACTCAAAGGTACCCTTTGACTCGTTACACACAGTTTATTGCATCTTGTTAACATACAAATCTCTCTAGGGACTCTTCCAAGGCCGATGCGAGTCGCGGGCAGTGGGCTCACGATCTCCACGACACCGTAGCTGGAGATGAGCTGTCGCCGCCAAAACACTCAGTTCCCTCTGCCACACGTCAACCTGCTCCGACTGTTCCCACTGCCCCTAGGTCCTCTCCTCCGAATCGAACCTTTTCGAGCACTACGTTGCTGGGAAATGTACCGGTCGTGGTCTTTTTGCCGGGAATGGCCCAGCCGCAGTCTACAACTATGGCTAAGAAACAGCACACTCGCCTACCTCAACATCGCCCTCCCTTGCGCCGTGACAAGCCGGTGCGAATCTCTCTCCCCGATCAAGCTCCTCGCTACATATTTCCATCGACCGAACGTTCATTTATTTTCATTCCTCGCGCGATGCGCCCGAACCAGCATACATACCGCGGTCGGGGCCGAGGTGGCGGTTTCTACCCACGACGCCCAAGTTTTTACTCCAATTATGCTCCTAGCATTCCTCCGAGCCGCCGGACTTCGCTTGGCATGTCATCCCAGGATGGCTATCCCTCACCGGCCGGTTCAGGTTACTCGCACCCAATTATGATGCCACCTGATGCTAGTAAACCTATTGTCCGCCTACCACCCCCACCGCGCCCAATCGTCCCAGTCGCTTTTCCCCCGGCGCCTAATGGGATGCCTGTAGGTGCCCCAGGGCCCATGCCTCCCATGCCACTTCCACATCCTGCCTACCGTGAAAGTCAGCGCGCTCCAATTCCAATGCATCAACCTCGACCAAAGAAGACGGTGTCTGTGGCAGATATTGAAAGTCCTGACAACTTCCCATTCAACCCTCCCCAGCCTCAGCATGAACAACCATTCCATCATCAAGTCCCAGTCCCCGTCAATGGTCAGGACGTGGTCGCCCGTGGCCCGCCTAGCCAGCCGTCTGCTACTCCGCTCTCTCAGATCCCCGAGAGAGCAATCCATGCACCGGCATTTCAGCCCTACCCCTCATACCCACAGCCCGGATTCTATCCGAGTTACTACCCTGGCGGAATGTACTATCCTAGCTCTGGCCCGGAATACCCTGCCTATAATGGGCCGATGGGACCTGGTGCATCGGTACCAAACTTCCCACCCGGTCAACAACCTATTCCCCAGCAAGCCCCAGGACCGTCTCGTGAACAAATATCTCAACCGGGAATGGTCGCCCATGAGTCTGGCGGCACTGTTTATTTCTATGATGCCAACCAGATGTACCCCACCTCCAATTACGGGGCGACCGGAGCTGGACCCGGATCTGGGGGCGTGGTGGGGATGGGAGGCATGATGACGCCGCCGGGGACGGGCTACTACTTCCCCCAACCGCCGCCGGGCGCTGGGGGGCTATATTACGGCCAGTGATTGTGCCGTACTCTTCTTTTCCATGCTTCCTTCTACCTTATTCTTATTTTACCTTTTCTTTCCCTCTCTCATATCCTCCTTCCTTTTATTTCACTTTCCCTTGATGTCCTCTAATTCTCACGGTGACCTTTATTCTTGAACTACTTTCTTTTGGACTATGCCTTTGCCTTATGTGGCTCAGCTGTTAGACTTGGATTTGACTGCATTTGAGCGTTCACCCATGATCCCCGTAAGGCGACGACATACTTTTGATCACTTTGCATGATCTAGGCCTTTTTTTTTTTTTTTTTTTTTGCATGACCTCATGTTATTTTCTGGTTTTCCGCTCAACGGGGTTACGAAATACCACCAAAAGTACCGAACTTGATCCTTGCCAGAGTAGATAATATCTCAGAAGTCACTAGAAAGTTACTTTTATTGGTCATTTGTAGATCATTGTACATGCAATATACCAATCCCCCGCTTACTCCGTACTTCCATGTACCTGCTACGTATATCTACTTGCAAAAGCGCGCGGGCCTCATTACCTAATCGTACACCGCCCACGACACCAGCTGACCCAGTGACCCCGATTCCCGTACAACGACTGCTCTCCAAGCTTCTTTGCTTTCCTATTTCTTTCCCCTCTTCATCCTTTCTGTATTCGTTTCGTCATCTCTCATCCTCTCTTCGTCCACTTCTTCTGTATTTTCCAAACTTTAGTACTGGGCCCCTTCACACCCTTCCCTTCTCTCTCCTCTAGTACACCGTCACCTTATCTCTCTTAGCTTCCTTACCCCCATACTTCTTCTATCATTCGCTGTCCCCCGGTGGTCTAGATCATGGCTACCCCGGCTCTTCTATCACATCCAGGCCCAGATCACCTCGTCACTGTCAAAGTGCTCTTTAATGACAGTAATCGTCGATTCAAGCTTCCGTTGAGAGATCTTCGGGCTCAAGTGTTCCCGCAGAAGGTAAGAGTGTCTCCACTTCAGCTCCGACCGGACATCCAGTCCGCCCACATTTCTTATCGTGATAACGATCAGTACCGTACCATCCCTGTGCTGGATTGCCAAGACGGATGATCATTCTTATCTGGAAATGAAACGCCAAAACACCCTAACTTGGTTACTTGTTGACTGACTAATGCGTTGGGTTTAGCTCCGCACTTTGCTCGGCGTTCCGGCGGATGTTAACGTCATCCTCGAACGCTATTCCGACAGCGCCGGTTGTTACATTCACCTAGACAGCGACAATCAAGGGGTCTACAAACAACTTTACCGGGCAGGCAAAGCCAAATCCAAGCTTCGCATCAAGGCCAGCACAGTCGATTCATCAGTTCCTGCGCTTACAGAGACCTCGGCTGAGCCTGTTAATCAGAACCCTTCGAGACACAGCTACTTGGAAACTGTCTTAAGCTCCCCCATCCCTGTTGGTTCCACTGAGATTCTTCCTGCCACTACCGCTTCGTCTCCTGCTCCCACTGCTGCCTTCGGTGAGTCCCTGCCGACTGGGGTGTACGGAAGAAAGGAACTAGCGAATACAAGCGAGCCTCAGTACCGCAATTTCGAGATGGAGAACGACACACTTCGCTTCCCAGTTATCTCTCATAACTCCCCTAGTGGAATGTTCTGCATTGATTGCAACAACTGCGGTCGCTCGATTGCCAATGAGCACTTTCACTGTGGCATCTGCGAGAACGGCGATTACGACCTGTGTCCCGCGTGTGTTACGAACGGTGCTTTGTGCCGTGGGGAAGGCCACTGGCTTATTAAGCGCTCGGTTGAAAATGGCATCGTGACCAATAGTACTACCGAAACCATTCCCCCTCATCAAGCACAGGTCCAGGCGACCAAGCCGCTAGTCTCTCGGCCAGCACAGGAGCCAAACACCGAGATTGTGGCGCCTGTTTCTGCACCAGCCCCTACGTCAGCTCCTTTGTCTCATAAGGATGTGGCCACTCAAGAAGAGAAGCCTATGTGCAACGGATGTTGTCGTGGTATGTTATTTTCCAGTCCAGTGTATTTTCATCGCTAACTGCCCTGAACAGAGACTGACGAGAGCAACCTGGTGCGCTGCAATGAATGCGAAGATTATGATTTGTGCCTCCGTTGCCTCCTGAGGAACAAGCATGGTCACCACCCTGCTCATTCATTCTCGCTTGGATCAGATCGCAACTTCTGTTTGAAGAACTTGATCTTGTCTCGCTGTCTTCCTGGTCGTCAGTTCCAGCATGCAGCTATCTGTGATGGCTGTGATAAGGTAATGAGTTTCCACCCTTTCAATAAATGATTGAAAGTAACCTTACTGACGTGGATATAGAACATCGTTGGCACCCGCCACAAGTGTCTCGATTGCCCTGATTGGGACTACTGTCCGGAGTGCATCGTGAATGCTTCCCAGAGCCACCCAAGGCACCGATTTGCCCCCGTTTATGAAGCCCTTGCCGAGCAGCAGGCTCATGATTGGGAGATCCATTACGGTATCTTCTGTGATGGACCCCTATGCAAAGACAAGCCTGCCCAGAGTTACATCACTGGTATTCGCTACAAGTGTGCCGTCTGCGATGACATTGATTTCTGCGCCAACTGCGAGGCTCTTCCAACCCACACCCACAACCGAACCCACCCATTGGTCAAGTTCAAGACTCCTGTTCGGACTGTGACCGTAAGCACTGTCACTGACGACCTCACCTTGGGCGACCAAACTGCTGCTCCTGTCCAGTCTCCGGTCTCCCACTGTACCGTCGAGACTTCCGAAGAGAAGGAGCCAGTTGTGGAGCAGGCACCTGTGGAGGTTGATGCGACCAAGCCCGAGGCCCCCTGTTCCGGCGAATTGGCTGATTTCCAGGCGTATTTCATGCGCGATACTATCGCTGATGGTACCAAGTTGCCTCCCGACACATGCTTCCGTCAGACATGGACCCTCTACAACCCCGGCCCCAACGCTTGGCCGGTGGGTAGTGACGTTCGCTTCTCTGGTGGAGACGCCATGTTCAACGTTGACTCCAAACACCCGTCGGACGTCGAATCCATCCACTTGGCAATGAAGAGCAACCCTCTGACAGCTCCTGTGGAACCTGGTAGCACTGCTGACTTTACCGTGAACCTTCGAAGCTCACCGCGGGAAGGCACTGCCATCTCGTACTGGCGCCTCAAGCTGCCCAACGGTGCCCCTATTGGTCACCGTCTCTGGTGCGACATTCAAGTCCAGGCAACTACTGAGCCTTTCATGGCCGAGTCTGTGGAATCTGAAGCCCCCACCGATGACACCGAGGTCACCGGCAGCCGTATGATTTTCCCTAAGTTGGAGAAGGAGTCTCCTGAGACCAGCACTCATGAGGCTGTAACTGCCGTCCGCGCTCCCTCCACTATTTCGACGGCTTCGGAAGCAGATATTCTCGAGGATGTTGAGAGCCTCACTATGGACGGGACCGACACCGACGCCGGTTTCCTGACCGACGAGGAGTACGATGTTCTCGATGCTAGCGACCAGGAGTTCCTGGAAGCGAAGCAGTCCCTGCGGTAGGCTGAGTCACTGCCATTAATGGTATGCAAGCTGAGGATGAAGAATGAGACTTGGAATGGGAACGGGAATGGGAATGGGAATGGGAATTTGCAAAATGGTATATCTTTTCGGACTAACTCCGACGGTCACTTCCGCCATGACCTCGATAATGATTTCTTTTACATCTTTATGGATTTGACAGTGATGTTTCCAGCACTTTGTTATTTGTTCAGGAGCGAAACTTCTGGACTTCCAAAAAAAACCAATCATTATTGCTTAGGGTAGTCAATTGCATTTGCTTCTTATATATTATCTCACGTAAATTGGTTACATAACTCCACTCTCGTATGGGGACCCCACACAGACACCTATGACGATCTTGAGCGGGGAAAGGCATTTGGAGAAATCACATATCCGAGGTTCCATGTTCTCCGTCTCTCCCCTATTTCGAATCTCATAACATCCTATGTCACCATGGGGGTTTTTCGTTCCTTATTCGGCCTTGGCTTGATCGCAGGCTTGATAGCTTTCTGGCTTCCTATGATTGTCCATTTTGTGACAATCAATGGTGCATTTGAAACGCCAACACCGACGGTTCTTGGAGAAGGTCAAGGTCCTTTCCGCATTGAGGATACCATCCATTGCGAAGACCTGCATCACTACCGCCCAGCCAACTTGCTTTTTACTGCGTGCGAAGATACTAAAGATACTCGTTTTGACTGGTTTCCGGGCCTAAGCCATCTGACGCCCCATCCGCCAGCTCGTGGATCGATTCATGTGATTGACCCGAAGGTTAGTCAATTTGCATGGTACAAATCTGGTTCAGGTATTGACAAGTTCTTCTTGTGATAGACATTCATGTCCAAGCGGCTAGCTTTTACGAACTTCAAGGGTTCGTTTGTGACCCATGGAATCGACGTGATTGAAGACCCTACGCAAGAGGACGCGGTTTATATCTTTGCCGTTAATCACTTGCCTAATCCCGAATATTTCGAGTCAGCTGAACCTTCAGAGAGGACTTTCAAGGCACGGTCTCAGATTGAGCTGTTCCGCCATGTCCTGCAGTCGGATTCGGTGCAGCATGTCCGTTCCATTCTCCACCCGCTCGTCAGCACCCCCAATGATATCTATGCTGTCAGCCCGCACTCATTCTACGTTACCAATGATCACTTCTACCGGGATGGCACCATGCGCCTCATTGAGGATATCTATCCGCGCGCCAAGTGGTCGTCCATCATCCACGTCCAGCTGACCGATCTGAAAACCAGCAATGCGACAGCCGGTATTAAGGCATCAGTTGCCCACACTGGTCTCTGGAACAACAATGGTCTCGGCCATGGTCGCACCCAGAGCGAAGTGGTTATCTCCAGTGCTATGGGCGGCGAGCTCTATCTGGCCGACCGGCACGCGACCAACAACACACTTTCTGTACACACTACTATCCCTTTCAGCACGGTAACGGACAACCCCAGCTATTATGCCGATCCTTATCGTACAGACTCAGATGATGCGAGTGGCTTTGTGGTCGCTGGTATTTCACAGCATCTGAAGCTTGTCAAAACTGCGAAGGACCCGAATGGGCTCGACCCAGTGCAGGTCTGGTACGCCCGACCTCTGGCAGGCTCGAGTAAATGGGAAAAGAAACTGCTTTTCGAGGATGATGGATCGCGAATTCGCACAGGTAGTGCATCTGTTCTGGTCCCTATTGAGCCTGAGAATGGCAAGAAGAAGGCTTGGTTGTTTGTGGCTGGGTTTTTGTCGACTTCCATCGTGGCTGTACAAGTTGAGCTGTAACTATGAGGAGCTTATATGAGATCAAAAACATACTTTCTGTAGTATTCATGTCTTTGGGTGTGTGGATGAATGGTGTTCTAGAATTCAACATCAATGTACATCTACATCGGACCTCGGTTTGCATAGCTCTTAAGATGCCTCAGGTGTCCACAATTTCAATCCTATTGTTTCATCTCCGCGTCGCACTACAACACCAACAACCATCGACCCCTTTCCCCATCCGAATCGACCATGTCGTCTCTCGCCCGAGGAAACCGTGTCCTCCGGCTCTCCTGTCGACGTCAATACCATAATGTCCTTCTCCGGCAATCCCACAAACTCTTCTCAACAACCTCCGCGTCCCTACAATCGCATCCTCCACCAAGCGATAACAATGCGCCCAGCACGGTAGTCGCACCAGAAGCACACGAGATCAACGCACCATTGAGCACTCTCCCCGCCGATCTCTCCCTCCCAGAAACCCTCCCCCCAACCGCCACCACCCCAGCCAAACTCCAGCGCCTCATCGCCCTCGGCCGCGCATACCTCACCTTCTACAAGACAGGCCTGAAGAACGTCTACCGGAACTACCGCGCCTCGCTCCCCTTAAGGAAAGAATTAGGTTTACCGGCCTATCTCCCCACTTCTCCACCGCGCAAGGTCTCAAATCCCATCACGTCTGAAAAGGCATCGAATGTTGGGCCTCCGCCGGCGAAGAATACATATGATATACGCAATCTGGGGCTGGGGAGAGGCCAGTTTCAGCTTGTGAGACGCTCGGCGAGGGATGTTCGACGTATGATTCCGTTTACTTTGGTCTTGATAATCTGCGGCGAGTTCACGCCGCTGATTATTCCTATCTTTGGATCGGCGATTACGCCGGCTACGTGTCGGGTTCCGGGGCAGATTGCGAAGGAGCGTGAGAGGGCTTCGAAACGGAAGGCGTTGGCTTTGCAGGCGTGGGCAGAGGCAAACCCGGAATCGGGCTTGGATGTTGCGCCAAAGCCGATACGTGATGACGAGTCCTTCAAGCTCTTGATACAATTGGCCAATCCGGCCTGGGCTGCAACCGCCAACTCTGCGTCTGTTTTGCAGGCATGTGCGGTCTTTGGGCTTGTCAAAAAGCATGCTCGGTTCGCGGGGACTGCGCTGGTCGGCTTGGTTTATCGGCGTCGTTTGTCGCAGCACCTGGAGTATCTTGCTATCGATGATGCGATGATCCGGGGTGGTGGAGGAATTGAGAAGTTGAACTATGCTGAGGTGCGGATTGCGTTAGACGAACGTGGTGCCGGGGATGTGGGCGACGCTCTTCGTCGCGATTGCTCGGCGGAAGAAGTCGAATTGTTCGAGAGACGCTGGTTGAGCAGATGGTTGACGTCGAGGGAGATATAGCATCTTTGCATGGACTAGACTAGATTTCTTTTGGTGGGTCTGCTTTGTATAGTAGATTGACCCTGTAATATTTATAAATGAAAATATCTACTCTTGTCTGATTTCGTGAACCCCTTCCATTGTGAGATAAATAAATTTCGGGTATAAAGACGTTAAGCTGAATAGATGAATGCCAATCTGGAAAACAGACTATGTATCATATCAATTTGATGCAAACCAAGCCTCAAATCAGGGGTATATCAAAAGAAACCAGCCTAATAAAGCTCCACATAATCAGCAAGAATCATAAGCATTTCCAAACCTCCTCCTCAAACAGCAGACTTCACTTCTGGTGCCGATGACGATGCTTGAGGTTGAGGTTGATTTTGACTTCGCATCTGTTTCGCCCATCGCAACCCGCAGCTGTTACACAGGTCTCGATTCCCGCTCGGCCCACGACGCCATTCGGGGGTGTTTTTGGTGTTGCACATCGAACACGACTTCTCCACAGAGGTAGCGATCTGCTTCCGCTTTCGTTTCTTGCGTCGGTTGAGCAGACGCTGTAGTTCATCGGATAAAGTTCGATTCTGCTTTTCTAGTTCACGCAACTCAATCTGCCAGCTGGATCCGCGAGTTGGATTCAATTCAGTGAAAAGGGTGGCAGGTGCATCAGAGGGGGAGAGGCTGCGGTTTCCGGTGGGTAGACCGTTCAGGCCGATGAGGGTGGAGAGATCGGGCATACGTTGCCCAAGAGCGCCGTACTGGCGAGGAGGGTTGGAATCGGAGGTGGTGAGAGTGGTTCTCTTGCTTGTGCCAGGAATATCGGCCATGGCATCATCATCGGCGGCAGCCACGGCAGCAGCAGACGGCGGGAATGCTTGTGCGAATCGAATTTGAGCAACGAGGAATGAGGGTCTGAGCCCGGTCGCCGAATCTCCAGTGTATAAAGTGGTGTGGGCAGAAAGAGAATGGCCCTTTTTGTGTCGCATCCGGTGTCGGAACGACGGTGGTTCCTTTTTGCTATTGTTACTGGCATTGCCACTCTCCTGGACAAAATTCGAGGCAGCTGCCTCCAGCGCATCCGAGATGGAGTCGGGGCCATCTTCGGGCTCCATAAGATCTTGCAAGCTCTTCCCAACCAAGTCATCGGGGGTGCGCCCCAGCACAGGTTTGGACTTGGTTGTCACGAACAAGATGACACCAGACAAGGAGATCTTGGCCCACACGTCATTTTCGGCCAGCGCCGCCGAAGAGCCCAGGCGGGTGATTTGATCCAGCGCATACACCGGTCGTGGACGGCCAGTCATCACGAGATGCTTGCGGCCTTGGTTGGGGTCAATGTGCCAGGCACCATGACTCTCAAACCAAATATACCCTTTGTACTTTTGGCGGATGCGATACACAACGCTGAGTGGAGCTGGAGTTGTGCTCGCTCGCAGGTCACGAATCACGGGTCCAATATCGCTAGGATGGCAGATCGTCGATAGTGTCTTCCCCACCAGCTCAATGGAATCGTATTCCAAGATCCGCTTACAGGATGGTGATAGGTATAAGAACTCGCCATTTAAGGACAACACGTAGATCAGATCATCGGTGTTCTCAACCAAAATGCGATCCAAGTAGTTTCGCGATAGCCCGGAGCCCGGCACACCCACGGCATTGAGGATGGCCGTCACTTCGTCATGACCAAATTGAGTCGCAAGATCCGGTCGCATCCGGTAAACGTCTGGCGGTGGTACCATATATTGTGGGAGCTGATCCCGTTGATAATTGATACTGTAGGTGCCATCTATTTGACGGTCAGTCAGGGGTAAGAGAGGAAGCAATTTATGATCACGTACCAGGGTTTCTCCTGGTGATCGCATCCGGTTTCTCGACCAGATCGACCTGGAAACCGACGTAGAATCGATAACCTTCCGAGTTCCACTGGATGGGGATCATGGTAATGAGGTTCATGAAGGGCTGGCCACCCTTGCGGTAGTTGATGATACTCGCCTGGATCTCACTCCGATCATCGATGGTTGAACGTAAGCGGTAGACGGTCTGTTCATCAACAAAGGCCCGCTTCATACCAGCTTTAAGATTGCCGTTCGGATCCTGCAGGAAGCGGCAGTTGCGGTCGACAATCTCATCTTTGGTGTAGCCAGTCAGCCGTTCAAAGGCTTCTGACACATACACAATCGGGTGATCGTCCCGTGTTATATCGCAAAGAACAAAGGCACATGACAAATCGACGGCACCAATGTTTATCTTGGGATTCGGACGAGCTGCTACTCGGCTCTGTTGATGGTTAGACCCGGTCATCCCATCCTTGTACATCAAACACTCACCAAAACTCCCAGGATATCAAAGCCACTGCTAGAGTAGATGCCCGTGTGCTCCGTATGGCCCGCATCAGGAGTGCTCAATCCAGGAGACTGGTCTACACATGCAACCCGTCAGTCTGCATATAAGAAGTCGGGATTCTCTCAGGCATCACTCACCTTTGGTCTGCACTGGTTTCTTGGGTTGAATTGCGAGGGGTTGGAGAGGCCGCAGGGTGGGTGCCACGTATGCGGGCTGTCGTGCGCGCTCCTGGACGGTTCGGGGTCCGGCCTGAGACTTATCGCTGGCCCGGGAGAAGTCAGAATCTCCGAAGCTCCCTGACGAGTTGGTGCCGGCATTATTGTACAGTTCGTTCCGTGGTGGGGGTACACTCGGGGGCTGCTGCTGGTGTTGCTGTTGCTGAGGTTGCTGGTGTTGCTGTGGCGGGGGCGGTTGTTGAAGAAACTGCGGGTGCGGTGGTAAGGGTTGGAAGGGCGAAAAGGAAGGCTGGAGTTGCGGCTGGTCTATTGGCGCGAGGCCCATGGAGGTGGCGGGATAGGTTGTGGGCACATAGTTGATGGCGTTGGGATCGAGGCCCATCTGCATGGCCGGGTTGGCAGTGTCATAAGCCAGCATGACGTTAGAGAGACGACCTTCCAGGTTCACAGGGGGATCTGAAGGGCCATAAGCATTCAGGGACATGTTGGCGTCCTGCGACAACATGGTAGCGTAGCCATAGTTCCCAGACGAGTCGGGAAAGACCATCAAAGGGTCCTGCGACAGAAATTCCGGGAGGGAGACACCCCCTTCCTCCTGAGAGTCATCACGGGAGGTGAAATTCAAGTTGAATTGATCCATGAGGGGCTAAACCTTGAATATAAAGGAAGGACAGCTATATAGGCCTCGGCCTAGCATAGAGGGCCCAGAAATGCGGAGCTCAGACAGTGATCCAAACTCTCGGGAGACGGACCAGCGGGATGGAATCCAGTCACGTTGGACGAGGCCCACCTGTCAAATATTCATCAAGATCGCTTCTCAACAAAGAATAAATGAAAACCTGAGGGGATCGGAGTAGATGGTCGTAGATGTAGATGTTCCTTTCCAGGAAGATGAAGAGAAGATGAAGAAGGGAAAGTTGTGAATCACCTTTCCTCTTTCATTCTCAAAAGTACAAGGCGACTGGACCCACTAAATACGGGGAAATCGAACGTCGAACTTTGTAGGACAAAGATGGTGCAACCAGATCTATATCTATAAATGTTATATAGGGAAACCCTTAATTACCGTCATTATAACTACAATCTTCTCTCCTCTACATTGATTGATTTATCCTATTTCCTGGTTTATCTCATGGGAGGTTGATGGGATTCATGAGTAATAATCTCGGTAATCTTCGTACGGGATCGGTAGTGGATCTATCACATTCGCCTTGACACCTCTCAACATTCGACGACAAAGGGCGATTGAATTCAGAGTCTGCATTCAAGTGCATCCATGGGAATTATACATACATTGAGGGTGTAGAAAAGAAAAGAGAAGCAAAGAAAAGACTATATGCACAGAAATCCTTCACTTCTGAACCGATTCCCTTAGCTACAGTACAACGTCTGAAGCTCTCTGTTTTCTCCTTACTCTTCTCTTCAAAACACCACTCTTGTCTCTTTTTCCCGCCACCCAATCCCGTTCCATACGGTAAGGTAAACTATTATCCCAAAAAAAATCCCTCATACATATCGATTCTCTAGATCGCGAGGTGCCTGGCAGCCGTCGTGGTCGACGCGATGGCAGACAAGATCTCAGTAACCATCTGCGGCGACGGAGGATGCGGTACGTCCCTATACCTTTATTTCTTCTCCTGGGACCTAGTGCCCACTGTGATTCGGTGCCATTTGCTTTGGGTATTCTTCGCGATCGAGATCTGATCAGATCGGGGAATAGGGAAATCCTCCATCACTATGCGGCTGGTTCGTAGTCAATGGATTCACGAGTAAACAATCCCCCTGAAATCTTATCAGATGGTCGCTAACGTATGGTAATTAGATATGACCCAACGATCGGTACATGCTCCCTCTTTCCCCTCGCTATTCGTCGCGTGGCGCGCGACCACGCGATCGGTACTAATGTACTCTCAGAGGACTCCTACTCGGTCACCCGCACCGTCGACGGCCTCCCCTACTTCCTGTCCGTCACCGATACTGCCGGTCAGGAGGAATACCGCGGACTGTGGACTGCCGCGACCCTCCAATCCGATGCCTTTCTACTAGTCTACGACATTACAAACCCCTCCAGTCTCGAAACATTAGATCATTTCATAGAGATGATCAATATGGAGGCCAAACAGCGCGTGGAGGATAATCAACGACTGCGCAAAGAGCTGGGGCCTACCGCCGGCCCGGGGGTGGGCACGCCGCCGCCCGTCAAGATTGTGGCTGGGAACAAATGCGACCTGAAAGACGGGCGCGCCGTCACCGCTCGAGAGGGGCTGGAGTATGCGCGTCGACGTGGTTGCGGGTTTATGGAGACGAGTGCGCGGGAGATGGTCAATATTGAAGAGACATTTGCTCGTACGTGAGAAGTGACAAGGGGGGGAAAGAAGAGTACGAGCGATCGCATACTAAACTGTAAAAAACCTTAGATTTGGTCCGCCGCGTCATTGAAGCCCGCCGGGTCCATTTGCAAGGCCCAGGGCGGCCCCCATCTCGAACTGGTCAGTCCGTTCATACGACCGCACTCCCCCAGACTACCACCGACGTGACCACGCGCAAGGTACGGCCGGGACGATTGTTGGGAGCTGGTAAAGGCCGACAATTGGCCGAGACGGAGTCCGAGGGGATTCAGGGATGTTTATTCCGGCGACTGTGCTGTGCCTGTTGCTGATTGGTGTTCCTGTGTACTCTAGGTTCCTCAAAAAAAAATATGGTTGCCTTGTTGTAAACTTTTCCCTTATGAGGGGATGTGTACGTTGTATAGAAGAATAGTGCGGCAAGGAACGTGGTCTGTGAATGATGCCGGTTATCAATTCGGAATTCAACTCCGTGATATCTAGAACAACCCGAAACAGGGCGTCACAACGTCATTCAGGCCCGATCAGGGAAGGTTTTGGCGGTTATGCACAAGATACTAGCGAATGAGGTCATTTGCATGTGGACAGGTACCTGTACCTTTACAGGAGACAGTGTTCGATGGTAACCTGGGGCAGATCGTCAAGCACACCGCATGCGGAGATCGCAACCCCCGAAAACGAGGTGGATCAGAGATCAATGGATCAGGGCGCCACTTGGAGTCTTATTCTCGTGTTCTGAGTAATTCATAGGTTCTAACTAGACGAAACCCGGGTAGAGTTTGGACTCAAGATGGTCACGTCATGGACTTGAAGGTTTGCATGGAACCGTTATCCCACACCGTATTCCTGTGTTCAGTCATTGGACTCCAGGGGGGATTTCCATACTCATGAATCACGTAAGATGTTCAGGTCAATTTCGAATGACTTCGATGATCGTGACAGAATTATGATTCAGCGCATAAAAACGCAGGATTAATAATTTGGCCCCTGGAACGGGTTTAGTGTGCCGTTGTACTCTGGCCTCGGCATTGTCGTGCCGGTTCAATTATACACTCTCTTTATGCAGCCAAACGTCCTTTTGCATTCCGTTCACGTTGTCTTTTGTTTTGAATTTATCTTTTGACTTTCGAGATCCCAATTTGGTTGGATTCGACTCGGTAGATTGGACCATCAGTTCCTGTAAATACATTCTGTAGGGCACACGGAAGTACCATCCCTCCGGATATACGTCACGTCAATGTCTCCGAGCCCGAAGCTCCGTCTTCCGTGCTAATGAACTTAAGTGCGAAATGCCGAATTGCCATTCAAACTCCACTTTATGTATCCGTATCATCAGGAAAATTTAAAAAAGAAAAATTTAAATAAAATAAGTTAAACCAGAAAAAGGAAAAATGAAGGAGAAAAAGAAAAAAAAAAAAAAAAACCGGCCCTGTGATCACCATGGTGGATCCTGAGTATAGACTTATAGACTTATGATTCGATCCCGATCGAATACACAAAATGTTTAAGGATTTCTAAGTCAATTTGGATTGCATTTAAATCCCTCTTTACTAAGAACTCAAAAAGGGCCCCATTCCCCCCCTCCTTTCCCATATGTGAATGACTAGTATATGACACTGCAACCGAAAAACCTGTCAAACCCTACTTACGAAGTCAATCGTGGTTGAATGGTACATACTTCGACATCGTCATTAGATCATTGACTGGTTGACGTCGATCACTCCCCTCCCCACCGCATTTGGAAGTATAGCTCGCCCAAAAGGATTTTCCTTTCCAACGCAATCATTTTACCTCCTACAACTGTCGGACAATATTGATGATCTTGTTCACCGTTTAATCCCTCTCGGCCTTCATTAACATATATCCACAATCATGGCGGCGCGCCAATCAACACCAAACTCCGATCACTCCCACTCTGATAATGTTCGCAAGCGTGTATGCAAGGCGTGCGATCGGTGTCGTTTGAAGAAATCCAAGGTATGTCATGTCCATGTATATTCCATATCCAGCGACTGACCGATCCAGTGTGACGGATCAAGTCCCTGTTCACGTTGTCGAGCAGACAATGCCGTCTGCGTCTTCGGAGAGCGAAAGAAGGCCCACGATAAAGTGTATCCGAAGGGGTGAGCAAAGCCATCAAACACCTCCCCCCAGGGATAATCTCCCACTAAACTCATGCTCCCTTAGATACGTCGAGATGCTCGAACAGCAACAAGCCTGGTTGGTCCACGGACTCCAGGAACTATACCGTCGCAGCACCACAGGCGAAGGCTGGCCTGGGGATCGATTGAAGGCCGAGCCCAATGGCCATCCATTGACACACGACCTGCTGACCCGTTTGGGCGCTCTCGATCACATCAAGGGCGAACACTTTGAGGAGAACCCAGACTTGATGCAACAAGATCTCTGGCGCCACGGCATGCAGCGTCAGGAATCATCAGACGGCAGCTCCGAAGCCCAATCCCCGGTCGCCCGTACCCGTTTCTCATCCGACGCCTTCTCCCAGTCCCAATCGCAGACCCAGACTATGCCTCCAACGCCTCCCACGTATCACCAAAGCCCGACCGCTCGCGTCCCGATTAAGCAAGAAGACCCCCTGTCTGGGCATCCACCCTATGGCCTGTCTATGTCCGGCGTCGTCAACCCCCTTGCGCTGCAGAGTCCACAGCAATGGCCGACCAATGGATTTGGGTCCTTTGATGATATGGAAATGATGTCTTCTGCGGATTACTCCAACTTATCTTTTGACGAGCAGATCTCTTCACCTATGTTTAATCGTCAGATGCCGATGAACTGTGTCTCTTCGACAGACTATGAGGATTTTAATCAGTTTCTCAATCCGAATCCTACGGAGATCACGTCGATCTAAAGGATCATTGTTCTTCTGTTTTCTAACCCCCTTTTCTTTAACGCCGCATGACGTGATGCATGTATAACTATACATGTTTTTTATTCTATTTTATTTTGTTTTTCGACATTCCTTTGGAGCTATTATCCCTTGGAGTGGGATTCTGTACAGTTGGGTTCGGGGTTTGGCGTTCGGGGTTCACCACGGGGTTCAACACGGGTTTCACGGCGTTCTATAATTCGGGGGCTTTTTCTTTTCATTCTCTCAATCCACCTTGTTAGATCTTATGAAGCAAACCGGATATCTCAACTCGCCGATTTCTCCACCTTGACTAATCCAGGCGCATGTCAGCGCGGAAATACGCCTTATCTCCCTCCATCTATGATTTCTGATTTCTAACCCACTTTCTTATTTGCGGAATTGGAATTGGATACGATGCACTTTAGCCTTTTTGCGTTGGTCTTTCTGTCTAGACCTATCTTTCGGTTTCTCTTGATCCATAATCCGGTTTTCCACTGAGTCAGCGGAAGTATGTGGGTCGATGATTTTTTTTTCGGTCTTTGACTCCACTCTGTATAGCTGTCCAAGACAGGAAATGCCCGCGGTGCCGAGATGCCGACTCTCAATTGAATGAGGACACGAATACGATGACTAAGGTTATAAGATTGGATTTTCCGCTTTCATTCATGAAGCCCTAGGTTGAGTAGGGTAATAATACCTTGACGCTGCGCCCCGAAGAACAGGAAGTTGGAAGCCAAGTCCGGGGTTAATCAATCTTTCGGCGCTCGGAACCTCGTCGTCCGTCTCGGATGTCAAGTTGCCTAAACCCGGTCATAATGGAAACTTTGGAGGCTTTCTCCGCTTATATATTTTCAGAATTGAATAAAAAAGAAATAAACATTTATCGTGGAAATATTAATGTTATTACATTACTGATTGATACACGCCCTGGCCAGGTGGAGTCACGGGGGTGAACCCTAGTTGCCCCATGGCTTGCAGACATAGCCTACTGAGCTATAGAGAAGTTGATATTCTATAGGAACTTTGAACGATGCCTAAATTCAAACCTTCCACTGAAGAATCGTCGTGGTTCCCTATTTAGGCTAAAATCCGGTAAAGAGCTTCAGATCAATTCATCCCGGTGGAGGATTCCGTCCCATTGCGGGGTTCCAACGTCATGTACTTGAGTGAGCTCTCCCACCTTCTTCCCCCCTACCCCAGCATTCAAGCAAAAAGCAATTCATCATGGCTGCCCCTGAACAAGCTGAATTCACCTTCCTGCCCATCGGTGCCATTATCCAGGAGTTTCGCGTTGGCGGGAAGAACATCGTCTTGGGCTTCCCCACACAGGACCACTATATTAAGCACAACACCGCGCATTTTGGTGCCACCATTGGCCGTGTCGCCAACCGGATCAAGGATGGCCTCATTCACAATCTGAACGGTCGTGATTACCAGCTGGCAAAGAATAATGGTCCCAATGCGCTCCACGGCGGCGAGAAGGGCTGGGGAAAGCGCATCTTTGATGGCCCACTTACCGTCAACCGCAATGGGCGCGATGCCTTGCTCTTCAAATACCTCAGCCAGGATGGGGAGGAGGGGTACCCCGGTACCGTTGAGGTACGCGTCTGGTACACGGCTAGCAAGGAGGATAACAAGTCTGTCCTGACCGCCGAGTATGAGGTGGAATTTGTTGGGGATGAGTGTGAAGAGACTGTCGTTAATATCACCAACCACAGGTAAGATTCTGGCCCCCCACCCTTCAAGGATCTAGGATTGATCCCACGTTTACCCACCCTCGGATATAGCTACTTCAACATTGGTGATGGCGCCACCATTACTGGTACCATCGCCCAGCTAGAAACTGACGACTATCTGCCCCTCGACCCCACCGGCATTCCAGTGGGCGGCGTCGGCAAGTTCCCCCGCGATGTCACCAAGCCCTTCGAGCTCCAAGCCACCGGCCCCCATATCGACGACGTCTTCGTCATGGAGACTGACCCCTCCAAGATCCCTCTCGATACTCGTGGCCTCCCCGTTCGTCGACAGGCCCAATTCAGCAACGCCAGCACCGGGATCCATCTGGAGGTGCACAGCACCGAGCCTGCATTCCAATTCTACACGGGCAAGTACGTCGACATTCCTTCCATCGATGGAGCCCCCGCCCACCCCGAGGGGGCCGGATTCTGCGTTGAGCCCAGTCGCTTCGTCAATGCCATCAATGAGCCAGCGTGGCGATCGATGGTGTTGCTAAAGAAAGGACAAATCTTCGGATGTAAGAATGTGTACAAAGCTTGGACTGCTTAGGACCCCCGAACTTTCACCGAGTTTGGGCCATTTCGATTCAACAATATATATATTACCTCTGATTCTAGAAGTCCGAGGCAGATAGTGGATCCTTTTGGTATTGTCAGCGAACCTCGGCAGCAGCTATAGAGAACCGCGATCCCGAGCCGACGTTTTAACTTAAAGCCGATCCGCGGTCCTTGATTCGGCTTGCCTTAACCTCCGCTTTCGGACTCCGAGAAAAATCATTTTTCATCAACATGTACAGCATACACGTGCCAACCGTTTGACGTAAAGATGACCCTGTAGGTATATACCCGATCATCTAGTTTCTAGGATTGCATGATGTAAACTATGTACCTACTCTACAACCTTGGAACTTTCCTATCTCAGTCCCTTAATCGCCTGAACTTTCAACCTCTCAGGGCAAAGTGGATCCAATCCGGTATCAGATTCCGATCCATTCTCGTGTTGGAAAATTTCCCACTTTATGCAAAACCCTGGCCCGCTTCCAGAAAAATCCATGCCGCTGCAGGTCTTCTCGACTCGGTAATGTGGATACTACAGTACCCTTTATTACCTGGTTTGGATCTGATTTCGACCAAAGCTCCAATGGATACTCCGTACCAGTAGTTCATATGGAGCCACCAATCAAGTGGAAGAGTCCCGGGTTTGTGCCGTTTTTCCGGAATGTAACCCGGTCTTGTGCCGGAAGATGACAGGATCATCGTCATAGCGGGAAGACGGGTCGAACGATGTTTCTTGTGGTTTAGCTTGGAACTTTGTTTCCGGATTTATATGTCCGTTTACTGGTTTCTTGCTGTCGGTTTTGCCGATCTGCCTGCTGCGGATCTGCGGATATAGGTAATAACGTGCACAGAGTAATGATTTACTCTATTAGGCGTCAAAAAGTTTCGCCTTTTTGGGAATCTGGCCTGGGTGGATCTGTGGTTTTATTGGTGTTAGATCGATCCAGATGTCAATTATTGGTTTATCTAAGCGGATCAGTTCCAAGGTGGTTCTCTAGTTGTTCGGTGGAGTTGCATACATTTGTCTAGTTCGATATGTATAAGGTCGCTTGGATGCATTGCATAATCCGCAACTACATAGCGAGTACTGTATAACTAAGGTCAAATTTTGATCCGAGGATAGTATAACCAAAGTTTAAATATGATTCGGATTGATTTACATTATTCAAATGTATGGGTAGATGTTTATGCAGACCCGGGGGCTGGAGTTATGCATATATTTCATTACCACAATGACATTGTCAATCACAACTTAACCCCCCCCCCCCCACCGCCTCCGCCCATCATAACATGAAGCCAGACCTTCCAAGGTTAGAACTAGATAAACCAAGAAAGAACAATAAGATCACCATTCACATTACACCGTTGCCTCTCCGAACATCCACGTGACACTCCGAATCAGTCCGATCCCCGCGCGGAGAAATCAAGCAACATCAAATCCAGTAGATCTTTGCCCCCCACCTTCCACTTCAGCTCTTGAAACAGGACAACACAATGGCCTCAACATATGGTGATGTGCAGCATCTGCTGCCTGGCAACTACAAGCGTCTCATTGCCAATTGGCTAGAGGAGGACTGTCCCAGCCTGGACTATGGTGGTTTTGTCGTCGGCGAGTCAGAGGGTGAAGCGCGGCTACTGGGGAAGAGCAAGGTAAGTCCCACAAGATCTATAACACAAGCATGGAACTGATCTAGTCTGGAACAGGGTATCATTGCAGGTGCTCCATTCGTCGACGAGGTCTTCTCACAACTTGGATGCACGTACGTTTTACCCCGCGATTCAATCGACAACTAATACTAAATAAACTGAATAGCATTGATTGGCACATCAAAGAAGGCGAAGCTCTCTCCCTAAACCCCGTCCACCACTGCGCCACTGTCCGTGGCCCAATCCGCAAGATTCTCCTCGGTGAGCGCGTCGCTCTCAACATCCTCGCCCGCTGCTCCGGGATCGCCTCTAAAAGCGCCTCTATGCTTGCCGCCCTCCGCGCGCAGGGCTGGCAGGGAACTCTCGCCGGAACCAGGAAGACAACGCCTGGATTCCGGGTTGTCGAGAAATACGGTATTCTGATCGGTGGGGCGGATCCCCATCGCCACGATCTGAGCCATATGACCATGCTCAAGGATAATCATGTCTGGGCATGCGCGAATAACCGCGCTGCGGCGGATGGAGGTATTGTGGACCCGAAGGATATTGTGTCGATTGCGGCGGCTATCCCGAGGGCAGTACAGGCAGCCAAGGCGGCCGGTGGGTTTGCGACCAAGGTGGAGGTTGAGTGTCGCAGCGTGGAGGAGGCGAATGCGGCGATTGGCGCGGGGGCCGATATCATCATGTTGGATAATTTCACTGCGGAGGGCGTACGCGAGGCGGCAAAACAGCTGAAGCAGGAGTGGGCAGGGAAGAACCGCTCGTTCTTGATTGAAGTCAGTGGTGGTTTGACCGAGGATAATGCTGCTGCGTACACATGCCCGGATGTGGATATCTTGTCCACCAGCTCGATCCATCAAGGTACGAGCATTGTTGACTTTTCCCTCAAAGTCTCGCTGCGGTAAAAGACATATATCTGTTTTAATATTATTCCCAGGAAAGCATGAATCTCAAAATATGGATTGTGAAATAAGATACAATACAAGAGGAAGAAAGAAAGAAAAACCAGGGACCCCATATCAACGCCTTCATGATCATCGTGGTTCTTTTCATCATCACATATGGCGTACAAGTAAGTCAACAAAGGCTTGGGAATGTCCGAGCCGCAAACAAAAGAGGATAGAGCAAGGGTATATAGTACACAAAACATTAAAGCGCATGCATCATCTTCACCTTAAACCTCGATATCCAAGATGATGCCCTCCCCTTCACTGGAGCTGGGATTCTCGTCTGAGACAGGGGCTCGACTGCGTCCAGCTTCAATGGCCCCGGAAGGTTTTCGGGCACGCTCACGCTGAAGCTGATCACGGAGCTTCTGGTTTTCATTATCACGCTCCTCCAGTCGCTTTCGTGCACCGCTACGGTCAAGAAGACGGCCCTCTCGTTCTGCCTTGAGTCGCTTCTCCAGCTCGTGCAGTCGATGAATCCACTTATCGTCTCCACCCTCCCAGTTGCTCTGTCCACTGCGCGTCCGGTACACCATTGCCCCGGAGTTGTTGGTATTGGCTAATGTGCTGCCTGAAGACGAGTAAGTTGGTTGCGGCAGACCCGAGGTACTGCGGGTGAGGCCTCGTTCCGAGCGTGGTTTCTCGCTGTTGCCCGATGTGGCGCTGTGACGAGTCAATTGTCGCTCTGCATCTGCAGAAGAGCTGAGTGACGGGGACCGTGGACCCGATGCCATCACTGCTGCCGCCGCTGAGGATGCTGCCCCGTGGCCCCGCGTGTTGGATTGGAGCAAATTGATCTCGGCCTTTAATAGCCGATTCTCCCCTCGCAGCTTGGACAGCTCGGATGATGAGCTTGAGTGCGAGTGGTTTCCTCCGGCACGCATGTTCTTAACGGCTTCTTCAACACGATCGAGTCGCCGGACACGCTGAGCAAAGGAATGCTCAAGATGCTGGTAGTGCTTGTTCAGGTCAATCTCCACGGCTCTGATGCGGCCCTTGAACTGGGCGACCACGCCCTCAACCGTCTTCAGAGCAAGCATCAGGTTGCGGCTGAAGCCGGGCCAGAACAAAATATTGCCGATGACTTCCTGGCTGGGAAGATTACCGTTGATGAGACTGTTGGAATGCGCCCAATCTGGACCACAGATCGAGGAGAGTCGTTTCCATATAGCCAAGAACATCGAATTGCGTTCGTTAAGCTGCTCCTTAAACTGTTGTTCAAGCGACGTGAAGCGCTTGCGGTCCTGATTGCGAGCATTCTCCAGGTCTGTTATCCGAGAGTTGCTTTGGGTGATGGTCCGAGAGGCCTGCTGGTGAGACTTGAGTGCCTGCTCGAAAGATTGCTTATCAGCCCGACGGGCCTGACGCTCGCGCTCTAGGAGTTCAGAGAGTTTTCGAGATTCAAGGCCGTGGCTTTCCAGCAGAGCATCTCGGTTTCGAAGTAGCGACTCCTTCTCATCCAGTTGAGATCGGACACTCTCCAGCTCAAGAGCGGTGGACTCCAGCTCCTTCTGAAGCTTCATGATATTGGAGATCATGCTTGACCGGCTGCCGCTAAGATCTCCGAGTGTCTCTCGAAGGTTGTTCTCAAGATCCATCAGCCGCTCCCGCCACGTCGATGTCTCAATCTCTTGAGTCGATAGACTCTTCTTCAATCGCCGCACCTCTTCCTTGGCTGCTGAAGCTTCGCGGTTCAGCTCGTTCATGATTCGCTGGACTTCTTGCTTCTCCTTGCTTCCAACCACCTCACGCTGGTGTCGCTCATCTGCAAGTCGTTGCTCAAGCTCCCTTGTCTTTTCTTTCTCACTGACCAGACTCATATGGTAGGTCTTCAATTCTGACTCCAGGTCCCCGATGCGAATCTTATCACCATCTTGCTCTTCTCGGAGGAACGCGATTTCATTCTGGCTGGACTCAATTTGCACTGTCAGTCTCTGTACCTTGCTGTTGGCCTCAAAGAGGCTCTTCTCCAGAGACTCCATATCGCCGTGGGTCTCTTCAAGCTCCTGTTGGACGGCCTTGTACCGCTCTAGATTATTTTGTGCATCTTCTTCGAGTCGAATGATGCCCTCGCTGGCCGAACGCATTTCTGCCTGCAGCACTCTGAGACTCTCATCCTGGTTCCTCAGATCTTCACCCATGCGCTGACACTCAACAATCTTCTGATCAAGCTCTTCGCCAAGGGCATCAAGTTCCTCCTGAGCCTCAGCCCGGAGATCTTGGAAGGCAGCATCACGCTCATCAGCCATCTGAAGGGCCTGGTCTCGCTCTTGAAGACACTGGTCACGCTCCTGCTGCAAGTTCGTCATTTCCTCTTCAGCTTGATCCACATCAGCCTGATATGCTTTATCAAGAGCCTCCAGTTCCCTGACGTATTCATCCAGCTGGCTGCGAATGGCCTGGTTTTCAAGTTTAAGGGTTGACACCTGATCTCGGAGCTGCCCATTTCGAGCGTCGAGCTCCTCACGATCGATATCACTACGTGATACGCCGCCATCACTGGGCTCGGAGCCTGGCCTTCCTTGCGCTCGGGAGACAGAACGGTCAAATATACTGTCTCCAGCCACAGACCGGCCAGCATGACGACCATGACCAAGCTTTAATTCTTCGATTTCTTGGTAAAGGCGTTCCTTTTCCCTGTTGCGGGACGTGAGCATGGAGGTTTGGGCGCTGACCTCCTTCCTCAATTCGGCATTCTCTTGCTTCAAGAGTTCAAGCTCTACCATAAGTGTGCTATTAGAGGTACTCATTGAAGCAGCGCCACGGTTGCCATCTCTGTCCGACGCAGAGTTATACGAAACAGTCGAGCCACCTCTATCCCGCGAAGATATTTTTGGACCACCACCAGCTGACGTATAAAGCTCACTTCGCAGACGAATGGTCTCGTCTCGTAGCCGGCGGTTCTCGTCTTCAGCCTGCTCGCGAGCTGCTGCCTCTGCATCAAGCATGTCCTTCCACATGTCCTGTACAGAGAAAATTAAAATAAGAAAATAGACAGCAACAAAGGGACTGTACTTACCCTCTCCTCCCTCGCGCCTGTTTCTGATGCTCCGGTACGGTTCTCACTCAAAGATTTCACCATTTCGGCAAGGCGTCGCTTTTCACTCTCCCGCCCAATGCTTTCAGATCTCAACCGCTCAACTTCAAGCTCATAGGTTTCAATTCGCTCACGCAAATAGGTGATCTCCGTTTCATTTGCGGATTCACGATCGCCTCCTTCGTCTGAGGCTTCAGGGTCGTGATTGAGCATAGATTCCTTGTCTGATTGCTGATCTTTTAGCTGCTTTTCCAACTCACGGATCTTGCGCTTGAGGCCTTGACTATCTTTCTGGATCTTCAGCTTATCTGACTTGAGTTCGACATTCTCTGATATCATTTCCTTTATTCCTTCCTCGGACCGCTTATTCAGCGCTTCGTTGAGAAAGTGGATGCGCATTTTGAGGTCGAAGTTTTCTTTCGAAAGACGATCGATGGTGCTGCTTTGCTCTTTGAGGGTCATATTGCGGCCAAGGCCACTTCGTCCAAGCGCCGGAGTTGAAACACCAGTGCGCTTCTCAGGAGAGGGCCCCATATTGCCATAGTCTTCTCGGAACCGTTGCGCAAAAGTGCTGGGTACCTGGATTCCCTTGACACGTTCTGCAATTGCCGTATCCGTCGGGAAAGCTCGGTCTTGGGGCTTGGCCTTGGGCGTTGCCGGTGCTGATATGTCGTCGAATCTATCTTGATGTCGGGAGGACTGTGGTGAACTCTCCTCTTGCAAAGTCTGCAGACCCCCATCGAGTTGCCCGACAAGGGGCCGCCTCTCTAGAGAATTCTCTTCACTATAACCTGAGACCCCAGACGCCATACTTCCTAGGCTGGTGGTTCGAGTCATGGGGCCGCGCGATCCTGGGTGCAAACCGCCCCAGTTGTCAGACGCTGCTCCTCCAGATTGGAGCGCATAGTCTGCTCCCAGCGTCGCATCACTGTGTGTACCGTCCGTGTTGGTCGTATTGTTGCTTGTAATTGAGGAGTGTGAAAGACGATTGGCAGATTGACGGCTAGTCAGGTACTTGGGCCGACTTCCGCTACGTCGGCTACCTCCAGCACTAAAGCTTTGATCACTGAAGAGCCTTGATTGGGCAGGAGACAGACTGCGGGAGGACTTTCGAAGCTTGGAGGGCGTAAGTTGAGATTCATCGGACTGGGAAATTCGAGATCTGAAGGCCCGCTCGTCTTGAGAAAATTGGCTGTCATCAGGATTGTCTTCAGATAACATGGATTGGTTGCGGCGTACGTTTCGAATCATGGCGGCAGCTGAAGGCGATGAAGTCAGCGAGTCTAGTGTGCTCTCGTTGCCGACGAGATCTTCTCCATGGACGGCCGTCGTAGGCACAGCCTCGTCATGGTCTTCTTTGGTCTCATAGGATTCTTCTTGGTAGTTGCCGTAGTCCGGGTTTGTGTCCGAGGGAGGAATGAACGAGAATTGTGACGATTCGGTTTGTTGGGTCATGTCAGGATCGTAAACACCATCGACACCGACCAGGTAGGTATCGTCCGCGCCGGCCCTTGGGCCAGTCGCGGCGACGTCAATGGTTGAGGGTTCCGGTAGAAAGCTCGACTCCATGTCCATCAATTTGTGGCGCATTTCGCGCTCCTCGATGAGGGTCTGATTGTTCCCTCGCTCATGTTCACCATTTTCACTCAAGGGGAACAAGCTGCTGTCGTCGCGATCCGTCAGGGGAGGAAGGATACTGATATCCTCAGGTTCTGACACAGCGGCCGTTGTTTCTTTCTCCAGTCCTTCGGGTCCTGTCTCGGTAGTAGATGTAGCGATTGCTGGATTCTCTTGCGCGTTGTGGTTCCCGCTCCCTGTTGAGTCGCCGACGGTGGTCGGGGGGTTTACCCCCGGCGCGTCCTGGGCCATGAAGAAATCCAAGCTCTCTAAATCGGCATCTAGGGGTGAAGAACCTTCTGGGGTGTGGAATGCGCCAGACTCGTGAGAGGGGATGCGAGAGGGGATGCGCTCCGAGGGCCGGCCGTGGATGACGATCGGAGTTGTAGCTGGGGCTCTGGTCGACATGGTGACCGGCAGTCTGGGCGTTGTTTTGGGTCTCCACTAGCTGTGCGTTTACCCACTTGAGCACCCCCTCGTAAATTCACAGTAGGATTCAATCGTCATAGGGACCGACAAGTCCGTAGGATCATGAATTATCATTATCAATATCAAAAGTGTAGTCAGAAAAGAAAAAAGACTGGGGGGTGAGACAAGTAGGAGCGACTCGAGTCAACAATGAATGATCAACAAACACATCCAGGCACCTCGTAATGAAGCTTATTGCCACGCAATTATCTACAAGACTCAACTATTACCACTCGTATGAACTCCTCGCAGACAATAGACCAAATCACATCGGCATCATTTAGGATTTAAGATTCACCAACAAAATAAGTCATTATGGTATCCATAGCATCAGTCGCTTCGTAGTTCCAAGCATTAAAATCAAGATACATAGTCCAACCCACGTTCACGCAGAAATAAAATGCCAAACCAAAAGGGTTCCAGGAAAAGGATAGAAAAAAATATGTACATATAAAGGGAGAAAAGAGAAGACAATTAACCGCCATGTCGTTTTTGAAGATAGGTGATGTATATGCCGAAATCCTCAGCCTGGAGGGTATTTACATCGGTTTGCGTCAGAGTCGAGTGGTTCATAAAATGGGGAAAGGAGAAGAAAAGAAGATCCAAATATCATAGGGCGTAAGGTAATTCAGGTTGAAGCCGTAGCATCTGCCACTGGTTTCGCAGTTTCGGCCTCAGTCGATTCAGTATAATAGTTGTTAGAAGAAGCATATATCCTCTCCTTCTGTTTGATAGCATTGCCAAGGGAATCGATGTAGGTTCGGAACTTGACAATCTCGCGTAACAGATACGAGGATTTCCGTTCCCAGTTGGCCATCGCCTTGGCAGAGTTCGGGTGCCTGGGGGAGAAGGCCAGGTGCATGGCCGGACGCAATTCATTATGTCTCTGGAGATCGTCTTCAACATTCTTGACGTACGCCTGCAGCGCCTTTAGCTGCTCTTCTTCGGTCAAATTCGAGGCCACCATGCTCTGCTGAGGGGGGCTCCAATCGCTGATGTTGATACGATCGGCAGGTAGCCTGGGTCGCACACTTTGATGGTCGATTGAGCTGCGGATTGAACTTTGAATGCTAGGGCGAGGAGCTCCCGAGGATGGTGGCGGGGACCGATCTTCACCCGCATGGATCAGCGCGCTGTTGACGACAGCGTCGCTCCAGCCATATTCAATATTACTAATGCCTCCCACCAACGGCTGCTTCGACAGCCGGGCACTCCAGTAATTCGCCGTGGAGACGAATTCCCGCACAATCTCCGGGGTACCGGCTTGGAAGAGATGGACGGCTCCAGTGGGCAAGCTTAAAGCCCAGACATGAGGTCGGGACTTCGAGTATCCAGGAGGAGGCAGAGCACTCGCAATAGTCTGCCGGAGCATAAACTTCCAGAGTTCTTCCGCATTCTCAGTCCAGTTGCCACCACCAACCACAACACCACCGCGCTGCTTCGCTTTCTGCCGCATGGATTTGGTTGTGTTGTTGAATGAGAAAAGTCGCATCCAGCCTTGTTGGATGACCGCAAAACAATCACCCCAATTGCGATCCTTGGCGCGCTTGTCCACGGCATCCAGGTGATGCTTATGTTTGACACTGCCTTCTTTGGCCCATGGAGCGCCGGCCAAAGCCAAGGTCTCATCTTCGAGGAGAGGGGTCGTTCGCTCTGATTCTTCATAACTGTAGACGGAGGTGGCTGAATCCTCGCGAATAATGGCCTGGCTCAAAGCGTTGGCGAAACCAATAGACTGCTGATACTCGCCGCGGGGGTACTCCGAGCCAAAGGAATCCACCGAAGCAGACGTAAATTTGCCCAGAGAATACTTGCTCCACGTGCTAGATGTAGTTGGGCTCCAAACAGACGATTGGTCGTCCAGACTGGTTCGACTGGAGCCCATCATCGACGGAGGATATAATCTCCCAGCCCGAGACCGGGGCTTAGAGGACCACCGCGCCGCTGCGTGGCGAGAATCAGCGGACCGACCGCGAGGGAAGATGTCCGAGCCGCTCTTGCTGATGGTACTGGGACTTCGGCGAAGCATGCTTGTAGAGGGAACCAAAAAGTTGTTAGAAGACATGCGAGACACCTCTCGCCCTGGCGGAGCACCATGAAGTGGAAGTCGTTCCTTTTGGATGGAAGTGTAAAAATCCTTCAAAACTGCCTCAACTTGCTGTTCCCAGGCTCTCACGGTCCCTGTAAATGGGGTGTTTACCAACGGACCTGCTTCATTTTTACCCTCGTTGGGGCTTCGGCCCGTATTGTCCCCTTCCCAGGAGCTTCGGGCAACATCAGGTGGAAATGTTGGAGAACGAGCAGATGAGGGCGCCGAGTGTGCCGAGTCCGCGCCCGAGGTTTTAGAGCGATTAGTAGGGCGTAGTGTTTCAAATCCCTCTGGAGCTGCATCCATGGCAACTCGATGGATTGTGGGCATGGTGTTTCGCACGAACTGGGCTTTGGTCATCTTCTGGTCGATGTCGGCCAAGTGCAGATCGGTATTTAACAGGAGAATAGAATAACAGATGGTATGAACAACGTCTGGTATATCATTAGCATTGATGACCCTGAATTCACTAAGTAGAAACTAAGTTTGACGGAGCTATAACTTACCAGTCGCCTTGAAACCATGACTTGGGTTGCAATCACACCACCGGTTCGAGAAAGCATCCAACACCCGGTCCACTTGTTGGGTCTCTCCTTTCAGCACCAGTCGTTCACAGAGACTGCGGAGTGCAGCCAGAATATTGAAATTCGACCAGTCAAAGAGTTGCATGTAAGCCTCTCGGACAGTGGCCCGATCAGGATCGCCAAGCCAAGCTGCAGCGGGATCATTGCCCACCACTTCGTCTTGACTATCGAAGAGCTTCTGGGCCTGCTCTCGATCCGTTGCGGTAGGTCCATCCTCAATAGCCTCGCCTGGTCCATCCATTGTGTTGTCAATGTCGTCGTCTGGTTTCGGCTCTTCGGATTCAATCACTGGTGTAGTAGAAGCAGTTTGGTAGTGTGAAGCTTCAGAGACGGCAGGAGACTCTGGGACATTGCTGACTGTCGGAAGTGCTAGCTTGTTGGCTCCGGTCAAGCTGTCCTGGGACGCATCGTAAGTCTTTGAAGTCTTGGTGGTTGTCACTTTAATGGTACGTGAGAAATCCTCCACGACCGGTGAGAGCGTGGTGGCCGCCGCAATTATTGACCCCTTCTCCTGCAAGGGGGGATCGGCAAAGGCAGTAGGCTCAGTCCCTTCGCCTACTGAGGATTGATCATCGATGCCGCAGGTTTCTGCTAGCGGCGAACGATCTTGATCGCGAGAAGAGCTTGGAGGCTGGAGGGTATTA
The DNA here is from genome assembly GCA_028828865.1 of Penicillium sp. IBT 16267x. Classification (NCBI taxonomy): domain Eukaryota; kingdom Fungi; phylum Ascomycota; class Eurotiomycetes; order Eurotiales; family Aspergillaceae; genus Penicillium; species Penicillium sp. IBT 16267x. Next base: position 2,648,654 of record JAQJZQ010000001.1, read on the forward strand.
TTGCTCCTGGAGCCGCCTCCCGGGGCAGAAACACTCTCCCTGGGCTTCTGTGACTGCAGGTCTTCCGGACGCTTCCCCTTCATATCTTGCTTTCCGGGTACCTCGTCAAGGTATTGATTCATGACCTTTCGCAAGCTACTCACCGGACTGGGCTGAGGTTTCATGGGATCCAAGGTATGCGGGGCCAAGTCCTGAGGCAGGACGATGGGAGGTGGAACATGATCAGCTACAGACTTCTTCCGCCGGCGAAAGAACGACGACTTCTTGTTCACCACTTGATGGGGCCCCTGGCGAGTTGGGGTGGGAGTCGCCTCTACTGGGATCTTGGGTGGCTGCAGCCTTGCTCCTTTTAAGTTGACCGTCGTCCCAGTGGAGTCTTTGCTTTCATTTTCCTGGAGATAAGGCAGGTCACTGACATTCGAACCTGGAGAATCTGCTAGATTCGGCGGTGCGTTCTTGGATGAACCAAAGACACGCCGGAAAAATCCTGGGCGCTCCTTCGCATTGCCTGGGGTGTTGTTATTGGTGGTGATCGTGGTGGTTGTGGTAATAGCTGCTGGCTCTGGAAGAGGGGGAGGGAAAGCAGGCTTGTTATAGGATATAGTTGGACTGGGCGCAGGAGGATCCAACGCTGCCGGATACACCGGGAGAAAATCGAGACTTGGGTCACCCGATATGTCAAACTCGTTATCTCGCATTTTGAGAGTCCCTGTACCAATATTCTCTGGACGGGCCTTGCGGACTTGCGGGGCCTGTCCGGATTTGACACTGTTGCGCCGAGATACCGCTGGTGTCCGTGATGCGGAGCCGGTTGGAGTCCTGTGGTCGTTGAATTTTCGTGGCCCTGCTGGCACACTCGGCGTTGGCGCTGCATCATCATCGTACATGAGTGAATCCTGGACGATACCCGCATCGGCATACGGGACGTATTTTTTGGGACCACAGTCGAAGCTGGCCGAGCGCCGGTCCAGACCATCTGAGTCCGCCCGTCCCCTGGAAATTCCATATGTATAATCCGTTGTTGACGAGCTGCCCTTGCTGCCCTTTCGAGCATCGTTTGATCTTGGCATGGTTCCTGCGCCACCCCGAGAGCCCATGGCATCTCGGCTGCGAGCACTGTCCATTCTCCTGGGCACTGACTGGTAATTGGAGCTGCTGTTGCTTCGGCGACCCTTCGCGGTGATTGTGGCGTAGCGATTGCTTCCATCGTCGTAGCCATAATCTGCGTCGGAGGACATGGAGGAAGAGAAAGTATGACCTCGAAACCGGCCGTGGGGGTCGTTGTCAAATGCTGAATTGAACAGCCGGTAATCGTCCATAATGGATGAATCAGGGGCCCCAAACTGATCAAGCGACAGGAGCATATTGTCTACAATGGAGGTGCGAGCGGCATGATTGGGGGAGAGCGAGAGGTCATGGGGGTCTCGCTCATCGGTGGACTCGCTGACCCGTGGCGCATTCTCCATTGCATCTGGGAATGCATCTCGGATAGAGGGCCGGGCTGGGTACTTCTGTTTGGGGCGATACTTTGCGGTCTGAGAGGGAGGTGTACGTGGAGGGGAACTAGTTGCGTAGACATCTCGTTGCTGGGACATTGTCACGGCTGGTGGCTTGGAAAGTCAGTTGGAGTTGCACATATTCATAGATTCATTCATTGAATGCTTCAGGGCCCAGCGCTTACGCCGGGGGTTTTAAGCCCTGTAGGTCCTAAAGAAGGCTTTCTTGCTGCAGGAGCTGCCACGTACCGGCAATGCCCAAGGCTATAGTTTCTTGGAGCTTTCGTGGCCCAAATGGCGTCCCAACACGAAAGATTGCGGAGCTGGAACCGGGTCGCGGAAGCTAATTGAGGCGGGTGGGATTTCAGACGGTCATTGCATGTCCAAGTAAGGGGTGAAGGCAGCGACGGCTGCGTGCAGGACAGCAAGCACCCAGAAGGAAAGAATTAAAAAGGTAATGGGCCTGAGGAACAAGAAGCCGGGGGACGAACTCCTGAGAAATAAAAAACGGGGGAAGGTTTGGGCAATACGGATACACCAAGTGGACCAGGGAACCAATGTGAACCGTGCGAGGAATGTATAATTTATGGGAAAAAGAAAACATCAAATCAATACTGTAATTTCAAGAGAGATAAAAATGATATATAGAGTAAATTTCATTCAAGTCCTGTTTTAAATCCATGAAACAGGGGGAACAAGTTCCAGAAAGGTTGACACTGTGCTCTAATACATACCATACATACATTATCACTATCTTGTACTAGTGAAGTGTTCTCAGGGGTTTATATTCTATCTTCATCCCATTCCTCTCATTTCTATAATACAACACATAACGTCAAAAGACGGTGAACAATTCTCTAGTTGCTTCATCAAATCTTCCAAATCCATCTGACACGTCCCTCTTCTTCACCCTCTATCCCTCTGGGTCCGCATTGATGGTGGATCCCCCCATCTTCAAAGTGGGGAATTTGGTCCTCAAGCCAATAATCTCCGAATATTTTCAGTGGTAGATGCACTCCACAGGCATTTTTTTAGATTCTCATCGTAAGTGGCAATGTGATACAGAGTCAGTCTCGGAGTCTAGTCAAAGGATAAATAGAGGGGTATAAGTCTTTGTTCCTGCAAGTCGATACATACGATTTATAAAGTGGGCCTAAGGATCATTGAAAAGACCCTACATTACACACCCCAAAGTATGTAAGCAACATGAGCTGCACTTAGTATTTAACCCCCCTTACAGATAACACAGATCAAAAAGCCTAACATGCATATCAATCATGACATGGGCCGGTATGAATCATGAGGAAGCAAGTTGCCACCATGATCCACTGACATGCCTAATTTTGATCATTGGTTGACAGTAGCACTATGGAGTATTTTCTGACAACTTAACCTTTGAATGGACGATCCATGTACTATTGCATATCGTGTGTTGTTCTTTTGCTAGGTAGATAGTAGTATCCATGTACTGTATCGTTAAGACTTCGTTCCTGTTCAAACCTGAAGTATGGGGCATTAAACACGTGACGATGACATAACAGTTCTCCGACACGTCGTCTCATACTCGCAAGTCAAGTCTCCAATGATCCCCGGCTCTTGACCAGAACGGGCTTTCCACCATGAACCCGCACATCTCCGTTCCCCGACAACATGCTGGTCCGGCCACTTTTGGCTCCACCCCCCGCCGTGGCTCAAGTGTGCGCATGCCACGCTTCTTCAAGAGGTAAGAGGGGGAAGACCAATGTAGAAACATGGAGAATAACCTAGGGCCTTTCATTACAGGCTATTCAAATTTCCCCAGATGGACTTTGAGATGGCCATCTGGGAGATGACATCTTTGTTGATTGCACCCAAAAAGGTCTTCAAGTCCATTTATTACCATGTAAGTTGAGCCTCGGCTTTGCGGCTTTGTTGCTGGAATGAAGCTAACCCGCATGACAGAAACGTGAGTGCTATCGTCACTTCCAATAGCAATGAACTTATGCGATAGATTGATGGAGTACTGACTCTGCAATAGAAACGAAAAACACCTGGCACCGACCGGACCCGTCCTTCACATATCTCCTCTCCTTCTTCCTCCTCCTCACAGCCTTGGCATGGGGCCTGGCCTACACCCACTCCTTTGGTGCTATTGTGAAGCTCTCTATTCTCTTTATCTTCTTCCACTTCATCGGATCCTCTCTCCTAGTCTCGACAATTGGCTATTTCGTCATCGGCCGACTGTTCGGTCCCAATGGAGCGGCCGCATCTCTCGCCAGTCTTCGTGGCTCTCGTGGCCGCCGACGAGGTGCAGCACAGGGTCTGTTCGCACAGCCCGGGGAGAAGGACCAATTGGAGTTTGGATACTGTTTTGATGTAAGACTTTGTGTCTCAAGAAATTGATGTTACCACCAAATGCTAACCCTTCATACTTGGTCCAGGTTTCGAATCGTGCTTTCTTTCCCTTGTACCTCCACCTCTATGTGGTGCAATTCCTACTTCTCCCGCTTCTCACTCGCAGTCCGAGCAACTTCCTGGCCACCTTCCTGGGCAACACCCTCTACCTCTCCGCCCTCATCTACTATACTTATATCACCTTCCTGGGCTACAATGCTCTACCGTTCCTGCATAACACAGAGCTGCTGCTTGTTCCCATACTGATTTTTGCCATTCTATGGCTAGTTAGTCTGATTGCTGGCTGGGGTGTTGTTATGCAAGGCCGGAGTGTCGTGGGGTTGTTCTGGGGGGTGTAGCGCATAAACCCAAGCCCTGCATTCGGCTCAGTGGCCATACTTTTGGTCATCTCTCTAGGGATGTCTACCCGACACCCTGTGTATGAAATTCCATTTTCCTTCATTTACTTACCTTCTGATGTGTCTCTTGGCTATGCATCGAAAGATTAATTCCTGTGGTTATCTGCTTGGGGGGCGTGTCGGTGTATATTGCGCTTTTTGTTTCATATATCAGAGACATTGCCAAAAGCTTCTCAACGGTGCTTTGATAGAACCCAAAAATATTAGGTACTTCTTCAACCTATTTCATTCATATCAAGGCTGCAAGGTTGTGTATCAATTGGTCGTGAATCTTGATAAATTCTCCAAGAATGGCATATTGGAAACAATTCTATTTCTTTCCACCCTTCTTCACCGGCTTCCCCATAGCCGCAGCCCTCAACTTCTCCTCACGTGCTAAGATGGCCGCATTCCGCTCCTTGGCCTGCTCATCTCTTTCCTCCTTCTCGGCCTCCTTGCGAGCACGCTCCGCCTCACGCTGCTCCCGAATGATCGCCAACCGCGCCAGATCACTCCGCGCCTCGTCGGTCTTGCCCTCAGCATGAAGTTTCAGGTACCGCTCCCGAGCTTGTTGCGCCTGGAGGGCCTCACGCTCTCGTCGCGAAAGCTGAGAGACATCCTTGACAACCTTCTTGGGCTGGGGGGCATCGTCATCCTCCTTCACTAGTTGTTTCCGCGACTGGGCAGTGTGGTTCGGGTTTGCGGGCAACGCTTCGTCCTCCGAGGCATCTGAGTCCGAGGGAGGTAGATCTCCAACCTGGGCAGCGGTCTTGTTGCGTCTGGCCAGTGCAGCTTGCTTCTTGGCTTTGGCTTGGTTGCGGCGTTCCTCACGGGTCAATTCTGCGGAGTTGGCTGCGGTGCTGGTGCTGGGTCCGGCGCCCTCAGCGTCGCTCTCTTCCGAGGTCTCTTCGGAGGATGATTCCTCTTCGCCAGAGGATGGTACTTCATCGGCTGGTTCCTGGCGATTTATGATTTTCAGTCTCTGAGGACATTCTTTAAACGAGTAGAGTGGTGGGGGTGGGTTTGGTGGGGGTTTGGGGGAGAAAAATGGAACATACGCGCCAAAGACCAACCGCGTTGCCCTCCTTATCGAGAGGCTGGAGATCGCGACTGAAGTGTTTGCCTCCTATTTGGAATGTGTGAGCCTTTCAAATGGTTTGGATCTGGTTGAGGTGGTTGTGCATGCGACCATACCTCCTCGCGAGGGCTTGAACTTTCCACCACGTCCACGGGGCGCCGGCATGATGTAGAACTGAAACTGGGAATGATATGTGAAGCCCCAAACGGTTTACGGAGTTTTTGAGTAGAACTCGACGTGGAGTTGAGTAAATATCTGTGTTGCGCGAGTTAGTCTCTTCATACGAGTGAGTCATTGCGGTGAGGCCAATTTCGAAATGGAGGGGCAGAGAGGACGGTCTATCGACAAGAGATGGACATGGACAACTCACGTATGGTAATTTTTACAGCAAAAAGATGAAGTGCAAGTACTTGGAAGAATGACTGGAAAGACAAAAAATCACGACGAGTCACCGCGGGTGCATTAATCACATGTGGGGTTTGTTTCGTCCATTCAAATCTTCGATTATGTTATTCCCTCTTCAACCTTCACGAGATTTTGAAACATTACTTATTTTCTGATATGTCCGGGATTTTGGTATTTACATTCTCATTTCCATGCAAGGGATAATATCACAATCACTTATACGCGGGCGATACCTATACCCACCTTGCACACTCGAGCCCCGATCAGCGTCAAAGTGCCTGCAATAATGGCACTGCCCATAAACATCTGTGCGTACAAGTATTGTCCATCATCAATGGACACTAGGACACCAGCAATAGGTGATCCGATCAGGGCAGCGACCGCCACCACGCTAAGCACCATACCCATGCGCACCCCTGTTTTCTTCAGATCGGTCGTGAGCGTACTCAGGGTAGCAGGGAATAATGACTGGATACCAGCTGCACTCAATCCATAGAAGGCGGCAAAGGCCCACAGCCCGTTCATGTTCTTCACAGCAGCCCAGCAGTATGCAACCAGAGCAGTGGAGCAACTAAATGGGATCAACAGGTTTAATGGACCGGTGAATTGATCGGCCATGAAGTTGGGAATCAATCGTCCAATCAATCCAACTCCATTCATGACCATCAAAAGGTAGATGGATGTCGTATCCGAGGCACCGATGATGTCGGTGCTGAAAGTACCGATATAGAAGAAGGCAACATAAAGCCCCCAGAAGTTTAAGAACATCCCCGCGGCAAACAGCAGATATGAGAGCTCCTTGAACGCCGCCCACTCCACAAGAGGCCCACTGGTGCGTGGGGGCAGCCGTTGTTTGAATAGCAACACACAAGGGATTAACGTTGCCAAACTGATGAGGCCCAGGACCCGCATGGTCCACCCATACCCAATCTGTGGCAGCAGACGCAACACCACAGCCGGGAACACGAGTCCACCAGTGGCCGAGCCTGACGTCGTGAGACCGATCGCCATCCCCCGCCGCTTATCAAAGTAGGTCGAGATCAGAGCCAATGTCGGGCAGAACATCAGCCCGCACCCAATTCCTTGTCCCAGTCCCTGTGCCAGGAAGAGTTGCCAGTACTCTGTGCAGAGCGATGTCATGAAGATACAAAACACCTCCAGCGTGGCCCCGACGGTTAAAGTGAAGCGGAAGTAGCCCGCATCAGTTGCTCGTCCGGAGAAAGTCCCGATGAAAAACAGCAGAAAGATCTGGATGCTACCCACCAAGGAGATGTCTGATGGGGATCGGCCTAAGGACGTGGTGTAGTATGTCTGGAATACACCGAAGCTGTTGATGTAGCCCCATGTGTTAAAGATGATCATATGCCCCAAGGCGACCTGTAGCCATGCCTGAAAGCCCCCATCTGGCGGCGGGCCAACATCTTTCCTGGATTCGCGAGTCCGCACGGCTGATAATGTGCGTGCTATTGCACTCGACGTGGTGGGGACCTGCGTTAAATGATTGAAAATATACTCCTCGCCGATATTCGACTCCTCGGACGATGGACTCAGAGGGAAAGCGTCGTGACGTTCGACATTTGGATGATGCTTCTCGTTGACCATACTCGGGATAATCAATGACGGATTGGATTGAATGTCTTAAATATCTGGATTGTCATGTCTGTATAGGATTGAATGAAAACCCGGGAAAAAAATTAAGAAAGTACAGTTGACTCATGTAAGACCGACCCACTTAGAATACATTCCCTGCCGTTCAAATTCAACGGGTTTTGTGCCGATCACGGTGATTCGCACAGAATGCCGAGTTGTATCGGAGAGCAAACTTCCTTCACTCCTGTATAGATGTATATGTAAAGGTTCTGCTCGATATTCAGTAAAACTGACTGATGAATCACGCCCTCTTCTATTCCCCACAAGAAGCAAAAATGGGGAGAAATGGGGAATCAGATGTCTCATATATACTCGGAATGACATTCGGGAAGCCCCCGATTCCACCGCTATCTAACATATTGACAGTTCGAGGCACATGCATCTATGACAGCATTACAAAAGAATAAACCAAAAACAAAAACAAAAAAAAAAAATAAACAAAAGCCCTCATACCGCTCATGGCATACATAAAGCACCACACTCCAGGATCAGGGAACTCAAAAAGTGTTTAGCAGGGAGAGAGCCTCTTGAGTCCTCAAATTTGAAGCATTTCGTGTACGAGCAATGGAAAAAATCATATGAACAATGCATGGTCTGGTTAAGCTCTCGGTTCCGGTAATAAGAACTATGAGATCCCAAAGATGAAAAGGGTCGGGGTTCTTAGGGTCTCAATGGTCCTGGTTGGAACTGTTGTTAAGCATCTGAATAGTGTTGATCACGTCGGCTGGCTCCAGCAAGTGCCAGCTAGCATCCGTTTGTTTAGAGCTGGCACCCACCGTCACCGAATAGACGTGGTCTTGCGGCAGGTCGAACTTCTGAAGTGCACGGAACATATCTAAAACAGGTCGTTAGCAAAGATGATTTAAAGATAGGTCAATATCGGACCTCTGTACCTTCATCAGTAAAATCATCCCCTAAGCACAGGATGAACTCAGGCGCATTCCCAGGCTCCGTGCCATATTCATTCACCAATCGCGTAGCGATGAACCCCTTGTTGACAAACGTGGGCCGAACCTCCAGATTGGCTTTGCCCGCCATGACCTCAACATCCCACTTCTTGGCCACAGTGTCTTCCAGTGTCTTTCGGCACTCCTGGGCCTGGAATTTTCCGTACTCCGGGTCAGACCGGCGGTAATGCCAGGTCAATGCCACTCGTTTCCGCTCGATGAATGACCCGCCGGTCCGTTCGGTATAATGCTGGAAAACATCAAAGACCTCCTTTTGCCATTCCTTGATGTCAGGTTTGTCGGCCAAGTTCTTCCAGTCGTCGGAGCCTGGCTGGCGAATGAAGCAGCCATGCTCGGCGCTAAGCCCCAGCTCGGGGATATGACCCATCCATTCATCCAAGAAGGCCTGATCTCGTCCACTAATAATCCAAACCGCATTCCGCGGATCAGCTGACAGGGTCTTGAGGGTACGCAGAACACGGTCGGATGGAATGGCTGCTTGCGGGTCCTTCACAATGTTTGTCAAGGTACCATCGTAGTCGAACATGAACAAGCGCTTCCGTGCTTTGCGGTATTGTTTGACCAGTTTCGCGCGATCTAGGGCTGGTGTAGCAACGGATTGGTCAAAAGACGAAAGATTCGTCAGCAATCGGTGAAGGAACTGTCGCGACCACGCGCCCACGGTGTTGGTAAGGACATGCTTATAGAGCTTCAGATGCTGTTCTCTCCGTTGTGGTGCGGGCATCTTGAGAGCTTGGTCAATGGCCCCAGCAACACCCACCATGTCCCACGGGTTGATGTGGATTGCGCTAGGAAGGGTACCTGCGGTACCGGAGAATTCAGAAAGAATGAGGGGGCTGTGGTTCGTCTGCTGGCAAACAATGTACTCCAGGCTGGTGGTGTTCATCCCGTCTCGTACAGTGGTGATGAGTCCGACATCGGCCACGCGTAACAAGGCAAAATATTCATGTGGTGAGAGATACTGGGGATAATATTGCACGGGAGAGAAGCTCAACGAGCCAAAGCGCCCATTGATCGTAGATACCAGGTTGGAGATTTGGCCGGCAATCTTGTTTTCTGAATCCTCTTTCTCTTCCTCCACGCTGGTTGGGCTGGTCACCTGAATAAGGACAACCTTTTCCCGCCATTCAGGGTATCGCTCCAAGAACAGCTCAAATGCCTGTAGCTTCTGTGCTACACCCCGAACGCTGTCCAATCGATCCCGGCCAACGATGATTTTGCGCCCGGCATATAGCTTGCGGATACCTGCCACTGCATTCTCAATCTCTGGGGCACCGAAGGCCGCCTTTTGGATCGCACGCGCATCGATTCCAATGGGAAATACATCCACTGCAACATGAGCCCCGTATGCATCCACACCAGCTGAGTTGGAATCAAAGCCTAGAACACGTGTGCAACACGAGGAGAAATGTCGGGAATATGAAAATGTCTGGAAACCAATCATGTTTGCACCAAGGACACCGGTCAAGATTTCCTTGCGCTTCGGCAAACACCTCACAAATTCGCTGCTAGGGAAAGGAGAATGGAGGAAGAACCCTACGTAGATATCGGGGATCCGCTGTCGAAGCAGGTTGGGCAATAGAAACAGGTGATAGTCATGAACCCAGACAACGTCACCCTCCTGGTAATCCTGCACGATGCGGTCGGCGAACAACTGGTTCAGTCGGATATAATCAGCCCACCACCGTCGCTCCGAACGTCCGTCCGTTGGGCCATGCTGCTTGTAGTGTAGAAGAGGGTAGAGCTCTCTCTCAGAATATCGTCGCCATCGCCCTTGATCTTTAAGAACAATGGTATCTTGTGGTTCCTCTGATGCGTCGGATAGCCAGACCGGCAAGATCCGACCGTATCGCCCCGAGGCTAGTTGAGTGTCCAGCTTCTCTCGATCCTGTCGGTCGACACTGATCCCGTCAACCAACGGATGCGATGGAGGTTTTTGGGTCGCATTTACCGGGACAGGTGCCGCAGCTTTGTTTATGGGGACTGCGGTCGGGTTCTTTGAGCCAGATGGCAACTTATTGGCGGGGATGGGCTGCAAGGGAGCCTTGGTATCTGCAACGGGTTCAACCTCTCCGGTCCATCCCACTAGGGTATGTGACCAGTGAGTCTCCTCTGAGGCCAGGTGGGCAAAGGAATCAAACAGGGCCGAACTACCGGAGCGGGGTTTGAGGGACTATTCTCTCCCACCAACGACGAGTCAGTTGGCCATTCTCTCAAGTCTTTTGCATAGGATTCGTCAACATACCCAGTCTGAGCCTGCTTGAAATTGAAGCTTGTACGGAATACAGAAGGCGGCACTTATCAATCGGCCACTCAGTTTCAATTCAGGATGTTGCGTTCTCGGATCGATATCCGGTAAAATGGGTGATGATTGCCCCATTAAGCTTAAGCGCCGCAACAAGTCCTGCCCCGACGATGCACTTCCCTGAGACTTCTCTGGGATCGAGGACAGATCGGATGGATCTGGTCCTTCAGCTCTAGCCCCCGGAATGTTGGCAAAGTATGACGGTCCATCGCTGTCCATTTGGCTTTTCTTGTCTTCATTCAAGCTCGGGGTCGCATTGGTGGCATCGGCATAGGCCTCCTCCTTCAGGGCCTTCAGCCCCGGCCCCACGAGAACAGGGTCCGGCTGGCGGTCGGGCAGATCCGCGGCAGGGCTCTCTGAATCAGACATCCAGAAGTAGATCTTTCAGTTTATGATGCAGACGAATGAGGATGGCAATTTGACTACAAGCTGTCAGTTTTTCAAGCAATTGTCACATGCACCCCTTCGAAGCCAGGGAAGCCAGGGAAGCCAGTGGAACCCTGACGTTAGCAGAGTGGGGGGAAGGAGCAAGCTTCAAACGAGGGTACTTACCTTGGAGCACCACGGTGCGAAAAGGTTTGAAGCACTACGGGCATACAGCCATATAGTAATTCCTTCAAAATGGTCCAAGGTTATACCACAAAGGGGAAGAGGGGAAGTACAACGTACTTTGTAGATAAAGTTGGAGGGGCAAGCGGTGTGAGAATTAAGCCACCGGCTGAATCAGGGTGGAGTTGCTGGCCAGAACATTATATAGAAAGAGATATCAGTCCGACGTCATGAATGCTGTACCCAGGCATATGTTGAATGACATTTCAGTTTACATAACTTTTTCCTCCTATGACGTCCAAATAATAATGATGAAAATTTTGAGATCTGGAATGACTCCTTTGTGCCATAATTACATGTATCATGCATCGTATTCTTTTACGCCCAACCGCCCAAACCGCTGCCTCAGGCCACATCAATGTCCATAACAGCGCCTCGGTTGGAAATTCCTCTTTTCTCGCTTTTCCCATGATCCGCTCGTGGCGATGCGGTTGTCCGGCATCCAATCCACTCGTCTTTCACACCATGTGCCCCGGCGAATCCGTAATATTCCTGCCCAGGATGCCGACGTTGTTCCCAACAGTCTTCGAAAAACCCTAGAGGCGCATCGCTCCTCGAATCGGGCCCGCCTAGTCCGCAAAATATACCCCCGTACCCCGGCCGCCGGACTTTTTCGCCCTTGGATCCCACCTGAAAATCGCGCAGGTTACTGTCCCTCAGAGCCTGCACACCCCGTGCCAGATGAGTCGAAAGTCGAAAAGCTCGGCAAAAAGCGTGCTCGAAGCCGCCTGCCAGAAACGACACCTCAAGGGACAGAGAATCACTTAATGAATGCAATCCGAAGCGCAAACCAAAGCGCGCCAGAACAAAATCCGTGGGTCAATTATTTGGCTCCAGTCAAGGTCGCTGGCGATGCAGCTGGACACTTGGATGCGGAGATCCGGGCTCTGGACCGCTATCTAGCCCCGAGTCTGAGCGAACAGAATCAGATCACCCAGGTGAGCACAGAGATTAAATCTCTGCTTGAGCCAGTGGCTCCGCAAATACCACAGATCATCGGTTCCCATTACACAGGTCTTGCGCTGGCGCATTCTGACCTCAACTTTCTTCTACCTTCCGAAGACCTCCCACGGTCTCGACATAACCCACGAGGGCCAAGCGCCACGCGACCAAAGGTTCGAGATGCCCATGTCAGCCTACTGCGCCAGGTGGAATCAACGTTGAAGAATAGTCCTATATTCACCGGCCAGGTCCACTGGTCCACAAAGGGTAGACCCGTCCTCGAGGCCCGGCACCGGCCGACGGGCATCCTACTGCGCTTCCACTGCGGCGAAAGAGTCCCACCCACCACAAGATACATCCGGGACTATCTAGTCGAGTATCCCGCCCTCCGGCCCCTATACACCGGGGCGCGAGCGTTGCTAGAGTCTCGCGGTCTCTTCGGACCTACACAAGCAAGTATCACGCCTGAAGCCCTGGCGATGTTGATAGTCGCTTTTGTCAAAATGAATCACGGCCGCTATCCCGAGCCCGGCCGCCTAGGTGACCAGTTCCTGGATTTTCTACGGCTCTACGGCACTGATATCAACCTCCAGTCTGTGGGCGTTGCGGTCAATCCCCCGGGATTCTTCGGCGCTGAAATTCTACGCCTTGCTACTGGAGAAGATGCCAATTCGGCATATCGCCGTGGTCAACGGTCGCTGATCGGCGCGAAGCGCACTGCAGCTGTAAAAGGAAATTCGCCTATGGATCGAAGACTTTGTGTTCAAGACCCAACTCATTTCATGAATGATCTGGGTCGTTCATGTACTCGCACGCCGGAGCTGCAGAATGCCTTTAATGTGGCACATGAGCGGCTTAGTCGTGCGTGCAATACTTGGGAGGGACCGGAAAGGCATAGTTCCATTCTGACCATTGCCCTTCAAGCCAATTTTGATGAATTGGACAGAATCCGAGGTCAGATTGTACGCGCCCGGTGGATTAGCCCCAGCCAACAGGATGCTGGCTGATCATTATGTAAATTATTGAAGACGAATCCGATGATGGTCCACTGATACCCTGTATATATATGTACCTATCTCTTCTCCGGAGAAATTTGCAAATGTTCCATTATTTTATCTGGCTGTGATTACAGAAAAGCACGAACATCTGCTTGCTAGCCCGTAGCAAAAGTCTATAAAAATCGGCCGCGATTGGAATACCTAAGAGACAATGCATCAACTAGAACAGCAGCGCTCAGGAACGCAGTAAGATAGGTATGGAAGATGAGAAAGAAGGACCTCGAAGAGATTATTGGGGGAGTTCAACGAGAAGCCAAAGGACGCCGCCCAGGGCGAATGGGAGTGAAGTTAATTGCTATGAAGAGGTTAGTCACAAGATTCAAACTTCGACCAGAGAGGAATGAAACCTACTAAATTTCCAACGGTGAAATTTGATCCAAAGCGTAAAGCCAATTGCCACCCTGTTCTTCCTTTTCAAGCCTGTAGATCAATTAGCAGGGGTTTTCTTCCCCCGAAGTGGACAAGATAACATACCAATCATATGGCCAAAGGATAAGATGACCTTGAGTCTTGTTCAAAAGATCCTCTGCACACTGCTTGTCCATCACGTCATCCGTAGCATGGAATTGCTTGGAGCCAATGGTCGTTGCTCTTCGTCTGCGTCTCCGTGATTGAGAGGCATTGAGGTTCACTGCCTCAGAGTAGTCAACATGTGCTGAATTGGGACGGGGCTTCTCAGCGTCCTCTCCAGCAATGGCGTTATCATCATTCCCATTTGTTACGGTGCTCAACAAGTGTGGATCAGAGGCGGTCTTCAGACGAGACTTCTCGTCAATGGAGGATAAGGTCTCTTGCCTTGCGTGTTCAGACTGCGATCGATCACCCTGGTTTCCAGTACCGTCATCGGTCTGCAACCCAAGCTTTTCGTCAATTGTTTGTGAGGTCTTTGTCTCAACGATAGGCACTTCAGGCTTGGGGCTGACCATGGAGACCGGCGAGCCAAGTGGTGCAGAAGCCGAGCAGTTAGCCCCAGGGGGACCGGTCTGTCGCTGAGCAGGCGGGTTGAAGGCCTTGCTCGGTTGACTTTGCATCTCTGCAAAGCGCTCGCCGTAAGCAGCATATTCCTTGTATTCTTTCCAGTTTTTGACCTCGCTATCCGGCATGCACCTGAAGACAGATCGGTAAATCTTCGTGTTCTTTTCGGCAACGGCCTGCCAAGTGTCCAAGTAAAACGCATCATTGACCGGGTCTTTCATACAGTCCTTGTCAATGAAAATGCAATTTAGGTCTGGTACAGAAGGATGGCCGTATCGGGAATGATCATGGTTGTCTTTGGATATGATCAGATTCCCAAGACCAGATTCTGAGTCACGACTCGATGGTTCAGAGACACCATGGCCATGCGACGGGGTATCTGAATTAATATTGGCCTCAGAGTCACGAGGGACTTCTGTTGAAGACTCGAGCTTGGCATCCTTACGGGTTGGTTTGGCCCGAGACGGCTTCTGAGACGAAGACGGCTTTGGCTGTTTAATGGTACCTTTGCCCTCAGGATGAATCGGAGAGACAAGAGACTCTCTGCCAACAGGTGATATCTGTGAGTCACGACCAACTCCCCGACCCGCTTTCTCGGCAGCTTTCAAATTATCAATACCTTCACCGTCTACATCCTTTCGATGTTCAGGGTTATCTGTAACGCGGGGATCGGCAGTCAATCTTCGGTTGCTCTTGAGATTCGGGTTGTTGCCCTGCTCCCAGTCGACATCGTGGTTGAAGCTGTGCATGTCCTCGGAGCGGGATAAAAATTCATCTTGAACACGGTGCCTGCGCTCAATCATCTCTCGCTCGTCTTGTCGTTCAACGACTGACGATTCTGTATCGCGTTGCTGCCGTTCGCCGGCTGGTCTGCTGTCCTCTTCGGCGTCCTGAATCTTGCGTAGCTCCTCCTCAGTTGCAAAATCATGCTCCAGGAGCTCGTCAACATCAATTCCAAGATGCTCCCGCATCAACCGCATGCGAAGAGTGTGGGGGAATCGGCCAACGAGATATGGCTTGCCGTTCATAGTGGACATGATCATATCA
Organism: Penicillium sp. IBT 16267x; assembly: GCA_028828865.1. Classification (NCBI taxonomy): domain Eukaryota; kingdom Fungi; phylum Ascomycota; class Eurotiomycetes; order Eurotiales; family Aspergillaceae; genus Penicillium; species Penicillium sp. IBT 16267x. Next base: position 2,663,958 of record JAQJZQ010000001.1, read on the forward strand.
GTATCACGAACCACGGATGCGACCTCCGAATCGCGCGAGCCTAGCATGGAACGTTCGTTGATGTTTGCTGATCCAATAATGGCAGCACGATCATCGACAACCATGCACTTGGCATGGATGTAGAGCTGTTCGGTCACCACATGGTTCTGCGGACCAATTTTGCCCCAGGTTCGCAGGCTGAAGAATTGAATAAAATCCTCCGGCTCGATACCCAGCGCACGAAGGCGGCCGAAAATTGATGTCTCACCGCGACAAATACTGCGATATTGACATTGCATGATTAGACGCACACTAGTTCCGCCCTCACTATCCACAGTGTTTTGGAAACCTGGCATCAATGGAATGACGATCACAGCGCGCCATGCTTCCCCGTTCTTTGCTGCGCGAACAATTCGTTCCACCAAGGCATCGCCAATCAGGTTCTCAATCTTGCGGCCATCAATTTCGCAAGTACTGATAAAGAATTGATTCTCAATGTAGACAAAGTGCTCGGATTCCTCGATCAGCTTGACGTAGGCATTCATAATGCTATGCTCCGTGACATCCGGAGTACCAGTGGACCACATGCTGCTGGACCGTAAGATTTGCACTTCACATGTTCCATCCAGACCCAATGCTTCCAAATCAGCAGGATTGAAATCTGGAGGAGGCAGGAGGAACGGCGTGGGACGTGTTGGCTTTCGCTGGCGGAGGATATAATTCCAACGCTGGACGAAATGCCGGGTGAGATCACGAGCGGGCTGGCCAACCACATGCATCGAGATATCATGCCAAGGCATCCTGGGGACAACGTTTCGATCATACATCTCCTCGTATGGCTTATCTAGATCATAGAAGTCCTGAATTCGTGGATTTGAATAATCTTTGCCGGGCCATAATTGGCAGTTGTCCGCATCCTTGTGCATGTCTGCAGTTTCAAAGCCGGTGGGCTTGTCGTCGGTCAGTTTGTGCTGAGGCGTATCCCAACGCCCGAAGCACAGATCGATACCTCCGACGAAAGCCAGCGTATGATCGATAAGACACAGCTTTTCATGATGGGCCCAGAAGAAAGTGTTCTGGCGGAATTGGTTCGGAGACCTTTGGACAAAAATATTGGGGTGCAGTTCAAGGAGAGAAAACTTCGAGTATTCAGAGTCAATCGGGATGGCGGAGTTGATGTTTCGGTACATTATGACGAAGATCTTGACGCCTTCACGGGCTTTTTGCTGCAGGAGACGATCCAATCGCCACTTCTGGCTGATAGCAGCTGGTCGTCGCATATACAACTCTGGACTCAACCACCAGTCATGGATATAAATCACATCTTTGGCCTGATTGATTGCTCTCGAAACAACCCACATGTGATCCCGGGCATCGACGAGCCACTGCGCAAAGCATTTCTGCCGCACTGGAGCAAAGCTGTCGAACCGATTAGGACGCATCCAAGGGGTGTTTTGAGCCATGAATCTAATGGAGTCTTCGAACTGCTGGAGTTGGCGTTCATTTCGTGCAAGCAGTTTCAGTTTGCGCTCTGAGTTTTCAAGTCTTAACGTATGGTGCTGAGGATGTCTCGCAGACTGCTTTGCAGATTTGGCTAGGTCCTTCGCTTTTTGATTGCGGAGGCTGATCTTTGGGGTTTGGATTTTGAAATGCGAGTCCACAAGAAAAACATCATAAATGTTCATCTCCTCGGGTGAATCCACACAGACCACGTAGCTATGTCGAACAAGGAACCACTTAGGCCAGTGTCGCTTCTTGATGAGAGATGGGTTTAAGGCTCTCCGGAAGTCCAAGCCCTTTGATGACTGGATGATCAAAAAGCCCTCTTTGCCATGGTAGCTGCCTTCGGCGGCAAGACGGACTCCGAGAGCGGACAACTCAAGGAACTTGCATAGACGATTGCTATCAGCCCGGAAGATCAAGAACCGGATCATCTTCTGCAAGTACATCTCAAGTTTCTTACGTTGTCTTTCAGGATATGTTTCTCTTTTGCTCCCTTGGACTCCTTCATGTGTAGATGAAGGGGCCACAGCAGATTCCCCTTCCTGTGGGTTCGTAATACTGGACTTTCGACGGGTGAGAGGACCAGATGGGCGGCGTTGATGTTGCTGGGTCTGCTTTTTCTTTTTCCCTGCCCTCTCGGTTCCACTCATTGGTTCTGGTCCAGTCTCATAACCACCGTCTTCATCCTCGTCCTCGAACTCACTTTCTAGTCCTCTAACACCCCGCAAATACGGGAATGCACTCCTGGGGAAGCGAGGAAGACTAGGGCTGTTTTCACTTGTTCGCAGTTGAATATACTTCTGAGTTCCAAGATGAAGTTTGTATTTCAAATGCAGATTGGCGAAATCTCTCAAGGTTCGAAAGATGATCCACTTCATTCGGGTCATACCACTACCGTACTCCAATTCGATACGGAATACCAGATGACGATCGCCAGAGTGGGAATCGATGCGACTATCTGTCACACGGACTTTCAGTTGTTCCAAGAGAATCGGGATTCGTTTGCTTCCGTGTTCATCTCGTTGGAAAAAACTGGCCAAGATCAGGGCAGCTGGCACGGCAGAAGCTAACTCAGCAAGCAGCTCTGCCGACTTCTTATTGTCTACCGTGTTATCAATCTTGCGCCGCTGCCCAATCAGCTTGAAGCCAGCTTTGATCTGCCTCCATCTTTGGGCGCTGGCACTGGTGCCGCGTTCGTTCCGGTGGCGTCTCCAGGTGGCCGCAAGGCTCTCGGCGTTTTCCGAGGGACCCGCCAGACCGGTAAGCCGTCTTAGGTGACTTGGTCGCTGTTCGTCTTGGTTTTCGTCTGGCTGCCGGCTAATATAAGACATGCCACGTCCTCCAGCCCATGCGCTCCTTCTCCGCCGATTGAGTCTCTCACGGCCCTCATCCTCAGACACGCCTTCCCGTGGTTGCGGAGTAAAGTCATTTGTACTGGCTCTCCGGGGAAAGATGTTTTGCCGATAGTTCTCAAACGGCGCAAAAGTTGAGGAAAAGTGAAAGGAGGGTCGACGGCCAGCCTTGGGCGTAGTGGGTGCCGTTCGATTGTTTGAATCCTCTTCCTCTGCTCGAGGGCGTCGTAGGACCTTCTTTCTTTTGGGACGATCCGTTTGTTCTGCTCCACTCTCCTCCGCATCCGCCTCGATATCGCTGCCCTCTTCGGGCAATGCTTCGGGAAAGCGAAATTCACCCCGTTCAGAGCCGGGGGTTGCCAACTCCGGAGGGGGTTGCCGAAAATCCGGGACTGCACCTCCGCTAGCGGAGCGCGAGTGGGATGTGAATGACGACTTCAGTTTGGTAATGAATGACCTTCCCCTGGCTGTCTGCTCTCCATCGTCACCATACAAAGACGTAGGCCGGGATTGTGGTCGGGACTGGGGCAGTTCGGCGTTTTCGGTATCGGTTTCTCGGAATTGAACGCTGGGGGCACGAGAAGGGGGAGAGGAATCCGTAGCGGATGACTGATGCTTGTGACGAGCTGCGGAGGATGGAGGGTCCTCGTTGGACTTGTTAGGCGGTCGAGCGTTCAGGGATAGCCCCTCTTTCGGCGAACCGCGCTGGGTGGAAGAGGAACGGTAATTCTCCTTGCTCTGGGAAGCAGAGTAGGCTTCCTTAACCGGCTGTGAAGTTTGGGTGTCCTGGCGATCATCATTCACTTCTGTTGACGGGGCCAATTTGAATGACGCCGGCCGCTTGGCTTCGGTTGGAGAGGGAAACGGCGAGGACAACTTCGGTGCGGTTGAGGTTGATATGGGATCTGGTTTCTTGGTTTGGTCCATTTCAGAACTGTGGCCAGCCTCTCTAGAAGAGGACGCTAACATTGCGTCGGTCATGCCACTCTGTTGGTCGTCAGCTTGGAGATCCTGGCGGGCGTTGTCCAAATCCCCGGTTACGTACAATGCGGGATGTATCGAGACCCTGTCATGAAGAATCGGATCCTCTGACTTTCATGCTCAGGACAGAGACACAATCCAGACTCGGGGTTATTAGTGGGAAAGTATAGCTCACGCGAGTGTTGACACTAAAGGAGCACTGGTCGTTCAAATTAGTTCGTAACCGCGGTGGAGCTCCGGCCCAGTAACAGAATGTCGCCGACTGGAGAGGACCCGCCAAGCCAAGAAACGGGCGGTAAGAAACAATAAAAAAGGGGGGGTCGAAGACAGCCAAACGACGATCGTACGGAGGTGATGCCTGTACAATCTTATTTTATGTGGGACAGGCCAAATGAGATGAGAGGAAAGTTCCAAAGAAACACGATTTGTTTCAACTGTTGTTTCCCATTTCCAAAAGTGGCTCGTTTGCTTTTTCCCCAATTAGGGTCCATTGTGGCCTCAGGCAACCTATCACGTGGACGATCCTCCTTACGCCTAGTTGTACTCTATATCTAAATAATTTGCTATATAGAAAATAGGAGATTTCAATCGATGTAGATCAATTTGCTTGAAGCTATGAGATATAAGCACTACTGTAGTCAAACTATTAGTTGACTGGATTTGCACTAGTGAGATGTATTCTAGTGGAGTCCCCGGCCCTCGGCTCTTTCGTGTATACCCGAGTTGATAATCCGATTGTTCCCCTCCTACCATATCTTTGTATGGTGTACTCGGGTGTTCGATCGCGGGTCATTGCATAAGATTTATACCTTATTTTATTTAATCTCACCTCCTTTGTCAACTCATCCCTCCCTCTACGCATCAAATTTCCTCTTTACGACAATGACCGATCCATTAGGGACCCTAGACGCAGGCCGGCCGAAGCCAGCCTCGGTTTCGCAAAATGTCTACGCCATCGCCGGAATCTCAGTCACAGTCTTCGGACTTGAAGAACTTCGGGCGCAGGTCACTGAGGTAGCCTGTCTCTGGCTACTACATCCTCGTTTGGCAACCCAAGAGCGAATGACTGATATCGCCGCTTCTACGATTACCGACTGGAACACCAAGACCAAAGATACCCCAACAGCTAAAGGTCTCATTGCCGTTTCTTTCGACCAGCGCAATCATGGTGCCAGAATGGTGGATCCGCTGGCCAATGAGGCCTGGCGACAAGGCAATCCGCGCCATGCACAAGATATGTTCTCTATCTTCCGTGAGTTGCCTTGAGATATGGACTGTGCATTCTGGATGAAATATCTAACCAGCAGAAATATCTCAGAGGGAACCGCACGGGATACTTCCTTGTTGATAGACTACCTTGCCGCGTTCGTCTTTCCCAATGGGGAACATAAGATCTCTGAGAATCTGGTTCTGGGCGTATCCCTTGGTGGACATGCCGCCTGGAGTTGTCTATTGCATGAGCCTCGCATTAGTGCGGGTGTGGTTATCATTGGTTGCCCCGACTATCTCAACCTCATGGTGGATCGTGCACGACTGTCGAAATTGCCCTCTTGGACGAAGAGTGACCCACCAGGGGCAGAGATCCTGGGCTCCGAGGCGTTCCCAGCTTCATTTGTGGATATCGTCAAACAATATGATCCTGCGAGTATCATGCTTAAATATGTGAAGGGTGCATCTGGCCCACTACGTGACGATACTCTGCCTGCGCCAACCGACCAAGAGCAGCAGGAGCTTCGGCCATTGCTGACACGATGCCTTGCGGGCAAACGCATCTTGAACCTGTCCGGTGGTGTCGACAAGCTTGTGCCGTATCACCGGGGTGAAGCCTTTTTGACATGGTTCAAGAGTGCAATTTCGGCCAATGGCTGGTTTGAGGACGGTGCGGTCACGTTCGAGGATATTATTGACCAGGCAGCAGGCCATGAGGTCACCCCTAAAATGGTAGATGAGGCCGTTCGGTTTATCAGTGAGACGTTGGCTATCAATGAGAGCAACAAGGAGCGAAGGGGTTCAGTGCGGGAATCTAAGATCTAGACAGTACCAGAGCCAAGACATAGACGATCACTGCAAAGTTTTACTTGAACATATGACCTCATTTCCATAATGGTCGTAGCTTTTAACGATTCTGAAACTACTACCTCCATGGCGAGGTATGGGTCATTGGAACTATACAATGACACCAGTCGGACTTAGTGCAGCCACGCTATAGTTTCTAGTCCGCTGCCGTGTACACATACAAGGTCCATGCTTAACAGCTATGAGGTCGAGCTTTTACACATCCCAAAATGCCGCGGGCGCAAGCTCATATCAAATACCCGTCAGATCGAGACACGCAAGTTTGAAAAAATCCTCCTTGTGGTATTTGTTTAACACAATGTGAAATCGTAAGGGCATTCGGAGGCCATGCTATGCTACTTGCATACACAAAAACCCTTTTTCTTTTCGAGCACCAGAGCCAACCATTTCGGCTCGTGGCTTTCTTTTTTTCGAGTTCCGATCGTCCTCAAGGCAGAAAGACTTTGATCCTCCACTTTAAGACCGAATGCAGCTAGGGCTGCGATTGCCCCGATTCACCCGCCTTCTCATAGATAAACATCGAATCAACACTTATGCGACCAGCTCACAGACACCACCGGCCTCCTTGATCTTCTGCTCGGCGTCGCGGCTGAAGTAACGGGCACGGACGACGACGGGGATCTGGGGGAGACGGCCCTTGCCGAGAACCTTGGAGTAACCGAGGGGGAGGAGGTCAATGACGGGGGCGGTGTCGGTCTTCTGGCCGCTCACGTAGGCGTCACGCTGCTCAGCGGGGACGAGGGACCACAGCTGTAACGAAAATTTTCTAGTCAGCCAAAATGCCGCCGCAAGATCTCCAATTCGATCCCCTCAAAGTATGGCGAAACCCCATGTAACAATCCATCTTTGCCTCCTTTCCATGCAATTTTTCGCCTCTCTCGGTTTTGTCTTCAAAAGGGTCATATTCGCTCGGTTGGTCACGTACCTTGTCGAGGTTGATGGTGGGCTTCCAGAACTGCTGCTTGGTCTTGTGGAAGTAGCGCATACCGACCTTACCGAAGTAACCGGGGTGGTACTTGTCAATGTTGGTACGGTGGTGGTGTTGACCACCGGCCATACCACGACCACCGGGGCTCTTGCGGTGCTTGCCGACACGACCGTAACCGGCGGACACATGGCCACGGCTGTGAGAGAAACGAAGGTTAGTATCTTGCTGACGGAGACCGACTGAAGGTGAACATGTGTAGCGATGCAGCAATCTCGAAATTGCGCTGATCATGAATCTCCCCCCAAAAAAATCATCGAGGAGCGAGGACAGGAGAGCGACTCACTGCTTCCGGGTGTTCGAAAAACGGGTAGGCATCTTGTCGGCGGTGGTGTTCTCGACAAGACCGGTTCGAGATTAAGGCGTTGAAGGGGGGAAGGGACGTGGATACTTCCGGCTCTGATGTTGAAATCCACGCTCGCGCCTGCTAGAGTGTGCGCTAATACTTCGCTTGTCCCGTGATAGGGTCAAACCCTTACTTGGGGCTGACTAGGTCATGTGATGCTGCCGCATCAGAAGCCCGTCATACCGCCTTCTTCATTGAGGAACATCTTAACTGTCCTCTCAACTACTTTTTACGGTATACGCAGTGGACATTAGTCTCTAGGCTTATTGTTCAATTCATGAGCCTATTTTGATGATTATAGAAGATTTCAATGTTCTTTTTCTTTCTGAAAAAGAAAGGTGTCTCATGACTTTTCTGCAAAAAACTTTGAAAGTCGCTGTACAGTGATCTGAGCCGGGCGTGCGGACACGGAGGCCACCAGACTTCCCTGGATCCAACCTGGCAACTTCTTCTGAATACGTGGGGTGTCATACCGTCGATCGAACATGACAATGGCTGCATAGTCGTTTACATGTCTAATTGCCCGTCCAATGCATTGATTGACGGCTCGCATGCAAGAGTTCTCGTAAAAGTCTCTACCCGCAGCCGAGGCACTGGCCTTCTTCTCGGCGTCTGACCCCGAGCCATGTTTGTAGGCCTTCTCCTCAATGTGCTTAATCTTGGCCTGCCAGATCGCGCTGCGGATATTGGGGAAAGGCAAGCCAATAATCAAAACAGCTCGCCCTAGTCGGTCGGAAAAATTGATACCTTCCGACATCTTTCCACCGACCACTGACAACAGCAACGCTCCGGATCCCGATTCGACAGCTTCGGTATACTCTTGAAGTAAGGTATCGGTGGTTTTAGCTACTTCACGGGATTCGTAAAGAATCTTCTTCTTCCGTTCGATTAGGCTAAGTGTCGTTTGACCATTGCCATTCGCAAACGGTTTCCGCCAGACGCTCAAGACCTGACTCAGGTAGTCATAACTCGGGAAGAATGCAACTACCCCATCGGGAATGACTTGACATAATGTGGCTATAGTTCGCCCAAGATCCGTGATCTATAAAAGGAGAGTCAGCAAGATCAAGCACACCTCGTGTTAAGCTATCAAAACATGGAGAAATCTGACCATTTTCTCAGATCCACGGGCCTCGTATGTAAAGTCGAAATCCGAGCCCAGGATCCCTCGGGTGAGTGATTGTGCCACCAAGTTCGTAGGTGGAATGACGTGACCATAACTGAAAGTATCGAGTCGTTCGGGGGCGATGTATGAGAACAAATGGTTTGCGTAGTCTGACATCTGTTAAATACATTAGTGGGCTAAGGCCTGAGGGCGAAGAGGCTGGAAAGCAATAAAATCTCACCGGAGACATTGTTCCACCCGCCAGAATCACTGCTCGGGCATCTTCAACAATCTCTCGGAAGTGATTTGTAGGGTCAAGAAGGATGTATTTCAATGTCACGTCATCGTTATTCTTTTGATAGAAAAGCCTGCCCTCTTCCGAAGGATTCATCAATGGGAGTAAGAAACTCTGAATATGGAAGAGAACGGGCATGCTCGTTTTGCTTTTCTGGCCTGGTTGAGATTTCTCCGATGACTCAACATATCCATCCACCTTCCGAGCCAGCTTACTCTCTTGTAAATACCGAGACAATTTGTAAGGGTTGATCTGATCAACTCCTTTGCCCGCCATGAGATCCGAAAACCGAACCGGACCCTCCGGAGGGCTGTTACGCTCAGAAATCCCTCGAAGTTGGTCAGCAATAGAACTGACTAGCCGGATCACTTGAGCAAGATAGCTTCTGTTTTTGCCTTTTAAGCGGGTTTTAAACTTGCGAGCATATGTGGTCACCTGCGAGATTGCCGTTTGCAATTGGCACAATGACACTGTCACCGAGTGAATGCCAGCGATGGCATCCATCAAATTATGGGCCTCGTCGATAATGACCACATGATCCTTGACAGACAGGTTGAGAGCTTCACGAGCAGACTTTTGAAGTAGCAAAGGGTATGGGAGTGTCACAATCTATGGAGTCATCAGCGGAATATCCATACTACCAAAATGCCACTGCAACGGACCTCGCTGTGTTTAATGACCTCGCGAGAAGCATAGTAGGGGCAGATGCCAATCTGCTTTCCTACTTTGCCGATATCTTCAATGTCCTTCACGGTCGCCAATGCATAGTCCCGGAACTGAAGTTTCAGGGCCTCGTCATCCTTGGACGGGAGAAAAGTGCATTTCTTATCCGCAGCAACGCCAGACTGCTGTAGATCTAAACACCGCTCGTTGATGGCAGTGATGTTCTCCAGCGCTTGAACCTTTGGATTGATACAGAGATTCTTTCGGGATCCCAGCGAAATATGTTTTATCCGCTCTTCCAGCTTGGACAGATCGTCTTGGTCCTCCAAATCGGGCGCACTGGGTATGCTGGATGGAAATGCAACTCGCCGCAGCTCACCAGCAAACTGACTTAGCTGGGAATGTGTTCGAGAACAGTAAAAGATCTTGACTGTGTTTTCATCTTCTTCATCTTGCTCTTGAGTGGAGAGCTTTCCCTTGAACCGTTCTAACAATGCTAGGGTGCTGGCAGACAAGCCATCGACCCCGCCAGAGTTACTCGGTTTCTTCTTTTCGTCTGTTTCACTATCATAATCATCGAGGACGAACTGATTCTCGTCATCGAGCTCCCCCGTCGACTCTAGCTCATCCATCCGCTATACCAAGGCAGTTGGAACATGTTCATCCGAGGGAAGGGGCCTAGTACCTACCTGCTTTTTCCGGGGCCGTTCCTGGCTTCCTTGGGTCTGTTTCAGACGATCTTCCTCTTGTTTAATTTTTGCGAGTCGGGCTTCAAACTCCTGTCTCTTCTCCGCAATGGCCCGTCGCGAGTCGCGTTTGGCGAATTCGACCATCCATTCTGGTTCATCATCGTCACCTATGGAAATGAGGTTACCGATCCCAGGACAAAAGAACCGAAACGGGTTTCCCCGGTTGGAGTGGGGGAAGCATACAAGCTGCCTGATCCAAAGTTTGTTGGAATGCTTTACGTTTGTGATCCCGCAGCCAGGTCAATGAGCCACAGATCAAGCTCAACGATTTACCCTAGATTCGGTTTCAGATCAGCGCACTGCATATTCGGAGGGAAAGCCGATTGTGGCGTATCATCCGAATCCCTGGGGCTATGATTTGCCGTGTGGAGCACATACGGTACCTGATGGTGTTTTTTTCTTTAGTCAGATCCGGGATCAACGAGGGAGAGCTCACATACCAGTGGGGGATTCAAAGACAGCAACTTTTCCATCTTCTAGGCAGCCATACAGATTGTTCATAAATTGAAGTTGAATCTCATATGGCACAAATGGATGATGGAAATCCCGGTCCATGATTGATTCTGGAAGAATCGGAGAACAATTGAAGGGATAAAAATAAATCACCGTTTAAGAAGTGGGGACAGGCACGAGGGAAGAAATGTAATCTCTCCATTCAGGGGGAACAACGGAAATAGTACTACAGTACTAGTTTGCGGGTCACGCAGTCTCAAGATATTCATCACATCGCAGAGTTCAATTCCCATCTTTGTCTACGAAATATGGAATATGCTATACAGAGGGCGCATCTACATATCAAATGTTTGAGGTGCCCAGGCCCTAATATAACAAGGATCTGAAGAAATCAGCCTCTCTCTTCTCTTCAGGACAGATTTAATACCAAAAGTACCTGCGGGGTGCACTCTCATAGGGAAAAAGTGGGCTGTGGTTCACTTTCTCCGCTTGGCGACTTGAACAACCTTCCCAATTCTTTTTCTTTCTCTACTCTTACCTTCCCCTCCTTTTCCTCTGAAAAGGCTGATGATCCGAACGACTGCCCCCGCACGCCCCGTGCTCTTTGCCTTCCTTAATTACAACTATCCCGGATGAATAGACCGCCACAGGGCCGTGGTCAGCCACGGGTGGGTGCGACTTGGTATCCAGGGGGCCAAGATGACTTCTACATGCCAGAGGTCATCTCCCCCTCCCCCCAAAGGTACGTTAAGTCGCAGGTGCTTAACCATTTAACCCTTTTCTTATGTTTCCACATGTAATCCCACGAAGATGCCTCGGGTACGAGTACTAATTCGTCCCATCAGGGTCATGCCTGAAGTCCCCGAAAACATGCAGGATAATATCGCGCAAATGGAGCAGCACCACGCTCGCGACCCCCGCCGCGTCCAGCAACCGCAGCAACAACAATACCAGCAGCCGCCACCGGGGCACTATCGCACTCAGTTCCCTGAACGCACCTCCTCTGCTGTTCAGGGCCAACTGCAACAAGAGCCGCAGGTGCATGATCATGGCGCCTACGCGCAGTCGGCAACCTATGACAGCATGGACCACCCCAACTTCTCGCCCTTCCCCGTTTTGCGCAATCCTCCCCCGAACGTTCCGCCTACGGACGAGCAGCGGGAGGCCAGCCTAGAACGCGCCCGAATGGCAGTGTTGTCGACCACGGACCCGGAGATGCAATTGGCATGGGCCCAGGACGCGCTGGCCTACGTGGAAGTGGCTGCGCAAAATGAGGCTCGCTTGTCAGTAACGCAGCCCCCGCGGCCACACACCCCCCAGGGAGAACGCCAATTGAAAACCGACGCCTTGAATATTGTCACCTTCCTGGCGGAACAACACCATCCCAAGGCCGAGTTCATCAAGGGTATGTGGCTCGAGTTTGGCAAGTTCGGTTTTCGAGTGGACCGCAAAGGAGCATTCCGATGTTATTCTAGAGCGGCAGAGAAGGGGTATGCGCGCGCAGAATACCGGATTGGAATGCAGTTTGAGAGCTCGGGAGAGCCTGAGAAGGCGACCAAGCACTACGAGCGGGGCGTTGCGATGGCGGATTCCGCTTCGTACTACGTACGTTCAGCGAACTCTTTACAATCCCCCAGTACAATCGAAGTCCTAACCTCTGTTCTAGCGTCTGGGAATGATGATTCTCCTCGGTCAGCACGGCCAACGCCAGGATTTCCAAAGAGGCCTGGAGTACATTCGCTTGGCGGCGCAATCTTGCGACCAAAACGCCCCACAGGGGGCGTACGTAAGTTTGAATAGACCCGACAGGTTTGATCCTTCCGGTGCTAATATGTTCTACAGGTATATGGAATGCTGCTAGCTCGGGAACTTCCTCAAGTGAGCGTGCCTGAAGCCTTCCTTCCTCTGGACCTCAATATCTCTCGCGTCAACATCGAAAAGGCCGCGTATCATGGATTTGCTAAGGCTCAGGTGAAAATGGGCGCCTCGTATGAGTTGTGCCAGCTAGGATGTGATTTCAACCCGGCCCTCTCCCTGCACTACAATGCTCTAGCAGCGCGCCAAGGCGAGCCCGAAGCAGAAATGGCGATTAGTAAATGGTTTCTCTGTGGACATGAAGGCGTATTCGAGAAGAACGATGAGTTGGCATTTACCTACGCGCAGCGGGCGGCCCAGAGTGGTCTTCCCACTGCTGAATTTGCATTGGGTTATTTTTACGAAGTCGGAATTTTCGTTCCTGTGGACATCAAAGAAGCTCGAAGCTGGTACGCTAAAGCGGCCGCCAGCGGCAACAAAGATGCATCTGGCCGGATCGATAGTATCTCCCGCTCCAAGACCCTTTCGCGGAGGGACCACGAGAAGGTTGCTATCTCCCGCATCAAATCCACCCGGCATGCGCACCAGCGTGGCAATTCATTGGACCCAACCCCAGAAAACATCGAGATGCCCGATCCGTCGCGAATGACCCTCTCCGATTCACCTTCAGCTGCAGCTCCCTACCCAGACCGTTCAACCCCTCGCCCACGACCGGGCCAGCCAAGTTATCAAATGCCTGATCCTCGGCCCAGCTCCGCGTTTGGGGTCAACCCGAATCTACGTACAAATGGCCCCCCCGGTTACGGTAGTCCTCCAGGCCCCCCAGGCCCTCGTAACCCTGCCTATGGCCCTGGTCCGATGGGGTATCGCCAGCCTGGTCCTGGTACGCCGGTTAGCGCACCAGCGGGCCCAGTAAGCCCCCAGGCCGCGAATATGATTAGTCCTGGTGGAACGCCTCGAATAGACGTCGGTTACTCGGCCCCGATTCCGCCACCAGGTGACCGACGACGTCCTGCGCCTACACGGCTTGACGGAATGCCTCCTCCTGATAGGAAGCCAGCGCGAACTCCGGTTAGTGGCCACCCCGGGCCATTGCCATCGCCTCGCGGTTCGGCATCTCCTCGGACAACAGGCTCTCCCTCCTCTGGCACATTTCCTCCGCGCATGGAGTCCCGACAGCCATCCCGGGGCTCGGCATCCTCTACTCCTCAGCCACCGTCCAGCGCCTCCTCTGCACAGCCGTCCAAACCTAGCGCTCCGCCTCCGAGCAAGGGTCCCAAGACTTTCGAAGAAATGGGAGTTCCAAGTGCCAAGAATGACAGTGATTGTGTAAGTATTCCTTCCCCTGGATCTCCAGTCCTTAAAGCTAACTAGATCCTCAGCTGGTAATGTGATACCTTGAACGCCATGTTGGACTTCCTCCATGTATATTGGAGTGCATGCTCTCCCACATCTTTTCCTTATATTCTTTAATCCTGGGGGATTTCTTTTGTTCTTTTAAGAAAAAAAAATCATCGCCTTCCAGGAGGCGATACTCTTACGCTATTTCCGTTTCCCCATACATTTGCATTTACGCTCGGGATATCATGGCTGCCTGGGGCCTTTGGACATATGGTTGTTCTTCTATTTTGTTTGACTTTGTCTTTAGATACGAGGCGTCACCAGTCATGAAATCTATCACAGTTTTGAAGTAATTGCTGCTTTGTGTTTCTGTAGCTCCACGTGGCACGGTGTTAATCTATCTCTTTCCCTCTCTCCATCCCCCCCTCATCCTCATTGTGATCTTTCTGTCTCCTTACCATCAATTTTGATCACTGCCATCGCAGGCATGGCCCCTCGCAAAAACAAAGGTGACACCGGGACAGGTTCTGATGGCCCGTAACTCCATGTCAGGATTCAACTTTGTGGCTAACAAAGACAAGATACCGCCATGATCCTTGATTATTTACGTGAGAAATATCTGAGGATTTGTCAAATGCATAATGCCTGATTTTGAAATTTGCAGGAGAACAAAAGTTGGATGCCAATAATGCACTGATGCCCAAAGTGAGGATAGCACTGACTTCAAATATGTCCAGTCGTCCATATTCAGTATGAGCCAAGCTGCAGTGCTTGTATCCCGCAGAGATCCTTACACAAACCCAAACAGGCGATTCAAATTTCAGCGAATCTGCACAACAAAGTTTCCAAAGGTGAGGGGGGTTCATCTCCACATTTTCCGTGTTAGCTGACAGGAAGTACTGGGAATCAAAGCACAAGCTACCAAGTTACTACGAGAATTGCACCAAAATGGCGACATTGAAGAAAGAACTACCGGTGCGCCCTTTTGAACTGATCTGTTGCATGACGATGTATATTTACTAAAATGGGACCCGGGAATGTCCAGGGAAACAGGTTATTTATCATGCTTTACAGGATCCATTGCAGAGCGTGACTCCCGAGGTCATTGCTACACGGAATCGGGAGATCGAGAAGCTCCAGGATGAGCTGACGATGATCAAAGCCAAAGAGAAAAAGGCCCGAGCTGCCTTGTCAACCTTTGAGACCAAGCCGCGGCTTTCCGATCTTCGAAAAGACATCCAACGGCTTGAGGAAGAACGAAGTACGATTCAAGCGCGTCTGATAAGCCACCAGGGTGATGATGAAGTGAGCTTGCCCCCAGAGGAGCGAGAGAAGCTGGAACAGGAGTGGAAGCAATGGCAACGTCATGCCACCCTCCGGCGTCGCATCTGCCGGGAACTATGGGGAAAGTGCACCGAGGTTTTACCCGAGAATTTGACATTGGAAGAACTTTGGGTGTGTCTAAACCCATGGCTATATGAATAGGATCACCTGTCGTGTGCTAACATGGCTTGCAGGAGTCACTGGGGCTTGAAGGAACCCTCCAATGAGCGAAGGTCGGGTATTGACGCTATGTTGATGATCACCTCGTCTCCACTTCAATCACATTGTGATTTGCGGCTCGGTCTGAGCGCTGAGCGGGAGCTTCCTGATTTTGCCCCCAGGTCGTGTTGCTCTTTTTTGACCTTTTTTCATTTATTTTTTTTTGCTTTGCGGGCGGTCGCTTGTGAAGAAAGAGTCTATCGTAAGCTCTATCATTATGGATCCCATTCTGATCCAAGGTATGAATAGGAATCTAGGAATGGAGGCAACCGGGGAAGGCGAACCAAGATAAATCAGATGAACAACGCAGATGCGTGTTGAACCAACGAGAACTTATGGAGATCAAGTTCCTCAATCAATCGTCATCCGTCATCTTCCCTGGTTTATTTTTACTTTTTCTTCCTTTTTCTCTCTCTTTTGATCTAGGATTATATGTATAGATCGTTTCGCTGATTTCATAGAGTTGTCTTACCTAAACCACCCGTACCGGGACTCTTTCCCCTCCTCCTCCGATCCGAATAAACCCCTCCTCCACAACTGTCTGGCGATGCTCTCGGCCTCTCGCCCTCGTTCATCTAACCCCAATCGCCTCGATATGAGAGGTCGTGCGCCACTGCAAGTGCCCTCCGGGCTCCAAAATGGTCATTCCCGCAACCCTTCGAGTCTCGACATGGCTCGCAGTCCGCCCAACCCGAGCAATAAGAGTACGATTGCGCCTCCGCTCCTCTAGCTTTCATGGCTGGGGTTCCTTTGTCTCGCATGTAAACTAATTTTGGGTCTCCGATCGCCCCGCAGATACCAAACATGTTCCCTGCAAATTCTTTCGTCAGGGTGCCTGTCAGGCAGGCCCCGCTTGTCCATTCCTGCACTCCACCGACTCGGCCATCGATTATGCTCCCTGCAAGTACTTTTCCAAGGTAAGGAACAAGTCATGATTCTTGCCCGACATACCAATCGTCATTTCACGAACTCTACAATGGCCGGGCGCTGACGGGCTCTCTTTCTTTTTTTTCTTGCCACCAGGGAAACTGCAAGTTCGGCGCCAAATGTGCTCTAGCACACATTTTACCAGACGGACGGAGAGTGAACCGACCAACTGGTGGTGGGGGTGGAGGTGGAGGTGCTGGTATGGGCATTGGAGGTAGTCACCTAAACTTGGGTGGCCGCGTCAACCCGCAGGCATATGTGAACCAGGACTCGGCCTTGACGAACTCGGTCCTTTCGCAACAACGTTTGAATGGTCATGAAACGCGATATGCCCCTCAGCCAGAGGACTTTCCCACTGTGCAGGGGCAGCAAGTCCCGCCATATGATTCGATTCCAACAATCGACGCAGGGTTGGCCTCCGATGCGGGCTCGAAGTATGGTTCTCCGGTAGAGGATGCCCGCTTCCCCATGTCACCCAATCACCACCACCTGACTGCTCTTGATGCCGCGCTCCCTGCATCATTCGATAGCCAAGGTATCTCCCATGTGGCCCGATATGGCCCTGTGGCTGCTTCAATGCCCTCGAAGTTTGGCCTGGAATTGTCTCCACCGGCGCAGAGACCTGGGCCCTCGGATGCTTTCAGAAACCTGCGTGACATCGGCTTTAGCTCTGACCGTCGCAAGCCATTCTCTAATATCGGATCTTCACCTCCAGCGCCTGAGGATACTGTGGGACCTCGATTCCTACATTCATCACGTCCTGTTAAGCCACGCATGCTATCCGCAAGCGTCCCTCGACCTACGGCGCTCGATGATTGGGATGAAAATTTCCCTATGGAAGAAGACTACCTGCCGATGAACCTGCACGATGATGTTCTTACCCCGCAGGAAAAGTTGCGCCGGCTGTCCCGAACGGATCATGATATCAGCGGGCTCGGCATGAGCAGCAGCTTCTCCAAGAATGGCTCGCCTCTTGCGTCAAGCCCGTCCCGGTTTGGGGCATTGTTTGCGAAGCAGCGCCAGAAGAAGGATGATGATGGCGTTGCGTCCTCGTTCTCTCACATCGGCTCCCCCCTCCGTGAATCCGCGTTGAACCCTGCAGCTAGCCCCAGTCTAGGCCCCATCGGCAGCCGAGCCTCCCCCGATGGCTCGCCATTTGTCTCTAGCCCCGGAAGACAGTCATCCATGTCCATGATTTCCGAGCAGCTCAGCGGAATGTCCCTTCACCCAGGTTCTGCTCGACACTCCTCTATGGCCCCAGGCCGCCTCGACCGCACCATCTCCTCGGGTACCACCAGTAAGATCGAGGAGGAAGAGGAACAAAACGACCTTGTCTTCTCCATGGAAGAGGAGGAAGGCAACAAGCGTAACAGTTCCTCGTGGAACTCCGACGAGACCAAGGAGAGCTCCAACGATGCCTAATTATACTTTTACTACTCTCACGACGACACGGACCGAACGGCGTCTTAGCTTCTCATATTGGACATGTTCATTAAAAAGTAGAAAAGGCCATTGGAGTTTTATTTGGGCTCATAACAGCATCACCAAGCGTCAGAAAACAATCAGGGTCAAAGAAACAGGAAAAACCGGCAATTCACAGATCCTCAGAAGTACAATAAAAGCCCCTCGGGCTAATATCTTGTCCCCCGTCGACATCGTGGTTCGGCGACATATAAAGACGTTTTCGACCGAATCCCATAGATTGACTTGTGACTTTTGCCGTGCTTGTTGTTCATGATTATATCTGACTTTGGTGTTCTTCTTTTCGAGTTTCATATGGGTTGAGGATTTGTTCTACATCTTTGTTTCTGGATCATATTAGACTCGTCGCATAGTTTCTTCGAGACTGGACTCTTTTCCTAGCCATCTCCTGTATTAATCTCATTGTCTTCTGTGTGATCTTATGTGGTCTGGGGAATATCGAGGCCATCTGGTCGGTCCCGTTGATCTTTTGGGACTCTATTCATGAGTCGATGACTTTGGTTTCTGGTGTTTTGTCTTGGCCTGCGTTTCCATATTCACTGGCTCTTTCTCATCTCCTGATCGTGCAATGTACAAATGGGAGATGTGCAAATAAACTGCAATGGAGATATTCTTCATACATTCTATACTTGATAATTTCCCTTGAATCATCCATTCAGATCAATTTTAGATACACTTCAAAGGTTTCAAGGTTGACCTCTTCGACCTAACAATACATCTTGCAAACGCCCCTTATCCTTGCCCGAACCTAGAAATAAATAACGCCTCCACCAAAGGGAAAGGGATAGGGTGATATGGATGTGCGATCTGAATTGCACAAGAAACAAAAATGAAAAACTAAAACGAACACAACACTCGTATGCTTCTCCTCCTCATCCGCAGCGGTAATGCCACAGTATATGGCACTGTCGTTGGGATATACAACTCAATCTTTATTGGACTGAGTTAGGATTTGGCTCGTCTGTCGACGAGCCAACCCATCAGCTAGGATTCTACTTCCACGAGATCCCAAGTCTGCAGCCCGGACGCTGTCGGCTTGGTCGTGATAAAACATCCTGTATAGCTCCTCAGTGCCGGCGACGACTTGTTTCACCATGCATTCAATGGCTCTCGGAGCCAGAGCCTCGACCCGAGCTTCAAGGGCAGTCTCTTCACTGGCACGCCGTCGCTTTTCCTCGTTCGCTCGCTGCTTCTCCTCTTCCTCCCGCTTGCGCTTTCTTTCGGCGACCTCCTTCTGACGCTCTTCTTTACGAGCAAGATATTTAAGAGAGTGGGCCAACTCTGGCTGAGCTGGTATAATGATATCCAGAGGGGGGGCCGAAAAGAATAACACATGACCCCTCTCGTCACAATGAAACTGCTGACGAATATCGGCGGGGATCGCTGCATTGGCCGCATCGCTGAGGTGGAAGACCTCCACTGCACGGGGAGCATTAGGGTTATACACAGGCGCCGCGGCATGGGGACGGTTGGTGGAGAAGGGTGCCGCATATGGCGTTGGCTGTGCCGCCGAATATTGATGCGTTGCAGGCGTTGCTTGATAGACGCTAGTTGGCGTCTGCGGCACGAAATTACTTGGGCGACGTTGGTTAAGGCCCTGATACATCTGCGGGTTCATTGGAGGCTGGAATGTCGCTTGGGAAATAGGTGCTGGTGATGTCTGGGCCACAGGAGGCGCGGGTACAGGTGTCTGAAGTGGAGCCGCTGCTGCATTGCTCGAGTTCGCCATAGTAGCACCCAAGAGGGGTTGGTTCATGGATTGACGGGGAGTAACAGATGCCATGGCGGATGGAGGCAGAGTAGGAGGCGGAGATGGGGTTGGCTCCGGCGGTGGGGATTCCTGGGGAAATCAGTTAGATCTTGTCACATTTATAAGGAAGAATAAAAAATAAGCCAAGTTGAACCTACATTCTCATCACGAGGGCGACGGTGAACAGCACCCACGACAGGAGGCGCATTGTCTGCTCCCCAGGTTGGCCGTGGAAGATCATCCGTTTCCTTGGCATCGTCCTTCAAGAGATGCTTAATTGGGCTGGGGACCTTCTTGATCTTCCGAGGCACATCAAAAAGATCCATTTCATAGTCCTTCTCGCGCACCTCATCTGGCAGGCAGCTCGCCCATGTCTTGATCTTGTTAAGTTTGTGCTTCTCTTCATTGTAACGAGCTTCACAGACATAGATTTCCTTGTCAGGCGCCAAGTCCCGTGGCCGTCCCCGACTGTAGCGCGTGAAGAACATCACAAAGCAACGGTCAACGATTTCATCGATGCGATGGTCTCGATATTGGCCGGTTTTCACCACCTCGTTAGGGTAAAAATGTTTCTCGAAGTGGTGAACTGTTTGTTCAGGGCGATAATACCAGCATGCATTGATCCATTGTTCATTCTCAGAATCTTGCCATGTCCGATAGATCTGCGCCACAATGGGCTTGGTCACATCATTTGGGTTTTGAATGTGGACCCAGTCGCCAACCTTCCAAAGTTCGCCCCGATGTAAGATACCGTTTGGCAATGGGAACCGACCGTCTTCCATCAAGTACTCGCTGTCGGGTTTCTTCTTCTCCTGCTCGGCCAGTCTCCGAGCATCGCCTTGCAAATCGGCAGCGTCTCGGTAGATTTGACTTTCTGATTGGTTGTAGGCTTTGGCGTTATCGAACATAAGGTCAAGGTCCCGCATAAAATGGTCGACGGAGTTGTACTTCTTGCGCTTCGCCTTGCGCTTGATGATATCGATGGCGATCGGCTCCTTGATTTCCATGTAGTAATCCGGATAAGCAGCCTTATCTGGAAGACGCTCGAAGTGAACGATCTTCAAATGGCCACCGGGCCCTTTGAACTTCCGGATTCCCTTCAGAATGGTTTTAATCCGAGTTTCCATCGGAGTATCCACGCGAGGCGGTCGACCTCGCTTTTTGCGAAGATCCGGTTCCTGTTTCTGAGAGTCCTTCGTGCCACGTTTGAAGCCAGGTTTCGGTCCAGGTTTCTTTCGGCGGCGCCCCTCATCTTCGGAATCTTCTTCATCGTCTTCCTCCTCTTCTTCCTCTTCATCCTCGTCATCGGGCAACGGATCTGCCTCGGGGATCTCTCCCAGGTCCGGATATTTGGCTTCCTCGGCGGATATCACGCCATTAGCCACAAGCTTCTTGAACTGGTCATGGAAGACCTCCTACGCGCGAGAATGCGGTTAGCCACGAGCCCACGATGCATTCGGACAAACTCCGAAAAGACTGGTTGTTCCTACCTTTATCACAAGAGCATCCTCATAAGCTTGCGATTTGGGTCTGTTGTAAGTTTGCGCGTTGTGGGAGATCTAATGGTCGGTAATGAGGGAGTCAGCTTCGTGAAATTAAGAGAAGAGCTCAAGTCGCGTACCAAAGCGCAATCGCGCACGAAATCCGAAAAATTTTTATATTCGCGCTTATTGATTCTTTGCTTCAGGATACTAAGAGCTACCGGCTCTTTGATAATATCCTGGTAGTCTGGAACAAGGCGTTTGTTGACACTGCGGTGGAAAAGTCGCGATGGGTCGTGGCCACTACAAGGTAATCAGCATTTCGGCCTCCTTTAGCCCTCGCGCGCGACCGAATCACTTACTCTGGCTCTCGAAAATCATATATCGCCATTGTGACATCCATCATGGCCTTCCATTTGTCTTCGGTGATAGCGCCATCCTCCTCGATTGAGGTGACAGGCTCCTCTGGCCGAGGCTGTAGTTGCGACTGCTCTCGCTCCGCTTGATCCATGATGCACCACTAGATTTACAAGTGGGTAATCAAGAAGTGGGATCGTGAAGACAACCTTGGAAGAGAGCTGGTTGCGTCGTAAAGGGAGAGAAAGCGCTCTGGACGGTTTAAGTTACGCGCTGCTGAGTCATCGACAGTTAATAGTTACGTCTTTAATACGGGTGTAAAGTTACTGTATGCCTTTTTATACAGGCTACAACAAGAATCACGGGATTTCAACCATCCCAATGTACCCTTCTCCAGTGTTCGACGTGGACCTGAGAGCCCTCCAGTTTCTCAATCTCTTGAAAATGCAAATTATGTACTCGGGGACTCGGTTGGATTGTAAGGGAAAGTAACGGCCATACACGAAGTGGGGTGTCAAAGATCACCGCATAACTAGAACCAAAGAAAAAGGAAACGCATAGATTTGGATTCGTTCAATGTCACATTGAAATGAATTTTCATCAATGGACAGGCTCATATGATCATACCTAGGTAGGCACATAAAACTTTGAAATTGGGTCCATAGCAGATCCAATGATAAAGCACATATATACTTCATCTATCCTCTTCTACACTTCAATACTTTACCCCACATCTGGATCCAACCAGTCGTCATCGTCCCCCCTCACAGGATCGGTGCGGGACCACCCTTGATCTCCGAACTTCATTTTCATATTTCACATTTACTTTACTTACCTATCGTCATATTCTTGTGCCTTTCTATTGCACAATGCGAATGCGTGTGCGAGGGCCCTCGGGTCAGTCAACAGTGTCTCTGGATGAGTCCGCCACCGTCCACGATCTGCGAACGCAAATTGCAGAGCACACTGGCCTGGCTTCCTTCAATGTGAAATATGGTTATCCAAACCTCAAACCCCTGGAGCTCGACCAGTTTCAATCCGATCAATATATAACCGACATTGGAGTCAATCTGAACGGAGAACAGCTGATTGTCGCGGAACGAGAGGGAGCTGCCCGACCTGGTGATCCGCCATCTCTCAATCAATCGGGCCCTGTCATCCCACCACCGTCGCAAAAACCGTCTTCGATGTCGCAAAGGCCAGTGCCAACTGCTGATGACCCCCCTGAGATTGCTTCACCCGAACATGCCGGCACTTTTGTGCTCCGAGTTATGCCCGATGACAACTCGTGTCTCTTCCGAGCAGTAGGCGCGGCGGTTATGGGTGATATGGATACAATGGTCGAGCTGCGGTCGATCATCGCGGGGTCTATTCAATCGAATCCCTCGGAATACTCGGCAGCAATCCTGGGCAAGGAACCGGATGAGTATTGTCAGTGGATTCAAAAAGATGACTCGTGGGGCGGCGCGATCGAGCTCAAGATACTAAGCGAGTACTTCAACATCGAAATCTGTTCCATCGATGTCCAAACCTTACACATGTTTCAATTTAACGAAGGCGCCCCGACTCGTTGCATCGTGGTCTACTCGGGTATTCACTACGACGTCCTAGCACTCTCACCCTCCGACCCGCCATATACTCGTGCCAACTCGTCTGCACATGGCGACACCAAGATCTTTGACGCTATTGACCCAGTCGTATTGGAGAAGGCTAAAGAGTTGTGCAGAGTCCTGCAAAGCAAGCATTATTATACCGATACCGCTGGGTTCTCGGTCCGTTGTAACACGTGTGGAGGCACCTTCACCGGAGAGAAGGGAGCGACTAAGCATGCCTCGGAGACCGGCCACTATGACTTTGGGGAAGCTGGCTAAGCAGCGTCTGGACATGAATATCATACACGTTCCTATAGGTTTAGAATACACAGTGTTTTCGGCAGGGTGTTCATGGAGATACAACGCAATTGGGGTTCAACGCTTGTTATCATGGGGACAAAGCATTCATATAAAGATGCATCGTATAGCAACATCAAAACTGCATCCTATATCGTACAATTCTTAATCTCATAGCATCGCGACTTCGTCGGCTTCGTCTTCTCCCGCCTCATCATCTTCGGCTGACTCCCCGCTCTCCTCGGGATTGCCTCCCCACTCCACATCATGGTGAACTGGGTTGGTAAAAAAGTCGTGCTGCAAAGCTTCCTCGGCGCTGAGCCGCTTCGTTGGGTCCAGCTCCATCAAGCCCGCAAGGAGACGCGTTGCTTGCTGTTCGCTTTCAGTCAAATCCTCCACACAGCTTGACCATTTTACCAGCTTCTCCCAGCTGTAGCCCTTTTCACCGATGGTAGGTACGTTGGTTTCGAAGATCTGTCCGTGCATGGCCGCGGCAGTCTTCATTCGACGGGTGCCAAAGATACTGGACATCTCAATCATGGCATCTATGTCATCTGCAGAATTGAAGAAGGGGAACCGACGGCCCAGTAAGGTTAAAAGAATCACACCGACGGACCACATGTCGATCTTCGTTGTCTGTGAGGTACATTTGAACAGTACTTCTGGTGCACGGAAGCCTCGAGTTCCAGCCCGATTCGCTCGCCTCGATGACCGAGAGTCATTCTTGGGGTAACCGGTCGACAACCCACCTGCTGGTGGATTCTTTGAATAATAGCTGGAAAGTATCCGACTTCGGCGAACATATGACTGGTGGGTGCAGAGGCATGCACCAGTGTATTCGGAACCTTGGCGCTGTGGAAAATTGAATAGAGTCAGTGTCAAACTCGGCATATCTCGACACAAGGAGTCAAAACCAACCTCTGCAAGCCCGAAGTCGACTAGCACACCTTCTTTCAGGTCTGGATTGTAGAGGAAATTACTGCAGAAGATCAAATTAGCATGCAATCGAAAACCTGGTGGCAGTATGAGGGGGCATGTACGTCGGTTTGATATCGCGATGGAGAATATCATGTTCATGAACCGAGTGTAATGCAGTCAGGAGGGACCGTAAGTAATGACGCATATCTGCCACCATGAATGTACGATATTGAATGCGAAAGTCGGTATGTGGGAAGTAGGGCAACACGGCCACAACTTGATCCTGGAACCGGAATGCCGTAATCAGAGGGCACACGGATCGACAGCCTCGGAGATCGTGGAGGAGCTCCAGTTCGTTTTGAATTCGAATTGGACTACTGGTAACGTAGATCTTCTTCAGTGCCACGTATCGGGGTTTCTTGTGCTTGGCCTGCTCTCCTTCAACTCGACGTCGTTTGGAGGGAGGACTGGCCCAAGCTTCTTGTTCTTGCGCCTGCCCAAAGATATCCCAATCGTTATGATAATGGTCGTAAAGTAAGTCTTCCGCTTTGTAGACCGTCGAAAAAGTTCCTGTTTGATATCCAGTGGTTAATTCCAAGCTTTTGTATAGCAGATTGGATCCAGCCCATACCTTCTCCGATTCGATTGACTAGTCGGAATCGGTCCGAGATGCCAGGAAAGGTATCTTCCAGCTTGGTCATGTCTTCTCGAACAGACTCGTCCACTTCTTCCTCCTCCTCTTCATAGTCACTCGCTCCCTGGGGCATTTCGCTGGGGGTTGTCCTCTCATCACTTTCCTCCGACGCGTATTTATGCGTTGCGGGCTGTAGTCCCCGAAAAGAACTGCTCCGCTGAAGTTCGAAGACTCCAGTGGGGGCAGCTCGGAGAGCTGACATGGCATAAACTCAGTGTGAAGGAAGAGAAAAGATTTCGGAGAAAATGCAAGGTCGTCTGACAATTCCTGATCTTGTTCTCGGGAAAATGGGGGAATGAAAGAGAAGGGTTCAAGCGCAGAGCGCAGTACATGCGTATCGCTTTGTTTTTCTCCGAAAATCACGGCAGTACGAGGGTATAACAGGTAATAATACGGGCGGTGAGAAGTCACCGTGGTTCCGTGCGACCAAAAGAGTAAAAGCCAAACACGGGGATCGTCAACACTGATTGTTTCCCCTCCTTCCCACCTTTTGGAACGATAACACCAACAACCTTCCCCCGTGGTCCACTACAACGCCATGGAGGATAGAATACAATTCGATATCAATGAGTCACTCAAGTACTACTTGAGTGATCCATCCTCCCTCCCAACCCCCGAGGCAGACCCGGAGCTTCTCGACTGCGAATCCGACCCGGATCAGTTGTCGCCGGCGCTAATTGACAATGTTTTAAACCCGATCGTGGATGCAGTGGCGGAGAACCCAGAAGCCCTAACAAGGTCTCCGATCTTTGATTCTCTACAATATCTTTTAAAGTGCGCACCAGTCCCTTCCCAATTACCCCATGGAGGCTTTCGTCCACCAGGAATCGACTCTGAACTTGTGAACCCTTGCAGATATACCACCTTCCTCCCCGCGAAATCCCTCAGCAAACTACTCGACCTCATAGTATCCGGATTGTCAGTTGAAGCAGATATTATTCATGGCGACTTAGAATCCGACGAGCAGGATGCCATCCAACACCACAAACAACTCCTAGAAATGTACGGATTCCTGCTCCAGTGGGCTCTATCCGCGGTGGAGGTCAAGGCGGCGGAGAAACCTGCAGAGTCCGCCCCTGCCCGACGAGGAGGCCCCAAATCCAAGAAGTCCGCCAAGGATGGACACTGGGATTGGACTCCCCAGATCCAAATCTCCATGGAGACCATGTGCAAGGTGATGAAACTCAAATTAGGCCGCATTTTTCTGACCACCTCGGATCGCGACACCTTTATTAACCTGTTTACCCGCACCATTTATCTGATCCTGGAGAGCGAGCAGAGAGTCAAGAGCATGGCTATCCGGATGCATGCCTTCAAGGTGCTGTGCATCGCGGTGAAGCACCACGGCCATGCATTTGGTATGCATCTACGGGCTAATAGAAAAATTGATTGCTGGAGCTAACTCACGTAACAGGAGCGCAAACCTCAATCGTTCAAAGCCTGACATACTTTGAGCATCTGTCCGAGCCTATGGCCGAATTCCTTCACATTCTTGCGGAACAATACGACTACCCTCAACTCTCGGATGAGATTCTCAAGTAATATTTCGAACGAAGTGCCCTAGAGAACCTTGTGCTAATATGAACTAGGGAGCTTGGAAATAAAGAATTCAATTCAAACGACACCCGTGGGCCAAAGTCTGTCTCTGCATTTATCATCAAGCTGTCCGACCTTGCCCCGAGGTTGATCATTAAGCAAATGACCCTCTTAGCCAAGCAGCTCGATAGCGAGGTGCCTACGCTCCTTGCCCTTATAATAGACCCAAACTTGGACTAACGGTTTATCAAGGCATACACACTACGATGTGCAGTCATCGAGGTCTGCGGCAACCTCATCTCTGATTTGAGCCGACAAGAAGAACCCAGCGAAAACAACAAGACGCAGATCAACGCCTTTTTCGATGTATTGGAAGAGAGGTTTCTGGATATCAACCCTTATTGCCGCTGCAGAGCCATTCAGGTTTTCATGCGAATCTGCGATTTGGAGCAGAAATTCCCCAAGCGACGACAACGTGCATCTGAGCTGGCTGCGAGAAGCCTGGAAGATAGGAGTAGCAATGTGCGACGGAATGCGATCAAGCTGCTGTCTAAGCTGGTCGCCACGCACCCATTCAGTGTGATGCACGGCGGTCAACTCTCGTACAAGGAGTGGACCGAGCGATTGGATGGGGTAGATGCGGAACTGAATGCTCTGCGGCCCCCGGAGACACCAGGCTTTGATGCGGATGCTACTCAGGGCGTCGATCCTGAATTATTGGATGAAGCAACCCAGCTGCCGGATGACTCGCCTTCGAAAGCCCCCAGGATGACAGAGGAGGAGAAGGAAATCGCTGTACAAAAAGCAGCGGAACAGGCGGCCACATCCGAATTGTTGACTCGATTACAGCTGACTAGGAAATACTACAATGAGGCTCTGCGCTTCATTGAGGTTCTCCATTCGGGATCCACTGTGGTGTCTCAGCTGCTCTCATCTCGGAACAAGAGTGAGGTAATCGAGGCCATGGATTTCTTTGTGGTTCTAGATGCCTACAAAGTCGAGACGGCTCGCAGTGGAATCCGTCGCATGCTCCGTCTGATCTGGACTAAAGGCAACAGTGATGAAGGCAAGGGTGTTCAGACTCATCTTATTGACTGCTATAAGGGACTCTTCTTTGATGCACCCGACTCTTTCAGCCCTAACGATGCCGCCAACTACATCGCCCGCAATATGATCAGTTTGACCTTCGGGTCGACACCAGCCGAACTCACTTGCCTCGAGCAGCTACTGAGTACCATGATGAAGGCAGGGCATGTCTCAGAGACAGTGATCGCCAAGCTCTGGCAGGTTTACAGTGTTCAGAAAAAGGAAATATCGAAAACCCAGCGCCGTGGTTCCATCATCGTCCTTGGTATGCTCGCGTTGGCCGACCCGGAGGTTGTCGTTAAGGAGATTGAGGCTATGCTGCGCATCGGCCTCGGTTCCCTGGGACGATCCGATCTTGTGCTTGCCAAATATACCTGCATTGCTTTACGGCGCATGGTGCCTGGGCGCCAAGCTAAATCCAAGGATATCGGTATTCCCAAGCTTGCCAACGACCATTCGGTCTTGACCAAGCTTGCCGCCATGCTCGAAATTGTCTCTAACAGTAAAGAGTGGTATGGTGTTGCGGAACAAGCAATCAGCGCCATCTACACTCTGTCTAAGCACCCGGATGTTCTTTGCTCTGATATTCTGCGGAGAAAGACTCGATTTGTGTTCCAGCCTCATCTCCAACGCCCTTCTTCCTCGCATGCTTCTGTGGACGAGGAGGACCAACGTCCTGGTACCGCATCGACCGATGGACAAGGCTCAAAACCAAGGCCTTCATCCGCAGCTCTCTCGCAACTCCTGTATGTCGTTGGTCATATTGCGATCAAGCAGATTGTGCACCTAGAGCTGTGTGAGCTTGACTTCAAGCGCCGCAAGGCTGAGCAGGAGAAGAATAAAACAGCGGAGGCTGCCGCTCAAAAGATCGCCGACAATGCCGACGGGGATGAGCTCGACTTGATCGGAGGTACCACTGAGGACGATTTTCAAGATGCCATGGCTCATATTCGCGAGCGGGAGCTACTTTATGGCGAGAACTCCCTTCTTGCAAAGTTTGGTCCAATGGTGGCGGAGATTTGCGCCAATAACAACACCTACCCAGATCGTGATCTACAGGCATCCGCGACCTTGTGTTTGGCAAAGCTCATGTGTGTCTCGGCTGAATACTGTGAGAAGAACCTTCCGCTCCTGATCACAATTATGGAACGGTCCGAGGATCCAATCGTGCGCAGTAATGCTGTTATCGCACTAGGTGACATGGCCGTCTGCTTCAATCATCTCATTGACGAGAATACGGATTTCTTATACCGCCGTCTCAATGATGACGAGGCATCCGTCAAGCGTACTTGTCTCATGACCCTAACCTTCCTTATTTTGGCTGGTCAAGTCAAGGTCAAGGGTCAGCTCGGTGAGATGGCTAAGTGCTTGGAAGATGACGATAAGAAGATCGCCGACCTGGCCCGCATGTTCTTTACCGAACTGGCCACCAAGGACAATGCTGTTTACAACCACTTTGTGGACATGTTCAGTCTGTTGAGTGCGGAACGGAATTTGGAGGAGGTATCCCTCCGCCGTATTGTCAAGTTCCTTATTGGATTTGTAGAGAAGGTAAGTTTCAATTGTCCAACACATCCTCGAAACATTTGAAAACTCATACTGTATGCGCAGGAGAAACATGCTCGTCAGCTAGCGGACAAGCTTGCCGCCCGTCTACCTCGTTGCGAGACGGAGCGGCAATGGAATGATGTCGCCTACGCCCTGTCTCTGCTCCCACACAAGAATGAAGATATCACCAAGACCGTGACTGCTGGCTTCACCAAGGTAGTCAGTGCCTCGGCTTAGAATGAGCGATCTTGAATTTGTTCCATGCATTGATGTTTTAACGACTGTAGCTATCTTTGTTGTGATCTTTCTCGTGTTCGGTTTTGGGGTGTTGGTTGGTGGCTACCGATCGGTTCGGGCTGCTTCATGGATGTTCTGGATGTTGATTTGAATCGTTTTCATCCGCTTTTTCTTTCCCTCTAATGTGCATGTCGGGTTCTATACCATATATCTACGTGATCCTAGGAACCAAAGGCTAGTGTGGGTCAGGATTTTATATCCATTCTGAGCACTCAAGGGAGTGGTGATTGCTGCTCCCTCGACATGAAAATAGGTCCTCATTCACCCGCAAGTGACTATCCACAAGAAATAAGGGGGAAAGAGACAAGGTACAACCCCTAAGTGAAAGTATAAAAAGAGCAAAGATTCTAAAGTATATGAAAGGCGGAGGGGGGCCGGAAACGAGGAGATATACGCCAAAGTAGAACTGGTTGCGCATGCCAGATACGCCACAAGTTCCGCTTCGATCAAAAACATAGAATAGAGAGCCGTGGACCCATGAGAACCTTGAAAACGATTAAAAGAAAAGCTATGCACCTTGTACTGTACTTTCCTCCAAGGTGTATTTCCCATCCCGAAGACCCTGCAAAACCTTCTGACCCTCCTCGGTCAGCTCAGGCTTGCCCAGCGGAGTAACTGCACCGGTGAAGAAGCGCGGCCTCCATTCAACATCTTGCTCCTTGCGCTCTGCCGCTCGCTGGCGCTGGCGTTCCTCAATATCTTGCTTGAGTTTGGTCGCCTGGGTGAACTGTTTACCCACAATGGCATCTGTTACTTCGCCCCAGAATTTCAAGGATTCATTAGATAGCTGTTGATCGTCTGGAGGCAGGTCTTTCGAAGCAGGATAGAGAGGCTCAATGTCGATGAGCAGAATAGGCTCTTTGGAGCCCGCCGGGGTGTAATATATCTTGCCGTGCCAGGACCCGCTGATTCGCGCGATAACATCACTCTCCGCTACATCCTTCAACCTTGTGACGTTGTCCTTTTCGGGGTTGTAACGGAAGACCACCCCCTCCATCCGGTTCTGCGAGCGGCCAATCCATCCTTCCTCCAGGTATTGTAGAATAGCCTTCATGCCTGTTTTGGGACAGGTGATGTAGCATGCGTCCGACACCGTGATCGACAGAGCGCCTCGCAGCAAGCCTCCCAGGTGTGCATGAGGGTGCGTTAATTGATACTCCTCGTTGTCCCTCTTCTCGAGATTGACAAAAATGCCCAGATTGTGCTGGCCGGGGCTCACTCGAATACTCGTGCCGGTGAATTTGGCGCTGAGCTGGTCAAATCCTCGTGCGGAGACACCCCGTTCGGGGCAGTCGATGTAGAAGGCCGAGACGGGTGGGTGATGAGAAGTCTGTTCGGTCAAATAGCACACCTTGACCTTCTCATTACCATCCTTCACAATAGTGCCGTTACCATTTGCGTCGACTCCGGGGAGATTGGTTTCCAGAGGGGCAATATCTTGCACATCCCAGCTACACTATTTGTCATACATCGTCAATGCCCATTTCCTGCCTTTGTAGCCACCTCGAGAGGATTTGCTCCATCTGACTTACTCGAAAGAATTCTCCCAAGGTCGAGTTATACGGCTTGCAGGGCTTGCCCTTGATGTATTTCTGTTGGATGGTTCAGCACTTTCATTCCGGTTCATGGGTAGACCGCAAGTCAAGAAATACCAAGTCTTTCGTAAACCAGAACTTCAACACCTCCAGCATGCGACCTAATTCATCATCCGACGTGCCAATACTGTAGGTCTAATCAGCACATGGGCGATTGCTATCGATGGGTCACGGGTACTGACCTCGCAAAGGTCTCCGGTCGGTCCAGGTAGTTCCAATATTCTAAGTCCCACGTCAGTTCCTCACACCCCCATGTCATACAAATGGCCCCCGACACCCCGTGAACCTACCCAGATTTGGACGCGGCTCTAGGAGCTGAGCCGGCAACGAAAAACGCACCGAGGCGATATCTGTCACACCTACGAATCTGGGTGACCGTTGTATTAGTAAAGTTTCCGCCCAGATTGGTTTCTTTTCTTTTTGTCCTGTTGGGGTGGAGCCCTTATAGAACCTCGGGGGATCAAGCGTACTTGCGCAAAATGGAGAGAAAGGTTTTCAGCTTGGAAGAATCATCGGGGGCCTTCTCAGCCACGGCGGTGGATGACATGGTGCGGAGTGGCGGGTTCCCAAAAGCTTGTAGTAAAAGAATGCGACGACGAAGGGAAGATTTTGGTGGGCAGCAGGCCCTAAGTCGGAGGTAGATCTAAGCGCGCGTAGGAAGCAGCAATGAATCGAGTAATAGGGAAAGAAGGAGAACAAGGAAACCGTGACTTGTGGTAATTTGGGGAAAGATTCAGTGACGTGGGAAACAGTTATTCTTTGCCTTTTTGCCCCGGGTGGGGCACGATACACTATCAATACACTCCTATTACCCATTACATTACCACGGAGAGAAAGAAAGGGGGTTATCTACGTAGGCAAAGGCATTTGCTATATATATAGGTCACGATAAGAGAAATTGAAATATCGAACATATTCAGGGGCGATAAATTGCGTAACTCGGTCCAGTTGACCTAGATATATTGAACATCCCTATCCTTTCAATGGACGGGAACAGCTAGGTACTGTACTTATCTACATAGTAGTACATACATATCTCCCAAGCTCGGTATACTGTAGTACGCAACGCAGATTATTTTTTATTATTTTTATTATTATTTTTTAGAGAAAAAAAAAGAAATAAGGACTTGGGTCCCCCCCCCCCCCCAGGGTTGGTATTAGTGTAATACTTCTGTATCCCGTATTGATCACCCGGATTATTTAAGGTGTGGAAGTGTACCAGGTGTGGGCCAATCACTGCGCCACGAGGGTCCGGATGCAGTTCTTCATTTGCTTTTACAATAACTCAGCCAGCATGTGCTTGCGTGCAAGACATCGCAGCCACGTCCGTACCGCGGGCCCATAGTCATATCGCCGTCCCGTCGCATGGTCCTCGTCACTTCGTTGGGACTGTTGCTCCTCTCGAATGCGACCTCGTAGTTCGCGCTGTACCTCGCGGAGTCGTTGCAGCTCCGTGGCGAATTCTGGAGAGGCGACCTCGGAGATAACAGCCGCGTCGATGTCTGCGCGACTCAGGCCATAGGAAGGATTGGGGCCAAGCACCGTCTCTTTGAGCTCGGATAGCATCGCGTCGGGAAGTACCGGGGTTGCGGGGCATGTCAGTTGGGCATTTAACATCTCCAAACTTCGAACATTCACTGCAAGCTGCTGGATCAGGTCATGCAGGGGATCCCGAACCACCCCTAGAATAGAAAATTCGATCTGGTCTTCCTCGTATGCGGCCATTCGGTCGACGATATTGGGCCGGGCCAACTCCAACCAGTCATGCTCGGAGCATCCACCTGGGGCATGTCAGTAGGAAGGTAAATATCACCAAATGGCACTTTGCAAGGGTTACAAACCCAAGGATTGGGGTTGCCGTTCTAGTCCGTCGAATTTCCACACTTGACCCATGGCCGGCATAAACGCAATAAAGTGGAAAGTAGCATCCGAATCGCCGTTATCTTGACCTTTATGACGTTTTTTGTAAGTCGCCTCTGATTTGAGTTGTAGATCGGCATTCAAAATATCCATCTTGCTATACAGATGGAGATTCTCAGCATCAACAAGCGAACAACGGGGGGTAACAAGCATACCGTGCAAAGGAATTATGTATTCTCTTCACGAATTCAAAGTTGTTGATAGCATCGCCCCGGAGAGCTGGAGTAAAGGTCTTAGTGAATTCTTTGAAATGCTGGAGATTTTCCCCGAGATCGAGATTCGGGATATTATTGACGATATTCAGTAGGGCCACACTGGCACAAGCATTGATTGCTGTCTAGACAAGACTCAGCCTGGATCTCCCTCTCTTTCCGCTCGAATTACCTACTCACCTGGTTTGCAAACCAGAGGCCATCAGGGCAGCTAGGTTCCTGCTGATCTGTATCATCTTCTCGCCAGCGGAACAGGAAGATCAATCCATAGATCGGTTTACTATCCCGAATTCGATTAGTGAAATTGTTATTGAAAACGAAGTAAAACCCCGCCCAACAAGGACTCTTCAGCCCAGGATCATACTTAAGAAAGGCCATCATTTCCTCCTCAAGAGACACGACCTCTTGAATCTTGACTCCCTTCACCCCGAACTCTCGGAGCATCACATTGAATAGAGCCTACATAACTGCATGAGCTATAAGAATCATGACAGGATTAATAACCATCACTCACAGGCTCTGACTCGATTTCACAAAATCCGTTCCAGCTATCCTTCTGCGGCTGAGTAGCTGGCTGACAGATCTCATCGCTCTTATCCTCAGAAAGATCGGTCAGACGTCGTTTCCTGGCACGTGGAGCCATGATGATTATTCAAGCTGTGTTCAGCTGATCAATAAGGAAAAGAGAAACATGAGATTCTTCTCAGTCTTTCGGGTAGCGAGATCTAAGACAGGTGATGTACAAGAAGAGTAAGAATAATGTACAGAGAGTATGGTATGTCGGATGTGGTGGACCGAGCTTTGTCCGACGCGCTTCCCGCGTCTCTCGGCAACTTCACTATTTTTTGTTTCTTGTTTTCCTCTAACTTCCTCGTGAAGAACAAAGATAAGATCAATTCCTCCCCCCAACAGTGAATTGAATCCCTAGCTACTTGTCACAGCTCTGGGGGAACCAGTCCGCAGAGCTTTTTTTCTTAAACTTCATCTTTCTATTGTGGCAACCCCCGCCGAAGACTCTGGCGACCACAGCATGCCATGAACGGAACTCCCCTCCTTCCGTCTGCCTTTCCTCAGACGCCCAAGACAATTCCTAGGAGAAGAAAGCTTTTTGAGACTCCCCGGTCTCAGTCCCGCGACGTACGAGAAAGAAAATCACCCTCCAAATCCCCGGCGAAGGTACCAAACGCGCCCGCGCCCCAGAATACCAACACGCCCCTCGTCCCGGTCAACTTGATCGATGCGCCCTCGCAGCGTCTCTATGTGGTGGCTTTCTACTTGGCCCTCAACGCGTGGCGCATATATGAATCTTGGACCGCGTCCGACGAGCTAGACTCGACTTGGTTGTTTCTGAAATGGGTGTCGGTGGATGGAGTCTTTTTGTTCGGCCTGCAAGCCTTGCGCATCCCATGGCTGGAGTGGGCATTCCCGACCACACTGGCACTGTTTTTGTTACATGTAGTCGGCAACGTTTTTCTCATGTTTCAAATTCCAGTCAGTTTCCCTGTCCTTCAGTTAAACGAGAATGTTCTTTTGCTGACAGCGTTAGATCCCTCTGGGCGCGTGGCTTGCAGGGTTAGTCAAGGTTGCTTATGATCGTGAGCTGTCCATCTCAGAACGCAAGGTCAAGCCGGGAGACATCATTTATAATGCCTCGTTGATATTGGGGAAGCAAATAGTGCATATCCTTCCGGAAGGGTACGTTCATAGCTCACTCTGGACATGCAGGATTGATCCTGGTTTTTGTGCTAAGTTTGATATTCTAGTTCTGCCGTTCTCAACCCGGAGCGAGAGGCGCTATGTCTTGACTCTCAGAGAAACACTGTGACTCTTCCCATTCGCGTGAATCAGACAGATCCCATTCTAATTGAAGTGTTGCGCCTCGATCTGAACACAGGCGAAAACGAAACTTTGACCATTCCGTTCAAACAGTTGAAACAACTCAAGAAGCAAGCGGAAAAGAGGCATGCAACCCTTGATCCCGTCCCTTACCGGGATCTCCATGTCCCTGTCAAGAAAACGGGTATTTATCGTCTTCAACGGGTGGTTGATGAATCTCAGCTCGACGTGCGCACTCGTACATCCGATGCTCTGGTGGTGGCTTGCCCACGAGCGCTGATCAAAAACTCGCATACAAACAAATGCAAAGGAGAACTGTCCAACTTGGTTCTTGAGGTCGAAGGCACGCCCCCATTGAAGATCAAGTATAGTCGGCAGGTAAACCACCATGATCGCGGCTTTTCCTTCCAAAACATCCAGCCGGATAATCTGCGTTCACCTCTCCTTAGCCAAAAGCCAGGCGGTGCCCTCTTCAGCATCAACCAACCCGATGTCTCATGGGCACAGAGCCAAAAAATCGATGTCCCATTGAACGAATCCCTAAACGTTGGTGGAGAATGGCTTTACGCTATTGAAGAAGTCCACGATGCTTGTGGGAACGTTGCCAACTATTCAACCATTTTCGAGGATGCAGAGCGGCCATCGACCAAGTCGTTATCCCAGTGGCACCAGTTCTCCGTTCATGAAAGCCCGCGCATTTCCTTGTCAGGATGCAATGACCAACGTCCGCTGGAGGTTGCCCGCGGAGATAGTGTTGATCTTCCCATCAACTTCCAGGCGGTCGGAACTGGGTACGACGGTGACGGTCCTTTCTCAGTGGTTTACACATATAATGATGGCTCGGATGCTCAGAAGAGTGCGGATTCGAAAGAGACAACCCTCGTCCTCAGGTCGGTGGATCAGAAATCGCCCATCAAAGAACCGGGCTGGTACTCTTTGACATCCGTTTCCAGTCAATTTTGCCCGGGTGATATCTTGGAACCCGCGTCTTGCTATCTGCACAACCCACCTGAGCCTGAAGTCTCTGTCAGGGCAGAGAAAATATTTGATCGGTGTGCCAATAATGCAGTTGGTTTGCTTGTCGATTTAGACCTGACAGGGTCTCCGCCGTTCCGTCTTCGGTACAGTATCGAGAACTCCAAGGGAGCCATCACGAAGACCCAGAAGATCGAAGGACCACGAACACAGTTGGACTTCACACCCTCGGAAGCTGGCTTCTACCGCTACCGTTTCCTTGACATCGAAGACTCCGTGTACTCTCCAAGATCCCTGAAGGACAAGGTAGCTCCATTGGAACAAGATGTCAAGCCACCAGCTTCCGCTCACTTTGTTGGTTCAAGGGAGGTACGCAAAGCCTGCTTTGGAGAGTCTGTTTCGGTGGACCTGGCTTTCCTGGGAGAGGCTCCGTGGACCCTGCAATACGAACTCCTTCACAATGGCAAGAGAACCAAGTATGTGCTTCAATCGGACTCCGAAATGGCGACCATTACCACGGATAAATTGGTGAGCGGGGGCGAGTACACCCTCGCACTTACCAGTGTCAAAGACATGTCGAATTGCAAACGGACATTGAAAGAAACGGTGAGGTTTGATGCGCGGTCAAAGCCACCTCACGTTTCTTTTGGCCAGATCGACAAGAAGAGAAGTCTATCTGCCATGCAAGGCTCGAAGATCGAGGTTCCGTTGAGGCTGAGTGGTGAGCGGCCATGGACAGTGAAATATAGGAACGTGGATGTCAACAAATCACCTCTTCAGAAGACCTTCTGGGACGAGAACAGCGTTCTGATAGTGGATCAAGAAGGACTCTATGAGCTTCTTGAGGTAGATGACAGCTCATGCCCAGGGTCTGTGGACCAAGTTGCGAATGAATTTGAGGTTTCTTGGATCCCTCGACCCCAAGTCACCGCCGTGGATGGTTCACCTGTCGGGTCAACAGGCAATTATGTAAAGCCAGAAGTCTGCCAAGGCGATGATGACAGTCTTGAACTTCGTTTGTCTGGCAATCCTCCTTTCGCTCTTCAGTATGAGCAACGGCGGAAGACAGACCGTGGCGCCTCCTCAGTTCGCACCAAAAATCTTCGAACTGCACTTAACGTATTGTCAACCGAGATGGACACTTCTGAACCTGGTCAATACACCTACAAGTTCACCGATGTCGGCGATAATCTCTACGACCATGATCCGAAGAGCAGTGCTTTAGTTGTGACGCAGAAGGTCAACTCCCTTCCAACTGCCCGATTTGATTCTCCCGGTCATATCTACGGCTTCTGCAAAGAGGATGCCAGTGGCGAGGAGACCATCCCAATTACTCTGGAAGGTGTTCCCCCTTTCTCACTGGAAATTACTATCAAGCATCACTCGAATGCCAAACCAGAGATCGTTTCGATCCCTAAGATCAACTCGAACCACCATAACCTGCCTATTCCTCGACGTCACCTGGACCTTGGCCAACATGTAGTCAGCATTCACAAGGTGCGTGACTCCCGTGGCTGTCAGAGAGCCACCGAATACGATTATTCGTCCGTCCGGGTGTCCGTTTCCGATGTCCCCACCATCATTCCTCTTGAATCTAAGGTTGACTATTGCGTGGGTGAACGGTTGTCATTCTCTCTCTCGGGACATGCTCCGTTTGAAGTTTTCTATACTTTTGACGGAGCTCAACGAAAGGCCACGTCGCAGAACACGAACTTCCGCCGTATTGCCGAACGTCCAGGTGAGTTCACCATTACCGCTGTCGGTGATGGGGCTAGTGGGAAGTGCAAGGCACACAAAGCTATCACCAAGGTCATCCATGAGATGCCCAGTGTGCGGATTAGCAATGGCCAAGTGTCTGTGGTCGATATCCACGAAGGTGGGGAAGCTGAACTTCACTTCGAATTCTGGGGCACGCCGCCGTTCGAATTCACGTAAGCTACGAATCCTGGGCCAGATTTGCTTCTCATGATCGATACTGATTCTTCTTTCCACAGATACATCCGAAGCTCAAATGCCCGCAAGGGTAAGAAGTCTGACGTCCTCGACATCAAGCATGACATCTCCTACGAGCATCGCAAGACTGTCAGGACCTCTGACGAAGGCACCTACGAGGTTGTGGCGATCAAGGATAAGTTCTGTTCTTTCTCCTCGCAGGTGCCGACGGGCAAGTCGGGTCGGGGTTCTTCATGATTATGAAATGATATTGATCTTTTTGTGGTTTTCTTTTGGTGTTTGATATTCATGCTGGGTTGTTTGTTTTTGGAATAGTTTTGCATTGCAGCGGCGCAAGCAGGTAATGTACATTCGCCAATATGATAAAATCTAATTTTCCGGTATAAACCTGCTCTTTTGGTTTTCAATTAAGCAAGACTATGCTTTCAAGTCGCCTGTGTCAACAGTATCAATAAGCCCTTCGCCCAGCCGAGCAATCTCATTTAAGATGGCCCGCTGGTTAATTGTTACGCGGTCCGCACTCTCCTTCGAGTCAGCAGGGGCTGTTGAGTAGGCCGTCTTCAAAGCCCAATTCCGTGCCTTCAGCGTTTGCGGGTTCCATAGACCGGCAATGACGCCGCATCGCTCATCTCCACGGAAGAGAAGAACGCTTTGGCCATAGCATGCCTGGACATCATGCACAAAAGACTTCACAACTGCCAGCGCGCCGGGCTGGTTAGAGGCCCCATCAACCAGATTCTTATATTTGGAAACCGAGGCGGAACGATTGCCTGAAAATTTCGGACGCAAATTGATAACGAAGTCGTAAGGGGCAAGCGACGTCTGGAAGAGATCTGATATATCGAGATCGTGGGTCTCCCTTCGGAGTAAGCTGACTGCTGCCTTCGCCAGGGCGGAGATCCGACCAGCAACGACCTTCGAGGGCATCTCATACTGGGTCCAGGTCACGCCGTCAGTATCGATGTCTGATGCGACAAATAGGGCAACAGTATTCATTGCAGGGTCAATGTTGCGCCAGGCAGTAAAGCGGGTGCGGATGGTCTCAGTAATCTCCGGGCTCAGATCTCCGCTCAGGTCAACGATGAACGGCTCTTGTTGCCAATCCCAGCGGGAGAGGAAGTGAAGAGTGCGCAGGAACCCGGTCATGACACTCGAAGGACAGTCCCAAGGATAAGGTTGCGTAAAGGCCCGGACCGTCAGTAGCTCAATCAATTCATCGCAGATCTGAGCCGAAAAGAGGTGAGAATTGAACCAATGTTTGACCAAGCGGACTGTAGGTGACAGCAAGGGAAGGCGTGTGCAGAGACTTCGCAGTGCTTGAGTCAGACGTGGAGCCTGCACAAAGAGCCGTTTGTATGTGAAAAGAGCGTACGCGATCTCTTCCCGCTCTCGGGGGGTGATGCTCTTGTCTTTCAATTGACGTTCAAGAAGTGTTTGCTCGCGGTCATGGTGGATTCTGAGGCGGAAGAGGAAACCGGAAGAATGAGGAATATCCAGGTACACATTGTTCAGCACCTTGCTGGATTCGTTTTCCAGGCCAACACGGCAGGCTGAAGCGGCACCTGATGACTCTAAAGAGTCCCCGATCTTTAGCAGGAAAGCGGCTTTGGTCATCTGAATTGCTGCGAAGTCATCGGGCCATCGTGAAGAGCTTTCAAACTGAAGAACAATATCCGCCGGTTCCTGAGCTTCACCTGGAGTCTGCACTCGAAGCGCAGTGTACCGGAGTAAGGGGCTAGCCGGTGCTAGGTGCCGAATGGTTAGAGGGACTTCTTCCATATTTCCAATTGATCTCTCAAGGTCACTGAACGCTTCTTTAATGGATTGAAAAGGAGGGCTGGAATACGCCAGGATACCATCGCCTTCATCAAGGAGCATATCATCATATTCATCTCCAGTGAAAGAAAAATCATTCTCGGTAATCTGAAAGTGCCGTTGGAAAATGTAAGTCAAGATCTGAAGCACAATGGAGTCCTCGGATGGCTGGTCAGACCAAACAAGACTCTCCAAGACACTGCCATCCTTAAATCGCCGAAGTTCCGACTTATCGCCCCAGAACTCCCGGAACGACGCTGCCTCCTCTTTCTCCTCTGCAGCGGGGCCGTGATCAACCACCCGACTGACGTTATCCGCATCGAGTAGAAGGCCCACGGAGAGGCTATGACTCGCTTTCTTGGTCAGAGCCTTTGCTCGGATGGACCAAGACTCGGCAGTTTGGCTCGCAAGAGAGATGAGCTTGACACGGTCTCCAAGAGCCTTGGAGAGGGTGGTGTATAAAGTGCTCTGCTCGCGAACAACACGGAGGGTATCGCCGTTGAATGCCTTGGGGAATGAGATGAGGCGATCGAACCGCAACGCCGGTTCATCAACCTTAACAATGAAGACTCGGTCAAAGTTATCCTCGCGAGATTCATTGAGCATCTTGAGTGTTATGGACGCTTCGTGTCGAAGCGCTGCGTAAGACCAAACAGTCATCTTGTACAGAAGATTCAACCCTCGCCGACCATCATACAATACAGGACCCCCATCAGGAACAGGAACGTCGTTTGCGAAAAAAAGTAAGGGGTTGGTCAAATCCCTGCCCGCCAGAAATTGTATGGTAGCTTTAAATATCTGGTAGCTACTATACGACCGCAAAAGAATCGGTTGACCGCTGGGGCCGCCACCCTCAAACAAGAGAGAGACGAGTGCTGCCCATTCAAAGCCCCCAAATCCTCCGTTTTGAAAGGAGGTGTGCAATCCACGTTGCTGTAGCCAAGTGCGCCCAAGCACACAAGCGTCGCGGAACGATTCGCATTTCTGGGCGGTTGAATGAAGGTATTTGTGATAAAGAGAGACGGCGGCCTCAGAGCGCAGGCTGGCATTGTAGAATGGAGTGGGTTCACCAGCTTCCGATTGATCCTTTGAGCCATGGCGAATGTTGCTCCTTATTGGGAGTGTCCGGGTAATTGGGAATAGAGTCGGTTCAATGGCAGTCAGGATTCGAATCTGTGGCTGAGGAGTCGGATCACTTTTCGAGGTCGAACGAGGCTCCAACAGAATCAGAGGACGAAGACTGTCACCGTCCTGGAATCCAAATTTGACGTCAAGTCCAAGAGCATCCATTGATTTCTGTATTCCAGCGGCGAGGCAAGCAATATAGTATGCCCTCTTGTGAAAATAGCGATAGTTGACATAGTCCTTCTCTTGGAAGATTGAGCTCGGCATCGTCACAGCTAGATCGATCGGTCGAGAAGCTGTTGTCTTGGCTCCAGTTTTTAAGACAGCACTTCCCACCACATTGATATTTGCGGGCTTCGTGTACGACATGGTGTATTTGGCATCCTTAGCAGGTCGAGGTTCAGGCCACGGAATCACGACCTCGGAGGCTGTACGTAGCTCCTTCTCGGCTTCAGCCACAGACTTTGATTCCTTGTCGGGTAGGCTTTCGATTGTATGCTTCAACTTGTGCAGAGTATCCTGGAGCTTTGAGATTTGCTTTTCGTAGTTCGGTTTCAATCCGGTCAGCAACTCGTCCATCTGCAATTTGAAGAAGCTAGACTTGTAAAATCCACTGGCCATGGCCAGCTCTGCTGATCCATCTTCATTTCCCCTACGCCCTTGGTGACTCTTGGTCGAAGGGTTATCCTTGCGCACAGCGGAGTGAGTTGT
This sequence comes from Penicillium sp. IBT 16267x, assembly GCA_028828865.1. NCBI lineage: Eukaryota > Fungi > Ascomycota > Eurotiomycetes > Eurotiales > Aspergillaceae > Penicillium > Penicillium sp. IBT 16267x. The sequence goes on from JAQJZQ010000001.1 coordinate 2,705,250, forward strand.
TTTTGGGGTCTCTTCTTTCAAGCTCATCGGAGTCGCATTTGAGGCTTTCGACTGCGATGGGGAATTGGATCGTGTAGGTGAGGGGCTGAGCCTCCTCCGTTTCACTGTATGAGCTGACATCTTCAAAGAATGAGTCGGCAGAAGTGGTTGGTCAAAGGGAAAGAATGGTGGAATGCTTTCGATAAACCCGAAATTTTTTTCCCGGGCGATAACGGGGATAACATTTGCTGACTCAGAGGGCGCAATCCACCATCGCCGAAATCGCATACTTTTTGAATAATGACTCCATATTTCCATTCTACTGTCCCTCTTTCCTCCTTTTCCTTCCTTATTGTGCTCTCATTTTCTTATCTCTCATCACTGGTTTCCGTGTCTATTGTTCATTGGCAATGCTTCAAGCACTAGGAGGCCCCGTGCCCCCCAACACCGACCATGTATGTATCCCGCAAATCCCGCGAATCCCGCGAATTGCCCCTCCATGAGCGGGTAGCCTAAATATGTATTCATTGATATCGATCCAGTGACTGACAATCTTGGAAGGCTGTCAGTGTATCCTTGCCAACATGGAGAGCCAATATCGGTTACGAGGAGGGAGAAGACTGGGTTATACGCAAGATGCAATGCGGGTATCCTCGATTCTTCGTGCACCCTACCATTCAGAAGCTCGTGGGGGAGATCATTCAGCGCTTAGGGGATCAGGAGACAGAAACAGCAACGCTCTTCCCATCTCTCAAGACCGCACAACTTTGTCATACGTTCATCATATCCAAAGCTTCCGACGAGCAATCGCAAAAGGTCCGAATTGTGAACTTTGTTCCCTCTCCGCATGCTGAAGCTGGGTCGACCTCGATCACATCCTCTTTGGTAGGTGTGATCTATCCGAAGGAACTTGCACCAATTGCAAAGCAGGTGTGGCAGCATTCCGGCAACGGGATCTCCAGTCGGCGGGGTGAGTTCTGTCTCCGTGCGCTACAGGATGGTTTCCTGGTGGAAGACAAAGGCTCTACCACATCCGAGTCCCTTTCTCAGCGACCTTGTAAAGGTCCCCGAAGATACCAAGGGCGAGGCTCCTTGAGCGGAGTTGCCTGGGGCGCTTCGACCCCCACGACATCATCGCCCCCTCCGGCGACTAATGGCGGAGAGGATGGCCGGGATTATTCTCAATTCATCGAGGAACGCTTTGGTCGCAACCTCAGTGCCTTATACGCCACACAGGCTAAAATTGCTGTTCGAAAGCGCATTGCTGGGGTTTTGACTGCTGATGTTGAGCTACCCGAGGCCTTAGAAACAGCTTCGTCGGGTGGTCGAGTCGATGATATCTCAGAGGAAGATGTTCTTCTCTACCCCACTGGCATGAGCGCCATCTTCAATGCTCATCAGACCCTGATGAACGCGCGGGGTCCAATGCAAAGTATCTGTTTCGGGTTTCCATACACCGATACACTGAAGATTCTACAGAAGTGGGGCCCAGGCTGTTTATTCTATGGACACGGCTCATCCGAAGATCTGGATGATCTCGAAACCCGGCTGAAGAACGGTGAGCGGTTCCTTGGGCTCTTCACTGAAGCCCCAAGCAACCCTGTACTCAAGACCCCAGATCTAGTGCGCATACGAGCCCTGGCCGACCAATACGGGTTTGCGGTGGTGGTTGATGAGACCATTAGCAATTTTCTCAACATCAACGTTCTTCCGTATGCAGATATTGTCGCTAGCAGTCTGACGAAGATTTTCAGTGGCGATAGCAATGTTATGGGAGGAAGTGTAATCCTGAACCCTCACGGAGACTATTACCAAAAGTTGAAGGAAACTTACGCTCAGGATTATGAAGATATCTATTGGGCAGAGGATGCTGTCTTCTTGGAGCGGAACAGTCGCGACTTCGTGACCAGAATCGACAAAATCAACTCCACGTCGGAGGAAATTACAGCCATGTTGAAAGCATCCCCTCTGGGTAAGAACATATTATTTGTTTTAAACTCCAGCAATCCACCATTCTGACCCCATTCTTAGTCAAGGAAGTCTACTATCCTAAATACAGCCCCACAAGATCCCTGTACGATGATCTTCGCAACCCCAACGGTGGCTATGGTGGTCTATTCTCTGTCACCTTCCGCTCGAATGCGGAAGCCATTGCATTCTTTGACACGTTAGAGGTCATGAAGGGGCCTAGTCTCGGCACCAACTTTACTATTAGGTAATATTTGTCTGCTCAGGTTAACCTTTGACAGTGAGAAGTGCTAACGAGTCGCCTGAATATAGCTCTCCATACGTTCTCCTGGCTCATTACGGTGAACTAGACTGGGTATGTGATATTGTCCCTCTCTAATATCCCGGGTGTTTTGAGCTAATCCACGGTTGTGTCTCCAGGCGAGGTCTTTCAATGTCGATCCCGACCTCGTCAGAGTCAGTGTTGGACTAGAGGACCTGGCCGACCTACGCTCCAGATTCCAGCGGGCTCTCGAGGCAGTAGAGAAGGTGAATAACTAAGGTGTTTAAGTGCTGGGAAATTTGACTAGTGGACAACCTTGAATGGCCTGTACCTAGGTAAGAGCCTTTCAGTTGTGGTGGTTGACTTATGAGTATGAGAAACATGAGCATGACTGTACAGTGTCACATATACAAGTACCTCGTCATAATACCTTCGGGAAATCAGCCCACCCACTCGTGGATCTGGGCATCACTAGATAGGTCGCCCTATAACATCTATATGCCCTACCTAGCCAACCCTACAAGACAATGGATCAATTTCGGGATGGTTTGGCGTACGATGTAAAGTATGTGACTTAGGTAACTTGAGTGGCCTGGGGTCGCGAATGAATAAAAAGATACCAGGGCTGTCAAAGTCAAATACTACACCTGTGAACAGCGCATATTCGGGGTATATACAATGGTATCAAAAGTGATCAAAGTTAAGACAGTAGTCATGAAAGATATCCAGCTCCATTGACATGCGTAACGAGATCAAGCACCATCAACGCACGGTCCTACTTAGGTCTGATATCAGAAATGAAATCCCCGGTGCAAGTTTGTTCCCGGTCAAAGACATCGGTGCTTCCAAGGTTGGAAGGTGGGTGTTAGGCCTGCAAGAGAAAAGAAAAGTAAAAAGAGGAAGAAAAGAGAGGAAACGGAACGTTCCAGCACATGCAACGCCGATCAGGATAGGAAATTTCAAAAACGGGAAAAATAGACATCGGGTCACGCGAAGCTAGAATGATTGATCCAGGGGCTCATCATTTCCAAAAGTACTGGTTGTCTGGTTGGTTACACCTCCCAGATCTCCACTTGCCGTTCTTCTTAATGCTTGAAGCATGGTTTCCACATTCAGTTCTCCACCGGAACCGGAAGAAACGGGACTCTGGGCCATTGCGAATGGACTACCTGGGGCTCGAGGTCCTTGACTAGGTGACATCTCCAATCCTATGAAAGAGGCAGCGATACTGGTGGGAGGAGACGTCCCAAGTCCATGCGAGGAGGCAGGGGAGCGCAGTGGAGATGGAGAACGGTTCTGCAACCCAGCTGCAAAGGAACTCCCAGTGACGGCGGTACTCTGGGAAAGCTCTCGGCCACCAGATTCACCCATCTCCGCGTGTTCGGCATTAACTACATCCGCGAAGGAGATAAAGCTTAGACGTCGCACATCATTGGTGTCCAAGACACCGTAGACTGATGAAACCTCGTCGGCATCAGTGGAGTGTATTTCAACACGATCAACGATACCAGATGATGCTAGAGACTGTTCCGCGGTGGATGGAGCAGGGGCCATGACCGCCGCAGGATGATGGAGACTATGAGTGACGATCTCGACTGAGTCCGGATCCAGCTGTTCATCCGTGATGGCGGCTGATGAAGCTTCGAGTACTGGTGGGATATAATTCTCCGTACGGATGTGCGAGGGGATCGACGGTGAGGCCTGTGATGGCAAGATATCCTCCTGCACGTCCCGTTCGAATATCTGAGAGGCTGGAGAATGAAGACGGTTATGTAATGGTGAGATTGCTCCGGGGGATGAAGAATGCCTATACGACGAGTACCTCGATCGGTCCGAGACATTCGGTGTTCGCAATACTTCAGATGAGCCAATGGGTGATACGGGTGACACAGGACCACTGCTTGGAAATCCCATTCCTGTAGCCAGGTCTTCTGAGGAATGATCTTTACCAACTTCGCGCCGTTGGCTCCAAGTCAGATGTGGTGGCCTGGGGCGCCCGGTCGACTCGGCCTTTCCGAGTATAGGCGAGCTCGTATCAACGGTGCTTAGCGACTCATTACCTGGCTGCAAAGGCACCGACCGAGGCTGATGTGACTGGGTATCTAGTGCACCAGATAAAGAATCATGATGATCCGACATGATGAACAAGAGGCAGAGGCAGAACTGCTAAAGCGGAATGAAGTTGTTAAGAACAAACCGCGCAAAAGCTTCTAGAAATTGCCGGCCATGACCAGGAACCGTCTGCAGACGCTTCAAGGCTCTTGGAAAATATCAAGAAGATTCACACGAAGGGTGGGAGAGGAATTTGAGGAAATTTAAGAAAAGGGGGGCCTGTGGTTTATCATCTTACTTTATTTGCCCAGGAGATGATGACATCCTGTGCCAGGTGATCAACGGGATGTTATGACGGGTATAAGTAGCTGGTACACTTAATTGGGTGCTGGGTTGTAGCATTACCATAAGTACCTGATACATCCAATCGGCGCCACTTATATTAGTTCTCTGTAACTTGCAGTGAAACTTCCTATCATACCGATAGGCCATTGTATACAAATTTCCAATTTAAAATGCATCCCCCTAGATAGGTACTGTAACTATATGTAATATGAATACTTGAAAGTTGGTTTTCTGCCAAGACTAGCTCCAATAATACGAGTCACGAGACCACCGAAAAAAGTTCCTCGAATCGAAACACGTCCCCAGTCGCCAGCTCCGTGCGACTCTCAAGTTCTCCAATCCCTACTTCATTGCCATCCACCCCCCTCAAAGCGTCCCCAATCAACCTTGTGTTCTCCACGTTCAAGGTTCTCCGTTGCGCTTGAAGATGGCAACCTCCATTGTGGCCCCGAAGCGGCCGTTTGTCACCCTGCCATTCCTGTTGCCTTCCTGGACAGATGGCCTCGCTTTAGGGTCCCGGCGCCATCAATCTTCCTACCGCCGCACCAAGCAACGTCTTCGTGTCAAGCCAGATGCTTCATTTGGCCCTTCACACCAAGGCCGTGATCACATCATCTACAATCCCCCTTCAAGCGCCCCCTCAGTCTATCATACCCCCAACAAATTCCTACCGCCCAATGATGTCCGAAGAGCCATGCGCCCCGAAAGCCCTCCAAGCTTCAATGCGAACAATCTTCCCAACGTGCATAAAATCAATGAAGAGGCCAAATACCACCTGACACCCTCCGACATCGAAGAAATCCGCAAACTCCGATTGAGCGACCCGATGACATGGAGTCGGCACAAGTTGGCCAAACGCTTTGAGTGCTCGCCGCTCTTTATTGCTATTGTTTGTGAAGCCAGTCCTGAGAAGAAGCAGATCCAGAAGCAAGTACTAGAAGCGGTGCAATCACGATGGGGGACGAAGCGTCGGATGGCCAGGGAGGACCGACAACTCCGCCGGGAGGCCTGGAACCGTGATGAGTGATTTTTCTCAATTCTCGTTGTTGGCCTTTTTGGTATCGTCTCAATTTTATTATATTTTGGCCCAGTCTTGGGATATCCATGGTTGGAGTTGGGCCAAAGAAGGTGGTGGTGGTGGTGTGTGTGTGTGGTCGCTAATAATGCGGCCTCCGTGTAAAAACTTCTATGTATTCTACACTAGCATTTGTTTCATATATTGTCATTTTCATAGTCATATTCTATCAATCTATTGATCTTGTATACCACATTTGAAGTTTGTTAGACTGACGCTTAGGAGAGCAATAGGGGGTCACCTGTCCAGATTACCTGCATGGTGATGGTGGATAAACAAACAAATTTGCACAGAGTACATGAGGTCCATATATATCAGGTGCTACATACAAGGAAAGCAAGCCCAATACAATTCATAACCGGAATGTTGATATACTAGATGAGGACGTAACCCACAGAAGCGCACGGTCGCTAGATAAGCCCTGCTTGTATCCATGGGACCATAATTAATCACCAGGACTGTGATAGGCGGCTACAGCCGGCACAAGGCAAAATCCCCAAGGTGCTACAGGGCTAATTACGTGATAAGAGACGCTTTCTTCTCTGCAATGCCCCTCTTTCCCCTCCGTCGAATCCCATCGCTTGTCAAACCTGGGCATCTCTCCCGGTTTTCTCATACTCCGCTCCCCTTTCATCGCTTCTTCTACGGGTACGTCAGTGACTCCAAAATGGCACCAAAGCTGGAGCCCTTCTTCAAGCAGTATGTTGTTTGCTATCTCAAATGTCTTTGTCAACCAAAAGGAATAACCAATGTTAACGTGCACGTTCTCAATAGGGTCGACAATTCGGCAGAGAGCTTCATTGATCGTGCGTAAACGATCATCCACAAGCTTTGTGGCTGGGAAGGGGAATTTTTTTCCCCTCTTGTTACAGCTTCGAGTGTTGAGGAATCATATCGCTAACGAACCATTGCAGGTCTGCGCAAGGCCGTTGCAATCCCCTCGATCTCGGCTCAAGATGAAAACCGAGAGGATGTATTCCGAGTGAGTTGATCCTGCTAGCCCCCCTCCCTTGGCACGAACTGATGGGATCTCAGATGGCCCAATTTTTGGCCACCGAACTAGAGGCCTTGGGTGCCGAGGTGCACCAACGGCCGCTGGGTAAGCAGCCTGGCAAGGAACATCTCGATCTCCCCCCTGTTGTCATTGCGCGGTATGGCAACGACAAGAACAAGCGCACCATTCTGGTCTACGGTCACTACGATGTGCAGCCGGCGCTGAAGGAAGATGGCTGGGCCACCGAGCCTTTCGAGTTGACCATCGATGACAAGGACCGGATGTACGGACGTGGTTCCACAGACGACAAGGGCCCTGTGCTCGGCTGGCTGAACGTGATCGACGCTCACCGGAAAGCTGGTGTGGAGCTACCTGTCAACCTGCTCTGCTGCTTTGAAGGTATGGAAGAGTACGGCTCCGAAGGTCTGGATGATTTCATTCAAGCGGAGGCCAAGCAGTTCTTCAAGGATACCGATGCGGTCTGCATTTCCGATAACTACTGGCTGGGTACTGAGAAGCCCTGTCTGACATATGGCCTGCGCGGATGCAACTACTACTCCATCAGCATCTCGGGCCCCGCTCAGGATCTTCACAGTGGTGTCTTTGGCGGCTCTGCTCACGAGCCCATGACCGATCTGGTGAATGTTCTGTCGAAGTTGGTGGATGCCCAAGGCAACATCCTCATTCCCGGACTCATGGATCTGGTGGCGCCCGTGACTGAGGAGGAGAAGTCTCTGTACGGGGACATCAGCTACACTATGGACAATCTCCACGAATCGCTGGGAAGTGAGACAGGCATTCACCCGACCAAGGAGCGGACACTGATGGCCCGCTGGAGGTTCCCTTCCCTGTCTATCCACGGTGTCGAGGGCGCATATTCCGCCCCGGGAGCGAAGACCGTTATTCCTGCTAAGGTCATTGGCAAATTCTCCATCCGAACCGTGCCCAACATGGAGAGCGCAGACGTCAACAAGCTGGTCTTTGACCACATTAAAGCGGAGTTTGCCAAGCTCAACAGCAAGAATAAGCTGGATGTTTGGCTGCAGCACGACGGCAAGTGGTGGGTTGCAAGCCCGAAGCACTGGAACTTCAGCGCCGCCAGCAAGGCCGTAGAGCAGGTCTTCGGAGTTGCGCCGGACATGACTCGTGAAGGTGGAAGGTACGTCAAACTACATCATCCAAATATTCCCCAAAATGTACAATGTGACACCACTAACTTGAATCTCACTGGGCAGCATTCCGGTGACCTTGACCTTCGAGCAAGCCACTGGAAAGAATGTGCTGCTTCTGCCCATGGGAAGCTCAACTGACGCAGCCCACTCGGTCAATGAGAAGCTGGACCGCCGTAACTATATCGAGGGAACCAAGTTGCTGGGAGCTTACCTGCACTACGTGGCGGAGGAGCCTGTCTCGGCATAAATGACTTCGATACAAGTAAATAAATGGCAATCCCAAATGATTTACGCAACACAGCTAAAAATGTCTAACCAAGGGCGTTTACTGGATCCCTTATGCACTTATTCACTTATTCACTTATTCACTTATTGAATTTTTCTTTTGAAAACATTGCACACAGCTAAATGCGCTTGAGTAGCAGTCACATTGGTGTGATCGCGTAGTTAAATAGTGAAGAGGGGAACGCTCGAAGGCAGCACACTTGGAGATGTGCGGGTCGATCCAGCAAGACAACAACAACCACACAAGCTGCAGCAGGTCGTACGAGAGACCTATGGGCCAATGCCCCTATATGGACTTGGAGAGGTGTAGAAGCGTGCTATTCAATACTATCTTCGAGATCCTAGATATACTCGGGTCCTGCATACCAGTGTACTGAAAAGCGGGTGTCTCAATACAGCCCGGAAAAACCTGGAAAAACCTCATCCGGTCTCCTCCGTAATATCGAGTAACAGGGGGTTCCCCACTACAATAGTAACTTATAGCAAGTTAAACTAAATACGCTGACTCAGCCAGGGGACGCGAAAGAGCGCGTGACGCGGGTTTCTTTGATTTTGTCATCTCTTTGACCGTTTGACTCTTTGATGTCCCCAGCCGACGACTGTTGCGAGAGGCATATCTATTTCTACGCCATGTACTAATCTCCTTCTTTTTCAACTGCCCCTTCCTTTGCCCCGTACAATGTCCGCCGTTAAACGTACACAGGAGTCTTTGGACTCAGGTGAAGAACAAAGTGACAGCGGATTGGAAAGTGCTGGATCAGCCGCCTCCCCTCAATCAGTAAGTGGTTCACGGTCAATTTCAATGAGGTGGGCTTGAACTGACAAAGACAACAGAGAAAACGGCCTCGCACATTGAACACACCATCTGAGCGGAATGACGAGACCAGCGATCCGGAAGCCAGCCCCCATTCCTCCCTTCTGGCCGAGGATGCGGTATTGGATGACGACGAATTAGAGCTTCATCAGACCCAAATTATTCAGGAGAAATACGCTCATATGCACAATGAAGAAAACACACCGTCCGACCACGGAATTCTCGAACGTGTCGACTGCTACAATTTCATGTGCCATGAGCACTTTTCGGTGGACGTGGGACCCCTCATCAATTTTATTGTCGGCAAGAATGGCAGCGGTAAAAGTGCGATCCTCACGGCACTGACGCTCTGCTTAGGTGGCAAAGCGTCTGCAACTAACCGCGGACAGAGTCTCAAGAATTTCATCAAGGAAGGCAAGGAGAACGCCAATATCATCGTGCGGATCAAGAATCAAGGCGATGGCGCATACCGGCCAGAAGTTTTCGGAAAATCGATCATTGTCGAGCGCCATTTCAACAGAAGCGGATCCAGTGGGTTCAAAATCAAGGCCGAAAATGGCCATATCGTTTCGACTAAAAAGGCCGAGCTGGATTCGATTACCGACTACTTTTCCCTGCAAATTGACAATCCCATGAATGTGCTATCTCAAGATTCCGCTCGTCAGTTCCTGAGCACCTCTAGCCCAGCGGAGAAATACAAATTCTTCGTTAAAGGTGTGCAGCTGGAGCAGTTGGATCAGGATTACCGGTTGATCGAGGAGTCTGTCGACCAGATGGAAGAGAAGATGCGGAGTACAAGCCAAGACATTGGAGTTTTAGAACGCCGAAGGGATATGGCAAAAAAAAGGCTGGAAATTTCCGATCAGCACGATTCCCTACGGGAGCGCATCAGGAATCTACGCAACCAGATGGCCTGGGCTCAGGTCGAGGAACAAGAACGAGTGAGTTAGCCGTCATTTTTGTCAATACCCTTGGCCTTTGCCTAAATAGTAGCAGATTCGTGATGCGCTGGAAGGAGAGCTTGTTAAAGCGGATGAACTTATCGCCAGGGCAGATGCCGCTCTCGGGGACTTTGATGCCAGGTTTCAGGCCGTTGAGACTGAAGCTGAAACGGCAACAGAGCATGCATACGAAGCCGACAGGGTACTCGAGGAGGCACGAGGTAAATTAGCAACCATCGATGAAAAGGTGAGGGAAGAAGGGGACCTGCGAACAGAACTTCAGGTATGCAACTTGCCGCGGCTTTCTCCAAAACATCAAGGTGAGGATGGCCCTTCTGACTTCTAATAGGTCCAACAACGCCAGATCAGGGACTACATCAAAGCCGCGAAAGATAGAATCGCCGATGGAGAGCGGATGATCATAGCCGAAAACGAACGCCTGGCCGAGGTGAGCAATGGAGGCTATGCTCGTAAGCAGGAAGAGTGCAAACAGGCTGCGAGTCGTGCAACGGCCGCTCGCCAGGAGTATGATGCTCACCGTGAAGGTGAAAATGGCTTGCGAGAAGAACTACAGCGGGCTGGTAAGAAGGCAGAACTGGCAAAGGAGGCCTGTGATGCCAAAGAAAAAGATTGCTCTGAAGCTGACGAACGCTTGCGGAATCTCCGCAAAGAAAACGGTCAAAGACGGGGTGGATACCATGAAAAGTTGCCGACTCTTAAACGAGCCATCCATCAAGAAAAGTCATGGACCGCGCCTCCCATTGGTCCTGTCGGTGATCATATCACCTTGCTTAAGGCCAAATGGTCATCCATCCTTGAGAATGCCTTGGGCCCTACTCTCGACAGTTTCATTGTGGCATCGAAGCGTGATCAGAATACACTTTCGAACATCATGCGTAAAGTGGGGTGGTGAGTCTTAACAGCGGCCTCTACGGCCTTTGAGTCTTCGGATCTGTTTTAACAAACATTAATACAGCGTATGTCCAATTTTGATTGGAAGTGGTGGTGATATCGATACATCTGCATCCGAGCCTGACCCCCGATACGACACGGCTTTGAGGGTACTGGAGGTAGGATGGTGCTTGAAATATATTCTGTCAGTTGTTACTAAACTTTTCGCATAGATTGACCATCCGATGGTTCGGCGACAGCTCATTATCAATCATTCCGTAGAGCAAATGTTATTGATTGAAAAGCTAGAAGAGGCATCCGCAGCACTTTTCGACGGCGAAAGGCCAATCAATGTGAAACGATGCTTCTGCATAGATGCAAAGGATAGGCGCAAAGGGCACCATCTTTCATACAATCGATCGGGCGATCCTAATCAGGCGCCAGTTGGGACGTTTAACGGTATCCCACGCATGAAATCTGACGCGGCCTCGCAAATCAGGTAAAAAACCCTTGCTTAGGCCTATCAAATGTTGAAATCACTGATTTTTTTCCTTTTTCCTCGACGCCAGTGCCCAGGAAGAAGTGATCCAGGATCTGAGGCGTCAATTGAATGATCTGAAGCAAGAACATCAATCTGCTCGTTCCTATGTCCAGAGCTGCAAGCAAGCACTTACTCGACATGAACGAACGGAAAATGAGTTGAAAGTGGCCATGCAACGGATGGAGGATGAGTCTGAAGCTCTCCGAGATGCCCTCGAAAAAGAGAACGCCGAGGAAGATGGTCGCTTAGATTCCCTCCAAGTTGCCCTGCAGGAAGCGGAAGCGGACAAAGAACTCAATGAAGGGTCTTTCACTGACGCCAGGATCGCCATGGAGAAACAGGTTCAAAGACTTAAGGAGGCTCGACAAGAACTAGCGGCACAGACGAACGAAGTAAATGTTCTGAAAGAAAACGCCCGTGTTGCAGAAAGTGAGCGGTCGGTTGTGAGCAACAAGCGGCTAGAGATTCTCAGTGAAAAAAATGCCGCCATCGCACGGATACAAAAGCAGAGAGAGGACAGAGACAAAATCCATGCGAAGAAAGAAGAGCTTGTGGAGCGAGTACTCTCCTACATTGAGAAGGCCAGCTTGGTTTCCGCGAGAGTTTCAGTTGACGAAGGGGAGACCGCCGAAAGCCTTGATCACAGGCTCCACAGGTTGCAGAACGACCTGAAGCGCTTCAATCAACAGTACGTCTTTCCCATTTGTTCTTTTTCGTTTGCTGATTATGGTCAGACTGGGTGCCTCGCGGGAAGAAATCGCCGCGGAAGCTGGAAGGGCGGAAGCTGCTTATCTTCAAGCAATGAAACAGATTGAAGAACATACAGCGATAGCTCAGGTACAAGCCGATGTTCTGCCATCTTGGAAGATAAACCCATTTCGCTGACTGGTTTATAGCAATTGAAGAACACTCTTCATGATCGCAAGAAAAGATGGGAGATATTCCGATCCCATATTTCCTCTCGGGCAAAGGCGCAGTTTACCTACCTTTTGAGCGAGAGAAGCTTTCGTGGTCGGCTACTTACTGACCATAACAAGAAATTATTGGACCTTCAAGTGCGTAACTGATGGTGACTAGCATGGCGTCCTACTAGCTAACTCTCTTTTCTCCAGGTTGAACCCGATATCACCAAAGATGATAGCACCGGCCGCGGTGCCAAAACTCTCTCTGGTGGTGAAAAATCTTTCTCGCAGGTCTGTCTGCTGCTGGCCCTCTGGGAAGCCATGGGGTCCCCCATCCGCTGTCTGGATGAATTGTTAGTCACCCTCTCTGGCTTGATGATATATTTATTGACTTATCCGGCTTCACAGTGACGTATACATGGACCATATTAACCGTAAAATGGCCATCGACATGCTCGTATGTTTCATCCTTTCTATCGTTCTTGCTGGTTTCGATGCTGAGCCATATACTAACTTTCCGACCAGATGATGGCTGCTCGGCGTTCTATTGGACGACAATTCATTTTAATCACTCCTGGAAGCAAGGCCGACATCACTATCGCCCCCGATGTCCGGGTAAAAGAGCTCGCTGAGCCGGAACGTGGCCAAACCACCCTTTCCTTCCAAGGGAGATGATTATGACGCTGTTTTGTTGTTATGGATTCTTTGCACTCTTAATACCCCAAATCTTATTTGAATCGCTCTGCCTTTTTGCCCATTTCCGCCATCTTCTAGGTAGTCTTGGTAGAGGAAAGTAGATGCAAAATAATGAATACATAGTCCATTGTTTGCTTTCCCGGCTATAGAACCATGGTAGTCACGTGGTTTGGCGGGACCTGGTCGTTGTCTTTCCCACTGAACTTCGACTTCTTCTGTCTCCAATCCTTTCACTTGCTGCACTCCTCATCCTCTCCATACACCAGTCCTCCTTTACCTTCTGCCCGAAATTTCAACATTTGATCTCATCCCTCATCATCACCCATTGGGCATCCAATCTGACTTTTCTTAACTCAAAATCCCCCTCTGATCAACCGCGGGACCCCAAGCCCCCACACCTTAACTCACCTCTACCATTTTTTCAGTCGGATTATCTAGAAAATCTTAGACGAAGAAATCTTGGTCGCTCTCTGAGATCTTTGTCTCGCTGATCAAGTTTCACTCTTCTACCCACCGATATCGTGAAGCGACAAGTTTCTACCCACGCCAATCCCCTAAGCTTCTTGCGCATCACGGAAAAAACACCGAAACTTGCTTCCACTCGTATCCTGCCATCTGTTGGCTTACTATCAGACCTTTTGACGATCGATTCCTCAAATACTCTCCCCTCTCGTCCCTCTTGATACCCATCGATCACCATGGCTGACGCCCTTGCCTCCCAACTTCACAATACCAAGCTCAGGTAAACGAAGAGCCCTTGCGAATTCGTTGTCTTTCCTGCTCGTGTCATTCTAATATTACTACCAGTGACGGAAACACAGAAGCAAAACTGCAGGATACACTGAAACTTCCTCCTAAGGATGCTCGTCCACAGACAGAGGTTCATTAATTCTTGCTCCCTTCAGGATCGAGAGCAGCACTAACTTGCCCTCCAGGATGTCACTGCTACCAAGGGCCTCGAATTCGAGGACTTTTACATTAAGCGGGAGCTCATGATGGGCATCTTTGAAGCTGGGTTTGAAAAGCCTTCTCCCATTCAAGAAGAAACTATTCCAGTTGCCCTCACTGGCCGAGACATTCTGGCCCGAGCAAAGAACGGCACCGGAAAAACAGCCGCCTTCGTTATCCCCACTCTTGAACGCATCAACCCTAAGAGCACCAAGACCCAAGCCTTGATCCTAGTCCCCACACGAGAGCTGGCGCTTCAAACTTCGCAGGTCTGCAAGACATTGGGGAAACACCTGGGGATTAATGTCATGGTCACCACTGGTGGAACCGGCCTGATGGATGATATCATTCGGCTCAATGACGCTGTTCACATCCTAGTTGGTACGCCTGGCAGAGTGTTGGACCTGGCCAGTAAAGGAGTGGCCGATTTGTCCGAATGTCCGACTTTCGTGATGGATGAAGCGGATAAGCTTCTCTCGCCTGAATTTACACCGGTCATTGAGCAGCTGATGTCCTTCCATCCCAAAGATCGTCAGGTCATGCTCTTCAGTGCCACCTTCCCGCTCATCGTCAAGGCGTTCAAGGACAAGCACATGCGCAACCCTTACGAAATCAATCTCATGGATGAGCTCACCCTCCGCGGCATTACCCAGTATTACGCTTTCGTCGAGGAAAAACAAAAGGTGCACTGTCTGAACACTCTGTTTTCAAAACTTCAGATCAATCAGTCTATCATTTTCTGCAACTCTACCAACCGCGTGGAGCTTTTGGCCAAGAAGATTACTGAGCTGGGTTACTCTTGCTTTTATTCGCATGCTCGCATGCTTCAGCAGCATCGTAATCGTGTTTTTCATGATTTCCGCAATGGCGTGTGTCGTAACCTAGTCTGCTCGGATCTTTTGACCCGTGGTATTGATATCCAAGCCGTCAACGTTGTTATCAACTTTGACTTCCCAAAGAATGCGGAGACCTACCTGCACCGTATCGGCCGTTCGGGTCGCTTTGGTCACCTCGGTCTCGCGATCAATCTCATCAACTGGGAGGATCGTTTTAACCTATACAAGATTGAGCAGGAACTAGGCACCGAGATCAAAGCAATCCCTCAAAACATTGACAAGAAGCTTTATGTCTATGACTCGCCGGAGAACATTCCTCGACCCATTTCGGGTCCCCCCCAGCCCCAAATCGCTGGTTCGCATCCCGGCAATGGCGATCGCCAACCTCGTCGCCAGAATCATCACCATCACCACCCCAATGGTGGGCAGTACTATAACCGCGGTCGGGGCTCTTACCGTGGCGGTGGTCGTGGACAAGGTCCTCGCCGTGGCCCCAACGATGCCAACAAGCCCGCTCTTGCCCCTGGACAGGTTGGGGCTAACCCACAAGCCCCTGTCTCCTAAGATTCGTCACTTCTCAATCTCGGGTCGCTCTCATGACTTTTTTCTCTCTCTCTCTCATGAACATGAGCGACCCCATGCAATGGCCGTGATGTCCATGATTGCACTGTTTTTTTGTGATCGCCTTCGCTTCTTGATCCTTGTTCTTCTGCTCCCCTTTTCTGGCATTCCTGACGGATTTCTGTCCTCGGGGACCCTTCTCTCTCCCGTCGCCGTTGCAGACTTGTGTTCTTCGTCACGACGAAACGGTGCTGGTGCGACATCTGTATCATAATTCCCTTGTTCAGTTCTTACGCGTCTACCTGGTTTCATTGCCACGGGGTTGGATTGGGGTTGAGTCTGAGAGTAGTGCATTTTCCGGTCCCGGTAATGCTCTGCGCCCCTGGCTTTCTGCGAAGGAAGTGTACATACGCTCGACTACCATGGTTTTATTTTTGACGGGTTTTGCACGATCGGCGTTCTCCATGCTCTTTCGGTCAATTTGGCGTTCTGGAGTTAATGGAGGTCCGGTTGATATGGCTTTCCCCGGTCTGGTTCTCTTTTCACTACCCTCTCTCGCCTATCTCGCTTGTCGAGGAGCCACATACCTACTCTACCACACGACACGGCAACACAACTTCGCGTCTCCTCTCAACTGGCCATCTCTCTTGACCTATCTCCGCTTGCCTCTTAAATCTGTGTCTTTCCACTTTCTCTCCCCCATTCCTCATTTCATCTCCCTAGACACATTGGCTTCGAAAACTACGGTTTTCATCCTTGACATCATTTCTGATCCATATAGCATATGGACTTCGTGGTTGGTTTCCGCAAGTGTCAACCCAACGACAAAAAGTTCAATCGAACAGAAAAGAAAGAAAAAAAACAAAACAAAACAAACGAAAACACAAAAAAGAATGGAGGAGCATTAGATGCAGGATACTGAGCATCTAGTGAATAATAAAGAGTCCCTCTGAACGTTTCGTCCCATATGTAGTTATTCCTAGTAGTCTGAGGTTGATGACAGTAAATTGCGCGGAGTGGGGCTGCGGGAGACCGTACGGATACTACGAAACCCCGAGGTCCAACCTTCAATCCACTTCACCGGGATCGCAATGGCTACAGCGAGCAAGGATACAAAGGTCAAGGTCTGTCCAGTCTCCGTTATCGACCATTCTCAATGCTAATACTTTGTTCCATAGCCTAGCGTCCTGCGCTCCATCATCGCGGGCTCCACAGCTGGAGCCGTGGAGATCGGTTTGCGATTCCACCCTCGTGTGTCATAAAACAAGAGCTAACCTTGCTGCAGCAATCACCTATCCTGCTGAATGTATGATTGCGCCCTTATTTTTTCTTCAAACCATATTTGGCTCATTGATACTTAGTCGCAAAGACCCGCACGCAGCTCAATCGCCGACTCCCGGACGGCCAGAAATTGCCATGGCCACCCTTCGGCTCGCAGTGGTACGCGGGATGCACCACTCTGATTATTGGTAATTCTCTGAAGGCCGGAATTCGTACGTCTTAGGATCCCTCGATCCCTCTCCCCGTCTGACTCTTGAGATAATCAGGATTCGTTGCCTTTGACGCCATCAAGGCGACTCTTCAGGACGAGAATGGCAAGATTTCGGGACCGAGAACGGTGGTGGCTGGATTTGGTGCGGGCTTCACCGAGTCCCTTCTGGCGGTCACTCCATTTGAGAGCATCAAGACCCAGTTGTGTGTGCTTCCCTGTCCTTCTCCACGTGACCACATGTAGACCTAATGACTGATATATGTATGTGTGACTCTTCAGGATTGACGACCGAAAAGCGGCAAAACCACGCATGCGTGGATTCCTCCACGGAAGTCGCATTATCTGGCAAGAAAGAGGTATTCGAGGCTTCTTCCAGGGCTTTGTACCAACTACAGCGCGGCAAGCAGCCAACTCGGCGACACGATTCACGGCCTATACCACCTTGAAGCAATTTGCAGAGGGCTATGTGGCTCCGGGGGAAAAGTTAGGAACCCTGAGCACCTTTGCGATTGGAGGCATTGCCGGTATCATCACTGTGTACGTGCCAATTTCCCACTTCATCTGTTTCCCCTTTAATTAACAGCCCATGCTAGTTACGTAACTCAACCTCTAGACACCGTCAAGACAAGAATGCAATCCATTGAAGCTAGTAAGCATTACAGGAACAGCTTCGTTTGTGCCGCCAGCATTTTCAAAAACGAAGGCTTCTTCACCCTCTGGTCTGGCGCTGTGCCTCGACTGGCTCGACTGATTTTGAGCGGTGGAATTGTGTTTACCATGTACGTGTCCCTATCAGTTGTCTCAGGGTTGCGCTTGATTTTAACATGTCCCTAATCCCATCTTAACAGGTATGAAAAGTCCATAGAGATGATGGATCTCGTTGATCCTCAGCGAAAATACATTTAACAGGATAGATCAATCGGAGTGGATTCTTCCCTTCTTCAATCGATATAAAATCTTTCACGTTTACATTGGAACATGCGCTATATACATATGGTATTGTACAATCATTAGGTCTCTCTACTTTTTGTGCTTGTTCTTGGCCAGATCTTCAGCCACCATGGCCTCGACCTCACGGTCTGCCATCCAAGTTCGCACGTTCTCCATGACTGTTTCCAATCCATCTCCTCCGTCCAAAACAGCATCCAGGTTGTGAATTGTCGTACCACAACGATGATCTGTGCAACGGCTCTGGCCAAAATTGTATGTTCGAATCTTGTCACCTCGGCCCATCCGAGCCACTCCACCCAAAACGCCTCGTCGGAGCTCAACTAGCTCCTGCTCTCGAGCCTCTTGACGGGCTTCGGCGATCTTCGCCCGCAGGACTTGCCAGGCTTTGCGGCGGTTGGCCTGTTGGGACCGCTCATCTTGCATGGAGACCACGGTGCCCGTGGGGAAATGGGTAAGCCGGATCGCAGATTCGGTCTTATTCACATGCTGTCCACCTGCACCTCCGGCTCGCATTTTCTCTATGCGCACTTCCTGGGGATCAATATAGTAGTCGCTCGTTGGGTCTTCAAAGTTCAAAGCATTGTCCATGCTACTTCCAGTTTCTGGAAAGCTCGGCAAGACCATTACGCTAACGGCACTGGTATGGGTACGGCCTTTGGCCTCTGTGGCCGGCACTCTTTGGACGCGATGGACCCCGGATTCCGTTCGAAGAATATCGTATGCTCCTTCTGCTTCAACTTCAATCACTGCCTCAGATAGACGATCCTCCGAAGGACCATCTTCCACGTCCTGTTTCAAAATCGTAGGTCGAAGCCCTCGACGGGAACAGAACGAAAGGTACATGCGTAGCATCTCATACGCGAAAAGGCCTGCTTCATCGCCTCCCGCACCGGGCCGGATTTCGATCAGACATGGAAGTGCCGCGAATGGGTGTCGAGGAATCAGCGACTTCTTCAGTCGGTCTGATATCGCGGGTAAAGCACCATTGGTTGAATGCAGATCCTCCGTTGCGAGAGAGCGCAATTCCTCATCGGTTTGGCGGTCCTCCAGGAGAGATTGTAATTCGACGATGGACTGTTATTTCACGCCAACGGTTAATGGGCGCCAGGGATGTTGGAGGGATGAACCACCACCTACCTCATTGGCATTATCCCATTCCTTCAAGGCAGAGGTGACCGGTGCCAGCTCACCAGCTCGCTTTGCAACTTTGGCATCGAATGACTCCGCCAGTCGGTTCGTAAGTTTCATATGTTCGGAGGCCAGTAATCGGGCTCGAGTTAGCAACACTGGAGACAGACCGGAGTCTTAAGAGCATGTTAGTGGTAGGTCAGGAAAGGCGAGACGGGTTATTTTTGGTAGGTATACTTACCAGAATGCGCTGTTCGTCTCGAGAATTGATTCAGACCGAATCGTGGCCGTAGAAATTGACCGCATCGTAACATTCTTGAAGAGAGAAACGAAACTTCTTTTCAACGTCGACTTGGGAAGTTGCTGGTTTCCGATAAGCGTAATTTATGTAAATTACGTGTAAAGGCCACGGCGTCCAAGGTCTTGTGAGCATCTCTCATTCCTACACATTCATATTTCAATCCGATTTCTTTCTCCTTCACTCTCCTTCACACTTATCGACCATGTCCATTCTTTTCCCTTGAACTTTAAAGTTACACAGCAATAATGCGCTTTTCATTTGACACACTCACGGCTGTCCTAGCCTGTCTATCGACTGGCTATGCCTTACAGATCACCCCGGATACGCCGCTCTCCGAACTGATCACCTCTGCCAAAGCACATCTCGCAAAGGGTTCACCCCGTGATGCCTTGGCTTATTTTGATGAAGCTATCTCGCGTGATCCGACCAACTACATTACAATCTTTCAGCGGGGTGCGGCCTACCTATCTATTGGCAAGAACCCACAGGCGTCCGAGGACTTCAATCGCGTGTTGGAACTGAAGCCAGATTTCGAGAGTGCCCTACTCCAACGATCGCGCCTTAGTGCACGAATGGCTCACTGGAAAGAGGCGCTTCAGGATCTTGAGCGTGCGGGGAAGAAATCGTCGCCAGATTACAAGGAGCTCGAAGTGGCGCGGGATGCGGCAGGACTGGCCATTACTGCAAAGCAGAAGGGTGACTGGGAGGCCTGTATCACACAGGCTGGAGTGGCGATTCTGAAAGCAAATACAGACCTGACCCTTCGGCAGACTCGGGCACACTGTCGTTTTGAGCGAGGCGAGGTAGAGGAGGGCGTCAGCGACCTCGCGCATGTCCTGCAGATCTCCCCTGCCTTAGTAGAGCCTCATTTGCAGATGTCTGCCATGCTGTTCTACGCACTTGGAGACAGCGATCGGGGTTTAACGCAGATCCGCAGGTGTCTTCATACTGATCCTGATTCGACGCCCTGCAATCGTCTTTATCGGCGAGAGAAACAATTGTCGAAGCTTCTCGGAAAGCTCCATAGCGCGCTGGAGGCACACAAGTGGAGTAACGCGGTCAAGCTCCTGGTCAGTAGTGGAGATGACAGTGGTCTGATCGAAGACATCAAGGAGGATGTCGCCGAGGCAAGGGAGGCCGGCTACATTCACCCAGCTGCCTCGAATAATCTATATATTTTCCTGGTTGAAAAAACGTGTGAAGCTTATCGGGCGGTTCGTATATTACATTTCCCGTGTTACTCGACCACAGTTGGACGCTAACCTCAATCTTTCTTGAATTTTTTAGATGAACATGGCTAAGAAGGCTGGACCTTATTGTGCCGAATCCCTACAATTGGTCCCATTCTCTCTCCATGGTCTTTTATACCAAGCACAATCTGCACTGGATGAGGATCGATTTGAGGATGCAGTGCGCACGCTCAACACAGCCAAAGAGCATCACCCCCACTTCCAGGAAATTCAGTCTCTTCTGCAGAAGGCGCATGCGCTTTTGAAACGCTCCAAGCAAAAAGATTATTATAAGGTGCTGGGTGTGAGTCGCGATGCAGACGAGCGAACGATCAAACGGGCTTACCGCCAGTTGACCAAGGTCAACCATCCGGACAAGGCTGCCACACAGGGTGTGTCCAAAGAGGTAGCGGAGAAGAAAATGGCATCCATCAACGAGGCCTACGAGGTCCTGTCTGATTCGGAACTTCGGACTCGGTACGATAACGGGGACGATCCAAACGATCCCGAGGCTCAGCGAGGAAACCCCTTCCAGCAAGGGAGTCCCTTTGGTCAAGGTGGTGGTCAACAGTTCTTTTTCCAACAGGGTGGACCGCAGTTCAAGTTCTCTGGTGGTTTTCCCTTCCGTTAATCCTTTGGTATTTGATTCCATTCCCATTACCATTGTAGCACATATTGCGGTGTTTCTAGGAGTATCTCATGTCGGGTCTTTAACGGGCATGACTTTGATTCATATGATAGGTTTCCAAGCTGGAAAATTCTTGACATTTTTGTATTCTCGTGAGACGGTCATAAACTCCTTGCGCTTGAACAACCCCCATTCTCCCACAGATTACGGGCTAGTTGGTTTCGTAGACATGGATCTGATATCATGATTGGGGTGCGTTAGTCAGAGGCACATAGCTGACCTGGAAGACCTTCTCCTTGTGAACCGAACCATCTGCTCGTTTATCGACAACCCAGATGTATTGTCCTCCGCTAACTCCGGGGCTTGCATCCGACTCCACGGGGATAAATAGTCTGCCCGGGGCTCGCAATTGCTCAATTAGAACTGGGTGAAGCGTCTCTGCCGCTGCACCAACGTGGATGGCGTCATATGGGGCATCTTCTTTCCATCCTAGACGTCCATCCGCCGTGATAAATTTGACCTGTCCCGAGTCCTGTAGCTCTCGGCCCTGTTCGGATTTGTTCATGTTTGAGCGGGCCAGCTCCACCAGATCGGAGATATGGTCGATACCAATCACTTGGCCCTGCTCCGATGAGCCAGGTGGGCCGGTTACCAGATTGGCCAAGACGTGGGTGAGGTACCCGGAGCCAGATCCAATATCCAGGACATGGGCTCCAGGTTGGAGGTGGTTAATGAGATATTCACATGCATGACCATGCATGTGCGGTGCGGAGATCGTTGCCCCATGTCCGATGGGCTGAGGCGAATCGGAATAAGGCCGCGTTGGGGCATAGTGAGCCCGATCAACCTTTGAAAATTCATCAGATTTGCTCCTTTTCTTCATGTCTCTTTCCTCGTGGGATGGGGGAAGACCCTTTCAGACTTACGCCTAACATGGCTTCTTTGACGCGTTCATTCTTAATCAATCCGACCTTAAACAAGTTCTCAACCAACTCGGTGTTAGTGGATCCAGAGCAGTACCAGGCCATTTTTAGGGTCCTTGTTCGTCTGGGGGTTTGGAAAATTCTGGAAAGTCGGCTGAACATGTGAGGAAGTAAGAAAGTTGAGTGGGAATGAAGTGAGAGAATCAAGATGGGATCGTGACGCCATGCTCTCCTCATCTCTCCACGTGACGCTAGTATTCGGGAGGTTTATTTATCCTATTGATTGAATTGGTTTTTTTCTTTAAAAAGAAAAGAACTTTTGACATGGTGATAAGTATATTTGATGATTTTAGAGCTAGGTACATGGTCACATCCTGTGTATACGTAGTGGCTCTCTATATATACATCCACCATGGACAATTAAGTCATTAGTCCATAAGAAAAACAAACGAAAAAAACTAGAAGCCATAAGCTCATAACTAGATAAGATTCAAAATACAAGTAAAACACAATATATAACCGACGAACCTATGTCAAACCTCCAGAAATGAAATGATAATTGAACTGCCAAACGGGTCAAACGGCCAAACTTGCGGGGCGACGATCCACAGCTCTTTTCCTCTCACACATCACACACACATCACAAATCATAAATCATAACCTTACCCTCTCTCAGCCATGTTCGTGTGGATATAACTATCATGAAGCCTCCAGTTTATGAAACCAATGCTCAGGCCCCTACCACGATGCATGCTATTCCAGAAACTCACGTGGATGTGGATTTCATGATTATGGACTATCTTGCCTGTCTCGCAATTGACAGCACGATCGTGGCCATCGGGAGACAAACACAAGGCCTAACTATAGAGGCCGATGAATTGAACTGGCAGATTGATTCACTAAAAGGTAACCGACAGCGGAGAATCCCTTGCGCATGCTTTACTGATGGCGCCACAGGATTTCGGACATTGCTGGCATCAACCCACCTGGAGACCCCATTGCCTCTGGACCTGGCCATTAAACTGCAAATACTGACAGTGGCAGACCAGCTTCGGCATTACATGGCACAGGGAAACCAAACTCCTGGGGACCACATGCGACTGCCGACCATAGGAATGGCATTCATGGGTCTCTGCTCCACAGCATCTGCAAAGGTGTCGGAAACTCGATGGTTTGATACCGGTGCCCGCTTCATGGTTCAGGCGGCACTTGAAAACCAGCGCGAAGGGGGTCAACCATCCGAGGACTTGCACAAGCTCTACTCATGGACTCCCAGTGAGCCTGCCCAGACTTCGAAGTGGGTTATCTCCCGGCAGAGGTACGCAGGTGAATTAGCGGATGCAAGTGCATTTAATGGAGCGCAATCGGTAGCGCTGAAGTATCCTCTTCTGGAGTTCAAAGCCATCGTCGGGTCATTCCTCCGCGATCTAATGACTACCTTGGATGCCCCGATCCTCATACAGGTAGAGCGAGGTCGGCTCGACGGCCTAAGCCCAGAAGAAACACAACGTCTGAAGGCCCGAGTTGGCTTGCGCTGAAACCGTCGATCAGAGCATGGCCACCGTTTGGTCAGAAACCTCTGGGAACCAGGTACCGGCAAGCAATTATCAGACTCCGCAGAAGTTTGTCATTCAAGGCGACATGGGAGAAGACTCCAATCTACTGGTCTACCGAGCCTCAACATCTATACCTTACTGCCGTTGTCGAGGTGCCGATCACCGCAAGACAGCAAAGTCACCATGACCAATGGCCAATCAAACTGCCGCTTCACCCACCAACGCCACAAGGAAAACGGAGATGTCTACGAGTCTCCCCAAATGCCAGACTGCCTGTAATGAAATGGCAGTTATATTTGAAACGGATAATCTACACAGGGTGCCAAATGGCTGCTCTAAGCACAACAAACAAAAGACAGCCAGCAGGGTAATGACGGCGTCATTTACCCGAGCAGCATGCGCCGCGGGTCCTCGATGTATTCCTTGACCTGCAATGAAATTAGTGGGCGTTTCAAACGCAGGGACCAAATGACATACCTTGACGAGGAAAGTAACGGCCTCGCGACCATCCAGGAGACGGTGGTCGTAGGTGAGAGCCAGGTACATCATCTATCAGCAACGAATTGTTAGCTTGCTCTCCAGAGGCAGGGCGGGATGGATGGATGATTTTTACCGGGCGGATTTCGATCTTGCCGTTCACGACAACGGGCTTGTCCTTGATAGCGTGGAGACCCAGCACGGCTAGGAAGACATCTTAGATTAAGGCTTCGGGGAACGAATGCACAGAAGGACTCACCAGTCTGAGGCAAGTTGATGATGGGGGTACCCATCAGGGAGCCGAACACACCACCCTGGACCAAATTAGTAATTGTCCAATCAAATCTGGAAAAGATGGGAATAATAAACCTACGTTGCTGATGGTGAAGGTACCGCCGGCCATATCCTCAATGGTCAGCTTGTTATCACGAGCCTATATAGCCTTCGTCAGTGTTGTGCGCAACATGATCAAACTCTCACAAGAGTGCCTACCTTCTTGCCCAGATCAGCGATAGACTGCTCAATGCCCACGAGATCCATGGTCTCAGTGTTGCGGACAACGGGGGTAACCAGACCCTTCTCGGTAGCAACGGCCACACTGATGTCGACGTAGTCACGGTAGACAATGGTGTCACCGCCGTTAGGACCCTCAATGGAGGCGTTGACGGCAGGGATATCCTTCATGGCCAGGACACAGGCGCGTGAGAAGGCGCTCATGAAGCCCAACTTCACACCAGTCTTCTTGAGAACGTCATCCTTGTAGAGCTTACGGAACTCCATCAGCGAGGACATATCAACCTCGTTGAAGGTGGTGAGAGAAGCGGCAGTGTTCTGAGACTGCTTCAGGCGCTCGGCGATACGGAGACGCATCCGGTTCATCTTGACCTGTAGTGATACGAAGAACCATTAGTCCTAAGCTCAACAAATCCGCGCAATGCGTTGAAGGGAAAATAAAAATAAAAATAAAAATAAAAAACATACCCGACGCTCCTCACGGTTGCCCAAAGCAGGCTTGGAGGTCTCGGCCTTGGGGGTCTCCTTAGGCTTCTCCGGGGCGGCAGGCTTAGAGGCCTGTGTCTGGGTCTGGGTCTCCTTGGCCTCCACAGGCTCCGGGGCGGATTCCTTGGGCTTTTCGGAAGCAGGCTCCTGAGCCTTTTCGGGAGCGGCCTCCTTCTTGCCACCCGCAGGGGCGTCACCCAGCTCCAACTTGATCAGGTCCTGTCCAACGGTGACAGTATCCTCCTCGCTCACAAGGAACTCCTTGATGGTACCGGATTCCGGAGCGTTCACTGAGACATCGATCTATTGTGCGAGACATGACGTTAGAAGTTTGCAGATGAGCGACAAACGAGTCGAGGACTTTACCTTGTCGGTCTCAATAGTGGCAATCTCCTCATCACGTTCCACAAAGTCGCCAATCTCTGAAAAACTTAAGTCAATGTCTATGCGATAAAGATCCCGACAAGGGAGCGAGATTCATACGTTTCGAGAATTGCTTCAGTGTACCCTCTGTGATCGACTCGGCCATCTGGGGAACCTGGACGATCTTGTCGGCTACAGGCGAGTAAATTTAGTACGGTATATAAGCCAATGGAGAAGTGTCAAGACAGGACTCACCATAAGTGCGGATCTGGGAACCCACGAAGGGAGCAAGGTTGCGCGAGACATTAATCCTGTTATTCTTTTACATTAGCCAATTGCGCCCGCTTCTCAAGGACCGGAGATTTTCTTTTTACCCTGAGGAAGCCTGCAGCAGACCAGAAGCTCTAGGGGTAGCATTGGATCGGGTCACAGTGGACAAGCTCCGGGCACCGCTAAGCCGGCTGGGACCGCGAGTGGCCCGGGTCAAAGTAGCTAAGCGCTGAGCCGAAAGGCGCGCAAGAGGGAGTCGAGCAGCCATTTTGTATAAGAATTGTAGGTCAATGACAAAAAAAATGAGATGGAGGCACAAGAAACTTGGAGGAAAGGGTACTGAAGGGAGAGGGAGAGGGAAAAAAAAGCGCACGCCCTGACGCTGTTACGTAGCCGAAGCCAAAGACTCCCGAATGCCGAGATGCGGAAGATGGCAGCGGAGTAATGTTCTTACGTGATCCAGGACCGCGTAGGGACCTACTGTGCACTTTCGGCACGAATGAGCTCCATCAGAATAGTCAACCCACTGCATCATCAAATCCCTCCGATTTCTTTGTTTTGACCCGCGGCTTTGTCCGAGTGATTTGCGGCGCTACAAACTCCTTACCAACGTACCCCTTTGGGTTCTTGATTCTGACTTGCCAAAAGTTGTAAATTATGTCCGCCTCTGCCGCTTTGTGAGTCTCCCGCGACCGGCGCAATTGACATCCTGCATTTCCTCCAGTGCTAACCCATTGTAGGTCACTCTATCGGCGGTCTCTGAAGCAGTCCCTGGATTGGGCTGTTGACCGTCGCGTATGGCGTGGACAGGCTGTCTATATCCGTTCGTTGTTCGAGGCCAACAAGGACGTTCGTGACCCTCGCCAGCAACAGGTACGCGCTTCATTAACCTCTCTTGGAACACCACTCGATCTCGGCTCACATGGGTTCAGGTTCTGCTACGCGAAACAGAAAAACTACTGCAAGAATGGAAACACCCGGATCCCTATCGCCCACCAACCGCCCCTGGAGGTATGTCTCTAAATATATGGGCTATTGGACGCTCACCGTACTGACATGGACTACAGGAAACAAATGGGAACGAAACCTGCCTGCCCGTATTCTACCTTGTATGTGGACTATCCAATCCTCTTCTTTCCCTGAAAGTTCCGAATTTCGGCATACTGATTTAGCGCAGATGCGGCTCCTCCGGCCACCCACTGATGGAACGAATGTTGGGTTAGTTGAGACTTTTTGACTGTTTTCTGTTTTCGGAGCAAAAACAGCATGTTTGTAATTGAATTCTGGGCATCTGTAAACCACAATGAACCCCTTTCTATATCAAGATCGAACCGCAGGATAGCAGTGGTTTCGTAATGAATGGGGATGAAGCTGGAGAATCATTTGAAAATGATATTGGAGAACCATCATGAAGAACCAGGATTTAAATGAATGCAAATTGAATGGTATCAGATCGACCTAGAATTTTCATTGATTCGGGCGTTCGCCCCTAGGCTATCGGAGATAAAAAGCTGAAAATCCCATTCGAACTAGCTCGAGTTCGTCGGTATCATTCCATGCCCATAGGCATAATGTACAACCAGGAAACTGAAGAAAGAAAACGCAGAGCCATAACGTGCCCGTCCCATAACCCCATTATCGTGAATGAACCAACCCACGCCGGAAAACAAACAAATCAAACCCGCGAAATAAAAGGAACCATCTACAGCTCCTGGCTACCCTTGGCGGCCTTGGGGGTCTTCTTGGGGAGGAGGTCTGGGGGATTGCGTTAGCTTCTGAAGAATGCTTGGAAGGCATGAAGACCATGCGGGTCGATGCGAGAGAAGACGTACTCTGGTGGATGTTGGGGAGGACACCACCCTGGGCAATGGTGACGTGACCCAGGAGCTTGTTCAACTCCTCATCGTTGCGGATGGCAAGCTGCAAGTGACGGGGAATGATACGGGTCTTCTTGTTGTCACGGGCGGCGTTACCAGCCAACTCGAGAATCTCAGCAGCGAGGTACTCAAGAACAGCGGCGAGGTAGACGGGGGCACCGGCACCAACACGCTGGGCGTAGTTACCCTTGCGGAGCAGACGGTGGACACGACCAACAGGGAAGGCCAGACCAGCCTTGGAAGAACGGCTGAAAGAAGAATCGAATGTTAGGTGGATCGTACTTTTCAAGATGGAAGTGGGAGGGTGTTTAGATTTCATGCGTCCAGGCGCGTAGAATGGATGGGGAAATCAAAACAACCCCGAAGTATGAACTTACGACTGAGCGTTCTTGCTGCCGCTAGCCTTGCCACCAGACTTTCCGCCAGTCATTTTGATGTGGATTTGAGGGGTTGGGGTTGAAAAAAAGGGTGAGGTATAAAAGTGGTTAAAAAGTGGTAGATGAAGCGTGAGATGGTAAAGGTTTCCAAGAAGAGGGGGCGTGGAGGAAGCGGAGGGACTTTATAAGGACGCGGTGAGGGTGACGTTGGCCCTGTATCAACGAGACTCAATCAGATCACGCACTCGCTTAGAAGAATGGACCAATCAGCATGAAGATCACGGCCGTGCGGGCATACCAGATGTGGGTTAGTGTGGTAATATAACAGCGATACATATCAATACGCGTGACCCGCGTGATCTATAGGCCTGGGTCCCCAACCATTCCCTGCTAAAAACGCGTCTGGTCCCATTTTAATCATACAGATCATACAGACCCCAAACGGTATTGAAATTCGGCCTCCTTTTCTGCACTCCCAGGATCAACTGCCCGTTGGCGGTCGAGTATAAAGACCGCGTTCCCCTCCGTCACCGCGTTCCTCTTATTTTTCCTTATTCCATATCTGCTCTCCCCCATCACTCCATCCACTTTTTTCAACCTTTTCAACTCTTCCAACTTCAACCTTTTTCCATCCATCATCAAAAATGGCTCCCCCCAAGGCTGCTGAGAAGAAGCCCTCCACTGCCGGCAAGGCTCCCGTTGGTGGCAAGGCCCCCGCTGAGAAGAAGGAGGCTGGCAAGAAGACTGCCGCTGGCACTGGCGAGAAGAAGAAGCGCGGCAAGACGCGCAAGGAGACCTACTCTTCCTACATCTACAAGGGTGAGTTGATCTTCCTGTATTGGATGCAAAGTCGCGTTCATATGCTGATGTTTTGTTATTTCCAGTCCTCAAGCAGGTTCACCCCGACACCGGTATCTCCACCCGTGCTATGTCGATCCTGAACTCCTTCGTCAACGGTATGCAAACTTTCCCTGTTTACCTACCATTTTGTTTTGGTCTCCCATTTTTTGGGGTTTCATTTTTCTGACTCGTAATTTTCAGACATCTTCGAGCGTGTCGCCACTGAGGCCTCCAAGCTGGCTGCTTACAACAAGAAGTCCACCATCTCCAGCCGAGAGATCCAGACTTCCGTTCGCCTCATTCTCCCCGGTGAGCTGGCCAAGCACGCCGTCTCTGAGGGTACCAAGGCTGTTACCAAGTACTCTTCGTCCGCCAAATAAGCAGGCTCTGGGTTTTTCGTTTCTTGCGGGATTGCTTTTGTTTTTACTGCCTCCTGATCTTTTCCTGGGCTCTGAGGCGGTCGGTTATGGGTGTTTTGCGGGTTTTCTAATGTGTCATGGGATGGTCTCGATTTTCTTTTCCCCAATGGGCGACTTTTTCTGATGGTTACTGCTCGATGCGCGCGGTGTAACATAACTCGGGTCTGGGGCCGGTTACACGGTTTAACCTCCCCCTTACTAGAACGCGAAATACCAAATGCTTAATCGCATTCAAATCTCTTTATATCTACATTACGCGGCTTTCTCACCTTATTTCACGGGTTTGTATATATTACTGACTTGGCTTGCATTCGATTCTAGCTACTTGGATTTACAGATTTGTTCACTCCATTTCATCGGAATCGTCCAGAGCCTCCACCTCATCGACCGCTGCCTTCCGACCGGGTCCCTGATATCCTTTATCCAGTTGCGTCTCTCCCGTCAAAATATGAATAATTGGCTTCCCGGGGCTGGATTGCACCCGTTGCTTCCAGTCCATCCAGTCAGCTTCATCTTTGATCAAGAACCCAATCAGCATGCTCGGATCCATATCTTTGAGATGGATGCGCCGCAAGCGGCGAGTGTGATAACTTCCTCGTTCCTCTGCGGTGTATGGCTCGTCGGGCTGGTGACGGGGAAGCGTGGGGCGCGTGGTGTGGGGATCAAGGAAGAACAGGTGGGAATCTTGAACCCCCACGAAGTAGTGCGATGCGGAGGGCCGTCCACTGATATCGATTATGGTCAGCTCAACTATGGTGTCGGATGGATGGGAACATACCCCGCTACCCCTACGGACTGGGGGTACTTCAGAGCCGCTTGCAGCCCGTCCCAGTATACCGATGTGACTTGCTCAATTCCCAGTCGGAGGCCAAGAAGAATAAGGGTCGGTTGGAATTGCCCGTTTTTACTGCGTGCGAGCCGAATGAGCTGATCTTCGTAGACGTCGGAGGTATCATTTGTCACGTAGACCTCGAGCTTGGGGAGGTTACACTCGGTCGACAGGATACTGCCAGGCTGGGGTCAGCGGGGCTAGTAGTTCTCGTGGCTGGATACATACTGAATGCACCGGGCAGTTGCCGACGGACCAAACCATTCCCCGGGATATTTCCCACACGACTCGGCGCCATGCTGAACAAATCGATGTATTGAAAATGGAGCCTCGGGGTGGTCGGCAAATAGCGCTAATAGCTTCGACTCTTCCTCCGGCTGATCACCTCTTCGCCAGGCTAGATAGACGTATTAGCTGTGTCAGCCTCTGAGTAGTCCGAATCCAGATCCCACCTCTGCCTAGTAACAGGATACAGAGTGTGTTTGCCAAAAGGCTTTGTCCAGATCGAATCATGCAGCCCCACCCTGTATCGGAGGTGAAGCCTTGCGAGTCCATGAGCTGGGTCCGTAGGCGCACACCCAACGTCATCAGGGATGTCGCTTCAGGTGAGTGGTTACGTGGGATGGGAGCAAAGTTAGAGCGGTATGTCATCCATATTCGTGATTCGAAGTCCATCAGAAAGGCCTCGGGCCATGCACTCCCGTTCGTATCGCGCAGTACTTCGGCTGACTGTCCAGTACTATGATTCTTGGCTGTTCAGATTTCAGCAGAAGCTTTCAGAACGGAGGAGAATATGTTGTTCATAGGGACCAATTTTTTTTAGGATCAAGCATGGCATACCTGTGGTGCTGGCGTTGTCGAGTTCCTTTGGGGGACGTGGGTTATACTGTTGACCCAGACACCAGATTGAGGCCTCTGGCGCGGTGTCATTCTTGGGTTCGGGGTCCCAGAAATATTGTACTATACGCTTGCATTTTTCCAGATCCACCCCTGTCATTTCGGTGGTATCCCTCTCGTGGTATGTTTATTAGGTGGCGTCGTGTGAAAGGGAAGACTGGGGAGAGATAGTCGCGGGGGAGAGAAAGGCTCCACCTATGAATATATATATCACCCGTGATAACCTTCCAGTATGGATTAACCTTTAAAGGAACAAAACCTGAAACCAAAATCCAAACCAATACCCAGAAGCTGATCACATAGCTAGATCCAGCCCCAGACGAAAGTCTTATTTAATAATCCTCTTATTACTCATAAGATAAGGGATCGTGACCATTTATGCCTGACGTCACCGTACTATACGTAGGTATCGGGCGTGAAAGTATGAAATGACAGTTAGTTGGGATTCATTTGACTTTGACTATGTATTTGGGCCATCATATTGTATTTTTGGTTTGAATTAGCATTTCTACGTAGTGAACAGTTCATTAGCTAATGTATGATAATAACTACTCTACTAACTAGCGGCTCCGGAGTGCGTACGTACACCGATACAGTGAGGGGTCCAGAATCCTGCCCACCGCCCTCCCCACCCGATCGCGCCCTTTTCCAACTCTCAACTTTGAGGGTTTTTATCCCCTCTTGCCCCCTTCCTTCTGTCCACCATTCCTCAAGTCCTATCTCCAGTATGGCTCGCCATGGCAAGTCAAAGGCTCGTATGAAACGGGCCCCTGCAATGGCTAGTCAGTATATATTTTATCCCCCTGCAAAATCCCCCAAGGCTTACCATATGAAAGAACCATCGCCACATCGGTTTACTATGCAGCAAGAGGCCCGTAATACTGAGACACATACCCGGAGCTGGTCACAGAACAACCTTCGATACAAAGCAGTTCAGTTCGTGAGCGCGGGACAGTTGCAGCGAACCGAGCAGGACATCGAAGAAGAAGAAGAAGAAGAAGAAGAAGAAGAAGACAGTCAGATAGAAACCCAGCTGGAGGTGACAGAGCTGGAAACTCAAGAACTGCCGGATGCAAATGAAGATGACAGTGACAACTTATTCTTTCTTGATGCCACAGGGGAGGAAGTTGTGCATACAGGTCTTCCAGACCCGACACTGCACTCGGATTCATCTGATATCGAAGGCAGTGAAGATGAAGTTGTGTTTACGGGACGTCGGAAGCCCGTAATGATCGAAACAGACGAAGCGGAGCTCCGAGAGTACCTGCAAACGACCCAGAATGCGCTGCCCCGGGCATCGACCAGCTCAGAAGACGGGCAGCCAAATCACCAGGCGATTATCACTGAAACACATTTCACGCTCCGGACACAAGAGACACATAATTCGCCACCAGACGAGGAAATCCACAAAGCAGCAGATTGTATGGCTATGGCTAATATAGACCACGGCCTCGACCAGGAACACACTCAAGTATTTACCGAAGCTGAAGGTGGCATCGGGGTGGGTAGACCCCTCTCAGGACTAGAGTTGGCCACCGAAGGATCTCAAAGCGTCCAGGCACCAATGTCAGATATCCAACTGGAGCAGCATGCTTCCAAGGGCGAGCCAGTTGAAGACGCGGAAGTCATAGGGTCGATCGATGGTAAGGCTGCTTTCCGGCATTATTCGGATCGGTGTGATCCAGAACCCTCCACTCCTCCCCAAACGGCCGATGTTAACACGAAAAACACAGTACTTTCCAAAATGTACCTGGACACCGAACCGGACTCGTCATCCACCTCGGAGGGCGACGACGTCAACCTAGATTCACTTGACGAATCTGACGAAGATTTGGATGATATGGACGATGAGGGGTTACTCGAAGAATTGGCCACCAGTTACTCTGCTGGGAAGAAGGGCGGCCGTGGAAAACATACCTTCTTATCGGCAACAGCATTCGCAGATGCGCTCGACGCAGACCCCTACTATGGTCTCGACATCATGGATTTTGACCGGCCCAGTCTACAGAAAAGATCCAAGGGCAAAAAGCCACACCTGCTTGAGGGTATTATACTGTCTGACAGTGATCTAGACAGCAGTGACTTAGAGATCCTACAAGACGTCTGGGAAACGGACCGCAAGAAAAAGAAGGCCAAGAAGCAGGAGCGAGAAGAGCTCCGTTCACAAGGCTTGTTAGGCAGGAAGTCCGCAGACCCGGATCTGAAGGTTAAATATGCCAAGGGGATGAACATGGATGATCTGATTTACGAGATTCGGACGTTCCTCCTGTCCCCGAAGAGCAGGTGTGTACACCAATTACTGACTGCCCCAGTCTCCTCAATCTCCCCAATCTCCCCAAGTTATCTAACCATGACAAAACAGCCTTGCACTGCCACCCATGACTAAACACCGCCGAAAGACCATCCATGAGCTGGCAAATAAAGTGAATTTGAAATCGCAATCCCGGGGCAATGGGTTGACTCGCTTCCCCATTCTCCTGAAAACATCCCACACCCCCAAGTATACTCGCAAGACTATCCCTCAGTTTGACAATCTTCTGTCTGGAAGAAAGCTGAATCGTCGGCTTTACCAGTCATGGGGGCCGGATGCGTCCAGGCCAATCAAAGCTAAGCGGAGTGGTGGCGGTGGTGGTGCTGTGTCTTATATGGACGGCGATGTGGTTGGAGCGTCGGCGCCAGAGATTGGCGCGGGAAATCGAGGACGCGCCATGCTGGAGAAAATGGGATGGAGCAGCGGCACGGCTCTTGGAGCCTCCAATAACAAGGGAATTCTACAGCCTGTTACCCAAGTGGTCAAGAACTCACGGACGGGTTTAGGCTAGGGAATTTTGATGTTTCTTCTTCTTTCTTGATGCCCTTCCGATCATGTCATACACGTAGATATAGATATACAATCAATATAAACTGGTCTTTCCTGCAGGGGATTGGCTGGGCCTCCCTTAATTCCTGAAGAAAAAATCTCTGCTGAAGGCGCACCTCACCGTTTTTTACTCTTGGAAGTTTTCAGTGGCTGTGCATGAGTCGGGTTTTCTTTAATGTGAGTGAATAACTTCGTTCTCGAAGGGAAGGTAGCACTGCAATTTGCGCATAGAATCCCCGTAGCATGTTCATCACTCTGAGCAGCTTTTTTAGCCCGCTTTTGCTTGGCCTTCCCCATTCGAGGGGCAGCAGCTGGTCGGTCATCGACCCCAGAAGAGGATAGCTGCTCAGTCAATGGGGTCACGGAACTATCTTGCTCTTGCAACAAATCAACGTCCGAATGAAGTCTAGTTTGGATGGATTCTCTCGAAGCGTAGTCGTCATCCTCGGTGAAGTTTGGAGAACCCTCCTCAGGGTCTGGATGAGAGGATGACGACGGGTGATGAGCGTCAGTTTCTGAATCGGATGGAGGCGTCGTCATGGGTTCCATATGCTGGTCGCTCTCGGCCTCAAGAATGACAGAGCCTTCCGACTGCTCGTCAGGAGAGATCGCAGCAAGAAAAGCATCGCCTTCACTTGGGATTGTAGCCTGGGATGTGCTGGTGTGGATGGTTGGTTCCAGATCCAGATCTTCGTTCTGCGCTCGCATTTCACGACACAGTTGCTTGACAGCCTTCACATGTTTCTTACTTCGTTCATGAGCCTCAAATTGCTTCTGACTCTTGAAGTTCTTGTTGCATGCCACACATTCGAAGTTCTCAATCTCGCTCTCGGAGCTCTCTTCTTCCTCGATCCCGGGCTCTTCAGATCGAGCCCACTCTGGAACAACATGATCGCGCATCTTAGCCTGATTTATTGCTCGGGATCGGGCCGCCTGGGCGGCTGCCGACTGACGAAGAGTCTCTTGACGTTGAGCTTCACTTTGGGCATTCGCCTTATACCGCGGGTCCCGTTTCTTGACAAAGGCCACCAAGGACCGAACTGCATCATTGAACTCGCGAATGCCTTCCTCTCGAAGGTGTCGATTCTCCTTTTCCATTAAGCGTCGCACTCGACGATCTGGTGCCTCAGAGTAACGATATGTATCCTTCCAAGCAAACGATTTACGGGTAGAGAATCCAGTCCAGGCGGCGTAGAATGGACGCACGACAGACTCAAAGCTATCATCACGACCACCAAACGACGGATAATCCACCATATATTGACCATCTGACTGGCAGGCCAGTCGCTCCTCCAGTGCCAGCTGGGTGAACTGTTCTCGAAGGCCACCATAAAACCCGGTTGGTAGGTCGGAGAAATCCATTCGCGGACTGAATTTCGAAAAAACCTTCAGTACCTCATCCGCTGTCGTATATGATTGTGGACCTCCATCAGAGCCTCCCTCAGTCCCTAGGAACGCGTCGCTGTGAGAGTCATACCAAGCACGCTCTTGTGGATCGGCGAGGACCTCATATGCGGATTGAATTTCGGCGAACAGCCTGGTGGCCTCCTCGACATTTCCATAATTTCGATCGGGATGTAGTTCAAGAGCCTTTCTGCGGTATGCTTTCTTAATTCTGTGAGGGACAAAAGAGTCACATTAGTCGAGATGTGTATTTGTGTAGGGATTTCCTCTTCTCACTCGTCATCTGTTGCCGTTTGAGTCACTCCTAACAGTTCATAATAATCTGTCTTTTGGCCCGATTGACTTTGTGGCTCTGAGGCCTTGGAGCCTGTAGATTGAGATTGACCCATTCAAAGAGTTGGAGCAAAGAGGAAGGTTGGGGGGGGGGAAGTTTAGCAGTAGAGGGGGAAACAAAAGATCCAGTTCTCGGGCTTGGCACAATTCCTCCGCATTTCCTAATCTCAGATCATGCCCTCTCATCCTCAAGGCGAACAAAGGTCCAACGCTGGCGTTGACTTCGCCCTGTTTACTGATAGTGAAATCATTTGATCTATCATATATCTTCTATTTTAGTTTTTGAAGATCGACAGCAAACTCCCTTCTCTACGAGTCCAGAATCTCTTTGATCATACACAGGGATGGTTCTGTCTCTGAATCACCTCCCAGAAGAAATCCTTCATTCGATTCTATATGCATCTCCACCCCGATCTGCTGCGGCCTTGCAGCAAACCAGTCGTCGATTCGGAAATGTGACCAGGGAGCCTTTGTTATGGCGTCACTACTGCGAGACCTCTTTCAACTCCTGGGATACACGACATGGAATCTCTCGGAAGCTCACTGATCCGGTATCATCGGTCGACTGGAAAGCACTGTTTATATTAAGATCTAACATCGACCGTTCTGTCTGTCGACTTCTGGATAGCATTCTTGCTAGCCAAACAGGGCGCATCGAGAAATTTCGCGCGGTCATTGATTTTGGGTTCGATGCTCAGGACACTCTTGTTTATCACAGCAGGGTAGAATCGGGTGAAGATCACTTGGCCAGAAGGTGAGAGCCTAGATTCTCCTCCATTTCCCTTCTCTTGTGAGCGGGTAGGGTTGACTAGGGTTTCAAACATGAAGGTACTACGCACAAGCGCTTTTGACCTGCCTTCATCGAAGTATTGCAGTACCCGAATGGGCCAAACTCAGACGTGGGGAGCCTGTCGCGCTCGAGCGTGCCCTGGCTGCTTTTGATCTCTTTATTCCAGAGAGTGGATTTGGAGACTTGGATCAGGTAGCATCCCTTCCTCGCCTGCATCTAACCGGCACTGATAACCTCCAGGTTCGGGGTATATTGGACGATGTTGTCGCCCAATTTTCTATTTCCCATTCTGATATCAATGACCTTCGGCCTCGAGAGAAGGCGCTATTGCTTGCGACATGGCTCCAGGAGAAGGGTTTTACCGGAATCGAGCCGGGGCGACCATATCATTCTTTGGAGCATAATTTCCTAGGACTAGCTCTGACAAGCCCGGGTCATAATTCCCTACCATTAGTCTCCGCCGTGATCTATTGTTATGCGGCACAACAGTTAAGAATGGACGCCCGTCCTTGCGGGTTTCCATTTCATGTCCATGTCATTATTTCTCCGCCACCTGGCTTGGACATGGATGGAAATCCGCAGATTGGCGAAGAGCCAGGTGCCCCCATGTATCTAGATCCGTTCCGAGGAGCACGGGAGACTCCGGTTGCTGATCTACGAGATCAGTTGGTCTTTCTTGGTGCCACTGATGCCGACCAAGCAGAGTTCCTGGGTGGATCGCTACCCTCGCAGATTGTCTTGCGCTGCAGCAAAAACATTTTGAATTCTATTCACTCTACATCTCATAGTCCTAACATTCCGGTCACCTCGGTGGACGTGGTGGGGGCTAAGTATGCCGCCCTGTGGTCGTCGATGCTTCTCTCTGGGGACTCTCGGCCCATGGACCTGAGGCACCAATTGCCCTGGTTGATGGAGTTGTTCGCTACCGACTTTCCATCTGACATCTTTCTGGTGGAACAGCACATCGTACCACTTTTTCGTGGACTCTTCGAGCACGAGCATATCTTAGAGAGTCTTCATGTTATGCGAGCGGTGGATGAGATTCCAAAACAGGTCCGGCGACGGTCCAGTGAGAATAAAAATATACGATACAAGGTAGGCCAGGTTTTCCAACACCGCCGTTACCATTACCGGGCCATAATTACTGGGTGGGACTCGGAGTGTGGTGCTGGAGAGCAATGGATGCGACGCATGGGGATTGATCGCTTGCAAGCGGGCCGGCATCAGAGCTTTTATCATGTTCTGTGAGTTTACTGTTCCTCGACTTTCCATCTCCTGAATTGCCACTTACTATGAATTTCAGTGTCGAGGATCGAAGTGTGCGATACGTTGCGGAGGAGAACATCGAGCTCATCTTGCCGCAGATGATGGAGCTACCGCAAAGCCTGATGAAGATCGCGGGTAAGCATTTCAAACGGTGGGATGAGACTACCCGGTCCTTTGTCAGTAATGTGCGTGACGAGTATCCGGATGACTAGCTGCCATCCGATAAAACTCAACTATGGATGCTGCAAGCGCGGCTACACGGGCTACTGTTCGGTGTCTAGGATGAGCCATCTAGCGAGCAAGAGTATTCCATTGGGATTATTTAGTTTGGTCAGACCGCCACCGTAGCCAGAATTCAGGAATCACATAAAGTACCACAAAAGACACAACGCAGCGCAAAACAAAGCAGGGCTTCTTCTTCTTCCATCATTTCAGTGCCATATATCGCATCGCCAAACTGCTGATGGCCGAAGTGATAGGAACCGACACCACCCTGAGCAACACTGAGCAGTAAACCAGCACGGCTCCCAGCGGTCTAAGCACATCGGGTCTCCACCAGGGTGCCACGGCGGGTAACGGACCATGCACTTTCCATTCTCTCCACAATACTGTGGTTTAACGCAGTCCCGGTTGTTTACACAACCTTTGGTGCATACCCCGTCCACACAGATAAAGCTCCAGGGACAGTCAGGATCCAAGACACAGAGCCTCTCTGGATCTTCGCCAGCTCTTGTGTTGAGGGTGATAGAGGAATTATGTTGATATTCGGTTGACTTGCTACTGCCTGCTGGTAGGTGTCCAGATACTATGTTATATCCATCGTGGGGGTATGGTATGAAATGAATCATATAATAGATGAGAAGACCCAGTATAATAGTGATGAATAGTAGGTAGGAAAAGGTGTGGCCCCGCTGGGGGCTAAAAGACCGCATGGTGGAAAAGATGGTCGTAGTCTTAAATCTCTGGATGGTAAGATGGGTTTAGGAGTTATCTAATGTTATAAGAGCTTATGAGGTGATATAGGTAGTATAGATAGCTATTTTAAGGTTAGTGTTTAGAGATCTAAAGAACTTCTTAATTATAACATTACTTAGCCTATTTTAGGTTAGTGGGTGGTGATCTAATTTACCTAATTAGGTATAGTAAGGCTTTTTGATACTTGACGTAATTTATAAGTAAGCGGGCCACCTCCTTAGCCAGGCCCGACCCTAAATAAATTATTATAATTTATACGCATATAAATTAACTGCATTAACGTATTATTTTTAATATAAAAGCTGTTTCAGTTAAATTAGGTAGTGTATTCTTTCATACCCTTATATTCTATAATATAGTTAAGTACTGTACCAGAGCCTGAAATTAAGGTTTTCATAATTAGAGTTAAATAGTTAGCTAATTAATCAGGGGCCAAACTTAAGACTAAATAGTAGAGTAAGCTAGTTATTTTAGCTTTACTATAAATATCCCTTCTAGATATACCTTCTATTACTTTAAGATTATATAGTGTTAGTTAGCTTCTCTATTTAAGAGCAACCATCTCTTGGCAAAAACGTATTCCTGCAATATCTCGCCAACCAGAGGTCCTAGGGCTTTAAGACCTAGTTCAAAATCTTAATTACTTCAGCGGCTACCGTTTGATCCTGATTTTACGGGTCAAAATGGCAGCTGTTGGGGTTCCGCGCCCGAACCATGGTTTTCCACCCGCGGATCGTGGGGAAAATCAAAATTTCGGAGCGCCAAGACCAACCAGGACCCCGACCAGGGACGACGCAACAAGCAAGATGGATCAGCTCATCCAGGGAGCGGATGCAGTGATCCAGCATATGGAAAATACCGGCCAGGATGAACCAATCGTCACCCGGTTCGCTATCACGGTCCGCCAGTTCGCCATTGAGGCGAAGAAGGGTAGCAGCGGAGCTCAGGGGGAGATGGCCAAGGTGATCTCTGCTCTTGAAGCAATTGCCGCTGACACCCAGAGATTAAATACCAGAATTGATAGCATTGAAAAGTCCGCCAGTTCGTCCACCGCAACATCCACTTCGACCCTGTCGTCCACAGACCGCTGGAAAGCGTTCCGGGCGGGTGCTTGGCACCACACGACAGCCTCCGCGAACCCCCCCATCAACCGCAGCGATGGCACGGCATCGCCAGGTGTGAGCGAGGTCGAGCTTCGGGAGGACCGATCCATTACGGTCAAGGTAGACCCATCGTGCAGGGACAAGATTCGGCAAATGGAGGCAAAGACGATAGTGGGCAAGGCTGAGCAGTTACGGGAAAAGCAGGCCAGGAAGAAGAGCTCTGCCGCGCTGGCAGGAAACGCCTACTTCTGCGCTGCCCGAGTGCTGCCATCCGGTGACGTCTCGATGCTGGTCAATTCCGCCGCGGGTGCGGAGCTCCTCCGTCGTCACACGGAATGGGTGAGTCTGTTTGGCCGGGCAGCTCGAATCCAGAGCCCGTCATGGGGCGTAGTGGTCCATGGATTGCCGGTTCGGACCTTCAAGCTCACACCTGAGTCGCGTGAGGGCCTGGTTAATGAGATTCAGCGGCAGAACGGGCTAAATTGGGATGGGAAAGCGGAGATTGTCTACCTGGACTGGCTCACCCGCCCCCGTGAGGGCCAGCGCGAGGTATCCGTGGTATGGAGCTCGATAGCCCGGTCGTGGCGAATCAAGCTATCGACCAGGGTCTATATTGGGATTCGATTCAGAGGTCCATTCGGTAGTCATTTTCTGTCGTGACGGTAGAGTTAAGCTGTGTCGTAAATGCCAGAAACCAGGGCATGTTCAATCACACTGCCCACACAAAAGCTTTATATGTGGTCACTGCGCGGACGAGCACCCGACCTGGGAGTGCCCGTCCACCAGAGGCAGCACGATTCGAGTTAAGTGTGCTAATTGCTCCGGGAATCACCGGCCTACGAGCCTTGACTGCCCGGTCAAGAGGGAAGCGAAGGCGAAGGCGGAGCAGATCCGTGCGGAATTCCCGCCATACCACCGAGTCCCACTCCATCTCCGAGCTCCTGGACGAACGGCAACTACAGCTACAGCCCCGGTAGTGGCAGTTCCGGCAGTAACAGTTCCGACAGCGACAGCTCCAGCCCGTGCTCCGACTCATGCTTCGGCACCGCACGTCCACTAACAACCATACACCCGTCTATGGTCAAATTCACGCAACCAGCCGGACTCGACGAGTCAGTGCATGCACCAGCGGACCAGTTCGACTTCCAGTTCAATAGCCTTCAAGCCAGACCCTCCAAGGCCCGGGGCCGACCCAAGGGCTCCAAGAACAAGTCCAAAGCGTCAACCTACAGCGACAAGAGCCTTCCAACGCAGCCCGAGCCCACGGAGAACACCCTTACCATCACCAGGCGTGCTAGGAGCTCTCGCTCTCAGCAGCACGTGCTCCAGGACCCCATATCGGACCCGGAGCGTCTTCTACAGCACAAGAAACGTCGGTTTGAAGAGCCCCAGGACGTCATGGAGGAGGACCAGGAGCTGCGAGCTCGCACTCCATCTCCGGCTCGTGCCCGTCTAATACCGGACAACGTAGCTCTGCGACTACTCGAAAGCGCGAAAGAACAGCTCGGTATCCAAGACCCACTAAGAGAACAGCTTACCCGGTTAAGAATCCTCCCACCGCATCCTCCAGCACCTATGCCCACAGAAGAGACGCTCCCGCCGAGTCACGGGCTACATTTCAGCGATATCATCGATGCGGATGCATACCATATCGGCAGCACGCCCCCGGAGGAGGAGCTCTTCCACGAGGCTTCCGAATATAGCGACGACCAGCATGACGATAATCTCCCATCCAATGAATAACCTCCAAATCATCCAATACAATGTGAACAAATCACAACCAGTTATGGCCTCGTTTCTCAGGGATCGACACGTATGGGAAGCCAGACTTCTCGGCCAATTCCATGCGGTTGATCCCGACGCCATGGGATTCGAACCAGACCCGGAGCAACAAGAACAACCAGCATGATATAGGAAGGTAGTGTGATGGTGGCAGATGAAATGTGGATCGCAGGAAGAAGGGCCAGGTCCCCTTTCTTCCCTTGAGAGGCAGAAATTCGACGTAGGAGCGGCAGACCGGCCGGCGAAATGGTCATGTACCCGGGGATGGTGTGTTATAGAGGAAGTGAGGCGGAAGTGAGGGCAGAGTGAGAAAAGAAGAGGACATAGTGGTGCGAGGGGTGTGGGAAATGGGAGATGCGGAGATGCGGCGAAGTTGCGGAGCGGGACGGAAAAACGAAGTTGCGGGCGCAGCAGGTGCAACAATCTCAAAAGGAGTTTGGCAGACACAGCAGGCCTCCCAGTTAAGCTGGAAACGAGCTGGATGCTGGTGGCTGTGTCACTGGGGCGGAGATTGACCTTCCTTGATATAATTTCCTTTGTTTTGACGTTCCTGTACCTAATTTTCTTGGTTGTGGGCGACCGGGGGTAAAAGTGGGCAAGCCCTAACTTCAACTCCATGCACGCATACCTGGGTGCAGCGCACCATTTCGCCGCCGGGCAGGCCCGGCAGCAACCCCGCATAGCAGCCATTACTAGAGGCAAGCTAGATCGGGTAAATGAATTCTACTACTACTACTACTACTATTTAGATTATTAAAAATAATCTTTAAGTAATTAATTAGATCTTTTATATCTTAATATAGATTTAATATATTAATTATTAATTATACATTAATATATAGATTAGTCTTATATTTATAAAGGTCTAATATAAAGTAAACTTAGCTTTTAGATATTATATAATAGTTAATATTAAATAGCTTTTAATATATAATAACTATCTAATAATTAGTATTAAGGGATTTACTAACTTTATTAATTACTATTAATATTAATTTAGTAATTAGGCTATCTATATTATCTATTCTTTAGTTCTATATTATATTATAGATCTATTAGTTATATTTATTTATAATAATATCTTAATATATAATAGCCTTATTATATTTAATCTTATAATTAATATTAAGTTCTATTTTAAGTTAATAGAGTTTCTATTATATTTTCTTATCTCTTATTCTTTAATAATATTCCCTCTAGATTAGTTTCTTCTAAATACTATCTAAACCTTTAGCTATAATAAGGTATAAGGAATAATTAGGAGTAGAAGACTAGGTAAGAAGATAGTAAAAACTAAGTAAGGATAAGTAGAAGCTATAATTAGATTAGGGTAGGATTATAAGAGGATTAGGGTAAATAAGTTAAAATATAATTAATATAGATTTTAAATTAAGATATACCTATTAATATGGTATATATTAATATTAAGACTAATTCTTAAGGAAGGAAAGATATAGTATATTTCCTCTCCTTAAGTATTAGAATATATAGTTTATATTTATAAAATAAAATAATTATAGAATTCTAATAAAATAACTATTAATTTATATTAAGCTAATTATTATTTAAATAAGGTGAATAAGCTAATTATAATAAGCTTATATATAGTAATCTAGATAATTCTAAAGAGTTTTAGACTTATAAGAGTATATCTTCTAATATTAATTATAAATTATTTACTAAATAATACTAAATTAGATTAGATCCTTAGTAAGACTTAATCCTAATTAACTCTATCTTAGAAATTAGGTAAATATAATCTATATAATTTCTTTCTTAATAACTATTCTCCCTCCTTTATAGAATCAACCTTAATTTATAATAAATATAGATTTATTAGAATCTAATAGAAGTTCTAATAATTGATATTAAAGAACTATTTTAGTTCTATATAACCTATTTTCCCTTTATTTAATATAGATATAAAGTTATTATTAAGAAAGAAATTATATAGAATATAGTTACCTATTTTCTAAGGTAAAAGTTAATTAGGATCTAAAGTAGAAGTAATTAGTAAGAGATCCCTTAGTAATAGATCTTTTAGTAATTAGAGATAGATCCTTTAGTAGGATCTAATCTAATTTAGTATTAATTAGCGATTAGTTCGTGATTAATATTAGAATATATATTTTATAAGTCTAAAACTCTTTAGAACTATCTAGTTCACCCCTAGAACTCTTTAGAAGTATTTAGTTTGCCTTATTAAGCTTATTATAATTAACTTATTCGCCTCCTTTAAATAGTGACTAGTTTATTAAGAATTAATAGTTATTCTATTAAAAATTAATAATTAGGCTTATTTGGCTTATTTAAATAGTAATTAGCTTAATATAAATTAATAGTGATTCTATCACGAATTAATAATTATATTATTTAAATTAATAATTATTTAATCTTATAAATATAAGCTATACTTCTAATACTTAAGGAGAGAAAAGATACTATATCTTTCCTTCCTTAAGAATTAGTGTTAATATTAATATATATACTATATTAATAGGAATATCTTAATTTAATATCTATATTAATTATATTTTAATTAATTTACCCTAATCTATTTACAACCTTACCCTATTTAGGGTAGATATTAATTATATTTTATTTTATTTCCCCTAATCCGCGTTTAGCTTTTACTTATTCTTAATTAGTTTTTTACTATATTCTTACCTTGTCTTATACTCTTAGTTATTCCTTATAATACTAAAGGCTATTTATTAACTCTAATTATTATCTAATTTCTAAAAGCTAAGTTTATTTTATATTAGGCCTTTATAAAAAATAAGACTAATCTATATATTAGTCTATAATTAATAATTAATATATTAAATCTATATTAAGATATAAAGGACCTAATTAATTATCTAAAGATAGTTTTTAATAACTTAAATTATACTATTAAGATATATATTAAATATTAGATATTAGTAATAAAATTAAAGAATAACTTTAATAACTTCTTAATAGAGTTTATTAGGTCAATAAAAGAATTATATTAGCCCTTAGACTTTAGATAATATATATTTTATAATAAGCTATTGAATATAATATAGAGCTAGATAATATAAGTAATTAATAATTTAGATATTAACTTTAATAAGTTTATATATCTTTATTAATATATTATTTATAATATTATCTTATAGTAAAAAAACTAAGATATCTTATAAGCTATAATTAATATATCTATTAATTAGATATTAAGATTATAATTACTACTAGAATCATAAAGAATAAACTTCTAATATATTTAAAGCTTATAAATATTAATAAATAAGCTATATTAATAAAAGAAGGATAATACTTTATTTATAAAAAAAAGAGATATATAACTTAAGACTCTCTAATTCTACTATTATCTTAATAGATTAAAATAAAAAATATAATATTATTAATACTAAAGATTATAGATTAGATATTAATTAGAGAAAAATCAATACTTAAGAGAAGTCTTCTTAAATATTTCTAATATAATTATAAGTACTATTAATTTAAAATAATCACTCTTTATAAAA
Source organism: Penicillium sp. IBT 16267x (assembly GCA_028828865.1). Classification (NCBI taxonomy): domain Eukaryota; kingdom Fungi; phylum Ascomycota; class Eurotiomycetes; order Eurotiales; family Aspergillaceae; genus Penicillium; species Penicillium sp. IBT 16267x. The sequence goes on from JAQJZQ010000001.1 coordinate 2,750,093, forward strand.
AGTTTTTCTATATTAATAATAATTATAGTAAATAATATATCTTTTTAGATTAATATATTTATAGATTATAGAGTAAATATATTAATTCTAATATATATAAATATTATTTTAAAACTAATTCTTCTTAGATTAAAGATCTAGAAATTAAAGATATTAATAACTTTATTTATATTTAATAATTAATTATTAAAGATAATTATCTATATAGTTTAGATATTATTAATTATTATAGAAAGAAATAAAACTTGATTACTATATTAATTACTAATATTTATTAATATAGTATAATTCTTGATTAACTTTAGTATACTAAAAGAGATACTTTAATTGATTATAAATAAATATAACTTATTTAGCTAAAAGTAAAGATAAAAATAGAAAAGATTAAGATTATAAAAGAAGAAATAGCTCATACTATTTAATAATTATATTTATTAATAATTTTAAAGAGAATTATTAATTAAAAGAATTAGAAATATCAAAAGAATATAGATTAAAGAGACTAAGTCTTTAAATTAAATATAATTAAGGATTCTATAATTAAGTCTTATAACTATAATTATTAGAAAGATACTATAAAAAAGATAGAATAAATCTTAATAAAGAAAGAATTTATTTATAAGATTTAAGTTCCTTATATAAAGAATATATTAATTAGTAATATTATAATTATAGTAATTAGCTAAATAAGATTTAAAAGATTCTCTTAAATATTAAAATTAGAGATCTTTATTATTAATATAAGTAAAATTAAATATATAATCTTAGAGCTTTTTAAAGCTATAAATTAAGATATAAAAAAAGAACTTAAAGAAATTTAATAAGTTATTATTTAATAAGTTATTCTATAAAAATACTATAGATATATAGATATATTCCTAAGGATTAAATCTAATATACTTTTATTACATAGAAAAAATATAGATTATAAGATTAAACTAAAAAAGAAAGCTATATTGAAATACTATCTATTATCTAAGATATCTATAAAGTAACTTAAAGTAATAAATATATATATTTATAAAAATTTATATAAAGACTTTATTATACTAAGTAATATTCTCTTTATTTTATCTATTTTAATAATAAAGAAGATTAATAAAGAACTCTAATTTTATATTAATTTCTAAAAGTTAGATGTAATAATAAAGAAGAATCTATATTTATTATTATTAATTAATAAGATAATATAATAAATATATAATATTAAGTATTTTATAAAACTAGACATATAATAAAGATATTATAAGAGATATATAAATCTAAACTTAAAAGATCTAATAATATTCTAAATAAGATATAGATTATATAAATATAAAGTAATATTCTTTAGAGTTATAAATAGACTAATATATTTTTAGAGATTTATAAATTAGATTCTTATAGAAATATTAGATATATTTATAATAATCTTTATTAATAATATCTTAATTTATAATAAGATCTTAAAAGAATAAAAATTATATAAAAAAAAGTTATAAAATAGCTATATAAAACTAGATTATAAATAAACTTATTTAAATATAAATTCTATAAAAAAGAAATAAAGTTCCTTAGTTTTATTATTAATACAATAGATAGGATCTATATAGATCGTAAAAATATTTAAGTAATTTAAAAATAAGAATCTTTAGATATAATAAGAGATATATAATTATTCCTTAGCTTTTATAATTTCTACTAAATATTTATTAAAGACTATAATAAGATTACTAAACTATTATTTATATTTATAAAAAAGGAAGTATTATAGTCTTAGATAAAAAAGTATTAAGAAGTATTTAAAAAACTTAAGAAACTAACTAAGATATTTATATTAGCTTACTATAATTTTTACGCTTAAATCTATATTAAAATATATATATTAGATAAAGTATTAGAAGATATACTCTCTTAATAAATAAATAAGAATAAGTCTTAGTATTTAGTTATATACTTTTTAAAGATTATATATAAGGCGAAAAAAGCTACAAGATCTATAATAAAGAACTTTTAGTAATTATTTATATCTTCTAGAAATAGAAAGTAGAACTTATTAGATTAAGATAAATTAATATTATTAAGATATTTATTAATTATAAAGCTCTTTAGTAATAATAGAAGAAAAGAAGACTAAACTTTTAATAGATTTAATAGAGTTTAATACTATAAGATTATTAATTTAAGGTCTAGTATTAGATTAATAAGAAGAATATTTTAATAAATATAATTTTCTATAAATACATATTATAAAAAAGATAATAAAAAGAATTTGTATTATTACTAAAATAATATTAGAAACTAAAGTACTTAATTATATTAATTATTATAAATAAAGAATGAAATCTAATTAATTAAATTAGATAAGTAAACTATGAATATAAAAGTCTAAAATAAGAAGCTATAAAAGAGTAAGATAATAAATAAATACTTAAAGAGAGTCTATTATTCTGTAAAGAAAAGATAATAGTATTAAAATATAAAGATCTTTAAATAGGACTTCTTAAAATTTACTAATAACTATTTATAGCCTATTTAGATATAGATAAGACTAATTATCTACTTTTAGTAAGATATTATTAGTTAAGATAGATAATAAATATATAAAGATATATTAATTATTATCTAGTCTGTAAATAAATTAAAGTATAAAGGGACTAATCTAGATTATTATAATTATTATCTATATTAAATAAACCTTAATAATATATAATAATAGATTTCTATTTATTCCTAAAGAATAAAAAAGACTTTAATAATATAATAATTATAATAGACTAATTAATAAAATAATAGATCTTAATTCCTTATTATAAAGATATAGATATAGTAAAAATAGCTAGACTACTAATATAATATATATTATAATAGACTAAAATTCTAAGTTTAATTATATTTAATTAAGAATTGTAATTTAATTTCTTATATTAAGAAGAATTTTATAAGATCTTAGAAATTATAAAAAGATATTAATAACTTAATATTTATAGATAAATAAATTAATAAATTAAAGTAATAAAGTAATATATTATATAAAGAAAAGCTATATATAAATTATTATTAAGATAATTAATTAGATTAATTATCTATAATTAACTTTGTAATAGTATTAATATCTTCTATCTTAATAAGACTTTTCTTATTCTATATTAAGAGAGAATATAAATCTAATATATTATTTAATTAAATAAATAAGATCCCTCTTAAGCTAAGAGAGTTAAATAAAGATAGAGTTTAATATTATATTAAAGAATTATAAGTAATTTAAAATAAACTAAGATATAACTTTTAGTAGCCTAAGATAAATAGAAGATATAGACTAACGAATATTAATAAGAGATTAATTTTAATATAAAAGATAAAGTCTTTCTTATATTACAAGGATTAAAGTAAGAATAATATAATTTAAAGCTATTAAATAAGTCTATAAGACTATATTAGGTAATATAGAAGATTAGATATTCTATTAATCTATAGCTTTCTAATAATATAATAATCTATTTAGTTCTTATACTAAATAAGCTATATTTAGTATATAAAAAAGATTCTAAATCGCTCTATAAATAGATATAAAATACGAAGCCTCTATAAAGATTAATAATTATAAAGAATAGACTATAAAAGATATCTTAGATTCTTTAAATTAGATACTAAAAGTCATAATATGAAGTTAATTAATAAGGCTATAATAAGAATAATATCTAATATCCTATAATAAATTTTAAGAATATTACTTATAAGATTTAGGAGTTCTATAATAATTATCTAAATAAGCTAAGCTTATTACTATAATTATAAAAATAGATCTATACTATACTATATAATAAGAACCTTAATAATTATATTAATAATAACTTACTATATATTTAAAGAGACTAAGTATATCTTTAAGGGAGATAATATAATAAGCTTAAGGCGTTAATAATATAACTAGTTAGATAAGAAGGCTATTTATTATTTACTAATATTATTTATTACTTATAGTATAAATAATTATTATATAATTATTATAGAGACTATTTAAAGGAAGATTATTCTACTTCTCTTATTACTTCTTCCTTTCCTCTTTTATCTAGTTTACTTTTATTAATAGGACTTAGAATACTATTCTATAATTCCCTAATTTACTATATTATAATAAGTCTTTAATTTAATACTAAATTAATACTAATTTATCTTAGAAAGATAGAGATATTAAAATTAATAAAATTATAAATATATTTATATAATATTATAAAAGAGGATCTATCAGAGATTAGGTGACTATCCTATAGATAGATTAGGGCTTCTCCCTCTTCTTCTCTTCTTCTCTCTTCCATAGTTTAGCTTAGCTTTATAATATAGAGACTTCCCCTTTTCTTCCTCTAATAGGTTATAAGCCCTCGTTCGTGAAGCCTTTTGCTTCATACCCCTGGTTGCATACGTAACCAGGTTTCCCCTATCTTAGAGGAGACTTTTGGTGGATTAACCACCTAGAGCACGTCTTAAGACGTGTCTTTAACCTCATTCTTAAGGATTTATACCCCTAATAGTGCTATCTCGGGTTTTGTTAATATTTTTATGGAGGTATAGCAGTTACCCTATATCCCTCCATTTTACCCCACTAAGCGGCCTAATCCGTAATAATAATAATATATCGTTCTCCTTTAATAGATTTAACCATAACTACCTAGAAGTTTAAATAATAGTAGTAGCTAATAACGATAACGTCGTATTCGATAGAATATAACACTCTTAGGACTAGGATTTAGTAGTTACTAAGACCTATATATCATAAGTAGATAGACTCCTAATGGTAGCTATAACTCTATATTATATAGGAATAATTTTAAAGAAGCTAGATTAGTATAACGTATAGAAAGGTTATGTTCTAGCGTCATTAAAGAGCTATAGTATAGATATCTTAATAGACTTAAATATTCCTCGTCTATTTATAGATAACCCTAACGCCGATAGATAGTATAAGCTATTAATTAGTATAGGTATATAGCTATTATTAGGAGTTTTAGAAGACCTAAATCTTAAGTTACGAGTATATAGAACTAAGCTTATCTATAGAGATAAGGTCTTTACTACTATTTAAAAGGAGATACGAGGATTTGGTATCCACTAAGATATAAAGATATAGTATAAGTATAATAATATAAAGGTATCTAATTATCCTAATATATCGACGTATCTAGAAGAGTTTATTTTATAATCATATATATAAAGATAACTAAGAAAGGTATATAGCTATAGCCGTATAACGCATTTCTCTAGATTATAGATTAGTTACTAGGATACCCCACTATCCGAGACTCGATTATAGAGTCCGTACGTATTAAGAAGGTCTCACTAACCAATTTTATAGACGAGTAATTTTATGAGCTTATATATAACCTCTAGGGTCGAATTATATCATTATAGATAACCATCACGGGATACACTACCACACAGGCCGACCGAAAGAAGAGAAAGGATAACAATAACACTAAGAGCACTAAGGATTCACCTAAAGCGGTCCTAGTCAACGAGTAGTTAAATTACCCTACTCTAGGGGTATCTAATAACGTACACTACGAGTAGTAACGTAAGAAGGGACGTCTACTAAGCGGCTTATACGCCTACTACGAATACGGATCACATAATACGGATACCTACTTCTTCTTACGACCTAACCTCCGCACTAAGAGATAGAAGGTATATCTAGGTATATAGGTATATAAGCGAGGTATAAGAACCACTATACCACCACCCACGCCCACAGTAGTAGTTACTACTATAGTAACCTCCTCTAGCATACTCGATGAGCTAGCTATACGCGAACAACGTGATTAGCACTAGATTCAACGGCTAAAGAAGAACACAGACTAGTCCTAATAAGGAAATAGATACTGATCTTGAAAGACTATAGTTTCGGCATAATATGATTTGATTAGATTTAACAGCATAATTTAATTTAACAGATATAGAAGAATCAAGGTTTCGCCCTACGGGGGTATATTAGAGATCAGGTGACTACTCCTATAGATAGATTAGGGCTTCTCCCTCTTCTTCTCTTCTTCTCTCTTCTATAGTTTAGCTTAGCTTCATAATACAGAGATTCCCCCTTTTCTTCCTCCGATAGGATCTAATAGTTTAAGAATCTAAAATCTAGAATTATATCTATTTATTAATTAATAAAAGATTATTAAAATCTAATATATATATTCTTATTATAATTATAAATCTAGAGACTTTAGAAGTTTTAGATAAAAATATAAATAAGATAAAACCAAGATAAAACTAAGATTAGAATAAGATTATTATAAATAAATTATAAATTATAAATTCTAAATAAATTATAAATTATAAATTCTAATAAAGCTATAAAATTATAAATTAGTGTTCTTTAAAGCTAATTCTAAAATTTTATCTATCTATAAAGTAAGTAGATACTTAATTAATTTAATTAGATATAATAAATCTTTATAGACTTATATATCTATTATCTTAAAATAAATGAAAATTACTTAGAGATTATTTAGAGTAAAATCTTAAAAATAAGAGAATCTAATCTTTAAAAAATCTAATAGATGCTTCTATATTATTTATTCTAAAGAAAGATAAAAGTCTTTATCTTTATATTAATTATAAGAGGTTAAATAAGATTTTAGTAAAGAAGTATTATTTATTATCTCTTATTTTAGAGATCATAGATAAATTATTTAGATCTTAATATTTTAGTAAAATTAATATATAAGATATTTACTATTATATTTAAATAAAAAAAAGAAGATAAATAAAAAACTACTTTTTATATAAGATATAACTATTTTAAGTATGTAATTATATTATTTAGGCTAATTAATATCTTTATAATGTTTTAGAATTATATCTATACTATTTTATATAGAATTTATCTAAAATTCTATATTATTTATCTAGATAATACCCTTACTTCCTTTAAAAATAAAGATAAATATATAGACTATATTAAATAGATCTTAGAATAGTTATAAAAAGTATAGCTATTTACTAAGCTCTCTAGATATATATTTTATTTATTTTAAGTTAAATTTATTAGTTATATTATATTAAGAGAAAATATATTAATAAACTAGAAATAGTACTTCTTATTATTTTATAGTTAATATCTAATAGTTTTAGAGATATTTAGATTTTTATTAGATTCTATAACTTTTATTATAGATTTATATATATATCTAATTTCTCTTAATTTATATAATCTCTTATTTCTCTTCTAAAATAAAGTAAAAATAGAAGAAAGTCTAGCTTAATTATTTTATTATAATATAAGAAATAAGTATTTTATAAGCTTTTAGAAGCTTTTAAATTAGCTTTACTTTTAGCTTCCTTTAATCTTAAATTATTAATTTAACTTAAAACTTATATATTAAAATAAGATATAGCTAGTATATTATCTTAGTTATATAATAGAGTCTTTTATTTAGTTATATTTTAGTCTTATAAGTTTATTAATATAAAAGTAAACTAGAAAATATCTAATTAAGAGTTATATATTATTATATACTCTTTAAGCATTAGTATTATTATCTAAAAGAAAGTAAATATATAACTAATTAAAGTACTATCTAATTATATAAATATTTAGATATTAATAAAAGATTGAAAGATTAATAAAAGATAAATAAGATAATATATAATCCTATTATCTTTTAATTTTATTATAAAGTACTAATCTAATAAAACTAATATAATAAATACTCTATCTAGACTATTTAGAAATATTAAAGACACTTATAATCTTAGTATATTAATATTACTATAATAAGCTTAAGATATTAATAATATAATTAATTAAATATAAGATATAACTAGGAATAGAAGACTAGGTAAAAAGATAGTGAAAACTAAGTAGAAACTAAATAAAAGCTAGAAGCGGATTAGGGTAGGATTATAAGAGGATTAGAGTAAATAAGATAAAATATAAATAATATAGATTTAGAACTAAGATATTCCTATTAATATAGTATATTAATACTAAGACTAATTCTTAAGGAAGAAAAGATATAATATATTTCCTTTCCTTAAGTATTAGAATATATAGTTCGTATTTATAAAATAAAATAATTATTAATTTATAATAGAATAATTATAATTTATGATAAGCTAATTATAATAAGCTTATATATAGTAATCTAGATACTTATAAAGAGCTTTAGGCATATAAAAGTATATCTTTTAATATTAATTATAGATCGTTCGCTTATTAATACTAATTTAGGTTAGGTTAGATTCTTAGTAAGATCTAATCCTAATTATTTCTATCTTAGATCTTAACTAACTTTATCTTAGAATATAGATAAAGATAATCTATATAATTTCTTTCTTAATAATTATTCTCCCTCTTTTATAAAATTAACCTTAATTTATAATAAAGAAAGATTTATTAGAATCTAATAGAAGTTCTACGAATAGATATTAAAGAACTATTTTAGTTTTATATAATATATTTTCTCTTTGTTTAATATAGATATAAAGTTATATAATATTCTTAGTTTATTCTAACTTTTATTTTAATTTTATCTTACTTTAGTATTATTTCTCTATTATAGTTTCTATAATTTATTAATCTAGGCTAATTCTTTCTAAGCACTTATAGTATATTTAATATTTTTATAATTAATTAACTAATTAGACTTTATTTAAAGAGTTTAAGGATATTAATCAGAAAGATAAAGCTTTTCTTAGTTTAGTTATCTAAATTATAATTTTATATTTATATTAGGGTATAACTTTAATATTCTATAACTTTTATATTAAGCCTAAGAAACTATATAATTTATTTAAGGCTAGAATAATAGAGGATATAGCTAATTTTAATATCATATTATATTAGGCTATTAAATTTTAGTATTCTAGAAGCTTAGAAAGTTAATTAGAATAAAATTAGTTAAATAATAAGTTTTATTTTTAATTTAGATATATAATTTATAATCTAGATTAGACCCTAGAAAACGCTTTATCTTTATGTTATAAAGATTATAAATTAATAGATATAACGCTGCTAAAGATAATTATCTCTTTAGATAGCTCTTAGTTATTAATTTAGTACTAATTCGCTATTATTTCTTAGAGTACTAAAACTAGATATTAAGATTTTCTTACTCAGTGTAGATAAGATATTACTTTATATTATCCTATATTATAAGGGTATAATATTTAGGAAATTTAATTTTAATACTTACTTTATTTATAGAAAGATAATATTAGATATAATAATTAATTAATAGTAAAGTATATACTTCTAGAAGAAGTTACATATATAACTATATAGATCTAGAACGAAGATAAAAAATTAATAAGCTAGGAAATCGTGCTTTTAATAATCCTATTAAAATATATTTATCTAAAATTAGATAAATATTTCCTTTACATTTAATTAAAATTTAAAGTAGAAATAAGATCAAGATAAGTCCTTACTTAATTTCTAAAATATTATTAGTAAATTAGGCCTTAATTAATTCTAGAAACTTATTAATAAGCTTTTAAATCTTTTAATTAAGTTTAGTATATTAATATTTATTTATAGCATCTATTAATTATATTTAAAAGACTATTTTTTTATTTTAATATAAAATAATCTTTATATTTCATTTTCTTCTTTTTCTTTACTTTTTTAACTTTCTAATTATTTCTATCTTTTAAAGATAGAAATAATATAAAGTTAACTTTATTTTATTTATAATTTATCTATGGTTCTAATAATAAAATATAAAATATATTATAAATTCTATTTTATTAATAAAGTAATTTAATATATTTATTAATTAATTTAGTCTATAATTTTAAATAAATTAATAAATTTTAATATAAGTTTTTTTATTAAGATCTTTATATTTAAAGATAATATCCTTATATCTCTTATTATATTATTTTTAGTAGAATTTAATAATTTATTATTTTTCTTTATTTTTTCTTATATTTCTTTTATTTTAGATATTCTTACTTTAGCTTCTAAGATCTTCTTTTTTTTAATATTAATCTTATATATATAAAAGTTAGATTAATATTTTATAAGAGTCTTAAAAGATAAAATTTTATAATTAAATTAGATATATTATTATATATAAATTCTATTATTTAAAGAAGAGTTAATGAACTAATTTACTTTATATTACTAAAATAATAAAGATAATACTCTAATACTTAATTTATTCTTTTAGTTTAGCTATTAATTTAAGAATAAAATATAATAAATAAATATAATTTTATATATAAAAGATAATTTAAATTAGACTAAAATTTATTAATAAAGACTAATCCTTAATTAAAGATAATTTTATATAATATATTTCTATTTTATTATAAAAAAACTTAGCTAACTTATCTAAGATAATTATTATAGAAATAATAAATAATAAAGCTATTTTTATATAATAATTTATAATTACTAAAATAATATTAATAATTAATTATTTAGAAAAGATTAAGAATAAATTAATAATGAAATCTATAGTTAATTTAGATTAAGATTAAATTAAAATTAAAAGTAAATTAAGGTTATTATATAATATATATCTTAATAAAGTAATATCTTAGTATATAATATATCTTTTAATATAATCCTTTATTTCTTTATTAATTCTTTTTTAATAGAAATTTATTTTTAATAATTCATTTGTTCTTTATTCTTTAAAATATCTAGGTAAAGAATTATTATAATATAATATTATTAATATTTATCTTAAATTTACTATAATAAAGATATATATTTAAATAAGACTAATTTATTAAAACTTGGAGACTAATTTTTATTTAATCTTTTACTTTTAGGTTTATTTTACTTTACTTTAGTCTTATTTATTTCTTTATTTATTTATTTATTTATTTTTTATCTTTTATAAGGATTATAATTCTCTATAAAGCCTAGTTTTTTAATCTAAAATAAATTAATTAATAAAGTTAATAATAGGATTTACTTTAGAATTATTATATTATCTAATATAAGTAATAAAAAAACCTAATGTTTACTTAATTAGTCTTACAGTAGAAATATCTAATAGATTAAAGTTATAGATATATTAGATCTAATTTAGGCTTATTTTACTCTTATCTATCTTTTATTTAATTAATTTAATAATAGAATAATCTTATTTTTATTATATATATCTAAAATACCTTAATATAATATAATAAATACTACTTTTATTATTTATTTAGCTAAATTTAATATTATAATTTTTATATAATTAATTAATTCTTTAATTAAGTTTTTATTTTAGTCTTACTTAGACCTTATATTTATAGCTATATATTTAATTATAAGAGAGTCTTTAGTCTAGATCTACTAAATTTCTATTATTAAATTATAAATGAATAATATATTCTATATATTAGATAATTTTTTATTTCTAATAATATTAATATTAATATAAGATTAATAATTATTAGTTAAATATTCCTAAAAATAAAGAGATATCTCTAAGATCTAAATCTTCTAATTTATTAAATTAGAAGTATATATTATTTACTGAGCTTTTACTTTTTAATTTATTATAGAATTAGTAGTAATCTAAGACTAAAGTAATATTAATAGACTAAAATTATATATATCCTTAATTTTTCTAAATAATCTAATTAAAGTATCTATTAGATTAGTTTTCTTAAATTAATACTTTATAATAAAATTAAATAATAATAAAGTTATATATTATCTTACTTATCTTTTATTAATTTTTTATTATCTTATAAATATCTAAAGATTTATATAATTAGATAGTATCTTAATTATATACTTATTTTCTCCTAGATAGTAACGTTAGTATTTAAAAGAATATATAATAATATGTAGTTCTTAATTAAGCGTTTTATAATTTATTTCTATATTAATAAATTTATAAGACTAAAATATAACTAAATAAAAGATTCTATTATATAACTAAGATAATATATTAACTATAGCTTATAAGTACTTTAAGATTTATTTAATATAACGTAATTCCCGGTTGACCTGGTCACCCACCCAAAATCGCGTCTCTACCACTACACCCTCCTCTTCACCTAGTAGCTATGCCGCCAAAACGCTCTGAATCCTGGCAGAAATTAGCCAATCAGGAGGGCAAGATTCTATTAGCCCTCCAGGGCGTTCAAAAGGGACAAATCAAATCTCTACGCGCCGCAGCGAAGCTATACGATATACCGTTTTCCACGCTACAGCTACGCGCTACAGGCGTGTCCTCACGCGTTGATATATACCATAATCGCCAGAAATTAACTTAACTAGAAGAGGATTCGCTTACTGAGTGGATCCTCTCTATGGATTCTCGTGGAGCAGCGCCTAGGCCGTCTACCGTACGAGATATGGCGAATATCCTACTCGCTGCGCGTGGCGAGACCCCTCCGACTACAGTGGGCAAGAATTGGCCATCAACCTTTATTTAACGGCGCGATGAGATTCGTACGCGCTTCTCGAAAAGGTATGACTACTAGCGCGCCCTAAACGAAGACCCGAAATCGCTACGAGAGTGGTTTGCGACCGTACAACGCGTTATCGATGAGAATGGTATCTAACCGGAGGATATCTATAACTTTGATAAGACTGGATTTGCGATGGGCCTTATATCGTCGCAGAAGGTGGTTACGCGAGTAGAATACTACGGTCGGCGATCTATCCTATAGCCAGGAAATCGCGAATGGGTTACTGCTATCGAAGCGATCTATGTAGATGGCTATTCGCTACCGCCATGCGTGATCTTTAAAGGCAAAGTTGCTATTGCGGGTTGGTTTGATAACTTACTAAAAGACTGGCGGCTTGAGGTCTCGAATAACGGCTGGACTACCGATGAGATAGGCCTTCGCTGGCTATAAAAGCACTTTATCCCATACACGAATTCGCGCGTACGAGGCCGGTTTCAGCTATTGATTCTTAACGGCCATGGGAGCCATCTTACACCCTAATTCGACCGAATCTGCGCAGAAAACAATATTATTCCTCTTTATATGCCTTCACATTCATCGCACCTACTATAACCGCTTGATGTTGGGTGCTTTGCAGTGCTTAAGCGCGCATACGGTCGCTTTATAAGCGATCTTGCGCGTAGAGGATATAACCATATCGATAAGCTCGATTTCTTGGATGACTACCCACGCGCGCGGCTAGAGGCCTTCCAACAGCCAGCTATTATTTAGAATAGCTTCGCAGCTAGTGGCCTAGTGCCAGTCGATGCAGAAAGAGTGCTTTCGAAGCTTAATATCTCTCTACGAACGCCTACACCACCAAGCAGCCGGCCAAGCAGCAGATCTAGCCAATTCACGCCAAAAACACCCAGAACCGTCGTTCAGCTACAAAAGCAAGCTTCGATGCTTAAAGACCTACTAAAGCAGCGGTCGAATAGTCCTCCGAGCCCATCAAAAACCATACTAGATCAGATCATCAAGGGCCACTACATAGCGCTACACAACACTGCGCTACTAGCGCAAGAAAACGCGAATCTACGCGCAGCGAATGGAAGGTGGTGAAGAAGCGTACTCGGTCGACTAAGCAGATACCCTGCGAAGAGGGTTTAACCGTCGAAGAGGGCCTGCAGCTAATTACGCAGCTAGATTTACCAGCAGAAGCACCTACGGTAGATTCACATACGCAGGGCGAATTGCCTATTCAGGCAGACCAGCCGGCGAAGAGGGCTCCGCCTAGGTGTAGTGGGTGTAGGGAGATTGGCCACAGGATCAATTCATGTAAAAATCGCTATATTTAAATTTACTAATGCGTTTTGGTTGAGATATCCTGATTCAAAAATTCCTGATGGTGGGGGGTGACCAGGTCAACCGGGAATTACGTTAATCTATATATCTATCTCTATTTTTAGAGAAAATAAGGATATTATCTAAATAAAATATATAAAATATGAGCGTTATTAGTTACATAAAGAAAATTGCTAGTTAGACAAAGAACTTCCATTTTAGGAAGAATATTGTAAATGCATTACTTCGAGTATTTTTCGGGTATTCTTTAGTTATATAACATATTACCACATACCCACACAATTCGAGTTTTTTCATAGTCATATAACTACTAAACTGCTGCAATTTATAAGGTAAATTTCGTGTTCAAATTTAGTTAAATTATGCTAATCAAAACTATATAAGACTAGTGAGCTGCTCCGGAATACCCTTATATATGCCTTACTACTGCCCTCGACCTCGCTGTCGCCCTCTACGGCCCCGCTTTACCCCTCCTTAACCTCGATATCGCTTCGTCACTACTTTGGGGGTGCTAGGGGGGTCCTTGGGGGTGGTCGGGGGCTATATTTAGGGGTGTCTAGGGGGTGCTCGGGGGGTATTCGGGGGTGCCCGGGGGTTATAACTAGGTAAGTGATTTAAGCGAGATTATTCAATGATCCCTCGAAAAGTGTAGTTAGGTATATGGTTACCGGTTATGTGACGAAAAAATACCCGAAAAATACTTAACGTAATATATTTATAATATTCTTCCTAAAATAGAACTTCTTTATCTAACTAGTAATTTTCTTTATCTAACTAATAACGCTCTAAAATATATCTAGAATTCTACATAAAGTAATATAAGTATAATTCGAAAATATTATAAAAGTATTAATTAATCTATATAATATAATTAAGTACTTAAAATAATTATGTCTTATTTAAAAAGTATCTTTTTACTTATCTTCTTCTTTAATTTAAATATAATAATAAGCGTCTTAAATATTAAAATTACTAAAATATTAAGATCTAGATAGTCTATCTAGGATTTCTAAAATAAGAGACTAAATAATAACTCTTTATTAAAATCTTATTCAATTCTTTATAATTAATATAAAGATAAAGACTTTTATCGTTTTTTAGAATAAATAATATAAAAATATTTATAGGGCTTTTTAAAGATTAGATTCTTTTATTTTTAAGATTTTCTTTTAGATAATCTTTAAGTAATTTTAACTTATTTTAAGATAATATATGTAAATCTGTATAGAGATTTATTATTTTTAATTGAATTAATTAAATATTTACTTAATTTATAGATAAATAAGATCTTAGAATTAGCTTTAAAAAAGACTAATTTATAATTTCATAATTTTATTATAGTTTATAATTTATTTAAGATAACTTTATTTTAATCTTAATTTAATCTTACTTTTATCTTATTTTTACTTTTATTTATAATTTTATCTAGAACTTCTAAATTAATAATTATAATAAAGATATATATTAAATTTTAATAATCTTTTATTAATAAATAAATAGAAATAATCTTAAATTTTAGATTCTTAAATTATTATATTCTCTTTTATAATAATAAATAAATCTTTAAGTTTATTAAAGTTATTATATATAATAAAATAATGACTTTTATTAAAATCTAAATTTCTTTTTATTATAATATGTGATTATTTTATTTATTTCTTAATATCTCTATTATTTATTAAAATAATAAAAATAGTAAAGATTTTATAAATTAAAATTAAAAGATTATTTATTACTTAAAGTAAAAAAAAAAAGTTTTATAGATTAAAAATTATACTTTTAAATAAATTTAAAGCTAATAATATTAACTTTAGCTATAATATTAAGATTATTAAAAGTTTATTATTTATCTATAATTACAAATATAATAAATTAAAATAATAAAACTTATTTTAACCTTTTCTCTTTTTTTACTTTTATATCTTTTATAATAATTTATTAAATTTTAGTATTTTAAGAAAAATTTAATTTTAGATAATCTATATTATTTAGAAATAAAATATTTAAGCTATCTTTTATTATAAATTAGATGATTATTAAGATAATTTTTTTACTTATTTATTTCTTTATTTATATAATTATTTACATTATTAGATTTCTTTTACTTTTAAGATATTAAATTAAAGCTTTTAAAGTATTTATAAGATAAATCTAAATTTAAACTAATTTAATATTATTTTAAGATTAATTTTAAAGATAAAAGACTTTAATATAATATAGTAATTTTAATTATCTTCTCTTTTATCTTAAAAAGTAATCTAATATACTTTTAAATTTTTATTTTCAGTTTTAATAATAATTTAAAAAAGAAACTAAGAATTTAATTTTCTTTACCTTCTTTTAGAAGATACTCTTTTAGAGAGTAAAGATAAATTATAAAGTTATATAGATATTAATCTATAAACTAAGATACTTTTATAATTTTAGTCTAAATATTAGCTTTAAAGTTAATCTTACTTTAAATTAAGATAAGTATCTAATTTTTAAAATACTCTTAGAAATTAATATAAAATCCTTATTAATTTAGGGTCTTTTCTAAAAGATAGATTTTTTACTTTATTTAAATAAATAAATTAATAAAGGCTATAATATCTAATATTTTTACTCTTTTAGTTAATTAATAATAAGATATAGTTATAAAAGTAAATTTGAGATTAAATAGCTACTTATATTATTTTCTTTAATAGAAATATAGTTATTAAAGATTTTAATATCTTTAATTTTAATATCTTTCTCTTTCTAAGGTAAAATAGTATTAATTTAAGACTAAATTAATAATTTAATAGTCTTATATAATCTTACAATATTTTTTATATTTATCTTATATATTCTCAGATAATATAAGATAACTAAGATATATTAGAATTAGAGCTAATTTTAATAAAAGAAGTAAGATAAAAAGAGTCTATACTTCTTAAGTTTTCTATACTTCTAGAGATTTAATATATAAATACTATTTTCTTAGATACCTAGAGATTCTAAAGAATTAAGAATTATAAGAAATAACTAAGAGTAGAAGACTAGATAAGAAAATAATAAAAAGCTAAATAAGGATAAATAAAAGCTAGATATAAACTAGGGGGAATAAAATAAAATATAATTAATATAGATTTTAAATAATTAATATCTAATCTAAATAAGATAAGATTATAAAAGGATTAGGGTAAATAAGATATAATATAAATAATATAGACTTAGAATTAAGATATTCCTATTAATATATACTATATATTAATATTAAGACTAATTATTAAGAAAGAAAAGATATAATATATTTCCTTTCCTTAAGTATTAGAATATAGAGCTTATATTTATAAAATTAAATAATTATTAATTTAGAATAAAATAATTATTAATTCTTATTAAGCTAATCACTATTTAAATAAGATAAATAAGCTAATTATAATAAGCTTATATATAGCGATCTAAATACTTCTAAAGAGTTCTAGACTTATAAAATATATCTTCTAATATTAATTGTAAATTATTTATAGATTAATACTAAATTAGGTTAGATCCTTAATGGGATCTTTCCCTATTACTACTGTAGGATCTTCCTCTATTAGTAGGATCTAACCCTAATTATTTCTATCTTAGATCCTAATTAACTTTTATCCTAGAAAATAGATAGATATATTCTATATAATTTCTTTCTTAATAATAATTTATAATTAATATTAAAATATATATCTTATAAGTCTAGAAGTTTTTAGAAGTTTTTAGATCGCTATCTATAAGCTTATTATAATTAACTTTTTTATCTTATTTAAATAGTGATTAGCTTAATAAGAATTAACAGTTATTTTATTATAAATTAATAATTAGTTTATTAACCTTATTTAAATAGTAAGTAACTTCATAAGAATTAATAATTATTTAATTTTATAAATATAATCTATATATTCTGATACTTAAGAAAAGGAAATATATTATATCTTTTCTTCCTTAAAAATTAATTTCAATCTTAATATATATTATATTAATAAGAATATCTTAATTCTAAGTCTATATTAATTATATTTTATCTTATTCTTTTTAATTATATCTTAATGTACCTAGCTTTTACTTATTTTTATTTAGTTTTTACTATCTTTCTATTTAGTCTTCTTCGTCTAATTATTTCTTATAATTTCTAATTCTTTTCTTAATCTTTAGCTATCTAAGAAGATAGTATTTATATATTAAATCTTTAAAAGTATAGAAATCTCTAGAAATATAGACTCTTTTTATTCTACTTTTATTATTAGAATTAGCTCTAATTTTAATATACCTTAGAGATCTGATATTACTTAAAAAGAAATAAGATAAGTATAAAAAGAAATTATAAGATTATAATTATTAATTTAATCCTAAATTAATATTATTTTACCCTAAAAAAATAAAGATATTAAGATAAAAGATATTAAAATCTTTAATAATAATAAAAGTAGTTAATTAATCTTAAATTTATCTTTATAGTATTATTTTATTATTTAACTAAAAAAGTAAAAGATTTAGATATTATAGTCTTTATTGATTTATCTATTTAAATAAAATAAAAGATTTATCTTTTAAAAAAGACCTTAGATTAATAAAGTTTTTATACTAATTTCTAAGAGCATTTTAAAGACTAGACTTTAATCTTAATTTAAAGTAGATTAACTTTAAAACTAATATTTAAAATAAAATTTAAAAAGGATCTTAATGTATAGATTAATTTCTATATAATTTTATAATTTATCTTTATTATCTTAAAAAGTATTTTTTAAGATAAGATAAAAAAAACTAAATCTTTAATTTCTTTTTAAAATTATTATTAAAACTAAGACTAAAAATTTAAAAATATATTAAATCTCTTTTAAAGATAAAAGATAAAATAATTAAAAATACTATATTATATTAAAGTCTTTTATCTTTAAAATTAACTATAAAATAATATTTAATTAATTTAGATTTATTTTATAAATACTTTAAAAACTTTAATTTAAGATTTTTTAAATGAAAGAAATTTAATAATATAAGTAATTATATAAATAAAAAATTATTAATTAAAAAATTATTTAAATTAAAATCTAATTTATAATAAAAGATACCTTAAATATCTTATTTATAATAATATAAATTATTTAAAATTAGATTATCTTTAAAAAGCTAAAATCTAAGAAATTATTATAAAAGAAATAAAAATAAAAAAATAAAAAAATAGAAAAGATTAAAATAAGTCTTATTATTTTAATCTCTTTTAAATTAATAAGGATTTTATAATAATTTACTATATCTATAATTATAAATAAATAATAAATTTTTATTAATCTTAATATTATAGCTAAAGTAGATACTATTAACTTTACATTTATTTAAAGGTATAATTTTTAATCTATAAAATTTCTTATTCTCTTTCTTAAAGTAATAAATAATTTCTTAATTTTAATTTATAAAGTCTTTATTATTTTTATTATTTTAATAAATAATAAAGATATTAAGAAATAAATAAAATAATCTTATATTATAATAAAAAGAGATTCTAATCTAAATAAAAATCTTATTTTATTATTTATAATAACTTTAATAAAACTAAAAATTTATCTATTATTATAAAAAACAATCTAATAATTTAAGAATCTTAAATTTAAGATTATATTTATTTATTAATTAATAAAGAATTATTAAATTTTAATATATATCTTTATTATAATTATAAATCTAGAAGTTTTAGATAAAATTCTAAAAGGAAATATAAATAAGATAATATTAAGATAAAAATAAGTCTAAATTAAGATTATAATAAGATTATTTTAGATAAATATAAATTTTATTAAAATTATAAAATTCTAAATTAATCTTTTCTAAAGTTAATTTTAAGATCATAAGTTATTTATTTATAAATTAAATAAATGTTTCATTAATTTAATTAAAGATAATTAATCTTTATATAGATTTATATATTTATTATCTTAAAATAAATTAAAAGTATTTAAAGATTATTTAAAAGAAAATCTCTAAAATAAGAGAATCTATTCTTTAAAAAGTCTAATTAATACCTTTATATTATTTATTTTAAAAAAGGATAAAAGTCTTTATTTTTATATTAATTATAGAGATTTAAATAAGATTATAATAAAGAATTATTATTTATTATCTTTTATTTTAGATATCTTAAATAGATTATTTAGATCTTAATATTTTAGTAAGATTAATATATAAGATATATATTATTAAATTTAAATTAAAGAAGAAGAAAAATAAAAGATAGCTTTTTGTATAAGATATAGCTCTTTTAAATATATTATTATATTATTTAGCTTAATTAATACTTTTATAATATTCTAGAACTATATTTATATTATTTTATATAAAATTCTAAATAAATTCTAAATTATTTATCTAAATAATATCCTTATATTCGCTAAAAATAGAATAAATATATAAATTATATTAAATAAGTTCTAGAATAATTATAAAAGATATAGCTATATATTTATCTTTTTAGTATATATTTTATTAATTTAAAGTTAAATTTCTTAATTATATTATAATCAAAGAAAATATATTAATAGACTAAAAAAGGGTATTTTATATCATTTTATAGCTAATATCTAAGACTTTTAGAGATATTTAGATTTTTATTAAATTCTATAACTTTTATTATAGATTTATCTATAATTTCTCTTAAATTATATAATCTCTTATTTCTCTCTTAAAAGAAAGCAAGAATATATAAAATCTAGCTTATTTATTCTATTAGAATATAAAAAATAAGTATTTAATAACCTTTAGATATTTTTAAATTAGCTTTACTTCTAATTTATTTTAATTCTATATTATCTATTAGATTTAAAACTAATATATTTAAATAATATATAGTTAATATATTATTCTATTTATATATTAAAGTTTTTATTTAATTACACTTTAGTTTTATAGATTTATTAATATAAAAATAAATTATAGAATATCTAATTAAAAGTTATATATTATTATATACTTTTATTAGCGTATATACTAGTTAAGGATTAGAGGAGATAAATATAAGCTATAATAGCTTACTAGTAATATAAGGGAAAAGAATAAATAGATAGAATAATATAATATTATAGAGATATAGAGAGAAGAGAAGAAGAAAGAAGAGGGAGAAGCCCTAATCTCTAGAAGTTACTAGATTACTTAACTATAGTCATAAGATAGATTAGATCCTTAATAATTAGATCTAATCTTATTAAGATCTTAATCTAATCTTAACTACTCTATCTAAGATTTTATAATTTAATCTTAGAAAATAGATAGAGATAATTTATATAATTTATTTTTTAATAACTATTCTCCCTCTTTTATAGAATTAATCTTAATTTATATAAAAAGAAGACTTTATAAAATCTAATAAAAGTTTTAAGAATAGATATTAAAGAACTATTTTAGTTCTATATAATCTATTTCTCTTTATTTAATATAGATATATAGTTATAGAATTTTCTTATTTTATTCTTATTTTTATTTTAATTTTATCTTAATTTAGTATTATTTCTTTATTATAGTTTCTATAATTTATTATTTAAGACTAGTTATTTCTAAACGCTTATAGTATATATAATACTTTTATAATTAATTAAAGGCTAAAACTTTATATAAAGTATTAAAGAGATTAATATAGAAGATAAGAATTTTAAGGACTTAAATAGTCTAATTATAATCTTATATTTATATTAAGATATAATCTTATTTAAATAGAGTTTTTATAAATCTAAGAAGAAATATAATCTATTTAAGGCTAAAATAATAGAAGATATAGCTAATTTTAACCTTATTTTAGATTAGACTACTAAATTATAGTTTTTTAGAACTTCTAAAAGCTAATTATAACTAGATTAGAAGAATAATAAACTTTACTTCTTATTTAGATATATTATTTATAATCTAGATTAAGCCTTATGTCGAGTCACGTGACCGCTCCTCGCTGTAGACTAGATCAGAGCTCTCCTTCTTCCTTCTTCCTCTCTCCATCCTCGCATAATATGATTGTTCTGTCTGTCGTTCCTTCCCCTCTGTAGAGCACACCAAGTGTGTTTTCCTGTTCCCTTGTCTCCTCTGTCCCTCCCCGGTGTGTGTCGCCGACAGGTTATGAGCCCTCGTTCGTGAGTCTTCGTAGGTGGAGCCTCACGCTGATGATCTGAGAGATCATCAGTCCCCCTGTCTTAGAGGAGATATCTTTGTTGTGATCACCTTATGCGTAAGGAATCACGTTTTTGTTTCATGTTGATTTCTTAAGGATTCACGGTTTTAACGCGTGTTTACCTCACCTTTTTCTCCACTTTTGCGGACCGTTCCGCACTTTCCCCCCCTGCTCGAGTATTCGAGAACCTGATTCGATATGGCGTTCTCTTTTGGTGGAACTGATCGTAATGATCCTGCGTTCACGACTACTGGGAACGATGTCGTTTTTGATCCCATAATGGAGTCCCGAGACTGGAAGTCACTTGTCTCAGCCCCACGCAAATCCCAGGCAGACCGTCTCCCCTCTGGGGCTGTGACGCTTTACCAGATAAAGACAGTTCTCAAGAAGAAGGAGAACTACGATATATAGAAGAACCAAGTCATGGCCACGCTAAAGAGCAGCCGCTTAGAAGGACTGGTGGATTCAAAGATACCCCAGCCTATAATGAATGAATCAAACGCCGGCCGATGGTACGACTTGTCAGTCAATACTGGCACCTGGCTGACCTCTAGTATCTCGGAGGAGTTGAACACAAAGATCAGGACATATGGAAACAACCTGATGTTCGCCGATGAGATTTTTGACGCCATCCACAAGGAGATACGCGGATATGGTATTCACGAGGATATGACCCAGTGGTTATAGTACGTTAATATAAAGGCGTCAGACTTCCCCGATATGGCCACCTTTCTAGATGAATACATCATTATGCATACCAAGATAGCGGAGAAGTCTATGGATCTGAAGCCATATTTGGCATTCCTGACAGTCATGGGCTAGCTCTCCGCATTTATGAACCTACGGGATTCTGTTATGGAATCCGCACGAATTAGTAAGGCATCGCCTACTGATTTCACTAACGAACAGTTCCGCGAAGCCATCCATAACCTTCGAGGTCGTATTATGTCTTAATAAGCGATGCCCACGGCCTATGCTGCACCGGCAGCAACAATAACGAAGGATCATAAGAAGAAGAATGCTGGATCGAAGGACCAGAAGGAGGTACCTTTGCATGAGCAGAAGAATGCCCCCCCTAAGGGGGTGTCTGACGAAGTCCACTATCAGCAGCAACGTAAGAAGGGATGTCTATCCAGCGGGCTATGTGCTCATTGCGAGTTTGGCAGACATGACGCTGACAACTGCTATCTCCTACGTCCAGACCTGCGTCCGGAGACGTGGAAAGCGTACGCTCGTACGTGGGCCTATAATCGAAGCTTCAAACCAAAATCGACGACATCGAAGACGTCGAAGACGGATACCCCACCTGTTAGAGTGGCGGCGATGGCGACTAGGTCGGTCATGGATGATTTATACACCAACAACGTCATTACTTCCGATTTCAATGGCATGGTCTTGCCAATCATTGGTGGATTCTAGATTGATGAGTAGGATGATGATCCGTACATCGACATCAGTGATATGGACCCTGATCAGTACACTGATATCACCGAATAAATGGCACTGTTGACTATGGAGGCCAGAATGCCTCGACCTGATAAGCAAGAAGTGCTGATTTCTTCGGCCGAAACATTGTCACTACGTGATCTGGATTATTTCGGCCGAAACCAGGATTCACCTAACACCGCTAAGTAGGATACTATTATCTAAGATATATAGATAGCTATATTACCAGCTATAGTGCTAACAACGTATATTCCTGATGACCTAGCATGCCAGCAATGGCTGATAGATTCGGGATGCGGCAACTATATCTATGTCAATTTATCGTTCTTCATTAAGTACCATCCATTCATAGATAGTCAGAAGTATCAATGGGAGAGCAGCATTGCGGGCATGAAGGGAGAAGGCGAAGGATAGGGTAAGGTAAAGATCACCTTGATTCAGGATGATTCAACCTACTTAGATATAATCATCCCCTGTATCTATTCTCCCGGTGTCAAATATAATCTGTATTCCGTATGTAAGGGTAAGAGAGACCTTAGATACGCGTACTGCGACATTCTTAAAGCCATCTTTGACCGCGCTATAGGTCATGATGATGTTGTTAGAAGAGTATTCTTCCATAGGGGTGTCCCATTCATCAAGCATATTATAAGCAACATTAAAGCCGTCGGAATGGCTATGGCAGCTATGTCTCCAGAGATCATCCACCGACGACTGGGCTATGCTAGAAAACCAAAGCAGAGTGCAAATTAAGACGAATTCGATATCGACGGAGACCCTAGCTTCAACTATGAAGCATGCAAACTAGGCAAATCTAAGAAGAAGATCTCACGAGACCCGTAAGTCCGAGCTACCAAAGCAGGCCAGTTCTTACATGCAGATCTACAGGCTATGAAGCCTGTGGGTCTTGGTGATATAAGACATGCTCTTATGATCACGGACGACTATTCCCGCTGTCGATTTGTCAATTGCCTACAGACCAAGGATCTGGCATCAAAAGAGATGATTCGACTTTACGAAGAGATCAAGAACTCTACTGGTTCATACCCACAAGAATGGCGTATTAATGGAGGTAGAGAGTTCTTCAAATTCACTAAATGGGCATCTTCTGTGGGTCAGAAAGTGCAAGCATCCGCTCCATATGCTCATAAGCAGAATGGATTAAGCGAGAACAGCGGCGGATATCTTATGCAGATCTCTAGAACCATGATCATCGACGCAGACGCACCAGAAGAGATATGGCCGGAAGCCATACGCGCAGCCGCGTACATCACCAACCGCTTAAGACCTATAAAGGACTCGAAATCTCCGATGGAGCTCTGGAATGCAAGCATGAGCCATCGAGAACAGCCTACGTCGCTTGCTCATCTCCGGGTCTGGTACTCGAAAGCATATGTCAACATACCTCCAGAGAAGCGTACGAAAGCTCTCAAAATGAGCCCACGCGCTTGGAAAGGACACCTTATTGGATATGAAGGCGAGAATGGACACCTATACCGTGTGTATAATCCTGTAACCAGAAAGGTTATTATGAGCAGAGATGTTGCATTCTGGGAAGGCAAGGATGATGCTGGATTTGAAGGCATTTTGCAGGACACAGCGTCTGCCATTGTGGATGCTGAGCCTGATTTTCGGCCGAAAAGATCAGAACCAGTTTGTCATGTTCCCCTAATACGGTCTGTTGACTACACTCCTGCTCCTGCTCCTGCTCCTCTTAGTATCCCGCCTAGTATCACTATCACAGATAAGAATGATCTCACTAAAATGAAACATGCGCTGAGAGAGTAACGGAAGACACTGGCAGAGAATACTGCAAACATATGCAATCAAAGTGACCGGATCATAAGTGTCCAGAGAGACATACGGGAACTGCAACGGTAAGCAAGACAGGATGCTGCGCTTAGAGACACTCCGGAATTGATGGGAAGATATCCAGTTACGCCAGCTATCACACGGCGTGTGGACCCATCACCGTCAGCGTCTGTGCAGGACATCCTTATAGGCGAGAGTCGCTACTTCCCTGGATCGTCACGCGAGGAATCATCCATTGTGGATACTCTAGTGCCTGCTCCACAGCCGCAACCAAGACGTTCGCAACGAGAGAATAAAGGACAAGCTGCTAGACATTACGACCAGGAACGATGGGACAAGCGTGGTGTACCACTCCCATCAAGTCCTGACCCGCTTGGCATAATGGCTCTAGAATTCGAAGATTATAGAGTCATGGATGATATCAGAGTTGACTACGTCGATGAAGAGGGAATACAGATCAATCGTTCTATCATGATGATGGCATTCTCTGACGATGTTGACCAGTCTCTTCCAACATATGGAGAAGCGGAAGCAGTCCAGAAGGTCATAGGATGGAAAGTTACCATTCCAAGGACGTATAAGCAGGCTGTCGATTCGCCTGACGCCGATCTCTAGATAGCAGCCATGGAAGAATAGCTTCGAAAGCTGTCTGTCGTAAACGCATAGGAAGAAGTGCCTACACCACCCGTAGGAACGAGGATCCTGCCTAGTAAATAGGTCTTCGACCTTAAGACTGACAAAGCTGGTTATGTCACACAATACCGCGCCCGCTGGGTGATCTGCGGTAATCGACAGAAACCAGGACTCGATTTCGATGAGAGTTACGCTCCAGTTGCCACTGACCAGTCGGTCAAATTGATGTTCCTGGTGGCTATAAAGAATGGCTGGAAAATACGCCAATTTGACGTGGTATCAGCATACCTTAATGCAAGGATTGACAATCGAGAGGTGTATATGCATGCACCAACTGGTTTTGGCACTGGTACGTGCCTGATCAAGCAAGCTTTGTATGGGCTACGGTAAGCTGCCCATCTATGGTGGGAAGAATTCCGGTCTATCTTACGAAAGCTTGGATTCGAGAGCATCAAAGGGGATGACTGCGTTTTCGTACGTGATAATGAGCATAGAAAGTGCTTTATTGTTACGTATGTGGACGATGCGTTCGTCATGAGCGACGACCAGAATGACAGAGTCCTGGAAGATATCTCGAAGCATGTCAAAATCAAGGATCTTGGAGAGCCATCTCGCTTTCTTGGATGCTCTATCACCAAGCATAGTGATGGGTCAATTGAAATTGACCAGGGGCAGTATGCCAGAGACCTGATCTCTATTGAGAATCTCACAAAAGCGACACCTGCTAAGATCCCAATGATACCAGGCATGGAATTGCTTACCAAGAAGCAATACCAGGAACTTATGGATCAGACAGGTATGCCGCCAGTGAGTGATGTTGAAGCCAAGAAGCTTGCTGAGATTATTAGTAAGCAGGGCTGGCTTATAAGTCGTATAAGGCCTGATTTGAGCTTTGTTGTGGGCGTATTGCGCAGAGCTGGGATATACCCGACTACAGCATCACTCAAGCTTACCAAGCATGCTCTCCGCTACATTGCAGGAAAGCCAGAGATTGGTATTACTGTTCGTGATCTGACCAGAACGGACAGCTTCACATTGAACGGAATGGATATAAGAGGTCTTGTGGGCTATGTTGATGCCTCACACGCGAATGATCTTAACTCACGGAAATCCATTGAGGGGTTTATCTTCTTCTATGACAGTACCCCTATCTCATGGACTTCAAAACTGCAGAAGCTGGTCGCACCATCATCGACATACGCAGAGTACGTCGCTCTGCACTCCGCAATCAGAGAAGCACTGTTTCTTGAGAAGCTCGCGACGCAAATGGGTCTGCGTGACCGAGACGAAAATGACAAAATGCTGCCTATTAAGATACGTCTCGATAGTGACAATGCTGCCATGCTGGCTGAGGGTAATAGCTACAAGCCATCGACTAAATGGTTGGATATCCCATATCACTTCGTACAAGACGCGGTGAGGAATGGATGGGTCAAATTGACCGTCATTGCAAGTGAAGACAATCCTGCAGATGCTTTCACGAAAGCATTGCCCATTGACAAATTTGAGAAGTGCAGGGGTCTTATGTGTATCAAGTGACTATCTTTCTGCCGAAAAGATCGGAGATATAGGTCACGTGGTTGATTACCGGATTAGGAAAGAGTGGCTGTTTTGGAAAAGACTGCGGATTTGGCGGTTTTGGGTTTTACAGCCAGTTTTTGACAGATGTTTTCTTGTATGTAGAGAGACTGCTTTGGAGGTTTCGCTCTGAGGGGGTGTGTCGAGTCACGTGACCGCTCCTCGCTGTAGACTAGATCAGAGCTCTCCTTCTTCCTTCTTCCTCTCTCCATCCTCGCACAATATGATTGTTCTGTCTGTCGTTCCTTCCCCTCTGTAGAGCACACCAAGTGTGTTTTCCTGTTCCCTTGTCTCCTCTGTCCCTCCCCGGTGTGTGTCGCCGACACCTTAGAATATACTTTATCTTTATATTATAAAGATTATAGTATAATAGATAAAATACTAATATAGATAATTATCTTTTAGATAACTTTTCGTTATTAATTTAGTATTAATTTATTATTATTTCTTAGGCTATTAAAACTAAATATTAAGATTTTCTTATTTAGTATAAATAAGATATAGCTTTATATTATCTAGTATTTCTAAGATATAATATTAAAGAGATTTAATTTTAACGTTTACTTAAAAGAAGAAGATATTAAATATAATAATTAGCTAATAATGAAGTATATACTTTTAGAAGAAGTTAAGTATATAATTATTTTAAGCTTTAATAAAGATAATATTAATATATTAAAAAACCGTGCTTTTAATAGTCCTATTTAAATATATTTAAATAAAATTAAAAAGATATTTTTATTGGATTTAATTGAAATTTAAATTAGAATTACTAATAAATTAGACTAAGAAGTTTATATATCTAATCTTCTTAATATATTTAACTTCCTTAGCTACCTCATTTACTTATAATCTTATAAGTAAGATTAAAATAAGAGATAAATAAAAGCTAAGTAAGAGAATAATTATAAGATTATCCTAGATATCTTAAATAGATTATCTTTATCTATAATATAGATTATTTTTATCTATATTATAAATAATAGTAAGCTAACTAATTAGCTTATATCTTTTTTAGTTAGCCTAGAAGATATATAAAGAAAAGAGGAAATAAAAAGATAGAATTTCCTTTTTATAGTTATAATTTTCGTAATTTCTTTACTAAGTTAGACTATCTATTAAGAAGTAAAGTTAAAGTAAGATAGAATTAAGGGTATTTTCTTATCTTCTTAAATTTCCTTATTAAGTCTAGTATATTAATATTTAATTTTAGTATCTATTAATTATATTTAAAAGGCTATCCTTTTTATTTTAATAGAAAATAATCTTTATCTTTAATTTTCTTCTTTTTCTTTATTTCTTTAACTTCTTAATTATTCTTATCTTTTAAGGATAAAAATAATATAAAATTAACTTAATTTTATTTATAATTTATCTATAATTCTAGTAGTAAGATATAAAATATATTATAAAATTATTATATTTTATTAATAGAGTAATCCTATATACTTATTAATTAATATAATCTAGAATTTTAAATAGATTAATAAATTTTAGGATAAGCTTCCTTATTAAGACTTTTAGTTGTAAATTTTAAGTTAAAGGTAAAATAAGATCTTTATATTTAAAGATAATATTCTTATATCTCTTATTATATTATTTTTAATATAATTTAGTAGTAATTTATTACTAATTCTTAAGTTTTTTTTAAATTATTTTTATTTTTATTATTCTAGCTTTAGCTATTAAGATCTTCTTTTCTATAATATTAATCTTAATATATATATAGAAATTAGATTAATATATCTTATAAAAGTCTTAAAAGATAATAATTTTATTATTAAATTAGATATTTAATTATATATAAATTAAGCTATTAAAAGTAAGATTAATTAATTAGTTTATTCTATATTACTAAAATAGTAAAGATAATACTTTATAACTTAATTTATTCTTTTAGTTTAACTATTAATTTAAGAATAAAATATAATAAAGAGATAGAGTTTTATATGAAAGAGATAATTTAAGCTAGACTAAAACTTATTAATAAAGACTAATAATTTATAATTAGAGATAATACTATTTAATATAGTATACTTAAATTTTATCTTATTATAAAAAAGCTTAGCTAACTTATCTAAGATAATTATTATAGAAATAAAAAAGAATAAAACTATTTTTACATAATAATTAATAATTACTAAAATAGTATTAATAATATATCTCTTATAAAAGATTTAGGGTAAATTAATAATAAAATCTATAATTAATTTAGACTAAGATTGGATAAGAATTAGAAGTAAATTAAGCTTACTATATAATATATATCTTAATAAAGTAATAGCTTAATATATAATATACTCTTTAATATCATCTTTTATTTCTTTATTAATTTTATCTTAATAAAAATTTATTTTTAATAATTTATTTATTCTTCGCTCTTTAAAATATCTAATTAAAGAATTATTATAATATAATATTATTAATATCTATCTTAAATTAGCTATAGTAAACATATATAAATAATTCCTAAATAAAACTAATCTATTAAAACTTAGAGATTAGTTTTTATCTAAATTTTTACTTTTAGTTTAAATTAACTTTACTTTAGTCTTATTTTATTCTTTTTCTATATATTTCTTTATTTTAGGGTCTTTAGCTTAAATTTATTAGATTTCTACTCTTAAATTATAATTTAATAATATATTCTATATATTAGGTAATTTTCCCTTAATAATATTAATATTAATATAAGATTAATAATTATTAAATAAGTCTTTCTATATATATTTTAGGAGATATCTCTTAAATAAAAGCTTTTTAAATTAATTAGATTAAAAATATAAATTTCTTATTTAGCTCTTACTTTCTAATTTATTATAAAATTAGTAGTAATTTATATCTAAAGTAATATTAATAGATTAAGATTATAAGTATCTTTAATTTTTCTAAATAGTTTAGATAAAGTATCTATTAGATTAGATTTACTAACTTAATACTTAATTATAAAATTAAATAATAATAAGATTATATATTATCTTATTTATCTTTTATTATCTTATAAATATCTAAAGATTAATATAATTAAATAGTACTTTAATTAT
This sequence comes from Penicillium sp. IBT 16267x, assembly GCA_028828865.1. NCBI lineage: Eukaryota > Fungi > Ascomycota > Eurotiomycetes > Eurotiales > Aspergillaceae > Penicillium > Penicillium sp. IBT 16267x. Next base: position 2,780,441 of record JAQJZQ010000001.1, read on the forward strand.
ATATTTACTTTTATTTAGATAATAACGTTAATATTTAAGATAATAAATAATAATATATAGCTTTTAATTAGATATTCTATAATTTACTTTTATATTAATAAATTTATAAAACTAAAAGATAACTAAATAAAAAATTCTATTTATAAACTAAGATAATATCTTAGCTATATCTTATTTTAATATATTAGTTTTAAATCTAATAGATAATTTAGGGTTAAAATAAGCTAGAAGTAAAGCTAATTTAAAAATATCTAAAAGCTTATAAAATACTTATTTCTTCTTTTTTATTAAATTAATTAATCTATTTTCTTTTATTTTTACTTTCTTTTAATAAAGAAATAAGAGATTATATAATCTAAGAGAAATTATATATAAATCTTTAATAAAAGTTATAAAATCTAATAAAGATCTAGATATCTCTAAAACTCTTAGAAATTAGATATAAAATAATAATAGATATTCTTTCTTAATCTATTAATATATCTTCTTAAGAAATTATATAATTAAGGAATTTAACTTAAGACTAATAAAATATATATTTAAAAAGCTTAATATATAATTATACTTTCTATAAATATTATAATATCTATTTAATATAATTAATATATTTATCTTAATTTTTAGAGAATATAAGAATATTATTTAGATAAATAATATAGAATTTATCTAGAATTTTATATAAAATAATATAAATATAATTCTAAAATATTACTGAAGTATTAGTTAGCCTAAATAATATGACTAAATACTTGAAATAATTAGATCTAATATAAAAAGTAGTTTTCTATTTATCTTCTTCTTTAATCTAAATTTAATAATATATATCCTAAATATTAATTTTATTAAAATATCAAAATCTAGATAATTTATTAAAAATCTCTAAAATAAGAGATAATAGATAATAATTCTTAATTATAATCTTATTTAAATCTTTATAATTAATATAAAGATAGAGACTTTTATCTTTTTTTTTAGAATAAAGAGTATAAAAGTATTAATAAGACTTTTAAAAGAATAGATTCTTTTATTTTAAGATTTTTCTTTAAATAATCTCTAAGTACTTTTAACTTATTCTAAGGTAATAAATATATAAATCTATATAAAGGCTTATTATCTTTAATTAAATTAATTAAGTACTTATTTAATTTATAAGTAGATAACATTTTATAATTAGCTTTAAAAAAGACTAATTTATATTTCTATAATTCTAATAGAATTTATACTTTATCTAAAATAACTTTATTTTAATCTTAATTTAATATTACTTTTATTTTGTTTATATTTCTATTTAGAATCTTATCTAGAATCTTTAGATTTATAATTATAATAAAAATATATACTAGATTTTAATAATCTTTTATTAATTAATAAGTAAATATAATTTTAAATTTAGGATTCTTAAATTATTAGATTCTTTTTTATAATATAAAATAAATCCTAAGCTTTATTAAAGTTATTATAGATAATAAAATAGGACTTTTATTAAGATTAAGATCTCGTTTTATTATAATATAGGATTATTTTATCTATTTCTTAGTATTCTTACTATTTATTAAAATAATAAAAATAATACAGACTTTATAAATTAGAATTAAGAGATTATCTACTACTTTTTATAAATTAGAACTAAGAGATTATCTACTACTTAAAGTAAGAAAATAGTAATTTTTATAAATTAAAAATTATACTTTTTAATAAATTTAAAGTTAATAATATTAACTTTAGCTATAACCTTAAGATTAATAAAAGTTTATTAATTATCTATAATTATAGATATAGTAAATTATCATTAAATCCTTAATAATTTAGGATAGATTAAAGTAATAAGACTTACTTTAATCTCTTCTATTTTTTTTTCTCTTGATCTTTAGGCTTTTAAGGATATTAAAATCTTAGATATTTAGTATTATTATAATTATAATATTTAAGTTATTTCTCTTTAATAATCTAATTTTTTTTAGATAATCTTTTTAATTATTTATATTATTACTTTTATTATTAGACTTCTTGTCAAGGTGTCGCGTACGACGATGGTATTGCTATATAGCGATACGAAACAGGAGGACAGACTAAGGAACAGAAGGACAGGAGATTAGGTCTGGCTAGCTATAGGAGGGATATAGGCTGAGTAAGCAGAGCTATACCACGTATAGCGTGGTTACGGGGTCTACCCCGTGACACTTCTTTTACTTTTAATCTCTTTAATTTAAGTTTTTAATATATTTCTAAGATAATTCTAAGTTTAAAGTAATTAAATATAATTTTATAGTAGTTAAAGATAAAAAAGCCTAAAATAGTATAATAATCTAAATTCTTTTTATCTCTTATTTCTAGAAGAGATTAAATATACTTTAGATTTTCGATCTTAGTTTTAGTACTAATTTAATAAATAAACTAAGGACTTAATTCTCTTTACTTTCTTATAAAAGATATTCTTTAAAAGAATAAAGATAGACTAATAAATTATATAGATTTTAACCCTTAAATTAAGTTATTTTCTTAATTCTATTTTACATTTTAGTCTTAAAATTAGCCTTACTTTAAATTAATATAAATATCTAATTCTTAAAATAATCTTAGGATTTAATATAAAATTATTACTAATCTAGGGTCTTTTCTAAAAGATAGACTTATTACTTTATTTAAGTAAGCTTATTAATATAAGCTATAGTATCTAATATCTTAGCTATTTTAGTTGGATAATAATATGATATAGCTATAAAGATAAATTTAAGACTAATTAATTATTTATATTATTTTTAGATAAAGAATTAACTATTAAAGATTTTAATATCTTTGGTTTTAATATCTTTATCCTTCTTAAATAAAGTAATATTAATTTAAGCCTAAATTAATAATTTTAAGCTTATAATTTCTTATCTTATCTCTTAAATTAAGTTATAAGATCTTTAAGAAATATTAAAATTAGAGTTAATTTTATTAATAGAAATATAATAAGAAGAATCTATACTTCTAGAGATTTCTATATTTCTAGAGATTTAATATATAAATACTATCTTCTTAGATAGTTAAAAGTAAAGAATTAGAAGTTATAAAGAATAACTAAGATTAAAATTAAATAAGCAGATAAAAACTAAATAAGGATAAATAAAAGCTAATACTAGATTAAGATATAATTAAGGGGAATAGATAAAATAATAATTAATATCTACCCTAAATTTAAGGAAGTTATAAATAAAATAGGGTAAAATAATTAAAATATAATTAATATAGACTTTAAATTAAAGTATTTCTATTAATATATATAATATATTAATATTAAAACTAATTCTTAAGGAAGAAAAGATATAGTATATCTTCCTTTTTTAAGTATTAGAATCTAGAGCTTATATTTATAAGATTAAATAATTACTAATTTAAATAAGATAATTATAGATTTAAAATACTATAATTATTAATTTATATTAGAATCACTATTAATTATTATTAATCTAATTTCTATTTAAATAAGATAAATAAGCTAATTATTAATTCTTAATAAAATAACTATTAATTCTTATTAAACTAATTATTACTTAAAAGAGATAAATAAGCTTAATTATTATAACCTTAGAAACTAATTATAGTAAGCTTAATAAGATAAATAAGTTAATTATAATAATCTTATAGAGGCGAACTAGGCGCTTCTAAAGAGTTTTAGACTTATAAAATATATGTTTAATATTAATTATAAACTAATAGTAGATTAAAAAATAAATTAGATCCTTAGTAACTAGATCTAACCCTATTAGGATCCTAATTTAATCCTAACTACTCTATCTAAGGTTCTATAATTTAACCTTAGAAAATAGATAGAGATAATTTATATAATTTCTTTCTTAATAGTTCTATTAGTAATTTTAAGTCCTTATTAAGTCTTTTTATATAGTTTATAATATAAATAGCTACTTACATAGCTTTAGGCTAAACCTCCTTAGATATAGTAGTATCTATAATTATAGTTCTTATAATTTAAACTAGATATCTACTACTCTACTTTTTAAGACTATTCTACTTATATATATAGAGAGCTAAGATCTATACTTATTAATTAATTAAGATTATCTAGATATTAAATTTAAGGAATTCCCTATCTCTATCTACTTTTTATTCTTATAGATAAGAGCTAGTTAAATTCTTTATCTACTTATAGAGATTAATAGGCTCTTATAATATAATATCCTTAGATTATAGATATATAATAAATCTATAGTATAAATAGTTATTAGTAATAATTAAGGTATACTTTATATTATCTAGACCCTTAGGCTTTATATCCTATAAATCTATATATAGAGACTACCCTACTTTTATTATATAGATCTAATAATATTATAATATAATTCTCTTAGATTTATCTATCTTATAGGCTTTATAATTAAACTTAGAATTATCCTTAATAAGGAATTTAACTTAATTTACTATCTATATATACTTATTAATATATTCTAGATGTCTATATATAATCCTAGAAGATAGAGCTACTATAGTAATACTAATTACTATAATATTACTTTCTATATAATATATAATGTGAAGGGCTGAAGCAGAATTTATGTTCAATTCAACTAGGCCACGAACTTTGTACAAAAAGCTTAAAGAGAGAATTATCGAGTAGGTGTTCTGCGTGTTAGGTTATTATGGTCACGTGGTTCACGTGACCTTATACCGGGCACTGGCCCGTGACAGTACCCCCCCTCTAGGGTGGTCCTTATCGTGCGTGCTGTAGCATTATTCGGTCGTCTTCGGGCCTGTAACAAGGTCGAAACGGGGCCGAATCGTCTTTCAAAGGCATCTAATGCGGAGCAATCTCGCACTTCGTCTAGTCTCTGCCATGTCTGTTCTGCCCAACCCGTCCATTTCACTAGGGCTTCGTCACGGTATCCTCGACCGATCTTCTTGCGTCTCACGTCTATTATCTCCTCCACTTCGTATTCAAGTTCTCTATCAATCAGCATTAGTGGGGGATGCGAATCGTCCACGATCTATGATGGGAACGGGTCTGAAGCGGCCGGCCTAACCAGCTCCACATGGAATACTAGGTGGACGCCGGTAGGCACCTCTAATCGTACTGTATGGGGTATAGGGACGTCTAGAACTCGATATTAGGCGTGTAGCCAATCAAGCTTCTTCGATTATCGTTGTGTGCGTATATTCCGTAAATTTAGCCATACCTAGTTACCTTTCTTATAGACTAGTGCGGCCTGTCGTCGTTTATTCGATTGCTCTTCCTGCTAAGCTTATGCAGAAGCGATTGCGGCCTAGGCCTAATCGGTGGCTTCTCGTAGTCGATTCATAAACGTTTCGCCCGCGATTCCTGGTCGTGTACGGGGTTCGCGGGGTTCCTCTGTCTCTTCTACCTTAATGGGGTCAACGTGGTACCTATATATGAAGAAGAAGGGGGATAGTCTAGTTGCGCTAGCGTTGCGGTTATTGATCGCAGTGGCAACGATAGGGAGTAGGGTATCCTAATTATCCTGCGTGTAGGTCGTGAAGGCACGTAGGATCCGTTCAACTTCTTGGTTTGCGCGTTCTGTTGCGCCGTCGGATTGCGGGTGGAAAGCGGTCGATAGTCGACGTTGAATCGACAGCTTCTCGTATACTATTCGCCAGAATGCACCCATAAACTGGGGTCCACGGTCACTCGTGATCGCTCGTGGTAGCCCGTGGTGCATATAAAAGTGGGTAAAGAACGTATCTGCCACTCGTTCGGTAGTCGTCTCTACCATACTCACTAGGATCACGCTCTTCGTGAGCCGGTCTATGATCACCATTAGATTCGTTGCACCCGTGTGTGCCGTTGGGGGTAGCTCTGTGATAAAATCCATTGACAATTCCGCCTATATTCGCTGTGGAATCGGTAGCGGTTTTAGCAGCCCATACTTTGTGTCGCGCTATACCGTGCTACGGCCGTAGACTGTACAGTTTCGTAGAAAACGTCGTATATCCTTTACTGCTCCTGGCCAAAAGAACCTCCGTGATAATATCGCGTAAGTGGCGTCTCGGCCGGGGTGTGCTATGATATAAGAGTCATAGATCTTCTGTATAACTGTGCGTAATATCTCGCTATCCGGGATCCATATCCGTTGCCGAAAACAGAGTAGCCCACGTTCATCTAAGTGGCACTCTGATAGGCTCGTTTTCACATTCGTTTCGGCGGCGATTCGCCGGTCTCCCTTTACTAGGGCTTCGTATATCTTCTGATACTCCTGATCAGTAGATCTCGCGTTCTTCCATTCCTGTTATAGTATAGGCTCTTCGAATAGATAGACCTCTTTCTCAAAGTCGGTCTCTTCTACTGTCTATAGGTCGGGTCGTCCCGTCTTAACCTACACCTTTTTTAGTAGGATTCGGAAGCGATTCGATAGCCTTTCGTCTGTGATGTGCTATGGGGTGTCTTGGCTTCGCCGTGATAGCGCGTTAGGTCTCGCGGTAAGCTTCCTAGGGCGATACCTTAGTTCGTAGTTGAATTCTATGAGGATATCCGCCCATCTTATTTGTCGTTCGTTTAGGTGTTGTGCTTTTCCAAAGTATCGTAGGTTTTTATGGTCGGTTACGATAGTGAATCGGGGGACCATCTTCAACTCTGGCCTCCACTCTCGTAGGGCGCGTATAATCGCTAGCAGCTCTTTATCATGGATCTCGTAATTTGACTCTGCTGGCGATAGCTTCTGAGAGAGGTAGGCGTATAGGCGCAGCTGTCCGTCTAGCCCATATTATGATAGGACGGCTCCTATAGCCCATCCTGATGCGTCTGCCTCGATAACTGTTTCCTTATCTTCTTCGAAATGTGCTAGAATCGGGGCGTTAATGAAGAGGTCCTTCAGTTCTTTAAACGCTTATTGGCAGTCGTTATCCCATATAAACTAGGCGTCTTTCCTCGTTAATCTCGTTAGGGGTGCCGAAAGGTCGGCGAATCGGGGTATAAACGGTCGGTAAAAGTTGGCGAATCCGAGGAAGCTTCGTATATCCCGTACTGATTTCGGTGCTTCCCATTCTCTGATTGCTGTGACCTTCTTCGGGTCAACGTGGATACCCTTACCCGCTTATACGATAAACCCTAAGTATTTCACGGAGTCCTGCTCGAACTCCGATTTTCTAATATCACACTATAGGCCTGCTTCTTATAGTTTCTGTAGCACTTACCCTACTTTCCGTCGGTGATCCTCTAGCGATCCGCTGCTATAGATGATAATATCGTCTACGTAAGCGGACACGAAATCGTCGAGATACTCCTGTAGGGTCCTGTTGATATATCTCTGGAAGGTCGCTGGTGCGCCAGTTAGCCTAAACGGGGTGACGTTCCACTCGAATAGGCCGTATCGTGTCCGAAACGCCGTCTTCCATTCTTCTCCTGGTTGGACGCGAATCTTATAGAAAGCAGCGATAATATCCAGCTTAGAAAACCATCTAGCCTGCCCCATATTCCTTAGAGTCTCTCTAATCAGTGGTAGCGGATAACGATCCTTCACTGTTAGTTCGTTTAACCCGCGGTAATCGACGCAGAATCGCACTCCTCCGCCCGGCTTCCTCACTAGTAGGACTGGGGCCGCGGCGGGCGATTTGCTTACTCGTATAAAGTTCTTTCTAAGAAGGTCCGTTAACGTCTTTCGTAGATATAGGAGCTCTTCTTTATTCATGCCGTAGAGGGGACCATATGGGGGTGGTTCCTCGATGCCGTTCTGGTCTCGTTTCAGGGTGATTTTGTGATCGATTCCTGGTCGATTCGGTGGCAATTCATCAGCCAACTGCTGGCTGAAGACGTTCAACCACCGCTAATAGTGTCTTGGTAGCTTATCCTTAGGGTTATCCTGTTTCTTTGGACGAAGCGCCTTCTCAATGTCGTCTAACGTAACTTTGCCGATTCGTAGTCGATTCGGCTGCTTTTCGTTGTGGATAAAGTCATGCAGTAACTGGGCTGGTAACTTCTTGACTTGTATTTTCTTTACGTTGGTTAGTCCGATTGTGCGGTCTGCACGATTCCAGTACCTTATCCGTTCTCCGTTTCTCGTAAATATGTCGATATACCCTTTCCTTACTGAGTATCGACCGTTAATATCTCGTAGCTAAGGGTCTCCTAATATTATACTATCCTCCTGCTGAGGAATGATATACGCGAATACTCGTCCTTGCTGGTGGCCGTGAATATCTAGGTTGAAGTGCGTAACCTATATGATTCGGCCCTGATTCGGGACTACTCCGTCTAGGATCCGCGTGGGTATCCTAATGCGCGGGAGGTGGAGCGACTGAACTAACGCTTCATTTACGGTTACGTAATAACGGCATCCGCTGTCGACTAGGGCTCGTGTAAATTGGATTTCATTCACCCTAGCGTCGACTAAAAATGGTAGTGTTTCTCGTTTTAGTAGCTTTTCGACCCCCTTTCCCTCCTGTTCGCGACTCAGAATAGGAGTTACTCTTTTCCCGAATCCTCGCTTAAGGAGACTTCGTCGTCCGAAATTGATACACTTAATCCGCGATCACTTATGTATCTAGCTTTCTTGCTTTTGACCCTACGGAGATATTTCTCTCTCGGTCCGGTGGTCATCTATGACCGTTCTTAGTGTTATATAGGTGGTAGGGGGCACTTCGCGATGAAGTGGCCCTATTTCCCACAACGAAGGCATCTCCCTTCGTCCCGTCGTCTTTCTATCTCTTCGTGGTCGACCTATCTCGCTTACTTACTTATTTCGGGTCCTAATCGGTGGTGTTTCGTGCGAAATTCGGCTTAGTTAACTATGGTGGTTAGGGTCTAATCCATTAAGTCCTGGTGCTTCGGGGCATATGCACGGTGTGATCTTTCTAGGCCATTAATGCTTAGGGCATCCATATCCGTGCTGATTTCGTGGAGTCGAGCAATAAGGTCCGAAAACGTAGCGGGAATACCACGATTCATCAACGAATTCGTCATGCTTCTGTTCAGAGATCCTAACAGGATCTGTCTCTTCGCTTCGTTATGCCACTTAAGCGCACCTACGTCTGCAAACTCCTTTTCTAACCTAGGCAGGAATTTCGTAAATGGCATGCTATCCGACTAACGTATCTAGTGTAGGCGTCTCGCCGCGCGTGCTTTGATATTCGGGTCTCCGTAAATACCCTTAAGGTAATCTAGTATCGTCTGCGGATCCCCATCGTTTCGTCGTAGTTTCACGAAGGTTCCGGTATTCTTCTAGGCGAGCTTCTCGAGTCTGGAAAACACATATATAAACTGGTCTTAAGGCGAGCCAATTGCTGTGCCATCTATATGCAGTTTATTCTCTATTATCACACGCCACGTTGGCCAGTCGGCTGCGTTTCCTCTAAATAGTATTGGGTCTGGCAGTCGTGCCTTCGGGCGGTAAACGGGTTCCATTCGTAGGGGTTCCGGGGTCGATTCAGCTATGGTTCGTGCCGGAGTTAGGTCCCCTATCGTCGTCGTTGTTGTCGTCGCTGTACGTGAGGACAGGAGCTCTATCATAGCCTCTAGTCGACGGATTCGTTCGTCTTGAGCGGCGCGCTCTTAGTCGTTTCGATCATTTTGCTCGCTCTGCATGGCTTACGTCTGTGCTATCTGCTGCAGCAGCGTCTGCGCCCATGATGGGGGGCTCGTAGACTCCTAGTGTTGCATCTTTACTCAGGGGTCGCGTCGCCGAATCACTCTCGATTCGGGGGCTATTCGTCTATGGTTCTAGATTTTTACAATATCTAATTAGAAGCTTTTTATATATGAAGGGCTGAAGCAGAATTTATGTTCAATTCAACTAGGCCACGAACTGTGTACAAAAAGCTTAAAGAGAGAATTATCGAGTAGGTGTTCTGCGTGTTAGGTTATTATGGTCACGTGGTTCACGTGACCTTATACCGGGCACTGGCCCGTGACAATAAAGGGTATACCCTTATAGAAGAAAACTTATCTAACTATAGTATTATATCCTAAATTATAGTTAAAAATTGACTCCTAAATATTATAATATATATATATAAGGTCTTACTTAGCTTTATATATAAGGAAGAGGTTATGTTTAACTATTAGTAAGTATATATAAGGTATAATTATATCTAAGAAGGATCTATTATCTTAGATTATAGTAATCTTAATCTTATCCTACCCTTTATCTTATCCTTAAGTTCTAGGGATACTACTCTCTTATTTATATATCTAATTATCTATAAAGGGCTAGTAATTAAGAATGAAAGATTTATTAGAATAGATATAGTTACTATAGTCTATATCTATAAGCTACTAATAGTTAGCTAGCTTCTCTAGGATATAATTTATTAGAGTTCTAGTTACTAAGGGGCTAGTTAAGGTCACTAAGATTACTATTATAGTATCTAGTATATATTATTCTATATATATATATTAATCTTTAATATCTTTATATATCTCGAAATTTATATTAACGTAGTTAGAAGTTACATTAATATAGTTAGAAGCTATATTAAAAGTAGACTTACTAATCTTAAAATCTTTTCTACTAAAATCTTTTCCGCTAAAAATAGGTATTACTATATCACTAAAGCCTATAGATATAACGTTATTTACGTTATTTATATATAACTTATCTAATATAGAAGCTCACGTTACTATACTAGTAATAGTAGGTATTACTAATAGTAGTATAGCCTAATTTAGTTATCTTAAATCTTATATTAACGTTAATAGACGCTTATATATCTATATATTAATATATAGTTTTTAGTTTCTATATTAGAGATTAGGTCGTAAGTAGTAATACTTATCTAGATTATAAGGCGTAATTTAATAATAAGTATATATATTATTTATCTTATCTTTCCTATATTATTACTAGTAATATATATTATTAGATACCCCTTGTCACGGGGTAGACCCCGTAACCACGCTATACGTGGTATAGCTCTGCTTACTCAGCCTATATCCCTCCTATAACTAGCTAGCCAGACCTGATCTCCTGTCCTCCTGTTCCTTAGTCTGTCCTCCTGTTTCGTATCGCTATATAGCAATACCATCGTCGTACGCGACACCTTGACACTAGGACAGACTAACCCCGCCCGACGAGCTTTCATTACCGTTAGCAGGCAATACCAGCCTATCCGTACGACCAGCATGTCCGAACCCCTTATTTTGCTTATACAGCAACTCCAGCAAGAACTCCAGAACCAGCGTGTTGAAATTCAACAATTACGATCCGATATTACTAGCCTCCGTGCCCAGACCCAGAACCAGCAACCCTCGACCCCTCGCCTGCCAGACCCCCCTCGTTTTAATGGGAAGCCCTATACGCTTCGTACGTGGCTCCCATCAGTTAGGGCAAAACTCCGATCAGACGGCCTATCCGGAGCCGACGCATTTGACTATACGTGGGACCGATTAGAACAAGCGCAGCAGGCTTCCGTTCTACACCTCCGACAGCTCGCCGAAGACACCCAGGAATGGGACCCTGAAGAGATTTTTTCCTTTTTTCAGCGCCTCTGCCATAACCCCCGTGAGCAGCAAGAAGCAACACAGCGCTTTATCGCTATATCCCAGAGAGATGAGGAATCCCTCGTCGCCTATCTCGCCCGTTTTGAACGCCTCTCGTACGAGGCTAAGACACTCTCCTGGCCCGATACCTCACGTATTACCACGCTTCACCGTGGACTCCGCCCAGCCCTCCGTCTCGCCTTAGAGAATAAGAACGACTCACTATTCACGCTCCCGTACGATGACTATATCGCCCTAGTCCAAGGCGCCGATCGCCATACCCAGTCTCGACAATCTCAGAATAGCCACCAGAAGCTACCACTAGCCAAGAACTCCGACCAGATGGACCTATCCACCCTCCGTATGAATACCACGCGCTTCCGCCATAGGAGCCCTCCGCCTCGCCCGTACTCGCCTACTTCGCCCGCTTCGCCTACTCCGTCCGCTTCGTCCGCTTCATCCAGTCACTCCCGATACTCAGTTCGATTAGATAAGAGTCTTTGCTTCTACTGCGGTTCAAACGAACATTGGATCAAAGGCTGCCCTCGCATAATACCATCTACTAAACAGACCGCGTATAGCCCTACAATGAGTAGGCTGTACGGTAAACCTCCAGCCTGATTAAGGGGGGAGTACTGTCACGGGGTAGACCCCGTAACCACGCTATACGTGGTATAGCTCTGCTTACTCAGCCTATATCCCTCCTATAGCTAGCCAGACCTGATCTCCTGTCCTCCTGTTCCTTAGTCTGTCCTCCTGTTTCGTATCGCTATATAGCAATACCATCGTCGTACGCGACACCTTGACACCCCTAGAGTAGGGTAACCCTATTACTAATTAACTAGGAGCGCTTTAGGTAAGTCCTTAGTATCTCTAGTATTGTTATTATTATTCTTTCTCTTCTTATTAGCTTATATAATAGCCAATATAGTAGTATAGCTAGTTATAATAGTCTATAATAAGATAATATAATCTTAGAGGTTATATATAAGCTTACGGAATTACTTATCTATAAAATTAGTTAGAGAGACCTTCTTAATATATATAAACTCTATAATTAAGTCTTAGATAATAGGGTATCTTAGTAATTAGTCTATAATCTAGAGAAATACTTTATATAGTAGGAGCTATATACCCTTCTTAGCTATCTTTATATATATAATTATAAAATCTTCTAGATACGTTAATATATTAGGATAATTAGACACCTTTATATTTATATACTTATACTATATCTTTATATCTTAGTAAATACTAAATCCTTATATCTTCTTTCAAATAGTAATAAAGACCTTATTACTAAAGATAAGCTTAGTTCTATAAGCTTATAACTTAAGCTATAGGTCTTCTAAAACTCCTAATAATAGCTATATATCTATACTAATTAATAGCTTATACTATCTATTAGTATTAGGGTTATCTATAAATAGATAAGGAATAATTAAGTCTATTAAGGTATCTATATTATAGCTCTTTAGTAACGCTAGAATATAACCTTTCTATATATTATACTAATCTAGCTTCTTTAAAATTATTCATATATAATATAGTATTATAGCTACTATTAGGAGTCTATCTACTTATAATATATAGATTTAGTAACTACTAAATCCTAGTCTTAAGAGTATTATATTCTATTAAATATAATATTATTATTAGTAATAGTAGTAGTAGCTACTTCTATTATAACTACTCGATAGTTATAGTTAAATCTATTAAAGAAGAATAATATATTATTATTATTATAGATTAGCCCACAGGAAAAATAAGGGGTATAGGGTAACTACTATACCTCTAAGAAATATTAATAAAAACCTAAGATAGCGCTAACTAGGGCGTAAATCCTTAAAAAGTAATAAGTTAAAGATATATCTAACGTGCTTGATAGTCCCCTCTAAGATAGGGGAAACCTAGCTACCTGTGAAGGGCTACGGCTGAATTGATTCAATTGAACGGTGCCTGCATGCTGTTTATCTAAATCTTAGAGAACTGTAAACAAAGGGGCGGTCAACTATAGTATATAGTGTCCCCCAGGGCGGTAAGGCTACCTTGCTTTCGCGGCAGTATCGGGTGCGATGCCTGCACGGGCAGAGCCCGGGCTTCAATGTGGCCTTGGCCCGTTACAATACCCCCCTCCTTGGGTTCGAACTTGTAGACGACCAACCCGCGCTATTTCGGCTATTGGCAGGGGCCCATCCGTGGTTGAAGCGGCCCCGAAACGTTCCTCGAACCTGTCTAGTGCGCTGCAATCTCCAACAGATGCTAATGGTTCCCATGTGCACTGTGAATAGCCTGTCCAGCGAACTAACACTTCTCTCCTTGAGCCTCGACCTACTCTCTTTGTACGGGCTGCCAGGATCTCTTCTACCTCGTATTCTAATTCTCCGTCGACATCTAAGGGTGGTGGCTGCGAATCGTCCACGATTTGCGAGGGAAGCGGGTCTTCAGCTGCGGGCCGAACTAGTTCGACATGGAATACTGGATGAATTCTGGTAGGAACATCTAGCCGTACTGTATGGGAAGACGGTGCTTCTAGTACTGTGTAGCGTGCATGAAGCCAATCTAGCTTCTTGTACGGCCGCATAGATCTCACGTTTCGTAGGTTCAGCCATACCTTATCGCCCGCTTTGTATACTGGTGCGGCTTGGCGCGTTCTGTTCGCTTGAAGCTGCTGCTGATCCTGTGCGAACGCGATAGACGCTTGCGCCCATTCAGTAGCGGATCGGAGTCGATCCACTAGCGCTTCGCCTGCCTCTCCCGGTCCTAACAGCTCTTCTTGGGTTCTTCCGCTCTCAGCCTGTATCGGGTCGACATGGTATCCGTGCGTGAAGAAGAATGGAGACACTCCAGTTGACGCTGCGTCTCGGTTATTGATCGCTACTGCTGCTATTGGAAGAAGCTTCATCCAGTCCTCTTGTGTATAGCAAGTGAATGCTCTTAAGATCCTCTCGACCTCTTGGTTCGCTCGCTCGGTTGAACCATCTGACTGCGGGTGGAAAGCGGTAGATAATCGGCGCCGAATCTGTAGCCTTTCGCATACTCTCTTCCAGAATTCGCTCACGAATTGGGTCCCTCGGTCGCTTGTAATAGCTGTTGGTAGGCCATGGTGCATATAGAAATGCACTAAAAAGACCTCGGCTAACGCGTCAGAGGTAATTGAGTCCATGCCGACTAGGATCACGCTCTTCGTCAACCTATCGGTAACGACTAGGCAGTTTCTCACATTGCTCCCTTCTGCAGCTGGGAAACCAGTAATAAAGTCCATTGATATTTCTGCCCAAATACGCTGGGGAACTGGAAGGGGTTTCAATAAACCGTGCTTCGTTTCTCTCCAGATCGTGCTTCTCCCACATACGCCGCAGTTCCGTAGGAACTGTCGTACATCCTTTGCCGCTCCGGGCCAGAACCACTGCCGAGACAGTATCGTATAGGTGGCGTCTCGTCCTGGGTGACCGGTCGTGTAAGAATCGTGCACTTGTTGGAGGATCCTCGTTCTTAGATGCTCGGAGCTAGGAACCCATAAACGACCACGAAACCGTAGTAGTCGACGCTCGTCTAGCTCGCATTCTGCTAAGCTCACTTTCGTGTCTATACCAGCAGGTATTCGGCGATGTTCCTTGAATATCGCGGTAGAGAAGGCTCGATAAGTTGCATCGGTCCTTCGGGCATCTTCCCATAACTGCTGCATCTCAGGATCGTCGAACATTCGTACTGGTGTTTCTAGGTCCAGTTCTTCTTCTTTAGGCTCTCGTTGTGCTCTGCCGGTCCGGACCGTAACGTCGGCGAATAGGGCCCGAAACCTATGTGAAACACGCTCGTCGTTGGCGTCTTGCGGGACATCCTGTTCCCTTCGCGACAGCGCGTCTGGTCTCACTGCTTGCTTCCCAGGCCGATATTGTAGTTCGAAATCGAACTCGGCTAGCACGTCTGCCCATCGCATCTGCCGTTCGGACAACTGTCTCAACTTGTGGAAGTATCGGAGGTTCTTATGGTCCGTTACGATAGTGAATCGGGGGACCATCTTTAGCTCTGGTCGCCATTCCTTAAGGGCTCGTATAATAGCTAGGAGTTCCTTATCGTGGATCTCGTAGTTTACCTCCGCCGGTGATAGCTTCTGAGAGAGGTACGCACATGGTGCTAGAACTCCGTCGTCTTGTACCTGGGATAATACTGCGCCTGTAGCCCAACCTGATGCGTCCGTTTCTACTATCGTCTCCCGTTCTTCCTCGAAATGCGCTAGAATCGGTGCCGAAACGAAGAGGTTTTTCAATTCCTCGAAATTCCGTTGGCAGTTATCATCCCATTTGAAGACTTCGCCTTTCTTAGTCAACCTCGTTAGGGGTGTCGCAAGTTCAGCGAACTGGGGTATAAACGGCCGATAGAAGTTGGCGAACCCGAGAAAGCTTCGAATATCCTTCACGGTCTTAGGTGCCTTCCATGACTTAATCGCTTCGACTTTCTCGGGGTCGACACAGAGACCCTCGCCTGCTTTCACAATATAGCCTAGATACTTCACAGCGTGCTGTTCGAACTCTGACTTCTTAATGTCACATTGAAGTCCGGCTGCTTGTAGTTTCGATAGGACTTCGCACACTTTTCGACGGTGATCCGCTATCGAATCGTTAGAGTAGATAATAATATCATCCACGTATGCTGAGACAAAGTCGTCTAGATACTCTCGTAGCACATGATTGATATACCGTTGGAAGGTAGCTGGGGCGCCTGTTAGGCCGAATGGCATCACGTTCCATTCGTAGAGCCCGTATCGTGTGCGAAACGCGGTCTTATACTCATCGCCTGGCTGTACCCGGATCTTGTGGAACGCAGCTATAACGTCAAGCTTTGTGAACCACCGTGCCTTCGACATATTCCGTAGCGTTTCACGGATCAAGGGTAATGGGTATCGGTCTTTAACCGTCAATTCGTTTAGACCTCGGTAGTCGATGCAAAACCTGATGCCACCTCCTGGCTTTCGTACTAGGAGCACTGGCGAAGCGGCTGGTGATCGGCTAACGCGAATGAAGTTTTTATCCAATAGATCAGTGAGCGTTTTACGCAGCACTAGTAGTTCTTCTCGGTTCATCCCGTATAATGGTCCGAACGGGGGTGGAACTTCGTTTCCGTTGTCGTCGGTTTTTAGCTCAATTCGATGGTCGGTTCCAGGGCGATTCGGGCACAGTTCGTCCGCTAATCGTTGGCTAAACACATCTAGCCAGGGCCAGTACTGCTTAGGTAGCTTCGTTTTGGGGTCTACCGGTTCCTTTGGACGTAGTGCTTTCTCAATATCCGCCATCGAAACCCTACCGATTCGTAACCGGTGATCGTTCGATACGCATTCGTAGATTTGCACGCACTCTTGGGCACTCGCCCTCTGCACTCGCAGGCGCTTTACATTCTGGGGACCAATCGATAGGTCTCGACGATTCCAGCACCGCGTTTTAGTTCCTTCTTTTGAGAAGATGTCGATATATCCTCTGTTCGCGGAACTCTTCCGTTTCACATCCGTTTCCCAGGGTTTTCCTAAGATTAGGTCGTCGACTTGCCCTGGAATCACGTACGCGAATACGTCTTTCTGTTCATGACCATGTATGTCGAGGTCAAAGCATGTAACGTGTGTGATTCGGCCCTGTTTTCCTACTACGCCGTCTAGTATTAGGGGCTTTGGAAGTCTGATGCGCGGGAGTTCAAGAGAGAGAGAGAGTTTTTCATTAATTGTAGCGTAGCTATCGCACCCGCTATCGACGAGGCCCTTAACGAATCGCTCGTTATTTAGGCACGCGTCGATATAGAATAGCGGCTCAGTGCTCTTCTCTAATCTCTTAACTCCTTCGAGCTCTTGTTCGCGACTGAGAACAAGAGCTACTCTTTTTCCGATCCAGATGATTCAGACGCCGTAGTGAATTCGGCTTCACTAGACGATTCTGCGACCGCAGCAACTTCCTCGCGCTTTCTGCTTTTCTTGGTCGAAACGGGACCGTTTCGGTGCGTCTTCTCTGACTTATTGGCATTGAGGTGTCTCTCTGCCTCTGGATGTCTCGCTGGTTTTAGGGGGCAGGTTGCGATACGGCAGTTGGACCGCCCGCAACGGAAACAGAGTCCCTCTTTAATTCGTCTATCAATCTCCTTTTGTTCGACCCATTTTGCGCGTTTACCGACTAAGTATTGGTCTCTGCCCCGATTCGGGGGCGAATCGTGGGCGACTCGGTTTGCTTTCACCGCACTAATAGTCGGCGTCCAATCCATAGGATCGTAGATTTCTTCGACGGTGGCAGTAACTCTTGGGGTACGCTTCGGCTGGTTCCACATTGCCTGGAACCCTGACAAATCGGCGCTGATACGGTGTAGAGTCTGGACCATATCGGTGAAGGTGCTTGGCACACCTCGGTTCACTAAGGCTGAATGCGTCTCTTTATTTAACGCCATGACTAGCGTGTGCATTTTGGAATCATCGGGCCATTGAAGCGCACCGGCATCAGCTAGCTCTCTCTCGAAGCTGGGTAAGAATTTCTCGAACGGCTGGGTCGGCTTTTGCTTTAGTGCATACAAGCGCTGCACGGCTCTCGCTTTAACATTCGGGTCTCCGTAGATCCGTTCTAGATAATGTAACAAGTCGTCTGGTGTTCCGTCCTCGCGTCTCTCTCTCATAAACGTAGAAGTGTTCTTCAACGCCATCTTCTCTAGGCGAGAGTAGATATATGCACATTGGTCCGCGGGGGAACCGAGGCACATTCCATCCACTCTCAGTTTATTCTCGATTAGGATTCGCCAGGAAGGCCAATCACTAACTGTTCCCGAGAACATCGCTGGGTTCGGCAGCATCGCTCTCGGGCGAGAGGCTGCGCTTCGCTCGCTATTATCGCGATTTTCGCTCGCTTGGTCGACGTGAGGACCGGCGCTGTTGGTCGTCTTAGGTTCGGATCGTATGTGATCCGGCATCGATTCGCTAGGCGTACGGTTCTGGGACTGTATCGCCTCTTCCATCTGATGGAAACGTTGTTCAACGTTTACCATCATCGCTGTCATCATAGCTTCCATTCGGGCCATGGCTTCGTTCGCTGAGTGAGCCTCATAGGCTCCGCTCGTGGGGGTTCTCGCTCGCTCGTTCGACATCGTTTCGGTATCGAATCGCTGTTGTTTCGCTGGTACTCTGTGGGGAAGAGGAAGATTTAGATATGTGAAGGGCTACGGCTGAATTGATTCAATTGAACGGTGCCTGCATGCTGTTTATCTAAATCTTAGAGAACTGTAAACAAAGGGGCGGTCAACTATAGTATATAGTGTCCCCCAGGGCGGTAAGGCTACCTTGCTTTCGCGGCAGTATCGGGTGCGATGCCTGCACGGGCAGAGCCCGGGCTTCAATGTGGCCTTGGCCCGTTACACTACCTATAGTAACTAGGGGTATAAAGGCTTAAAAGGCTTCACGAACGAGGGCTTATAATCTATTAGCGTATACGCTAGTTAAGGATTAGAGAAGAGAAATATAAGCTATAATAGCTTACTAGTGATATAAGGGAAAAGAATAAATAGATAGAATAATATAATATTATAGAGATATAGAGAGAAGAGAAGAAGAAAGAAGAGAGAGAAGCCCTAATCTCTAGGAGTCACTAGGTTACCTAACTATAGTCCGACCTCTAATAACTTTTTTAAAGGAGTTTAATAATAAGATACCCTATTTAATTATAGGGACACCCCTACGTGACTCGCCGCCTTCCTAAAGTAGTATAGCTCGCCTTTCTACTAGGTAATATCACGCCGCTTTTTTTCTGCTAGATTCTTCTACCTATTTTCTCTATATCGCCTCCTTTTCTACCCTATGATTTTAAATTCTAATCTCTATACTAAAACCTACACTTTTTCGGTCGTTAAAAACGTTTCTTTTTTTAGGTAAATTATACTATTTCTATACTATATAATCTTCTAGTAATAAGTTAGCTAACTCCTCTAAATAATTAGGGTCTTCCTACTATACTATACTGTCAGAGCCTGGAGATCGGGTGACCCCAGTTCTGTAGAGAGAGCAGCGCTTCTTCCTCTTGTTCTCTCCTTCTTTCCTCCATGCCACCACAATACCATATTGTTCTGTCTGTTCGTTCTTTCTTGTAGCAGCAAGCTGTAGCAGCTTGTGCTTCTTCCTTTCTCCTCTGATCCTCGACCAGCGTGTGACGCTGACAGGTTATGAGCCCTCGTTCGTGAAGTCTTCTAATAAGCCTTCACATCCTGGTTACCACAGGTAACCAGACCCCTGTCTCAGAGGAGACCTTGGTGGAACGTTCCACCACACACATACACACGGAGAACGCGTATTGAGACGCGGTTTTCTACTGGGTTTTCAAGGATTTGCGCTCCAAGACGCGCTACCTCGGGTTTTTATTGACAATTCTTGGAGGTGTACAGTTACCCCTCCAATCACACCCCTCATTTTACCCCACCGAGCGGACCGATCCGCACCACACATAATATGTCGTTCTCTATTGATGGGTCCGACCGCAACAATCCGGCAGTCACGACTGCTGGAGACGACGATAAAGTCGCCTTTGACAGAACACAAGCCTCTCGAGACTGGGACTCGGTGATCACTAAGACTCGTGCCTCGCAAGGTGCTGGTCTACCTAGTGGATCTATGACCCTATACCGCATGGGAACAATCTTGAAGAAACCAGACCAGTATGATGTATGGAAAAGTCATGTACTAGCAACTTTGAAGAGCTACAATATGGAAGTCTTGATAGACTCGGCTATTCCTCGCCCACTTATGAATGAGCCTAAAGCAGATAGGTGGTTTAAGCTATCGGTCAGCACTGGCACATGGTTGCTATCAGGTGTTTCTGAAGAGCTGAATCTCAAGCTACGGGCACACGGCACAAAATTGACCTTTGCAGATGAGGTTTTTGCTGCCATACAGAAAGAGATACGTGGATATGGTATCCATCAGGACATGAAGATGTGGCATAAGTATGACAACATGAGAGCTTCTGACCACCCTGATATATTGATATACCTGGAAGAGTTCATCATCATGCACACAAAGATGGGTGAAAAAGGCATACAGCTGCCGCCATACATAGCGTTTCTTCAGATCATGGATCAGCTATCGGGATACCCTGCCGTCCGAGACTCTATGATGGAGTCCGCACGTATTGAGAAGGCTTCTCCCACCAATTTCACAGACATGCAATTCCGTGAGCTTGTGCACAATCTCCAAGGACGAGTCATATCGTCACAGGCCCCCATGACGGGATACACCGCCACACAGACCGATCAGAAGAAGAAAAAGGACACCAGAGATCCGCCTAAAGAGCTTCCAGTCAGCGAGCAGCGAGGTCATCCAGCTCCGGGGGTGTCTGATAATGTACACTGCCAGCAGCAGCGCAGAAAGGGGAAGGTGAATGGCACATGTGCCCACTGTCAAAATGCGCCACATAAGGCGAATGATTGTTACTACTTGCGACCTGATCTTCGGCAGAACCGGTGGAAGCCTTACGTCGGCACATGGGCATACAAGCGTCCGGCAACGTCAAAATCCGGGTGGAAACAGCAGGATCAGGCCTCACCAGCACCTGCCACTACTGCCGTGGCTGCCATGGCAACATCCTCAGCATCCAACATGATGGATAACCTGTATGCGAACAACGTCATATCCACAGGCTTCAACGGCATGGCGATGCCTGTCTTCGGCCGAAAAGGCTTCCAGATCGATGACGTCGATTCTAACACGTACGTCGATATTGAAGATCGTCGTGCAAGCGAGACAAAGAAATATCCGGTCACAAAGGAGTATCAGGTGACAGAAGCGGGGTCTGATTACGACTTCATACAGCACATACCAGAGGCCGCCATGATGGCGATCCCCACCATATCCTTAGCGAACCATATTCCGGAAGAGCTTGCCAATCAGCAGTGGCTTATGGACACGGGTTGCGGTAACCATATCTGCTCCAATATGTCTCTTTTCATTGACTATAAACCCTTTGTGGGCGGTCAGACGTACGAGTGGGAAAGCAGTATTCCAGGAGCTCGAGGTCAAGGTGAAGGATGGGGCAAGGTCAGGATTACTATGGTTCAAGATGACGGAACATACCTGGATATGATCATACCTTGCATTTACTCTCCAGGGGTTAAATACAACCTTTTCTCGGCCTGCAAAGCTAGGCGAGACCTGGGTTATGCATACTGTGATATGTCGGAGGCAATCTTTGACTGTAGCTCTGGAACACATGATAATATGGTTGGAAGAGTATTCTTCTATGGGGGTGTACCCTTCATACGTCATGCAGCAAGCGGTATTACAGCAGTTGGTATAGCTATGGCAGCTGTATCTCCTGAGGTCATGCATAGACGTCTGGGACATGCTGGAAGACCTAAACGGATGGCGAATCAAGGAGAATTCGATATTGAAGGTGATCTTGACTTCAATTGTGAAGCCTGCAAGGTAGGCAAGTCAAAGAAGATCATATCAAGACAAGCTCAGGTACGAGCGACGAGAGCGGGACAGTTTCTGCATGCAGATTTACAGGATATGAAGCCTGTGGGCTTGGGTGGTATGAAATATGCCCTGGTTATCACGGACGACTATTCACGCTGCAGGTTTGTCAGCTGCTTACAGACCAAAGATATTGCGTCACAAGGACTCGTTAAACTCTGTGAGCAGGTGAAGAATTCTACTGGATCTTACCCACAAGAATGGAGGGTAGATGGAGGCAGGGAATTTCTTAAATTCAATGACTGGGCGACCTCGACTGGTCAATCTGTGCAGGTCTCGGCTCCATATGCACATGAACAGAACGGCCTTAGCGAGCAGAGCGGTGGATATCTGGTTCAAATTGCAAGAACCATGATCATAGATGCCGCTGCAGCTGAATATGTATGGCCTGAGGCAATTCGAGCAGCTGCTTACATCACCAATCGATTGAAATCACCTAGAAAGGACACGAAATCGCCCATGGAGCTCTGGAAGACAGGAATGGGGCAACGTGATCAACATACATCACTTACGCATCTACGAGTATGGTACTCGAAGGCATATGTTAATATCCCCCCAGAAAAGCGTGTCAAAGCTCGGAAATGAAGGCAAGAGCTTGGGTAGGTCACCTGGTAGGATATGAGGGAGAAAATGGTCATCTTTACCGCATCTACGACCCGGATACAGGCAAGATACGTACGAGTCGAGACGTCGTCTTCTGGGAAGGTAGAGATGGTGCTGGATTTGACGGCATCATACATGACTCTAAATTGACCGCCCTGGACGAGGAAGAATCTCCAGATCTAAGAGGTAGAAGAGAAGGCGTACTGGATATCACTCCACACGCTGCCTCTCAATATGCCGCCGCTTCACATGATCAGACAAGGCCTCTCACACCGGTTGTTGATATTGACTCGCCACACACTGATCCACAAGATATTGCTATCCTAAGGCAGCAGCTCCAAGAGCAGCGAGAGCGATCTCTACAGGACAAAACAGAGCTTTCTGTCCGCGCCAGGAGAATCAGAGACTTACAGAGACAGCGTAATCCTACCATGATGGGTAGATATCCGGTTACACCAGCTATATTCCAAGCTCCATCTCCGACCCCATCCGTACAAGGCATACTGGCAGCAGATAGCAAATATCTTGCTGACAAAGGACCGTATCTGGGAAGATCGTCAGATGATGGTACACCGACCCATGAGGCTCTGGGCCCATCAGAACATCCAGGAGCACCACCGAGACGCTCTGTAAGAGAAAATTTTGGTCAACGCGGCAGGTATTATGATGAGCTGAGATGGGATGCACAGGGAAAGAAGCTGCCGAGCTCAAGTCCTGACCCCCTGGGAATGATGGCCTTAGAAACAGAGGATCTTCGAGTCATGGATGACACGAGAGTCGACCTCATTAACGAAGAAGGCGTACAGATCAACCGCGCCGTCATGATGATGACATTTGATGATACAGATCAGTCCATGCCCACATATGGAGATACAGAAGTAACAGACAAGGTCATGGGATGGAAGTCAATATTCCACAGACTTACAAAGCAGCTATGGCATCTCCAGAGGCAGATCTCTGGCATTCCGCTATGGAAGAGCAGCTCCGGAAGCTACAAGATGCTGGAGCATGGGATGACGTGCCTACACCTCCACGTGGAACACGGGTTCTACCAGGAAAATGGGTATTTGACTTGAAGCTTGACAAAGCAGGATACGTCATACAATACAGAGCACGGTGGGTCATATGTGGCAATCGGCAGAAGCCAGGACTTGATTTTGATGAGAGCTACGCGCCAGTGGCAACTGATCAAGCAGTGAAACTCATGTTCGTCATGACACAAAAGAACAGCTGGGAAATACGTCAATTTGACGTTGTATCTGCCTATCTCAACGCTAAAATCGACAACCGAGAAGTCTACATGCGAGCACTCACTGGATTTGGCACGGGAACTTGTCTGATCAAGCAGGCTTTATATGGCCTGAGACAAGCTGCATATCTCTGGTGGGAAGAGCTTAAATCCATGCTACAGAAGCTAGGTTTTGAGAGCTTGAAAGGTGAAGATTGCGTTCTCAAGCGCGTTGATCTCCGCGGAGATGCATGCTTCGTTTTGACATATGTGGATGACTGCTTCTGCACCAGCAGAGATCAAAATGACCAGATTCTACAGGACATATCACAACACTTCAAGATCAAGGATCTTGGTGATCCAGGACGCTTCCTGGGATGCTCCATAAGCAAAGAAAATGGAGGCATCAGAATTGACCAGGCTCAATATGCCAGAGACATGCTTTCCGTGGAAAACATGATTAAATCCAACGCTGCAAAGGTGCCCATGACGCCGGGTACAGAGATGCTTACGAAGCAGCAATATGAAGAGCTTATAACAACCTCTGGTGCGCCAATCAGCGACGCTGAAGCCAAAAAGTTGGCAGAGGATATTGGTAAGCTTGGCTGGCTTGCAAGCCGCACACGACCTGACCTAAGCTTCGTTGTGGGAGTGCTTCGACGGACGAGCTCATACCCGACAAAAGCTTCTATCAAGCTGCAGAAGCATGTCATGAGATATCTGGTAGGCACACTCGAGTTGAGCATCAAGGTACAGCAACAGATACCAGTCAACATGGAAGGTTTGATTGGATACGTGGACTCATCACATGCAAATGACCTTAATTCAAGGAAGTCGGTGGAAGGATACATCTTCTTCTATGATGGAACGCCCGTGTCATGGTGCTCCAAGCTTCAAAAGATCGTGTCTCCATCATCTACATGCGCAGAGTTCATAGCACTACATTCAGCTATCAGAGAAGCTCTCTTTCTAGAGAAAATTGCGTCACAGATGGGTCTCAGAGACCGTGACGAACATGGAAATATGAAGCCAATTGAGCTTCGACTTGACAGTGACAACGCAGCTATGCTAGCGGAAGGCAGCAGCTACAAGCCTTCAACCAAGTGGTTGGATATCATGTATCACTTCGTGCATGACGCTGTCAGACAGGGTTGGATCAAGCTTACAGTGATTGCGAGCGAGGAAAATCCAGCGGATACGTTTACAAAGGCTCTTCCAGTGGAGAAATTTGAACACTGCAGAGACCTGATGGGACTCGAAAAGGGGGTCTAACCGGATTAGGAAACAGAAGCTGTTTTGAAAGACTGCAGAATGGGCAGTTTGGGGTTTCAGCTTATCAAATTGTTGTAGACAGCATGTAGATGGAGACGCAGATTTTGCATGATTTCGCGCTGTGGGGGTGTGTCAGAGCCTGGAGATCGGGTGACCCCAGTTCTGTAGAGAGAGCAGCGCTTCTTCCTCTTGTTCTCTCCTTCTTTCCTCCATACCACCACAATACCATATTGTTCTGTCTGTTCGTTCTTTCTTGTAGCAGCAAGCTGTAGCAGCTTGTGCTTCTTCCTTTCTCCTCTGATCCTCGACCAGCGTGTGACGCTGACATATACCTTAACCTTAGACTCAATTTCGACCTATATAAGCACGATTTCTATAGGCGTGACTACCCTAATCTAGTAGGGTCTCTAGGGGAGGCATACTTATATCTTATCTATAGAGCCGACCTCGATCTCCTTATCTACCCTATCTACCAGTGGCAGTTATACCCTTAGTAATATACTTAAATCCTAACGCTTCCCGTTATATTAATTAATCTAAGACGCGAGTATACCTAGGATAGGTATACTAGGTAGGTTATAATATAGAGCGTTAGGTCTAGTAGGGGAGGTCTAGTAGGGAAAGTCTTAACTTAGAGATTAATAAGAACCTCCGTAGAGAGAAGGCGGTAAGGGTAAAATAGTAGGCGGTTAGAGGATTCTAGGGCGGTGATAAGGTAGTGAAGAAAGCGGTGAAAACTATCCTAAGTGGTATAGTATAATATTACTAGGTAATATACTTAAGCTATACTACCTTAGGAAGGCGGTAAGTCATATAGAGGTATTATATTAATTAAATAGGGTATCTTATTATTAAACTCCTTTTTAAATACTAATATTATTATCTAATTATACTAATCTCTAAATATTTATAAGATAATAGAAAATTAATAGTAGATAAATAAGATAATATATAATCTTATTATCTTTTAATTTTATTATATACTATTAATTTAATAGGAGTTTAATAGTAAGATACCCTTATTAACTATCACGATACCCTTATATAATCTACTACCTTCCTAAAGTAGCCTAGTTTAAGTATAATACTAATAATATCACACTACTTAGTGAATTTTTTACCGCTTTCTTTACTACTTTCTTTATTACCCTAAAATCCTCTAATAGCCTACTATTTACCCTTACTACCTTTTCTCTATAAAGGTTCTTATTAATCTCTAGGTTAAGACTTCCCCTACTAGACCTCCCCTATTAGACCTAACGCTTTATATTATAATCTATCTAGTAGAAGGCCCCGCTAGCTTAGGGTAGTTATATCTATAGAAATTATATAGAGGGAGGTCGTACTTATATAGATCGTGCTTATATAGATTAAAATTAAGGTTAATATTAAGGTATAGTGCGGGAGAAAGACCCTAATTATTTAGAGAAGTTAGCTAACTTATTACTAGAAGATTATATAGTATAATAATAGTATAATTTACCTAAAAAATAACGTTTTTAACGATCTAAAAAGTATAGATTTAAGTATAGAGATTAGAATTTAAAATTATATAGTAGAAAAAAGGCGGTATAGAGAAAACACGTAGAAAAGTTTAGCGGAAAAAAAAGCGGCGTGATTTAGCTACGTAGAAAGGCGAACTAGGCTACTTTAGGAAGGCGGTATACTATTTTTATCACGTAGGGGTATCGCGATAGTTAACGGGGGTATCTTAATATTAAACTCTATTTAATAAAATTAATATAATAAATACTTTATCTAGACTATTTAAAAAGATTAAGAATATTTATAACTTTAGTCTATTAATAATACTTTAGTCTTAATTTATTATTAATTTAATTTTAATTAAAAAGTAAGAGCTAAATAATATATATATATTTTTAATTTAATATACTAAAAATTTTAAGTTTAAGACATTTTATTTTATATTTAGAGAGATTTAACTAATAAGTATTAATCTTATATTAATATTAATATTATTAAAAGTAAAGAATTATCTAATATATAAAATATATTATTTAAGTATAATTTAATAATTTAAATATAGTAGTAGTAGTAGTAGTAGAATTCATTTACCCGATCTAGCTTGCCTCTAGTAATGGCTGCTATGCGGGGGTGCTGCCGGGCCTGCCCGACAGCGAAATGGTGCCCTGCACCCGGGTATGCGTGGCTTGGAGTCGAAGTTAGGGCTTGCCCCCAGTTGCCCGCTGCCAAGAAAATTAAGTACAAGAGCGTCAAAGACAAAGGAAAGAACATCAAAGGAAGGTCAATCTCCGCCCCAGTGACACAGCCACCACCGTCTAGGTCGTTTCCAGCTTAACTAGGAGGCCTGCTATGTCTGCTAAACACCCTTTGAGATTGTTGCACCTGCTGCGCCCGCAACTTCGTTTTTCCGCCCCGCACACCTCCGTGATTTCTCCGCATCTCCGCATTTCCACATCTCCCACTGCCCACTGCCCACTACCCACTGCCCATTGCCCATACCCCTCGCACCACCATGTCCTCATCTCTCACTTCCGCCTCACTTTCGCCACAGTTCCTCCTCCATACCACGCCATCCCCAGATACATGACCATTTTCCCTGGCTAGTCAGGCCGCCTCTATGGCGTTTTCTTGTCTCTCAAGGGAAGAAAGGGGACCTGGCCCTCCTTCCTGCGATCCACGTTTCATCTACCACCACCACACTGCCTTATTGGGTTATCTTGGTTGATCTTGCTGCTCTTGCTCGGGTTCTGGGTCTGGTTCGAATCCCATAGCGTCGGGATCAACCGCATGGAATTGGCCGAGAAGTCGAGTTCTTTCCATGAATCTGGTGATTGCGGGAACTGCGTCTTTTTCTGCCATGAACTGGTTGAACGAGAGTGACGTGCACACACCCGCCTTGGCGAGTGCTTCCCGCATGTCTCTACGCTCGTCCTCGAAGAATGGGCACTCAAGAAGCACATGTCTTGGCTGCTGGTGGCCGAGATCGCAGCCGCAACGAGGTGAGTCTGCAACACCGATTCGCCATAGGTAACGCTTCAATCCGATGATATTGAGCCGCATCTGAAGCATGATTGACGCTGACGCTTTCCTCTGACCTTTCCAGTAGTCCAAGACCTTCTTCGTCGGCGCTGGAATCAGCTGCTTCGTTGCATTCCCTGACCTCTCTTTCTCCCAGGCTGCCTCCCACGCGAATTTCGCCTGTTCCCGAATACCCCGCTTGGCAGCTGCTGCTAGCTTAATCTGCCGGTCGTACGGACCAGGATCTGCCTTTGCTGCTTCTTTTGCGTGCTGGTCGACGAGCTCGTTGCCCGAGATCCCCTGGTGGGCGGGAACCCACCGGAATTCGACCTGGATACCTTGGTTTGTGAGAGTTTGAAGGTTCCGGATGCATCCTTGGAGGTAGACCTGTCCAGACGGCATACGGGGGCGTACGAGAGCCTGGAGGGCAGCCTGGCTGTC
Source organism: Penicillium sp. IBT 16267x (assembly GCA_028828865.1). Classification (NCBI taxonomy): domain Eukaryota; kingdom Fungi; phylum Ascomycota; class Eurotiomycetes; order Eurotiales; family Aspergillaceae; genus Penicillium; species Penicillium sp. IBT 16267x. Next base: position 2,808,896 of record JAQJZQ010000001.1, read on the forward strand.
GGAGAAGACCACCACACCTCGTTGTGTGCGGTCGTTCTCGAGGAGCTCTTCCTTCACGATTTCAAGCGCCAATTCAATTGCACGAAGCTCCGCGGAGTAGACCGTCGAGTCCTGTTGTGTGCCCATCTGGCAGTGTCGGTGCTCGAGCGTGGCATCGACCACCGCTGCGGCCCCGACCTTACCTTCGATCCTACTTCCGTCCGTGTAGATAAGCAATGGGCAATCCTGGATTTTCGCATAGATTTCGGAGTGTTTCTTCACTGCCTCGTCACGCTCTAGTATATGTACCTCTGGTGGTGTATGCCATGGTGCCCGGACGTATGCCCGCCGGCTCTCCCAGACGCTCGCCAAAGTTCCCGGGGGAGCCATTAGGCATCCGCCCTTCTGCCATGCATGCGCTTCCATTGGTGACCATCCGCCGCGTTGACGTTGCTGTTGAGAACGCCGTCGAATCATAAGCTGTGGAACTCCGTGCGCTGGGCCAGTGCGTATCCTAAGCGCTGTCTCCGCAGAGATGCGCTCCATCTGGATGCCGATAGGCGGAAGGTAAAGCTCGATATTCAACGCTTCTGCGGCGCTGGTCTTGAATGCACCGCCTATAAGGCATGCTGCACGTTTCTGGATTGCTGCAAATTTTCTGCTGATCACCTGAGCTCGTCCCTTGCCCGTTGTTAAAGGGGAGTACCATGCTGACACCCCATAGAGCATCTGCGGTATGATGACCGCCTGGTAAATCCTGCGCATTGCGGAGGTCGAGGCTCCCCACGTAGATCCTGATAGACTTCGTAGCGCATGTAGTGACGTGCTGCCCTTTATGATCGCCTTCTCGTGATGGTGAGAGAACGTGAGCCCGGGATCGAGCCAGAAACCGAGGTATTTCGCCGATTGTTCGGGGGCGATGATCGTGGTGAGCCCCTCCTGGTCCTTGACGAGCAGAAGAGACTCGCTTTTAGCCTGTCCTGGTGGTGTGAAGTGGATAAGGTTGTATTTCTTCGGGTCGAAGACTGACGCATGTCGGCTTGCCCATATCCCTGATTTTTCGCACGCCTTCTGAAGCTTAGAAATTGTCTGTCTCTCAGTCTTGCCAGTCGCCATGAATCCTACGTCGTCGACCCAGCCCATTGTAGAGAGGTCTCCGCTCCGGGTCTGGCAGTCTTCGAGTAGGTCCGCGTTATAGATAAGGTAGAGAATAGGTGAGAGAGGAGATCCCTGCGGGATCCCCGTGGGCGTCGGAATGCGCTCTGATATGCCTTCTGGCATACGGACCCGGGTGCTTCTATTCGTCAAAAACGCCTGGATCCAGGGCGCGAGATGCCCAAGACGTCGTTTTCGAAGGTTATGGATCAGACGTGCATGTGAGACGTTGTCGTACGCTCCTGATACGTCGAGCATAAGGAGAGAGACTATAGAGCCTCGTCCCCAGGCGCTGCGGACCCGATCTAGCATGATTTGTATAGCATGCTCCGTGGATATGCCCCGACGTCCGCCTAGGTGGCCCTTGGGCAGCAGCCCGTGCTCTTCCACGGCGTACGATATGCGTCTTGCGATGATGGACTCGATGCATTTAGCAATTGTGTTGAGAAGGGCAACTGGCCGGTATGACTTAGCTTGCTGGTAGTCTCGGTCACCAGCTTTGCGGAGTACCACCGTTACCGACCTCTGGAAATGGCTCGGATTGTAGCCTGTCCGGACGCACGCGTTGAAGAGCTCGTGCAGCGTGCTCAAGACCACCGGGGTCTTGATCAGCTTGTGCCACATGGAGTTCGGAATAGCGTCTTCTCCCGGGGCCTTGCCTGCTGGGGACGACCGGATGGCTTCTTCGATCTCATGCTTCGTGATTTCAGGAAATTCGACGCTTTCTGGATATATATATCCATCCGTGTCCGTCATATCCGCTTCTGGAGGGCTCGGGAAGAACGCTTGCTGGAAGGCTGCTGCTTTCTGCTCCACGGTCTCCGCTGCTGATCCATCATGCGCCTTGAGTGTTGGTGTGAGCCCACGCTCATACGCACCAGCACGGTTCCGGGCCCATTTCGCCAGTCTCCACATGCCTCGGGGGCCATCCTCGACCACCTTCTGCACACGCTTCCGGTGGGCCTTGTTGAGCGTGCCTTTGATAAGCCGGTTCTTGTCGTTCCGGGCTTGCTTATACCGGAGCTCGTCTATAGGGTCGTGCGAGCGGGTCCACTGGCGTCGAAGAAAGCGTACGGTTTTGACTGCGTCCCGGCATGCTGGCGTGAAGTCAGAATTTGACCATTCTGATGGCCTGGACCATGGTGTAGAAGCGTCAATTGCTGCTTGTATGGTCCGTAAAAAGGTCTGGGTTTCGAGCTCGATGCGGGTCGTGCTCGCATGTGTGAGGTCTCGTGATATGGCGTGCTTTTCGATGAATTCGGTGAGGATTTTATCGTCCGTGGCACCCCAGTTTCGACGCTTCGGGGCCTCGAAGACCGGGGTATGCACATCCAGGGTCGTCCGTATAGGATAATGGTCAGACTGGTGCTCGATATCGTCCGCACGTCCATGCTTGACCAGTCGACCAGCAAGCTCTTCGTTGATCCAGGTCAAATCGATCACCGTTTGTGCGCCTCCACGCTCCCACGTGGGCTTGCCTGCCTCCGTGAGCAAGTCAAGCTTATATTGGTCAGCGATCAGCAGGAAATCCTCTGATTCAGCCTCTGATGGGGTCCCTGGACCGCCCCAGGTCGGGTGATGGGCGTTAAAGTCTCCCACGATGATATGGTCCGCTTCCTTGCGCTTGGTAAGCTCGCGGCGGAGCAGTAAATTTAAGTTAAAGACCCTTATATAATAAGATATATAAAATTAATAAGATCTAAAAAGGATCTAAATAAAGACTTAAAGATTTCAAAGATTATATAATAAATTGTGATGAGATTTACCTAGTTACCAGTTAGCTTAGAGGAAACATATGGTTTGTGTTGCTCGTTTGCTGCTGTCGCTCGTTTGCCGGAGATCCCTTGATGGAAAGGTCATGTGATCTCTCTGGGGAGTATTTGAAGGAGGATTGCGGTGGTTTCTCTTTCTCTTTCCTTCTTTTCCCCCTCGTCTAGTTTTCTCTTGTTGACAGGATCCTGAATGATTTCCCATTACAGACTTGCCGCGTCACATTAAACTAGACCACTCTTTTACTTTTTTCTTGATTCGTACTTGTCTGGCTTAGCTTCCCGCTAAGTTCTTGGCAACGGATCAACCCCACCAATCAGAACCCCGAACCGAACCGAATCGAAGTATGACCCCTCGAGACGAACGAACCAGGATGGCGAAGGCCTCTGGACTTGAATCCTCCCGCGCTGGAGATGAACCGAACCCGAACCCGAACCCTTCCCGTGGGGAAGACGAACTGAACCCCGAGCACCGACAGAATGAACCGCTCGAAGAAGAAGAAACGCTGAAGGATGACCGTCGGAACACGCTGAGTTTTGAAGTAACCATAGCAGCCGACCCTGAAGCAGAAGAACAGACCCGAACGGAGTTCTTCACCCGAGATGAATTTGCCCTTGCCATGGCCGAAAACCTGGAAGGCACCTGGAAGAAACTGATCCAGAGGGAACACCACTGGAGAATGATGCATAAGGACGCGGAGCAGGAAGTGAACCGACTTCGGCTTGCGCTTGACACCCTGACCGAACATACGAATGAATGTGAAATTGAACGCGATGAGGCTATCGCACACCGAGATATCGCTGTGAATGAGCGAAACCAGCAAGCCTACGACATGATGCAGAACCAGAGAATGGGTCCGGCACAGACAGCTCGACCACCGAACCAGTACCAGCAGCGATCGGCAAAGCTGGCGAATCCTCCGACATTGACTGATGGAAAGAACCCCCGATTTGATCATTGGGTGGCTGCTGTACGCCGAAAGCTGCTCATCAATGCTGACTACTATCCGACGCCCGATAGTCGAGTTTACTTTGTGTCAGGCCTCTGTGAGGGCAAGGCTGGTCTGCACATTGGCCCACGATTGACGATTGACGCATCGAACCCGTACCGAGATGTGGAAGACCTGATTGATCACCTGAAGACTGTTTTTGACAACCCGAATCGTGCCACGGAGGCATATGTTGAGTACCAGGCGCTGGTAATGAAACCGAAGGACGACTTCAACGACTTCCTGGCGGAGTTCGTCAGACTGGCAGAAGAATCGCGCCAACCCCAGGATTTCCGACAGCGTACGCTCTATGACAAGTTGCCGAATATGCTACAGAGCCAGATGATGCAAGTGGTTGACGATCCAGATGTTGATTTTGATAAGTTTGTGCATCTTTGCCAACGTACTGCCCATAACATCACCTTGCAGCAGAAGAACCGAGATGCTCGACGAGCCGCGACTAGCACACCCTATGGTCAGACACTGACTAAGACCACGTCTACCGCTAGAACAATGAAGAATGAATCCCCGACGACGCGCCCGAAGCCCATGAATGCTGATAAGCGAGCCGCGCTGATGAAAGAAGGACGATGCTTCACTTGTGAAGAGAAGGGACACATGACTCGAGATTGTCCAAGGAAGACTTCCGCCGTTGCACTGGTAGACCAGAATGGAAAGCACACCGTGGCCGACGTAGAGGACTCAGGATCGGATGCCGATCAGGGAAAAGTCAACGCTTAGGGCAAGTCTCCTCCCTAAGCGTTCCCAGCATAACTGCGAGTAGTATTGATTTGAAAGAATTACTTTCTGCGAAAAGTTTTTCTGTGCCAGCAGTGGTCACAGTAAACGACGTACCTTTCCAGATTAATGCGCTCGTGGATTGCGGAGCGAATGTGTCTATCCTGATACATACGGATGTTGTTTTGAAGCTGATTCCACTTGGGTTGAAGACCCGAAGATTGAAGACACCAGTGACCTTATCTACGTTTGATAACCGACCGTCGGAAGCGGTTACCCATGCGGTCCGGATACCGCTGATCGTTGCAGGAAAGAAACAGAAACGAGTTACCGCGTTGATCACCAATATTGGCCGACATGATATGATTCTTGGTCGACTTTGGTGTGCTGAAAGAGATGCTCTGATTGATTGTAAACGACTACGGCTTGTTTGGCCAGAACCAAAGACAGAGAAAGAAGAAGTCGAGATCATGAAAGAAGAAGTAGCTTATGCTATTCAGCGGCCATATCCATTGAGGATTTTGAAGAGACCCACGGGTCAGAAGGATCAGGAACACCAGAAGGATGCGGACAGAAGAGACCGTGCCTTCGAATTGAACGCGATCAAGGATCCAGTGGTTAAGAAGTCTTATAACCATAGTCATAAGGAAGATACCGTGAAGAAGATGAAACGAACCCTTATGGGGAAAGAGATCGTTTACGAGGTTCGAGCTCCTCGTATGAAGAACGTACCGGTCAGCAACATCGTGGTTACAGCTATTGGCCGAGCAGGATTTGAAAGGATCTCTCGGGTGCCGGAATCGGAGATCTTCGTCACTAGCATTAGTGAGATCGAGCATGTGATCTCGGAACTCTCTGAACCCACAGAGCGGGATAAAGAAACGGAACTCGAAGGAATTCGACGAGTCATTCCGCGGAAATACCATGGGTATGCGGACGTTTTCTCGAAGATTAGATCTGACACGCTTCCACCACACAGAAGAGGCGTGGATCATAAGATTGAACTGGAAGAGAAAGCAACGCCAGGATATTGTCCGCTGTACAAGATGTCCATGGAGCAACTTGAAGCGGCGAAAACGTACATCTACGAGAACTTGCATAAGGGCTTTATCGTGCCGAGTAATGCCCCCTTTGCTTCGCCTATTTTGATGGCGAAGAAGGCCAATGGAGGACTCAGATTCTGTGTGGACTTCCGGAAGTTGAATTCAGTTACGAGGAAGGATCTGTACCCGTTACCACTGATTGATGAGATGATGCAGCGGGTGCGTGGTGCTAAGTACTTCACTAAGCTGGATATACGACAAGGGTTCCACAGGATACGCATGGACCCAGACTCAGAAGACCTAACGACGTTCCGATCGAGGTATGGATCGTATAAGTACAAAGTGATGCCCTTCGGAGTCACGAATGGACCGGCATCCTTCCAGAGATTCATGAACTCAGTCCTGACCGGAATATTGGATGTGTTCGCAACTGCCTTCGTCGATGACATTTTGATCTACAGCGAGACGCTAGAAGAACATGAGAAGCATGTGAAAGAAGTCTTGAAGCGGCTACGTGAAGCCGGTTTACAAGTGAGCTTATCGAAGTGTGAGTTCCATAAGAAGGAAACGAAGTTCCTCGGTTTCATTATCGGGGTGGACGGGATCCGCGTGGATCCTGGAAAGATTCGAGTGATTCAGGAATGGGAACCCCCGGACACAGTAAGGGGCATACAGTCATTCCTCGGCTTTTGCAATTTCTACAGAAGGTTCATCGAAGAGTACAGCAAGGTTGCCAAACCATTATTCGCACTTACAAAGAAGGGAGTGTCGTGGTCTTGGACAGAAAAGTGTCAAGGAGCTTTTGAAGAACTGAAGAAGAAACTGACCGAGGCGCCCGTGTTAGCCCACTACGATCCTCATGCTCAGACTCGTGTTGAAACGGATGCGTCAGACGAAGCGCTAGGAGGTGTGCTCTCTCAACGAATGAACGAAGATGAACCTTGGCATCCAGTCGCGTACTTCTCGAAGACTATGGATAAGGCAGAAAAGGCTTATGAGATCTACGATAAAGAACTTCTAGCGATAATTCGTGCCTTCCAGGAATGGGAAGCAGAACTCATCGGACTAAGGCGAACTGAAGCTATTGAGGTGCTTACCGATCATGAAGCTCTTCAGTGGTTCCAAGAGAAGAGGAGGTTGAACTCCCGACAGATCCGATGGAGTCTAATACTGCAGGATTACCGGTTTAAGATCCAGTACCGATCAGGCAAGAAGAATGTGTTAGCAGATGTGCTTTCCCGTAAGGATATCTCACAGAAAGGACAACGAGAGGAATTCGTATTGTTGCCAAAGCAATACTGGGAACCGAAGTGCCTAATTGCACCAGTCACCGTGAATGAAGAACTGAACCTGATTGACCGAATCAAGCAAGCGAATCGTACACACGAGAGCCTGGAGGAATTCCGACAAGAGGCTCTGGAAGAACAGGATAGTGAGTGGACACTTGAAGAGGGTCTGCTACTTCATGAAGGAAAAATGATGGTGCCCGAGGACGGAGATCTCCGAGCGAGACTTCTTGATGAGATTCACCGACAACCCTCTACAGCTCACCCAGGGATGGACAAGACCAGCCGCCTACTCTTGGCAAGATACTATTGGCCAGGATGGGTGGCAGACGTACGAAGATATGTCGATCACTGTTTAGTCTGCAAGCGAACCAAAGTGTGGAGGGACCGACCACCTGGACTATTACAGTCGTTACCTGCGCCAGATAAACCTTGGCAACATTTGACGATGGATTTCTGCTCGTTTCCGAAGGACAGAAAAGGATTCGACAACGTGATGGTCGTTATGGACCGATTGACGAAACGACAGGTCTCAATTCCTTGTTATAAGGACGTGGATGCGGCGGAAACAGCCAAATTGCTCGTACAGCATGTGCTCCGATGGACCGGAATTCCAAATTCGATTGTGTCAGATCGAGGACCGCAGTTCGATTCCTCGTACTGGAAAGAATTTTGCAAGATCCTGAGAATCACGAGAAAGATGTCGACAGCGCGACACCCGCAGACAGACGGACAGACTGAAGTGGCAAATCAGTACATTGCACAAAGGTTGAGACCATACGTGAATTATCACCAAGACGACTGGTCAGATTGGTTGCCTATGATTGACTTAGCAGTGGCGTCAGTACCTTCAGCCTCGACGGGATTCTCACCATTCTACGTTGAGAGAGGATACGAACCCAACATGTCCTTCGATTGGGCGGACGAGACTCTTTTCGAACCAGGCAAATTAAATGAAGACAGGGCTCGAATTTACACCCAAGGATTACAGGCGATTTGGAAGCAAGCCAGAGCACAACTTTCAGTGGCTCAAGAAAGACAGAAGACACAAGCTGACAAACACCGACGAGAAGTCAATTTCGATGTGGGAGACGAAGTCTTCCTAACGCTAAAGGGTCTAAAGCAAGAACGACCTAGTTTGAAGCTATCGGACAAGTCCGCAGGGCCATATCGGATAGTACAGAAAGTCGGACACTCTTTTAAGTTACAGCTCCCTAACGACATGATGATTCACCCAGTTTTCGCACCAGAGAAGCTACGTTTGGCTTACAAGAAAGGCTCAGAACCGCTCCAAGGACAAATACAAGACAAGGAGCCTCCAGTGAAGATTAACAACCGTGAGGAATGGACCGTGAAAGACATCTTAGACTCTCGAGTCAGATACCGAAAGCTACAGTACAAGGTTGATTGGCAGGGTCATGACGAAGATAAGACTTGGTATCCTGCGACTAATTTCAAGAATGCCGCACACAAAATCCAGGAATACCACGACCGTTACCCGAATAGGCCAGGCCCGCCACTACGACTGCGAGAATGGATCCATGCAATGCTTCATGAAGAGGATCTGGATGATCATGCCGATGATAACCTACCATGCACTCAAAGGGACTGAGCGCATCTTGGAGGGGGGTAATGTGATGAGATTTACCTAGTTACCAGTTAGCTTAGAGGAAACATATGGTTTGTGTTGCTCGTTTGCTGCTGTCGCTCGTTTGCCGGAGATCCCTTGATGGAAAGGTCATGTGATCTCTCTGGGGAGTATTTGAAGGAGGATTGCGGTGGTTTCTCTTTCTCTTTCCTTCTTTTCCCCCTCGTCTAGTTTTCTCTTGTTGACAGGATCCTGAATGATTTCCCATTACAGACTTGCCGCGTCACATAAATATATTAATATTATATTTAATTAAATAATAAAAGTAAAATTTATATTTTATTAAGATATTTTAAGTATAATTAATAAAGGTTAGGCTTTATTATTAATAAATAGACTAAGTATAAATTAGATAAGAGTAAAATAAGCTTAATTTAAGTTTAATATATTTATAAAATAAATCTATTAGATTTTTCTATTATAAGATTAATTAAGTTAAAGTTAGATTTTTCTATTATTTAAAGATAAATATTAAATAAAAGTAAAATAAGCTTAATCTAAGCTTAAAATAATACTAAAATAAATCCTATTATTAAATTAATTAATTTAACTAATAAATCTAATATTGAAATATTTATTATTATAGGAAGTTTTATATATTATATAAAATAAAATAGAACTATAAATAAAGAAATAAATAAGAATTAGTCTTTAAATTCTAATAAAGTAGTTTTATCTAAAAATTATATATATATATATCTATTATAGTAGATTTAATATAAATATTAATAATATTATATTATAATAATCCTGTCAAGGTGTCGCGTACGACGATGGTATTGCTATATAGCGATACGAAACAGGAGGACAGACTAAGGAACAGGAGGACAGGAGATCAGGTCTGGCTAGCTATAGGAGGGATATAGGCTGAGTAAGCAGAGCTATACCACGTATAGCGTGGTTACGGGGTCTACCCCGTGACAGTACTCCCCCCTTAATCAGGCTGGAGGTTTACCGTACAGCCTACTCATTGTAGGGCTATACGCGGTCTGTTTAGTAGATGGTATTATGCGAGGGCAGCCTTTGATCCAATGTTCGTTTGAACCGCAGTAGAAGCAAAGACTCTTATCTAATCGAACTGAGTATCGGGAGTGACTGGATGAAGCGGACGAAGCGGACGGAGTAGGCGAAGCGGGCGAAGTAGGCGAGTACGGGCGAGGCGGAGGGCTCCTATGGCGGAAGCGCGTGGTATTCATACGGAGGGTGGATAGGTCCATCTGGTCGGAGTTCTTGGCTAGTGGTAGCTTCTGGTGGCTATTCTGAGATTGTCGAGACTGGGTATGGCGATCGGCGCCTTGGACTAGGGCGATATAGTCATCGTACGGGAGCGTGAATAGTGAGTCGTTCTTATTCTCTAAGGCGAGACGGAGGGCTGGGCGGAGTCCACGGTGAAGCGTGGTAATACGTGAGGTATCGGGCCAGGAGAGTGTCTTAGCCTCGTACGAGAGGCGTTCAAAACGGGCGAGATAGGCGACGAGGGATTCCTCATCTCTCTGGGATATAGCGATAAAGCGCTGTGTTGCTTCTTGCTGCTCACGGGGGTTATGGCAGAGGCGCTGAAAAAAGGAAAAAATCTCTTCAGGGTCCCATTCCTGGGTGTCTTCGGCGAGCTGTCGGAGGTGTAGAACGGAAGCCTGCTGCGCTTGTTCTAATCGGTCCCACGTATAGTCAAATGCGTCGGCTCCGGATAGGCCGTCTGATCGGAGTTTTGCCCTAACTGATGGGAGCCACGTACGAAGCGTATAGGGCTTCCCATTAAAACGAGGGGGGTCTGGCAGGCGAGGGGTCGAGGGTTGCTGGTTCTGGGTCTGGGCACGGAGGCTAGTAATATCGGATCGTAATTGTTGAATTTCAACACGCTGGTTCTGGAGTTCTTGCTGGAGTTGCTGTATAAGCAAAATAAGGGGTTCGGACATGCTGGTCGTACGGATAGGCTGGTATTGCCTGCTAACGGTAATGAAAGCTCGTCGGGCGGGGTTAGTCTGTCCTAGTGTCAAGGTGTCGCGTACGACGATGGTATTGCTATATAGCGATACGAAACAGGAGGACAGACTAAGGAACAGGAGGACAGGAGATCAGGTCTGGCTAGCTATAGGAGGGATATAGGCTGAGTAAGCAGAGCTATACCACGTATAGCGTGGTTACGGGGTCTACCCCGTGACAAATCCTTTAGTTAGATACTTTAGAGACTAAAAAATAAATAAATTATTAAAAATATCTTTTTATTAAAAGAAAATTAATTAATAAATAAAATATTATATTAAAGACTATATTATATATTAATATATTATTTATTATATTATGTATCTTATAATAAGCTTAATTTAATTTTAATTTTAATTTAATCTTAGTCTAAATTAATTATAAATTTTATTATAAGTTTATCTTAGATTTTCTTTAAAATATTAATTATTAACTTTACTTTAGTAATTATTATATAAAAATAGTCTTATTTTATATTATTTCTATAATAATTATTTTAGATAAACTAGCTAAATTATTTTATAATAAAGTAGAACTAAATTATAATATATTTGTCGAGCCACGTGACCGCTCCTCGCTGTAGACTAGATCAGAGCTCTCCTTCTTCCTTCTTCCTCTCTCCATCCTCACACAATATGATTGTTCTGTCTGTCGTTCCTTCCCCTCTGTAGAGCACACCAAGTGTGTTTTCCTGTTCCCTTGTCTCCTCTGTCCCTCCCCGGTGTGTGTCGCCGACAGGTTATGAGCCCTCGTTCGTGAGTCTTCGTAGGTGGAGCCTCACGCTGATGATCTGAGAGATCATCAGTCCCCCTGTCTTAGAGGAGACATCTTTGTTATGATCACCTTATGCGTAAGGAATCACGTTTTTGTTTTATGTTGATTTCTTAAGGATTCACGGTTTTAACGCGTGTTTACCTTACCTTTTTCCCCACTTTTACGGACCGTTCCGCACTTTCCCCCCCTACTCGAGTATTCGAGAACCTGATTCGATATGGCGTTCTCTTTTGGTGGAACTGATCGTAATGATCCTGCGTTTACGACTACTGGGAACGATGTCGTTTTTGACCCCATAATGGAGTCCCGAGACTGGAAGTCACTTGTCTTAGCCCTACGTAAATCCTAGGCAGACCGTCTCCCCTCTAGGGCTATGACGCTTTACTAGATGAAGACAGTTCTTAAGAAGAAGGAGAACTACGATGTATAGAAGAACCAAGTCATGGCCACGCTAAAGAGCAGCCGCTTAGAAGGACTGGTGGATTCAAAGATACCCTAGCCTATGATGAATGAATCAAACGCCGGCCGATGGTACGACTTGTCAGTCAATACTGGCACCTGGCTGACCTCTAGTATCTCGGAGGAGTTAAACACAAAGATCAGGACATATAGAAACAACCTGATGTTCGCCGATGAGATTTTTGACGCCATCCACAAGGAGATGCGCGGATATGGTATTCACGAGGATATGACCCAGTGGTTGCAGTACGTTAATATAAAGGCGTCAGACTTCCCCGATATAGCCACCTTTCTAGATGAGTACATCATTATGCATACCAAGATGGCGGAGAAGTCTATGGATCTGAAGCCATATTTGGCATTCCTGACAGTCATGGGCCAGCTCTCCGCATTTATGAACCTACGGGATTCTGTTATAGAATCCGCACGAATTAGTAAGGCATCGCCTACTAATTTCACTAACGAATAGTTCCGCGAAGCCATCCATAACCTTCGAGGTCGTATTATGTCTCAATAAGCGATGCCCACGGCCTATGCTACACCGGTAGCAATAATAACGAAGGATTATAAGAAGAAGAATGCTGGATTGAAGGACCAGAAGGAGGTACCTTTGCATGAGCAGAAGAATGCCCCCCCTAAGGGGGTGTCTAACGAAGTCCACTATCAGCAGCAACGTAAGAAGGGATGTCTATCTAGCGGGCTATATGCTCATTACGAGTTTGGCAGACATGACGCTAATAACTGCTATCTCCTACGTCCAGACCTGCGTCCAGAGACGTGGAAAGCGTACGCTCGTACGTGGGCCTATAATCGAAGCTTTAAACCAAAATCGACGAAGACGGATACCCTACCTGTTAGAGTGGCAGCGATGGCGACTGGGTCGGTCATAGATGATTTATACACTAATAACGTCATTACTTCCGATTTCAATGGCATGGTCTTACTAATCATTAGTGGATTCTAGATTGATGAGTAGGATGATGATCCGTACATCGACATCAGTGATATGGACCCTAATCAGTACACTAATATCACCGAACAAATGGCACTATTGACTATGGAGGCCAGAATGCCTCGACCTAATGAGTAAGAAGTGCTGATTTCTTCGGCCGAAATATTATCACCACGTGATCTGGATTATTTCGGCCGAAACCAGGATTTACCTAATACCGCTAAGTAGGATACTATTATCTAAGATATGCAGATGGCTATATTGCTAGCTATAGTGCTAATAACGTATATTCCTGATGACCTAGTATGCCAGTAATGGCTGATAGATTCGGGATACGGTAACCATATCTATGTCAATTTGTCGTTCTTTATTAAGTACCATCCATTCATAGATAGTCAGAACTTAGAAGTATTAATGGGAGAGTAGTATTGCGGGCATAAAGGGAGAAGGCGAAGGATGGGGCAAGGTGAAGATCACCTTAATTTAGGATGATTTAACCTACTTAGATATAATCATCCCCTACATCTATTCTCCCGGTGTTAAATATAATCTATATTCCGCATATAAGGGTAAGAGAGGCCTTAGATACGCGTACTGCGACATTCTTAAAGCCATCTTTAACCGCGCTATAGGTCATGATGATGTTGTTAGAAGAGTATTCTTCCACGGGGGTGTCCCATTCATTAAGCACATTATAAGTAACATTGAAGCCGTCGGAATGGCTATGGCAGCTATGTCTCTAGAGATCATCCACCGACGACTGGGCCATGCTAGAAAACCAAAGCAGAGTGTAAATCAAGACGAATTCGATATCGACGGAGACCCTAGCTTTAACTATGAAGCATATAAACTGGGCAAATCCAAGAAGAAGATCTCACGAGACCCGTAAGTCCGAGCTACCAAAGCAGGCCAGTTCTTACATGCAGATCTACAGGCTATGAAGCCTGTGGGTCTTAGTGATATAAGACATGCTCTTGTGATCACGGACGACTATTCCCGCTGTCGATTTATCAATTGCCTACAGACCAAGGATCTGGCATCAAAAGAGATGATTCGACTTTACGAAGAGATCAAGAACTCTACTGGTTCATACCCATAAGAATGGCGTATTAATGGAGGTAGAGAGTTCTTCAAATTCACTAAATGGGCATCTTCTGTGGGTCAGAAAGTGCAAGCATCCGCTCCATATGCTCATAAGCAGAATGGATTAAGCGAGAACAGCGGCGGATATCTTATGCAGATCTCCAGAACCATGATCATCGACGCAGACGCACCAGAAGAGATATAGCCGGAAGCCATACGCGCAGCCGCGTACATCACTAACCGCTTAAGACCTACAAAGGACTCGAAATCTCCGATGGAGCTCTGGAATGCAAGCATAAGCCATCGAGAACAGCCTACGTCGCTTGCTCATCTCCGGGTCTGGTACTCGAAAGCATATGTCAACATACCTCCAGAGAAGCGTACGAAAGCTCTCAAAATGAGCCCACGCGCTTAGAAAGGACACCTTATTGGATATGAAGGCGAGAATGGACACCTATACCGTGTGTATAATCCTGCAACCAGAAAGGTTATTGTGAGCAGAGATATTGCATTCTAGGAAGGTAAGGATGATGCTGGATTTGAAGGCATTTTGCAGGACACAGCGTCTGCCATTATGGATGCTGAGCCTGATTTTCGGCCGAAAAGATCAGAACCAGTTTGTCATGTTCCCCCAATACGGTCTGTTAACTACACTCCTGCTCCTGCTCCTGCTCCTCTTGGTATCACGCCCAGTATCACTATCACAGATAAGAATGATCTCACTAAAATGAAACATGCGCTGAGAGAGCAACGGAAGACACTGGCAGAGAATACTACAAATATATGCAATCAAAGTGACCGGATCACAAGTGTCCAGAGAGACATACGGGAACTGCAACGGCAAGTAAGACAGGATGCTGCGCTTAGAGACACTCCGGAATTGATGGGAAGATATCCAGTTACGCCAGCTATCACACGGCGTATGGACCCATCACCGTCAGCGTCTATGCAGGACATCCTTATAGGCGAGAGTCGCTACTTCCCTGGATCGTCACGCGAGGAATCATCCATTATGGATACTCCAGTGCCTGCTCCACAGCCATAACCAAGACGTTCTCAACGAGAGAATAAAGGATAAGCTACTAGACATTACGACCAGGAACGATGGGACAAGCGTGGTGTACCACTCCCATCAAGTCCTGACCCGCTTAGCATGATGGCTCTGGAATTCGAAGATTACAGAGTCATGGATGATATCAGAGTTAACTACGTCGATGAAGAGGGAATACAGATCAATCGTTCTATCATGATGATGGCATTCTCTGACGATGTTGACTAGTCTCTTCCAACATATGGAGAAGCGGAAGCAGTCTAGAAGGTCATGGGATGGAAAGTTACCATTCTAAGGACGTATAAGCAGGCTGTCGATTCGCCTAACGCCGATCTCTGGATGGCAGCCATAGAAGAACAGCTTCGAAAGCTGTCTGTCGCAAACGCATAGGAAGAAGTGCCTACACCACCCGCAGGAACGAGGATCCTGCCTAGTAAATAGGTCTTCGACCTTAAGACTGACAAAGCTGGTTATATCACACAATACCGCGCCCGCTAGGTGATCTGCGGTAATCGACAGAAACCAGGACTCGATTTCGATGAGAGTTACGCTCTAGTTGCCACTGACTAGTCGGTCAAATTAATGTTCCTGGTGGCTGTGAAGAATGGCTGGAAAATACGCCAATTTGACGTGGTATCAGCATACCTCAATGCAAGGATTGACAATCGAGAGGTATATATGCATGCACCAACTGGTTTTGGCACTGGTACGTGCCTGATCAAGCAAGCTTTATATGGGCTACGGCAAGCTGCCCATCTATGGTGGGAAGAATTCCGGTCTATCTTACGAAAGCTTGGATTCGAGAGCATTAAAGGGGATGACTGCGTTTTCGTACGTGACAATGAGCATGGAAAGTGCTTTATTTTTACGTACGTGGACGATGCGTTCGTCATGAGCGACGACCAGAATAACAGAGTCCTGGAAGATATCTCGAAGCATGTCAAAATCAAGGATCTTGGAGAGCCATCTCGCTTTCTTGGATGCTCTATCACCAAGCATAGTGATGGGTCAATTGAAATTGACCAGGGGCAGTATGCCAGAGACCTGATCTCTATTGAGAATCTCACAAAAGCGACACCTGCCAAGATCCCAATGATACCAGGCATGGAATTGCTTACTAAGAAGCAATACCAGGAACTTATGGATCAGATAGGTATGCCGCCAGTGACTGATGTTGAAGCCAAGAAGCTTACTGAGATTGTTGGCAAGCAGGGCTGGCTTGTAAGTCGTATAAGGCCTGATTTGAGCTTTGTTGTGGGCGTATTACGCAGAGCTGGGACATACCCGACTATAGCATCACTCAAGCTTACCAAGCATGCTCTCCGCTACATTGCAGGAAAGCCAGAGATTGGTATTACTGTTCGTGATCTGACCAGAACGGACAGCTTCACATTGAACGGAATGGATATGAGAGGTCTTGTGGGCTATGTTGATGCCTCACACGCGAATGATCTCAACTCACGGAAATCCATTGAGGGGTTTATCTTCTTCTATGACAGTACCCCTATCTCATGGACTTTAAAGCTGCAGAAACTGGTCGCACCATCATCGACATACGTAGAGTACGTCGCTCTGCACTCCGCAATCAGAGAAGCACTGTTTCTTGAGAAGCTCGCGACGCAAATGGGTCTGCGTGACCGAGACGAAAATGACAAAATGCTGCCTATTAAGATACGTCTCGATAGTGACAATGCTGCCATGCTGGCTGAGGGTAATAGCTACAAGCCATCGACTAAATGGTTGGATATCCCATATCACTTCGTACAAGACGCGGTGAGGAATGGATGGGTCAAATTGACCGTCATTGCAAGTGAAGACAATCCTGCAGATGCTTTCACGAAAACATTGCCCATTGACAAATTTGAGAAGTGCAGGGGTCTTATGTGTATCAAGTGACTATCTTTCTGCCGAAAAGATCGGAGATATAGGTCACGTGGTTGATTACCGGATTAGGAAAGAGTGGCTGTTTTGGAAAAGACTGCGGATTTGGCGGATTTGGGTTTTACAGCCAGTTTTTGACAGATGTTTTCTTGTATGTAGAGAGACTGCTTTGGAGGTTTCGCTCTGAGGAGGGGGGGGGGGGGGTGCGTCGAGTTACGTGACCGCTCCTCGCTGTAGACTAGATCAGAGCTCTCCTTCTTCCTTCTTCCTCTCTCCATCCTCGCATAATATGATTGTTCTGTCTGTCGTTCCTTCCCCTCTGTAGAGCACACTAAGTGTGTTTTCCTGTTCCCTTGTCTCCTCTGTCCCTCCCCGGTGTGTGTCGCCGACAATATTAAATAGAATTATCTTTAATTATATATTAGTCTTTATTAATAAATTCTAATCTAATTTAAATTATCTCTTATATATAAAGTTATATTCTTTTATCACATTTTACTTTTAGATTAATAATTAAATTAAAAGAATAAATTAAATACTAAAATATTATCTTTATTATTTTAGTAATATAGAATAAATAAATTATTTAAATTTATTTAAAATAATAGAATTTACTTATAATAATATATTTAATTTAATTACTAAATTTATATCTTTTGTAGCTTTTATAAGATATTAATTTAGCTTTTATATATATATTAAAATTAGCGCTAAAGAGAAAAGGCTTTTAAAAGCTAAATTAAAAGTAATTAAAATAAATAAAAGAAAAGAAAAATTAATAAAATAATGTCGAGTCACGTGACCGCTCCTCGCTGTAGACTAGATCAGAGCTCTCCTTCTTCCTTCTTCCTCTCTCCATCCTCGCACAATATGATTGTTCTGTCTGTCGTTCCTTCCCCTCTGTAGAGCACACCAAGTGTGTTTTCCTGTTCCCTTGTCTCCTCTGTCCCTCCCCGGTGTGTGTCGCCGACAGGTTATGAGCCCTCGTTCGTGAGTCTTCGTAGGTGGAGCCTCACGCTGATGATCTGAGAGATCATCAGTCCCCCTGTCTTAGAGGAGACATCTTTGTTGTGATCACCTTATGCGTAAGGAATCACGTTTTTGTTTCATGTTGATTTCTTGAGGATTCACGGTTTTGACGCGTGTTTACCTCACCTTTTTCTCCACTTTTGCGGACCGTTCCGCACTTTCCCCCCCCTGCTCGAGTATTCGAGAACCTGATTCGATATGGCGTTCTCTTTTGGTGGAACTGATCGCAATGATCCTGCGTTCACGACTACTGGGAACGATGTCGTTTTTGATCCCACAATGGAGTCCCGAGACTGGAAGTCACTTGTCTCAGCCCCACGCAAATCCCAGGCAGACCGTCTCCCCTCTGGGGCTGTGACGCTTTACCAGATGAAGACAGTTCTCAAGAAGAAGGAGAACTACGATGTATGGAAGAACCAAGTCATGGCCACGCTAAAGAGCAGCCGCTTGGAAGGACTGGTGGATTCAAAGATACCCCAGCCTATGATGAATGAATCAAACGCCGGCCGATGGTACGACTTGTCAGTCAATACTGGCACCTGGCTGACCTCTAGTATCTCGGAGGAGTTGAACACAAAGATCAGGACACATGGAAACAACCTGATGTTCGCCGATGAGATTTTTGACGCCATCCACAAGGAGATGCGCGGATATGGTATTCACGAGGATATGACCCAGTGGTTGCAGTACGTCAATATAAAGGCGTCAGACTTCCCCGATATGGCCACCTTTCTAGATGAATACATCATTATGCACACCAAGATGGCGGAGAAGTCTATGGATCTGAAGCCATATTTGGCATTCCTGACAGTCATGGGCCAGCTCTCCGCATTCATGAACCTACGGGATTCTGTTATGGAATCCGCACGAATTGGTAAGGCATCGCCTACTGATTTCACTAACGAACAGTTCCGCGAAGCCATCCACAACCTTCGAGGTCGTATTATGTCTCAACAAGCGATGCCCACGGCCTATGCTGCACCGGCAGCAACAACAACGAAGGATCATAAGAAGAAGAATGCTGGATCGAAGGACCAGAAGGAGGTACCTTTGCATGAGCAGAAGAATGCCCCCCCTAAGGGGGTGTCTGACGAAGTCCACTGTCAGCAGCAACGCAAGAAGGGATGTCTATCCAGCGGGCTGTGTGCTCATTGCGAGTTTGGCAGACATGACGCTGACAACTGCTATCTCCTACGTCCAGACCTGCGTCCAGAGACGTGGAAAGCGTACGCTCGTACGTGGGCCTACAATCGAAGCTTCAAACCAAAATCGACGACATCGAAGACGTCGAAGACGGATACCCCACCTGTTGGAGTGGCGGCGATGGCGACTGGGTCGGTCATGGATGATTTGTACACCAACAACGTCATTACTTCCGATTTCAATGGCATGGTCTTGCCAATCATTGGTGGATTCCAGATTGATGAGCAGGATGATGATCCGTACATCGACATCAGTGATATGGACCCTGATCAGTACACTGATATCACCGAACAAATGGCACTGTTGACTATGGAGGCCAGAATGCCTCGACCTGATGAGCAAGAAGTGCTGATTTCTTCGGCCGAAACATTGTCACCACGTGATCTGGATTATTTCGGCCGAAACCAGGATTCACCCAACACCGCCAAGCAGGATACTATTATCCAAGATGTGCAGATGGCTGTATTGCCAGCTATAGTGCCAACAACGTACATTCCTGATGACCTGGCATGCCAGCAATGGCTGATGGATTCGGGATGCGGCAACCATATCTGTGTCAATTTATCGTTCTTCATTGAGTACCATCCATTCACAGATGGTCAGAAGTATCAATGGGAGAGCAGCATTGCGGGCATGAAGGGAGAAGGCGAAGGATGGGGCAAGGTGAAGATCACCTTGATTCAGGATGATTCAACCTACTTGGATATAATCATCCCCTGCATCTATTCTCCCGGTGTCAAATACAATCTGTATTCTGCATGCAAGGGTAAGAGAGACCTTGGATACGCGTACTGCGACATTCTTGAAGCCATCTTTGACCGCGCTACAGGTCATGATGATGTTGTTGGAAGAGTATTCTTCCACGGGGGTGTCCCATTCATCAAGCACATTGCAAGCAACATTAAAGCCGTCGGAATGGCTATGGCAGCTGTGTCTCCAGAGATCATCCACCGACGACTGGGCCATGCTGGAAAACCAAAGCAGAGTGCAAATCAAGACGAATTCGATATCGACGGAGACCCTAGCTTCAACTGTGAAGCATGCAAACTGGGCAAATCCAAGAAGAAGATCTCACGAGACCCGCAAGTCCGAGCTACCAAAGCAGGCCAGTTCTTACATGCAGATCTACAGGCTATGAAGCCTGTGGGTCTTGGTGATATGAGACATGCTCTTGTGATCACGGACGACTATTCCCGCTGTCGATTTGTCAATTGCCTACAGACCAAGGATCTGGCATCAAAAGAGATGATTCGACTTTGCGAAGAGATCAAGAACTCTACTGGTTCATACCCACAAGAATGGCGTATTGATGGAGGTAGAGAGTTCTTCAAATTCACTGAATGGGCATCTTCTGTGGGTCAGAAAGTGCAAGCATCCGCTCCATATGCTCATGAGCAGAATGGATTAAGCGAGAACAGCGGCGGATATCTTGTGCAGATCTCTAGAACCATGATCATCGACGCAGACGCACCAGAAGAGATATGGCCGGAAGCCATACGCGCAGCCGCGTACATCACCAACCGCTTGAGACCTACAAAGGACTCGAAATCTCCGATGGAGCTCTGGAATGCAAGCATGAGCCATCGAGAACAGCCTACGTCGCTTGCTCATCTCCGGGTCTGGTACTCGAAAGCATATGTCAACATACCTCCAGAGAAGCGTACGAAAGCTCTCAAAATGAGCCCACGCGCTTGGAAAGGACACCTTGTTGGATATGAAGGCGAGAATGGACACCTATACCGTGTGTATAATCCTGCAACCAGAAAGGTTATTGTGAGCAGAGATGTTGCATTCTGGGAAGGCAAGGATGATGCTGGATTTGAAGGCATTTTGCAGGACACAGCGTCTGCCATTGTGGATGCTGAGCCTGATTTTCGGCCGAAAAGATCAGAACCAGTTTGTCATGTTCCCCCAATACGGTCTGTTGACTACACTCCTGCTCCTGCTCCTGCTCCTCTTAGTATCACGCCCAGTATCACTATCACAGATAAGAATGATCTCACTAAAATGAAACATGCGCTGAGAGAGCAACGGAAGACACTGGCAGAGAATACTGCAAACATGTGCAATCAAAGTGACCGGATCACAAGTGTCCAGAGAGACATACGGGAACTGCAACGGCAAGCAAGACAGGATGCTGCGCTTAGAGACACTCCGGAATTGATGGGAAGATATCCAGTTACGCCAGCTATCACACGGCGTGTGGACCCATCACCGTCAGCGTCTGTGCAGGACATCCTTGTAGGCGAGAGTCGCTACTTCCCTGGATCGTCACGCGAGGAATCATCCATTGTGGATACTCCAGTGCCTGCTCCACAGCCGCAACCAAGACGTTCTCAACGAGAGAATAAAGGACAAGCTGCTAGACATTACGACCAGGAACGATGGGACAAGCGTGGTGTACCACTCCCATCAAGTCCTGACCCGCTTGGCATGATGGCTCTGGAATTCGAAGATTACAGAGTCATGGATGATATCAGAGTTGACTACGTCGATGAAGAGGGAATACAGATCAATCGTTCTATCATGATGATGGCATTCTCTGACGATGTTGACCAGTCTCTTCCAACATATGGAGAAGCGGAAGCAGTCCAGAAGGTCATGGGATGGAAAGTTACCATTCTAAGGACGTATAAGCAGGCTGTCGATTCGCCTGACGCCGATCTCTGGATGGCAGCCATGGAAGAACAGCTTCGAAAGCTGTCTGTCGCAAACGCATGGGAAGAAGTGCCTACACCACCCGCAGGAACGAGGATCCTGCCTGGCAAATGGGTCTTCGACCTTAAGACTGACAAAGCTGGTTATGTCACACAATACCGCGCCCGCTGGGTGATCTGCGGTAATCGACAGAAACCAGGACTCGATTTCGATGAGAGTTACGCTCCAGTTGCCACTGACCAGTCGGTCAAATTGATGTTCCTGGTGGCTGTGAAGAATGGCTGGAAAATACGCCAATTTGACGTGGTATCAGCATACCTTAATGCAAGGATTGACAATCGAGAGGTGCATATGCATGCACCAACTGGTTTTGGCACTGGTACGTGCCTGATCAAGCAAGCTTTGTATGGGCTACGGCAAGCTGCCCATCTATGGTGGGAAGAATTCCGGTCTATCTTACGAAAGCTTGGATTCGAGAGCATCAAAGGGGATGACTGCGTTTTCGTACGTGACAATGAGCATAGAAAGTGCTTTATTGTTACGTATGTGGACGATGCGTTCGTCATGAGCGACGACCAGAATGACAGAGTCCTGGAAGATATCTCGAAGCATGTCAAAATCAAGGATCTTGGAGAGCCATCTCGCTTTCTTGGATGCTCTATCACCAAGCATAGTGATGGGTCAATTGAAATTGACCAGGGGCAGTATGCCAGAGACCTGATCTCTATTGAGAATCTCACAAAAGCGACACCTGCTAAGATCCCAATGATACCAGGCATGGAATTGCTTACCAAGAAGCAATACCAGGAACTTGTGGATCAGACAGGTATGCCGCCAGTGAGTGATGTTGAAGCCAAGAAGCTTGCTGAGATTATTGGTAAGCAGGGCTGGCTTGCAAGTCGTATAAGGCCTGATTTGAGCTTTGTTGTGGGCGTATTGCGCAGAGCTGGGACATACCCGACTACAGCATCACTCAAGCTTGCCAAGCATGCTCTCCGCTACATTGCAGGAAAGCCAGAGATTGGTATTACTGTTCGTGATCTGACCAGAACGGACAGCTTCACATTGAACGGAATGGATATGAGAGGTCTTGTGGGCTATGTTGATGCCTCACACGCGAATGATCTCAACTCACGGAAATCCATTGAGGGGTTTATCTTCTTCTATGACAGTACCCCTATCTCATGGACTTCAAAACTGCAGAAGCTGGTCGCACCATCATCGACATGCGCAGAGTACGTCGCTCTGCACTCCGCAATCAGAGAAGCACTGTTTCTTGAGAAGCTCGCGACGCAAATGGGTCTGCGTGACCGAGACGAAAATGACAAAATGCTGCCTATTGAGATACGTCTCGATAGTGACAATGCTGCCATGCTGGCTGAGGGTAATAGCTACAAGCCATCGACTAAATGGTTGGATATCCCATATCACTTCGTACAAGACGCGGTGAGGAATGGATGGGTCAAATTGACCGTCATTGCAAGTGAAGACAATCCTGCAGATGCTTTCACGAAAGCATTGCCCATTGACAAATTTGAGAAGTGCAGGGGTCTTATGTGTATCAAGTGACTATCTTTCTGCCGAAAAGATCGGAGATATAGGTCACGTGGTTGATTACCGGATTAGGAAAGAGTGGCTGTTTTGGAAAAGACTGCGGATTTGGCGGTTTTGGGTTTTACAGCCAGTTTTTGACAGATGTTTTCTTGTATGTAGAGAGACTGCTTTGGAGGTTTCGCTCTGAGGGGGTGTGTCGAGTCACGTGACCGCTCCTCGCTGTAGACTAGATCAGAGCTCTCCTTCTTCCTTCTTCCTCTCTCCATCCTCGCACAATATGATTGTTCTGTCTGTCGTTCCTTCCCCTCTGTAGAGCACACCAAGTGTGTTTTCCTGTTCCCTTGTCTCCTCTGTCCCTCCCCGGTGTGTGTCGCCGACAAATAATAATAAATTATTATTAAATTATACTAAAAAATATAATAAAAGATATAAAGATATTATATTTAAACATAAAGATCTTATTTAATTTTTAATTTAGAATCTATAATTAAAAATCTTTATAGAAAAGCTTATATTTAAATTTATAAACTTATTTATAAATCTAGATTAAATTAGCTAATAAATATATTAAATTACTTTATTTATAAAATATAATAAAATAAAATCTATAATATATTTTATATTTTATTATTAAAATTATAGATAAATTAAAAGTAAAATTAAAGTAATTTTATATTATTTTTATCTCTAAAAAATAAGAATAATTAACACGTTTAAGAAATAAAAAAAGAAGAAAATTAAAGATAAAAATTATTTTTTATTAAAATAAAAAGAATAGCCTTTAAATATAATTACTAAATATTAAAATCTAATATTAATATTAATATATTAGATTTAATTACAAAATTTAAGAAAATTAGAAAACGCTATTAATTTATTTTTATCTTAATTCTATCTTAATCTTATTTTACTTTTACTTTTACTTTAAAATTCTAATTAGATCTAAAGAAAATATCTTTTTAATCTTAAAAAACTATATTTTTATAGAATTATTAAAAGTATAACTTTTTAGTCTATTAATTTTATCTTTATTTTAAACTAAAATAACTATATATTTAATTTTCTTTAAAAGTATATATTTTACTATTAATTAATTATTATATTTACTATTATCTTTTTATAAATAAAATATATTTTAAAATTAAATATCTT
Source organism: Penicillium sp. IBT 16267x (assembly GCA_028828865.1). Lineage (NCBI taxonomy): Eukaryota > Fungi > Ascomycota > Eurotiomycetes > Eurotiales > Aspergillaceae > Penicillium > Penicillium sp. IBT 16267x. The sequence continues at coordinate 2,833,282 of JAQJZQ010000001.1, forward strand.
AAATATTATATTCTGATAATATAAATAATATAAAGTAGTATCTTATCTATATTAAATATATATTTAAAAGCTATTTAGGAGATATCTACTAAACTTAATAGTTTTAAAATCTATTAAATTATAATTAAAATAATATAAGAATAAAGCGTTCTTTAAAGATTATTTTAACTTATAAATTTTAACTTATAAATTATATATTTTAATTTTAACTAAAATTTATTATTTAACTAATCTTATTTTAATTAACTTTTTAAGTTATTAAAATACTAGAATTCTATAATCTAAATATAAGATTAAAATTAGCTATATTTTCTATTAATTTAATATTATATAATATTATATAATTTCTTAAGTTTAATATTAAAGTTATATCTTAATATAAATATAGAATTAGAATTAAATTATTAGAATTTATAAAAGCTTTAATTTTATCTTTAATATCTTTAGATGTCTTAAAAGGAATCTAAGTAATAATAATTCTTTGATATATATTCTTAGCATATTTATTAGATTCTATTAAATCTTTTCTTTATTATAAATTAAGGATAATTCTATAAAAGAGAAGAAATAATTATTAAAAAAGAAATTATATCTATCTATTTCTTAAGATAGAAATAACTAAGATTAGATCTTAATAAAGATCTAATCTAAATTAATACTAAAAAATAGTTAATTTATAATTAATATTAGGAGAAATACTTCTTAAGAGTCTAGAGCTCTTAAAAAATATCTAGGTCTCTAAATATAAGCTTATTATAAGTAGCTCTCTAGAAATATAAGCTAAATATCCTAATACTTAAAAAAGGGAAATAGATTATGTCTTTCTTTCCTTAAGAATTAGTCTTATTACTAATATATACTATATTAGTAGAAATATCTTAATTCTAGCTTAATTTAGTCTTACTTTATAATTAATTTATCTTACTCTTACTCTTACTATCTTCTTATCTAGTTTATTCATTTCTTATACTATAATAATTAATAATTAATTTATATTTATCTAAGAAGTTTTAACTAAGACTATTAGGGTTAGAGACTAGAGAAAAGAAGAATTCTAATAAAAATTAAATTTAAAAAATTAAAACCTAAAATAGGAGATAGAATTTACGACTACTAATTAGACCTAAGAGATAGAAGTAAAATAGAATAACTACCCTATATAGCTAGTTAGTCTTACGCTTATATAAGTTAAGAAATATAAGACTAATATACTAAACATTATAGGTTATAGTTAGTCAAAGTGGGAGATTATTATAAAAATCCCTATTCCCTAGTTAGATATTATTTTTATAGGGAGTAATTCCAGAGTTCACTAAACCTAGTATAGTGATTTAGTTAACGTATTTCCCATGCGAACCGGCTACCTAAGTGGCCTGACCACCCTAAAACATATAGAAAATATAGTTTTATATCTCAGCAACAACGCCTATAAACTATATCAAACTCTGGCTACTATTTATGTAGGATAACCATAGTTTAAATTAGAAGTTTGGTATAATTTAATGCAGGGTTTTATAACGTATACATAAATTACACTATAGTTTGGCCATTTGAAGTCCAAATATATATATTTGACTCAACCGCTTATAAAAATTAGTAAAACCCCGTTATTATACTATGGATAGTTAAAAAGATAATTTTCTATAAGGAGAATCTAGTAGAGACTATGGTTGTTGAAATATCAAGTTGTAATTTATCGCACTTACTATGTGTTTTGGGGTGGCCGGTTCGCATACTGTAGGAAATACGTTAGTCAAAGCATTACATAAGCCGACACTTAGTCATCAACGCTGATAAGAGATCCGTGGCTGTTATCTATCTAAATTCTTCACTTTTAAATATTTTATTTGACGCTTCCTTCTTTCAATCTTTCCCACAACCACTTCAGAAATCACCATGGGTGTTCAAAAGAAAGTTCGCAAGTTCGCGGTAACCAAGAGAGCAATCTCCCAGCGCGATAACCGCCTGTTTGTTTCTTCTCTCCGCTGCTTCCGGCGACTCGATTTGATTTGCTGCTGACGCCCCCTCTAGTAAAGCAAATGACAAGGAAGATAAGAAAGGCAAATCCGCCAAAGATGACATAGTCCGAGAAGCGTAAGTCCTCACACTATTCTGACTCCGAACTGTCAACAGCCACTGACAATGAGGTCTCTAGACCCCAGGCTCCTTCATCACTATTTTTCCAATATAATACAGCCCTCGCGCCGCCGTATTCCGTTCTTGTTGATACCAACTTCATATCCCACACCATTCAGCATAAGCTCGATGTCATTCCAACCATGATGGACTGCCTGTACGCCAAGTGTATCCCTGTCATTACTGATTGTGTGCTGGCCGAGCTGGAGAAGCTGGGCCAGAAGTATCGTCTGGCTCTCCGTGTCGCCAAGGACCCTCGATTTGAGAGGATCAAATGCGACCATCCAGGCACATATGCCGATGATTGTCTGGTTGATCGGGTCATCAAACATCGCGTTTATATTGTGGCGACTAACGATCGTGATCTCAAGAGGCGGATTCGGTAAGTCGCATTGGTCTTCAATTTTCGTCGGAAACAGAAAAGACAATACAGTGGAGATCTCAGTCCTAACTTAGCGTACAGGAAAATCCCCGGTGCACCTATAATGAGCGTTGCTCGCGGAAAATATGTCATTGAAAGACTGCCAGATGCTCCTGAGAAGTGAGGACATCATCCATGTGTCCAATATTTCTACACGTCCTAGACCGCTCTCACTCCCACCCCTCCTGCCTTGTGAGGGACTGCCAAGCGGATCTGCTCACCACATTCGACCTAAAGGTCTGCATTGAGGGTTCATCATTGACTTCGTATTACCACCGCCCGGCAGACACATCAACCTCTCCGCCCAGCTCAATGTCAAGTATCTTGAACCTTCTTTTCAGCCGAGCCCAGATGGGCTTAGCCAATGTGATGGTTCTTGTGATGTCGCACGGCAAATGTGATCAATGATACCCGGCCGGTTCTACGTGCGCTGTAGATTGGGGATTTTAGATCTACCAGGGCATTGACTTTGACTGTACATAGCTTATTCCTTACCCTTGTGGTGATATTGTGGGAGGCGTGAATGGGCCTGGCCTTATCGAGGACCTCCAGTTTCATTTTAATCCGCATGATTTTACCTTCAAACTGCACATAGTCGGTGCCCCCGGCGCATGGTCGTAAGTATCCCTTTTACTTCTAACCAGCAAACCAATCCTCATTATAGACGGGGGTTTAGCTCTGTCGGGCTCAAGTCCTTATCAACTATGTGTGTAGAAAGATCGGACCGATCACATTATTAAGAAAGCCTATGATTCTATCATGTCGGTGTCCTGGGGAGTATAGTCGAAAAAAAAGGATCAAAACATCAAAACTTAAGGATTTCAATCAATATGCACAAACTGCACAATACTATGTTTACATGAGATTTATTATCGTGCGGATCTCAAGAACCCAACAACCCCACGGCAGTATCCGACCAGTTCAGCAAGACGCTTTCCTTCCTGTTCCTGTTCATTGGTCCAAGAGGTGAGGGCTTCTTGCAATAGACGGTATTCAGGGTCATCCCGTTGAGAGCAAAGCCCCACCGTATCAGCGTGAATCTTCAGGAACACCGCCATCCATGCGTTGACCAGCTCAAAATCTCTTCTCATTTTGAGACGGATTGTTAGGGCTTCAATGAAACTAGACAGTTCAGAGAATCCATTGCGCGCCCGAGGATCAAGAGAACGAATCTCCAAGTCAGCTCGCGCTGGGGAAAGGGATTTGAGATGTTCAATCAAGGGGTCGAAATTTCCAGATCCGTGACCGGATCTGAGGAATTGGGTGATGGTGGATTCAGAATCAATCCCCCCGGTTGGCATCTTGGACACACGAGATCGCTCTGCCTCTATGTTGAGAGAGAGAGACCCAGCCTCGGCAGCCTCAGTAGCAGCTTGATGCGCCGGCTGAGAGTGCGTACCACCGAGCATAGAGGGAAGAAAGAATGGTGCCTTCTCAGGAGCTTTGGGTGCTTCCTTGGGCCGATTGCGTTCCTGAGTCATTGTTAGTGAAAGCAACGTACACATATCAGAAGGGAGAGCGTTATGTACCTTGATAGAGTCAAGATGAACCAATGCCTGCCATTTGCTCTTCGGAACCAGACTGAGAGTGACCATATCCTGCCGCAGCTGCTCACTTGTCAGTACGGGTCCTTCTGCCTCGTCCGTCTCGGAAGCCTCCATGAAGGCCGCTTCAACAAGACCCGCGCCGCTCTCGCCCGATGTGGTGGGCACACCAACATCCTCGATGAGATCCTCGTCCATATTCTTGGTGGACACGGGCATGAACAGGCTACGGTTGCTCCAGAGGCTAATGCCAATGCTTCCGGCATGTGCCGTAGCGAGGAATTCTCCAGTAGATGACATCGCCAATGAGACGCATGTGCTGGAAACGCGGAAGATGTCGATGAGATGTCCAGTGGGCAAGTCCCAAATCCGTACCACGGAGTCCATGGACGCCGCGATGATCCACCGGCCATCATTGGAGAAGATGAAATCGTTCACTTGACCCACGCAGCCCCAGAATTCACGCACTAGCTTCCTGGTCTCAAGATCAACCACACGAATAGAGAGGTCGTCACAGCTGAAGGCGACCAGCTCGCTCGTCTTACTGTAGCGAATTCCAGTTACCGCTGCCATTGGATTCCAATCCAATTCATCTAGCAAAGAGCCCGAAAGCAGATCCCAAAACTTTGAAGAGAAAGGCATAATGTCAGCATGGACCGCGTGAAAGGCTGTTCAGGAGGATAGAGGGCTTTACCTTGACCTTGCCATCCAGGCCGCAACTGATGACGGTCCGGTTAAGGTTATCAATCATCAATCCAGTCACTGCCTTCGTGTGTCTTGCATCTCCAGGGCGCGAAGCAGCAAATGCCGAATCACTCCTTCCCCGCACCTTCATGGCACGAGACTTGGATCCCCGGGATGGGAAGCTCTGCCGATGTTGGCCGGACTGTAGATTAAACATATCGATGGATCCCCCTGCAGATCCAATGACCGCAAAAGTTCCACATTGAGAAACAGCCACGCTCTATGATATCTCGATTAGCCACAAAGAGATCCTGGGGCCCGACACAGAGGATGCCAAACATACCTTGACTTCAGTTCCATCGCTTGTTTCAAACGCCCAACGACCAGCTTTCTTCTTTCCCCAGAACCAAGTCCGCGCATACCTGTCCCCTCGGTGGCCGGTAACGACGCTTTCCCATCCGGTGGAGTTGGTAGATTCGGTATTGGTGAACTTAGGATTCGACCAGATGGGGCCTGACGTGGTGATGCCCATGCCTCCGTCTCTGTTCAGGGAACATGCAATACAGGTAACCTCGGATGCCTTGAGAGGGTCAACCACCGAGCTCGATGGATCGGTGGGACCCAGTTTCTTCGACTTGCTCTCTATATTTCCTTGCGAAATCTCGGCGTGTTGGCTGTCTTTGCGTAAGCTCAACCCCCAGAGGCTACAATCTTTGCTTGCACTAAGAAGCCATTTCCCACCAGAATCAGATCCATCGGAGGCAGCGGGCAAGAATTCTAGCGCGCTGACGGCGGCGGAGTGACCCCCTCGTACATGGAGTGGTCGGGGCGTCGGAGAGAACGGAGTCTCATCGAAAATCCATGTTTTCAAGGCATTGTCGTCCCCTGAAGACACGAGCACTGGTTGTCCATCCAAGAACTCGACACGATTCACACCCGTGCCATTGTCTCGGTTTGCTACCCGGTGGGCCCCACGGAGAATACCAGCCACCCGGCCTCCATCATTCAAATCCCACATGGTGATATCACCACTTCCACTGGCAGCCGTAGACATGACACCGGCCTTCCGGCCGTCGTGACCTGCGCCCAGACCATCACTTCGGAACGTGATCGATGTCACCGGCAGAGCGCGTGCCGAGGGAGTCCGTAGAGATAATACGAGTTGCCCCGAATCGACATTTTGGATAGACAAGGCACCGCTCTTGTGGGCAACGGCCAGGAGAGACAGAGCGGGGGTTGGGTGAATCGCCGTTGTCGGCCCTGAGTCGGACGACGGTGGGGGTAGCGTATGCAGTAGCTTCCCGCTCCGGATATTCCAGATATCCACGGCACCATCCATGCGTCCCACAAAGATTTTGTTAAGATACGTTGGCATGTTGCACAGTAGTCCTGCATAGATGGGCTCTCCCGCAGAGCCCGGGTTTGCCTGGGCTCGTAGACTGGCGTAGTGCTCGTAGCTCCCGGTCTTCCACACTTCAAGACCGCCAGTCCAGCAGCCAACAACCCACGACCCAAATACCACCAAGCGTTCAATCGGCCCATCCAAGTTGGGGCTTTCCAGGGATGCGACTCGTTTACCACGCTTGAACACCCAAATCCCCCCGGGGGAACGGGGGCGGAGGTAACCCCAAGCCGCAAATACCTTATCCTGCCAGGCACATGTCGCAGTAATGAACTCCGGGGTTTGCGGCCGACTCAAGAAGATCAGGTTCAAGCCTCGTCGCAAATCATAGGTCTGTAGCGTGTGGCCTACCGATGTCGTGATCTGATAGGTAGACTTTCCCAGGCGTACACTAGTGAATGGTACTGAAGTTGGAGATACGAGTCCCAATGTCTTGATCAGAAATCCATTAGTGAGAGAACCTTCAGAAGAGAAAAAACATTTAAAAGAAGATCAACTCGGGTTGAGCCGCTCGGTTTTTGAACATACCCGGAAGGGAGCGAAAATTTTGGACCCCCCACGCTGGTTAGCTATCCTCTTTCCTTCATTCAGAGTCCGCTTCTGCCTCTTGGCCAGAGGCAAGTCAAAGGTATCATTGGCCAAGGCCGGCATGATGAGAGAGAAGGTACTCTGTGAACGTGGGCAACACTCTTAAACAAAGATGAAAAAAGGGGAGAATGGGCAAAAGAATGAGAACAAGTGATCAATTATCACACTACCAGGGAAAGCAGAATCAAAAAATAATCAACGAGTGTACAACATCTTTTGGATCTTGAATCATTCCATTGAAGATGTGTTTCTGCGTGAGATTTTTTTTTTCCCTTCTCCGCCTTGAAGCTTCCACACCGCCTTTGGGATCTGCATCCACGCTAGACACAATTATAGTACTAGGAAACATGCATGACCATAGAAAGTACTTATGATAGGATAGATTCTGGACTTAGGTATTTGTATTTTATATTTGATTAGGGTTATAATTCCCGAAGAAGCTTATAAAGCTTAGCATAACTAATGCATATAGGCAACTATATCAAAGTTATGTAGAAGTTTAAAGATCTGCAGGATGAAGGATAACAAGCGCTCTTGAAAACAATAAGAAAAAGAAAAAGAAAAAGAAAAAGAAAAAGCAAATAAACTATCCAAAGATACCTGAGATATGAGACAGCCTTGAAAGATCTCCCTTCAATACACATCTTTGCCACAACATGGGGGATAACTTATAAGGTTAGCTATGATGTTGGATGCTTTTGGGAAAAATGTTCGCTTTCGTCCACAATGAACTTTCGCTCCAACTATTTCTCTCTCTTTCCTCTTCGCCTGCACTCTTCCCCATGAAGTAGACCACCACCTTTAACTTTCGTGACGTCTACAACTATCAATGTCTTTAATTCGCTTACCCGTACAATTCCAAGGTTAATCGCTGGTTTTCGATCTGCGGAGAGAAAACCCCCCCCCACTACCCCTCTTATCACCGACCCGAGATTCCTTCTTTCCTCTTCGCACCAACCTTACCACCGATCTTGGTAAACCACTCGGTGTGATGGAATCAGATAATGGTCAAGGTAGCGGCTCATCTGCCGACGTGGGCTCATCAAAAGGTGTCTTTGAACAGATCCGGGGTTCAGGCTCTCCGCTGCTCTCCGTCGATTCGGAGCAGAAGGACATCCCGCCAACGGAGCCCTTGACGTCAACCCGACCCCATAGCCAGCATTCACCGATGAAGCCTAGTCGAATAGACACGGCCCTAGATACTCGATCGGCCCCGCGTTTTGGCCATTCCAACCGCTCTTCTAGTCGCACTCCCCGACGATTCAGCGGCAGTACGGCAGCAAGTTCTATCAGTGAACTGGAGTCCAGTGGGTCTAAATTGTGGAGGATTGGCGTCTGTGCCCTAGATGTGAAAGCCCGCAGCAAGCCAAGCCAAAACATTCTCACCCGACTCCAAGCCAAGGGCGAATTTGAGGTGATTGTCTTTGGAGATAAGGTGATCCTGGATGAAGATGTGGAGAACTGGCCGGTGTGTGATTTCCTGATTGCCTTCTTCTCAGATGGGTTTCCTCTCGACAAATCCATCGCTTATGCCAAACTGCGGAAGCCAATCTGCGTCAATGACCTGCCGATGCAGAAGGTGTTGTGGGACCGACGATTGTGTCTGAGGATTTTAGACCAAATGGGGGTCCCCACACCCAAGAGAGTCGAGGTGAACCGCGATGGTGGGCCAGTTCTGGAATCGCCGGAGCTCGCTGAGCACATATACCGACTGACGGGGGTCAAGCTGGAGGGCCCTGAAGATGGTACTGGAGGCGGTGCCCCAAGAACCCAGCAGGTATCCATGTCGCAAGATGGCGAGTCGCTGATTGTGGATGGCAAAGTTTTCCGGAAGCCTTTTGTGGAGAAACCTGTTAACGGAGAAGACCACAATATCCATATCTATTTTCCCAACGATCAACAGTATGGCGGTGGCGGACGGAAGCTTTTCCGAAAAGTCGGGAACAAGAGCTCGGAATATGATGCCAATATGTCCGTGCCTCGCTCGGTCACTGAGACCGAAACAAGCTATCTGTATGAACAGTTTCTTCGGGTGGACAATGCAGAAGATGTGAAAGCGTATACAGTGGGCCCTGACTTTTGTCATGCTGAGACCCGCAAGTCACCCGTTGTCGACGGGCTCGTCCGACGAAACACTCACGGTAAAGAGCTACGATACATCACCCAATTGAGCAAAGAAGAAGCAGCTATAGCTTCGAAGATCTCGAATGGATTTGGCCAGAGAATCTGCGGTTTTGATATGCTTCGTGTGGGGGACAAGAGCTATGTGATTGATGTGAATGGCTGGAGTTTCGTCAAGGACAACAATGATTACTACGACAAATGTGCCCATATCCTGCGAGATACTTTCTGGAACGAGATGCGCAAGCTTGAGGGCTCAATGGAGCTCTCAGAACCCCCTTCACCGGACCTGGGTCAATCTAGAAGAAGTACGGCGGGCTCCAATCGACAACCGTTGAAGACACTACTAAAGTCCCCAAGCACTTCTCGCCTATATGGTAATCAGAATGCTCCCAGAGCCCACGACGCTCCTCCCTCAGAAGTATCGACTGGTGCTCCTTCTTTGGCATCCTCATCTGGGCTAGAGAGCGCCGACCCTACCGTGAATCTGAGTACTTTGAACTCGCGAGAATGTCATCCAGATTCCCGTGGATATAGCCCTTCTAACACAAAGTCACCGGCCGTTTCCCTTCACCAAGCCAGCGAAGGAGCCCTACCACCTCTCCCGGCCTCGAAACACTCCTGGAAACTCAAAGGAATGGTAGCAGTCATCCGGCACGCAGATCGGACACCTAAGCAAAAATTCAAATTTACCCTCCACAGTCAGCCTTTTGTGGATCTTCTGAAGGGGCATCAAGAGGAGGTGGTGATCAAGGGAGCAGCGGCCCTCTCCAGTGTTTCTGATGCCGTGAAACTAGCTCTGGAACAGGGACTCGAAGATGTGGACAAATTGAATCTTCTTCGTATATCCTTGGAGAAGAAGGGGGGCTGGCCTGGGACCAAAGTACAGATCAAGCCTATGTTCCGGAAGCGCAGACCCGAGGAAATGCGAGAGCAAGTCTCATCTCCAACCTCCCTATCGCTACCAGGCACAACAGCTCCTGAGGAACCTGCTTCGCCCATACAAGGCGAAGCTGGGCAAGCCAGCGAGGCCTTGCGCAGGTCACAGACGCGGAGCGACTCCATCTCTGGCCCAACATTCTCTCGGTTTTCTGCCGTGGAGAATGACTTGATCTTGGATAAACTTCAGCTGATCATCAAATGGGGAGGGGAACCTACACACGCAGCCCGCTATCAATCTCAAGACCTGGGCTTGAATATGCGTGACGATCTTAAGCTGATGAATAAGGAGGCTCTCAATAATGTCCGTCTTTTCACCAGCTCCGAGCGCCGAGTAAGCACAAGTGGTAAGTAGGATCTTTTTATGCGCGAACTCTCCTTCCGCTCTTTTTTTATCGCTGCTGACAGGATGGTTCAGCTCAAATCTGGGCTTGCTCTTTTCTGGACCAAAAAGAAATCCCAGCGGACTTTATTCAAGTTCGAAAGGATCTGCTCGATGACTCCAATGCCGCCAAAGACGTGATGGATAAAGTCAAAAAGAAGCTGAAGCTGCTCCTGAGGGAGGGGTCTGCCCCTTCACAATTTGCATGGCCGAAGGACACCAACATTCCAGAACCTTCTGTTGTTCTCTCTACGGTGGTGGAGTTGATGAAGTTCCATCGTAGTGTCATGCGCCATAATTTTGAGAAGTTGGAGCCCTCATTGCAAAATGCCGAGGACCCTGACCAGCCGGATTCTCAACCTGACCAATCCCATATCTCCAATGTCCAAGGGCGATGGTGCGCGGGAGAAGACCCACGCCTCTTCAAAGAGCGATGGGAAAAGCTCTTTGCCGAGTTCTGTGATACCGAAAAGGTGGACCCCAGCAAATTGTCTGAACTTTACGATAGCATGAAGTTCGATGCTCTGCACAATCGACAGTTTCTGGAATGGGTCTTTATGCCACCAGACGGCGACCGCGATGATGATGACGGAAGCAGTGTCAAAAGCAAGAGTCCGGTCAAGTCCGAGTCAATCGTGGAAAGTAAGAATGGAGTAGAACCCGGGAATGAGAAAAACGAAGAACGTGCAGAGAACCAGACACTTGCGCAGCGGTTTGGCTTGAAAAAGCGACTCCAAGCACTCGAATCCCTATCACACCTTCGGGCACTGGATGATTCATACGACCATTACTTCAAGCTCTACCCTGGCGCTAACTCCAGCAAGTGCAAGATGGACGAGCGCCTTTCCAAGCTCCGGGAATTGTATAAGCTTGCTAAGGTTCTTTTTGACTATGTCACGCCCCAGGAATATGGCATCACGGACAGCGAGAAACTCGAGATCGGTCTTCTTACCTCTCTACCGCTTCTTCAGGAGATCGTCGGAGATTTGGAAGAAGTGCAGGCTTCTTCGGATGCGAAATCATTCTTTTACTTCACCAAGGAGTCCCATATCTACACCCTTTTGAACTGCATCCTCGAGGGTGGTATCCAGACCAAGATCGCTCGCAGCACCATTCCTGAGCTTGACTACCTTTCCCAGATCTGCTTCGAGCTCTACGAAGCCCGGGATAATGAGTCCGATGTCAACTCCTACTCCATCCGCATCTCTATCAGCCCCGGGTGCCACGCTTTCGATCCACTTGATGTGCAACTCGATTCCCGGCACGCGATCGGGTGCGCCCCACGACGTAGTCTGACGGCACATCAGGATTGGAAAGAGGTGATTGAGACCCTCAAAGCGAAATTTGATACGTAAGTGGATCTTGATCTTGATCTCTCTCTCTCTCGCCATCTTTATGTTATACTGACCGATCTTTCATACAGAGTCAAACTCCCCAAGACCTTTATTGCTGTGAATTTGAGTGAAAAACTTGTGTCATCGCAGCCCGAAGAACAAGAAACTTTTTACTAGAGTGTTGGTGGTGGTTGTCTTCCGTCATTTCGATAAACTGTACCTATAGTTCCTTGTACAATGTTACTTGTTCTCTATTGCTTGTAAATCTATAGAAGGTTACATCAAAAGGGTCCACAAACAACCCCGCCAATCTGGCTTATCGATAATGCTTATCAACTCAACCCTTGGCACAATAGCACGATGGTTTACAACATCCATATTCCCTCTCGCTCTCGTGAAGATTTTTGTTATCTTTGCCAACCCTTCACCAAAAATGGCCCCAGTTCCATTTGACTGGAGCACTGAGATATACACAGCAGAGGTAACGGGAGACATCTTGCAATGTACCTCTCACACTGGAGCCCAAGGGCATATTAATTTCACCAATATCATCGGGGTTCTGCCCTCCACCTCTTTGTCCGGATATCAGGTGCTATTCCTTGTGAAACCAGATGAAAATGATCGAGAACTGGGATACTTCGAAAAAACAGACATCCCGTCCCTGCCCCCGTCATTATCACCCTTTCTAGTGAAGCTTCCAGACCATCTGCGACACTCCGAGCCAGTGCAGGTCATAATATCGACCCTTTCGGGGACGGGATCAGCCCAGACAGTGTTCCGAGATATCTTAGAGCCCTTCTTCTCCCATCTAGGTATCAGTCACCAGGCCCACGAAACGCAGTCCGCCCAAACGATCAGCGAGCTGTCTCGATCTCAGTTCCTGGAGCGCGCATGCGCAGGAACCCCTCAGACCATTGTTCTCCTTTCAGGGGATGGGGGGCTTGTTGACATTCTCGATGTTTTCTATAAATCCACTCGAAACATTCAAATGGCCCCGCAGATCGCCCTCGTCCCTTGCGGGACTGGCAATGCCATGGCGAGCTCTATTGGACTACGATCTGGTCCAGCCTCAAGTCTCGCGGCATTGCTCCGTGGAAAACCATCACCCGTGCCGATCTTTGCGGCGACGTTATCTCCCGGGAGTCAATTCGTCATTGACGAGGGGTGCCAGAGGCTTCCTATAAGTCCTAAGCCCGATGCCTCCCATCAAACCATCTATGGTGCTGTCGTGGCAAGTTGGGGACTACATGCAGCACTGGTTGCCGACAGCGATACAGTGGAATATCGCAAGTTCGGGCCAGAGAGGTTCAAGATGGCAGCTAAAGAGCTTTTGTACCCTTCTGACGGCACCGAACCTCATCGATTCCAAGGCAAGATCACATACCGGACGGTAGATGGACAGGAGGAGACGACTGAGAGTGACGAACATATGTATGTTCTAGCTAGTCTCGTTCCTCGACTGGAGAAAGACTTTCTTATCTCACCGGATTCGGAGCCGCTAGGGGAACAAATGCGATTCTTACGCTTCGGACCTCTCCCATCGGAAGAAGCAATGCGCCTTATGACCCTGGCCTACCAAGGGGGTAAGCATGTGCAGGAAGCATCAGTCACCTATGCCGCCGTTGAACAAATCCGAATAGAGTTCCAGGAAGACTTAGAACGATGGAGACGAGTCTGCATTGACGGCAAAATTGTCGCGGTAGAGAGAGGCGGGTGGTTAGAATTGCGCAAGGAGCCCCGGCAGCTCCTACAGCTCATTAAACCATGAAACTGTCGGAACCCATGGATTTATTGTAGGAGAGAGAATACATGGAATTTATATGTTGAAATGGATGAACTGGATGTTTCTTCTCACCACAACCTATATTGCATCAAAAATTTTCAATAATATTGCATATTATCTATATCTATATCTATATCCGGAAACATAAAGAACGTTCATGATATAGATCTCCAAATATTGTGGATGATGAGTGGTCACGCATGATCGACAAGAGGCCGCAATCTGCCGTCTCCCGGATCTACCGACTCTCCCGTCCTTGCGCCTTCATCCATATGGGAAGCAGGTCGGTCATGTCGTTACACTGAATATACTCTCTTCTCAGAGAATGGGCCTGTTCGCTGAATTCGATGCTGATCACTCCCAGAACGTATTCAGCTTCGCAAACGCCAGACCGAGCGGTGGCCGATTCCCGCACCGAGGGCGCGTCCCGCTTCTACACGCTCGCTGGGTGGCGCCAGAGCCTCGTGAACACAAATCCGGCTCCAGAGATGCTGTTGACTTATCAGACAGGCAGTGTACGAGTTGGAGAGGTTGTCAGGTTCGTTTCATTCCCCTTCTAACCCCATGGTCTAAACCAGTTCGCGGCACCTTTAGGGCGAACCGCGGGTTCCCAAGCAAGCCATGAAGCTGACGAGCAAAACTGAATAGATACACTCTGACCTACACGCCAGCTGCCGATCCCATTCTACCTCTCCCCGCACAACTTTACGTTAGGGTAAAAAATGCCTCGGCCATTCCGCTGCGAGCCGCCTATCTCCATGGCCCGTACACCCTCTACGCATCCTGCTATCCATCTACATTCGACCCCAACAGCAAGTATAATGAACAAGAAACAGATGGCATGCCACAATTTGAAACGTACCTCAAAGCTGGTGGAAACTGGGATGCGACCATCACGTTGCCGGTCTCTTACGGAGGCTCTCACAACCTCGCTGCCGGTCAGCTGGGGCCCAATGGTCCCTCGACAGTGACTTGGGTTATTGAGATTGTGTCTCAAGTGATATTCTCCAACAGTGCAGCTGTTCATTTTGAAATGCTGGTCGCTCGTGACGCCAAATCGTTGGAATTCTTTTCAGCCGGTGGGACGTCAGCGGCGGGAATGGGGCCTCCTGGGAGGTTACAGGATCACTGGCTGCCAGGGACCAAGGGCCTGCAGGTAGCGGCTACCACAGGGGTGTTTTCAAAGTCTATCACATTACGCGTGGATGATACCACTAGTCTGTGGAACAGCCCGCCATTGCCGTCAAAAAACAATTCGGTTGAGACTGGCTCTGGGTTTGGAACCCATAATGTTGAATCAGAAGAACCGGGGAGCGTGACCGAAACTTCCCTCCAACCGTCAAAGAAGCGAGTTCATTTGGTTGTGCTGACCCATGGCTTGCACAGTAATCTGGGGGCAGACATGCTCTATCTTAAGGAAAGCATCGATGCGGCTACGAACAAAGCCAAGAAGAAAAATAGACATGAGAATGCAGAGGCAGATGCCGAGGAAGTCATTGTTCGAGGATTCTCAGGCAATGCGGTTCGCACCGAACGTGGCATCCAGTATCTTGGAAAACGCTTAGCCAAGTATATCTTGTTGATGACATATCCTGACCAACCCTACTTCCCTCTGAAGGACTCCAAGTCCAAAACATTTCCTCGTCCTTTCAGCTCACGAAAGGAAGAGGCTAATCTCTCCTCGGTTCCTCATGCTTTTGTGGACCAAGATGGGCTTATCGGTGGGGATGATCATGCATACCAAATCACCGGCATTAGTTTCATCGGACACTCTCTTGGCGGTCTGATTCAAACATATGCTATCGCATATATTCATAAACACTCACCCCATTTCTTCGAGCAGATTAGACCGGTCAATTTCATTGCCCTCGCAACCCCCTTTCTGGGACTTAGCAACGAGAACCCCATGTACGTTCGGTTTGCCCTTGACTTGGGCCTTGTTGGTCGAACAGGACAAGATCTTGGGTTAAGCTGGACGGCACCGAAGGTACGAAGTGGCTGGGGTGCCATTATTGGTGGGCGAGGTGACTCGGCCAAAGATCAAAGCAACCCCGATCCAGGGTCCAAGCCACTTCTGCGAATCCTGCCCTGTGGGCCCGCTCACGAGGCCTTGCAGAAGTTTCAGCACCGCACCGTTTACTCGAATGTGGTTAATGATGGAATTGTCCCCTTGCGGACCTCTTGTTTGCTTTTCTTGGACTGGAGAGGCCTTGATCGAGTGGAGAAGGCGAGAAGAGACAACGGTCTGGTAGGAACCATGGCGGAATGGGGCTGGGCAGAGTTAACTGGAGCCAATTCCAAGTCCCCCCAAATTGCTCGTACCGGTGAACTTTCAGGACTGGCAGATGGTACTTCTTCGTTGGAAGCCCTGGCTCTGGAAGATCCATCCTCTCCCACCTCGAGTCAATTTATTGCGTCGGAAAGACATTCATCACATCACAGCCAAGTGGCAGATGTCGGATCGAAGGAGAATGTCGCTGGAAGTGCCCCTTCAGGTCCTTTCAGCACTTTCTTCTCCCTGTTCCGAGCCAAGGAGACAAAGCCCTCTCCGCGCCCCAAACATACCAAAATATATAGGCGCAGCCAGACCCTCGCGTCATTTGACGCCAACGAAAGTCCTGCTCCATTGGTCCGGGGAAATTCCTTATATGAGGATGAAGAAGGATTACATACGCCCCCGAAGACCACATTTTTTGAGTCCGCAGGCGATTTGCTGATGCCACCTTTACCTCCCACCGAGTTTATTCTGGATCCTTCAGCCCGCCCACGGACCATCTTTCATGATCGAATTTATCACTCGGACGACATACCACCCCCATCACCCGTGAAACGACGAACCAGCGCGTTCGGCTCTTTGCAGAATAAGAGCTCGAAGGCGGTCCCCGCGGCCACTCAACTCCCTTCCAACTCCGGCGTCTCTGCCAACCTTGGGGAAAGTGGATTGAAGGTCGAAGAGAAAATTGCCCGCGCCTATCACCGCGATCTGACCTGGCGCAAGGTCCTTGTGCGCCTCGAGCCGGACGCACATAATAACATTATTGTACGACGCATGTTCACCAATGCTTATGGGTGGCCTGTCGTGAAACACTTGGTCGATACGCACTTTGGACATACCGAGGCTGCGGAGACGGATGATGTGTTGCAACAGAAGGTTGAGCGGGCCAAGTCGCCCGGTATTGGGCCAACTAGCTCCGGTGACGAAGTTGAAGGCCAACGTGACGACTCCAATCGGGATCCAGAACAGACACCTCGTGTGGGACCGGATCATATTCACGATTTTCCGGAGTCTTCTCGACTCTCAGCGCATTCCCCAAGCCATGAAAGAGCCGAAACATTCCCGGCTGAGCATGAATCCCACAAAACCACAAGTACCAATGGACAATCTCACTATACAGAGGTTTCTCGATCAGATTCAGCGCGGTGGACGGATCGCCAGGTAGATGAAGACGATGACTGTGAATCCGGGCTTGACGAGAAGGACGACGCTGGCTTTCGTTGGTCCCCCACACTGCGGCCATGAAGATAAGCCGTTGAACCCCGAGGCGGGATCTAAGAAGATTCTGTATATAGCATGCATACCCTGTAATTAATGATGACCCCCTCTGTATCTATTCCACATACACACACATGATAGTATTCCTGCATTGCGCGCTAGTAGTCCAATTGGCCTTGGATGTTACTCCAGAACTCTTCCACAATCTCCTTCTGTCCTGCTTCGGGGGCTCCTCGAACCGCCAGATACTTCCGCCCATCCAGAGAAGCCTTCCACCCGCCGGGATTACCATCCACTATAATGCCTCCCGCTTCAGTCAGGATGACCCATGCTGCACAGACATCCCACTCCCAGCATCCCCCTTCCCAGTACAGGTCCATGGTACCCTCCGCAACCGCGCACATGTTCAGTGCGGCTGATCCCAGACTCCGCATGGAGCGTACCATTGCGCCACCATCCTCTTTCGCCTGGCCAAGTTTCGCGAAGGTACGAACCTTGGTATTCCAATTGGGCCCGCTGCGATCGGAGCCCCATTCGATGCTGATGAGGGCATTGGCAAGCCCAGAGAGGGGCTCTACATTTTCCCCCTTTAGCGGCAGGCGGGTTTCGCGGTTTAGAAATGCGCCTTGGCCTCGAATGGCGGAATACAAGGTCTTGGTGAACGGGTTGTAGACCACGCCTACGGCGGGAACTCGGCCCACGGCGAAGCCCATAGAAACACAGGCATACGGGAAGCTGTGTACAAAGTTCACAGTACCATCAATTGGATCCACGATGAACGTGGGGGCGTCAGTCAAAGGCCGATTGGGATCATAGGTCTCCTCGCCATGAAACCTATTGCGAAATTATCAGCAATGCACATCTGGACGATGGCATGGACCCTACTCGTAATCGGGATATTTCTCCTTGAGCGACGTCGAAATCATCTTCTCCACTGCACGATCATATTCTGTAACCAGGTCGGCACCTAAAAGGCTCAATTCAAACGTTAGTACCTTGTATACATGTATTGATAAATAGAAATCATTGTCACGCACTGTTCTTCTTTGACCCGGTGCCACTGGTTTCGGGCAGAGCATTTGTGATTATTTCACCCGCCTGATGGGCCAATGACACCAAGAAGTCATGGATATCGTTCAAATCAGGGGCAGTCATTGTGTCAAAAGTTGTTATAGTGGGTGGAGGTGACGTGCGGTAGAGAAGATGTGAGGGGAAGAAAACGGGGGTCTCACGCTAGAGAAGTTACAGAATGAGGGGACGGATTACATTG
This sequence comes from Penicillium sp. IBT 16267x, assembly GCA_028828865.1. Lineage (NCBI taxonomy): Eukaryota > Fungi > Ascomycota > Eurotiomycetes > Eurotiales > Aspergillaceae > Penicillium > Penicillium sp. IBT 16267x. The sequence continues at coordinate 2,851,379 of JAQJZQ010000001.1, forward strand.
CCATGAAAAAAGGAATATTGAATTAGAAATTCACCTTTGGGAAGCATATTGATATTCGATTCAATATATGACATTCTTCTATCAATCTACATAATCATCAAGGGTATAGATGATTTGTCAAGAATCTATGGAATGACGCCGAACTTTGCTCCTCTTCCCCCCACTTTCGCGATTCAAAAAAAAAAAAGTCTGTGAATTGCCCCACAGTTGGAATTCATACTCATACACTCAACATCATGCCGACAGTCACAGAAGAGGTATGTCTTCTTCTCTTCTTACATAGATCCTGCTGACTCGAACATGTAGCTGGTGGACTTTCTTCACCATGGAAATTCACAAATCCGTCAAATCGGTTCGATCCCAATTCATTTCTCACTTCCCTTTTCCTAACCCTTGCTGATAATAAGTCTTGGACAGCTTGTGAGAACCTTGTCGGCTATTCCATCGCTCAACCGAGCCTATTCAAACGGCATCAATTACTTCCTATCCGGGATCTGAAGCTATTAACTCGGGACTACACCGTACGTGCGATGCGACATCCCTCCCCCGCCACAAACGCTCCATCCCAGCAACTGATCACATATCTTGCCCGGTAGCCGATTGCCAAAAATGTGTTGACGATCTTAGTCAATCTCTCAGCCGATGAGGAGATCTTGAAGGTCTTAGCAGAGGATGACGAATATATCGAGACCCTCTTGCTGAAACTGACGGTCCGTGAACCTCCCACCTCCAAACCTAGAGGGTTGAACTGACTGTCCAATGCGGAATTCTAGAATGTCAAGGATCCAAATGTCGATGAAGCTGCCATGCTTCTGGCCAACCTCGTCAAATCCGATCACCTCCAGAAATTACATACTTTGAAGCGCAGAGTCCCCGAGGGGGTCTCGACGTCGGAGAATGCCATTGATCAGCTGATGGATTGCTTTGTGAAGGGCGCGGAGGGGGGTCTCAATAAGGCCGCCACTTACGATTATTTGTCCTACTTCTTTGCCGACCTGTCCCAAACCGAGCAGGGACGGGCCTATTTCACCACACGCCAAGAGTACGATGGAGTCGTTCCCATCACCAAGCTGACGGTGTTCACGGAACACAAGAGCGAGATTCGTCGCAAGGGAGTCGCCTCCACTATTAAGAATGTGGCCTTTGACATCTCCTCTCACCCCATGTTGTTCGCCGAAGACGAGGCCAACCTTTTGCCCTACCTGCTTCTGCCTATCGCTGGACCGGAGGAGTTCCCTGACGATGAAATGGCATCGATGCTACCAGACCTTCAGCTGCTGCCGCCAGACAAGCAGCGTGAAAGTGACCCGACCATTCTCACCACCCATCTGGAGACATTGCTGTTACTGACAACCACTTTTGAAGGCCGGGCTCTAATGCGTGCGGTGCAGGTGTACTCATTCATTAGGGAGTGTCATTTGAATGTCGAGGATGAAGAAGTGCGGGAAGCGTGTGACCGACTCGTCCAGGTGTTGATGCGAGACGAGGAAGGGGAGGGAGCTCAGACTGAGGCCGGTCTGGCCCAGGCCCAGGCACAGATTGAACCACCGGCCGATGAAGATGAGAAGGTGACGGAATTGTTTTAGAGATCTGACAAGATAATAGATATCCAATATACATTGTATATACACTAACTTATAGATGTAGTATGATTCATCAAGCAAGTGGATCTCCTTTGAATTTCTTGCGTCGTAACTTCAAGTGGGGCCGGACAATTCCTCACTCGCTTGGAGCTACTGCACGACCTAATCCTAAAGGAATCATCTATTTCATCATTGTCCCCTCATATATGGAGGAGGCTCCCAATCAAAAGGGGAAAAGAGAGTATCAATTGAAACACCATCACGACGGCCGAGATTCCGCTACAGACGCGGAAGCTATCTTGTCGCAACCCGAGGGGCGAGAGCCTTCCCGCCGAACCGCACCAAGTGGAGGTGAATCGGTGCCATTGCCCGTCCAATTCCAATTTCAATTCCAATCCACATTCTGATTATCCTGAATTGTGTGAGGATTGTGACAGCGACAACAATGGAAACTGCGACTCGGACCTGGACCTTGACCTTGACCTGGATTCCGACGTGAGCCCGCCCGCTTCCACGTCCCTCGCCCGGCGCCTCCGCATCCTCATGTCGCGCACCCCTCTGGTTCGGTCGTCGTCGCCCTCCCCGGGCTCAACCTCGTATGGCACCGTGCGTACTCCACATGATTCCCACGATGCATATCTGCCAAAACGGAAGAATGTCCGTAGGGTAGTGAATGGAGGTGGGTCCCGGCGTACGAGTCTCGAGAATGGTGCTGCGGGCCCATCGCGGGATGCACAACAGCGGTCCAAATCAAAACGCTCGCATTCATCAGGCCGAAGAACCAGTGGGTGGTATAGAGAGACTCGCAATCGAAGACCCTCCTCTGCTACCTCGGATGTGGGTATGGGTGCCGACTCAAAATTCTCATTCGCGACGGGACTAGCGGTACCTGGAAATCCTGTGATGCAGGATACCCCCGTCTCTTCTCCGTATATGACGAGTGATGAGGAAGATGTCCTGGATGTTGAGGACGACGACTCAAAATCCCCCGAGGAGGATCCTCCGGACAATTCCCCGTGAGTTCGACTGGCTTCCTCTACTAGATGATCAAGGCTAACCCTGTGGCTGATTTAGCTATGCACAAGTTCGGGCAACGGTCCCGGCCACAGACGACATCACTCTGTCAATCAACAGTAGGTTGCCCTTGGAATAATCAAGTTGGGTTGGACTAATGGATATCAATATAGCACCTCGAATGTGGATTCTTTCGTTGCTCTTCTCACTTACGGGCTCCGCTGCGAATCTTTTCTTCTCTCTTCGCTATCCGAGCGTGGCCATAACACCGATTATTGCTTTGGTTCTAGTTCATCCGCTGGGCAAGTTCTGGGATGTTATCTTGAAACGGACCGACGATCCCCTTGAGGTGTTTGAGAATGGAACCCTCGACCATCGGGAATCTCTAGCTGGCGAGATTTATCTCCCTAACCACTCGTGGGTCTCCCGAGCCCGACTCTGGCTCGCCCAGGGCCGTTGGAATGAGAAGGAACATGCCTGTGTCTATATCAGTAGCAATGTCTCGTTCGGATTTGCCTTTGCAACTGATGTTAGTGCCGATTTTCATTGACCCCCAAAGCTCTTGCCTGGCTGACAAGCAGTATAGGTGATCGTCGAGCAGCATAGATTTTATAACCAGGAAGTCCCCATCATGTATCAGTTGCTGCTGATCGTCTCGACTCAGGTACTAGGCTACGCCTTTGCTGGGTTAACCAGACGGTTTCTCGTGCGGCCATCCGCGATGATCTGGCCGGGAACTCTCATGTCCACTGCCATGTTTTCCACAATGCACAAGACCGCCAACAAGAAGGCCAATGGATGGAGTATCTCCCGCTACAAGTTCTTCATTCTGGTCTGGGGAGGGGCCTTTCTTTGGTACTTTGTCCCAGGCCTGCTGATGCCTGCCCTAAGCTATTTCAGTGTGATCACTTGGTTTGCTCCCAAGAGCGTTGTGGTCTCCAATCTGGTATGTGTTCTTTCCCCTTCTCCCCGTCCTGTCCCTTTGTCATGCTTTGTTGAATACTGAGATGTACTTTTGACAACTGTAGTTTGGTGTGGCCTCGGGTCTTGGAATGTTTCCTGTGACGTTTGATTGGGCTCAAATCGCATATATTGGATCCCCTTTACTCACGCCCTGGTGGGCTGCAGCGAATATCGTTACCGGACTGGTAGTTGTCATCTGGATCATTGCCCCTATTTTATGTAAGTCGCCACTCTGTTTCTTTTATGGCGTGCCCTGCTGACGACATTGCGAAAGACTTTAGGAATGTGTTATACTCGTCCTTCATGCCTATTCTTTCAGCGGCTGTGTTCGACAACGAGGGTCATCCATACAACGTGAGCCGAATCCTGACTTCAGATTTTGTGTTCGATCAGAAGGCCTATGAGGACTATTCGCCAGTCTATCTCCCTATTACCTATGTGCTGTCATATGGAGTTCAGTTTGCCGCCCTTACCTCGTTAGTGACCCATACTGTGTGTTGGTATGGCAAGGATATTTGGCAGCAAACGCGCCGGGCATTCGAGGAACGACGAGACCTTCCAGACCTTGACACATATCAACCCCTTCAGAGTGAAAATGTTCACCCGCAGACTCGCCGCACTGGTGATATCTCTAGAGATTCACAAGAAATTTCTCGGGAGGTGCCGTTGGGAATGGAGGATGTCCATTGTCGCCTAATGAGGCGTTACAAAGATGCCCCGCTCACATGGTATCTCATCGTGCTTGTTACGATGCTTGTCACTGCCATATATACTGTGGAACAGTAAGTTATTGTTGCCTCCGGACTCTGGTTGTCTTTCTATCGCACCGCTGACATTCTTGACTCTTTACAGCTACCCAGTCCACCTGCCTTGGTACGGACTGCTACTGGCACTGGGCATGACAAGCGTGTTTTTCATCCCGGTTGGTATCATCATGGCTGTAACAAATCAACACAGCAGTCTCTATTTAATCTGCCAACTTCTTTGTGGTATCGTCTTTCCCGGACGGCCCGTTGCGAACATGATCTTCGTGACCTACTCCTACATCAGCTCCGCTCAGGGCATCAAATTCTCCTCCGATCTCAAGCTCGGCCACTACATGAAGATTCCACCTCGCATCCTGTTTAGCGTACAGATGGTCGCTACGTTGGTGTCTAGCTTAACCCAGATTGGCGTGTTGAATTGGATGTTCACCCACATCCCGAAACTGTGTACTCCTCAGGCATTGAATGGATTCAACTGTCCGATTGCTCGAGTGCATTTCAATGGAAGTATTCTCTGGGGTGTCGTGGGGCCGCAAAGATTTTTTGGCCCAGATGGTCTCTACCGGCCCTTGGTGTGGGCATTTTTGATTGGCGCCGTAGCCCCCTTGAGCGCTTGGGCGCTTGGTCGACGAAGCAAGAAAAGTTTTTGGCGCAAGGTTAACTTCCCTATACTGTTTGGCAGTCTCAGCTGGATTCCCCCGGCTACCGGGTTGAACTTCTCCACCTGGGCATTGGTATGCTTCGTGTTTAATTACGTGATCCGGCGCCGCAAGACGGCGTGGTGGGAGAAATATGCCATGACCCTGTCGGCCGCCTTGGACTCAGGACTCGCGTTCGCTGTGGTGATTGTGTTCTTTGCTCTCATCTACCCCGGTTGGGTCGCTGGATTCCAATGGTGGGGGACGGAAATTTACAAGCAAGGCTGCGACTGGATTGCCTGTCCATATCGGCGTCTGGAGCCAGGACAGAAGTTTGGAATTTGAATTTCCCCTACTGCGCATGTAGTCACGTATATATATGTGAAAATGAAATGAATGAACTATCAAGACCGTCGCAAAATGAAAATATGTCCTACAGTAGATGCAATCGTGAGAGCTAGGATTCGTCCGGAAGCAAGAGCACATAGCTAGCCGAATTACAGTAATTTAAAAGTTGAGAATATACAAACCTTGCTTTCGCAACATTGAGGAATTTATTGATTGGGCATCCCGGGTGTGCTGGTTGCTTCCCCTGAGATAGATGGATTCAATCAATTGCATTGAAATTGGGAACATTATGTATTTCCATTTTGCCTAATGAAGAGTCAATAAGATGATATCAAGAGCCTGTACGTAACATTGGAACTACGTAGTTCGTGAAGAGGATTGACTCAGTTAGTTAACTTAGTTAACTAACTAGTTAACTAGTTAGTTAGTTAGTTAACTAAGTTAACCGTAATTCCCCACCGAGCTGGACGCCCGCCCGGCCTGGACACCCCCATCAACTTCTAATAATTCAAGCTAGTATAATTCACCCGAAATAACGTAATATTGAATATCTAAGCTATTTAATCAAATTTGGACAACGCGTTCTCGTATGACCCTGAATATTACACTCTGAGCATCTTGGTGGCGCCCTAGATCGTCGTTCTTGTGCTTCTGGTGGTCCGGTTGGCTGGTCGGATGGAGCTTCAAATCGAGCATTTCTATCATTTTGAGCTAATTTTCTAAGCTCAGCGACAGATAGGCCTTCTGGAGCTGCTATCTGGAGCTTAGAACGTGTCTCTTTTTGCTTAATTTTCTTATATCCAGCGCGCAGAAGCTCGACTTCTTGAGTAAGAAGAGCTTGGTTGTGCATCTGGATTTGACACGATTTAAGCACCTGATCTATATGGGAAAGCAGCGGGCTTGGTGGGCTCTTAGAGCGCTTTTTTAAGAGTTTTTTGATAGAAGCTTCTTGCTTCTGGAGCTGCTTATAATTTGATGGCGTCTGAAATACGCTGCTTTGGCTTCCTCGAGATGGTGGTGGTGTAGGCGTCCGGAGCTGAATATTGAGCTTTGAAATCACTCGATTTGGGTCATATGGGACTAGGCCAGTTGCTGAGAAGCTATTTTTGATAGTTTCTGCTTTAAAAGCTTCGATTCGAGCCTTCGGAAAAGCGTCTAGAAAGTCAAATTTATCGATATGGTTCCGACCTCGTCGCATCACATCCTCGACGTACTTCCCGTACGCACGCTTTAAGACGGCAAAACAACCCACATCAAGAGGTTGTAAAAGATGTGATGAGTGCGGTGGCATACAGATTGGAATCACATGATTTTGAGAGCAAATTTCGTCGAATTTTGGAGTCAAATGGCTTCCATGACCATCCAGAACCAGAAGTCGATATATCCCCTTCGACCTCGAGGAAGTTAATGGAATAAAGACCTTTTTAAGCCAGAGAAGTCCAATCTCGTCCGAGGTCCATCCATTCGGACTAACCTGGAATTGCCAGTCGTCCGGAAGCATTAAATCTTCAGCCCATCCTCCAATATGCATTTTTCCCTTAAAGATAATCATCGGAGGAAGGCTATATCCAGACGCGCCCGTACACTCAATCGAGGTTACCCATTCACGATTTCCAGGCTGTAAAAGAGGGCGTCGACCAGAATATTCTGCTCTCGTAACGACTTTTGCGGTCGCGGTTAAGCCCATCGCGAAGCCCGTCTCATCAAAGTTATAGATATCATCTTCCTGGATCCCATATTTAAGGGTCGTCTTTTGAACCAGGTCGAACCATTCCATAATGATTTTTGGGTCCTCGCACTTAGTGCGCTCGTAATTATAGCGTCTAGAGAACCTTATATCAAGCTCTGGGTGTCGTTTAACGTATTTTGAGACCCAATTTTTACCGACGGTTTGAATCGGGGTTGTTCCACGTGTAGCGAGCAAGAGATTAGCCATTTCTTGCACCATAGAAGGACGTGGTGCTGCTCCACGTATATCCATAGAGATTACCCATTCCTTAAGCGAATTCTCCTCAATTTCAGTCAATTTGAACGAGTTTGCGCGTAATTCGACGCGGTTATGGACTCCGTGTATCCGGGTATGGAGCGTTGATTTTGGTATATCATATATGCGTGCTGCTTCACGGATTGACAATTTTTCCTGCTTTTTGATAGCCTGGATAGCAAGCAGAATACGTCCCTCTTGTTCTGTCAATTTTTGACGATTTTGAGAGCGAATTGGTGGCATGGTGGTTGGTTGAAGAAGGAAAGTCTAATTAATTGACGCGTTTTGGTTGGGTTGTCCAGGCCGGGCGGGCGTCCAGCTCGGTGGGGAATTACGTTTAGTTATCCGTGAGAGTGACTAAGCCATCCCGTGACCTTTCATCATCATTGTCAGGCTGAAAGATGACTCCGCAGCTTCTCTCGCTCTATACTCTTGCTTTGAATTCTCGCTCATCTCCATTCCTTGGCTCATGAATCCCTCCTTTACTTCAAGACTCTACCCTCACGGTCGTCTCTGAGAGAAACATGTCCACGCCAACTAACCCCTCGAATGGGCGCACAGCCGTGGGGCCTCATGGAGCTCCTCCCATGAGGATCCGTCGCCCTAAAGCCGCCGACCCGTTAGTTCGCCCGAAGAGAAGACCAGTGAGACCAGCGGGAGCTGTTACAGCGGGTAAAACAGCCACTAAGACTCTTCCCTCCCGACCCTTGACCTCCACCCCCCAGCCATTATCGCAGCCATTGGAGCGGCCCCGATCAGCCCCCGTGCGGGATGACCACGCAGTAAACGGATTTAGCGGCCCTCTTCTATCAGAGAAATATGTCGACTACCCGGTGGTGACGACGAAGCGAGCCCTACGTGAGGGGCTGAAGAACCACATCGCTCGCTTTGCCGCCAAGCGGGATGTCGACCCACGCGATGAGTCGCAATTTACGCGCCCGGTGAGGCTGCAGCGCCGAGACCCGCGTTCCCGAAGTCAGGACCATAATGCGGAAAGAATGGTGGGTCCCGATGGCCAACAACTTGACGAGGCAGAGCGAGAGGCACTCGACGCGAGGAGAGCTGCGCGCGAGAAGGAGCGCGCCGAGAATCTCGCCCAGATCGCCCCTTCAGTTGGATCCACTGCAAAACGACCAAATGCCCCAAAGCAGAAAACCCAACAAGTCTTCAAGTCCGATATGACGCCCGAGGAGATTGCGAGAGCGCGGATCAAATACGAAGAGGCGCTACCCTGGCATCTTGAGGACTTCGACAACCGCAATACCTGGGTCGGTAATTACGAAGCTGCTCTATCAGAGACTCACGCAGTTTTCATCCTCGAAAATGGCAAGATGCGCATGATTCCCGCGGAAAAGTGGTACAAGTTCAGTGCCAAGAGTCATTTCAAGGCCCTGACTATCGAGGAAGCAGAAAAGTTCATGGCGAAGCGGGTGAAAGACCCGCGCTGGTTCATGGAAAAACAACAAGAGGTTGCACAGCAAAAGGAGTTGGAACAGTTTGCTAAATCACGGAAAGTCTACGCCGGGAAGCAAGGCATTCTGGCTGGACGAGAGGGCCTAGAAGCCAGTGAGATGGACTTTGAGGAAGACCGATTCGCAGACGACGAGGAACATGACGACCTTTTCAACGAGCAGGACGAAGACACCAAGGCTGCTGAAAAACGAATCAAGGATGATCAACTCAAGGCGAACGTCTTCGACCTCAAGGAAGAAAAGGACTACGAGGAAGAAGAACAGCGGGAAAAGCGTGAACGCGAGGCCCGCCACAAACTTGGAAAGAAGATGCGCAAAGCTTTGAAGAAAAGAGAACGGAACTTTGATTACAGCAGTGGTTCAGACGCTAACCCGTATAGTGATGAGGAGGTAAGGTCATGTTTCTCCTTCTATATCTGCCAAGAGCTTGTGAAACTCACTGGTACTTTTCTATTCTTTCTAGAGTTCCGATGACAGTGAAACCGAACGGTTGAAGGAGGAGGAGCGGAAAGCTGAAGAGGAAAAGAACCAGAAAGAATCGGCTTCTTCCTCGACCAAAGGCGCCACTACGCCATCCGGTCGCCCGAAACATACCGACCCTCTTAAGAAATCTACCGCATCTCGGAAGCGACTGGGCTCGCCCGGTGGCTCAGATGCCAGTGGCACTGATACTTCCCGAAAGAAGGTTAAGAATAAGCACTCGTCCGCTCACCAGACACCACAGCCCACCTCGAGGCCGATCTCGCCATCTGGTGTGCAAGTAAGTACCCTACAAACTAGGGTGGATGGACCGTGACTAACTTGATAATCTTCAGGCTGGCAAGAAGCGAGTTCGCAATATCCCACTGGGTGCTTCCGGGTCTGGCAGCGACGTTGATGCTGGGGGATCTGGTGCTGAGATGAGTGAGAGCGGCAAAGCTAAGAAATTGAAGCTGAATCCGCCTTCTGGTGGTTCTCGAGGGGGTACACCGCAGGGATCCCGAGCAGCTAGTCCTGTTGCGGGTAACCAAAGCTTCTCTGGGAGCCGTGCTAGCAGTCCCGACGGAGCTCGAGGCAAGTCATCATTCATATCCTTGGTTGATCTAGTATGCTGACTTTTCTGGCGCACAACAGGCCAAGGACGCATGTCGACGCCTGGACCGATTGGAAACATCTCCTTCCCAACGCCCGCAGAGATTCATGCGGCTATCCCGGCAACTGGCATTACCACTGTTGAACTCCTTAGGATTTTCCGTCCTCGGATTGGCGAATCCAAGGAGATCCACCGTCGGTTCATCAGCATCGTTAAAGATGTGAGTGTCTACGGCAAAGAAGACCGATTGCTTCGGCCTGGTCCTTGGAAGGGGACTTAAGGCGTGGAAATGGCATGGGGAACCTTGTAAATGATGCCCCACGTTCGAGGTAAATCAAGTGTATCATACAAGTCTTCTCATGGATCAATGAAAGAATCTTGGCCACTACATGACCAGTCGGTTATTCGTTTATTAAATACAATCATCGAGTCTTAGTTGTTGAAAGCTCGCTGTGGTATATGACTATATTCCGGCAGATAAAGAAGAATATTACAGTATGAACCTTCATTGTAGAACAGGAAGAAAACAACGGCATTTAAATACTTAATGGGAAAAGAAAAGACTCATATACATGCAGCAAAAACAACTCCGCCAAGATTCGAAACATGTCACATCACGACCGAGATAAAACAAGGTCTTTCTATCACGAAAACAATAAACACATTAGGAGGACGAGAAGGGGAATCACAAGATACATCATTAGGCCGCACGGGCAGCGGTCTCGGTACCCTCCTCGTACTTCTCCCAGTTGGCCAGGATGGAGGCAATGCGGGGAGAGTTGGTGAGACGGTATACATCCTCAAAGTACTCCTTGGTAATCTCGAAGGGACGGGCAGTCACGTTGGGAATGTACTTGCCCACCAGCTTGCTGGGATCGATGGTGGTTTTGTTAATCTTCTTGAGCAAGAAGGATCGGAAAGGCTTGACGCCAGAGCGCAAGAAGGTGCTGTGGAAGGGCACATCGATACCCTTGAGCGGGATGGTGGCAAAGCCACGCTCCAGTTGAATAGGCCGGGGCTTGGCCTCGGTCTGCTTGACACACTCCTGGATAATGCTCACCAGGTGGGCCTTGACGTCCTCGAGGGACATGCTCTCCATCAAAGCAGGAATGTCCATGTTCTGGGCCTTGAGGAAGTTGAGAAGGTTGGTGAGACAGTCAAGAGCGCGGAGCTAGAGAGAGATAATTAGTATCCAATATAATCGAGATAACCTAGAAACAGAAACAAAAGAGAAGGAACTTACATCACCAGCGGCCACATACTGCATGTTGGCCACATTGTAGTTGACAATCTCCAGCAACCAACCGGTCGCCTCAGAAATATTCTCCACAACATACTGCAGTGCCTGCTCGTTGAAAGTCTTCGAGATACGGCTGGGGTTGACAGCGCACATAGAGTAGTTCGAACGACCCTGCTCATCACGCTCGACAGCGACCTGCATGGTCAGACCACGGTAGAACACGACAGACACCAAGCTCTCAATGGGCATGACATCGGCAAGAGCAGCCAGGGCCGAGTATTCACCAAGGGAGTGACCGGCGAAGCTGCTGTCACGCTGGACCAGGCCCTTGGAGCGCATGTCCTCGAAGCTAGCCTTCTCCATCAGGGTCAGTGCGGGCTGAGTGAACTGGGTGGCAGACAGCAGACCGGTAGGGGACCGGTAAGTGTACGAATCGGTGGTCTCGTCAATGCCCTTGAAGATCTTCTCGGACTTGATCGAGCCATCGGCGTTGACAGACTCAAAGGTCATCGCCATGTAGTTCTGGCGGATGGCCTTACCCCGAGGGCCACCAAAGTAGACGGTCAGCTCTTTGGGGTTGTTCTTGACAATGTCAATGATGGACAGGCCATAGTTCTCGATGAAGTGGCGATCAGCACGATCCCAAACCTCCTTGGCCACAGGGCTGCTAGCATAGAGCTCCATACCCATACCCTGCTCCTGAGAGCCCTGGCCAGTGAAGACGTAAGAGGTCACGGGTTGCTCGACCTCAGCCTCACCCAGCAGAACCTTGTCATCGGTCTCCTTGTTGCTAACCTCAACCTTGATAATCTTGCGACCAGCAATCATACCGACGTGCTGGAGCTTGACAGTGATCATATCGTTGGGCAGGACCATGCCAACCAGGGAGACGTGGAAGCCACGAACACGGCCAATGTTATTCTCAGCCGCCCAGGTCTCCACGAAGCTACGCACGGCAGCACTGCTGTACATACCGTGGGTGATGGTACCGGGCAGGTTGGCGTAGCTGGAGAAGACCCGGGACACGTGGATGGGGTTGTAGTCACCGGAGACACGAGCGTAGGTCTCGTTGGAGGCCGGAGCGCGCAGTTCCAAGAGAGTCTTGCCGCTCAGCGGGATGGGGTTCTCAAAGTAGACCGGCTGCTCAATGGAAGTACCGTTGCGCTGGAGGTAGTCAATCACTGGGTTACCGTGTGAGGTGCCGGCCTCGTAGTCCACAGACGCCACCTGGATAACCTCCTTGGTGGGCAGCTCCAACAGAACCTGACCAATTGTCTGGACGTTGCTGAAGACGGTCTGGTTCTTGAAGCGAATCAAGCTCTGCAGACGGAAAGTCAGAGTCTGGCCTAGGAGCTCGATTTCATTTTCATCCATGCGGAACCACTCCTTGGAGCGCAAAATGGCGACATCGCGGCTGGTGGCCAGGTGAACCTGCATGGGCACTTCATCCTTGCGCTGGAAGGTGTTCTCAAAGTCCAAGTACGCACCGCGGTACAGGAACTGACTAGTGACGTGCATGATAGCCTTGCCATCGCGCTTAATAGTGCCACAAACCTCCACCATCTTGCCGGAATCCTGGTTGATCACGGCGTTGATCTGGGCGGTGGTGTCCAGGACATCACCAACCTTCAGGGGTTCAGCACCAGGAACCATCTTGAAGCCGTTGGACAGATGAACGAGCTTCAGTAGGTCTCCATCAATGGTGCGGGGGAAGATGGGCTTAGTGATAGCCTTCCAGCCAGCCACGATGGCGAAGTCCATAGGCGCGTAGACCTCCTTACCAGGACGGTCAACGAAGGCCTCACCAGTGTTGCCGACAGCGTGGACGAAGTCGGCGACAGCCTGAGAAGTGATGGTCGTGCGACCACCGCTGAAGGTGGCGGTCGTCGGGGTGTCGAAAGGAACATCCTTGTTACCAAACCAAATGCGGTAGTAGAACTCCTTGATGCGGTCGTTGCGATCTCCCATGACCTCACGCAGGGGGGCGTATCCGGTCTCCGGGTGGTAGGTGAAGAGGAACGTCAGAGGGACAACACCACCTTCGGCAGTGCGGCCTTCAAACAGAGTCAGGCTGATCTGACCATTCTCGTTCATTTTGGCCTCGACAGTCTTCACAAGCTTGCCAGACTGATAAGGCTCACGAACACTAATGACGAGCTTTGCGGGGTCGTTGGGGTTGGCAATTTCCACAAAGAGACCAGGGGTGGGAGCGACAATTCGCTTCAAGGGGTTGGTCTGGAAACGGTGACCTTGAACGAAAACATCGGCCATGAACAAGGCATGGCGCCAGGAGTAGGAATCGCCAGCCAGAAGACGGAGCCAGCGGTCCAGCTCAGGCAGATCGGCAGAGGAAGACGAGAGACGGAAGCTAGTCTTGCTGGCCTCCTCGGAGATGGTGAGACCCTCGAGTTCGGCCTCATCCTTTGCACTGGCTAGATTGCCACCAAAGTATTCGATTACAGGAATCTTGCTCTTGTCACCGCCGTAGACATCGCGGAGCAGACCGGCAATATGGCCATTGTGAACACCATCAAGGATATCCTGAACGGGCTCATCAATGACGTTGGAGAAGCGAGCAGCCATAGGGCCCTGAAGAATGCAGGTACGGCCAACGTCCTGATCAACGACAGCCTCCAGGTCCTCACTCTGCCACAGGGAGTCCTTCTTGAAGAAGTACTCGAAGTTCTCATCGAGCGAGGGGACGAAAGGAACGGGCTTCTGTCCGCGGCGCTGGCACAATAGCAGGAAGTGTTGGACATCTTGCGCGTTGATCAGTTGGGTGGCAGCCTCCGGGTACGCAGCCAGGATGTTGTCCACCGCGGGGTAGGGAGTGTTTAGCTCGGAGTAGTTTTGGAGCAGCGAGGCCTGGCCATCAGCGGTGGTGAATCGCTCCTCAACACGACGGAGGAAGTCACCAGTGAGACGCTTGAGGGAATCATCAATCCATCGGGATTCATGCTTAACGTACATGAGGTCCACCATGCGGTGAGCCACCTCAGCGTAGGTCATATCCTCGAGATCCACAGTCTCCCCGGCGGCGTTGCGACCAAACCATACCTTGTGGAAATCATCGTTGAGCTTCTTGATGATGTAGTTGCGCTGCTTCTTGAGCTCAGGGACACGCTTGGCCTTGTCAAGCTTGAAAATTTTCTGGTCCATCTCCTGCCAGAACAGGACACCCCGGGTGGCCAACTTGTGGATCGGCTCGCCCATCTCGGACAGGACGGTGATCACACCACCAGTGGCCTGCTTGTAAGTCTTCTCCCACTCTGTGTCGTCCACACCAGGAGCATCGGCAATGGCCTTCTTTGCGTTCTTGGAAGTGTGGGCTTCCTTGGAGATCATCATGCGACTACCAAAGAGACATCCGTCGAAGGGCATGGGAGGGTAGCCAAACTTGGCAGACCAAGTACCAGAGAGGTACGGGTAGGTGTCCTCAGCGCCACCGAAACCGCTACCAGCGACCATGACGATGTTGTCTTGCTTGCGGATCCGGCTGTACATCTGGAGGATGGGCTGGTGGAAGTCCTCGAAGGAGTGATGACCACCACCACGGCCGCCCGTCCACTGCATGATAATGGGGAACTTGGGGTTGGCCTTGGCAATATTGATGACCTGCTGGATGGCGTCGACGGAGCCAGGCTTGAAGGCGATGTGCTTGATACCAAGAGTCTCAATGTATTCATTGGCGACTTCGATAGAAGGCACACCCGCACCGATGGCCAGACCCTCGACAGGAACGCCTTCGGCACGTAGACGGCCGATCAGAGGGATCTGCCAAGCCATGGCCCGGGGGTTGACGTAGATCAGGTTGATAGTGATACCACGGCCGGGAGGAATGACCTTTTCAATCTTGGTGATGGCCTCGGTCATGGTCTTGGCGTTGTAGTAGCCGCCACCAGCCAGCTCAACGTGGTAGCCAGCATTCATCGTAGCGGCCACAAAGTCCCAGGGGACAGTAGTGGGGGTCATACCGGCCACCATAACAGGGGGAATACCCAGCAGGCGACTCATCTTCGTGTCGACATAGGTCTGACCGGTTGAGGTCTGGACGAGACGGGGACCGTGTTCCTTGACCCAATCGACAGCAAACTTCACAGAGTGCTCATCACGATCAAAAAGCTCCGGTTTGTAGCCAACCTCGGCGTTGGTACCGTCCATCTCACCGGCAAGGATAACACGGACACCAGTACCGTCCTTGTTGCGGTTGGTCAGGACACCCAGACCCGAGATGCCACCGGGGCCAAAGTCCACAATGTGGGTGGCACCGGGGAAGACAGTGGCTTGCTCCCAGTTGACCGCATCGTGGGTGATCATGCGGACCAGAGAGGGAACGGCACTCTTATCGCCCAGCTCACGCAGGTCCTCGCCGGTCTTTGTGTTGAAGACGGGGATGACGAGGGAGTTGGCGGGGATGTCGACATCCTCCAGATCCTCCAGAATACGATCATAGGCAGAGGTGAGATACTGGCTGTGGAAGGGGGCGGTGATGGGTAGGAATCGGTTGACGAAGCGAACCTTCCGCTGGGTGAACGGAACACGGTTCTGGTCCAGTCCGGTAGGAGCCTTGACCTTGCGCAGACGCAGGTTCAATCCATAGAGGGAGATTGGGGGACCGGTCACCACGAAGTTGCGGGCACTATTGACCAAGGAGATGGCAATGTGACGATCCTCCGGCAAGTGCTGGTTGGTGGCATCAATGTGCTCCTGGACCGCAGCCCGGGAGAGATCCCGAATGGACAGCATGGGGGTGGGGGATCCCTCTCCATTCTCAATCGAATCCTGGAGCACCGAGGGGGCCAGAGAGGTGCGGGGGTAGGCCTGCTGGCTCCGCAGACCAATCCAGAAGAGCATGGTCAAGGCATTCTTCGCCGCCTGGGCAAAAGACTCCCAGCTAGTAGCTGTGGCAATGGCCGCAGCGGTCACCACACCCTGTGAATGACCGGTTGTTCCTCGAATACGCTCGAGGAGGTCACCTGGCTGACGGCCCAGGACTTTGCAGGTCACCGTGTAGTGAGCGAGCTGAACCAACCCAATCAAGGGCAGACTGACGGGAGCCGAGACCAGGTAATCAATATCGGGCTGAGAATCCCGATCCTGGAGCCATTGGATGACATCCAGACCCTTAGCGTAGAGCTTGCTGGCCTCCGGTTCCCGCGACAGGTTTTGCAAAAGCTCGGCAGAAGAGGTGATCAGCTCCTCCACAAAAGAGGGATAGGTGGTGTAAATGGCCCGCAGCTCGTCAAAGTACTCTTCAATATTGCCCTGACCACCAAAGACCGTGTAGATACCTGCGGCATCCTCGGAGGCAGCCCGAAACAGGGCCGAGTCATAGGGCTTGGTGGGCCGGCCTGCGGCAGCCCGTCCGGCGTAGTAGGCCTCCACGACCAGGTTCTTCTTGGCAACAATGCCAGGAAGCGCGGCAGCCACGGCATGAACATCATTGCCCCGCATGAATGCCCGTTCAAACTCGTTCAGGATAAGCTTCAGGACCTCCAAGTAACTGCCCTGGGCATCATCCTCCCCTTCTTCCACCTCGTGGGACACATGGCCTATGTAGCGAGCCACGAGCTCGGCCACTGAGGAGGGCTCATCATCCAAGGCCAATTCATCTGTGGGCTCGGGTAAGGAGGCTGTAAAGCTGTCTTTCAACTGCGAGGCATGGAAATGGAGCGAAGTCGGAACGAGGAGAGAAAATTCGAGGGAGCCATGTGAGAGGATAAGAGGGCGCAGCGATTGAGAAGATCGAGGGGTGTTGATGCCGGTCTGGGGACCGGTTGATGTGCCGTACATGATGAAGGGTTCTCTTTTTTCTTTTCTTCCTCTTTTTGGGGGGTTGTTGATCAATTCCCAGAGACCCAACCAGGACTCACCGACAATTGATAGATTCTATCACGACGATGGTATGAGCTTTGGTTCTCTCTCTGCGTTTTGAAGCCAAAAGAAAACGAGAAAACGAGAAAACCAGAAGAAAAAAACCCGGGGAGAGTACTTACAAGTCCGCAAGGTTGGGAAGATCCAAAGAAATGGAGAGAGAAGATTAAATTATTAAACGCAAATCCCAAATGATATCAAAAAAAGAAAAAGAAATTGTGGTGGGGGAGGGGGGAGAGAGATGGAGGAGAAAGGGCTGGAGTAAGGGAAAGAATTGAGGGGAAAGAGAAGCACGTTTAGAGGACTGGTGATAGTGGTCTTTCCAGTTCTCAGGTTCTGTACTCGCTCTGTAGAACAAAACCCCCAATTTTTTTTTTTTTGCTGTTGAATTGTATTCGACCCGAAACAGTTTAGGGCGGTGAGTGGCCCCAATCGTCGTTCAACACTCGAGATTATTCATCTTCATCCTTCTCTTCGGCCGGATGCGTATTTCATGGTATCCTTGGTAAATTCTAGAGGACTCCATAGTCCATGGTAATTAAAAAGGGAGTAAATTCCAGTGGTTCAAGTGGCTCTAGTGGTGCCAGTGGATCCTTGCTCATAGCATGGATCCCCTTGACTGGCTCAACTGCAGCTAGTATTGGGGCACCTCCACTTCAGTATTGGGTTGTTGGGAGCTTCGACACCATTCTATGAAGGTTGATTGGTCCGACTCGCTTATCTCATCCTGTCAGGTACGGATCCGGCGCTACGGTGCCAGTGAGCCCCAACAAGAGCACAGTACAACTCAACTGCCCATCCCTTCTGTCCGTTGAACTGATGATTGGGGTTGATGTTACTATTCCCATCCCAAAACCCATTAGATCAAACTATATAGATTGAACATAGGTGGTATTCTATCTCCTAAATACTTGGTATCGGAAATACCCGTAACAACAAGTCCGGGAGTTCTACAACCTAGCTTTACATGGAGAAAGGTATGCAAAGGGCAAAATTACATAACTTACATAACTTACCAAACCGACTTGCTCGTATCCGGTATTACACCGCCCGCTATCGTCTTCACTATCGATACTTTCCCACTCTTTTTTTTCTTTGGGCGTGGACATTCCCGAATCCTAGTTCTCTTCTCCAGAACTTGGCCAATTCTTCCTTCTTCTTTAATTCCCTTTTCGTGTTTTGTATAATTCGCTTTTTTCCCTCTATCTTCCTCCCCCTACCTCCTTTATTTCAACGCCTTTGTGTGGGCATTCGGGCGACTTGTTTCCGTCGCACGCCCTCCCAGGACGTGTGTCCTGCTCTCTTAACAATACCTTAATTGAATCCTCGATACCCCGGAATCCCCGATAAAACAAGACCCTATTTACACATACACCCACACACGATGCGTCCGGAGATTGAACAGGAGCTGGCGCACACCTTGCTGGTGGAGCTGCTCGCCTACCAGTTCGCTTCGCCCGTCCGATGGATTGAAACTCAAGATGTTATCCTCGCCGAACAACGCACCGAGCGCATTGTCGAGATCGGTCCCGCAGATACCCTTGGTGGCATGGCCCGCCGGACCCTTGCCTCCAAATACGAGGCCTATGATGCCGCTACCTCCGTTCAACGTCAGATCCTCTGTTACAACAAGGATGCTAAGGAGATCTACTACGATGTCGACCCCGTCGATGAGGAGGAACAGGCTGCTGAAGCTGCCCCTGCTGCAGCTCCCGCCGCGGCATCTTCAGGACCGGCACCCGCAGCTGCGGCACCTCCACCTCCAAGTGCTGGTCCCGCGGCCGCCGTGGAAGATGCGCCAGTTACCGCCGTAGATGTGCTGCGGTCCCTTGTGGCCCAGAAGCTGAAGAAGAGCTTGGCCGATGTGCCATTGACGAAAGCAATTAAAGATCTGGTTGGAGGTAGGTTCAATTGTATGTTGGAAAGGGGTCATCTTGAGAGCTAACGATTTCTTCTCCTGGATAGGTAAATCCACATTACAAAACGAAATTCTGGGAGATCTTGGAAAAGAGTTTGGCTCCACACCAGAGAAGCCGGAGGACACCCCACTGGATGAGTTGGGTGCCTCTATGCAGGCCACCTTCAACGGCCAGTTGGGCAAGCAGTCATCATCCCTGATCGCCCGTACAGTCTCGTCTAAGATGCCCGGTGGCTTCAACATCACAGCAGTCCGCAAGTATCTGGAGACCCGGTGGGGCTTGGGCTCGGGCCGTCAGGACGGTGTGCTCTTGCTGGCGATCACCATGGAGCCGGCATCCCGTCTCGGCTCCGATGCCGATGCCAAGGCCTTCCTCGACGATGTAACCAACAAGTACGCCGCCAGTGCGGGCATCAACCTCTCGACCCCCGCCGCCGGTGGAGACAGTGGTGGTGGTGGTGGTGGCATGATGATGGACCCGGCCGCTATTGATGCGCTCACTAAGGACCAGCGGGCTCTGTTCAAGCAGCAGCTGGAGGTCATCGCCCGCTACCTCAAGATGGATCTGCGTGCCGGTGACAAGGCTTTCGTCACCTCCCAGGAGACTCAAAAGGCGCTCCAGGCTCAGATCGACCTGTGGCAGGCCGAGCACGGTGACTTCTACGCTTCCGGTATCGAGCCCTCCTTCGACCCCCTCAAGGCCCGTGTTTACGACTCTTCCTGGAACTGGGCCCGTCAGGATGCGCTCAGCATGTACTACGACATCATTTTCGGTCGTCTGCAGGTTGTGGACCGCGAGATTGTCAGTCGATGCATTCGCATCATGAACCGCTCCAACCCCCTTCTGCTCGACTTCATGCAATACCACATCGACAACTGCCCGACTGAGCGCGGCGAGACATACCAGCTCGCCAAGGAGCTGGGTCAACAGCTCATTGAGAACTGCCGGGAGGTTCTTGATGTTGCTCCTGTCTACAAGGATGTGGCCGTTCCCACTGGTCCTCAGACCACCATTGATGCTCGTGGTAACATTGATTACAAGGAGGTTGACCGTGCCAGCGCCCGTAAGCTGGAGCACTATGTTAAGCAGATGGCTGAGGCTGGCCCAATCTCTGAGTACAGCAACCGCACCAAGGTGCAGAATGACCTGAAGAATGTCTACAAGCTCATTCGCAAGCAACATCGTCTCTCCAAGGCGTCGCAGCTTCAGTTTGATTCCCTCTACAAGGACGTTCTGCACGCCCTCAGCATGAACGAGAACCAGATCATGATTCAGGAGAACGGGCAACCCAAGAAGGGTCGTAACGGCGTCAAGCGAACTGTGACTCGCCCCGGTAAGGTGGAGACCATTCCTTTCCTCCACCTTAAGAAGAAGAGCGATAACGGCTGGGACTACAACAAGAAGCTGACTGGAACTTACCTGAATGTGCTGGAGTCCGCTGCCCGTGACGGTCTCTCCTTCCAGGGCAAGAATGTCCTTATGACCGGTGCCGGTGCTGGTTCGATCGGTGCGGAGGTTCTGCAGGGCCTCATCAGTGGTGGTGCCAAGGTCGTCGTCACCACCAGTCGCTTCTCTCGCCAGGTGACTGAGTACTACCAGGGCATGTATGCCCGCTACGGTGCTCGTGGATCCCAGTTGGTCGTGGTGCCCTTCAACCAGGGTAGCCAACAAGATGTTCAGGCCCTTATCGACTACATCTATGACACCAAGAAGGGTCTGGGCTGGGACCTGGACTTTGTGGTGCCGTTCGCTGCTATTCCTGAGAATGGCCGGGAGATCGACTCCATTGACTCCAAGTCCGAGCTGGCTCACCGTATCATGCTGACCAACCTGCTGCGTCTCCTCGGTTCCATCAAGACTCAGAAGCACGCCCATGGCTTTGAGACTCGCCCTGCTCAAGTCATCTTGCCGCTGTCACCCAACCACGGTACCTTCGGTAACGACGGCCTGTACTCCGAATCCAAGCTTGCTCTGGAGACCCTGTTCAACCGTTGGTACTCAGAGAACTGGAGCAACTACCTCACCATCTGTGGTGCGGTCATTGGCTGGACTCGTGGTACCGGTCTGATGAGCGGTAACAACATGGTTGCTGAGGGTGTCGAGAAACTCGGTGTTCGCACTTTCTCGCAGCAGGAGATGGCTTTCAACCTTTTGGGTCTGATGTCTCCTGCTATTGTCAACCTCTGTCAGTCCGACCCTGTCTTCGCCGATCTCAACGGAGGTCTGCAGTTCATCCCTGACCTCAAGGGCTTGTTGACCAAGCTGCGCACCGATATCATGGAGAGCAGCGATATTCGCCAGGCTGTTATCAAGGAGACTGCCATTGAGAACACTGTCATTAATGGAGAGGACAGTGGTGTTCTGTACAAGAAGGTTGTTGCTGAGCCTCGTGCCAACATCAAGTTCGAGTTCCCCAAGCTCCCCGACTGGGAGACTGAGGTCAAGCCAATCAATGAGTCTCTTAAGGGCATGGTCAACTTGGACAAGGTTGTCGTTGTTACTGGTTTCGCTGAGGTCGGTCCCTGGGGTAACTCCCGGACTCGCTGGCAGATGGAGGCCCACGGCAAGTTCTCTCTGGAGGGCTGCGTCGAGATGGCCTGGATCATGGGTCTGATTAAGCATCACAATGGCCCCCTCAGGGGCAAGGCCTACTCTGGCTGGGTCGACGCTAAGACCGGTGATCCCGTTGATGACAAGGATGTCAAGCCCAAGTACGAAAAATTCATACTGGAGCACACTGGTATTCGTCTCATCGAGCCCGAGCTATTCAAGGGATACGACCCCAAGAAGAAGCAGTTGCTTCAAGAAATTGTCATCCAGGAGGATCTGGAGCCCTTCGAGGCCTCCAAGGAGACCGCCGAGGAGTTCAAGCGCGAACACGGAGACAATGTTGAGATCTTCGAGATCCCCGAGTCTGGCGAATTTACCGTCCGTCTCCGCAAGGGCGCCAACCTGCTTATCCCCAAGGCTCTCCAGTTCGATCGTCTTGTCGCTGGTCAAGTCCCGACTGGCTGGGATGCCCGCCGCTACGGTATTCCCGAGGATATCATCGAGCAGGTGGATCCTGTGACCTTGTTCGTTCTGGTCTGTACTGCCGAGTCCATGCTCTCAGCTGGTATCACCGATCCCTACGAGTTCTACAAGTATGTTCACCTCTCTGAGGTCGGTAACTGTATTGGATCGGGTATCGGTGGTACCCATGCTCTGCGTGGAATGTACAAGGACCGCTACCTCGACAAGCCTCTGCAGAAGGATATTCTGCAGGAGTCTTTCATCAACACCATGAGTGCTTGGGTCAACATGTTGCTCCTGTCCTCCACTGGTCCCATCAAGACCCCTGTCGGTGCCTGTGCCACTGCCGTTGAGTCCGTCGACATCGGTTATGAGACCATCGTGGAGGGCAAGGCCCGTGTCTGCTTCGTCGGTGGTTTCGATGACTTCCAGGAGGAGGGCTCGTACGAGTTCGCCAACATGAAGGCTACCAGCAACGCCGAAGATGAGTTCGCCCACGGTCGTACCCCGCAAGAGATGTCTCGTCCCACCACCACCACCCGTGCCGGTTTCATGGAGTCGCAGGGTTGTGGTATGCAGCTCATCATGAGCGCTCAGCTTGCTCTCGACATGGGTGTGCCCATCCACGGTATTATCGCTCTGACTACCACCGCCACTGACAAGATTGGCCGTTCCGTCCCCGCTCCCGGTCAGGGTGTCCTCACCACTGCTCGTGAGAACCCTGGAAAGTTCCCCTCTCCTCTGTTGGATATCAAGTACCGTCGTCGCCAGATGGAGCTACGCAAGAAGCAGATCAAGGAGTGGCACGAGTCGGAGCTGCTCTACCTCCAGGAGGAAGTCGAGGCTATGCGAGCTCAGAGCGATGAGTCCTTCAATGCCTCTGAGTACATGCAGGAGCGCGCCCAGCACATCGAACGCGAGGCTATTCGCCAGGAGAAGGATGCGCAGTTCTCTCTGGGCAACAACTTCTGGAAGCAGGATTCCCGCATCGCTCCCTTGCGTGGTGCCTTGGCTACTTGGGGCCTGACGGTTGATGACATTGGTGTCGCCTCCTTCCACGGTACCTCGACCGTTGCCAACGACAAGAATGAATCCGACGTGGTTTGCCAGCAGCTCAAGCACCTTGGCCGCAAGAAGGGTAATGCCGTGATGGGTATCTTCCAGAAGTACCTCACCGGTCACCCCAAGGGTGCTGCTGGTGCCTGGATGTTCAACGGCTGTCTTCAAGTCCTGGACTCTGGTCTTGTACCCGGTAACCGCAACGCTGATAACGTTGATAAGGTGATGGAGAAGTTCGACTACATTGTGTACCCCAGCCGTAGCATCCAGACCGATGGTATCAAGGCCTTCTCGGTCACTTCCTTCGGTTTCGGTCAGAAGGGTGCCCAGGTTATTGGTCTTCACCCCAAGTACCTGTACGCCACTCTCGACCAGGCTCAGTACGAGACCTACAAGACCAAGGTTGAGTCTCGCCAGAAGAAGGCCTACCGCTACTTCCACAACGGCTTGATCAATAACACCATCTTCGTTGCCAAGAACAAGGCTCCTTACGAGGATGAGCAGCAGAGCAAGGTTTTCTTGAACCCCGACTACCGGGTGACCCTTGACAAGAAGACTTCTGAGCTGAAGTACTCGACCACTCCCCCCAAGCCTGAGTCCTCCAGCGAGGAGCGAACCCGCCAGATGGTTGAGTCCTTGGCCAAGGCCAACGCCACCGCGAACTCGAAAATCGGTGTTGACGTTGAGAGCATTGACGCGATCAACATAACCAACGAGACCTTCGTTGAGCGCAACTTCACTGCCAGCGAGCAGGAGTACTGCCGCAAGGCCGCCTCGCCGCAGTCCTCGTTCGCAGGCCGATGGAGTGCCAAGGAAGCCGTCTTTAAGTCGCTGGGTGTGAGCAGCAAGGGTGCTGGTGCCGCTTTGAAGGAGATTGAGATTACAAGCGACGCCAACGGTGCTCCTGTGGTTAACGTAAGTGCTTTACATATCATGTTGTCCAGTGATCAGCAACACTAACAGGAGATCTTCATTATTTTAGCTCCACGGTGCCGCCGCCGCCGCCGCCAAGCAAGCCGGTGTCAAGTCAATCACCGTCAGCATCAGCCACAGCGATTCGCAGGCTGTCGCCGTGGCTGTTTCGCAGCTGTAATTCCGAGATTGTCACCTCCTCTGCTATTTTTCTGTTCACATAAATGCTGAGCACAGCTGTAGTGATCTTCCCCTTTTCTCCCCCTTTCGAGACGTGATGACTGTGATTTATGTTTGTGTTTCTTTCTAGATTCGATCCAGTTTCGTCTCCTGGTTCGTTGGTGTTTATAATGGGAGTAATGACATGCCATAATTTCATTTATTTCGAGTTTTCATTTTCTCTCTATTATCGTAAGGCTCTACTTTCCAAAGTAGATTGCTCAGGCCTTGTTGTTCCTGGAATATAAGTACTGTCCACGGGCATAAATTGTGAATCGAAATACTCTCAATAGATTTTTCAATATCAAGGTTGGCTTTGACATGCGCTATGAAAATGGGCATCAGTAGTAGCTTTTCCAGTGCTTGACATGATTGTATTATATCTTGCACCCTTATCGGTCTATGCATACAGCAACAAAGTATTGTGGGCCAATTAAGCCGTCCAAATCATATTTGAAAGCTTAGGTAAATCAATCACATCGTGTTGGACATCTTGAAAAGAAAAGAAAAAACCAAATATATTTATATTTACATCAAACGTACATACGTAGAACTTCATCAGTTGATCACGGATGCCCGATTCAGCGGTCCCCAATTCGCGCGAGGATTGAGCTGATACCGGACTAGGCGCTTTTTCGAGTGCGCAGCCGAGGCTTCACGACCCAGGGCGGGATCAAATTTGACGTCGAGGGTGCTGGGATGAGGGCGCTCGGAGGTCTGGGTAGACTTTTCCTTCTCTGGGGCAGCTACTGCCTCGGATTCAGCGCTAGGAATGGTCTGGGAAGTCTCCGCCGATTGCTTCCAGGATTGCCGAGAGCCAGATCGGTATAAAGAAGCCTCTACCTTGGTGACCAGGTCACTGACATCGCGGCCAGATTCCACGGCCGAGAGAATATCCTGCTTCAGTAGAGATAGCCACTGATCCCCATCGTCCAGCTTGCGGAGGTTATCACGACTCTTGGCCATGATCGCGGCACCAGGGGTGCCCGGTTTCAGGGATCCTTCCTTAATAGGGCTTTCTTGGCGGATCCACTCGCGCATGACCTCCCAGATGACACTCCAAGGTGCATCGGTGCGAACTGAGTTAGGCTTGGCATGGCTGCGTGTGGAGCGGTAACCGATGGAGTGAAGAGCCCCGCGGAATTCATCGATTGGAGCAGTGGAACAATGCAAAACTTTTGAGAGGCTACCAAGGGTCATGTAGAAGGGGTATGGGTCCTGACGAGTAGGGTCCATCCGTGGGATAATGGCAGGGTATTCAACAGCTTCCCCCTTTGTTTCGGTAGTCTCCGACTTAGAGGCGAGGCTCGAGGACCCACATAGGGTGAGGTCCAAATCTTCCTCCAGGGCCGTAGTCAGCATACCCTCAATTCGAAGAATGGTTTGATAAGTATTAGGATCGAGTCCAGGAAGGGTAGCCAGGATCTTCTGAATGAAATGCGGGTTATGCAGCGGTCCAGCCCACATAGGGCCAGCAAGATGCGTCTTGAAGCCACAGTGCTCGCAGTGCGTATTAGCAGAAGGCCCCTGAGCTAGCCCATGGTGGTGCAGTGCGTTGCCTTTGCGGTTAAGCTTCTGCTTCAGTGAGGCCAATGGCTGGGTCGACCAGGCACCACAGCCCGAATCACAATTGTAAACAAGCATCGAGTTGGCACCAAGGAATTTCACCTGTGCTGGAGAGCGGTAAACACGCACAAACACACGAGCGTAGAAATCGATCGAAAGTGAAAGCAGCGGTTCAATGGCCAGGCCATATTTGCCAGCCGACATAGACAGACTGTGCAGGATCAATCGTAGCCCACCCTCGTGCGAGTGGGAGCCTTTTATCGGCATGCCTCCATACAAGGAAAATGACTTCTCTGCATAACCCGTTGAGGCCCAGATACTAGCGTCGGTGCAAGTTACGCAGAGAAGACCACCATCCTTGATACCCTGCACCGCACCATCCAAGAACGGTGCGGCAGTGCCATACGGATCCAAGTCAATGACGTCGAATTTCTGGACCGAGGACAGCCCGTACATATACGCCCGTGCATCGCCGAGGTTGGGTGAAATACGGTTTTCAAGCTTGTTGTACTCGATATTTGTCTTCATTGAGTTGATTGCAGAGGGCGACAGGTCATTAGCAACCACCTTGGAGACCATTGGAAGCTCCGAGGCATACCGAAGAGCCCGCAAGCCTGTGGCAGACAGAGCGTCCAGGACGGTAAACGACGGTTGGGAAGGTGCATCGGATGGCGCCCGTGGCTTCTCTTCCGGTACAGAGCCTGGTTGCTCCACTGTGGCCTCTGACTTTTCTTCGTTTCCTCCCTCCATCCGTTTGGATGCTGGCTCTTCCGCATCGTCTTCGCGCTTCCGTTTTTTCGCATTGTCGGCCCCATTCTCTGTCTTGCGTCTCTTGAGTTTCTGGGCCTCTTTCTGTTCCTTCAGCTCCATCGCATGCTCACCAAAGGCGCGAATTGCCAGGACACTGAGGTCCCGGTTGAACTGCTGGATTGGGTTATAGAAGACAGCCTGTGATTCGTCGTCGGCCTTCAGATCTTTTTTCGTTCCCTTAGACGCGGCTTCCTGCGCAGGGGGATTCAAAATGTAGGCCAGGCCCTCCTTGATCACATTGTATTCCTTGCCCTGGTATTGCACTCGGGTGCTGGTGGAATCGGTTGAGCTCTCCATGACTTTCGGGGAGTGACAGAACGACCTTAAGAATGGTGTGCGAAGGATTTGAGCGTAGGTGGGGCGTTTTGATTTAAAAGCGCATCTCGGGAGCCAAGTAAAGATCGACTGTACCGGGGAGTTCATGGAAAATCCCTGATCAATCCATGTGGAAAAGTTAGAAAAGTTGAAGTTGATTCGAAAGGAAAAAAGATTACTCGCACGGACCAAGTGGGTTCATGGATCGTTCATGGATCATCAACGTGAAAAGCATAGTATTCTCCATGTCTAACGTGGTTTTTTATTCTCTTTCCATGAAACTCATTATAAATTAATCATCTCGGTAGCGTCTATGAATACAGTAGTACATTATGTGCATCGCAATCTAATCGTCAAGTCCAATCATAACCAATCCCCGATGACTGGCACATGACTATACAGATCATTCCATCCTTGCGCCTCCCAGCCAACACCTGCACCAGCGCGGCCAACAATACCAAGAGCGCCTGCAAGCCAAAGGGCAGCACCGCCAGCTGCAATGCCATTGACCATCCACCACATCTTGCGCTGTCGGTTCGCGCGTTCATGGTTTTCGGGATAGCCCAACAAGCCCTCCAGCGAGCCCTTACTGGTGTGCTCTTTACGAGCAGTTGTAACTCGCCAGCCCATCCAGGTTGCCCAGCCACCAATGAAGTGCCAAACACTAGCGGTGACAAATACCAGATAGAAGATATTCCAGAATACGGGGCTGCGCGCCACACCATGGGCCACATAACCCAGTCCGACACCGGAACTACCACCTTCCACCATGAGTGGTGTGATACGATTCACTACCGCGTGAAGTCCAATAAGTGGGGCGAGAAGATATCCCGAACGGGCCTGAAAAGAGATCCGAGGCCACCAGGAGAGCAGGTCCCGTTGCGCACGAGTTTCCGCACCGTATAACCTTGCACGTCGTGAGGAACGAATGTTACGCAATGCGATACCAGAGACGATATGCGTGACGATGGGAAGAGTAAGGACGAGATGTTCCAGCCCAGGGGCCTGGTAGAGTGGTCGCGTGAGCAAGAGGTAGGGCTCACTGGCGGGCACCGATCGTGTCACGAGTGGAATTAGAGCGGTGTTAGCAAAGTGTAAGACAAAGAATACACTCGGAGGATATGTCGAGTATTTCTGGAGGCCGGATACTGTATATACGATAAGAGATTAATCGGTGGGAAAGGATTTTGCGTTGAGGTCAACATACACAATGCATCCCATCGATGCGGTCGAAGACCTAATGCGGGCACTGGAAAACCACATGCTCTGCGTGGTTTGTCTTCAGCTGGTCGAGGCAAGTATTCCTCCGGCTCAACCTCCGGAGTTGGATCGTCGTTCACAGGCGAAGGGTCCAATTCTTGCATAGAGATGACGGACTTGGCGTCCATTTCCACCGGTTTGGCATCTCTGGGGTCCATTGTGTAGTTCAGAGAAAATCGCAAAAGAAAAATATGAAAGAATAAAGAAGTAAAAAAAGAGAAATAGGAGGGTCGTTCTGATTATAACATCATTGGCGTGTGTAGAGCGTTGAGGAAAGAGGAAATCAAGGAAAAAGAAAGTTGGGGAAGAAACGCCGATCCCCGATCATAGAAAACACAACGTTGCTGATAGGTGCGGCAACCTTGCATGTTAAACCTCTCCATCATGCCTCCGGTAATGTGCTCCCCCACCTTCCTTTTCTTAGTCTTCATGTTACTAATATGTAAATACAGCGCGGCTTCACTAATCCTGCTCCAAAGGTCATAAACTCCCGCACTGTGTGAAGCACTAGCTAACCCATCTCAGACCGAGTCGGCGCGGTCCGCCCTCAGCTCCTTCACATGCACTCTGTGCAATAAATCCTATTCACGACACCCGGAATACGAAGCGCATATTGGTTCATACGATCATCAGCACCGTAAGCGACTTCAGGACCTGAAGCAGCTATCGCGCGATCCCAATGCTGCAGAGAAGGCGCGACGTGCAGAGCGCAAAGCAGATGCTCAGGCCGGGCTAAGAGTGATCGATGCGCCTATAGCCAGTACCAATCCAAGTGGGGCCGGCGGAGGAGGATTCAAGAAGGGTGGCTTCAAAAGCTCTTTCGCAGCAGTCAAGGGCGCCACGGCACCCGTGCTGAAGAAGAATGTCTTAGGGGACGATGACGACGATGAGGCCCAATCAACCCATAAGGATCAACCAGGATCGACTAGCTCCAAGCCGGCACGCGGGCATGACATAGATGCAGAAAGCGATACCGACGAGGAATATGGCCGAGATAAGCAGGGCGGGGGATACTATGACCCTCGTCGACCTACTGGTTGCCTTGCTGGATGTGCAGGGCTCCGGTGAATCAAGCTGAGCTGCTTGGTAGCCCAGAGATTTACTACCTCCCTAGGGCTGGTTAATTTGCATTACCAAAGGCGTTTGGGCGAGATACCATGGCGTGAGATCCTGTTACTTTACCGAGGACGGTTCGCATTTCAACCTATGATCAAAAACAATAATACTGGCAATTGTCTATCAATCTAAAAGTCAAGATAGTGAGGAGGAGAGTAACACCAATTCAAGCATTTACGCTGGAGGAATCAAAAGGCGACCCTAGGAAGGTAATGGTACATAGGTTTCCAAGAATCGGCCTAGGCGAGAATAAATAGAGACATGATGGAACAAACAATAGGAAAAAAGATAGGACAGATGAAAGGGTACTAGGCACATGGTTTTATTACTGCTTTATCGCTTCACTTACACCCGCAGGAGCTTGGCGGCCTGGCTAACGATGGTGTCCTCCTGGGGGAAGGCCATGTTCTCCAGTCCAACGGCATAGGGGGTGGGCACCTCAGCACCAGTGACACGGACAGCGGGGGCAGTCAGGTAGTCGAAGCCGTATTCCATGGCCAGAGCCATGATCTCGGAGGACACACCGAACATGGGGTATCCAGACTCAACAACCATGAGGCGGCCGGTCTTCTTCAGGGAAGCGATGATAGTCTCGACATCCAGGGGCTTGACGGAGCGCAGGTTGATAACCTCGGAGTCAACACCGTACTTCTGCTTAAGCTCGGAGGCAGCAGTAAGGGACTGGCCGACACAGCGGGAGAGGGAGACAATAGTCAGGTCCTTTCCGGGACGCTCGATCTTGGCCTTGCCGATGGGCAGAACGAAGTCGTTCTTCTGGGCGGCCTCGCTCATGGGGAAGGCCTGGCCGTACATAAGCCTATTCGCAAATAATATGTTAGTTGTCTACTGCCCGTTCTCAATCCGCAGAATAGAAAAAAAAAATGTATCAAGGACTACAAAACGTACTCGTTCTCAAGAACCATGACAGGGTTGGGGTCACGGATAGCAGCCTTCAGCAGACCCTTGGCATCCTCGGAGCTCCATGGGCAGACAACCTTGAGACCGGGGATGCTGCCGTACCAGGCAGAGTAGTCCTGAGAGTGCTGAGCGGCGACACCGGCGGCGAAACCGTTGGGACCACGGAAAGTGACGTTGCAAGGCTGAATACCACCGGACATGTAGTGAGTCTTAGCGGCAGAGTTGATGATCTGATCGATGGCCTGCATGGCGAAGTTGAAGGTCATGAACTCGCACTGAAGATAAGGGACCAACTGATTAGCATCTCCATTCAACCCCGTGTCTGGGCTTCAATTCTCGCCGGAAAATTACTCACAATAGGGTGCAGACCAGCCAGGGCAGCGCCGACAGCAAGACCAGCGAAACCAGCCTCAGTGATGGGGGTATCAATAACCCGCTTGGGTCCAAAGCGGTCCAACAGGCCGCGAGTGACCTTGTAACTACAAGTAGAGATCCATGTTAGGATGTTTTCCCGAACCAAATCACGGCCATTCTATCGAATTGGCCGTGACTAACGCCAAAAATGGGGTTCTTACGCTCCGTTGTACTGTGCGACCTCCTCACCCAGAATGAAAGTCTTCTGGTTGAGCTCCAACTCCTCCGCCAGGGCCTCGTTCAAGGCATCACGGACAGTAACCTCCTTAACACCGCCCTCCGACGCATATCCTCGGGCGCGCAGAGCGGATTGGGCGCAAGCAGACTGGGCAAAAGCCGGGCGAAGAGGGGTGGTGGCCAGGCGCGAAGAAGCCAGACGGGCCGCTGGGCGGAAAAGTCGGGAAGAGACCATGGCGAGGAATTGATATAGGAATCGAAGAGACGGAGAAAGGAAAAGCGAAAGTTGACAGATCCGCAAGGCCGAAACAGGCACACCAAGCGTATATCAAATGAATTGAGGTTGGGGAGAAAAAGGGAAGGCCACGATATGAATCCTTGAGATTCAAATCGGAAAGATGTTGAGCGCTGAGTCAGCCGCTCACCTCACCGGCAGCTCCTTCCGTAACCGTACGAGCTCCTTTCCGTTTTTGATAAAAGAACTATATAAAGTGATAATAGCTATCATAGCTAGCTCACAAGGTACTTACACTTATCATATTCATCCATCCTTTTTGCTTTCCCTCTATTTTCCTCCTTCTTACATCCAGATTTCACCGGGTACAACCTTCTCAATTTCCGGCCCCGGCTCGGGAAACCCCAAGGATGTTGTTGTCCGTGTTGCCCTGGCTCTTCCCGTCGGCGCTCGCCGCTCAACCATCTACACCCGATCCCATTCCCGCTCCTCTACGTGACCTCGAGTTTGGCCAAATAAATTTCCTTCATACTACTGATACTCATGGCTGGCTGGCCGGTCATCTACAGGAGTAGGCCTCCAGAGCTCCTTGTTGTAGGGCTCCAACACTAACTGTGTATTTACTATTGCAGACCATCCTATTCCGCCGATTGGGGAGACTATATCTCTTTCGCCACGCATCTGCGGGAAAAGGTAGAAACACAGGGTCAAGATTTACTGGTCATAGATACAGGTGATCGGGTTGAAGGAAATGGCCTCTACGATTCATCCGAACCCAAGGGCATCTACCTCTCGGAGATCATCCGTCATCAACACATCGACGTGTTAACCTCGGGGAATCATGAACTATACCAACACAACACATCAAATAATGAGCTGCTGACGACTGTACCAAACTTCCGGGGTCATTATCTTTCATCCAACATCGATATCTATCACCCCATAACCCAGGAGCTGGTTCCACTCGCCCCACGATACAAGAAGTTTACTACCAAGGTGCAAGGCATCCGCATCGTAGCATTTGGATTCCTCTTTAATTTCAACGGAAACTATAATAATACCGTTGTGCAGCCAGTGGAAGACACCATCCGAGAAGCCTGGTTCCAGGAAGCCATCCAGGATAAAGAAGTGGATCTCTTCTTAGTCGCCGGACATGTCCCGGCGCACTC
Organism: Penicillium sp. IBT 16267x; assembly: GCA_028828865.1. NCBI lineage: Eukaryota > Fungi > Ascomycota > Eurotiomycetes > Eurotiales > Aspergillaceae > Penicillium > Penicillium sp. IBT 16267x. The sequence continues at coordinate 2,883,432 of JAQJZQ010000001.1, forward strand.
ACCAGAATACCGTGCGATCTTCAGGGCCATCCGCAAGGTCCACTGGGCCACGCCGATTCAGTTTTTCGCTGGTCACCTACACATCCGTGATTATGCGCAATATGACTCCAAGGCCGTGGCCCTGGCCAGTGGGCGATTCATGGAAACCATCGGGTTCATGTCGATCGACGGTCTCTCCACCAGTAACCGACCAACTGTGGCTTCCACCCCCGTGTTCAAACGACGATACATAGATAACAACCTCTTCTCTTTCTACCACCATACTGGACTGGAGGAACGTTCATTCCCGACCGAGAAGGGTGTTGAAGTGTCCAAGATGATTACTGAGGCGCGGAGTGCACTTAATTTAGATCAGGTCTATGGCTGCGCCCCTCGCGATCTGTGGATGTCGCGCGTGCCTTACCCACATCCAGACAGTATCTATACTTGGCTGGAGACTGAAGTGCTGGCCACTTCACTGAAAGATGATTCTCGCCGTGGTGTCCCTGCCGTCGCCATTTTGAACACGGGCGGGATACGTTTCGATATCTTCAAGGGCCAGTTCACCCGTGACAGCGCATTCATTATATCTCCCTTCATAAACAACTTCCGCTACGTGAAGGACGTTCCTTACGAAAAAGTCCAACTTATTATGGATGTACTCAACAAACAGACAAAGGTCTTGGAGGTGTCAGAAAACGAGAACGGTCTTTCTATGATCAACTTAGCGCCCCCTGATCAACGAGACATCGCAAAGAATGCTGACTCCAATCAAGAGGATCTGGAGAGTCAGTGGCTTTCCATGAATGCTGCCGGCTCTCACCAGGTCCCTCTTGTGGCCAAGCGTGGGGATGCCAAGATTATCCCCGGGTACACGACCAAGGACGATGCCGGTACAGATGGGGACGATACCATCCATTCACCCATCAATGCCTACCAGGTACCCAACTGCATTCAGTCCCTCTTGTCCACCAACGAAACAACAGTGCCTGAGACGGTGGACCTGGTCTACATTGACTTTGTTGAACCTTTCCTGGTGCTGGCTGCCAAGTACGCTGATCTCGATGTCGATTTCGTCAAAGACAGCGAGGTGTACATGCCGAACACTACCATGTCAGATCTGATTCGAGACTACGTGGAGGAGAATTGGAAGTGTGAGTAATACAGCCAACCCCGATCTTTAATTTCGATTAGCATCAAAGCTTGCTATGAAAGCTTAGCAGGAAGTTTTCCGTCATATTTGTAAATGTATCAATGCGTGAAGGATTTGGCCTGTATATCATCATCGAGACTGGCTGCCAAATGACAGCCGTCTCTCTTTGGTCATTGAACTATGTAGATATACTCAGATCAAATATGATACATGCACTGATAGACCAGTAAGCTCCTTCACTCATCACCGCCAGTATAGGTGAGCACACCCTTTCCACTGCGGTATCCACCCAGAGTGCTCTGCACGCTCTCCGCTAGCTCAGCACCCTCAGATTGCCAGGTCCACTTGACGTCGGCGACGGGGATGTCCTTGAACCGACCCGCACGAGTCAGCTGCAACACATCCTTGATGGTGTTCTCCTTCAGCATCGGGTTCTTATCTCCCCACCGGCTAACCCAGAAACCATCAAAGACAAGGTTCTTAAAGATCAATAACCCAGAGGGCAGCGCCACAGGTTGCTTCGACATAGCACCGTAGGTGACCATGTGCGAATCCGGCGCCAGGGTCTTTGCAAGTGCCGTAGCGTTCTTTCCACCAACGCAGTTCAATGCAAGACGAATCGGCTCTCGTCCTCCACGGGTGGCCTCCTTGATAGTATCCCGGAAGGGACCAGTCAGCATTTCCTCCTCAGTCACAACGACTGTAGCACCGAGGTCCTTGAGCTCTTGCTTCAGCGCCTCCGTCTCCTCGGGTGTCTTTCGCTGACGAACAACGTTGATCGTCTTAATACCCCATTCACGGCTGAGTTGGATCGCAGCGCGTCCAACACCGCTGTTAGCACCATTCTGGATCAACCATTCCTCGCCCGCGCGCATCCAATCCCACTCGCAGAAATCCCGGATCATGCGGTACGCCGTCACCGGGTTGACACTGACTGTACCAACCTGCAGTGGCGTCAGACCGTCCTTATCCTCAATGCGGATAAGCTGCGACTCATCCATCTGAGCATGTGTGCGCCAAGTACCCTGACCAGTCTTCTTCATTATGACCCAATCACCCTTGGACAGATTCTTGACACCCGCGCCGGTTGAAATCACCTCGAAGGCACCCTCGTTACCGCCAACGGCGGACGGCTCACTTGTGCCTAGGGTCGAGGTAAACGGGGGTTTGCTAGGGTATACACCTTGGATCTGGTTGACATCGGCCGGGTTCATGGGAGCTGTAAGAAGGCGAAGATTCACTTGAGTGCCATGCGGGGCGGAGATGGAATGCTTATGTAGACTGATTAAACAACGCGTTAGCGAGCTCTAATCACCGTCGGAGAAATGATAGCTCAGAAATAACACACCTGAGAACATCTTTGGGCTCGCCGTATTTGGAGTAGACCAGCGCCTTGGATTGTGTGTAGCCATACACGGAGATAGACCTGCGGCCCTGCACGGGGAGCGTGGAGCTAGCGCATTGAGCTTTGCCCGCCAGGCTTGCGACTCTGGATAGGCCGGATTGCCGGCCGCCTTGGGTGGCAGCTCGGAAAACACTACGCGACAACATTGCGGTTGTGTTGGGGGTGGTAGGGGAAGTGGGAGAAGGATAGGAAAAGTTGTAGGAAGGAGAATGACGGCAAAGCGGAGATGACGTCTTGTTCGGTGATTTCATTCGGGCCGAAGGAGCTCTTTTACTCCACGGTTGATTTTGGGCAACTTCAAATTAGTCTAGCTACTCATCAGATGGTCCAAACAAGGAATTGTTCGTTGGGCGTTCATGGTTCTTCCCTCTTCACATCAAGAATATTGGGAATCAATCCATTTCGGGTTTTTACTTTGCCCGGTTATATGCTACTCCGCTTTGCATGCCAGTCCTAAGTCTATATACTATGAACTACTACCTTTGTTAAAAACTAAACATTTATTGCAAGGTAGGAATGTAGATTATCTCCGCGTTTGGTTAACCACTCCTAGGTCTGTATCTTGTTTCGTGCTATTTAAGCCTCATGGTGACATTTTGAACATCGGGGATTAGATCAAATCTTCTCTTAGATCTGTAAACCCGGAATAGTCAATGTATATACACTACATATTAATCAATCTGTTTAAATGTCATGAAAACACGCTACTGGTTTGGCTTTAGAGTTTCTCCTTTCGGATATTGATATTTGTTGGCATCGGTGGCCTATGGAATACGATCTTGTAGTAGTTTGAAAGACAACATAAATCACGACAGATTCAACTGAAGAACCCGATAATCAATGGCTGGACCCATGTAAGACTTCAGACTCCAAGCTTAGTTTGTTTACACAGGAAATATATTAGATGCTCCATCGAAAGCTATACTTCCGACTCCCGACTGCGATGATAAGCGATAAGCGATAAGCAGCCATTGATCTTCTCCCTTTGCATGTCCCTCCGCTCTTGATCATACCTGCTTCTCCTGACTCAATGTCCCTTCTACGCGAGGCGGAGAAGTGCATAGCTAATCAACATGCCCATGGCCTCAATGCCTTCATAACCCCATTACCTCGCGCGGGCCCGTGGTTGGATCGCGTGAGGGAGGCGGATCGGCGCCGAGAGCAAGGTATGTCAACGCATAAAGCCAATCTGACGAGGGTGCAGCTAAACCTTTTGATCATGACAGGAAAACAAAAGTCTAGCCTCGATGGTCGTCTAATAGCGATCAAAGATAACATCTGCACGCGCGAACTTCCGACCACCTGCGCCTCGGGCATCCTAGACAAATTCGCTAGTCCATTCAACGCGACCGTTGTTGATCAATTGGAGGATGCCGGGGCCATTGTAGCTGGGAAGACCAACCTAGATGAGTTTGGAATGGGGTCACACTCGACCCACTCGCGGTTTGGGCTGGTCAAGAACTCGCGACGCGACAAGGATGGCCAAGATCTTTCCGCCGGCGGGAGTTCAGGTGGGAGTGCAGTGGCGGTTGCAGCTGATCAATGCTATGTGTATGCGCTTGAAAATTCTCTGATCATACGTATATATGCTGACCGAAGGCTTGGGGTACAGCGCGCTTGGAACGGACACCGGAGGTTCCGTCAGACTTCCAGCGGCATACACAGGAACTGTTGGTTTCAAACCATCGTATGGTTTGATCTCGCGGTGGGGTGTCGTTGCCTATGCTAACTCTTTGGATACCGTTGGAGTTCTGGGGAGAAAAACTTCTAATGTTCGAGATGTATTCTGTGAGTCTACTTTCCTTCCCTGATAAATAATCATATCAGGCTGATGCTTCAGTAGCTATCCTCAACCGCTATGATGAACGTGACCCGACCAGTATTTCCGCTCTCTCAAGATCGCGCATCGCTTCACACCTTCAAACATCACGGCTTGCATCTCGATTGACTTCAACTCCCCTCCGGATTGGAGTGCCATTGGAATACAACATTTCCGAACTTGCACCGTCAGTGCGAGAAGCCTGGCTGACGTCCCTAGCTCATTTGCAAGAGCAAGGTCATACCATTAAGCCCGTGTCCTTACCAGCTACCAAGCATGCTCTATCGGCATATTATGTCCTTGCCCCGGCCGAGGCGTCCTCGAATCTAGCCAAATATGACGGTGTACGGTACGGCACTCGTTATGATGGACCAGACAACGACGGAACTTCCGAAAGCTACCTTTACTCAAATACGCGGGGCCGCGGCTTTGGGCCAGAAGTGCGGCGTCGCATTCTTCTTGGAACGTTCAGTTTGAGCGCTGATGCCATGGACAATTACTTCATCCAGGCACAGAGAGTACGTCGACTGGTCCAGCAAGATTTTGATGCCGTATTCCATGCCAGCAATCCCCTTGCTACCAATGACCTGGATGCATGCCGTCCTGGATCGAGTGAAAACGTGGATGTCCTCATATGCCCTACAGCACCATCCTCTCCGCCCCGGCTATCTGATATAACAGGTACTCCTGCGGCCTCGTCGCCCTTGAACGCCTATGTCAATGATGTGTTTACCGTTCCCGCGAGCTTGGCGGGCCTGCCAGCCATATCCGTGCCAGTCACTGTGACTGGATCTAACCAGGACTCCGATGCGGATGGGGTGACCGGTATTCAAGTGATAGGCCAGTACGGGGATGATGAGCTGGTGATGCAAGTTGGAGAATTACTCGAAGGTCGCCACTTTGTGGGCTCGTCATAGCTAGGGCCTACGTTCATGTATCTATAAAGAGTAGGTGGAGGGAATATACCCGCTGAATTTTGTTAGGACAGAAAGGCCAATTATAAGAAGAAAGGTCCCCAAATGGATATTAAAACAGCGCACGACTACTCGGATCATCATGGAGTGTCATTGAACCTTGGTATCAAATGGATTTGATCAAAAAGTCCCAAACGCCGTGCCGTCTTGCTTCGGATGTAGCTCGGTCAATATATGTCGAGTTATCTGCAAGCACATTATCACTCAAATTTGCGCCGCCCCATTGTGCCATCCCCGTCTCAGGTCATATCCATGTCCTCATCAGCTGAGCGTACGGGGATTTCCACAGCAATTCTAGGTGTTCCAGCCGTTCCAACTGTTCCAGCTGTCCCAACGCTCATCGTATCCTCCGCAGCCGAGTTCACAGCATCATCCCCATTGGCAGCCAGCATCGCATGGTGACCATTCATAATTGGATCAGATGCCCCAGCACCAGTAGCTGATCCAGGGGTGGCAACGGAGACTTCCGGGTCAAGCGCAGCACCGACACCATCTTTCAGTACTTCGGAACCTCTGATAGCAACAGAAGCAGTATCCAGTTCCCCATTGTTATCGCCAATAACGTCACCGTCTACACCACCCCAGGTGAACATGGCTTCAACCTCGTCCACAATATCAGCGACTATATCTTCGACAATTTGTTCATTGAAACGGTCGCCAATGGGCCGGATAGGCTCTCCAGTCTCAGTTCGCTCGGGTGGACCAATCCACCATGGACCCTCGAACCGACATTCAACGGCACCGCCACCATAACAACTGACAGCTGGGTAATACCCGATCATGCCATCGTCGGCATTCTCACGCTCGCCAATCCCAAGGTTGTTTGTAGTGGCAAGGCGACTTGCCGGGGGGAGAAAGGCGTACAATTCTTTGAATGGAGAGCCTATCTTCACACCGTTTTTGAAAATCGTGATGCTGGACCCGGGTAATGTGCGTAGCGATGCATCTTCGCTGTTGAAGGGTGATGGGGTTCCAAAAGCTGGTGGTTCCTTCAAGTTGAAGGCGTAGTCCCGAAGATGTTTCGTGGAGAAGACGTTGGACTGCTGCCAACAGAAGTCGGATTTCCAGTGGAAAGGAATACGATCTCGAATGATGTTGGTAGCGATGGGGGGCTTGGATTCAACGCCGGAGCCATCGCCATCCACGGCAGGATTATAGGTACCTTCGACGATCTTTTTGTGAAGGGATAGTGGAGGGAGGTTAATGAGCATGCCAATAACATCGCCTTCGTTGATAGCTTCACCCTTTGGAAAGAAAGATTCGCAGCGCATGCGATTGACAACTTCACCGTTCACATCACGAATGCCGTAACCATAGCAATCCACTCCGACATTGGCATCGAGGTCCGCGTCACGCCGTGCAAATCCCAGTCGGACGTGACCACGAGACCCAGAACCGGGAGAACCGTTCACGACTCCGCTGATGACCCGAGCCTCATAGTATAAAGAGCCTTCCCGAGCACACACATTCGCACGTGCTGTGTGCCATGCATCACTTGTGGTCACTGCCCTGGCGTCCTGTGAGAAGAAGATCGCCGCGGGCGAGTCCTCGAAGCTGAAACGGGCGTGGTATGGTTGAAGGTCGGTCTGGCGGTATTTGATATGAGGAAATCCTGAGTCGGCAATGGCATAGCTATAGCGAAACCCATTCTTATTGGTGAGTTTATCAGCCACTTCATAGAAATCCCAGCTCTTGCCAATAACGTCCGACGTCTTTGTAGTCACTTGGTTGAATTGGCGTGGCGATGGCGGATAATGGTCCGAAGAACGTGGTTCAGCGAGAAGCAGTGGACGGAGAATTTGGAGGTTTGCGCTTGGGCGAGCCACGCTTGCTGCCGCGGAGCGTTTCTTGGGTGGAGGTGCGCCTTCAATATCGAGACCCTTAGCTTCACGCTTCTTGCGGCTGTCACGCTTGTTTCGCTTTGTACGCGCACTGTCTCCCTGAGCAGATGCGTTACTAGCTGGCGCAGGAGAGGATCGTGGGTTCAAATCGGAGAATGCGCCATTGAGGAGAGGGCCACTGCCGGGTGGTATGATAGGAGAGTTGATGTTGGAGGAGGGAGCAGATGACCCCGGAGCTTGGGCGGATGCCATGTTGAATCTGATTTGGAAGTATCAATGACGCGAGCTGGTCTTTATGCAGCCGCGATGTCAAGAGGTTAGTCAAGTAGCTTGGCCGAGCGAGGATAATGAGCTTCTAGAAGCAGATAAGCTTGTCGGCAAAAGCGTAAAGAAATGCTGGATAACCCAACGGGCATCGGTGGGTCCTCTCGCGTGAAAATTGAGCTATTGAGAGCCAAGAAGGGGAGGTCCTCGTGCCACAAACCCCCCGTCTGGTGTTGGGTGAAGTATTCTGTTGCAGCCCCGGAGGCACGCGCACGTGAGAAAAGAGCCGAAATTGAAGCGTTTAATTTTGCAATACACTTGCGAGGAAATCATCAAACCTCAATTGCTTCAAGGCGCTACTAGCAGAGTAGTGAAGCGATATTCGGTCTTGCTAGGGAAGACAACGCGTAGATCGAATGGAGAAACGACGCAACGCGCGGCAGAAAAGTGTCTGACAGCCGCAAGGCGGTGAGGGTCATAGCTAAGGCGGTAAGTCAGATAGTACTCCGCCCAGCAGAAAAAAAAATAACTGATTAGGTCACATGATTCGAAAATTAACCCACACTTTCACTACAATCCGGTTCAACAACTCAGCAGGATATCTGGTTTCCTCTTTGGTTTCAAATTAAAGAAATCTGCGCAAAGTATCATCATGCCCAAGGCAAGCAGTTCTCGTGACGCCGCGGCCCGCCGGCATAATCCTCTAGCAGACGATATCTCGTCCGCGGGGCACTTGCGGACTCAGACCAGCAAGAAAGGCAAGCGCCAATCTCAAGATGAGCAGACCGAAGAAAATGGACAACGCTTCATCGATGCGAAGATGTCCCGAAAGATTTTGCAGATCGGACAGGAATTGGCCGACGAGGATGCCGCGGAACAGAAACTCGCTATGGGCACTATGGAGCCGAAATCCAATGCCGCATTCGAATTTGATACTCGGTTTGAGGAGGAAGCATTGTCGGATGATGAAAATCTCCAAAATGACGAGTGGGTAGATGATGATGTCGAGGAAGTGGTAAGAGCTTCCACAGAATGCTCATAAGCTTTGATCCCCGATTGCTAATACAACAAGTAGGAGGTTAACCCGGACGATCTTGAAATGTTCAACAACTTCATGCCCGGTCACGAAGACGATCCCATTTTCAGCCCTCGTGAGCCTGGTTCATCGGGCCAAACAACAAACCTGGCCGATTTGATCCTGGAGAAGATTGCCGAACATGAAGCCAAAATGGCAGGAGAGAGTGTTGGTGGGCCGCATATCCAGGGTGGTGGAGCTCCCGAGGATGCCGTTCAGATCCCGGTCAAGGCTATTGAGGTTTTTGAGAAGTAGGTGAACGTTTCAACCCTCCCAATAGGTCCAAACTAACAAGTTTTAGGGTCGGTATGATCCTCTCTCGCTACAAATCAGGCCCGCTTCCGAAGCCGTTCAAGATTCTCCCATCGGTGCCGAACTGGCAGACCCTACTTGATATCACCCAGCCCGAGAGGTGGACTGCCAATGCTGTATATGCAGGCACCCGTATCTTCATCTCATCCAAGCCCCACATCGCCCAGGAGTTCATCAACACTGTGCTGCTAGACCGTGTCCGTGAAGAAATCCATGAGACTAAGAAACTTAATGTCCACACCTACAATGCGATGCGCAAGGCCCTCTACAAGCCTGCGTGCTTTTTCAAGGGATTGCTTTTCCCACTTGTTGCCAGTGGTACATGCACCTTGCGTGAGGCCCACATTGTCTCTTCGGTTATTACCCGCGTGTCTATCCCTGTGCTGCATTCTGCAGCGGCTCTCCTCCGTATGTGTGATCTGGCTGCCGAACAATCCCTCCGGTCTCTGGAAAGCACTGGCTCTGTGAACACCTTCATCCGGGTCTTCTTGGAAAAGAAATACGCTCTACCCTACAAGGTCATTGATGCTCTGGTCTTCCATTTTATGCGTTTCCGTGCCGCCGATGGCTCCGAGGATGCTTTGATGGGTGACGGTAGCTCTAAGGGCTACAAACTTCCTGTACTGTGGCATCAGGCTCTGTTGGTGTTCGCCCAGCGGTACCGCAATGATATCACTGAGGATCAGCGTGAGGCTCTTTTGGATCTCCTCTTGGTTCGGGGCCACAAAGACATTGGACCTGAAGTCCGGCGAGAACTGCTAGCCGGCCGTGGTCGTGGAGTGGTTGTTCCGGACGCTGAGAGGCAAAATGCCATTGACGCCGGTGATGACACCATGGATATGGGCATGTAGATTGTCCTGTCTGATATATTTCTTTTCTCTTTTATGCCTTTGTCACCACTCCTCCCCCTTGCATATACCACTGACGAACCTGGTCATGAGCACGTACTTGATGGGATGGCGTTTTATGTCTGTTTTTTTTTTGTGGGATTGCATATATTCCCTGGTTCCTTTTGGATAACTCTATAGATGATATCTGTAGGAAAAAGTATTCTTACCTTTCATTTAAACTGTGACCATGTCTCCAACCTACCTTAATTATGCACATATTTGCATTTGCGCAAATTAACAACTGATGAACTTCTCGACACCCCCGTTCAACTCATGACTAGAGTTGTGATTTGGTAAAAACGATACATGTGATTTTGTAAAAACGATTTTATAAAAACGATACCTGAGATTTTGTCACTTAATTTCATGAGTCAAGTCGAGTTCTTCTTCCTTACATGAATCTACCTTGACACACAATTTTCCAACTCCAATACCAAGGTAAATTGAAGCCCGTGGGGTCCTATGGGCCTATCATATGGTTCATACGATGAATACCTACCCTCACCTACCTGCCTGAACCCTAAACCCAAGTTATTAGCACGAACACGATTTCACACACTGATATAACGAAACTCCAGGCGAAAACCCCTTCAACAATTCAAAATGGCTCCCCCCAAGGGCACCGATCATCTTATGGGCCTGACGCCCAACCAGGTGAAGTTTCTGCTCCTGGGAGTCCTCTACATGGAGGCCCCACTCAAGGTAAGATGGAGCACCCAGCTGTCAATTGTGACGCTACTTGGAAATGAAAATGACCTAAAGATATATCAGATCGACGTGGAGAAGCTCGCCGCAAAGACCGGGTACCAGGTTACCAGCGCGCGCGCAACCTTCAATGGTGCCCTCCGTAAGCTGAAGGAGTTTAATGGAGTTGGCGCAGTCGATACCGCAGCCAAAGCGGCAGATGACAATGGTGACGACCCCGCCGCCGCGCCCGGTGCTGGCAAGAAGGTCCCCAAGCCTCCCGCCAAGGCCACTCGTAGCAGCAAGCGCAAGCGACAGAACGAGGAGGCCGATGCTGACGAGGATGAGACTTCGAGTGTTGAGGCGTTGGAGCCTGTGCCTGATTCCGAATAGGCAAAGAGCTCTATGCCGAGGAGAGTTTCTCTGGTTCCCAGATCAAGGAAGAGAGCACCGACGAGGTTGGGAGAAACATCATTACCGGCAGAGACCCCACAGTGCGCATTTCAATATGGTTCTCAGATTTTCAGTAGCGTTTTCATGGCGGATAGCATGGAGCTATCTATTTCTCAAGTATCATCCGCATTTCAGGCGTGTCGACGTTTTGCATGTACTTAGGGATTCATTTCGGGGGACCCAGTTCACCTCCTGCCTGAGAGCGAAGGTTTTCAGTATTTCGGCATCATAATCAAGGCTCGCCCTTGAGCGAAGGTTGTTTTGTTTTCATAGATTGTAGAGTCTTTTCTGTCGGTAGATCAAGGTCCGTAATGTAGTCCACGGGTGTGGTCAATGTGGCGTGGGTCAATCTGCACCCTTTTTGTGTACAGTATGAGAACCATTAGTGCCACTTAGGGCTTCCCAGGCTAAACTCATATATTCTGCTGGATCACATTCAGTCCACATATGTATCAGGAGGATTCACGTGCTCGGTATGATCAACTCAGTATTTCACGCTAACCAGGCCTTTATTTTAGTGTGGTTCGAGAACGTGTCAGGGGAATTATAAGCGGGTCCAGGAAGTCGCGTATGTACTGTAGAACGACGGGGCACAATCTACTTGGAGTAAGCGGACTCGTGGACTCATAGACCCACGGACTCCGCCGGAGAGTTTCCCTGCAATTTAATCCGTCAACCCCACCATATCCATTGCATATTGTACATGTCACAGAGGTCAGGGGCTGAAGACTTCTACTAGCTGAGCTGTGGGGTTGATCGACCGTGGCCAAGTCGATCAAGTTGATCATTGATGAAAACGCACTTGATTGACCTGTTGATTGGAATATACATACTGTAGGACAGGGGTACATTTATTGGCTCTGGATATACGTATCACTAGTTGCGTTGCTTTTTCTGTTCCATTCGACAATCTTCTTGACCCCGCCCTTATCTACCGAGTTCACCCCCTTTCACTGCATTCCAATGGGGCCTCAGGGGGCTTAGGGGTCGGAATTGCTGGGAACATTGTGGAACGGAGAATTACAGTGGGAACTCCGAACCGGCCCTCATTCCATTTCCACTTGGAAAGTCTGGACGCACTGCGCCCGGATCCACTCGCTTCCCCCAAAACACGAATGGCATGACGATATCCGCCGCACGTCGCAGTAGTTCAAGTGGGTGACAGCCTCGAATACAACTGGATGGGTCGTGTTACCAGCCTTTTCAGCCCCGGAATCCAACCTCTGCGTTGGCAATGACCGACATCTTAGTATAATCAGTACCAAGGGGGGCCTAATTCCTGTAGGTCTTGGGGGCCTGTATTGCAATTGTAGGGTGTCCAGAGTAGATCTGGGAGTCTCAAGCCTGGAGCCTGGAGCCCGGAGCTATAGAGTTGAGCACTTTAACTGTATAGAGTAAATGAACTATTCATAGAAACCTTGGAAGTGGACTTTGGGACACAATGAAACATGTGGAATGCAGGGGCGCAGGGGGGACATGGACTCTCATGGACTCTCTGATTGGTGGATTTGGCGTAATTCATGTAATTTTCGGTATTCTATGTATCAGATGGGTCTCGGGCTGACGACGACAGGAAGGAGGTACTTGCTGTAGCATACTGTTCATTATGTGGATCCTTGTATCCCCCTGCGTTTCCCCCCGTAAAGGTCCCCTTTGTCTCAGGTAATTCCGGTATTCAGGGATGGCCACGCTGGCCTCTACTTAAACATCCTCATCCGCCCTCTTGCTTTGCCACTTTCTCAAAGACACCTGGCCTCTTGACTCCTCGCTGAGTCATCCACTTCCCGCTTTCTCTTCGGTGCCAGTGATGACAACGTGGCCTTGAGTGTGTAAGTCACATATGATCCTGACAGGGTCCTTACCCACTCTTGATCCCAATATCATCACACGGCACCATACTCGATGATCTACGAGATGTCAGCCACCATCAATCCGCTGGACCTGCCAGCATCTCCGGCCTCGGAGATGTTGACCGTCTCCCCCGCAGATACCTCATTAGACACTCCTGAACCGGAGGATCTTCTGGAGGACGGAGAGAAGAAGCCGACGAAGAAGAGAAAGTCCTGGGGCCAGGAACTTCCAGTCCCAAAGACCAACCTCCCACCACGGTATGTACCCCATCGTAACCCCCCCCCCAAAATGGAGATAGTTCGAGTGGCTAATATACCTTCAGGAAACGTGCCAAGACAGACGATGAGAAAGAACAACGACGCATCGAACGAGTTCTCCGGAATCGCGCCGCCGCGCAAACTTCGCGCGAGCGCAAGAGACTCGAGATGGAGAAGTTGGAGACCGAGAAGATCAACATGGAACAACAAAATCAGTTCCTGCTTCAACGGTTAACCCAGATGGAAGCGGAGAACAACCGCTTGTCTCAACAAGTGGCCCAGTTGTCCGCCGAAGTCCGTGGCTCTCGCTGTACTACCCCGAAGGCTGGCTCGCCAGTCCTCGAATCCCCCACCCTCACACCCACCTTGTTCAAGCAAGAGAGGGAAGAGCTCACCATGGAGCGCATCCCTTTCCCTACACCCTCCACCGAATATTCCCCCACCCTCAAGCCCTCCACTCTGGCTGAGGCCTCCGACGCGACACAACATCCTGCAGCGGTGTTGTGTGACCTGCAGTGTCCGTCGCTGGCCTCGAAGGAGCTGGAAGTGCGCTCCCTTTCTTCGACCTCTCGAATGTCGAGCCTTCAGCTGCAAATGACGCTGCAGCTCCTCTTTCTGACGATGACTTCCGCCGCCTATTCAACGGTGACTCACCCTCTGAGTCAAATCCTTCATTCCCTGAAGACGGGTTTGCCTTTGGCGTTGTCGACGGAGGAGATCTTTCAGCATTTCCCTTTGATTCTTTGGTTGATTTCGACCCCGAGTCTGTCGCCCTCGAAGGCGTCGACCCGACCGGTTTTTCGGATGAAGCTTCTCACCCGACTACTAGCTTGCAGCCCAGCCTTGGCGCGTCCACTTCGCGATGCGACGGGCAGAGCATTGCAGCTAGCGGTTAGGGAGCAGTTTTCCCCGCAAACCGGGTCGGCCGACGCCCCGGAGGGTCGACCGCGGTGGGAGTCGTTGTTGACCATGGTCTGGGCAATCGATCGTCTCAACCAGTCGCAACAACCCCGGCGGACCATTATGAAATCCGGCCGGCGACGCAGTTACGGAAAGAGAATCAATCAACGGAGTACACGGAGTTCTTGGAGTTCAAACATAGGGACATTACCGTCTCTGCTAGGCAAACAACTATGAGGGAAGGGGTCTTGTAATGATAATATGTATACTAGTTGAGCTTTTTTTCACAGATCAACAGAACCCCAAGCCTCAAAATTGACTGGCTCTTATTTATGATCATTTTCACGTAAATCCAAACACCATTACTATTTGGGTATTTGTTGTAACCTCTAGTTGAGAAGTCTGGATCACACGGCGTATTATCATCGCTGCCTAATAATAGTCAACCATCGAAATGATGAACCATCGACTAGACTCCGGATAAGATAGAAATTTTTCCCATGCTTAACCTAATCGAGTCTGGTTGATGCTAAAATAGAGCGACGCTAACAGCCACTGAATGCGGTCAGTGACGTTTGCCACGCGCCAATCCTCCCCTCTCCAACTCACCCAGTGTCTCCAGCGATCCCAGGACACCTCATCCTTAACCTCTCTTGTCGTGAACTCCTGCATTCTACGTTCTTCAATCCCTTCACAGACACCATGGTTCGCAAGGACCCCATCTTCGAAGCCCGCACAAATGTCAAGGTGAGATCCCCCCGCATCACTCCGCTCCATGCATATCAACAGCCCCTCCAAACTCAGGGCCCAAACAGCCACTCATCTCTCTGATATCCAGCTCCACTCCAACCGTTTGAAGAAAGAGGCCCTACGCGCCGAGGCGACCTTCAAATCCGAAAAAGCCAAAGCCGACAAAGCAATGAAGAACCGCGAATTCCAAATCGCCCGCATCCACGCCGGCTCCGCCGTCCGCGAAAAACGACGCCAAGTCACCCTGAAATCCGAAGCTGCCCGGGCCGACGTGATCATCAACGAACTCAAGGCCGCCCAAAGCACCCGCGACACCTCACGGACGCTAGCACTTGCCTCGCGAGGTCTGGATGCGGCGTCGAAGAGCGTGAACCTGGAGCACCTGGTGGCGCATGCGAATAATTTCCTGGCCCGGTCGGAGGACTTTAAGATTGCGAGTAGTGCGATCGAGGATGTGGCGCAGGGGGTGTCGATGCAGGAGTATGGGGCTGAGGGGGAGTCGGAGGTGGATCGAATGATGGAGCAGTTGGCGGACGATGCGGGCGTTGATATGCGCCGGGCCTTGGATGCGGATAGGGCCCCGGAGGCGGAGGTTAAGGAGCAGCAGCAGCAGCAACAGCCTGCTGAGGTAGAGGATGGATTGGCATCAAGACTACGGGCTTTACGGGCTCTGACTTAAGTGTCTATTGACTGAGTATATATGCATGTGCCCTTCCTACGCCATCCGCTGTGCTCTTTTAGTCTGCGTGCATCGAATCCTTCTACGCAGGATCGGGGATAGAAGTTTTCTTCTGGATGGCGCTTGTCAGGCACTCTTACGAAATTATGGCCTTTCAGATGTTTGGCGAATACGGGTGTTTCTTTTCGTTACATATTCTTTGCTATAGGAGTTTATTTGTACATTTTTCGCCGCAAATCCTTAGTTCATCCTACCTAAGCGCATTGATCCCATAATGGATCCAATTGCTACGCCAAGACTCGGTCAACTCCCGAAAAATGATTGGTGCATCCATCGCTTATACTAGCCGCTTTTTGGGAGCCTCGCCTAATGCCAAGCTAAATAGAGTCTTAGGGCCTGAGGGTCTGAGGGTCTTCAGGGTCTGCACATCTGCGATTTCAAGGATTTCCTTGAGAATCACGACAACTCGAGGATTGAGGAAAGAATTGAGGAAAGAATTGAGGACTATTTTTAATTATTTCTGTCGTTTCTAAGCAAGAGTTTAATCGACCTAGAACGGGACGCAGGACCGAGACTAACGAGTTAAACACTAGAGTAGACTAACATCAGACCCTGATTTCCACTCGAACCGAATCCTCTCATCGGAACCAATCGCATCTGCTATCGAAAGCCCTGGGCTTGTTTAGCTCGGAGGCGAGATTTCTCTAACCCCAAACTAGCATAACGTCGAGTGCGGCTTTGTTCGCCCCCAAATATAGGGTCTTTGCCGCTGTGGCTCATAAAGCCATGGGCGCCTGCAAGATCTCGGGCTTTTCTGTTTTCTTTCTTCGGGGAAGTTTCGATCTTTAATTCCAGGACTATTTCATAATGGCGCCTTCACGCTCGTTTTCTTATTTTCTGTCACTCGTTTTGACATTCAACTTTCTTTCATTCGCTCTTGCTGCCCCCTGGATCGTCACCGAGGCCTATGAGCAAGTCCGAGTGACCGAGTATCCGTATAATGACTACTATGAGACCGGGATTCCGACGGTAACCACCTCGATTGAAGAGATCAGCCTGACGGCAACTCCACTGCCGGAGGCAATCTCAACAATCACCTCCGTGGACAGCTACTCGTCCGTTACCATTATTCAGAAACTGTACCCTACCAGTGTGGGCACGCCAGTTTATAACTACTATAACTACTACAATACGGACAGTAGCAACCATGTCACCGTCTACGTGGTCAACATCACCTACTCGGCCCCGACAGCATGCTCGACCCAATGGACTACCGCAACCCCGGTGACCGTGAACCCGCCCTATGCCATCGCAGATCTCCTCCCCACAACCGCCATGTCCACCTCGCTATATGTGGATAACTCGGAGCCGTTCAGCCCAACCACCTACACCTACGATTATATCTGGCTCGAACCAACCCAGATTCCATCCCAATCAATGAGCTACCTGAGCTCGGCGTATGCCCCGGCCACCATGTACGATGAGAGCTGCTATTATTCAAGTTCAGGCTCGGGCTCCAGCTCCAGCTCAAGCTCAGGCAGTAGCTACTGCGAATACTGCAACTACAATGGCTACGACTACTACGACGGCAGTTGGTACTTCGACCCGTACTGGATGGGCATCTCCCCCTTCGCCCTCACCATGATCCTCCTCTTCGGCTGGATCGGCATATTCCTCATCGCCGGCTTCGTCGAAGCCTGGGTCCGTTTCCGCCGCCTCATGCTCGGCTGGCAGACCCGTCGCGGTCTCCCCCTCTGCTGGGCCTTTACTGTTATGCCCTTCTCTTTTCTCCTGATCATAGCTTTCCGGAAGGGCTTCCGAGCCCGTAGCGAGACCGAGGCCGTCGCGCTCCGCGAGCAATGGGACGGACTGGGTTTCTGGAAAAAGCTGAAGCTCTTCTTTGTCTGGGGCTTCCGCTACAAGTACCCGCCGATTCTGGGCGAGGCGCCGCCCCGTGTGAAGCCTAGTAAGCAGCCTGGTCAGCAGCAGGGTAGCAAGCAACCTCAGGATTCGCTGTTGAACCCGCCCCAGCCTATGGCGACGGGTGCTATCCCAGAAACTTCTCGGGGTGTGCCTGCAGAGGGAGCTGCTGCGGATCCGGAGATGGGCGAGGTTGAGCACACCTCTCACCGGTCTTCAGGTCAGGGTGATCACCCTGTTGCGGAGTCCTCGGGCGCTTTGGATGGCCACCGAGATGGGGAGATTGGCCGGGCTCAGTAGGCCAGTGATTAATGTATAGATGGAGCCGCGCGTGTGAATGTGTTGGGGAAAAATTGAAGTATTGGACTCTTGTGTGAGTCGATCAGTGGTATATGGATGACCATGTTTATTTGTTCATGATTGGGAGATACCTCTCAGCCTTTCATATAATTAATAATCTTTCCCTGTGAATCGGAAATCACTTAAATACTCACCCGTTCCCCTTGTATCTGAAGCAATGCTGCGTCTCAGCTAAATGTTCTGAAGCGCCGCGGGTTCTAAAAATAAAAGATTGCAATCCTTCCGAAGCTAGGTAAGCGCAAAGTGATAGGCAACGATAGGCCCGCTGTGCGTCCATTGCATCAAATATCCGATATTTGCTTTTTCTACCCCTGAGATAGATTAGAGGTTATTCAAATGGTAATCCACCTGAAAACGCACCTCCTTATCGAAGTGTTGAACCAAGATTAGTACAACATCATATACCTATATCATTCTCCAGAAGTGGACGGAATTTAGCTTTAGGCATAATTCAATGATAAGCACTTCAAAAGCATGCTCGATTTATTATTTTCCGAAGCTCACAAACCTAGTTTTTCAACAAAGGCTTTATCCTTCATACACTAACTCCAGTAGCTACTGTAGATAGGAGCGCTAAATAAAACAGCCTATTTACCACGCTAGTAATCTACAAAAGTACGGAAAAATCGAAAATCGAATAGCTTGCAACGGAGCTGCATCATGGTATTATTAGAAGCAGTCCTGGTCGTCGACTGCAGTGGTAGCCTGGGTCAAAAACTTAGTTTAAATATGCTCATTTCTCTTTTTTGATTTGACTTTGATATTTGGAAACCTAATTTTAAACTATGAACGATGTCAATGCAACGAGCCTCGGCTGGGTCGACGAGCCCGACGGACGAGGAACATGGTCCATCCTCTCAACCTGCAGTTTGACTATCATTCTCTGCTGCTGGTCATCTGTTTATCCTAATATTCCTTCGAGGTCGGATGGAGCGTTTAGACAAAGGTTAGGCAAGATTTATCTCTTCTGCATCGGCCTTCTTGGTCCGGAATTCTTGCTAGTCATCGCTCTTGGACAGTGGTCATCCGCTCGGAAATCGCTCAAGGTGTGTATCTTTCCTGAAAGTTTTACGTCGCTTCTCTAACGGATTGAGTAGAAATTCCATCATGCTGGTTATGAGAAATGGACTATGATTCATGCCTTCTTCGCCGATATGGGGGGTTTCGTCCTTGAATCTCCTGGAAGCGAACTGTTTCCTATTGATGCTGAGCAGCTGTTTCAGTTGATAAACGCTGGATACGTTCCTTGTCCAGATTTAGAGGCTGAAGACATGGAGGATAAAAGCAAATCAGATAGCATGGCAAGGTGAGCTATTTAACCTATGGAGTGGAGTTTCTTTTAGAACGTCACGCTCTCTCGTCTCAAGATTGTTGTTTATACGTATAGTATGCATTGCGCTTATGACTTTACTATTAGAAGGATTCAGCAAGCCTTAACGATAAGACTAGGAAGGAACTAAATAGCTTTCAATGAACCGAAAATCTCGCGGCTGAAGCGTTCGACGGAGGTCAAGGTTTATCATGATATATCATTACAGCCAGCATGATCACAACACCATCTTGAATTCGGGATTGCGATCGTCGTTGTACCCTGCGTATTGATCATACTTGCCGTTTCGTTTATCACGGTTGACTTTCGCGCAGTAAAGGACATTGAATAGGATCCTGCTAAAGTTAGAATCATACCAAGCAGCGGGAGTTTTTCACTCACATGAACCAAGCAAAGACGAGTAAGCCAAGGATAATAGTATGTCCCCGATGGAAATGTGGGCCATCCTTGCTAGGGTAGTTGAAAGCTGCCATATATTAGTCTCGAAAAGAAAAATGGATATGGACTTGGAAACATACTTGCAACAAACCCTCCGCAATTCGCAATGGCTAACTGCAGTGCTGACGTGGTGGCTCGTTTATAGTGACCCGCCGAATTATTCGACATCCACACCAATATACATGGAACACTAGCATACTGCCCTGTCGCCATGAGAAAGGTCATACCATATTGGACACGTGGGGAGTCAATATTTGCAATTACAGCATAGCCGATAATGGCAATGGGGAGTGTAAACAACATGACCACACCTCGAAGGTGTAGACGATCCGATATGATGGCCACGATGACTGGATTCGTCAGCATATGACGCTATTTTAAGGTTGCGGGTATCTTACCTGTAACGACGGCTGCCACTGCATACGGGATGACAGACCACAGCTGGACTTGATTGGCATCTTTGGCAAATCCAAGATTTTTGATGATGGTTGGTAGCTATAGAATCAGTGGTGGCTTGAACTTTCTGGGTGTGCAGAAACCTTACAAATAGACCAAATGAGTAAAGGCCAGATAGAATGGCGAAATATGCAAATGCAGAGAGCCATAATTGCAAACACAAAACTCCTCTTCTCACTTCTGACCACATGAAGGCTTGCTCCTCGGCAGCCAAGGTTCTGTTCGAATTAGCGCAGTCTTCTCAGGGAGTTTGGATACATACCCATCCACTCTGACGGGATTGTCCAACATCAATCTTTCCTGGCCAAATTCTCTCTCTTCCATTGTTAAGAAAGACGCCGACTCCAAGGAATTGGGAAGAACGAAGAAACTCAGCGCGCCGCATGCAAAGGTCTAAATTATTTAGTCACTGGATTTTGAGACAACGTGGCTGTATTTGCTTACAAGTAGGCCCTCAATGATAAAGATCCACCTCCAGCCCTCCAATCCTCCTCGAGGGGCAATCTCTGCAAGACCACGGGCAAGAAGGCCTGAAAGACAATGAAATTAGGACGCTATCCTTAGTCCGCAGATACCGAGTACTCACCTCCAAAAGCGCCTGACAAAGACGCAGCAGTATAGAACAGACCAATGCGGAGGGCCAAGTCTGTTCGCCTATAGAACGAAGATAGATACAGAACCTGCAAGAATTAGATCGATTTTCATATTTCCAGGTCTTTTAGGGCTACTCACCATACCCGGCAACAGTCCACCTTCGGCAATGCCCAAGAGAGCGCGTACAGCTACGAATCCGCCATAATTCTGTACAAAGCCCAAGCACATGGTGATAATTCCCCATACGACTGTCAGGAATGGCAGCCATAATTTCGGGGACGCTTTCTTCAGCACGAGATTACTCGGCAGCTCACTAAACCCATCAGTATATATTCATGTTCCCATCCGGCGGATTTAATCTGTAAACCTACCTGCAGATATAGAAGAGATAAAAGACCGTCAGTCCGATGTCGTATTGGTGGTCTGTAATGTTGAGGTCGGTTTCCAAGCCAATGATTTTGGCATTCCCAACGTTTGTACGATCGAGGAACGAGCAGAGGAAAAGCAGAGCGAGCATCGGGAGGATCCTGTTTATTCACATTAGCTACCGGTCTCTTGGAGCAATGTATCAGGAATATCGGAAAAGGGGCAGAGTACCGGAAATCCAGCTTCCACAGCAAACGACGGGTCAGCTTTTCCTGGTGCTCATAATCGCCAAATCGATCCAGAGGTCCCTGCTTGGTCTCCAGCTCCATGATCCCAGCTTTGGGGTCCATGATGATCTATTGGATTTTCCCAATGTTAGACGCACTGGATGCAAGGTGAAGAAAAAGGAGCACTGGTCTGACGGCTGTTATATCTCCGAGCGCGGGGTCCCTTCCCCCGCTTTTTCCCCGGACTCCGCACTGAGAGCTTGTTGTTTACTTTGCTCATATCTCACTCGGGCTCTACTTCTGAACTCCGAGATTGTGACAAAGGCATCTTGCTTGAATTACCGAAATTTCCCTTTGACTCGATCCCAAGTCCCCCGAATCCCACTCTGACGTCTCGTACTCCCAACCTGAGTAGGAGCCAAACTCAACGTATCTCCATTCTCCTTATCATCTTCCGCATTACTCGGCGCCGTCAATGTCTTCTCAGATTGGGCGTCGCTGTCTTTTTCTTTCGGATTGGCATGAGCTTCAAGTTTCGCCTGGGCTTCGCGCTGCTCGCGCTGCTTCCTCGCGTAGCCTCGGCGGGCGGCAGCGTCGATGTTGCTCTCGCCAATCATGGAGGTGCCGGCTGGACCGGGTGCTAACATGGTAATATCGATTCCTTCTGGGTCATTGGTTGCCCTAGAGTTGGTTTGGGGCCAGTTTGGGGCCGTTTGGGTTGCTCGCGGATATTAAGTAGAGAATGTCTTGGTTTCCAAGAAACGGGTACAGTGTATAGTGGACCGTAATGAATAGTTTTCTTAACCATGACTCGCGCTGCGATCCACCTTGGAACCCTGGAGTTTATGTACGTCTGGATCAGGTGCAGGATCGCAAGTCAGGGTCCACGATGACGTTACCGCAAGGCTGTGAGGTTCCACTCTCTCCACGGGCAACATGAGCTTTCTCTTCGGGTAAAAGGTTGTACTGATCCCCGTGATCGGGTTTAATCGGGCATTATCACACATGTATAGAATAAATCATGAGAAAAATATACAAAGACAATATTCTATATGCCAAAATCTGTGTTGGCAAAATCAAGCCAATCCCAGCAGAGCATATCGTCCACGGGCACGTCGGGAATCGACGCCCCAAAGGCACTGCCCGCCTGGTTGACAGCGTCGATAATCTGATCGTCCGACATGGCGGAGAATTGCATATGCTCGGTCCACAAATCCCCTGGTGGGAGAGCAGGCTGGGGAACTGGCAACGGTCGCTGATCCAGTGGGGGCGGAAGCAAGGGGTCATGATCCAGATTACTCGCAGGTGCATGAGGAATGGTGGGTGCGCGTCGGATGAGCTCGCGCAGGAAGCGCCCATACAACACAGAAGCCCCATTTCGATGACTGGGGGTGGCTCCGATTCGCTCCAAAACCCCGGCAGTTTCTTCAATCAGGGTCCGCACGCTGGGCGCCAAGCTGGATCGGCTGTCGCCAGGCGTAACGCTGAGACTAAGAGCAGAACATGCGGCAAAGGAGATCATGATGACGGTATTATTGGGCATGGACTTGAGGCGAGATTCACCTTGGATAGCGGCCCGGAGAACATTCAGGGCTGCTGAGAGACCAGCAGCCCGGAAGAACCGCCTGACTTCAAGAGGTGCAGTAGGATGGTTTATGACGCCTCCGTAGGTTGAAAGCTGAGTATGGGTCACTAGAATCTCAACATAAGGTGGGAGAGAACGTGCTGGGTTTATTAGCGGAGAGCTTTCAGCATGGGAGTATTGTGCTCACTTCCATCTTCGCTAATCGCCAACACCCATGTGTTGTACCAACGATCGTAGAAGTTCTCGATGGTAGATTTGATCCTGTCGTAATGTGAGCAACCTGATATATTATCCTAGTCTAGGGGGCGTACGATTGGGCAGCTTCGGATCCGGTGTCGACGATCCGATAGGTATCACAGCTAGATTTGACTTTTCTAAATAAAGCATCCTACTATGGTCAGTTGGTGGTCGAAATGTGTCTTCGTCGGACTTACAAGGTCTCTGCGCAGAACGGCCATGGAGTTCATCGGCCCATCTCGTCGGTCTGCAATATCCGAACGGTGCCATACATCGCAGTTCTCGAGAAGTGCCGTTGAAGGTACGGTGTAGCTTCTACCGCGGGCAAGACAAACACTGTAGCAGAATTAAATCATTGTAAGAAAGTAGGGAGTGATAGATCTCACCCTCGTTCAACGACAAACAACGCTATCCACGTTCTCTCCCGCCTTCGCAGTAGTCGACGCCCCCATTCGGAATTGGGGTCAACGTCATCAAATCCATCCATGTGCAATGCTCGCTTCGCATCAATGCAGTCAGCTCGGGCCAGTCGGCTCACAAGGTCGCGATCAAAGCTAGATGATGGCGTAACGATCTTATTCAATGATAGATCCAACGCCACGGTCAACGCCATAGCAATATACGAGCATGTATCATCGTCACCCAGTCGCTCTTCAGGTGCCATCCAAGGCACATTCACCATGAATGCGAGAACAATCTCCACAGACCTATGGCGCTGCGCCATCACCTGCTTGGCGAGGCATTTGCAATGCCTCCCTAGTCGCTTTGATAAAGCCGCGGCAGATGGTAAGAACAGTGCCGCAGCGGCCAGGATGGAAGTAAATAAGAAAGCCGATTGCGCCCGTACAAATGATGCAGTGTGCACCAAGGGATCTAGTCCCCATCGCGTATGAGCAAGATGTTGGTAAAAGCTGAAAGGAATGTTAGATGCATTCGTGTTAAAAGTGCAAGAAGAACCTACAAAGAAAATAAAGACTCAGATTCGTCAAAAGTAACCAACCCAAGATCAACTGGGTCCAGCTCCGGCCCAACATCCAAGTTGGCCCGCACAGGGACGAAGAATGATTTCGCTCCAAATTCCGCAGAACCGATGTCCTGTGGCAGCGTCGGCGCCGCTAGTAATGGTGGTTGCGGGGACTTCAGTTCTTGACGCAGCCCTGTGGGCGAGAGCTGCAGATCCGAAGCCCGTGCAAGTAGCTGCAACGGATTCTCCGCGTCATCGAGAGCCAAGCTCTCGTCTACATGAGTGTCGTGCGGAGACGGAAGGCTCCGCGTTCGCTCTGATCCTTCTGCGAAGCTGTCCGACTCAGTAGTCAGTTGGCGCTGGACCCGGCTGAGTAGGTCCTGCAAGTCCGATATAGCTTTATGAGCATCATCGGGACCTGGAGCATCAGGCTTGGGCCGCTTGATGGCTTGTTCAATCTGGTGGATGGCTTTCTCCAACCCCTTGCGTTTACTGTCGAGGGGTCATCAGCATCATCGTCCGACGGTAATTAGGGGTCCAACTCACTTCTTTACACCTTTCTGGCGGCCGACGTGGTGACTGGGCACGATACACTCGACATCGCTTTGTCTGCATTTCTCACAGCGCTCATGGCCCTCCGGTCGGTTGCAGCGGATCTTGCTACGCCGGCAGTTCAAACATGCGGGCTGCTTTCCATATTGGCCAGGAGTGGGTCGTACCGACTCAGCCTCCATGAGGATTTTGCCTCCAAATGGCAGGAGTATGTGGAAGCATACATGCGCGTCCCCTGTGAATTAGGCTTTGGTATTCGGAAATTACGGGTGGAGTCGGGCAGAGTTTTGGCTTATGTAACGCTAATCTGATTCCACTTCAACGAGCCCAGCCGGGCTAGCTCAATCGGTAGAGCGTGAGACTCTTAATCTCAAGGTTGCGGGTTCGACCCCCGCGTTCGGTTTATCTTTTTTTTTTTTTTTTTTCTTCTCATTCCATTTCCTGCCTTCTATAAGATTAATCAACCAACTTGAAATTAGGGGGGTGTTTTTCCAAATATTCATGTTATCTTTGCTGATCTAGCATGTCCAGCAACGGACCAAGGTAAAGACTGCGCAGTGTTTGGCCCTTCAACAGTGTCGAAGGTGTATGATCGACGCGAACATCATCACCATCTAACCAGATATCCGCTTCCACACTACTGCATCAGGCCATCAGAGCGGAGTATAAGGGAACAGGGCGCCAGTAGTCGTTGTGCGAGTGACAGGGAACCGGATTAATGCCGTGGGTAAACCAGCTTGAGAAGAGAGAGGGTCGATGACGGGATGAGGACCACATCACGGCCTTCTGATAAACAAGAGAGGATACTATCCCATGCAATCGAGACAATTGTTGCACAGTACTGCATTAAGTTAGTGAAATCCGCCTTTCTCAATAGGCTGTGAAGAGAGGAACAAACATCATCCCGAGCAACATATAGAACGGCCACCGCATGATGCGACAAACCATCGTCCACCTCGACCTTGGCGGCTCGTCACATTCCGAGGATTCCCACTCAGGAAGTGGCGAAGAATCAATGCGAGAGTAGTTCATGGATGATTGATTCCCAAGCTCAACAGCCTCGTGCCCAGGGGCTATAAGGAACTCATTCTCTGGAATGGAAGGTAGCGGAACCACTCTTGATGAGTACGGAATATATGTAGAACGGCGGGCCATGATGACAAAATGCCAAGCGTTACGAAAGCTTGATCAACATAGGCTTCAGCCGATCGGGCGATCTTTTAGATTATATGCATAATGTGAAATTGTATTGATTCGCGACGATGGTTATTTGGAGTAATAGTGAAGAAGGGTTAAGCGATGAAATTAAAGGGTCTGCCTAACATAATGCGTCGGAAGGATGTTACTTCCGAGTCTCCGTTTATCCGACAATGACGCGGATTCTCGGAGTTAATGTTCATAGCAGGTTAATGTCCATAGTTTATATAATTAATGCCATTTGCATTGATATTCTAGTGCAGAAACCACAGGTTTCATATAAAATAAGAGTCCAACTTGCATCGCGTATTTCCAATTGCTATATTCAGTCGAGAAATCTTGAGAATCTACATTTTGTCACGTCCAGGTCGAGGAATTGAGTGACCAGTACAGTCAACCTACTGAGTCTCCTCGTCATTCTCCTGCGCAGCTCGCTTGCGCTGTTCGGCTTCCTTAGGAGCAAAGGTGAAAAGCATGCCGAGATCGTAAACAACCTTCAAGCAACCAGCCAACATGAACGAGACGCCGAACATATTGTTCCGGGACAAGATACCCGTGATGAGAGGACCGAGACTCTGGGTGGTGGTTTTGACCACATTGACCGCGCCCATGATGGCTGTCCGCTTATCAGATGGCAAGGCCGCGGCGAGGAATGCAGCCCGCGGGGCGACGTCCATGCTTTGGGAACAGGCCCGCAAAACAAGGAAAGTAAGTGCGAGCGGGAGGTTGTTGGGCACGGAGATAAGGGCGAGACAGATGGCCGATGGCATGTGAGTGAAGACCATAGTCTAGGATTGTTAGCCAGCACACATTCAGAAGTTGGGACGAAAGCCTACCTTGACATTTCCAATGCGCCTGGCAATCGATGTTGCGACCAGCATAGAGGCCGCAGCGATACTGCTAGTGAAAAAGAAGATAGTGCCCAGCTCACCCTCGGGCAGGTTGAACTTTTGGTGGAAGAAGTATGTCATCCATGACCTGATGGGTTAGCAAAAGACACGTTTCAGCGGAGAAAGAAAACCTACAGTGATGCCAATCCAGAGGCAAAAGCGTCCAATCCGAACAGAATGAACAGTCGAATGACCAAGGACCACAGATCTCCCTCAACAGTGGACCAAAGCGACTTCTTCGGAGTCTCTTGCTCTGTAGAGTTGGAATTGGCCAAGAGCGGACGGGTCTCCCCATTCTGCTCTTGCTCCGGCGCTTCTTCCACTTCAAGCTCAACTTTGCGAGTCAGGCCCAGAGTCAGAATAAACTTGAGCACACCGACACCGGCATAGATAAAGAAGATCATCTGGCAAGAGGGAATAAATTCCCACCCATGCAGAGACTGCAGCGAACTAATAATCCATCCGCAGATAAGCTGACCGAGTGCAGTGCCAGCGGTGCCGACCAGCGAATACCAGGCGTAAATATCGCTTAGGTTCTCACGCGCCGTAAGATGCGCCAAAGTCGATTCCTCCACAGCACGGAAGGGACCAATTTCATTTCCACTGCGAAAAAGTCAATATCCGCGACCCTGGCGCGTGGAACAGCACATACCTGGGACTAATAACACCAAAGACAGCAGCAGCCAACAGAATCCAATAGTTCCCAGTCATCGCAAAAACAAGACCACTACCAGCCATCAACAGCGATCCCAGCGCAAGCACAGCCTTGCGACCCATCGCATCGGCGAAAAGAGTCAAGAAGAAACTGATCACGACATCTCCGACCAGGGTGAGTGTCATAAAAAGACCGATCCGATCATCGGGGATGCCAATGGCGGATAGATACGACGCGAGAATTAGAGTCGAGCCGCCGTATGCGAATAATCGGACAAAGCGCTGAGCGCAGAGGAACTTGACGTCACGGGGCGAACGCCACAATGTGAGGAGACCCAGTTCATTAAGAGTGTTGGTAATGACGCGCCCAGCGCGTGACTGGGTAGGTTCCGCCATGGAGAAGGTTGATGAAGGAAGAAGGAAGCAGATACGTACTCATAGACAAACCCCTGTTTAAGTCCGAGCGGGACGTAGTTTTGCCGTGCTTGCGTCAGAACGTTAGTCTAGTGGAGCCTCTAGGCTGCAATCATTAATTGGACGAGAAGCTCATAGGAAATCCCTCAATTCCATTCATGCCCGAATAACTTCCTGAATTACATATATACATTGTAATACAGATTACTCCGTCTTTGGTGGCCATTTCACTCGTCGTTCTGCCCGAACATATAGATTGTTTGGTCGAATCAACTGGAACATCGGATCATACTCGATCGGCCCGTCGTTCTCGCGGATAAACTTGTACCGATAAACAAGCTTCGGTAAGAAAACCTTGACTTCTTGCAACGCAAAGTTGAATCCGATACACATGCGCGGCCCAGCAGCGAACGGAATGTAAGCCGCCTTGTGACGGTTCTTGACCTCGTCGCGATCCCAGCGATCGGGATCAAATCGTGCAGGATTATCCCAGACCGCGGGGTTATTGTGGATATGGTGCAAGGCGGGGATGACAATAGAGTCTTGGGGAAGTTTGTATCCGCCTGGGAGAATCATGTCAACCTTCGCCGTGCGAGCGGGTTGGTAGGAGGGATTGTGGCGACGCTGAGTCTCCTTGATGAACTTGTCCATGAATGTAAGTTGGTCGGTGAGATCGGCTGTGATCTGGGTGTCGGCGTTGATATCGTGGTCGATCAGTTCTTGGAGCAAGCGATCTTGCATACCGTCGTAGTTGACTAGTGAATAGATCAACCAGGATAGTAGTGAGCTGGTGGTGGTGAATCCAGCGCCGGTGGCCACGACGAGCGCTTGCACCAAGCTAGTTTTGGGCAATTTCTCTCCCTTGTTATCAGTGGCACGAACAGCGTAGTCTATTATGATGAGCTTTGTTTTTGCTTAAGAGTAGGAGGGTTACTCACCGACCATGTTGGACGCCTTTAAAGCTGCATCCTGGAGAGGAAGGTCCTCGACACCTCCACGTGATGCGTTCGCGATAGACTCATCGACCATCTCAAAAATCCGTTCTCGTGCGTTGCGCAGTTTCTGCGGATCTCCAAATGGCAATTTGCCGTACCAGTCTCCCCACGCCGCTACCTTCTTGTTCAGCGTTAGTGATTCCGCGATGCGGTACACAAGCTCGTGAGGCGGAGCGGTTGGAGATGTAAAGTGGTTGAAGTCAATTCCCAGAACCAGTTTACCCACGGCTTGGGCACCGAGCTTCAACATATACTGGTAAACGTTCCATGCCTCCCCTTGCTCGTCGAAGTGATCAAACACCGAGAAAGCATCTTCAACGGTCTGCTGCATGGTTGGGGCATAGTGACGGACGGCCTTGGGACCCAGAGCCGGGGGAAGGAACTTGTGAGCGGCACGCCACTCTGGAGTATCAGTGTCTCCTAAGAAGACACCGGCCTCCTGGTTCTTGATCGGGAATAAGGGGTGTGATTCGTTGATCTTCTTGGTGAAGAAGTCGGACTCGGAAAAGACAATCTGAGACAGTTGAGGATCGTTGGTGTGGTAGATCGTACGACCCATGTTGGTGGTTTTGAAAATGGGGCCATATTGATCAAATAGACGCTGGTGGTTTCCTAAGTGATCAGGATAGACTTCGAAGAAGTTGCCCACAAATGGAAGACCCTTGGGACCAGGAATCTCTCGCACAGCCTTGCCATCGATGGCGATAGCGATAGGCACTTCACTCGAGAGAATCTCCGATGGCGTGGAAAGCTCTGCATCTTCTGTCTGGAAGGAGATCCCTATTAGTTTTGTTAGCGTAGAAAAGGTTGTTGTAACGGTAGAACATACCACTAGGCTCAACAATGGCAAACTGGCCTGCAATCCAGAGTTGAACCCCAGCATAATCGAGTGTTGATTCCAACTCGACATTACGAGCGGAGGCACTGGGCTCACCCAGTAAGTAGAACTGTTTCACCGACATCTTTGGGCAAATATGTCTATGTCAAGGAAAGATTCGACGGAGCCACTATATTTATAAAAACATAGCATAATTCCCGCATGAAATGGAGCTGCCATTTTGAGCCCTGGTGGACTCCACCTATTCCTTGATCAAAATGAAAAAAGAAAGGGGAATAGCATAATTCTAGATTTTCATAACTTTGACGCAAAACTAGACGTCGTAGCCTGGTTGCCTGCCTCGGTACTTTCTGTGTTTTAGATCGTGGTTCCACTATTATGATCAAATCAAGCCATGATCGTCGACCAGACCCGCTTCGAATGGCGTCTCCGATGAAGAAAGTCTACGCTTTCCCCTAAATGGATCATAATAGAAGAGTCTTTCGGGATTGAAGTGGATTCGGTATCGGGTTCTCGAAGTCGTTGGGGCACCGATGCCGTCTTGCCGATTTTATTTCGGCTTCTATTTCCCATTCCGAGGCATAACGCATTTTGTTAGATTGGTCGTTTTATGCATTGCGGCATTTCTCTCACATAATTATCTGGTATTCAGGAGGAATTCAGGTCCAGTTTCTTCCATTCATCGTTTTCACTGTTCACATTTCATCATGGCTACAGAGACAGAGCCCAAGGCCCAATGGCCAGTCGAGACTGAGCTACCAGAATATACGCTGAAGGATGTTGCAGCGCATAATACCAAGAGTGACACATGGATTGTTATCCACGGACAAGGTACATGGCTCTTCAATGTTAGGATTGTGACCGCACTAATGTTTGTTAGTCTTTGATATCACTGAGTACCTGCAAGATCACCCAGGCGGTGCAGAGGTGTTGATCGAGACAGCTGGCACAGATGCTACCGCAGCTTACGAGGATGTTGGTCATTCAGAGGATGCGCGTGAAATCATGCAGCCCTACCTCGTGGGTGTACTCAAAGATGCCCAGCAGTATGTTCGACCACAGGCCGTTCGAGTGGTATCACAGAAGGAGGAAGTGAAGAAGTCCTCCAGAAGGCCTGTAGGACTCGTCACCGGCGCTTTGGCCGTGATACTCCCAGTCCTTTATGTCTGCAGTCGGGGAAAGCTTCATTTGCACATGGGCGCCCTCTCCCAGCTGCTCCCTCATCAATTGAAGAGTTTCCGTCTTCCCCGGGGTGGGTTTGTGAATGGATTCCTTGCCGCAAGCACAATCAGTGGAGCGATCGGGGTTTTGGTCGCGAAACAAGCCAGCCGATTCACCAAGATTGATTCTGGTTTCATGCGCTACCCACCGCGCATGAAGGCCAAGAAGGTGATTCGCGCGAATCCCCACTTGACCCGCGGATTCCTCGAACCGCAACAATACCAGAGTCTCCCTCTCGTGCAAAAGGACCAGCTGTCTGCCAATGTCTATCGCTTTGTGTTCGCGCTACCCAATGCCAATGGTGTTCTTGGTCTGCCCATCGGACAACATGTCGCCATCAAGGCCGTAGTCGACGGTAACTCAGTGACACGCTCATACACCCCAACCTCAAACAACCTCGACCGCGGCCGGGTCGAGCTAGTCGTGAAATGCTACCCGGAAGGTCTCCTGAGTGGTCGATACCTCGCCGGACTATCGGTGGGCGACGAAGTGGAGTTCCGTGGACCCAAGGGAGCCATGCGCTACCACAACGGACTCTGCCGCAAGATAGGCATGGTGGCTGGTGGCACTGGAATTACACCCATGTACCAAGTGATCCGCGCGATCTGTGAAAATGATACCGACACGACGGAGGTTAGCTTGATCTACGCAAACCGTAGCGAAGCCGATATTCTGCTCCGCGAGGAGCTGGAGACATTCGCCCGTCGATACCCCCAGAACCTCAAGATCTGGTACATGGTAGACACGGCAACAGAAGGCTGGGCATACGGAACGGGACATGTGGACCGCGATGTCCTCGAAAAGCACCTCCCAGCGCAATCGCCCGACACCAAGATATTCCTATGTGGGCCTCCAGGCATGGTCACGGCGACCAAGAAAAACTTGGCCGGACTCGGATTCACCAAGCCAGGACCGGTATCCAAGATGAGCGACGAGATTTTTTGTTTCTAGAGCCGAGGTAGAAGTTCAAAACCCAATAATTTTAATTATTGTTCATTTAGTGTTGGTCTTAGCTCTTTGATCAGTGGAGTCAAATTTCGAAATTCGACAAATCAAATTCGAGGGAAGTTCATCATGCCCGGACGTCATTCTAGAAAGCGTTAACGCGTCCGATACCCAACAAAAAGTGAAGAAATGTAAACAGACCCGTCGAGCCGCACCCGAGTTCTCCACTTGAGCCCGAGACTTTGCTAGCTTCGGGCCGAATGTTTTGCGATAACGATGAACCGAGGCAAGTTTGGCCTACGCAGTTTTAAAGGCGTTGGACACATCAATGTGGGTCTCTGAGAATGTAGGGAAGTGGTCAATTGAGCGGAAGTTATGCGAAGAGTACAAGGTACCCCCTATCAGACTCGAGTATTCACAGCCTATTGTAGAAACAGATTGATTGTACAAGGTAAATCAATTGAAGATCAGGCAGATTTTGTCATTCTCGATGGCCTTGGGCCGTCTGAAGCTTGATAACTTAGAGCGTACGTAAGGAAATATTGGGAGTTGGAGGTTGGGCTGCACGCTATCCTGCGTATCTCTCTGAGCCGCCGCAGTATTAGATTAATGAGAAGCTGAGTTGCTATTGAGGCTATGTAATACTAGTCATGACTGTCGCATTATTCCGTGGTACACAGCACACATGCAGTGCGGCGATAAACTCTCTCAGACCTGCGGCTTTCAGCTCTTCGCTAATGAAAGTAGGAGATGCACTTGCTGCTGCGATGAACGACTTTCGATGATGTAGTGGCCGCCATTGATGATGCAGCTGTGACTGCCTTGCTTGTAGGTGTTCGTTGCGACTGTTAACAGCGGAGCACTTGTCGGCAATGTCGCGTGTCTAGCGACCTTAGGGTTCTGGCTCCGCAGCTCATCAATCCTGTCAGCCAGTCTTTTGATGGTAACGGGCAACGATTTGAGGCGCTTCTGCACTAGGAATGAATTGGTAAAGTACCCACCGATGTCGCCTTCTTTTTCAGTCGCCAGTGGTCCATTCGTCAATCAGACCCCCCCTGTTCGTTCTGGCGGAAGACCAAGGTCATGGGCTAGGGGATCTAGGTACATTAGCAATCGTTCTGATCAATGTCTAGGGTTCGTAAAAATACTCGGCATAAATCACATGAAACGTTTCGTATTCCAGCCGCTTGGTCGAGACTCAGATATAGCGATATTGGAGACCACCCGCGTTCCTCACCGTTGAGAAAATGATGAAAGAATGCCGAATTAACTTAAAGGTTCATCAATCAATTGCACACGAAGCCCTGGAGGTGGCAGGGGAACTTTGGGCTTATGCGGCCCGGTGTTCAACATTGCAGTGATCATTCCTGCCAGCAGACACTGCTTGTTTTTCCGAAGTTCGTTCCATCTGCGATGATATCAGATAATGATACTCCGTAAGCTTATCCTTTAGATCATCAACCATCGGATAGAGTGAGGAGTGAGCCATGAGACCGTTGGACCGTTACTAGATCTAGCACAATAAGAGGTAAAGGTGAAAGGCAAGAGAAATAAAAAGGCAAAGAAAGGAAAGAAGGCAAGGAAAGTTAAGAAAGTGAGAAAGCAAGAAGGAATAAAGTTCAGAATCAAGTCATTTAGTTCTATATCTAATAAAGTCTCGGGAGCATGAGGAGAATATCTGTAGCTTCAAAATGTGTATTGAGGATCTAGTCATTCGAGTCACCCATAATTAAACCAGGATGAAGACCCTCAAAGTGGGCACAGAGAGGTGATAAAATACAATTGGGTAGAGAAGAAGAAGATCAGAATTTGATTAGGTAAATGGAGGTATAAGCTAACAAACTTGGCTTTCTTCGTCAATTCTTAAGGCAGAAGTGCCCCATTGGCTAAATGTAGAAATAACACTGCAACCACAGATGATGCGGTCGCTGTTGGTCAGTCACTCTCAAAGACTAACGATGTCAGCTAATCTCATATCTCACAGCCGCATGCCTTAATGTCACGGAGCCCTGGTCTACCGGGATCGGCGGTGACATGTTCTGTCTCCGAAGCGTTGAATGGGTCTGGAAGAGGGCCGGCTAGATTACCCTGCAGAAAGTTCGACGGAAACTGGGCATGCTTGATAATCAGCCCGGTGGCATTCCACTCACAAGTGTGTATGCTGTCACGGTTCCAGGGGCAGCAGCAGCTGGATTGATACCGTGGAGAGATTTGGGAGCGGGACACTATCGATGAAAGAAATCTTGGGACCTGCGATAGAGCTGGCTGAGAAGGGATTTCCCGTGTCGGAGATTTCTGCATAGGGTACTGCTTGGACAAGGCATATGGGATAGATGGGCTGACTGGGTTCTTGCTCAACAGTGGAAAGCGAATGAACGATCCCTCCGAGCATCATCATCCAATTTTAGAGAGATGCTCAAATATGACTCGAACGCAGCGGATGGGGTCAGGACACCCCATACAGGAGAGATCATGAAGAATCTGACCCTCGCGAAAACATTCCACCAGTTAGCGACTGATGGCAAGGATGGCTTTTACTCCGGCCGGGTTGCAAAAGCGATTGCCCAAGTCATGCAAGACCTTGGGCCTATTTGTCAGAGGCCGATCTGAAGTATCACGCATAAAGTGCCAGTGACGCGGTGGAACCGATGTCCCTGCGCTTTACACGGAGAAATTCTCAGAGCGTCGATATTTGGGAACATCCGCCAAACGGCCAGAATTATAGCACTCATGGCCCTTGGGATAATCCAAGAGCTCGAGCGAACAGGGCCATATATGGAATACCCCCGCACAACTCAGCAGAGTATCTACACCTGCTCATAGAAGTATTGCGGATCGCCTTCGCTGACGGTACCTGGTGGATATCCAACCCAGATATCAACACCACACCGAATCTGCTCTCGCCTTCGTATCTCGCAGAGCGCGCACTGTTATACAATCCCAACCGCGCATCTAGTGTCCTCGATCATGGTAGTCCGGCCCTCCGATCAAGTGACACAGTATATTTCGCCGTGACAGATGCCAGCGGGAACGCCGCATCGGTCGTGAACGGCAATTACCACGGTTTCGGAAGTGGAATTATCCCTGCAGATTGTGGATTCACACTTCAGAGCCGGGGTGCCAACTTCTCACTTGAACCGGGGCATCCTAATGCACTGGAGCCTGGGAAACGACCATATCACACTATTATCCCGGCGATGGCGACGAACCCGGATGGGTCGTTTCACTCAGCATTTGGCGTGATAGGTGGATTTATGCAACCCCAGGGTCATGTTCAGGCGTTAATGAACATGCTGGTGTTTGGGATGGGTCCACAGGAAGCTTTAGATGCGCCTCGGGTGTGTCTTGGAGTTGAGAGCTCGGGTGGGTCAGAGGGTTGGAGCGTCGATGTTG
This sequence comes from Penicillium sp. IBT 16267x, assembly GCA_028828865.1. Classification (NCBI taxonomy): domain Eukaryota; kingdom Fungi; phylum Ascomycota; class Eurotiomycetes; order Eurotiales; family Aspergillaceae; genus Penicillium; species Penicillium sp. IBT 16267x. Next base: position 2,918,294 of record JAQJZQ010000001.1, read on the forward strand.
AGGAAGGTATAAGCTCCGAGTCAATCGATGCGTTGGCGAAGCGAGGATATCGAATCAAGGTTAGAACGGGTTGGCAGCGGGATTTGTTTGGCAGAGGGCAGACTATTCGCAGTAGGATGGAGGATGGTCAGAGGGTGTATAGTGCGGGGAGTGATCCGAGGGGTGATGGCATGGCAGTTCCGGTTTAAGTGGAGTCTTCGGAATTCATCGATGCAGAAAAATAGTGATCTTACTGCCTCAGGGGACACCAGTTGCGATCAAGAGAACAAAGATAAAAAAGCTGAAACTAGCTGAGCGCTCATGACTCCAGCCTTCGTCACCCTGCGGCGCGAACTTGAAGCACTAGGTTTCAGATTCACATAGGCGGATCCCATGGCTTCGAGGTTGCCTACAAAGACACAGGAAACAATCAATCGCATCTAATAGGTTGTCCAGTTATAAGAGACCGCTCAATTCTTGCGTCCCCGCTAAGACCGAAAAGGCAACTCTAGTGGGGACTCGCAACGTATGCAATGATGCGGTCATGTCCGCCACATGGCCACCACATGTTTGAAGTAGAGCCTGGCCCCAGAAGAATTACATGAACATGGAACGATACTGATGGTTTCTTGGATAATCTTTTTTTGGATTCAGATTGGTGTTGGCAAAGGTATTGGTAAAAAGAGATGAGACATCATCAAGAAAAGAAAGGGCCAGCCTCGATCTCTTAGGTACATCAAGAGAAAGAAAGAAAACCAAACCAACTGAAGGCTTCGAGCCCAGAAAGAGCCACAATTCATCAAGCGAAAGTCATAAGTATATATCTAAGATGGACAATGGCAAAGATTTTGACAGGTCCTCGAGCTTATCCGCTGAAGTCAATAATGACAGCCAGACGAACAGGGCCGGAAGCGATGTTGCCACCAATACCACCGACATCGGTCTGAGCGCTGGTGTAGGCGTTGTTAACGGTACCAGCACCAGGGGTGATCGAAGAGCAAGTGCCGCTCAGAACATCACAGATCTGCATACCCTGAACGGCCAGACCGGCGTTCTGAGCCTGAATAGCGGAGACATCGAAACCAGACCAGCCATTGTTGCTAGTGGAGCCGAAATCAAACTCACCCCAGGTGGAGGCGTAGGCACCCATGTTGCTAGTGGGGATAGAGGAGCCCGGGGCGGCGGCCCAGCCACCCTGGGAATCGGTATCGAAAGCAAAGTAGACTGTTTCACCAGCCGAAAGAGTGAAAGACTGGGAAGCTTTACCGTACCAGCCGTCCATGGTGCCATCGGAGCTATACTTGTTCCAGATCACAACGGTCCATTGATCGGTGTTGGAGCCCGTGAACTGGACGACGTACTCGTAGGAGCTGGCGTCGGCGGCGGAGACCTGAATGATGTTGCTACCGTAGGGGTTGCCGACGTTACCCTTGTAGACATCGCCACCGCCAGAAGAGCTGGTGCTAGAGCCGAAGCCGGAGGTAGAGTAGCTGCCGGTAGAGGGGACGGCGGACCAAGCGGAAGAAGCGGCGCCGGTGGTGGCGGTAGCCTGGCGACGGGCGTTACCCTGAGGAAGGGCAAGGGCACCGGTGGTAAGAGCTGCCAGCAGCATAAGAGACTTGGAGAAGTACATTTTGAAAATGATTGACTGGAAGGACAGTAAAAAAAGGAATGACAAGAAGATAAAACTTCTCAAGGATTCTGAAAAAGAACGTGGAAGAGAGTGTGATTGAGAGAATGTGGTGTGGAATCCAACATCGGACAGAAGGGATCAAACGCCAGATATAAATACCTTTTGTGCTTGAAAAAAAGAATCTTTGCCATTCCCCGCCACGGTTGCCTCTGGAACATGGTTATCCAGTCACAGGCCAACGTACCTGGTACCTGAAGGAGTCACCCATGGGAATGTGCGCCAGAGCTAAGCATACGTAAAGGTGCTGTGCATGGGAACAGTGGAGAAGAACGAATATGCAAGGTCTGGAAGTTCCAGAAGGGCCGGCGCCTTGGGTTGACATGTGGCTAGGAGAGGCAGGTGGAGCCCAGAGGTCAGAAGAAGGGACTCGATTGGCGCTAAAATCGGGCGTAGACCCATCCGCGGTTCGCCTCGAAGTGTTCAACGGTGGAGAAGCATGATTGGTCCTAATGAACTGTAGTCGCAAATGCTGGGCAAATGGGACGTGTCACGATACAAAATTTATTAAGCGTCGAGGCCTGTGTTTTCCGTTCGAGTGGGGCGGGGAGCAACCAGGGAACCACGGAGTCCTGGGATTGGAGATGTATACCGAAGGGAAATAATAGCCCTGTAACTCGAATTGTGGATGAATCCGCTTTCCAAGACATTGTGTGTTCCCATGCTTAAAATTCAGTCTTCAAGCACGGGGTTGGTGTATCTTAGTTTTGTGTCAGGTCACAGGCCACTTTATCCATAAGGCGCCGGAATCTGGGGGGAATTGGCTGATAGTAGGGGTGGATTGGGAATTGAACTGTGTCTAAGGCATACACCTCATTGTGGACATAGCCTTAAAGTTTTTCAACAAAAATGGAGATCTGGCAATGGCTCAGGTGTCCTGCTGTATAGGGAATTAGCGCAGTGGGCCTCCATCGGCAATGGAGTACGGTGGATATCCGGAGGTTCTCCGTCCACTTTTCACTAGCGTTGGTGATCGTCAATTGAATGATCGTCAATTGAACCGGGGTACTAAGTGCTATCTCACGTACGCCTGTCTTGGAGCATCTCTCTATAACTGTACTTCTAAGTCGTGTGTTGCTGTTAGATTCCCCAAATAGAACTCCATAATTAGAAAATTGGAAATCAGAAAAGCTGCAGCTCAGGATTACGTGGGTTGAGTTTGAAAGTTCTATGGATCCATCCTTTATGGTTCAGGGCAAGAAAAGAAAGCAGTATGATTGGTTGGCTTGTTTGCTTAGTGGAGCAACCAATTACAAACCGACCCAATCATGCTGCTTTAATATTGTCTTGGCAAACACAGGGCTTAACCCTGCACCAATCACCATTGACCCCTGACGACCCAATTTTTCAAATGCTCAATTTCCATTAGAGCCATGGATAATGAAATTGTGCCTGAATTCATTTTCTGTTTGTGCTCATCCACGCTCGCGTAAACGTGGCTTGCTGATACTTTAGGTACTCACACGTGGAATGCTTCAACCGCGCAGGCATGAAACCGGGCATAAATTGCCGACAATGATACCGTCAGGATATCGCACTGCTTGACGAAAATCGGGGTTAAAGATTCTTAGCGAACGCCCCAGGACCACTTGCGGAGCCAAGGGCTTTTTTAGCAGATTTTTGTCCTTGGCAAAGAGGGTCAGGGTTGCGAAACCGTTACGAAAAGCCCACTTCTGTGACCCTTTTGACCCTTTCGACCCCTTTTTAACGTGGACCCACTTCTCTCGGAGTGGGAGATGGAAACTGTTCGGACTCCACCTTTGTTCCACTGAGGGGTAACGGCCAGACTCAATAAGAAATCTTCGGTCTAGAGTTGATCACTGAGGTCTGGACTTTCAGGGAGTCACGAGGCACACGACTGCAGTTCGCTGACATGTGGGACTTGTTTATGTCATCTAGCGTTGACCGAATCTCAGCTCCGTAACTATCGCGGTACGAAGCCGCACATCATGTGAGCCGCACCCGGTAGACATGTCACGTGGAAAGCACCAAGACCACCAGATACTTGTAAACATAAACACCGTGTCCGTGAAGGTTTTTAAGATGCTAGGCATGACATGGGATAGTGAAGCTATGTTGAGCTCAGGATTGCCGGAACAGGGTAACCTTGATACTTGGATAGATACCGAGTCTTCTCTCCATCACGGGCCGATGCATTCCATATTAATAGCAAATCATTAAACCTATGCCGTACCTCCAACCTAAACACGATATTCAACCTGCGTAGTAATAGCCTTCTCGCCGTCAAAGTGGCTCGACTCCGTCGCTTGTCCAGTAATCTGTTGAATCTTCTCACTCGCAGCCGCACCGCCAAGAACAGCATTATCACCATCGAACTTCTTGACAATCTCCTCCAGTGGAATCTCCTTCGTCTCAATGTAGTATTTCCAGACCACAAAGATCTCAAACAACAAGAACGCACAGTAGATAATGTAGTATTTCCAATGAATGCTGTCCAGAGCGATCGGGTTGACGTACTGGTTGAACCAAAGACTGAGGTCAACGCAGAAGAACATGAGAGTCAGGCCCTTAGCACGGAGACGGTAGGGCAGAATCTCGGAGGAGTAGGAGACAAGCATGCCGCTGAACCCGATGTTGTAGGAGATATAGTAGAGAAAGATGAAGACCACGACTGTGCGGGCTGCGTTATCGTTGGTACTCGTAGTATCCGCGTTGAAACGAGCGAGAGCAATAGTAGTCGAGATAAAGCACAGGAGCATGCTGATGCTGGAAGTGAGGAAGAGCTTGCGACGACCGAAGTAGTCAACGAAGAAGCAGATGCCTGTTGCAGATACGACGTTGACGGCGCTGAGAATGAGGTTGATGGTGAGTTGAGTGTTGCTGTTTGTGATTCCGATCATGTCCAGAACCTAGGATTGTCAGTTTCGTTTCATGTCACTGACTTCCGAATCAACCAAGGGTCATGCATACCGTAGGCAGGAAATAGGACACGATTCCATTTCCAGACCACTGGGAGAAGAAACCAATTGAAATGAGAATAATCGAGCGGTGTCGATTGCCTGCAGTAGACCAGAACTCCGACCAGCTGTTCTTCTCGAGCTCCTTCTCCAGCGCGATGGTCTGTTGGATCTGATCAAACTCCACATTGACCAATGCATCATCTTCATCGCCCTGAGCGTGAACGTAGGCGAGCACTTGCTTAGCCTCTGCAAGCTTTCCCTTTGAAATGAGCCAACGAGGAGACTCAGGCACAGTCCTGATCTATAATTAGCCCGAGGCCATTGGTTTGAATAGAGGAGGGGCTAGCTTACCAGATAAACACTAGCTGGCAAATGGAGGGGATACCCTGGAGAAGACACGGTACACGCCAGGACCATTCACTTCCGATGATGTGATTTGTTCCTAGAAGTCCTCGTGAGAAAGTGGAAGCGTCATTGTGATCAGAAAACATACCCAAAGCGACGCATGCGCCAATCAAGCTTCCCACATACCACAGGGAGTTATAAATGGAACTATAGACAGCGCGGTGCTGGGGGTGAACCAACTCGGTCACGAGCAAAGGGGAGCATTCCTGCAGCGGTGAGCAATTGCGATAGAGGCAAGGAAAAGATTGAACCGACCTGCGCAATTCCCAGACCGAATCCGAGGACAATGCGACCGACCACGAACAAGGCAACATGGTAGCCAATCGAAACCATCGCAACTCCAAATAGCATAATTATGCATCCAACAACGACTCCAGCCCGGCGACCTAATATATCTGCAATATATGGCACCACAGGAATGGAAAGCATCGATCCGATGGACATAGAAGCCGCGAGAAGTCCGAGAGTAGCGCCGCGAGGGTGATTGTAGGCTGAAAACAAGAATTAGGAAGGACCTGGTTAGCTCGGACAGAACACCCACATTCATTCCAGGACTCCATGGCTTCCAGTCCATTCATCAATGAACCATCGTATCCTTGAATTTACTGTCAGCGGGAATGTCTTCACAGACTGGTACGGGCAGCTCACCATTAGTAGCGGACGTGATCATCGCCGCCCACAGAGTTAGATAGACGAAACGCATTCCCTTCATCTTATACCAAGTGACCTTTGGCCATTGCTGGCCAGCCAGCTCGAACGTATCCTTGCCCATTGTGATGATCACCTATAAGCTGGGATGATTGAGTATGAAGCCTTCGCAAGGAAATATGGTGCTACCCCAGCAAGTTGGGCTTAATTGCATGCGGTACATCAGCGCGGGAACGCGAAAGTATTTAAGAGGGCCAAGGTCATCACCCAGCATGACAGCCAGGCTCTCTAGCGGCAAATAGGATAAAGTCAAGGTCTTGTTGATGCTAGCAATTAATTTCGCGACGAGTGCCATAATGGCGGGGATTAGCTTGCAGTCCACGGGTGGCTCTCCCCATCGTCCAATCCTCTTTCCTAGATGCGATCGAGCACGGAGCCGAGGCCCTTTTCCCGATCTCGAACACTTTGACCAGAGAATCTATTCAGGCTAAAATATATTTCAAGGGTCATAAGGCGTGACACAAAGCTTCTCTGACCACTTTCTGTGATGGTCCGCTCGCCTATGAAGCCAAAGTGAGAGTCGGGGACATTAGAAGTCATTCGGAGCACATGGCGTTTCGAAGCGATTGGCTATGAGGGGAGAGGACGGAAGATGATACGAGAAATGATGTGTCTATTCATTTTAGGTAAGGCTCCGCAGCCGTTAATTGGATTGCCAAGGTATACGTGAGGAAGCGAGGCCAGTAGTCTGACGCTAGCATGAGGCCCCACCCGGTACCCCGGACTTTTTAGGGCACGGCAGAGACTCCGAATTTGTAAAGTGGGGTTGGGGATCAGGTTTCCATTGGAGGAGTCAGATCAAGAAAATGCCATCAAAGAAACGAAGAACAGTTAACATGAACAGTTCCTTTTTCAGGCAACGGGCTACCTCCCCGTGGAGAGATGATCGCGGAATGCGCCGTGATTCATTCCTGCCAATAGATGCGTATTTATCGCGCCCGGGGAATTCTGGGGCCATCCTTTGGGCTTGAGCCTGGTTGTGAATCAAGTTCATGATTCAAGAGATCAGCCCTGGACTGGAAAGTATGGTTTATTGGCGGGTAAATGTGGGTATGGTTGAATGTCTGGGGAAGACGGATAAATGCACGCTTGGCACTGTAGAACGGTCTTGGGGCATATTAAACTCCCAAATCCCAAGATCCAAGCAAAACAATTTGAATCAAGTGGATAAAAGCAAGAGCTGTACCAAGAGCTCATCCAGGACGGTCCGTGTGTTCTCATTCCTCGCCCTCACGTTCTGCAGATCCAGTCGTGTGGGAGAGTTCATCCCTCGGTTGACCCAGAATAGCTTGGGCTGTGAGAACCATTTTCTATTGGCTGCAGAATACAATATTAGCGACCAGTTAATTAGCTGATAAAATAAGGTCCAATCAAAACTACATTTGATGTTAGAGTAACATGCGACCGAGTCATTCGCTGTTTGCTGCTGTATAGGGTATCATAAGCCGAAAGATAACAGACCACCGAGAAACCAGTTCAAAGGGGAAATGGAGCCCACATGGAAAAACCTCATAGAGAAATGTCCAATGGAGGACCTTTCAAGTTTCCCACCGCACGAGTCTGGCGTGGGAAATGCTGGTGGCGCAAGGCTGCGCTTGTAGACGTGGGTCCTCAATCTGACCATGCCATGCAGTGGCCCATCTTCTAGTGTCATAGCGTATGCCTTGGATTCCAATTGGCTTGGTCTTGGAGATGAGCTAATAATTATTGCGGAGTCTTCGGTGCTGCGCTGAGGTTCGTGGATGTTCTCGGCCCCTTGCAGGGATCCCCGTGGGATCCACTGCCCCTGGATAGAAGATTGATGGGGGGAGTTATCACCGCTAGATTAGAGATGGCTTCTGACAAGATGATACAAATAGGGCGTAGATGTGTGAAAAGAAACGATCGGAATTTTCAGTGCCATGCTCGAAGGACCCATAGGAACTGTGGTTAAATCAATATTTCTGGAACGCGATCGCTGTCCATTGCAAGGACCAACACGATGGCTCTATCTGCGCTTGAAGCTACTACGTCACTTGCCGACACCCGATGCACTGTGACCTCAAGTGACCTGAACTTGACTCAAGGCCTCTGATATCGAGCTTTGGTTCAAGCAAGGAGAAGCAAGAGCTCTTGGATTCAACAATCCACGCATCAGTGTTGAGCTCTGGGCACTGCGAGGCAATGCAGCTGGGCGTCACAGTGCGCTCAAAGAGACAATATAAATAAGATGCAACACCACCCATAGCCCAATTCTCATCATCAACACAAATCAGCTCGATTTCCAACTCAACCCTCACCTCCCCCATAAACAATCATGCAGTTCTCCTTGAAGAGCCTCGGGATGATCTCCCTCTTCGTCCTGGCCGTTTCTGGCTCCAAGTTCGCCAACACCTGCGAGAACATCGAAAGCTTCGGCATTACACTCTCCGCCGATTGCCGTGAATATGAGAACGGAAATATGGTTCAAAGCAGCATCGACCTGAACCGATGCATCAAGAACAACAAGGGATCACTCAAAGTAAGTTATCCATTCCAAGTTGAACTTTCAACAGAGACTAACTTTAGTATAGTGCGGAAAGAAGTAAGTTTGAAATCGACAAGGATCATAACGGACCTATCTAACCTGTCGCAGTGGCAACTACCAAGGATCCTGCATTAACTGCACCCTCCGAGGCAATACCGAGATGGAGTGCATGTGCCGTAACGCTGCTAATGGCCACCCTTTTGTCCGCACCACAATCGATCTGAGTAAATTCAATAATCTGATATTGCCAGAGTTCGAACTGACACAGGTGATCCCAGACAACTGCATCAGCAACAAGCACGGACAACTCGGTTGCTAAATCGAACCAAGAGATGGATTTGGGGGGACATAATGGCACGGGATGCGAAGCCTCAGATTGAAATGGCTTATGAAATCATGATTATCATGCGAAGACGCTCGTTTAGACTTGGAATTGCCATGATGTTTGTTAGATAGTGCGAAGAATATACTGACATGCGTTACCGAGATTGTGCATAGACAGTAGCTGAAGGAGGCGACATTCACCATTTTCCTTCGAAGTATGAAATTTCGACGTAATTTGCATTGCGTATCATCTGATTAATGTGCGCTTGTCGCGCCGTGAAAATAGTTTTATGTACATCGAAGTGCTCATCTCAATCGACAGCGCAAAGACCCCAAGATACCCATGAAGTCATGAATAAATGCAAGAGAGAGATGTTCGTGTATCAGTCGCGGTTATGATTCAAAGATTGGCCTGCTTCGCTTCTTCATCTAAACTCAACGTCAATAACTCGAGCTTCTGGAAAATTTGAAGCGACTCGTTGAGGATATCCTGTTGTTCTTGGGGAGTCAATAACCGGTCGACAACAACCATCAGTGTTCGAAACTTGGTTTTGACGGCATGATCGTCATCGATGTGCCAAAAGGACAAAGGACAGGGCGTCCGGTGAGCCTTGAGCTCTGTCGCAGACAAGTCCCAGAATTCTGGACCAGCCTTGAGAAGTTGCAATCGGAGTTCCCGACCCCCATACAAGACAGCCGAATACAAGATCCAGATCCAAGCCACGAGGAGATGAGGATTCTGTCCCACGTGGTCGTGAATATATTTTCTGATCTCAAGCCCAGGATTTTGTTCACTAATCAGCTCCGTACTGCTTGGTTCCACGGATGGTAAAAATGAAAGATCAGTTTGAAGAGACCTTGTCCGTAGGAGCTCCGGTACGTAAAGGATGCGCAACAAATATTTCATGCGCTCACTGCTGTCAAGCGACGAATCGGGGATGCGATCGACCGATCCCTCACCGATCCAATCGGTCGGGTCACCAATGAATGCGACCCACTCCTCCTCCAGTGCATAAAATATTTCGGCATAGCGCGATAACCCCAACGCATAGAGGGTGGGTCGGAAGATCCGAGGGGGTACACAGAGGCTGATTCTCGAGAGATTCATCCGGTGAATGGCTGCATGGGGTTCTCTGCTACAATTAGATTGGACGAATAAGGGGACGTGAGGAGGAGTCAATCCACTCACTTGATTGCCTCACGAAGCTTCACAAGAAGATCCACCTCTGTCATACTGGAAGACGTGTGTCGCAGGGACCATGCATATATCTGGGCATTGAATTGGTCACAGATTCAAGTGTTGCGATCGGCAAAATTAAGGAAGAAGCAGATCGCGTGCTTTGGGCGGATTGACCGGGCCGCAATTTCCTTAATCCGCGGTCTCGATCGCTCGGTGAACGGGAGATGAGTCAAGAGAGGATCGTGTTTGGAAATGATGATCAGTTTGGAGATACTGAGGTTGGCATGGGGTGACCCATGTTGGTTGGATTTGAGCTCTGTCCAGGGTTCAAGATGACGTCAGTACCGGCGTGGTTTAGACGATATCGGATCGGGGGAATGGCTAATGGTAGACATCTGCAGAGAGATATCTTCTAATAATCTCTTGCGATGCATAGGAAATTAAAAATCATTCCAGACTAAACTTGGGTATGTTCATGATTGTCAACTGCAGCTCTGGAGTGCAGTACTCGAGAATTTGTTGCAGTCGAACGAATATACTTCAATTACGGTTGCATCGGAAATGCAGCAGGCCAGTCATGTCTAAATATACCTTTAGTTGTACTTATTTGCTATGTTCATGAAAGAATACTGTTGAAAAAAAGTTAAATTAAGGTTAATTTCCCGCATCCATAGGGCTGAGGGGAGAATGCAACATAACCCTAAATAAATTATAATACAAACTGGAAATCGTTGAGCTCAGTAAATATTGAGTGTTGGATCTTTCATTTAATTCCCTCCAAATAAGGTGATAGTGACGAATGAATTATATTGAATGCCTGGTTGAAAATGAGGGGTGGTGCCTATAAAATGTAACAGGAAAGATGGGGATGGCCCAAAAGCTTCAAGGGGAACTGAGTCTCAATGGTTGTGGTTGCTATTGTTGCTCAGATGATTGGGTTGCTGTGATTGCCTAGAGTTGAGGTTGTCATGACGAGTGCTGTTGTCATGGTGTTGCTGTTGCTATGAGGCCTCGTTCCTTCCCTTTTCGGAATTGCTTGTATATAACCTCTGTTTTGATTTCCTTTTTCCTCTTCTTTTCTTTCCCCTCTGCCTCATTTGTGTACTGCTGCTAGCCTCGAACTTCGTTCTTGACGTTTTGCTCTCTCCTCTTGTCGCTTTTGATTACTTCTTTTGAGAAGTCCTGCTGTCTGTGTCCCCCCCCTTTTGCTTCCTTTTTCCGCCTCCTCCCTGCATTTAGGCACGATGGCTCAGCTTTCGTTTGTCGACTTGCCGCCCCAGCTGAGGTTGTATCCGACTTGCGGTGTCAAGAAGGAGAAGCCGAAGCCTCTCTTCTATTTCCTTGGCTTCCCAGGTTCCAAGCGCACTGGTTTTGAATCGCTCAAGCGCCTTCATCTGGATCGCAAGGCCCTCCGGGCCAAAGTTGCGTACCAGCGAAAGGTTGACATTGTCCGTAGCAACCTGTTGTTAGCAAGTGTTCCTTCTCCCCCTCCTCTCCCTCCTCTTCCCCGTCTCCCTGTGATGGCAGGTATCTTGAAGGCGCCTGAAGTACCCCGCACATCGGCTCTCGACCGCCGCGTTCACTTCGGTGAGGTAGAGGTGCTCGAAGTTGAGCGGTGGATGCCACAGCGACCCCGAAGTATCTTGAAGGCGTCTGAAGCACCCCACACATCGGCTCTCGACCGCCGCGTCCACTTCGGTGGGGTAGAGGTGGTCGAAGTTGAGCGGTGGATGCAACAGCGAGCCCGAAAACCCCATTATCACCCCTGTCCTCCTCCTGGTTTTGCGATTTTCCCACTATTCAGAAGCGTGTTTACCAGTCCTGGTGTTTTGACCCTGCGGCCCTTACCCCAGTTGAAGAAGATTTCCAGCACCGTTCACGAAAGACCCGCAGAGTGGTCACCTGTCAGCCTGAACCGATTCCGATTGGAAAGGCCACTGGTTGTGGCGTTGTGTGCGTTGGAGTCATGCTTCTGTTGAATTGGCTGAAACCGTGATTCATTGCCTGTTGTTGAGATCTAGCACCTGTCATGAAAGCACTCGTTTGTGCACCAGTCGAAATTCCCTGCCCAGTGTTTGGATGCTCATTGGTTGTGGCGCCGCGTGTAATGGACTCATTGATTTCGCTTTGTACTGATGTGGCCCATGGACTTTGCACTTCCGGGAGCGGCATCCGTTCTGTTTCATTTGCTGCGTTCCATTGTTACTGTGTTCGATTATTGCTGCGTTCCATTATTACTGTGTTCGATTGCTGCGTTCCATTATTACGGTGTTCGATTGCTGCGTTCCATTCTTCCCTTTCATTTGCTGCGTTCCATTTGCTGCGTTCCATTATTCTTTTTGCAGGAATCCGAGGATTCCTGCCCTCGTTACGCTCACGCATCACAGTTAGGTCTTGATTTGTGGCGGCAGGAAAGCGTCTCTTATGGTGCACTCATTGCATCCAACATGTAAGTTGATCTAATGTTTTCTGTCTTGATGAGTCTGGCTAACATGACCAACATGCAGCATCGGCCCGTATGGTCAGACCCGCTGCCAGCGGCATGGTCCACAGGAAAGCGCCTCTTATAGTGCACTCATTGCATCCGACAGGTGATTTGACCAGATCTGTTTTGACGAGTCTGGCTAACATGACCAAGATGCAGCATCGGCCCGCATGGTCAGCAGGAAAGCGTCTCTTATGGTGCAATAGTTGCATTCAACAGGTAGTTCCACCTGATCTATCTCAATGAGCCTGGCTGACATGACTAGCAGGAAAGCGTCTCTTATGGAACATTTTTCGCTGCCAATAGGAAAGTCCCCTCGATTGTTATTCAAGGACCCAGCTGAAACACGACGATTGGTCGATGATTCCGTTTCGAGCTCCATTTACAATTGTACTCACACCTCCAGGTGGTCATTGGGACCCTCAACTCCTTTAGCCAAGCTTCCGAGTAGCATGGCACCTGGGGAACAAGGACAAAGAATGCAAGTTCCCCGTCGTATCAAACTCGTGATCCTGACTAACACTTTCGCAGATGGCGTGTGCGGTGACGTGCATGAACGGGATAATTCTTCCGCATCCAAATGCTGGTCTAAATGACACTGGCAAGGCTGGTTTGTTACATCACTCGCATGGACGTCGACCCGGCGTAGTACCCCCAAGCAGCCCCGATGGGTAGCGTCATGATGATGCATGTTGCTTGGCTGATGCACTTCCATTGTTTGGGAAATATGCTGGAAACTCGAGAGGGATTAATAAATCTCCTGTATTCCAGTAGGTCAGCATTTTTCACTTAATATCATTGGTTTCGTAATGACTCTATTCAGTTTCCATCTCAATTCCACTAGAGTAGGACTTCCATCCGACGCGACGCGTCGCACCACGTCAGACACAACATGAACCTTGCTGTTTCTTAAGCCTTTCCTCATTAATCTTTTTTTTCAGGCGATCAGCAGTTGAAATTATTTTTGCTAATAAAAATTTGCCTGAATCACAAACTTGCTAGAAAACCCGAACCCGCGATAGCATGGTTTCGATTGAGGGCCATAAGCTGTGTTTGTTCGCGTCAGGGCCGACCGGACTAATCATCCACCAGCCTCCAGTTATTATTGAGGTAAGTTCAAGAAGATTTCAGAGCGAATGGGCGGCGGTACAGCAGCCCATCGCCTACAAAAAAATCGTCTACACCTACGACAGAGCAGGATACGGGCGCAGCGAGGCCTCTCCGCTGCCACAGTCTGCTCAAGACTGATGATCGGACAGGCGCGCATACTCGAAGCTGCATCAACAGAGCGCCCTTATGTCCGCAGCCATTCCTATGATCACTTCTATATCATCCGAACAATGCGGTTGCAATAATGATTGTGGATCCCGGTTGAGTTCGTGTGCCCTTACCACCTGACTGGCCGAATATGATGGGTGATTGAAATCGTTCAGCGATCGTTGGCCTCGACGAAAACCACGCCTTGTACATGGCGGAATGAAATGATATGCGAGGGAATGCGACGCCATCAAACGCGACGAGCTACGGAATAAGGTCATTGTACAGATCAAGAGGAGTTTATTGCGCCAAGCACCGAAACGATCAATCCAGTACAGTGGGCGTAAAGCACTGGGTAAAATCACTGAGTGTAAACTTTGTTAAGGACTTGTTGATTTCCGCATGGCACACGTTGATCAACCGAGGCACATGATGCTGGATACACCCAGGTACAGGAGAACCTAGGCGAACGATTAACGGCATGGGATATATTCATTAGCAAGGCTAGCGGACTCATTTGCCGGTGCCTGGCCGGAATCAGTCTGTCCATGCGCACGGTAAAGCCAGAACACATAAAATGCTATATGTGGCACCTGAGCTGATTCGTGATGAGGTCGCTTGGAATCGCGAAGTAAAGGTGCGCTTTGGCGGCCTTTCTGATGTACTGGCCACACTTTCTCCACCTCCACGTTGCAACAGGGACGTATGTGGCGAGCACTGAGAGGTCAGAGCTCATTATGGGTGGCTCAAGGAGCTAAATGGCTAACCTTAGCGATGCTGCTGACAATCCACGACCAAGTTCTACGTAGGACTTCATGAAAGGGCCGATGACTGGAGATCGAACCAATAGCAGGCCATGGAAGCGATTGGATTCATGACAACCCAAACTCGCACTGACAAATAGAATAGTGGATCAAGCGGCCCCGCCATTCTACTATACATAGAAGTGAAGATAAGTGGCGAAGGATATGCAGCTGCTTCTGCGAAATGACCAATGAACATAATTTACGCACAGCGCGCTTGATCGCCGCGACCGTGATCGTCCTCGGAATCGTGACCGGTACCGAAAGGACGATCGAGATAATGACAAGGAGAATCGCCCTGCTGCCTATCCAGTCAACACTGACGACTCTGACTCCGACCAGGAAGAATCAACATCCTATGAGTACGCGGACCAGAAAGTGAAGTCACGTCCACACCGTCCAAGTCGTTCAGCCAACCGCCCCTGCTGCCACAGGCAACGGACGAGACTATCGACCATGGAACTATATACGATTCACGGTACGATTCAGTCCTCACGGGCCGCCGTTCCAGGTTGGTTATGACACATGCTGCTCGATGTCCATCGTCGACAGGGCTTTCCTGAAGGAAGTCAAGCCTGACGCCAAAATCAAAACATTATCCTACCCGATATTCGTCAAAGGATTAGGCGCCAGACGACACATATTTAGGTCGCCATGATCCCGTGCAATTTTCCATTTTCCATTGCCTTTTAACAATATATCAAGTTTCCAGTTCCAACCACTTGAAATGACCGAACAGCTCACCTGGCTAGTGACTGGGTGTACATCAGGCATGGGAGAGAGCTTGGTACATGCGATTCTTGAGGCACGATGTGAGGGTATGGCTCTGCTAGCCGGATGGAGTGCAAAGCGATCCGGGATAATTCCGAGGCAAAGTTGAAAGTCTGTATTGCATGGGAGGCAGCAATGCGAGCTTGTCGAAAAGACCACAATAGAGTTCTGAACTGGTTGCCTATTTCGGCTAGCGGTGGTGGATCCAACCGCCGTGAAGCCGCGTGCAAAGCCCCTTGCATTGTAAGCTGACTGGATTTCTCAGACAGTGGACAATGATGTCCCAAGGCTCTTTTTTCCTACACTCGGGGACATGTCGTCCTTTAAGCCTCAGCCGGAGATATAAATGTCACCAGTCCCAACTTTTACAAAACAAAATCCGGATACCAATCTCATCAGACCTTCGAATAATGCGAACCGGCCATCAATACGTCAAAGTCGCATTCTAATCCAATCGACTTTCTTACACCTCGTCTCCACTCGCCAACCGAGACCTTTGCTGTGCCAACATGTGTCTTTTTCTTCCGCTCCTCTATTTGAGAAAGAAGCGAGAGGAGAATGCAGGACTCAAAGCCGGGAATGGACCAGTACCACATCCTAGCCCGGGGAGGAAAGACCAGACATCCGTGTCAGTGCCGCACCAACATGAGATGGGGCGGGTTAGTCCAGCCAGAAACCCCTAACCGAAGGAGTTGAGGTATGAGCCAGGTCGCTTTCCTTTTGTTGGGCATGGCTAAGAGAATACTTTATAGAGGATGGGCCATTTCACTGATGACGCCTGGTTGGAATGTTTGATGGATCCAAGATCTGCTTTGAATCATATAGAAATCCCTGTATCTGCCAGCTCAAGTCCATATTTTTAATGAATCTCCCCAGTTTCACGTGCCGGGAATCATATCAAACCCTTCTCCTTTGCGGATCAGCTGTGACATGACGGTAGCCAATTGAACGCCCATACTCTTCCCAATCATGGCCAATGTTGTGCAATCCACTCTTTCGTCCCGGAGTCCAAGTGCGGAATGTTAGCCGCAACGAATAAAGGCCACAGCAGACGAATAGCGCCCCCAAAGCGAGCCTGATCCGATGAGAAGTGGTATCGCACGCTGGCACAAATATCATCCACCATCTGATTGATTATAACCACGGAGTTAAGAATGGTCCGTTCACATTCCGATGTTTCCCGTAGCTTGTATAAATGCACCGCCATTACCCGAATCATCTCATGGAGAACAATTCGCGTTTGGCGGTAGTGATTCCACATCGAGGCAAGGTTGACATTAAAGTAGACGTGATATGTGTCGCCACGCATGTAAAAGGGAGCGTGACCGTCACGAGAAAGCGGCTCTTGAAGAGTGGTAAAAGACCAACCAGGACCGAGAGACATGGTCCAGGATCGTAGGTCGGCATCGAGGCGAAGAGCCCTTCCGATCAACCGCCCTAAATTTTCGACTGTATATTTTCCATAGGCGTCGTTGACCTCAGTAGCAAGATCATTGAATTGGATTAGTGTATGGTGAAGATATTCGATTGGTTGGGACTCTCCGTCGCGTCGTGCTTTTGCGACCTCGGATAGTGCTGCTATTGTGGGTGAGTGCCGAACGGGATGCCTGAAAAACACACTACTGATTGCCTATATTCCATGAATTAGGCGCGAATTCCCGGATTGGAGAAAGAGTACTAACATTCTGTAAGCGTATTGTGGTGAACAACTCCACTCCCATGTCAGAGTCTAATTGTTCCACACCTCGTAACTCGAGAAGCCTCATCGCTCCTTGGACATGATTCAACCAACCATCCATTATATCGAAGTTGCCTGCTATCATATCGTGGGATGCTACCATCTGTTTGGACAGTTAGGCGTGGCAGACAAGAGTCAGCTAGGAATCTCACCTCATATACATAGAAAATAATGTCACAGTTCCCAAAGTAGAGTCGGATTTGGCCGTGGCTGGATTCTGCAGTGCTTTATTGAGAGAAAGCAGGGCGGTACAATATTCCTGACCAGCCAATCGCCGCAGATGCGGCAAATTGTGGATTCTCGACAAGCTGGCCAGCCCGATAGCCTTGATTGTGGCTTGGAGCGTAAAAGACGGGTCCGAGCTCAGCAGATCCGGAAGAAAAGAAAGTAGCCCACGACTGTCGGTCTTGCCAACATAATACGTGAAAATATGAGACATAGCGTGCTCATCTATTGAAATCGGTTCGTGAATTAAAGGTAGGGGCATCGATAAGTCCGGAGAAGCCGACTTTGACCCTCGCACGACCACACTCTGCGATTGAGCCTTCACAGCCACTTCCTTGCTCTGATCATAAATTCTCAGGGTATTCGGATCTCGATAGCCCCCACACTCCTTGTTCGTGCGGGTACATTGCGAACACGGGGTTTGTCGATCACACTATGGAGTTAATGAGTTGTCACTCGGCCACCGGGGCGCTCAAGTACAATCAGTCGTCGTTTTCGGCACGACGCGCAGGCCAGACTGGGCTTCCCTCTGTAAACCATGCCCGGTAGCTGAGAATCGGATTCCCAATGGGGTAACCGGATCGGAAACACGAAGTTGATGGGGCTCGGACGCTAGTTGATGGGCGTGGCTGGTTTTTAAAACCAGCCACAAGAGTCCAGGGATGAAAAGTAAGCAAAGCGGCTGAGGGCGTGAGCTGGAATTGATTGGGCCTAGATTGGGTAAGCTTTGCGAAAGGCGCAGTCCGTTTCAGCCCCCACGAGTTTTCCTCAATTATGTGGGGTTCACAACTGTGGGTCATTGGGTCCAGTTCTGTTAGGCACTCATGTTATCAAATGCTTATTTTTCCGAACAGTATGCCAGATTGGGTGGGAATGGAAACTTTGAGATTCATCCTGAGTCGAAAATGGAGACTATATATATCGTTTCCGTTTTCCTCGCGGAATGGATGTTCATAATTTCCACCATACGCTGATCTGGCCATTATTCGCCATCATCGACCGCATTCCATTTGCCCCGATTTATTCTATTTAATACCGCTATTGAATTCTCCAAGATGAACGGAATATTCCCAGCCGACCTCGCGGTTTCCGTCCTCCTCTTTCCAATCGTCGGGTACATTTTCTTGAAGCACAACGAGTTCTTGCCGTGATACTATCTCAACGTGTTCTGCGTGGCTCGAATCGTTGGCGGTGCGCTAGGCGTCCAAGGTAGTAACGCCCTAGCGGCGAATATCATTCAAGGTGTCGGAGTCTCACCATTGATTCTGGCTGTGGACGGCTTGGTGCATGAAGCGTGCGTTCGATACCCCACGGTTTCGGTGTCTTAACAACTAACAAAAAGACAGTCGAGTATATCGCTACCCATCCAAAAGTCCGCTGCTCGGTTAGTCCGTTGTCATCGGTATAACAGGCACTATGGGTGCTGTTATGGCCCTCTCCATTATGGGAGCGTTAAACATTTACGAAGGCATAGCCAAGCCGGATAGCTATTCATTTTGGAAAGCTGGATCGGCTTTGGTCGTGTTGATTTGGATTTTCCAACTGTTTTGGTCAACTTTCTCCCTATTCCCTCGCAAGGAGAAGACTCATGCCCCAACCTTTCAAGGCAGCACTACTGTAGGTATTCCAGAAGCCGCAAATCCACGATTTCAAGGTACTTTAGCTGATCACACCATTCCCAGTTACTTCAGGGTGCTATCATTGCCCTGTTCTTTATCGGGATTCGCGTTATCTACACTCTTGTCGCGGTCTGCACACAGCGGAAGGACCTCAGCCCCGTTAACGGGTCGATTGCCGTGCGCGTTGTACTCTTGTTGCTTCTAGAGGTCTTCGCGACACTCATGTTGATCGTCGTGGGCCTTCGAACAAGAAATCTTCAGCAAGTCAAATCGTCACCAGGCTACTAGTTGAAATGTGAGACCTTGAGATTTGATCAGGAGGCTCTCATACGATCTCCCAGGCCGAGGTCGCTGAAATGCCATTGACGGATTTATGGATATTTTGCTTTTCGCTGTAATATAGTCTAATTTTTTTTTTTCGTGTTCTACATTTCAGGTTACCGACTTCGCACGTTCTGCAATTGAAGCACATTATTCATTTCACTACGAATTCTCGTACATACGACCATAGGGTGTGGAGAACAGGGCTTCCCGTCCGCTCAGCCGTACTTAAGCCACACGCCGGTTAGTTAGTAGTATGGTGGGTGACCACATGCGAATCCTAACTGTTGTATGTTTTGTTTTTGTTTATTTTTATGCCTCGTTTCGGAAATTGGCAAAACTACACCCACATCCAAAATCCGTATGGTGGTATGAGGGACTACCCGTATGGCTCAGGTCAGAGAGGCGTAGAAGTATGTTATTCAATACTATCTTGAACTGCTAGATATGCTATACAAGCGTACCGGCATACCAGCTTACTAATACAATACGTAACTTAACAATACTGGCCATACGTAACATGGTCTCGCAAGGTAACATGGGGGGAGGAAGTCCCCCACAAGATTTAAACCCCTTTGTTTAACCATCACTATGGGTATGTACCAGTATAGTCTAGTATCCATTAGATCTACCAAGGATCGAAATTAAACTCACGTTGAATCTTGCAGCCGTATTTCTCGAATAGAGCAGGTATATCGTGGTTGAGCATATATAGTTCTTATTCCCACTGGTCTGAGTTGAGGTGCTCAATCCCCATAAATCCTATCACACAGGCTGCGAGGGTTTTCTACCCCATTAGTGAGGTCGTCAATCCATGCGCGTACACGCCGGGCAACAAACTCATTATCACAGTTTTGTACGGCAATGTCAAAGTCTCGTTGACGCTGGCTCTTATTAAAAACATCCACCCATCCCGGTTCTAGTTCTTTCATCTTGTCAATAAACACACCACGAAAGAGAGTCATCTCATGTTCCCATAGGTGTTCCCAGTAGAGATCTGAGGGTTCTCCGTTCGCTTCAGGTTTATATTGTCCTAGATCAGGCTCCATGGGTCGTGATCGCCCTTGTAAGAATGTAGGGTAATAGCAGGCATTCCATAAGGGAAGTACCGAAACACATTCCCA
The DNA here is from genome assembly GCA_028828865.1 of Penicillium sp. IBT 16267x. Taxonomy (NCBI): domain Eukaryota; kingdom Fungi; phylum Ascomycota; class Eurotiomycetes; order Eurotiales; family Aspergillaceae; genus Penicillium; species Penicillium sp. IBT 16267x. The sequence goes on from JAQJZQ010000001.1 coordinate 2,938,350, forward strand.
GTCTAACACAGCAGCCAACTCTCCGCTATCATAGACGAGAATATTTTGGCTAGAGAGGTCGTCATGAACCATGATTGATGGCTCTGCAATATCTCCGTTTGGTGGGGAGATAGATGGTAGCAGGCATTTAAGTTTCCCAATAATTTCCAATGTTCGTCTTGCGTCATCTGCTTCGTCTTCGTCGTCGCTCTCTAGATCGCTAGATGGTAAATTGCCTATTGTCGAATGACAGTTCTCAGTAAGAGAGAGACGTGATAAAATCCAGTCTCTGCTTGTACCATATGGCCCCCGATGAACATCCTGAAGGATATGCGATCCCCAAAAGAAGTGCATAGACACAATTCGATCCACCTGTGGTGACCCCTTGGAAAGTTCAGATAGAGGCGATTCATGAGGACATGCTGAACTTCCAGCGGGTAAGGTCGCCTCGGCTAAGAGGACATCACCAAGGGCAGATGCTGCCGAATAGATATTTCCAATTCCCTGAAGTTGGTTCCGAAAAAGACAACTAGAATAGGCCGCAAACTCTCCAACCAAACTTGATTTTGCAGAAAATGATAGAGAGCGCCATACGTCCCTTAAAGGCTTTCCAGACATTTTGGTCATGAGAATCCATTCAAATCCGATGAGGTTTTCTCGGGAAGATTGATAACTAATGACCCGCGGAACTGGGATATCTGCGGTGCGGGATATCCAGCCCAATGTTGCAACTTCACTCATGGTTTTATAGTACGGATCAGCGGGTAAAGAAATTCGCATAACGAAAACCTCATTGTCTATCTTCACCTCATAGAGTTTATTCAAGGCGCCCTCGGCGAGGAAGGTCACCTGGATCGTGCTTGAAGGCTGTAGCGTCTGGATTGTCCGCTCGATGGCCTTTGTATTGGGCTCCACTGTCCACTGAGGCTCAAGATTGAAAGTCTTTTGAACCCAAGCAAGGCCCCGGAGCTGGACTTCCGACAATTCCATGTTTGAGTTCGTGCAAAATTACAATTCGTGGGTCAAACAGCGTGTCTGTGAAGGGACTTGGTACGCAAGGACGCGCTCAAGAATGCGAACGTGGGTTATGTTGGCCGGCTATGGCGGTCTGCACCAACTGGCAACAAGCATTAGGTCTTGGCTTTAGGTCCTCGCTCTGGGTCTTCCCCTCCCTATTGGAAACCCGGGCGCTGCACCCTAAATAAATCGCCACTCACTTGTAGTTCCTATACTAAATTTGATTCAAGATCGTACTAAATTCCTGATCAGACTACAGCCGAAGTCAAATATGGCAGAAGCTTCACGGTTCAATAGAAGTGGCAGAAACCTACCGAAGTCCTCTGATTGGTTGATAGTGAACAATACTCCTCGATAGAACAATCCATATCTCGCAACACCTCTTTCATTCTAACGTTCTCATTATCGCCTATCGAGAGACAGTGATCCCTTGCGTGGTTCAAATGATTTCGTAGGCCAGTTGGAGACGTGGGGCTCTCATTGAACCCTAGACTATGTACTAACTTCCAAGGGACCCTTGAATGCTTAGTCCGTATGTATGCATATACTAATAAAGTTTGGTCTACTACCTAGCTCGGTGCTCTAACCTAGAAGGAGTTGGGTTGGGGGCGATAACTTAAATTAGTGTACTCCTCGCCTCCGAAATCCGGGCGCCCCCAAATTTTCACGAATTATCGCTGTACATTAATCATGATGTGAGGTTCGCGCACAAGGTGCTCACCACGAGTCCTTGCCGTTGTGCGACCACGCCACTACGGAGTTGGGAGTGCACTACTACCTGAAAAAGGAGTGAAAATTTACCAATCTCTATTGAGAAAAATTACGCTATTCTTAAGATATCAGCCAGCCGCTTTTCCGTCTTCTCACCCTATTCCCTTTCTTATGCTTCCTGCCCCAGCCAACCCCAACGAAAATCTGAATTCCTCTATTTCCCGCATGCTTAACGCTTGTGTTTCCTCATAACACTGCTCGTCTTTTATCATCTCGAAATACTACGCGACGGTACTTGATTTCCTTCGCTCCTTTGAATTTAGTTGGACGCTGGCTGATTTTTCTAACTTTTCTCTAGATCCATTGCAAGATTTTCTTTTATCTCGCGAGAAGAGGGTATCACTTAAATTACCATGGACCTCTCCGCTAGATCTGATCCAGCTCGTTGTGCGAACTACAGCGACTCTGCCCCGGAACTGCCATATCCAACGACCTGCGGCCTCGCGCTCATTGAACGGTCGAATGCCACCGAAGCGCCCTACGACATACTAAAACAATGCTGTACCAGCGGTCAGATCGGGTATTACCCCAATACTCTCCAGGATTGCTTCGCCTACTGTAATTTCCACCAGTCAATCCCAACAGCTACAAGTGAAACATTGCCTTTCGACCTCACTGCAATTGTCGTCATTTGCTTGCACGAAAATGACGTCAAGTGGTGGGCCTCACGCACTCGCACTCAGCTGGGGTACCCTCCTTTTGTCCGGATTGCTTTTGTCGGTTGTGTTCGGACTTTAGGATGTAATCGGGCCAAAGAGAAAGCGACGAGTTGCAAGGGAAGAGGAAGATAGGTGATTTTGGTTCTGTCGTGTCTCAGCTTCGCCTCTAGGAGGAAATGGCCTTTACGAATATGATCTTTCGCATCTTTAGTAAATTCTCAAGGCGGTTCCATTTTCAGATATGCCGTCTCAAGACTGATTTCCTCTTGAGAGGATCTGCTTAGGTTAGTGATACACTATGCACAAGACGGAGGCTGTCCGATACGGCCCCACCTTCCGTGAACCTTGTCATAGACACCCATTCCACTAGTTGAAACTTGAGGCTCCTCTCCATCGTGTCACGTGATGTAAACAGTATTCATCTGTCCCGAAAGTGGATAAATGAAAATAATACAAAAACATCTTATGCCCCTTAAGTCAAATCATGCAACCTATCCTTTAGATGGTGCTCACTAAAAAGGACATCTCTTCGATATTCGAAGAATTCCTACGCATGACTAACACCTACAAATGTGAACTGCGAAGTCAGGTGACGTGTTTGACCAACTCAGAACGCGGGTGCAGCTAATGGATTAGGCTACAACTTCCTTTCACGCACTACATCCTCACTCTCACAAATCTATCAGTGACTGCGCCCCTTCACTTCATGTTATTTATGTACCCCGTTGCTGCTCCTTTTCTCTCTCTTTTTGCTCTTCTTCTCCTCACGTACGATATTGGCGATCATCTCCTTTAGGTAACTTCAACAGTCCATGCAACTCTTCAAAGGACCTGAACTCTCACTTTTTGGCTCCTCTTCTCTGTCACATCTTTCACATTCTTTAAAGTCCGCCGCATCATGGCGATCCTGTCTCCCGCGAGGGGTGTCTCACTGTTGACTTTACCGACCGAGCTTCTCGTCGTAGTCTTTGGTTTTTCCTCTTCATTCGATAATGTTGCGAATCTAGCTGCAAGTTGCGGACGGCTGAACAAAATCTGGAAGGAACACACTTCATATATCTGCAAGCATGTTGCACCCGCCTCCTTTGCCTGTTATGAAGATTTACGCGCTCTCCTGGCCAACCAGGGACACCTCGCGATGGACGCAGATGTCCTCGAAGTCGCTGACGTTGCTCTGCTCATGAAAACATCCAGGAATGCCAATGTGCTGGTCACTTCGTTCCATGATCACGTGGGAAAACATCTCTACTGGGACCCCCAAGTCTCAAGGGTCTTATCCCCTCCAGAGATCATCCGCTTTATCCGGGGCCACTACCAGATCTGGGGACTGATGCTGCTCGATGATGACAAGCAGCAGGAGTGTATTGCGAATATGGATCTCGAGCAAACCTGTTTGCTGTCGGATTTCCTGTGTGTTTTTGATCCCTGGACGATTGATGATCCCGTCATTGAGCAGGTTTTGGATCACGCCCCATCGGCTCATCGGTCGTTGCAGCAGAAGATTCGGCGACAACGCAACAAGGATTTCCTTGAGCAGCATAATCATGCCTACAGGCCGATGGATTTTACGCCTTACGAGCGGGATGGGCGGTACGCGTGGTGGTGCGATCGGCAGCAAGAAATGTTCAAAAAGATGTTGACAGGAGCCTTGTTTCAGGAAGATCAAAACGATGATATAGAGGAAGAAGGAGAAGAAGAGAGCTCTGGAGATGAGAATTATTAAAGCGTTTCGCTAGTGAGGATGGAAAACTTCGCATAAGAGGAATAGAATCGTCTTACGTGTTTTGTGTTTTGTGCTCAGGTAGTCGTTTCCTGATCGGTTTACGTTCCGAGGTTAATACAGGCTGCCGTTCAAACTTACCCAAAGAATTAACATTTCAAAGAAAGAAAGACTGGGTGAAGAAATTAAATAAAACAGTAATTATATGTCAGATCACCTAGCACCCACGGTTCAGGCGTGGCCGCTCGCCGCTTTACTCAGTCCTCTTCACAACCCACCAGGTGGATCTCCACCCACTTGAATATTTTTCGCAGTATTCGGGTCGCTGTTAGAGAATATACGCTCCTAGTTAAGCGTTCTTTTCATCAATGAAAGTTCCATTGAATTTCGAGAGGAATGTGCCGGTCGCATTCATTTCACGTTGACGTTCGCAGTCCGCTTTATTTGTGACTCGTGGGTTCCCGGATGCGGAAAGAAGTACGGCCTCAACACATGTTCAACAACCTGAACTTCAAATCCACTTGCTAGTTATTTCGTGCCTAAGTATTTCTTCCCTTCTTTTTGCATCGTGATCATGCGATAATTTTCATGGCCTTGCTTGTGGTTGCCCGAAGACCAAAATCCACTTATTCTACCTTTTGCCAGGGCAGTCTTGAGGTTTTCTCAATTTGAAACTCAAGCGTCCCAAGCGACTGATCAAATTGAAAATGATGACAGTTTTTACGATGCGGTTTTTCAACGCAAATAGCTAATCATCATTAGCCGGCTATCTTTGACGCGTTTTAGACCCCTACACGCGTTGTTGATCGCAGTCAGCCTGCACTAGTTCAGATGCTAATGAAGTTTTATTTAGGTGATATTAAATCCTGCCGACCGTCGATCCTCATGGCCACCATGCATCTTTTGTACAGGTGGCATAGATGGAATGGAAAGACTCCAAACCAAGACATCCATTGAATCCTCCACCTATCAAGCAACAGCAGAGAAAATCAGAAGATTTTATTCGGTTGGCATTCATCTGCTAACTCCAAAAAGATCGTCATGGTGACCGGCAGCACTGGCACAGACCGCATGTTGGGAATGCCACACATCAAGGACATGATCTAGGAGAACCGAAAAACATACGCTGAGATCCACGGGCTCGAGTTCATGTGGGCGAACATGACCAGCTACAACTTACCTGATGGTTCTCCGATCTACTGGAATAAGATTCCTATCTTGAAAGAAGCGTTCGTGCGCTGCCCCGATGCCGAGTGGATTTGGTGGATGGACATGGACATCATTATCATGAACATGTCACTCAGCATCTACGACCATATTCTATCACCAGAGGGAATGGCGCGTAATGTTCTTCTCAACGAACCCATGCATACTGCTGGCGGTGGAGAGCTTGGCTCCAATACTCCATCGACCTACAAACACGAAGACATCAACTTCGTTACTTTCCAAGATTATTGGGGTATGGTCGTGGGGAACTTTCTTATGCGCCGCGGTACATGGAGCGATTGGTTGCTGGATCTGTGGATCGAGCCCCTGTACATCACTTAAGGCTGGACATTTCCCGAGAATGACGCATGGACACACATGTGGAAGCATCACAAAATAGTCCAAGACCAGTCAGTTTGCATGAACCAACATTCTATGAATGCATACCCGATACAATATTCTTGGGGAACATTGGATACCTGGTGACCATATAATTCATTTTGCGGGCTGCGGTGATGACCCGATTTGTGAAAAATAATGGAATAGGTATTGGGACTTGCGTGAGAAACCTGAAGTGCCTGCCTCTGTTCAGAGGAAGCTGCAAGATGGTACTGCTGAAATCGAGGATGTCCAGGGAGGAGTGGAACTTCCGAGCGAATTTTGATCCTCGAAGACAGGAGAGATTTATGCCTGGGCAGAGTGTATTTTTATGAAGGCTTACTAGTATGTAAGCAAACCTTGAAATCCACCACGATAATACCATCCAACAAGCGCACAAATAAGAAGAGAAAAAGACCTGAAGGTCGTACATATCCAAAGTATACCTGTGTATAGAGATATCGTCGCACGTCTTGCAAGGCAAAAGCCATTAAAAAGTGAGAACTCACATCGCAGCTTATCCAACCTTGGAAGCTCATACTGTATGGTTACGAGCACCCGAAGTGTATGTTTGGTGATCCTGGAATGTTGACGCGGCTGGGCAACTCTGACGTCACCTAGACATCCAAATTTAGCATAAATTACTTTGAATATGAGATAATCTAATGTCAGTTTACAAGATGGGCCATACAAAAATATTGGTTTATAGTGAATACATTCCATTAATTTCTTGGCCTGTGATTATGTAAAATGTGAGGCCGGCGGACGCAGTAAACATTACCGCAAGCGGTAACCTTAGATGATAGACGTACGAAGGTTAGATGCGTTCGGAAAACAGTGAAGACAGGATTGTCTTGTTATTTATTGAAAAGCCTAGTGTAGAGCGCATTTGTTTAGAAGTCATTTCCCTCATGATCAGACCATCCAGCCACTTGACACTTGGTCCAACATGTCTCTTAAGAGGAGATCTGATAACTGGATCGATGTGAGTTCACCTGGTCGAAGTCTTATTCGATCTCAGTCCAGTAACTAACAGATAGCCAGGGTCTTCGTGGGATTGCAGCCCTGGTAGTCGTGACTTATCATCTTTGCTCCGCTTTTGCGAACTGGTTGAACTCGCCAGCACTTACGGAGAATGGCGTGGTTTTCCTCTTCCAGCAACCCTTTTTTCGACTGATAGTTGCCGGCCGATTCGCAGTTTCTCTCTTCTTCCTCATAACCGGATATGTGAACTCTTTCCATTCGATTAAACAAATTCGCAATGGAGAGCAAAGTGGTGTCCTCGCCAAGCTCTCTAAAAATACGATTATTCGGGCTGCTAGACTCGTCGTGCCAACAAATATAGCAGTTTTGGTTGTTTGGCTTGTCTGTCAGCTAAATGGGTTTCGAGTAGCAAGCCAAGTTGACGCTTCTTGGATTAGGGTTGTTGCCGCAGCGCCAGGTCCTACCTTTCGTGATGCGCTGATAGGCCTATTTCGGAACTGGGTGTTCTTTTGGCAGAATGGTGCTTCGCCCTACGATCCTACATACTGGACAATTCCTTTCTTCCTCAAAGCGTCTTTGCTGGTCTATCTGACTCTGTTGGCAACTACATTCACCACTCCGAAATTTACTAAATTGCTTCTCATTTCTCTATATTTCTTTGCCTGGTCCAACGGCGAAGGTAAGTCTTCGGGGGACTGATATTTATAATTCAATGTCTAATAAAGACAGCCATTATGGAGATGCCTACCTACGCCGGAATGTTCCTAGGTGTGTTGAACGCTGACTACGGCTCCCAAGCTACCTCGATCATACCCACGCCTATCTCGACAATGATGATTCTGAGCGGTCTTTGCCTCGCTTCATTTCCCGATGAAAATGCAGCATGGGCACCATGGAGCCGTACCCTAGAATCAATGGGACAGTATATTGTCCCCAGTGGGGGCGAAGTCAATCGATACATCAACTCCCTTGGAACCACACTTTTTGTCTATGGCATGTTCTTCTCTCGCGACGGCCGTCGGTGTCTCATGCACCCGTTCATGAACTTCCTTGGCCGTATCTCGTTTCCCATATATCTCCTCCATGATACCCTTATTCGCACGGTTCTATCGTGGTTGATATATGGACGTTGTCTTTTCGAGAAGGGATTACATCCCTTGGACAAGAAAGGAAACCCTATGTATTTTGAGAGGGGTGGTTACACGACGTTTGCCGCCGCTATACCATTATTTTATATTATGCTGGTATATGTCGCATATCTGTGGACACTATATGTGGACCCTATATGCGAGAAATTGATATCCTGGCTGGACAGAAAAGCATTTGGCGAGAATGATGATCTTGTGGCTATCAGAGAAGGAACACTGGATGGGATTTTGAAATCTTGATCGCTTTGAGCGGCCGGGGCTGTACATAGAATTCACCATACGCAAAGTAAATTGGAATAATAAGAGGAAAACGTGACAAAATATATATTCCATAGCACTTCACAATCATAGAATGTGATTTAAACCCTTGAGCGGGCTAACCTAGAACAGATTGTATAGTGCAAATATCAAGAATTGAAGGCGGTAGACAGGGTGAGAAACAGGGCGAGAGAGGGTATGGATCACTTTTAGTCGCGCGACGACCGCTCTAACCCCCCCCTTAGCTGAGCGAGAGCGGAACATTATCAGGCCACGAGCTCGCTCCCATTTGAAACAGCCAGCCTCTTGGCATCTTCACATAGCTCTTTGGTGGAATGGTTTTTTACTACCATCTCGGGCGGGTGTAAAGCCCATTGTCCTATACATGAGAAATTGGCAGAATCACAAGATACTTCCAATTAGCTAACTTAGCTTCACCGTCCACGATGACTCAGCAGCCATTCAAATGTACATTTCAATATTTCGTGATGAGTTAGCCGATTCGTTATCATCAATACGAATCTCCGCGCCCCGCAGTGGGTCTCTCTTCAACCACCTCAGCAGCGGCTTCAACTCTTGCTCAATTGCATATCCCTTCGACTGATTTTGGGAGAACAAAGGTGGTAGGAATGAATACCAGGAGCTATGCCGAGCCTTACCCTCTCGAGTGAAGCGACAGCACCAATCCTGCTCATGTGCATTCTTACAGAATGCACTCGCCGAAAGTTACGATGCTCAAAACAAATCCCATGCTTGGCCTGCATGGAACGTGGAATTGCGCATGAATGCCGACGTCGCTGTGAAGCTGTCCGAAAATAGCACAAGTCAAAAGCACCATGCACATCACGTATATCTTGAGAGATCCCGGTCGCTTCGGATTGCTACGATTTTTCACCGTTAGAAGATAAATGGATTCCGAGGGGAGTTTTCTGCATGATTTGTGTCATTCGCTGACTGGTCCTTTATATATCATATCATAAATACAAGAAATACGAGGGTAAAATTGTGAGACAGAAGCATAAGGGGAAAATGACGCAGTAAGGTCGGATAATAGCCAGTTCGAGTCGGACGCGAAGATTGCGCAAAGAAGGAGGCTCTAGGCTTTGAATACGAGCCTTAGGTGTAATCATCGTCATCGAGACATTTGCTGATACATCTTTGTTACTTGCGATACAAGGGAAAAAATTGGAAAAATAAAATCAAAGCTCAAGATTTCCCACCAAAAGGGTGGCATTGCCAGCCACGCCGGGGCCACCGAGGTCGTTGATTCGCGATAGCAGCCAATGCAGGCACTGCGGTCGAATGCAACGTTGGATCTATCTGAGACACAACCCAAAAATTCGGCCACTCAGCTCGGGCGATAAGCTATCGGTAGACCGATAAGGCCAGGCTCCGGGTCCACCGGCTCAGCCCGAGCGGGTCCTGCTGTCAATGCACACGTCTCGGCCTTCGGGCCGTCATCAGAGCACGTACCCTGTTTACATGTTCCCTCAACATACCTACGCAATCTCCCTGTCTCAAACTCAACAATTCAACCAAAGTCCGCCCAAGCGCTGGAATTTGCTAATCAGCAAGAAAAAGTGTCAAAAATGGCGAATTTAGCCTGAAGGTTTGACGTGCCGTATCGGAGGCTTCTAGCCCTTTCCACAATCACCATATTCAAAGGACCCCGAAGTCTGAGTGCGTCGTCTCAACAAATGCAAAAAAGCTATTTTTCAATAGATATTTTTACCTAGTATTGCACAAAATTTGAGGAACCGCAAATATGATAGAAGGTACGGCGAATTAATTTCTAAAAAAAGCACCCAAACCCAGGGAACGCCACTTATGAAATTTAATGACGTCTTCCACATCCAGTCCAAATTCAAGTTGTAAGGTCTAGAATGAATGACTGTACCAGAGTTTATCAAATCCCGAATGATCGAAAAGTTTGTTCCGATTTCTGGGGCTCAAGCTCCGTGGATATATCACTTTCAAATGTTCTCAGACGAGGTTTTCAGATTAGTCAACAAAGACCCCAATAAGGTAATAACCTTGAAAAGCTCAACCAAAGATGAGTACCAAAAATGCCCAGGGACAAGCATCCAGACTGGGTATATTTGAAAATAAAGAAGCGTATATACTACTACATATTACTGAGCGTATCGCGGCGAACGGGGATGTTCTTCCAGCCTTGATCCTTTGTACCGGGAAAAGATTCGGCAACAAGTTTTTAGCGAAAAGGTCAAACAATCAGAGGTGCTTCGAACTTGTGGGACGCAGTCAATTTACCACGTCATTGAAATCAAGTAATTGATCCCTCAATCGAAGAAATGCAAAAAGGTGGAACCCTAGATATCCGATTATGCAAGAACACGTCTCTTCGGAAGGTCCAAGTCTAATTACTCCACCCAAACCAATACGAAGCGATCACCGAATCATCGATAAAGCTCAAAAATACATGATTCAATGTCTCTTTCGGCGGCTGAATGAGACATAACCTTCCGTGATATCATAAAATCGCGGAGAGCAATCGGTGCTACTAGGATAATCAAGCACATTCAACACCGATTACGAGAAAACACCCAAAATGGAGAGTATTAGATGGTTCGATCTGGGTTCCAACTACATTCGAACAGACGATGAATAGCGAGAACAAACCCGTGAAAACAGAGAAATGGAGCAAAGAATAAGCTGTCAAAGAATCAGCTGAAAAGGCACGATAACAAGGAAACAACGCATTTTCAGTTACCAACACCTGTTCCATCTTCTCGTATCGAGTTACTGAATAGGAATTTCTTTGGTATGCTATTGGCTGTTCGTTTCTAGAGTTACTATTTTTAATAGTATACGTCAATCATACGAGCCCAACCAGGTGGGAGCGTGGTCAAGCATAGCAATGCGTTCGTCCCGACAAGGGTCTCAGATCTTCTAGATTGTTGGACACCCCACTAGGTAAAGTGAGACTAGTTTTATACATGTAATTTTGACGAAGCCAATATCACAGTGTGCACTTGGGCATGCCGCTGAATGGAAATGCAGTTTTTGCAAGCTATAGCTAAGTCTCCGCCCGTGAACTGGCCGCGTACATTATCACAATGGTGAGAATTTGAAGCTTCCAAGTATCTATTTTAAGATGGAGTCTTCTGAAGGAAATTCTCCTTTCCTATCAATCCTCTATGTACCTGAGTACCTACTGTAGCTACAGTACCTTCTGCTGAATTACAGATACTTTGTTACATGAAATTCGGTGAGTTAGGTCCAGGGTGTTCAATTAACAATGCCCTTCTAGAAAGTTGTACTCGTATGAATATTTTATTTCGATTTATTTGCTTCGAGTGAGACGGATCACTTTTTCTCTCCTTCACCATACTCTCGTTCTCTCCACTCGCTTTTGCCAAGACGGTTTCGAATTTACCTCGTTCGTTATCAAAGTGTCATGCAGTTCCGGCAACATGTTCCTGCAGGAAACCTGAGTATCCTGAACAAAATGCAGCAATTTATGCTCCTTATACTCTCGTTTTTGAGCACCTTTGTATGGTGTTGGCCCTATGATGAATCTCTTGTGGATTGGAATCTCAACCAGAACAAGAGCGCTCAAGGCCCCATCGATTACTGGGGAGCCTGGCCGAACCATGACTACCACCCTTCGCCAGACAACTGGCGCTTCCCTATGTATACAATCTTCTTGGACCGGATCTCTAATGGTGACCCGACAAATGACGATATTGACGGTACCGCGTGGGAGCATGTAATCGGATCTAATCAGATGCGGCACGGCGGTGACCTGGATGGTTTGCTCGATACGCTAGATTATATACGTGGCATGGGCTTCAAGGTACGTTGATTCGTGCTGGCCCCGATGCAAACGCTGACAACAGATTTCCAGGCTATTTACTTCGCCGGGACGTACCTGGAGAACCTACCCTGGGCCTACGATGGTTACTCGCCGGCTGATACCACTCTCCTCGACAAACATTACGGCACGCTAGAGGATTGGAGAAACATCGTCACAGAAATTCACAAACGGGATATGTACGTGTTGGTGGATAATACGCTCGCAACGTAAGTTGATGTTCAACCAAATTTCCTCACTGTTTCTTTGTGCATACCCACGAGCTCATCTTGTTCTGGTGCCTCCGGATTTCATGTCTGTTGCTAGATAGTTTTTGTCTTCCTCTCTCTTCCTCTCTATTCCTCTCTCTTCCTTTTCCCTCTTCCATCCGTGTCCATATCATGAATTTGTCTCACCTCTTCTTTCATTTCCTTCTTTCTCTGCTGTCGATCATCTGCTATATTTATATATATTTACGTATATATCTGCATCTCAGCGACTCTATAGCTGACACATTTTACAATATAGAATGAGCAACCTGATCGGGTTTAAAGGCCACCTGAACGGCTCAGCAGATTTTAAAGCAAGCGAATATAATGTTGAATGGGTCACAGACAGACAATATGCCGATTTTTCATTCGGGAACACCTGGAACGACACATGCGAATATCCCAAATTTTGGTACGAAAACGGATACCCGTTGACAGACATGGGTGTCCAGGACCTCAACGGCTGCTATAACAGCGACTTTGATCAGTACGGAGAGCTAGAGGCATTCGGTAATTTCCCTGACTGGCAGCGTCAGCTCACAAAGTTTGCTTCAGTGCAGGATCGCCTGCGTGAATGGCACAAGCCGGTCCGCGATGTCATCACTCGGCACTCCTGCTTTCAAATTGCCAGTCTCGACATCGATGGATTTCGTTTTGACAAGGCTGTTCAAGCGACCCTTGAGCCCCTCAGCGAGATGATGGCCGTCTACCGTGAATGTGCAAAGAAATTCGGCAAAAACAACTTCTTCCTCCCCGGAGAGATCACCTCTGGGAATACCTTTGGAAGTCTCTACCTTGGCCGCGGTCGCCAGCCAAATCAGTGGCCTGCCAATGCGGGTGCTGCTGTCAAACTGACAAATACATCCGAGGGCGCTTTTTTAAGAGAGGATGGGCTCCAGGCTCTTGATTCTTCTGCATTCCATTACACAATTTACCGTTCTCTCACTCGTTTTCTGGGGATGGACGGTAATCTGGTTGCTGGGTTCGACTTGCCTACCGATTTCATTGAAGCCTGGAATGAGATGCTAGTCACAAATGACTTTCTCAATGCATTCACTGGAGAGTTGGATCCTCGGCATATGTATGGCGTTTCCAATCAAGATAACTTTCGTTGGCCGACAATCAAGAACGGCACCGCAAAGTATCTTCTGGGTTTGAACGTTGTCACATTGGTGCTTCCGGGGATTCCTCTTATTTTATGGGGCGAAGAGCAGGTACGTACGGCATGCAATAGTCGCCCTGAGGTCGGATGACTAAATTATCTAGGCAATGTATGTGTTCGATGCAACTGCGTCAAACTATCTATACGGACGCCAGCCCTTGTCGTCTCAAACTGCATGGTGGACAAATGGCTGCTTCAACCTGAACACAACCAAATTTTACGATTTCCCGATTGAGACGGGACGTGATGGGTGTAACGACATAACGGTCAGCTATGATCAAAGAAATCCAGCACATCCCCTCCGCAATATAATGAAGCGAATGTTCGAAATTCGCGCCCATTACCCGGTTGCAAATGATGGTCTGTTTCTTCAAACGATTTCTCAACTGACAGAAGACATCTACCTTCCTGGTTCATCGACCACTCCCACGGTCACCGGTCTGTGGTCGGTGTTACGAGCGTACTTCCCCGCGGTCCAGACAGATGCAATTCTGGCTAATGAGACCCTCTGGCTGGTGTATCAAAATGGAAACTCGACGAAGAAATACGGCGGTAGTTGTACAAATAGCAGCGCTGGCTTGTTATCTCCCTTTGCGCCAGGAAAACAGTTGAAGAATCTCTTCTATCCCTACGACGAGCTGACGGTAGATGATAGCTCCACCGTTGGGAACACCACTTATGGATGCCTTAAAGGGGGCATGGAGCTGCTTCCATGGGAATACCGAGCCTATGTATCGACCGAGATGTTCGTGAACCCAGCTCCTACCGTTACCGAGTTCGTACCTGGTCACGATGCCAGGTTATTGTCTGCAGAAGACACGATTGAGACCATCCCAATTCAGCTTGGATATTCTGTTGAAATGGACTGTGATATTATTACCAAGGCGATCACCCTAAACTCCACAACGGAGAAAGGCATCGTCGCTTCTCTTGACACCTCTAGTGTCAGCTGCACCAATGTCACAGCCAGGACGACAAGCAACAACTATACCGGGGAGATCCCGACTGTTTGGACATGGTCTGGGAATCTGATAAATGTCTCTCATGGAGTACATCAAATAACCGTTGCCAACATTTCCACGTCTGCCACATCCAAAGTGTATACCAATGCGACGGACAGTTTCTTGATCCGCGTCGGTGTTCCTACCAATCCCCTCATCACCCCGCTGGCCAATTACTCCACCAGCCTCGTGCAAAAATCCGACGATGGGTACTACGTTCAGCACAATGCGGCAGGTGCTGATATGTTTCGTTATTCTGTTGATTTTGGGAGCACGTGGACAAAATGGACGACCTATGAGGGTGGAAACACGAACGTTACTATTCCGAACTTCACTGGAACATCCGCACAGGCGTGGAAAGGGACACATGTCCGCGTGCAGTACTTTTCAAGGCTCACCGGGAGCAGCGATTACATCCAGGAAGGTGATTATGACTGGAACGAAAATTCCGTCCGAAGATTCCCTCATTTGTGGTTCAACGGCCCATTCAACCAGTATGGCTACGATGCTGGAGTGAACAACAAAATGCAATTTGATCCAACGACTTTGCGTTGGAACTTTGACTTTGTTTACGAATGGCCCGCTGTGGGACAGCTGAATGTCTGGGGTATAGACCCTTCGGGTGTTCCGGACAATACGGAGGTCTATGGTGACGTCGGAAACTCTTCTACGATATTGAAGCTTCCCCCATCTTATCTCTCATCCAATGTGATCAACTTTACCGATCCACCTCCACATCCGTATCTTGGATGGAAGATCTCTCTCAATGACGCCAACCTACGGTATGAAAAGATTCCCATCGGATCTGGATGGGTTCAACTCGCACTTTTCATTCTTCTGTGTATCGGTCCTATCGTTATGGGCCTGGCAGGAATATTCATTTTTATTCAAACATTCTACCAGGTCAAGCTCAACAGAGACGGCAATGTTGTCAAGCTCGAGACGCGGCCTGCCTTGTTTTGGCGCAAAGTCAAAGCCACATTTCCGAAGCATGGTGACTCGGAGAACACAATTTCAGAAGTTCTTCCAACAGGTATTGCCATGGGAGGAGGGAATGACGAACAAAGACGTACGGTTTTAATTGCTACCATGGAGTACGATATCCAAGACTGGAAGCTGAAGGTCAAAATCGGTGGCCTAGGAGTCATGGCCCAGCTCATGTCCCAAAACCTGAAACACCAAAATCTCATTTGGGTGGTGCCGTGTGTTCGTGATATTGATTACCCCGTGGATACACCGATTCAGCCCTTCGTCGTGACAATTCTGGACAGACCCTACTTGGTCCAAGTTCAGTATCACATTGTGGAAAACATCACATATGTCTTGCTTGATGCCCCGGTTTTCAGGCAGCAAACCAAAGCAGAGCCTTATCCACCCCGTATGGATGATCTTGAAAGTGCAATCTACTATTCAGCTTGGAATCAGTGTATCGCAGAGACAATCAAGCGGACAACCTCGCCGATCGACTTTTACCACATCAACGATTTTCATGGGTGTGTCGCACCGCTGTATCTGCTGCCTCAAACTATCCCGGTTTGCCTTTCCTTACACAACGCTGAATTTCAAGGACTTTGGCCACTAAGAACGCAGGAAGAGAAGACGGAAGTCTGCTCGGTTTTCAATCTTCCGATTGACATAGCCACCAAATACTGTCAATTCGGAAGTGTGTTCAATCTTCTGCATACAGGTGCTAGCTATCTCCGATACCATCAGCGCGGATTCGGTGCAGTGGGGGTGTCTCAGAAATACGGAAAGCGATCATGGGCCCGATATCCCATTTTCTGGAGTCTTAGCAACATTGGCAGCCTTCCGAATCCAGACCCCTCTGATACAGCTTCCGTGGAGCCAGGCGCAGAAGTGCCTGTCACAATTCAGTCCGATGCTGAACTAATTCATGATAAGCTTCAGGCGCAGAAATGGGCCGGTCTGAACGAGGATCCGAACGCAGAATTGCTCGTGTTTGTGGGACGATGGTCCAAGCAGAAAGGCGTGGACTTGATCGCGGATGTTATGCCAGGAATTCTAGCTGCTAGACCCCTTGTGCAATTGATTGTGATTGGTCCCCTCGTTGATTTATATGGCAAACTCGCCGCGATCAAATTCGGGCGGATCATGGAAATGTACCCGGGCCGTGTGTTCTCGAAGCCGGAGTTCACTGCTCTGCCACCTTTCATTTTCTCTGGTGCCGAATTCGCCCTCATCCCGTCCCGTGATGAGCCCTTTGGCCTTGTTGCAGTCGAGTTTGGTCGTAAAGGTGCCCTCGGAATCGGTTCTCGCATTGGAGGTCTCGGCCAAATGCCTGGTTGGTGGTATACTGTGGAATCCGATTCGGCTCGCCATCTCTTGCATCAGCTGAGAACTGCGATCGAATCTGCATTGGAGTCATCCCCAGATACCAGAGCGGAAATGCGTGCAAATTCCGCTAAGCAGCGATTCCCTGTCCTCGAGTGGGTTCAAAAACTCGAAAGGTTGCAACGAACTGCAATTGAGATTCATCACGGCAAGAACAGAAATAGTGTCATCGATCATACCCGGGAATCTCAGGGAGATTGGGATATGCAGAGCTTGCCTCCCCCCTCAAGATCCCGACCTGTCTCTGATCAGCCTATGACTGGGCCTTTGAAAATGACCCCAGAAGGACCAGAGCCCATTGAGCCTTCTCTCCTGGAGCTACAGGCAGCCGAGCCTGAAGATATTCAGGAGTCCAGCGGCCCCAGAGAAAGCATGTTGGGTCGCAAACTATCTCTCGGTCGGCGATCAGGACCTGGACAGGGCAGAATGCGGCTCGTGAAGAGAGCTCTGCGTGATAGTCGGGTATTAGAAGGTGACAATACAGACGCCGATGAAGATGGCACTGAGACGCCACAGGAGGAGAACATCTCTCCAGAAGAGGCAATGGCGGCAATTAATCAGACTCTCAGGTCTCAGGGCCCCGGCGCATTATCTAGTGATAACAGAGACTCTTATGGCGAGTCTCCTGCCTACACACCACGCTATGTCTCCAGGGACACTTCTCCAGCCAGGACCCCCATTCATCATGACAGCAACATTTCTGGTACCGCCACGCCTGTTACACACACACGCAATCTGTCCGTTCTCTCATTACTAACCGTCTTTTCGGACCACAACCAACCTGTCTTCAATTTGCAAAAGGTCGACCCTACCTTCACTGACAGTATGGGTCACTTCACGCGCAACTACGAAAAGATGCTCGCTAATCTCAACACCAAAAACTCGATCACGGATCACTGTATCGAATTATACTTAATGAAGAGTGAGCGGAAGTTTTTCGACATGTACACCGACGCGCAGTTGAAGAAGCAGCCCAAGATAGTGGACCGTTCCCTGGCGGAAGCTGACACGGAGCATGAGAGCACCTCAGCTTCGGATGCAAGCTCGGAAAAAAATGGAGCGGATGACATCGATCAATGGCTCTCTCGCCTTGAGTACAAGAGACCTATTGCTATTCAGAGATTCATGAGAAAGCGTGTCGGAAATTGGCCGGTCTACGCGCTATTCTTGGGCCTCGGGCAGATTATCGCGACCAATTCAGCGCAAATCACCCTTTTGGTTGGTCATATTGGCGAAACTGCGGTAAAGCTGTACGTCATCGCAGGCGTCTACTGTGTGTCTTCTATTATTTGGTGGTTCTTGTTCTATCGCTTTCCGTCCGTGATAGTTCTCACTCTTCCCTGGTTCATATACTCCATGGCATTCGTTATCATCGGTATTTCGCCCTTCGGGCTCTCGTTTGTTGGTCGAGCCTGGGCGCAGAACATCGGGGCAGGCGTTTACGCCACCGCATCTTCCAGCGGCTCCTTGTTCTTTGCCCTCAACTTCGGTGATCAGGGCGCTGTCCCTGTCAAGGATTGGATGTTCCGCGCAAGTCTGATTCAAGGCATCCAACAACTCTACACGGTGGCTTTGTGGTTTTGGAGTTCCCGAGTTACGGCCGTGGAAGTGGAAGGCATTTCAACAGCTGCCTTGAGTACATGGAAACTCACGGCTGTTGTGATGCCGATTGCTGCAGCGTGTTTCACCATCGGCGTGCTTCTTGCCTTAGGACTGCCCCAGTACTACCGTCAAGCACCGGGAAAGATTCTCTTCTTCTATAAATCACTCTTCCGTCGACGCATTGTTCTCTGGTTCTTGCTTATGGTCGTCATTCAGAATTGGTTTCTCTCTGCTGTCTTCGGTCGCAATTGGTCATTCCTCTGGTCATCCAAACACGCCAAAACGTGGGAAGTCCTTGTCCTCGTCTTGTTCTTCTTTATCGTTGTTTGGATTGCTGCTCTTCTCATCTTCCGGTCCTTATCCAAGGAACACAGCTGGATCTTACCTGTCTTTGGTCTGAGTCTTGGAGCACCGCGCTGGGCACAAACTTGGTGGGGAGTATCGAACATTGGTTACTACCTCCCATGGGCTGGGGGCCTGACATCCGGAGCCCTCATCTCGCGATGCCTCTGGCTCTGGTTAGGTGTCCTCGATCAAATTCAGCAAGTCGGTCTGGGGATGATTTTATTACAGACACTGACAAGGGTTCACGTCTGCTTCGTCCTGTTGGCGGCGCAGTCTCTTGGATCTATCGCCACGATTTGTGCGCGTGCCTTTGCGCCCGACAAAATAGGGCCTGCTGGCGTCTTCCCAGATGTTGGCTCGTCAATAGATAGAGTCGGTAATGCTTGGTTTTGGATTGCACTTTGCTTCCAGCTGTTGGCGAGGTCAGTCTTTATTCCCACCTCACCTTTGTTTTTGGAACCTTTGCTTACTGTCTTTGATAGCTTTGGCTTCCTTCTCTTCTATCGCCGAGAACAGCTTAATAGGCCTTGAGCCTCCTATTTACGAAAACACAGCATAGTTCAGTTTTATATACGGAGGATCTAATGGTGAATGATACACGAATAACTTCGCCAAGGATATAGTAATCTCTCTGGGCTCTCTTATCTAGTACGCGAATGAGAAATAATGAATGACTAATTCACTAATTAACTAGTTAACTTACCCATTATTTGTCTTCTCAGATAAACGGTCAGATGGTTAGTAAGGCACGTGAGAGTAACTCCCGCGTTAACTCCCTATATAGAATTTACTTACAAGCTTAAAAACGATATATTTAAGCTCGATCCGCCAGTATCCCTCTTTTACCTACTTAGCTACCTGAGATTTTGGGGTCATTCCTAGCCTCTGATTAGTCAAGGTCTCATTTTCCCTAGATTTTGCTCCACATCCCCTACCCTAACACCAGTTTACCTACTTCACTTTGGGGAGCTCAATAATTAAACACAAAATTAGTTAAACACCTTCATCGCATTTAGAGTAGGGCAGTAGTCAAGAATCAATATAGTAATATTATCGAGTATTTACCTAAATATATACCTAAGTATATACTCACACTACCTATAGACTATGGAATGTGATAATGATTAGTGATAGTGAGCTCCTTTTCTTACCTATAGTCTATATCTAGGATCGACTGAAGCGGTACCTTATACATTAACGTGAGTTAAGGTGATAGGATGTTCTTCTTTAATTAAGCTCCTACTTAACTAGGAATATCTTTCTTAAACGTAGTAAGGGCGCGCCGCGCGGCCTACTCTTGTAAACGTAATACGCTAAGACCCGTGAATTTTAATGACTGTATAAATTATGCGGCTTCTTCCTGCAATATCAAGTATCGCCTTTACAATAAGATAAGTATAATAAGGAGGAAAATAATATGTTTAACGAAAATGGATAAGCTAGTTAGGGGTGGAGGGAAACCAACACCCGAAGGGCGGGGGGGCGACTACTGGCACGGATAATCGTGGATAGGAGAAACCTGGAGAAACCTGGAGAAAGTCCCGAAAGCTTAGCGTGTCTTGCGTCACCGTGTCAAAGTGCCCTCTTGAAATTAATTGGCGGGGAAAATTCAGAATCTAACGAGAAAGGGATCAGTTGCAACGCTAAGAAGGCTTAGTTACCAGCACGGGGCCGCAGCATGTGGTTTGTGGACGGATAAATTCACAAATTCCTCCGGCAAGCCACTTCTCCGGGGAAATTTGCGAGGTACAACAGGACGTTCATTGGATATAGAATACGAACTTCTTGTATTTATATTGACCGATACTTCCCTCGTCAAAATACTAGCCCTCCATAATAGTCTACCTATAGATAGCCAACCGATCACCATGCGCAACCTCTGGATCGCTGCTATTGCTCTGGCGTCAGCCTCAGTCAGTAATGCTGCGCCTTTGTCCGAACTTGATGGCCACAAAGTGTGCCCAGTCAAGTGTGAGGGCAAGGGACAAGACGACTCGAAGAATATTCTTGAAGCTGTGCACGAATGCAACAATGGCGGTCGAGTTGTATTCGAGAAGAACAATGAGTATACAATCGGAACTGCTCTAGACTTGACGTTCTTGAACAACATCGAAATTGGTTAGTTACCGTGATACAGCCACCATGGACCACTGGACTGACAAGAAAGCTAGACATTGCTGGGGAGATCACGTTCAGCAACGACACCGATTACTGGCAGACTAATAGCTTTAAGTTCACCTTCCAGAACGCTAGTAGTTTCTGGCTTTGGGGTGGAAACGACGTTACCATTTATGGTATGAGCCTTCGCGCACAATTTCCGATGGTCATTACTAAAGCTATGCTAGGCGGAGGCACCATCAACGGCAATGGACAAGTTTGGTATGACCTATATGCCCAGGATGAGTACATCTACCGTCCAAGTCTGATTGGAGTCGAGGGGCTCCATAACTCGATAATCTCGGATTTGAACCTGTATGTTTAACGCGATCCAGGCGACTCCAGTTAATCCAGTTACTAAATGTCAGATCCAGGAAACAATCGCCAACATACCACTTCTTCGTGGCCAACACTACCGGCTTAGAGATTGAAAATATCAACATCAACAGTACTTCAGATAACGATAATCCGGCCTCGAACACAGACGGCATCGGTAAGTTCATATCGCTAATTATTGAAGAATTATCATTAACTAGGCCTAGACACTTATAGATCCGACAGTATGGTACTTCGAAACTGGGTACGTCTACTTCAACACTACTACATTAAAATATTAATATTGACTGAACTCCGTGCTTAAAAGATCGTGAACAATGATGATGGTAAGTTTTTGGTCTAACTACATCTTGAATTCCCCTACAGTCCGACACCCGGTCATGGAGTTGGCTAATGTTATTTGTCAGACTGCGTGAGCTTTAAGCCCAACTCAACGAATATGGTCGTACAGAATATGCACTGCAATGGCTCCCACGGTATTTCCGTTGGCTCATTAGGCCAGTACCCAGGAACGTGAGTATGGATATCTCAGATAGCATGTTTCTCTAGCTAATCTGGTGGTTTTCAGATACTCTATTGTGGAGAACATTCTCGTTCAGAACGTCACTATGACCAACGCCTTGACTGCTGCTCGAGTTAAAGTGTAAAATATCCGCCCGAATTGAGAACGAATACGACGAGAGAGTAGCAGCTAACAATTGCACCAGGTGGCCGAATGTCCCATCTACGGAAAGCGGCAACCTCGAGGGAGGTGGCGGCGACGGAATTGTCAACAACGTCGTGTTCGAGGATTTCACTGTGGCAAGCGTATGTGTCATATGCTCCAATCAATCGATTAATGGAGACGCAGCTGAACTAATGGCAAATAGGTGGACTACGCCATTGAGGTGGACCAGTGTTACGGCCAGTCGAACCTCACCCTCTGCTATGATAATCCCAGCCCTCTAAAGATTACGAACGTGATGTTCAAGAACTTTTATGGCACTACCGACAGCAAGTATGCCCCAGACATTGCTACTTTCGCTTGCAGTTCCAGCACTGCTTGCTCCAACATCCAAACTGAAAACATCAACGTCAGCGGTCCCAGTGGGTCTCTGGCTTATTGCTACAACGTTGATACCTCTCTACTCAATGGTGTGAACTGTACCGGTCCATACAAGGGATTTGAGTAAGATGTTTGCTTCAAGGCGGATCAGGAATTTAACATAGTGTGCCGGTATGATCAGTATTTTCATTTCATATAGAGCTACTTGCCAATGGAAATGAGTCGGGGTTTCTATATTCTTGTACTAGATAGGAGCCTTCTCCGAGCATGGGCTAATAATATGTCATGATTTTATTCCATATTTTATGTCAAGGGTCTCCAGGCGAAAAGTACTATTAGAAGCATTCGAACAATAGCATACAAATAATATTAATCAATGATGTCATTGCACTAAGCTACACTCTTAAACTCCCCGGGGCTATTCCAACAATGATGACCGCTTAATAAAGAAGTGAAGTTTACTTCTATCGAGTTTACAGAAAGCACAGTAAAATACTTCCCATCATCAGAGAAAGCTAAAGTAGTTTTTCCGTAAGATTCTGCTTCGTGCGGAGGGACACCTGTACTCCACGTGCGTGCATAACGTGTGGTATTGGGTCCACTTCCAGAACGGGGCGTCACGCAAGGTACGTACACTCATGTAGCTAGCATCGATATCGATCACAAATCTCGTTAGCTGAATTCCATAGCCGCTGATTGGCAGGCTTTAATGTCGCCGTTAAATCAAAAGAGAAAGATCTGACCGCTGTTTCACCGGTCGGAAGGATCACGGCGATGTATCTAATATATTGTCAGCACCATGCATGGATCATTCCCGGGCAAGCGATTGGTCAAACCCCTTTCTCATTTCCGGAACCTAGATGTATAAAAGCCGTCCCCGGAGAGCGCTTTCTCGAGAAAGGTCAACAGAGTACCCTAAAACTCGAAATATGACGATTGACTCCATCGCAGAAGCACCATGTTTTGAAACAACGAAACGGTTGCTGGCTGCTTTGATTAACGAAGGACTGGTTCATGCTGTTATCAAAGGAGCCAAACACGATTCTCATCGTTGTCTATATTTGAGTAGAAATGACAGCTCTGGGGAGAACTGCATTGTGGTATAAGCGGCGCCCGGTCCGTTGATCGAAGATCGTAATGGTGAGGTGTTACCGGTGGTATAACCGAGCATGTTGTGCCCTCCCGTGATAGTAAAAGGCCAAGGGGTGGAAAGTAAAACTACAGATCCTAGGGATATATTTACGTTGATAAGTCCATGGTTTGAGGATATGGTAAGCTAGCTGGTCCTCGAAGAGATTTCGCGGCATTTACACAATTCCGGATCAAATCAAGGTTAGCTATAACCGAAGCGCTAAGCTTCATTCGCTAATGAAGCAAAGAAACATAGATAAGAATCGCGGCCAGTTAAAACGTACTGAGCCTTCAGGATCGGTTAATTAACTAGGAAAGAACGATGATATATGGGCATCCGACTCACCCCGTGCGTAAATAAATTCGGTTTGCCTTTATATCAACTGATCTGACACTTATGTTCAGTTCCATCGTACTTACGATGCAAAGCCACCGCTCAAGCCCGTTAACCTAGAGGATATCCCCGCCATGCTAACGCCTAGAATTACATTTCTCTATCTTCCATCTAGCGACCTCCACTTAGCTGGTCCGTTTAACCAACTGTTGTAACCTCTTCTCTAAGCTCTTAAAATTCCGAAGGTTCCAGAAGGATATACGGTCCTACCATATTTGACGCAACAGTTACCCTCGGTGATCCAGCGTTTTCCAAGAGCCGATGTCCTCAAATCAGTTATTGACTGTGTGGATGCTCAAGCGTCTTTACGAACCGTCACCCCTCGACCCGAGCTCAATTTTCCATTTCACCTAAAGCTGTCCCTAGCTTGTCAAATCACCTCCGCTCTCCGAACAATCACACCATGGTCCGCGTGGGGTGGCCCCATTATCACAGAGATCATGGACCGATTCCTCCCCCCTGATCTGTGGACATTCAAAGAGCTAGCATCTGCCACGGGTAGCTAGGCAAACTTTGATGACGCAAAGCATCTCTCCTGTATCCTGCGAGAGAGCCTGGAATTCCGAGCTGAGGCTAACAGCGAGGTTCTCATCATCGCAGCCGCATTAACCCAACAGCCGCATGGCACGTCCCAACCTTACGTGGAGATCCTTTTCAATTTACAAACGATTCCCCAGAAACAGAAATGGTTCCGAGAGTAAGCGATGAGTTCCGTCCCTCGGAAGAGAGAGCTAATCAATCTCCAAAGATATGTTGAATGCCTCCTGAACCTCATCCTCCCACCGTTGGTAAATCATGGGATCGGCCTTGAAGCATATGGCCAAAACATACTTATACGGGTATGTCGGGAAACAAGGAGGATCAAAGGATTTGCCGTGCGAGATTTTGGTGGGATTCGTTTACACACGCCGACCCTCTGCCGCCAGGGTGTCAGTTTTGATGCAATGTTCCCCGACTGGGCAGTAATGACCGAGAGTATGGAGGAAGCGTGGGGAAAGGTGCATCACTCGTTACTGCAGAACCATGTCGGATACCTGTTGGATGCTCTCCATCTACAAACGCAGGGTGGATGGGCTATTGTGCACGACGTGTTGGAAAAGGTTCTCGCAGAGCTCCCTCGTAATGGGCTATATGAGTTTTGTGCAAAGGACACCATGCCATTCAAATGCTTTTTGAGGATGAGGATGGAGGGAAAATATCGTGATGTAAGTCGTTCTCTTAGATGATGGTGATAGTTCTCTTCTAACGACATGTAGTATGTGGAGAGAGAGGTGCCAAATATTTTGTTGATGGGGTCGGAGAGATGGGAGGGGATCCTTGTAAATTATGTCCCTTCTCTGCATTGGACATGATGAGGGAGATATCTTGAGTTTTGGAGCTCTACTAGTACTTGAAAAATAGACTACCTGGGCATTTCCTATCATTAATGGCTGAACCTGCTCTTCCTCGAAGCAAGTAGAATTTGCAGGTTCGATCTTCTTCACAAACCGCTGATAGAGGTGCACTGGGACCTGTATTTTGGATAGAGGCCGCCACAAACATTGTTACATATAAGCTTTTTCTCAGCATCTTGGCGTCCTGCATACCAAGATCAAATTTGCCAAAATCGGTAACGGCGATCTGCAACAAGAAGCGAACCCGAGCCTGGGGCAGAGCAGCATGTCCCGGATCATATGAGATTTAAAATTTCAATCCAGTGGGCAATGTTACCTAGAGGATCAAAAAGCTATTAAGGTATGCTGAGTTTCCATCGGGTAAGGTCGCCACGGCTAATAGGATATCATCAAGGGCAGATGCTGCCCCATACATAGTTACATTATTCCATAAGCATAAAGCTTAGGAGGCTTAAGGTGATAGCTTACTATGCTCTTTCTTCGGGTTATCTAATTCCGGATAAGTATATGGAAATTATAAGTACACGGTAATTTATATTGAGTCTCTAATTGCTCCATGCTCTAGCATAAGAGTCTGGTACAGATATTGCCCCGCGTGGGACCATATATACCCGACCGTAAATATTGTCCCACTCCACTTTTAGCCGGTCGGCCCCCCAACCACCCGTATTTTTTTTCTCTCTTCTACACGGCGGCAAAAGTTCGGACCACCTAAAATAGCGGGTCCTAGTATATGACTTTTCTTAGCGGGGCTCCCCTAGTCCTCCACCAATAAAAGGTCGGTACACTAAGGGGGATAGCTATTTCAGGAAGGCGGTACGTCTTGGCGCCCACGGTATATTATGTAAGTAATTATATGGCAGAATTCGGAGATATAGTGCCTCCGCCTCAGGGCCGGGTTACCTACAAGCCCCTCTCTTTGTCTTGCAACAAGTCATTTAGCCCCCATCACGTAAGCGCCGGTCAGACCTTCTTGTTGTATCGATGTGACAGACGGTCTGCAATAGGCATGGGCTCTGATACTCTGAGTAGCAGCCGCATCGGCGGTGCTAAATCCCGCTCTGGCTGCAAAACCTGCAAGTAGGTACTGACTTAGTCTCACTCCAGGCTAACGCTGACTAGCCGCTAGAATCCGAAGAGTCAAATGTGGCGAGGAGAAACCAATATGTCTTCGTTGCTCCAGCACTGGGCGCAAATGTGAATATGGAGGCACTAGAACATCTCTTTCGGCACTTTCCGCCCTATATACTGCGCCTCCTAGCTACAGTCTCATGGTATCCCCGAATAGCGGGTGTCATGAGCGCCGCGCCTTTGAATACTACGTCCAGCATGCATCAAAGGGCCTCGCTGCTGGGATGAACCTTGATTTCTGGACCAAAGTGGCTCCACAAATCTGCCGCTCCGAGCCTGCTGTGTGGGATGCCGTAATCTCAATCAGCGTCTTGTACGAATATCCTGATCAGCACCTGGATTTTCCGCACCTGAAGCTTCAACAGGAAAAGAAATATGGTCTTAATCAAATACAACGAGAGGCCTTGACTTGGTACTCCCGAGCCATATCCAGCGTCCTCAGCCAGATTGTGCGCGGTAGAGCAGATCCATATGTCGCACTGATTAGCTGTGTGCTATTCATCTGTATAGAGGCCATTCAGGGCCGTGTTGCGGAAGCTCTCCAACTTTACGAGCAAGGTGTGAGTTTGATCCTTACCTTGCGCCATCAAATTGCCGCTGGGACGCTCTCCCCCATAAGGCCCTACTTCTCGAGAAGACTATCATACCCCTGTTTCTACGGTTGGGCTCCATCTCCTTGACTGTATCAACGGTTCACGTCAGCGAGATCTTTGCCTGTGCCAATCATGACTTGAACACCAAGTTCACATCTCTGGACGCAGCAAGAACTGCGATTTCTGTGTTATTTTCAGAGGCCACGCTCCTTGAGCGAGAGGCAATGCCATATCGCAGAGCAGCTGTTAGGGATTTGGTCGCAGGGGCGGAAATGGTTGCCAAGCAGCAATCACTGAAAACAAAACTAGACCATTGGCTCCATGCTTACACAAATCTCTGCCAAAACCGCGCCCGGGCTGAACCCGTACTCCTAGCATACTATGCTGCTACTTCAATATACATTTCTACATGTTTGTCGCAGCAGGAATTGGTCTATGATTCCTACATGGCAGAATTCGCTATCATTGTCGAGAATGCAAGTCTAGCCCTTGCCACTTCTGGGGGTCCAGACTGTGTCCAACCACCATTCACCTTCGAGATGGGCCTGGGTCTCCCATTATTTCTGACTGCAATCAAGTGCCGTGATCCACACCTGCGACGGAAGGCTTTGAGATTATTACGTCAATCATCCCCGATTCAAGCGTTCTTTACGTGCACCCCCGTGGCTTTCCTGGCAGAGAAATGCATGGAATTGGAAGAGGATTACAGCCGTTCCATAGCACTCACACGTGATTCCCAAATCTCTTATCCGTCTCCCCAAAGCTCTGTCTCAGATTGCTCTCCACGCTCTGCGTTGGAGCATGAGCCAACCTGTAAATACCCTACCCTTATTCCCGAAGAGGCTCGCATATGTTTTCATAATGTTTTACGACCTCAGGATGGGTACTCTCCGGGGGTTATGGAAGGAGACATTGCTGAAGATGGGCATGGCCCAAGTCAGATCTTGGAAGTCTTCCGTAACCACTTTGATATAGTTAGGAACACGTGGTGCACGATATCTCACTGCGTGCCACTATAAGGCAACAACTGAGCTTTGATTTTTGGGATTAATTTTTGTGCACTAGTGAAACCAGAATTAAAACATTACAAGGCTATTCACTGGAGTATATGGATTTTAGAGTCTCCCATGAGACGTGCTCTCATGTCAATTACGAGAACCAAAAGAACCCGGATCAAAGAGCACACTCATGATGGTCTGTTTTATCGGCAAGGCGTGTCGAATCGCACATTGAAGAGAGACACAGGTGAGAGATTTTGTCCGAGGGAAAGATGGTTGTAGATTGCAGCCCCACGTTGCGTCGATGAAGATTAACTGAGGGTTTTTACCCAGGAGAGTTATTACGAAATAAGTTTGATCTATCAGAATGGGCTCTTTCCCAGACAAATGCCCTCGAATTGTAGCCTATAGTAGAGACTCCTTGGAAAAATTCACTGTCAAAATTGACACCTGCAAGAAAGGCCACTGCGTCATCTTTCCCCAGGAAAAAAAGGAAACGAAGAAATCATGCCTGGCTTAATCAAAAGATGAAGATTGGCTCTCAGTCTCGGGTGATCTCAGAACTGGGAACCCCGCATACACGCAAAAGGTGACATTGACGTGGCGGCAGATGATTGAGTGCCTTAAAGATAGGACATGAAGTTATCAGTCGCATTGCTAGCACATGTGCTCTACCTTTCGGCTTTGGATTTCTCCTTTTTTTCGTCGCTTTGATTCGTTTGGGAAAGTCCCCTTGCCTAACCCTTCAGGCCTGCCTCGATCGATCTCTCCACTCGATCGATCTCTTTCCTCGATCTCTTTCCTCGATCGAACTCTCCCTCGATCGATATGCACGCCCTGACGCCGCTGGCGTAATCTTCCACCCCTTGCTGATATTTTATACTTGCAATAGGTGTGTTGTCGCAGTCACGACTCTTTGGTACGGTCTAGACTACATTTTCGCCCGGGACGCTGTGAGAATATTGACGTTTGGATAGTGGATTCGACCAAAAGGTGTCGTTAAACATATCATTTGGTACTGGAACAACGGACTCCACATAGGACATAATAACAGTGCAATTAACGCACAGTTCTACCAATTACCAGGTAGGCTCGTGAGGGTAAACAAGTAACTATGGAATGAAGCCGTGCTGCCAGCCGAACAGGAAGACCCGAGACTCCACCTCTACCCTTTTCCACGGTATTGTTCATCCGCGACCCGGACTTTATCGATCGTGATAGTCAGATTGACCAAGTTGACAAACTATGCTCTAGCCCTTCGTCCCGGGTGGCACTTGTCGGCCTTGGTGGGATCGGGTGAGGCCATATCAACCCTCGTCATTTCCAAAACTAAACCTCAAAAAAAAATCTCAATTGGCAATCGAATATTCATGTCGAGTGCGGGAGCATGCACCCGATATTTGGATTTTCTGGATTCATGCAAGCAATGCCGCCCGATTCAGACTAAGTTACGAAGACATCGGGAGACGAGCCAAGATTCCAGGCCACAAAGACCCAAATGCCAACATTTTCGAGCTGGTTCATGATTGGCTCCTCGATTCAAAAAGGGGGGAATGGATCATAATCCTTGATAACGTTGATGATGATGCATTTCTTCATGCACGACCACCGCCAGATCAAAACCTCAAACAGCCTCTGATCACTTACATACCCAGGTATGAAAATGGACCAGTACTTCTGACTACCCGTAACAAGCAATCTGCCTCGAGGATTGCCAACGAGAGGAATATGATCCACATAGAGCCAGATGAATCACATGCCCGAGCATTGATACACAGAAAGCTCTGTGGGCAGGAAAGTGAGAGAATATTCAAAGGCTTGCTGAGACACTCGGGTATATTCCTCTGGCCATTGTGCAGGCTGTAGCATACATGACAAATCGAGCCCCTCGACGCACGATTCAACAGTATCTCGATGAGTTCCAGAAGAGTGAACGGAAGCGCATCAAGCTACTGGAACATGGAAGTGGAAATCCGCAGCGTGACTGGGAAGCTTCCAACTCAATCCTCATAACATGGCAGATATCCTTTGATTACATTCAGGAAGTCAGCAAATCCGCAGCCGATCTCTTGTCTCTGATGAGTTTCTTCGATCGTCAAGGGATCCCTGAGTACGTGTTACGCGAAGGCAAAGCAGATAAAGCCCCTGATCTAAGTGAAGATGGCTCAATTGGTGAAGAAGACATTGAATACTGTGGCTCAGATGATGGTGAAAGTTTTAAATGACCTTGTCGTCTTGCAAAATTATTCATTTGTCACAGTTGGTGAAGACTCAATCACTTTTGCGATGCATGCGCTGGTTCAACTAGCTACACGAAACTGGCTGGATTCTCATGGTGGTATTGAGCCACCGAAGGCAAGATTTGTTCGCAATCTCTGTCGGGATTTGCCCGGTGGTGGCTTTGAGGATTGGGAAAAATACCAGACGCTCTTCCCTCACGTCCAAGCCGCCGCCTCCATGTCAAAACCTCCAGCTTCGAAAGAATCTATTTTGGACTGGGCATTTATACTTTAAAAGGATCCTGGTACGCATGGAGAAGCGGGGACCTGGAAGAAATGAAGCGGATGGCAGTGAAATCGAAGAATGAAACAGAGAAGGTCCTGGGCTCGGAACACGAAAGGACTCTTGCTTGTATTTCGCGGGTCGCAAACCTCTACATACAAATTGGAAAATGGCAAGACGCCGAAAAACTAAACCAGCAGGTGCTCACAGCCCGCAGGGAAATTATCGGCATTGAACATCCAGATACGTTGACGTCTATGCCTAATCTTGCCTTGACTTATGACAACCTAGGTCGACTCCAGGATGAGGAAGCGCTTCATCTGGAAGTCCTTAGAATCCGACAGAAAGTTTTAGGAGATCGTCATGACGATACGCTGGATGGCATGGATAATCTGGGACTTAACTACTGGCGACAAGGTTAATGGAAGAAGGCGGAAATCATGTTTTTAAAAGTTATTGAAATACGTCACAACACTGAGGAGGAAGATCCGAACAACCTCACCACAATGAGTAACTTGGCTATCTCATACGATCGACAGAAGAAATTTCAGGATGGAGAGGTGCTACACAAGCGGGTTCTGAAAATCTCGGAAGGACAAATTTGGCGAAGAGCACCCCGATACCCTGATTGCGATGAACAACCTTGGATTTAATTTTTCTGAGCAAGGGCGCTTCGGAGAAGCTGAGCCACTCTTGGTAAAAGCTGTCGACCGGCGCAAAATGGTACTCGGCGAAGACAATTTTGACGCATTGTGAGCATAGAAAACCTTGTTGTCGTGTACACCAAACAGGAAAAGTGGGCAGATTTTCAACCACAGTTGGTAACGTTATATGAACACAAGAAGAGAGTTCTCGGAGAGGACAACCCAGCAACACTTCTCATTGCAAACAGGCTGGGATTTTGCTATTGGATCCAAGGCAAATACAGAGAGGCCGAAGAACTGTTCACGCAGGTTCTGATGTGTTGTTACAAGAGACTATACGGGGAAGAGGATGGCCGTACACTCATAGTCATGAGCAACCTGGCATGCTCATACCGAGATCAAGATCGTTGGTTGGATGCAGAATCTGTATATAGGTGCATAAATAAAACTATTGATGTTGTTAATATAAATAATGACATAATAGTAAATAATGGTCATGGTGATGGTGAAACTAAATGAAAAGGATATAACTCAATTTACTTATTAAATACTACCAGGTACAAATAAAACAATAGCTAATAAATTAGACATGCATGTAGTCGAATGTCGCAAGAAGAATACGGGGTACTTCGATGAGTATACTTTGGCTGCTATGACCTACCTTGCAGTGACCTACAAAAATCTTGGACGGATGGACGAGGCATCCAGATTGGCCATGGAGTCTGTCACTATTCAAAAGTTGATGCTAATGTTCGCATTCTCCCGACTCGGTCTGCTTACTAAGGTCTAGAGGGCTTGGCCTCGGTTTCGTTATTTCCAGGTGACGAAAGATTGATGTTAGAGCTGAGAGAATTCGGATTATTTATATTTTGCGTGTAGTCTTGTAAGGCACCCTTCACAGTTAGCGATAGTCTTCCTTGGTATTTTTGAGATCTTACTGACCGAGAAGTACGAAGGTTCGGCCCCGCCCCTTCTTTGTCTATATTAGTATTGCTTGTATGATTTTAAGATTATCGAATTATAAGACGACTACGACATTTATTGTATCATTCAATACTGTATTAGACTCGTCCACCAACATAAAAATAATGCATAAATATGTATTATTTACCAGCATAGTCAATCGGTAAATGATTTAATGCAGCAAGATAAAACAGGGAGAGCATAGTTCAAGCCCACTCTTGGCGGGGGGTCACCCTGACACTTATAAGGATCCGATCAAGGGTCAAGCTGACCTGCACACTTGACTATACCTGAGGCATATAGTTCTGACCAAGTATGCAGGTGAGGTCTTGGATTAGTGAGCAATCCGGAACACCATAGTAAACTTGATGAATTCCAGGTTTAGATCTCATCAAGCACAGTTTCTTTATATATCATGAGTTGGAGACTATCTATAGGGCCTTTCAGCACACTACATTGATTCACATTGTTTTCAAGGAAATCCATTTAAATGTTACATTCACTGATTACCATAACGTCGAAATTTCTGAGACTACAGTGTAAGCCAAAAATACAGTATATATCTCAACTGCTGCGACACAATAGTTCATCAAACTCCCTACCGCAGCTGGATGTAATATGAAAAGTATCAAACTACAAACCTCCCCCTTGCCCCCCCCCCCCCCCCTTAGAATCACCGTTGTTGAGATATAAAGCTGTAATCTATCGCATTTCCCATGTGTACTGGAATGCGCTCCAGGTTGAGGATTACGTGAGGGGCCCGGATGCCTGAATTGGGCCGCCCACGAGCGGGGCAGCGTTACAATCAGTATTGCATGGGCTTTTTTTCCTTTCGTTTTCTGCGATTTTTGGCGAAGGTGACAGATTTCCGATACAAGGACCGAGCGGCGGAGTGCCACAATCCATGCTGAGGTACGTGCCCATTGTCTGATTGGATGTGGCCCAGGATAATTGTGGATCCATCAATTTCACAGGACTAGTCCAGTTGGCAGTAAGAGACATACTGCGCACCTACACTCACGGAACATATTCCGCGGAGAACTTGGAATGTACATTCAAATGACAGACGGGGAACCGTGGGTCTCCAGACAGATCTAAGTGGTTGGCAAGTTGATACACCAATAGGAAGCCTTCCGCATCTCGTGTTGCGCCCCCACTTTTCGGATCCCCAGAAAGCATGTGGTGACGCTCTTGCTGGGCCCCTGCATTCAAGGTCACATTGACCATTTCCCTGATTTGGCGTACTGTACATCCGGCTCGGCAAGGGAAGCCCTAGAGAAGATCTTTCACCTGAAGGCGCAGAAAGATTGGATTACATAATACCTTGACCACTCTCTTCCATACCATAGTGCGTAGCAATAAGAAAACCCAACACAAATATCCGAAGAATAAGGCTCCATTCTGGCGGGTGGAAGAAGAAGACGAGATGGCGACAGTGAGGAGAGTTTGATGTGTCATTGGCAATTCATGTCAAGTCCTTGGCAACAAAAACCTGACTCGCGCCATCGCATCATCAAGACTTATTACCATTCCGGAGCTTGATAGAGCCGGCCTAGACCCCTACCGGTCCCAGCCCGTCGGATCTGCTAACAACCCCCTTGGATAAGCCACAGCAATCCGTTCTTGGTCATTGATAATGATGCATAATCAAAGAGCCAATGCAGGATCGATGCCGTCAATGACAAAAGTACGCTCTGCATCCTCTGTCGATCTTTTTGAGAACAGTCGAATACTATCAGTCGCGCTCGGAACTAACGAGCACGCCACTATTGCAATTCATGTGGCACATTTTGAAACCATCACCAGATAATGAGCCAAGTAACCGTGTTTCATGTCAAGATTTACGAGATGTACTCAAGTCTTTTCAGTTTCCCCGGCCCAAATGATTCCGCAAATAAGGGACGACCGGGACTATGACCAACAAATGACAAGTTCTGAAAGCTGGATAACCTATCGTTATAGTCTCAGTACCTCGTGAAGTCATCCACTGTTCTCGCAACCGTTTTTAGTCGTTGAATGAACTGGATATCCTATAGAAAATCAACCCACGTCCCTGGTTGACCAATAATTTTTCATTCCTAATGGTAGGGTTCACATCCGTAACCTAATGATTGGAAAAGCATTTCGATTCTATTCCATCATTGATCTATTCCATCATTGAATCGAGAGCTTATCCAGAAGGTTGCCTCCAGGCCTATATTAAAGCAAAGAGAGGAGGAGTTGATGTTGTAGAAACTCATGATCACTCACGCCTTCACATCGGACACGAAATGCAATCCTTTCGCATCCCCACTTGGTCCGAGATATCAGTTCTCTGGGGTGGATTTAAAAGAATGAATACACCAAACGAATTCTCCCAATGGGATGACTTCTCAGACGCATCCCCGCCTCCATCCTCATACAGTGGAGACGAACTCAATACCTCAGAAACCATCAAATACTCCTCATGCGCTACAAAGCCACCCGCTTCCAAAGAATCCGAGGAATCTCTCTTTCATTCATCCGAGAAGAAATATCGGAACGATATGTGCAAGGCCTTGAAAAGCTACGAAGAAAGCTTTGACCAAGTCCGACTTATGAAGCGGGTCTTGTATCGGGATGGGAACTAGCTGGAAGGAGGGATCCTATTTCCTCGACTCGGCAGTCCAACAGGACCAATATAATCAGGTGCCTCCTATATCAATGTATATGAATGGAAGGACTCTCACGACGAATGATACCCAATGGAGTTATACAGTGGAGAAAAAATATATTACAGTCATGGATAAAACGGTGGGATCAGAAGTAAATAAGAAGACATTTTGCAAAAATGAGACCTTATTTTGAAATGATTACTTTGACCTTGCCTTGTTGTCTTTGAAAATAGTTTGAATTGCTCCAGGCAGGTTCAGTCCAGCGCTATAGGAAGAGCTCTCTAGGAAGAAGCCGGCCGCCCTCCTCCACACGCGGGTGTAATAAATCACAATCTTTGCTTCACGTTTTCAACGGGGACGGTCGAATAAATGACCACGGATTCGTTTTCGACACCGACTTTATCTCTTGTAGGTCCTATATTTTTCACATGATCAAGGGGCCCGCGACTAATAAAAAATAGTGGATGGGGTGTGAAGACATAAAAACGTTCGGCTATCAGGACTGTGGTGGGTGGCGAGAAGATGGACGGAATAGGATGGAAATCCGATTTTATCAATCATGCTAATCTGTTTCCCGCTCATATAGAATGTATAGAATATTGAGTTTGATATTTTCCACATAATCTATTGGTGTGGCCAGTCATTTCCTGCCCGGAGTTCTTTTCCGCGAGGGGCGTGGTATTTTTGACCTGCTTCAACACGCCACCTGCTTCAACACGCCACCTGCTTCAACACGTCAAATATATCTCCTTCAATTGCCCCAATTGCTGCGAAGATCCCGACTACGAGTGCAACGCGCTGTGGTGATCAGGAGCACAATGTTCATCAAAGACGAGAACTGGACTGATCCTCCCCCGGACAACAGTCGCCGGCCTAGGTTGCACATTGTCTCGCCTCAGGTACCTGGGCTACGTGCGCAAAAGCCACAAGATCCACAAGATCCACTAAGTCTATACGAAGTTCATAACACGTACTCGCCAAAGTGTGACCTAAAGTGTCCGCTGTGGGGCGTTGATGCTCACCCTCGCTACGTTGCGCCAAAATGACACACGAGCACAGACTCTCAAAGCATCTAATCATGCCGGTCGATCAGGGCCCATCACTTGAACTACGTGAAATTTGCAAAATAGCCGAGAAATAGCCGAGACCAGATTATTGTCGCGTTAATATTGACCTCACAGTATGACTTCCCTCGCCAAGCAGATCAGTGATTACGGTCGATTCGCCCGCAATACTTCCACCGTGAAAAAAAAGGAAGTTGAAGCACCATGAGCGGCTCTATGAATCCAGCAAAAATACAACAACCCCGCAATGTTGATGCCAAAGTACTGAATTGGAAGTCTGGTGATCTCAGCTCAAAGTTAGTTAGTTAACTACATGGCTCCACAATCGCTTAGATAAGCCCATGCGGCTAATGGCGAGAGATCCGTGGTTGCCAGAAAAGGAACTGATCACAATGAAGGTTTAGCCTAAGGCTACGAACCATTACAAAACCGGTTTGCGGGTGAGATTCGCGTGTTCTTATCTGACATTTGACAGGCTTACAGTATCTAATCGGATTCGACAGTCATTTGGTTTCAACTTTACCGGAACTTCACCGGCGTGGCACCAACAAAGCAGCCCCTTGCTGAGCCAGCGAATCATCATTCCCAGTTTATACGAATCTCTAAAGAAGTACTGAGCGCAGTTCAAGATCGGATTCACCTGGGCAGCGACGGCAAAAACGGCAGGTTTCTGTCTTGGCAAAAGCGATGCTGGATTTTAAGTTTCACCTGTCAAAAAACCTGCGAAGGGGGGGCTTGACAGAGTTTAGAGGCCATGTATACATGCACTATGGTTCGCGCTGATGAACGGCATGTCTGTCGCCCCTGACGAATGCCCAGCGAGTTACCTTGAGAGTTTCTACTGCTCGCTTCTAGTTTGCGATCAGGACAGCTCCCTGCACTGGATGTTTCTTGCGTTTATTTTTGAGCGATCTCACATTCCGACTTTCAGGTACATTCTCCGTCGTGTATGCCATGCAAAGCTCATCCCCTTCAAGATGGAGAAGTGCGCACGGGCTCGACCTAGCGTACGCCACAATGCGGGCGATGACCCTCATAACGCTTCCCCGGAACTACCCACACCGACTCATCCCTTGCAAACCGGGGGAACTTTTGCGAACATCTTTCTTGCAGATCCTTGATTTGTGGTCAAATGTCGCCCATCAAACCATTTTCCATATATGAGGTCTCTATTTCCAATCAGAGGATGAGACAGCAGACAGCAGACAGCCGGCTATGACTTACAATTATTCCCACTCGTTTATCGAAGACCTTTTGGGTTTCTCTGAGTATGAGTCCGCACCATTTGACGCTGAATGGGCTACGTTAGACTACGGTCAGTTCTCACTGAGAACCTACTCCAATGCGGCTTCAACCCCCGATGATCACAACACTAGCCGCTCGCTGAACCCCAAAGTTCCGATCCCGCGAACTTCCACGCCAGGCATTTCCAAGGCCCATGGCCGAGTGAGTCGAGCGTGTGAAGCTTGTCGCGAACAAAAGGCGAAATGTAGTGGACATCAACCCACTTGCAATCGATGTGCACAATCAGGTGCGAAGTGCTCCTACGGTGATCGGAAGAGGGAGAAGATAGTCAAGTACGTTCCTTGCAACAACCAACAACTGTTCTGACAAGTTCTAGGCAATTAACTGATTTGACCATTCGAGCGCAAACCTACGAGGGTCTGTTGCGTACACTCCACCCACAACTGGATACAGCAGCTGCGGAACTCGTCGAGCAAGCCCTGACGACTGTGAGACTAGATCTGAATGATATCACGGC
The DNA here is from genome assembly GCA_028828865.1 of Penicillium sp. IBT 16267x. Classification (NCBI taxonomy): domain Eukaryota; kingdom Fungi; phylum Ascomycota; class Eurotiomycetes; order Eurotiales; family Aspergillaceae; genus Penicillium; species Penicillium sp. IBT 16267x. The sequence continues at coordinate 2,975,762 of JAQJZQ010000001.1, forward strand.
CTTGGTCGGTACTAACAATACCTAGGCCCCAATCAAAATTCCGAAGGCACCACAGCTCCCATATGGCTCCGTCTTTTCACTCGACGCTTTTGACTGTACGGAGGAAGACTTGAATCAGGACGCAAGACTGCAGTCGATGGGTTTCATAGGTGAACCGTCGGAGATGGCATGCTTGTATCGACTCAAACGTCAACTTGATCAGGGCGTCTCAAGTCCTACTTGTAACCAGTCGATCTCTCACATGAACTACTTTCTGGATGATTCTGATGTGACCTTTAATGAAGAGGTGGATCTGTCCAAATGGCCTTCTCAAGCGGCGGCCGATCTTCTCGTGCATCATTACTTCGACGTTATACACCCCACGTTCCCGGCTATTGGAAAGCTGGCTTTCATTGGGCAGTACCGAAAATTCTATTCGAACCCAAACGTGCGACCAGGAAGCCGATGGCGAGCTGTGTTAAATTTGATTTTTGCCATTGCCTCGAGACACCTACTGCTCGCTAATGGTAAACCTTCAGTCGAGTTCGAAGATCATCAAGTCTTTTTTTCAAGGGCATGGCAACTGAACCTGGATAAAGAGATGGCGTTGAGCAATCCAGATCTCCAGCAAGTACAAATTGAAGGCTTAATGGCGTACTACATGCTCTCTGTTGGTTATGTTAATCGGTGAATACCCTCTGTACGCCTCCGCTGCCATTGCCATGTCTAACAAATAGACTGTCTTTATCTTAGATCGTGGCGAACTATCGGCCTTGCCATCAGATCGGCCATCACAATGGGAATCAATCTTCGGAGCAACACTGAGAGTGTTCCACCACTATCCAAGGAGACCAGGTATCGATTGTGGTGGGCGCTTATCATCCTTGAGATGCTCCTGTGTGGAATGACTGGACGTCCGCCATGCACGGGGGTGAACTTCTGCACGACGCCTCTCCCCGTACCATATCCCGAAGAGGACTTCGGGGATGAGCGGGTCATGAAGCTTATCACGGATCACACGGCCCGGAGCGCCGTCGGTATTTCTGTTAGGCCAGCCAGTTCGAGTACCTCGCTGGATAGTATCATTACGGCTAGCGCACAACCAGAAGCAAGTAATAGAATAAAACTCGAAGCCGCAGAGGGAGCAGCTGAGGTCCTGATACCAAACGCTTCGCTATCTTTACTATACACGGTCGAACTGTCGCTTCTGATGCGTGACGCTTTCACCACCCTGTATGCTCCAACGGCCGCCCAGAAATCTTGGCACGGGATTGAAATCGCGCTATGCACACTCAACGACGACGCGGACAGATGGCTCTCACGCCTACCAGCCGAATTACAATTCAAGGTTTTACGCCCTGGGCAGCCGTTCCTACGCCAGCGCATTGGCCTCGCGTTTCAATTCTATTCCACAAAGCTGGTAATCTCCCAGTCATGTCTGCGCCCACTAGCGGACCGGCTGTCCGAGGTGAAACCCATCGTGACGCTATGTGAAAACATGGCTACTATGTGCGTCAAGATGGCGACTCTAATGCTTGATATCCTTCCCGATGAACCAGACGTGGCGCATCTGGACAATCTTCCCCCATGGTGGGTTGTTTTTCATTACTTGATGCAAGCCACCGTTGTGCTCCTAGTTGAACTATTCACTCGGGCTAAGTCCGGCACCCCTGAAGCTGTGAGTATACTCAAGGACATCGGGAAGGCTACGGGGTGGTTGGAGATGATGTCGAGTAGAGATCGTTCTTCCAAGCGAGCATGGGTGGTCTGTATGGATTTGCTCTCTACTCATGGTGCAAAGTTGGAGTTGGAGGCCGAACACGAGGAATAGTTGGTAGGTAATTGTCTCGCATGAAAATCAAATTTAATGCGCTGATCTCGATCTCGATTAACTTTTTTTTTCTTGTATATTTTGGCTTAAATTTTACAACGATCTGCATTCCATTATGACGGTTTAGACTGATTACCCCATTTGATAGATTAGGATTAATAATCAAATTAGATTTAAATGACAGCACCATGTGGGGCGACCAGGCGTGTTCAAGGGGACCTAATATCGGTTCTACTTACCGACCACTTATATCTCAGGGCTAAGGAATGTGGCTATCTGTCAAATCTAGTGTGACATTTCCCACTAGCAAGCCTTAGCCGCAGGTCATAACAAGACACAAAGGAGCAAGTTACAAGGGGTCGCCGATAAATCGCTCCTTCTTTCAAGGTACACACTTTGAGCATTTTGAATCCGACTTATTTCACGTTCCAGTACCGGAAAGATTAGGTTCACCGTCTACATTCAGATGCGTAAGCTCTTTCTATGTCGATCATAGTCAAGAATAACAGAGACGTCCTCTCGGAATTCGAGGGAATTCCCTTCCAGCCAATTGAACCATATTCTGGAAGGTAAACATTTAAGAATGAGACACCAGCCTTTTTTTGTGTAAATATAAGTTCAGCCTCCATCTACGTTCCAAGTCTTTAAACATGTTTTACCTTTCATATCACCTGAAAGAAGATGGCCATGACTACCCGATCCAGATCGCTTAGCCCAAGCAACTCGAATTCCCAGCTAAGACAAAACAGACATGGGATTCTATACAAAGTGAGAGTAGCGAACAATCACATTATCGTCTTGTTCTTACTATCTTTCTAGTGGCCCGCTCGACGGCTGGACTATCAGGACTACGATCGGGGACGAAAAACAGAGTCCATCGCATCAAATAACACCTTCAGCCTTGATTATAACGAGCTCGCCGCGCAAAGGAGTCAGGTTGATCTACCTCGCGGGCGGAAATCGATAAACTCCGTTGAAAGCCCACTATTCAACCACGGCAACAATAGCGCATTTTCACTCCCATGGTCCTCCAGAGCCGGAATGAGTTGGAGGTCGTTTTTGGCTTTATCGAGTGATGGCCGATCTTCATGTAGTTCCCAATCTACGGCTTTACCTGTCTTTGAACTGCGACCAAAGCCAATCGATAAGGACGATTCTGGGAAATCCAATTCTCGGCGCAAAGATAAATCTCAGAGATTTAGACGGATCTTCGGATGGCGCAAAAAGATGATTAGTCGTTTTCACAAGATTTGGAAAGGGTGAGGAGTTGAGATCTACCGGATAGAAATACCATTAGTTACCTAATTTTAATACCTGAGAGCTAGGGCCTTCCAGGTCTTACACATGATCCATGGATGGTCAAATACCTAGCGCAAGTGCTTTTTCCAATTGATTGGGAAAGTACAGGGCTGCGCATGCCAGGTGTGTGGAATTCTCATGTAAATGGCTGAATGCAGACATATATATATACAACGAATGCACACCAGTCAAAGCCCATGTAAACTCGGTCACCAACTCGCAACAAGAACGGCAAGAAAAATGACTTCCAATATTGTATCTGACAGCAGCTGCAATGACGCCATTGGGAGATGATGGAGATGGTCTTCGTCTTCTTATCGAAAAAGGCATGGATGTTAATATGTCCCTTGAGAATGGGAAGTATGGCAGTGCCCTCGCAGCAACAGCAGTGGTGCCGCTGTATGGAGATCTTTGGAACGTTAACATCTTACCGGAATCAAGCGCAGATGTGAAGATACCTCTTCCAGGGAGTAATCACAATACTGCTCTCACAGCGCACCACTTCGTCCGCTAGTCGAGAACTTGCAATGTTTGATGGAAGCCGTTACAGATATGAACCAAAGTATGGTCGAAACATACGGAAGTGCACTGACTGCGGCCGCTTACTTCCGGAGGACGGAGCCCGTGGAAGTTCTGGTCAATGCTGGAGCGAACGTAGGCCTGGAATTGGAAAATGTCCACTTTGTTACTGCCCTGCAAGCGGCAAAAATACCTCTCCTCCGAGAGGATTATTTCGCGGTCGGATATAGGGCCGGCGAGAGCAAAATTGTGAAAGCCTGCAGCTGAGATCATCAAATTACTTGAAGAGCACGGGGTAGCAGCTTGAATTACTAGTTTCCCTTGGGCTTTGGTGCGTGGTAACCACTCAGCACAGGCATGAACTGTCTAGGCATCGGAGGAAACCCATACGTCATAATATGTGGCATGAATAGAGCTTTTTCCCAAAAAATGACCCAAGCATGACAATTCCTGTTAGACTTTATCTGAAAGCTCGAAATTGGCTTCAACCCTCTCTTCCCGAGGTCTCAAGTTACATGCAGTTGTACCAAAACAAAATCTAATCCCCATCTCTCATCAACTTCATCAAACTAACAAGCGCCGAAACAGTTCAAGTTATATTACACCTCGACAGCACTGCGTCGTTTTCAAAATTTCAAAATGTCAAAATACTCAGCCGAAGAGATTCTCTGCAGTATACAAGGACAAGTCCAAAAATGGCAAGACCCTTTTCTCTCACCCTTCATTTTACAGTCTTTCGGTATCAAGGCATCTCAAGCGGACTACACAGATGATGGAATCAATTTCGACCAGGAACTCTTCAGGCCTGCGCGAAAGGCCTGAGTCGGCATTTTGGTTAACGAATAAACAGATTGACTCACTATCTAATACCCTGAAGGGCAGATACCTGGCGAGTAATAAACATCGGTGCCGGGTGAATGTCCCGAGGGAAAACAGCTGCTCCATTCCTCGGGTCCTTTACTTAAGCACTGACTTGAAGATGAAAGCCTGCAATACAAGGAACGAAACCATGCCGAGGCTGCTATAAGACGTTCTTGGATGTTCACAAATAGCATGAACGGTGGTGAGGACTCCGTTACAAAAGCTGTGCTGAAAATTATCAAGGGAAAGGAGAAGCAAAAGATAGAGCGTTGGATTGTGGAAGAAAGATTGTGCACCAAAGGACTATGCATTAAGGCGCGTGCCCAGGTCCAGTCGCTTAAAATGGCTCGAGCGGGGCTTGATTGCGCGGCAGTAAACCATGTCGTCGCTGTACCATGTCCATTTCAGCCCCATTCGCCCCGATCAAAAAAACATTAAACATCCCTGTTCTACGCCTCTGGATTGGGGCAAGATTTGCCTGTGTAGGAGTGTCAATTTACAATTCTTGCCCAGATTCAAAGCGTCAAGATCTCCCTTGGCTCGAGAATTAAGCCTCAGTTCTCCGAGCACGGTCATGGTGCGCCCCACGGGTTAGCGCAGCAGGACCCACTTTTCATGCACGATGTCAAGAACCATCGCTCACTGGCTCCCAGCGTTTCTAACTTGTTTTTCCTATTCGTCGTACTGAATTCGCTCGTCTGCTGTATTATAATAAATCAATCGAATGGATTCTCATTGATCGGATTGTCATGCCAAATACTTTGCAAGAACCCGTGGACCCGTCTTGAGCCCACTTTTACCGCGACTCTCTTCTCTTCCCATTCTGGGCTAGAGCGCGACGCTAGCGTTCTGCTCGCCTCCGATCACCTCCTTCCAGGGACCGGTATGATGCCACTCAAGCCCTGTGGGCCTTCAGTCAATAATAGGGGAGGAATAAATCGCCCCGGCAGGCACGAAAAATTGCATTCCCTCCTCATATATCTCAAAATGCAAGCGGCGACTTCTCATTATAGCTGGGCATAAAGATGTATCGCCCGTGTTACCAAGGAGGGGCCCCTCGATGGATCCTCGCCTGTCTTGGGCTCACCACCTTCGTTTTATTATGGATGACATTGCACGATTCTCATCCACAAGCGCCTGATCCGCACGGGAGCGATCCGGAGGCTGAAAAGAATCATGAAGCCTTGATAGCCCAGATAGCGTTGGACACACAGAAGAAACTGAATGATCAGAATCTCTGGAAAAGCCTTGATAATATTCAAAATGCAACATTGGGGGTATGCCTCCCAATACTATCCGATTATGTACAACTGGCTGACGTGGCGACTCAGTTTGACAAGGTTTTTGCGATCAACCTCCCAAGCCGGACAGATAAGCGGGACAATATTGTTCTAGGCTCATCGGTAACCGGCTTTGTGGTTGACCTTGTTGATGGAGTAAACCCGGAGGGGACGAATCCCAAATCTTATCCATATGTCAGTTGGAACAAGTGATTAATTTTTATACTTCGGTAGCTGATCAGGTCGTAGAATTGGAACTATGACCATTCAGCGTCAGAATATGCATGCCGACGAGCGCATGTGAATGTGGCTGAAAGGTATGCGACGGAATCAGCAATTTATTCGGTGGTCATCGAGCTAATGATGTGATCAGAATCGTTGAAAAGCGACTGAATACCGCCCTCATCCTTGAGGATGACGTTGATTGGGATATATCGATCAAAGCACAGCTGCAAAATCTCGCTCTTGCAACAAGGGCCCTTCAAGGTACTGCCCCGGATTCCACTTCATCCCCATACGGCCATGACTGGGATCTTCTTTGGCTGGGACATTGTGGCATGTCATGTAAAGTGGAAGAACCATATTACATGACTTCACACGATCCGACCGTCGTTATGCCTGACCGCCTGCCCTACTACTACTTTGGAGTACCAGAGTACAATAAGCCAGACGACACTCGGCTCACATGTACCGTGTCGGATTCTACCTGCATGACCGCATACGCCTTAAGCTACAAGGGCGCTCAGAAGATCCTCGCCGCCCTTTCAGTCAACCCATCTGGCATTGCTGATGAAGTCGATACTGGTGATCAAATCGACATAGCCCTCGGTCGCATGTGCCAGGCTGGAATTCTCCGGTGCTTTGCGCCGTTTCCCTCCTTGATGGGTAGATATCAGTCTGCAGGAATGTCGTCGAAAGGAACTGATCAATTGGGAAAGGAGGAGGGGTCCCACATGATGCCTGCCAGCAGTGCTGGAGTGGTGTACAGCACAATGCTTAATATTAAGCGAATTTTGAAAGGCCTGCGCACCGTTCATGCCACATGGCCTGATGTGAAGGCGCAGGATATCCTTCCAGAGGATATTCACATTGAGCCAGGTGAACTACATCCACCGATAGTTCCCTCACAACCTATTTCTACCCCCGAGAAGGCCAAAGAGCCAGAGATCACACCCCTCGAGGGACTGGAATCAGCCAATCGGGAATCTGCAGTGGCGCCTATGCCTTACGAATCGCCTGCATCCAATTTATTATAGATCATACTAGTGTACATAATCAATCTATTAGGACTTCACAACTCGCCTGGTAAGTAAGCTCTGGTTGACGGTATCCCTGGCTTTTCAGCCCCAACCCCATTTGTTTTATGGGACTACGTTCGACGTGCGAATTAAGTGATTAAACATACAAACAATACATTCTGGTATCAGCCTCAAATACATAACAATGTCTCTGACAACACATTCTCCACATGCTGCATGTTCAACATCAGCGTAAGCAACAATAGCACATTCTTCACATGATTCAACATTCGACATGATCATATCAACATGGAAAATTTGTCACAGGGTTCATAGTTCACAATCGTATCCAACACATATTCTTCCCATCTTGTACCCACACGCCCTTGCTTTCGTCTTCGTGTTTTTTTAACTTTGTTGATACACCTTCAATGAATTGACCCTCCAATATGACTCCTCAAAATCTCGTGGGTTGTGCTGAACATAGTCGACACACGTGGGTGCCTTGGAGGCACACAGTTTGCTGCTGGCCCATGCGCCCCCAGCCCAATCACCACAGAAGGTTGTGTCGAAGACCTTACGAAAATAGTGAGCAATCAAGTCAGATGGATAGGGCTGCCCAACTTACAATATGAAGATTGCTGAACTGCGCGTCGATATCACAACCACCCGAAAAGCTGGCGACTGGAATTCCCCATGTCGAGGGGTCAGGTGAGCCAGATTGAATATTCGCTGGAATCTTTGAGCGAGAAAAGTGCCAAACTCGAATAACATGGCTTGTCCACTCGGTCACGTAGACACCACCGCCAGCTCCATTGAAGATACCGCCATAAGACTCGGGGTTAGGATCAACAATGCCACAGCCTCCGCTACCAGCTGGGCCTGTTGAGTAGATGTAACAATTGTCTGAACCAAGACTGCCGCTGAATCCCGAATTGTTGACTGTGCAGTTTTCGTGATTTGTGTGGAGGGTGACCTGGTTCGTTGGACCTTCATTCATTCCTTCGATGATGTCGATTTCTCCGGCTGTGGGAGGGACCGTGCCAATCATCCAACTGGATATGAGGATATGATTAGTAGTCGCTCTTGAGTTCATGTCCCACGAGGGGCTCGGAAAGGAAACAACCTACAATGCTGGCCAGGTACCACACACAGCCCCAGGCATGTGGGCCAGGTCCAGAATTACTAGGCCATGGTTGTAAGCCTGATTGCTTGTTAGTCGCACACTTCGGCGACCAGAATCCCATGCAGGATTCCTAGTGTCGACACCAAGGTAAACAGAACCACCCGATGCGCTTATCAGGCCAGTATTTTTTGCAGTCAATCTGTCGACGTAGCTCACATAGCCCCTAGTAGGGTCCGCTTCCTGTATGACGTTGTTAGTGCTCATTACTATGCAAGATACTAAATGAAAGGTAAACATACGGTGAAGAAGTTGAACTTATCGAAGAATCTTTCATCATTACCGAAATCATCCTTCAAAATGTATGAAGCAGTGCATATTTGCAGAAACAAGAGCGGCCACAGGGTCAGCAGAAGGGGCCGAAGAGACTGCATGGTCTCTGGTTTGCGACGAAATGTCGACTTCAACATAGACAGGTATATCAATCTCAAAAACTGTTTCCGTTTCTGTATCTGAAGGTTCCTCGACTCTTTCGGTTGTTGGTTTGGACATTAGGAACTCTGATTCGAGTTGGGTGTAGAGTAGTTTAAGTATTGTTTCAGCAGGTGGTACGAAGATATAGTAAAGGACGATAGAGAGATTGAGTGGAAAGTTTACCTAAATAGTAGTAGGCATTCACCCGTGTCGGCGATGATTCTGGCCGCCCGATGCTGGAACCTGGAGCGGACATCCAGAAGGGGATGAAACATTGTTCGCCGAGGCTTAATTCACTACAATCATGTCCAATTCGTACTAGTCGCGTTTTAATAACACAAAGTGACTCATCTTATCTTTTTAGTTCGACATCATGCAGTTCTCTAACCTTTGGAAGTGCACCCTTCCGCCCAGTGAGGAAAGAGTCGGAAATCTGGGGAGATACCTGTCTTCGCGATCACAAAGTCTATCCCTCTGTATTTTTAACTTTAGAAACTTAGATTCTTTCACACACTTCAAAAATATATAATCCACACGTGTAGCTAAATTGGCATACACCATATCGTAAGTACCCGAGAGCGAATATCTTACGCGTGGGACCCTTAAATGAACCAGCTGGAGGTAACGGCAACCCTACCAAAGAGACGATCTGTGTAACGCCTCCGATTACCTTTCATTAAAAAGGCTTCTTCCAATTAAAGCTGGTCCATGTTGAGTTAACATTCTTGAAGTTGTGAGATATCGTAATGGGTCATTTAATTAATCGTCTATTAAAATGAAGCAATTACACCTCTAGAAGCGTGCTGTGCGTATCCGATCATTCTATGCCTCTCCATTCTGTGCCTGTCGATCGCTTTCCGCCTTTAGTACGCCTGCCAAGTGCTCTCCGACAAGTTGTCCCACCAAGTCATATCCTTTCGCAGTCAAATGCAACCCATCATCAAAGACATCCTCAATGAACTGTTCCGTTGAGCTGTGGTATGGAATTCTGCTGCAGAGGTCAAACGCATAGCTATGATAAAGTTAGCCTAACACTTTAAACATCATGAGCTTTAGCCTTACTATCGTTCAGCCTTGTGTTCAAGGATGAGCGTGTTCAGAGCCGACCGTCTCAGATCCAGGTTCTTGACACGAGCTTCGCACTCGGGAATGGTTAAGGAAAGAACCTTGGCACCGGACTGGAGAACAACAGCCCAAGAATCTTGGAGACTAGCGTAAATATTCTCAGAATCGAACCCATATCCAAGATCACTAAGCGACGGACAGATCCCATGATTAGCAAGAAAACAGTGACTAATGCAATACAGAAAACCCACTTTGTACCCCCCAGAAAGATCACCCAGTCATACTGATTGTTGTCGCATTTCATTTCTATGCGAGAAAGAAATGATCCTGGGCTGCACACCAAATCGCCAGGCTGGCCAGCCACAGTGGTAAGAACTTCTAGGTCTAGAAACTCATATTCGAGGTGTTCTTTAAGCTTGGTGGCATACGGACGATACTCTCGCCCGTACGAAAAGAAACCCGCTGTAAGCGAGTCACCGAAGCAAAGAATGGAAAGTTTCCGCGACATGATGGGTTTATCTCTCCTGGTATGAAGCAATGTAGCAATTCAAGGTGATGAAAGATGAAATGGGAGGGGAAAGTGAGTTCTTTGTGAGATAATGTGCTGGCGCCTACAAGCAGCAATTAACCCCAAATAGGGATAGCGGGGATGCCCAATCAGCCTCTTGTCACTTTGTGGCCTGGATATTCAGGCACCGATGTGCAAAGGTCGCCTCACCTCTAGCCACCACACTTGTGCTATACACTTCGAACCTTGATGGTTGGTTTCCCTTAACCAAGCTTTGTGGGGATCGATTTGAGCATTAAATAGTCGAGAATGAACTTCTTTATCTTGACCGGCAAACCGGCCAAGCTCAGACTTCTAGAGGTCTTTCGTCTCAATCAACAGGCCTTGCAACTTGACTTGTGGTGGTAGGTAGTACAATACAAGGGTGTTAGAGTCGAACAACCCTGACTGTTTCCATTTTCCAACATGCCGTATCTACGCAGGTGGATACCGAGCCAATATTGGACGCCTGATTAGAAGTCAAAAGCCACGAGAGTCGGCATCCTGATTAGGCTTAGGTCCGGAAGTTTAGAAAAGCTGCTCAATTTCCCATAAACACTGATCGTTCAATTCCATTCCACATCTCACAGCCTGCTATATAATTCCAACATGGGATCCCAAGCACCTCAATGGAAGGCATTCAAAATCCTTCCCGCGACGGAAGATGACTTTTTAACCCTGGCAGAAGTGGAAGCCATATGCAATGACACGGTCACGGAAACCCCGCAAGAAGCAAACATCAGCCATATCATGTTTGGGTCGCCCAATGCTGAAAACCACAAATTCCGGGCTAAAGGTCTTGTCGACAATCTGAGCAAGGAGCCTAGCATGAGGAACTACAAAGCTGTGGTGGAAGAGGACGGCAAAGAGAAGATCGTCGCCTGGGCTTCATGGAACTTTTTTACCGAGGTACAGCCTATCAAGGATTGGGTCAACCTGGACTGGCCAGCGACTGCCAATGGTGAGGCATGCAATGATATCATTGGTCGCATGACAGCCATGAGACAGAAATATATGTCTGGAAGAAAATATGTCTGTAAGTGGTTCTGCTGGCCCGGCCCGGGTCTTGAACGATATATCTGATATCAGTATAGTATTGCAAGTGCTTGCAGTACTTCAAGAGTATCGTTGCCGGGGAATCGGATCGAGCCTTGTCCGACACGGTCTTGCGGAAGCGGAGGCACTGGGGTTGAGTGATCTTTGGCTGACAGCGACTGCGGACGGTCATGATCTATATACGAAGGTTGGGTTCCGGGACCTTGAATCCATTTTCACGCACGAGGATATTGCAAAGTATGGAGGATCGGGTGACCCAAAGATCATGGCCATGGGACGGTTGGACTAAAGCTTCTTGCATATCCTGGAAGAGCATATATAAAACCTTGGAACCTTCCAAGATTAAACTTCGTGACATACATCTGTATATATTTGCTGGATTGGTGCTGAAAGTGCTGCTGGTTGAATACATTGTTTTCGCCTTTTTCCTATTAACTTTACAGCGGTGCTTTCCAAGGTTTTCATCTTTCACCAAGTAAGCAGAGAAAGCATCAATCCAGAGACAGCCTCATGATATTGTCAGTTTGTTGTCCATGGTCTTCCTATATCAACATTGAAATTAAGTGTTCCCTACCATCACCATGAAGATGAGGTCACCTCGGCTAGCTGCCAAGGTGGGATGTGGAGAATGCCCCTCCTTCCAATGGAGACGCCTATGAGATCACCCTACAAATCCAACCCAACCCCGAACAAAAAGACCCGACCGGTAAAATATTCTTGCTTTCAAGTGTCTATAATACGTTCCCTTCGAGCCGACCACAATGTCCCAGTCTCGACCATTAGGTGTAGGAATTATTGGTGCGGGGGTAGGCCAATCACAGCCGATGCTATAAGCTAGCAGCAACAGCTAACATATCACCTAGGAAGTCTTCCAAGTATGCCATGGACCCTGCTTGCTATTGCTATCCCACCTCTTCAAGCTCGAGTCAATCTGTGACGTCTCAGCCAAAACAGTCGAGCACTGCGCAACAAAGTTCTCCGTTCCCCATCAGACAACCACACCTCAAGATGTCATCGACAACCCTAACGTCGAGATTGTCTTCGTTCTCACATCAGACGAGAGCCACGCTCCCCTGACATGCGCAAGTCTGAAAGCAGGCAAGAACGTTTTCATCGAGAAGCCAGTCTCCCTCTCCTCGCCATCCGTGCAATCAATCATCGACGCGGAAAAGAACGCAGGAGGCGCCCGCGTATTCGTCGGTTACATGCGCCGTTACGCCCCCAGCTTCCTCGAAGCATTCAAGCGGGAAGTATCCTCGATCCCGAAGATAATGTACGCGCGCGTCCGCGACTTCAGTGGCCCGAACTTCAATTTCGTCAGTCAGAGTGGTACGTTCTCAGTCAAGCATAATGACTACCCGCCCAATGCCGCGGAAGAGCGCAACACACGGCTCGAGGCGCTCTTTGCGGAGGCTTTCCCCGGTCAGGAAATCACGGATGAGAAGCGGAAGTTCTGTCGTTTTCTTGGTAGTCTTGGCTCGCATGATGTTTCTCTTATGCGTGAGGTTCTTGGATTCCCCGAGCGGGCGAATGGCGTTACTGCCAATGATCCGTTTTACAGCGCTATTATGACATTCCGGAATTCGGATGGGTCGACATACTCGACGACTTATGAGAGTGGTATTGATGAGGTTCCTGTCTTTGATGCACATATCGCGGTGTACGGTGCCAAGAAGAGAGTTACTCTCAAGGTATGCCGTATCCTTCTTTACCCTTTATTATCTTACTGACTATATTGCAGTTTGATAGCCCATACGTCAAAGGTCTTCCTATTTATGTGGAGGTAGATGAGGTGAATGAACAAGGGGAGATCCAGCACCGGAAGATGCTGTCCTCCTATGAGGATGCTTATACTGCCGAGCTCCAGGAGCTGTATGAGGTCTTCGCCAATGGGAAATCGATCAAGTCGACACTATCAGATGCCAAGCAGGATCTTGAAATCTTCGATATGTTTTATAAGAGTTGGGCTTCCAACTAGTCTGGACCTAAAAGTTTTTCTAGACACATTTGCGTATATATACAGCAATCATACAAGCATTTGTTCAGTGCTCTCAAGTGACAACTTCAAAGACTCGTATCGCCAATGCAATCACCCTCCGATAGGATCGCTCATGCATTGAGGTTGAGTGGTGAAACACAGGAAAACGAGTTCAGTTGCGGGATTTTGAAGGCATCGATCATTCCTGAGTCAAGTTAGCTTCACGTATAACCCATCCAGGATTCATGTACTTACCGATGACAGCTGCCCACATGCCTAAACCACACATGGACAAGGAAGCCAAGAAATAAATCACATGCCAGATATTGATGGAAACTTGGAACCAGCCACCAGCAAGGAAGCCACGGATCCACCGTTGAGTAGTTGTTCCAGATCTCGAAACCTGCCCAGTTACTGGGTCAAACCCATCTCCCGCCTCAACTATAGCCGCATTCTTCTGGATATCAAAGCCTAGCGCAAACAATGGAGGTAGGGTGTAGCACAAATTGAGAAGCATAGAGGCGGCCATGACACTGACAAATCCAAAGTAATCGGGAACAGCAGCGGCAATGATAAAGGCGATGATCCACCACAATGGAACCAGGATCGCGTAGATAATCTTACCACGTCGGCTTTCCATGGGTGGGACCATGAGTATATCGACAAGAATGTTGTTATACACAACCTTGATGCCAATATTGCCGTAAAGTCCTCCCGCGATCAGAGCCGCAATGAGCGTCACCATATTTCCCAGCGTCTGCCACCCGTAAATACTGACACCCTGATAGCTGGGATTGAAGCTGTACTGTCCCTGCAAGTAGTAAACAACACACCCGTAAGTGAGATAGACACTGTAAATGAAGAACTGAGCACTCCACATGGCCTTGATAAAGTCCTGGGGTCTTCTCATTTCCGCCAGGAACTCGACAAACAGCTGTGCGCCGGCATAAGCCAGCACGCCAGAAAGCATACCGTTCACGGAACCGACCAGGCCATTCCCAGAAGGAATGTTGCTGTAATGAATCATCGGCGGATAGACACCATTGACAGGCGTGATGGTCGCGGCATTGACGGCACTACCCGCAGACCCAAGCGTCGAGATCTGGTAATTTGGTGGTGAATTGGCCATAACACCCATCGTCATGAAGATCACGAAAATATTCAACCACACAGCCAGATTGGCGATCCACCCATACGCCTTCAGAGTGCGAATCTGCGTAATGAAGAATCCGGCGACGGCGAACAAAACAGGACAAACAGCGTAGCATAACTTAAACTTTGAGACTTGGGAGATGTTTTCGCCATACTGGATTGTGACTTGGCCCGTGATGAGTAGCAACCCAATGCCTTGGAGAATATTTGTCACGTGGCGACCGCCTAGACCGAGTGTTCTGAAACCAAGATCGCCGTAGTTCTTTACGGGAAACTCGTAGCTGTCGACTCCGAGGTAGACGCGCCAGATGAGGTATCCGGAATATCCGGCCATGAATCCGAATACGGTGTAGAATGTGATACCTAGTCTTGTTAACTTGGATTAATGATCAGCGACCGAATTCCGAAGAACACATACCAGGTCCCCATCCCAACGTGCCCATCGCGAATCCGGATCCGTAAGGCCCTAAAATATCCGTTGTGATCAAGTAGAAGCCTATCCAGTTAGCACATCCAACCCGACAAATACTTCAAGCTGACACTAACAAGCACCCCACGAAGCCGACCGAAAGGCCCGACTAGCATTCGTCCACTCCTCATCCGTAATCTCAAGTCTCCTCGCACGATTCGTGAAATCGTCCTCCGTCAGTGTAGTAGTAACATCCTGATTGGACGCATCATTTTCACTCGACTTTCTAAACCACTGTCGCACATTCAGAACAGGCGGTTCGAGAAGTTCCTGCTCGGCCCTCGTCTTATGCGCATAGTAATTGTACTCCTCGAAAGAGACAGCCGAGTCATAAGGCTCGCGAGCCTGTGGCTTGATCAGGGTACTCGACTCTGGAGAGTAAATCTTTTCGTCGATTTGTTTCTCCATGATTCATCCGGCCTGAAAAACTGATCCCTGTCGAGAAACTTCTGAGGAATTCTCGAGGGGAACGGGATTAATTTGCGGAGAAGCTAAGCATCTGGGACTTGTCCGTGCACACGGGGACAAGCATCCACTATGGCGCCTCCACCCAAGGCTTGAAATGGATAAGATCGACATGGTCTCTGTGACAATGTTCCCCCGGGTGGGCCAATTGATAAGCTCCGAGGCTGTTACTGGTCGCAGACAATTTCACACATCTGTCAGCTCGGTTTTGTTGATTTTACTCCGTTTTGAAAGCTTTTAGGGCCCAATAACAAATTTGCGGAGCTCTGTCGGCTTCGTACGGATATCTCAGGGCAGCAGCGGAGGGGTCAGATAGACAGGGTAGGTGGGGAAGGCGTCCAAGCAAAGGTTAAAAGCCCCTATTTCTTCGTATTCTGCAGGTCAATGTTGCATGATCGGGGTTCGGAGCGGCATGTCTTTTGTTCCGTGGGCACCGACAGGGATTGTCTGTCTTTGAACTTTGATTGGTGCCATATATTGGTACAGCTGCAGCAGGAATAGGCCTGGTTTTCAGCGGCACCGGAAGGACTTCTGGGTTTCACACGCATTCTGTGTGAGGTAAACTCCAGGAATCCCTATTTTGGCTGTCTTTGAACAAGTGTGCTTTTGCGCAGTGAAGAAGAAACAGGAGAGTCGGAAGGGTCAGAATCTACTTATTTGTTAAAGCAGCGACTGCCAAGACAAGAGGGAGCTTCAGTTCCCACTCCCGTCACTCAGTTGCGCCCACAACATCAGTGAGATCTGGTCAGACGAATTAACCCTCCATAGATCGAAAGTGCAGTTTTATTCCAGGAGAAAGATAAAAAAGGTAATAATCGAATGATCTAGCACATTGTCCAGTAATTTGGATGTGGCCTGGCATGAGAGGCGACAACATGGTAGCGATTTGGAAGAAGAAAAGAGCAGACTTTCGACCCTGAATAAAGTCTTCTCGTACTTGTAATATCCTACTACCCCAACAGTCCCAATTATTGATTCACAAATGTTATTTCGCTGGGTAGTGATGCTGTTCCAGGAATTGTGAGATCACCCAAAACGGGGAATTTAACCCGCGTCGCTCGATGCGGGGAAGGTATAGCTTCCCCTCACATCATTAGCCGTGGCTCTCGACCCATTGAGCTGCAGACTTCATTCGTCGGCCATGCAAAGACTTATTAAAATTGATGGAGGAATCATTTCTGAGTTGGTGAACCTGGACGCGTGACTGCTGCAATCTTGACGCGCCGAGAACGGAAGTTTGCGGTTCAGTCTACAAATTCCCTTGGTCCCCCCACTTGATCTCTTCTTTTAATTTTCCTCCCTTATTTTTCTTCTTCGAATATTTCAACATGGCTACCACTACCATGAAAGCGCTGAACTACCTGGGTCCGTACAAGGTCAAAGTTGAGGATGTGGAGAAGCCGAAGTTGGAGCATCCTGATGATATCATCGTCAAGATCACCACGGTAAGATTGCAGGTTGTTTCTGAGATAGGGTCAGGTAATTGACTGACTGATTCCAGGCTGCTATCTGTGGTTCAGACTTGCAGTAAGTCAAGCGCAATATTTCTACTAAACTCCCAGTCGCTCACAGTGACACAGTATGTATGAAGGTCGAACAGCCGCAGAGCCTGGCATCACCTTTGGTAAGATCCAAATCCCACAGATGAGGTACCATGGCTTACCGAAAAGGCCACGAAAATATGGGAATTGTCGAGGAGCTTGGTGAGGGGGTGACTTTACTGAAGAAGGGTGACCGCGTGGTGATGCCATTCAACGTTGCCGATGGTCGGTGTCGCAATTGTGAGGAAGGGAAAACTGCGTTCTGCACCGGTGTCAATCCGGGATTTGCTGGTGGTGCTTATGGTAAGCTATGCGCCGCATGTTACTTTGCTTGGCTAACAGTCGATAGGCTACGTCGCCATGGGTCCTTACCGCGGAGGTATGTTTGCGACGAGTTTCAAGCCCCGGACTGGTCTAACAACCTCAAGGCCAAGCACAGTATATACGAGTCCCCTATGCGGATTTCAATGCTCTCGTCTTGCCTCCTGGAAAAGAACACGAAGCAGACTTTGTTCTTCTTGCTGGTCAGTGCTACAAAGTCATCCGAGAGATTCCTTCACTGACCATTTGATGTTACAGACATCTTCCCTACCGGTACAGTCCTATATTCTATTCCCCCGAAAATCGGAATTCTAACAATCGACAACAGGCTGGCACGGCGTCGAAATCTCTGGCTTCCAACCAGGCGAGAGCATCGCCGTCTTCGGTGCGGGCCCGGTCGGTCTTATGGCAGGCTACTCCGCAGTTTTGCGTGGTGCGTCCAACATCTACGTGGTAGACCGTGTTCCTGAGCGACTCGAAGCCGCCAGAAAGATAGGCTGCATTCCGATCGACTTTACAAAGGGTGATGCTGTCGACCAGATCATCGCGCACAACGGGGATATGGTGGACCGATCGGTTGACGCTGTGGGATACCAAGCTGTTGATTCCAGTGGTTCTTCTGAAAGAGCGAACATTGTTCTCGAGAACATGATTCGTGTGACTCGGGCTTGTGGGGGTTTGGGTATTCCGGGACTTTATGTGCCGAGGTATGCTTCGAGTAAACACGATCTAGTCGCAAAATCTGACAAATGTTCTACTAGTGATCCTGGCGCAACTGATGCTGCTACCGCCAACGGAATGATCAGTCTTAGCTTTGGAAAGCTGTTTGAAAAGGTAAGGCATCGGGTAATCTGACTTTAGGAGTTACACTAACGTCTTGCAGGGTCTATCTCTCAGCACTGGACAGTGCAATGTCAAGGCATACAACCGGTACTTGCGAGACATGATCATCGCTGGCAAGGCCAAGCCTAGCTTTGTGATTTCACATGAGATCGGACTTGCGGATGCCGAGACTGCCTATGAAAAGTTTGATAAAAGGGAGGATGGGTATACGAAAGTTATCATCCACCCGAACGGGGGATTCTAGAGGGTATCCAGTAAATATCATAACCTGTTCTAAAGTTGTTTCCTGAGGTCTATAAGGCTTTTGTATGTTTTGGTGTCCGGAGCCTTGAAACTCGTCAAATAGTGTTGGAGCATTCAAAATACAGGCATGCTCACAAATTGATCTGGCATATATATTTGGCTACCGGCAAGCCTCCTCAACTAAGCCTGAGACTCAACAAAAACGAAAGAGAACAGAACTGGAGAAGTCAAGTAACAGTCATCTGTACATCTGCAACTTTCAAAACTAAAAATTGCGGGGGCGGATTGATGACGGCAAGTGGGATGTTGGGGAATGAATAACATCGTCCCCGCATGCACAGACGCGACCGTCATAAAGGGAATGTTCGCCGCGACTGGGTATGGGTGAACACGAGCTGTCTTTTCTGGGGTAAATCCCCCGCTGTGGGGCTAATCAGCCAATAGAAGCATCCATATGTAGCGGGAAGTATTTCCTGTTAGAGAGACAGTGGGATCGTGCGGTATGGAAGTGTAGATCAACTTGGCGTTTCACGAGATAAATATTTTGGCATGGTCAAGTTCATCCTTGCAAAATTTGATCAATCCCGCCTCTTCACACAGTTACGATGAGAATCGACCGTTTTCGCACAGTTTGGGGCATTGAGCCTGGAACCATTTTGGACAATTGGGCCAAGTGGTTTCAAGAGCTGAAGGCGCTGGGCTACAGTAAGAACTCCCACGATCAGTTCCAGTCTTTCTTCACAGGTGAACTTGTGCTAATAGTTCTGCGCTTAATAGACGGCGTCGAAGTCAATATCCATGCACTAGATCCCGAGCAAGATTTCCCACGACTCCGGCAAATTTGCGATGACCTAGACTTCGATATCAGCGTCCTGTCAGTACACATTTCAATCTATTTGTGGAAGCCGAGTTTGCGATTCTGATACTGTGACAGAGCCCACTCTTCTTGGGTCGATTACATAGGTCCTCGTCCGGTCGGTCTAAAAGCAAGTGATCACTTGAAAAACTATCGAGATGTCCTCCTGTTGGCAGAACCCCTCAGAGCAGTTTCCTTTAACTTCCAATCTGGAGAGTGAGTACACCACCCAACGGGTGACGTCGGAAATAATAACTGACATACGATTCAGAGATGCCTGGGACATTGAAGAATCCATTAAATTTTATTGCGGTACACTTGAGGTTGACAAGGAACTTGGACTGTCCGGTCGAGTATACCACGAAACTCATCGCAATCGGTCGATGTTTACTCCATATGCAGCTCAGCAGATTTTGAAAGCTGTGCCACAGTATGGACCGCCCCTCTCAACTCAACGCAAGTGAATCTAACTTGTCTTACTACAGGCTACGCATCACTGCCGATTTCTCACACTGGATGGTTGGACTAGAGCGGCTCCTAGATATTGGCGAAGGTGACCGCGCCATGATGGACTCTATTATCTCGCATGTGAGTATAGTCACAACAGAAAGATAAACAGGAGACTGACCTGAGATGTAGGTTTACCACATTCACACCAGAATTGGAACAACCCAGGCTTCTCAGTGCCCTGAACCTATGAACCCCGTATTCAAGGAAGAGAGACAGTGCTTTGAAAGGCTATGGATGAAAGTCCTTCAGTGTCGGATTGAAGAGAATCCAGATTCGAAGATCATCTTCGTGCCGGAATACGGGCGAGTTGGCGTACACTAATCTTGAGAGGACTCGACTAACGTATCCTAGCCCCTTCCCATACCACCCTATTGGTAGCGCAAAGTCCCACAGTCAGGTTGCGGATGAGGAAGGTACACGATTACACGTCTCGTTCTCGAAGTTTGCCGCAAGTCTCACGGGGATATAATGTGCTCGTGTCGGGATTCGATGCTGACTAGAGTTGGGAAATTTAGAGATATTAATAAAAGAGGACAAAGAATGTATTAATATCCGTCCCGTTCGCACTACCTTTAGTAAGTGGGGACACTCTAGTGGAGTACGGCTCTAGTTGTCTCTCCAAGTGAATACTGTCAAGTTGAGGTATAATTGCATGATATAAATAGATTGAGAATGATGTGACACGCCAAGCTATTTGACCTCGCTCCCGTGTAGACGGAAGACCAACGTAACGTCCCTTTATCCTTCCTTGAGTATTCTCAGTTAACTCAGGAAATGCAAAATCCGCCAATAAGCGATGGAACGTGGCCCATTCCCGCGGCTCCCGATTTGTGACACCGGAGCCCTCTCAAAAACAGAATAGAAAAGACATGTCCAAGGTTCAAGGATACTAAATGTCTGAGTTTATGTCAGCAGGTAAGTGCCATCTCATTGACAAGGACAGCCTTGCGACGACTGGGACTCTATCGGAATGAGATATAGGTCGAAGCAAACTCATGTATAAAAGGCATCTGTTTTACTCGGTTGACATTCCGAACCCCAGAGAATCCAATACCCTCTTGAAGACAATTATCCAAAATTTCAAGTAAGTTCCAACAACGCCTACGAATACAAAAAATCGTCTAAACCTGGACTAGTTATCATGAAGGGCTCTTACATGGGCACTCTGCTATTGGCCTTCCTTCGCGCCATATCAGCCAAGGAGAGCGCCTGTCCAGACACCAGGGAATGTATGTCCGTTCCCCACGACATGCTGGCTATGGAGGACATGTCTTCATCATTTGGTCGGTGTTTCGTGACATGTATGGAAGACGAAAAAACCTGTTGCAGTCAGAAGTGTGCTCAGCCCTTAAACTGTCGCACCAACTTTGCCAACTGCCATCTCAAATGCCGCGACTTTGGTATGCCCCCTCGCTTTGGGTGCTTGGACCATTGCATTATGGTTTGGAACAATTGCAGGGCTGAGCCGGTTACCGAACCTCTGGTTATGGAGCATAACGAGCACTGCAATAAGGATTTCCGTTCTTGCCGACATACTTGCTGAAATAAGTAGGCAGTTGAAGAAGGATTGGGTGACGATTTACGACGTTGCGGCTGGGTGTGATCGGAGGGTTCCTGGGATCTGATCCATGGGATCCTACGGCAGGATTAACGCTATTCGTGATAAATAATGACTTCCATTTTTAGTCTGTGCGACTTTATCTCGTATGCTCTATGATATTGGTATAACTGGCTTCAGCATGTATTCTTCAGATAACATTCTGCTCTAAGATTAAACCTTCTCACGCATCCCAGTTTCTCAATTTACGGCTTTTCCCACAAAAGGCTGGATTTTAGGACTCTTCCCCCTTCGTATAGCATCATATTCAGTATGAACATCCACATATAGCAATATTATACGATTTAGGTACTTCTGTAACAGATGAATTGCTCCTCAAGGGAAGCTTTGATGGGATATCATTTCCCTGTTTCCGTCTGCATCCATATTCTTTCCTAACCAGCAATACACGGTTGGGCATTGTACTTCCTTCCACGTATTCAGACAAATCCCACCTCCATCGCCGGATGTTCGTCGCTGATTTCTGCACTGCGAGTCCTTCATTGCAGCAACTCCGCACGCCGATCCCGCTGAACACGAAACCCAGAGATACCGTCGTTCGCAAGTTGCCCCACAAGTCCATATTCCCAGTCAAGATATCCCTGCATATCCTTGCGCGCATTACTTGTCCCCTCATATGGCCTTTTATACACATCAATGGGCTCAGACAGCCACCGCGATTCCTTTTCGAGCGGATGACCAGCTTCCACCCAGACTTTTGTCCCGCCCGCCAAATAAATGACTTGTCGAGACGTGGGGAATTCCGTAGCTTCAAAATTAGCGGCAGCAACGAGACCATCAGACGAGGTTAGAACGATAGGTCCATCACTTTTGATAGCCCTCAGATCCCGAACAAGCTCGGGTCCAGAAGCAAACCATGCACCGGGGATATGGCCTTTGCGATACGTCGGACTGCGGGCGAGATCAACTACAGTCGCTCCAGTGAGATTTCGAAGGGCATCGATAGAAATAGCACCAGGCTTTGATGGGGTCCAGGAGGGTATCTGGGGAATCTTAATTGTCTTGGGGATTGTGGCTCGGTCGTCGAGGACATGAACCTCCCAACCCATTTGTAGCAGCCAGCTGGCTGTCATGCGCGCGCGCACCCCGTCGGTATCGTGTAGCACCACACGCGCTCCTCGGACGCCAATCCATTCATCAGTTGCTTGTACCAATTGACCACCGGGGGCATTGGAGAAGCCTTCAGGATGACCAAGGGTATACTCGTTTGGATCTCTCACATCCAACAGGTACAGAGTCCGATCATCTGTATGTTGGGTGAGCTCCTCAAGCTCATTCCCATCAATGATAGAGACACCAAGGTACTTAGCCCAGGACTCCGCGGATTGCCGTGCCTTTGTCAATGAATCAAGCGAAGGCTGTGGAATCCGCCCTGTCTCTCCGGTCTCCAACTCCAGTCCCTCCAACGCCCACCCAATAGTCCCATTTCGAAGCGCAACCACCCGATTGGAGATTCCAGAGTTGATCAACGACTGTGTCCCAAGAATACTCCGTGTCCGACCTGCACAATTGACGACAACCGTAGTTGTCGGAGAAGGCACGGCCTCAAAAATTCGATACACCAGTTCTCCTCCAGGACAGCTTCGGCCCCGTGGAATGCTCATGGTATGATACTCCTCAAAACGTCGCGCATCCAAAACAGTCACATCGCTATCCCTCTCCAGCAGCTCCTTCACATCGCGTGCAGATAAAGATGGCGTGTGATTGATAGATTCGACAAGTTCACCGAATGCTTTGGACGGCACATTCACATCACGATATATCTCGCCTTTCCTTTTGTATTCGGCGAGTCCACCCCGTAAGATGTTAACATTCCGGTATCCCAGGGCTATCATCCGGGCCGTCGCCCGGTTGGCATAATCCTCGCCATTGTCGTACACAACGATATAAGCTGATTTCCGGGGAACCAGGGTAGGCAATTTTGTCTCAATCTCCGACACGGGTACATTTATGGCGAAGAGAGGATGAGACTCAGCATACGGTCCTTCTTCGCGGACGTCGATGAGGGCAATCTCATCGCCATTCCTCCAACGATCGCGTACTGCATCTGCGCCTACTTTTTTCACCATAGCTTCAGGCACTTCAAGTGGAATTAAGAAGATTTTCAAATAAATATATTGCGATGGCAGGTGGGACCTTTCAACCAAATGAGGATCAACTCGGGTAGTTTCTGAAGTTGCTCGGATGTTTTTTTAGCGGGGGAATTGACCCGCAAACAACGCCGAACAATATTGTCCATGATTCGGCATTACTATCAGTCCAGAGCAATTCATATGAAGAAGGCCCCGGAGACTCCATTCATTAATGAATGTAGATAGAATTCAGGATCTTATGCGGTAGGTCAATTCGTTGCAAACATTACCTTAGATAACCGAGGTAGACGTTGCACCTACATGTTCCCGGCACCATAATGACGTATGAACAATTTCCATTGAACGTGTGCTAAGGTGACGCTGGATCCTTCATATGAGTTGATACAAAGCACTATATCCATCTATTCGAGCCCAGTTCCACAACAATTGATAGATGCCGATGCATCTGCTCAAGAGGCTTCTCCCGCCCGCTGTAGACCCCGCTCAGTTGACGCCATGTCAGCGCAGGATGACCAATATCGGAGTCCGTAACTACACATCACTTTCTGCCTGGCTTTTTAGATCGACTTAATACCACGGTCGATATGAATACCATCCGACAGGAGCGAAAGTCCTGTGAAGCTTGTCGTAAGTGAGCCATACTACCTGAAGGTTAGCAGTGTCGGCACCTCCATAGCTAATATCAGGTAGGTTCACGGAAGCTGCGATGTTCAGGTGAAAAGAGCGGTTGTTCACGCTGTCGTGGACTGGCATTGCCCTGTAAATTCAAAGATAAAGGTCTACCTGGAAGACCAAGAAAGCTTGTAAGACTAGAGCAACGAGAGGAGGCACTGGTATTGAGCAGAGAAGCGCGGACTGGATCATCCTGGTCCTCACAGTTCTCTTCTGTCCTCCCTTGTTCACCTTTCACCGCCCAGGAAGCATTTGATGCACTAATGGCAACCAGTCAAATTGACTCCTTGCCATGTCAGCTATCCAGAAACTGCGGCTTCGATTCCTTTCAGTTCGGGAGCACTGACATCTGTTCCTCGCCTACCCAACAATGGCAATCATTATTCCAAAATGGACAGCATGATTCTGAGCTACCATCCAATACTATAGATGCGTATATATCGCCCGTGTCATTCTCGCAGTCCTGCAAGTGTGACGAAGAGGTCTCCGCTGTCATCCGGAATCTAAGCCAAGCTAGCATGTCAAACGATATCCTCCAAACTCTTCGCATGGGCGTATCTCTTGCAGAAAGGCTACTCATTTGCCCAATCTGCTACGACATATCAAAGCCTCCCCGATTAACAGTGCAAAATGTGCTTCTCATTGGCCAACTCATGTTCGAGATAACATCCACTTATCGAAGGTACATACAATGGCTGTATAAACATTGCACCGAGCTTGACGCCAGGAATGAGAGTGAAGTCATCTACCTCGACTCCGGACTCGGATTTCCCTCTGAACTGTCATTACAGCTCAGTGGTGCGAAATTCCGCGGTCTCGTCATGCACGGACTCCGGAAGGATAGCGAACGACTGTCCGCCTTGGGAAAAAGATTTGCGCAACGCCAGCGTAATCGGCATATGGTTGGTCATGAAGTTTGTCCTGATCTTGAGGGGCAGTGTCGAAAGAAAGAGTATTTTGGGACTGATCATGATCCGCTGGATCTTTGTCCGTTGGACCCTGTGGCGCGAAGGTTGGTGCCTTGTTTTCGGATTGTCGATGAGGTTCAGGGGATGGTTAAGCAAGTTGAAGATGCTGTTGTGTAATACCCTTTTGTGTAATTGTCTTCAGGTACTTCTCAATTGTAGATGCGCTTAGTTACCTTCGGTGTGACCCGGTTGAAAGATTCACAGGTCATGGATTTCTCTATCATTCTGACTTATTACTATGACAACCATTCACTTTAGCCTTCCCACATGGAAGAATATTCCCAAGTCTACAAAAACACGAAGATGTGATTTCAACATCCGCCTCCACCAAAGCCAGCGAAAGCTGCTTCTTGATAATATTCGCCTCCGCATGGCGCCCCAAAAGCTGAAGACACTCGTGATACCCATGAAGAGCCCAGACATTATTCGGATGTTGATGCGCCCGCTTAGGCGTTGGAATGAGGCCCAGATCCTCCGCATAAGCCTGAGCAGCCTGTTCAGTCTTCCCCTGTTCCAAAGAAAGGGCAGCATATGCATGCCGAGCTGGTAGCATCCATCCCCAAGGCTCAGCGAAAGGCAATTCGTCTTCAAGAATCACCGCGTCCCCTAATCTGCCAAATGCAGTCTCGTAGTTTCCACGTCGATACTCAATCTCGCCATCTAGCATTGCAGAAGCTACTTTGAGAATATCGATTATTTTGTTAGGGAAGTCGAGGCGTGTAGGCGGCAAGAGCGCTGAGGCGACTTTAAAGAGTTCGCGCTCTTTATCCGCTTCCTCAAGTTCAAAAGTGGCGGCATGCGCGATCGCTTTTCCGTAGTGTCTCATGACATTTGTAACGCAATATAGTTCCTTATCTTCAAGTGGACCGAGGTTTTTCAGTTCATCCCACATGCCAAAGCGAATAAGAACATGTACTCGGACGGCTTTGAAGAATTCCATCCAATTTGCCAGTGCAGGCGTTTCTACACGGAGAATCTCTTCGGTAATGGTCGCTTCCATTCTTTCAGTCGCCGATAGCGCGGCCTTGGATTTCCCACCCAGCATCGCAGCGTAAATGAGAGAGTGGTAGTCGTGTAGCCGATAGTAGCTGTAGAATGTCAATCCGCCATTCTGTTGAAAGAATTTATCATCTGCGATGGTGGCTTTTAAATTGTATTCGACCGCGCGTCGATAATCACCGACTAGAACATCGATGTGCGCAGGCATGTGGAAGGTATGCCCGGTGTCAGGGAAGATTTCGCGAATCATCTCTGCAGCAAGTAAAGCTGCTTCAGGAGTCGCTGACATTTCCATCAAGTGGATATACATGTGCGCAGGGCCAGGATGGAGTTCTACATTTTGCATCTTGAGAGCGTTGTCAAGCAAATCTTTCACTTCAAATACCGGGGATGATGCGATCGGAAGCCCCGTCGACGCGTCATATAATTTTCGGGGAGCGCAATTCATTAATGCATCAGCGAAAAGAGTAATGATGTCAAAGTCGTCGCGGCCAAACTGGAGATGTACTTCTCGCATCGATTCGGCGTACGCTTTGCTACAAGCGAGAAAGTCCTTATTTGGGTCATCGTTGGGGTATCTTTTCGCAAGAGCCTTAATGAGCGCCTGTTCCCAGGGCGACGCGCTACTGGCGCGACTCAATGCTTCCTGAGAAAATATGTAGCACTGTTTGATTGCATTCGTGCGATCCTTGTCGTCGAATAGTGCCCATGTCTTGTTGTAATTCGAGCCCGAGCAGAAGGATATTCCCCAATAGGCCATTGCGCAGGTCGGGTCGTGCGCGATGACCTGTTTGTAACAGGTGATTGCTTCATCGTGGTTAAAACAATATGTCCAGACGAGGGCTCGGTTAAACCATGTCTGGGCTTCTTGGGAATTGGTGGTGACTTTGCGACCGAATTCTCCTAGGTTGAAGTAGGGATCGCTCGAAGGTCTTGCTGGTTGGTCACAGGAATCCATTGTTGAGGTATATGAGCCAAGTACCAAGTGTGCTGTCTCAGGGCCCTGTGGCTGTGAAGGAATTATTTGATAAAGGTCACATGAACTGTCCCACATGAGGGGAATGTATGGAGTCGGAGGGTTTCTTAGCGCCGGGCGATTGCACCATTTTGATTCGATCCTCGGACCTTTTTTGCAGAACCCACCGAGCGCATGCATGGATTGGGGTAATTCGAGTCGCAGTTACAACAGCTTATATATACTGTTGTCTAAGAGGGAAAAGAGAGGAGACTGACAGAAATAATCTAGTATTGTGCATGTGGTCTGGAGGAGAGAAGAAGGAAGAAAAGGGAGAAGCCCTGATTTCTAAGAGTCGCCAGTCACCTGACTGTAGGTAAACCTCTGACAACTGTAACTATCTGGTCTATGTGTGAAAAAGACCCCTCCTGCACTAGTGATATTGATAATATACCAAGATGACTTTCCTCCTAAGAAGCTCAAGGAAGTGTTAAGTTACCACAAGGGTGCCTTTCAGCATTACGTCCTGTTTGATTTAGTCAGTATAACAGGTAATATACTCCTTTCAGAAACACAACAAGTCTCACAAAACCCAGCTAAATACTATCAGGGTACTCTCAATCAAGCCTCCTTATTGTACCCCGCATTGTTGACCGGACATCAGCCTTTCGGTCATATTTGATCTAATGACAAAGCTCTGCGACCCGGGACTTATTTTGGACGTCAACAGCCTTAAGTACAACGAATTGAATAAGAATATAATTTGAAATAGGATTGTATTGTATATTACCTCTATGTTCGCTAGGAGATAGATCTTAGACGCCTTTAACGTCAATCCTCAGTGTCTAATCATATCATCCAAGATGCTGGACATTGACCGCGCGTGTAAGCAGAAATGATACTGTCAGTCGCATAGGTTAACTAGTTACTGAAATACATATATCAGTAAATGACATTGGCCAAAGATACTGACGTCCTGTTGGATTGCTGTTTTCATCTTCCTACCTGTATTTCTGTGGACGTTTCATCAGTATTTGGTCAACCAACGTAAGCAAAAGGTGCTGAAGTAAGCCAATCATAACTAATGTGGTCGTTTATGTTCTCACAGTAGGCCAGCCACCATCCGTAACTTACTTGGACATAACATCCTATATGCGTGACTTTACTCAGTAAGGAGGTGCACGAACCTGTATTTCATTGATGTTGGCCACGGCTTTATTCAAATGATTAGCCCTGTCGACGAATGAAGATATTTAAGCATAGCACGGAGATACATAGTACCTATAAGTAATCTCCGTCCCAGGCTTAAGCTCTCTTCACCAACAAGGCTGCTGTGACAAAATTATTTAAATCACACATCTTCCGTCATAAATAGGACTAGTATATTATATAATATTAAGATAAGTGTACTTGGGCTACTTATCCCATGAAAGTCTTGATGGATAATATTCCATCGTAGGGGTGCTCGTATTTTTGCTTCGTCACTGTACGCCACCGAAGGCTGTATGAGAAGACGGCCTCCACTTCACCGGAATAAGCCTGCAGCAGGTTCATAACCCAATTTTTGCGGTATCACTCACCCGAACCCAGACGCGAGAGAGCTACATTTGCTTAGATAATTTGTTTCAATAATCAGAATCTGCTTCATGAAGATGCTATATTAAGTTGCAAATACTGGAGCAAAGGGGTGTATACTAGCCAGAATAAGCCGTCCCTTTGGGCTGACGAGAGCATATGAGTAGTTAGAGGATATAGGTCGTGTCGCTATTGAAAAGTCTTGGCGTCGCCATTAAAAAGTCTAACTGCTTATATAATGGCGACGCTAACTAACTAACTAACGTAACTATTTCACAAGCGAGCGGATCACACAAGCGGGCGGATCACCCCATCAAATTTTGATAATTCAAACTAGTATAATTCAACCAAAACAACGTAATATTGAATATCTAAGCTATTTAATCAAATTTGGACAGTGCGTTCTCTTATGACCCTGGATACCGCATTCAGAGCATTTTGGTGGAGCTCTAAATCGTCGTTCTTGTGCTCCTGATTGACCGGTCGGCTGGTCGATTGGAGGTTGGATTTGATCATTACTGGCAATTTTAGCCAATTCTTTGATCTCTGCGACAGATAGGCCTTCTGGGTAAGCTATCTGGAGCTTAGAACGTGCTTCTTTTCGCTTATTTTCTCGTTGCCAGCGCGTAAAAGCTCGTTTTCTCGAGCTAGAAAAGCGGTTGATTGCATCGTGATTTGGCATGCTTTAAGCACCTGATCTATAGCGGAATTCAATGGGCTTGGTGGGCTCTTAGAGCGCTGTTTTAAGAGCTTTTTGATTGAAGAAGCTTGCTTTTGAAGCTGCTTGTAATTTGAAGGTGTCTTAGGCTCCCATATACTGCTTCCTCGAGATGGTGGTGGTGTAGGCGTACGGAGTCGAATATTAAGCTTTGAAATCACACGATTTGGATCGTATGGGACTAAGCTTGTTGCTGAAAAGCTATTTTTGACTGTTTCTGCTTTAAAAGCTTCGATTCGAGCGGTCGGAAAAGCATCAAGAAAGTCGAGTTTATCGATATGATTCCGACCACGCCGCATTATATCCTCAACGCACT
This sequence comes from Penicillium sp. IBT 16267x, assembly GCA_028828865.1. Classification (NCBI taxonomy): domain Eukaryota; kingdom Fungi; phylum Ascomycota; class Eurotiomycetes; order Eurotiales; family Aspergillaceae; genus Penicillium; species Penicillium sp. IBT 16267x. The sequence continues at coordinate 3,005,326 of JAQJZQ010000001.1, forward strand.
TCCCGTACGCACGCTTTAAGACCGCAAAACAACCTACATCAAGAGGTTGTAAAAGATGTGAGGAGTGCGGTGGCATACAAATTGGAATCACGTTATTTTGATTGCAAATTTCGTCGAATTTTGGAGTTAAATGGCTTCCATGACCGTCAAGAACCAGAAGTCGATATTTCCCATTTAACCTCGAGAAAGTTGATGGAATAAAGACCTTTTGAAGCCAGCGAAGTCCAATTTCGTACGAGGTCCATCCATTTTTACTGACTTCGAATTGCCAGTCGTCCGGAAGCCCATCAGTCCAGCCTTCAACGAGGAGTTTACCTTTAAAGATAATCATCGGAGGAAGGCAATATCCAGACGCGCCTATACACTCAATCGAGGTCACCCATTCACGATTTCCAGGCTATAAAACAGAGGGCCGACCGTAGTATTCCGCTCTCGTAATAACTCTCGCAGTCGCGGTCAAGCCCATCGCAAAGCCTGTCTCATCAAAGTTATATATATCGTCCGAATCGATCCCATAGTCACAAATCGTCTTTTGAACCAGTTCAAACCATTCCATAATGATTTTTGGGTCCTCACACTTTGCACGATTATAATTATAGCGTCTTGAGAATTTTGTAACGAGCTCTGGGTATCGTTTAACGTAATTTGAGACCCAATTAACGCCAATGGTTTAAACTGGGGTCGTTCCACGTGTCGCGAGTAAGAGATTGGCCATATCTTCTACCATAGATGGTCGTGGTGCCGCTCCACGTATATCCATAGAGGTAATCCATTGCTTTAACGAATTCTCTTCAATTTTGGTCAATTTTGACGAATTTGGGCGTGATTCGACGCGGTTTTGACGTCCGTGAAGACGGGCGTATAACGTTGTGTATGGGATATTGTATATCTCTGCGGCTTGACGAATTGACAATTTTTCCTGCTTTTTAATAGCCTGGATAGCAATTGAGATACGCCCCTCTTGTTCTATCAATTTTTGACGATTTTGAGAGCGAATTGGTGGCATGGTGGTTGGTTGAAGAAGGAAGGTCTAATTAATTGACGCGTTTTGGTTGGGGTGATCCGCCCGCTTGTGAAATACGTTATAAGATGACTAATATGGAAGACCTCCCGGACGACTACTATGTTAGACAATCTGCATTTACAAATTCACTCTATCGTGATATCTACCCCGCAGTCAATCCCGAAAATCCAACACTCTCGCAAAAGGGGAAGGTGGTTGTGATTACCGGAGCCAGCCAGGGTATTGGCCAAAAGGTATGAGGCAATCTCATGCACCTGCCAATATCTCTACCCATAAATTTCCAAATCGCTTACACCACAGTCATAAAGGGACTTGCGGCCTCATTTGCTAAAGCGGGGGCAAAAGCGTTATACCTAACAGGACGGACCGTGTCCGGTTTGGAAGAGACGAAGAACTTAGCATATAGCCTAAACCCAAACGTTTCCGTTATCACCAAGGTCATGGACGTTCGGAATGAGCTACAAATCATTGATCTTTTCAAGGAGATCCAATCAAAGCATGGAAAAGCCGATGTTTTGATAAATAATGCAGGGTGTCATAAGGGAGGGCCGATCGGAACCACGTCAACCACGTCCATCTCCGATATTTGGACGGACTTTGTAAGTCTTACCATATGTTCTCAAGCAAAATGGTATAATATTTCACTTACATAAAAAAGGAAGTTATGGTGCAAGGACCTTTGATGATGATACAGCACTTCCTGAAGCTTTTGTAAGGCAAGTCAACGGGCTATATCATCAACATCACTAGCGCCGGTGGCGTCTTTTTCACACCCGGGCCAGACAGCTACGGCATGTGTAAACTGCTTGAACTTCAGATGCAGCGATACGTTGCGAGCTTAAATCGCAATGTTGTTGCTACAGCCCTGCATCCAGGATCAATCTTAACCAATATAACGGCTCCTGCATTTGTCCGAATGTCGAAAGATACCTTCGAATTGGCAGGTGGGACCGCGGTGTGGCTTGCCACCGAAGAGGCTCGCTTTATGAATGGAAGATATATGAGTGTCAATTGGTCGGTTGAGGAGCTGGTCCAGCGCCAAAAGGAGATCATCGAAGGAGATCTGCTTACAATGGAGCTGAAAGGTCACTTTGGTTCCCCAAATATTGGGAATTCCAAAGCGTAGAAATCAAGGGCTTCATTATACAAGTTTAGTTCCCATTTTCCGATTACATCGGCCCCGTATAGATATCAGCGTTGTCATAGCTGAACAGAACGTTCCTGTAAAAAACACAAGATTCTGTCAAAGTGACGTTGTTATCGGCTTACATACTAATGTCCTCCAAAGGTATCTGCCACCGGCTTAAATAAAAGAATTAGTAAAGTTTAACCCGCCTAGCCTCTGGATCTGTTCTATGTTTCATATATACGCTAATGTTACATACATCAATTCTTTGTTTGAGGAGTCAAGTGAAAATAGCTAGAGAATGATGGAACGGATACTCTGTATTTAACATGCCGAATGCAAAAATTTATTCATTCGTATAATGTCTCCTGGGATACTCCGAGACGGTCACAAGTATGATATCTGTACAGAAGGCTTTCAAAGTGGGTTGAAAACCCATCAGGCCGTTTGCAATGGCTTGAAGCAACTGGTAATAGAACCTTTCACCCACACTCTTCTCTTCTTTCTCTTTCTCTCTTCTCCATACCTTCCACAATACACATACTGTTCTGTCTGTTCGTTCTCTTCTTGTAGCAGCAAGCTGTAGCAGCTTGTGCTTCTTCTTTTCTCCTCCGATCCTCCGATCTTCTCCAGGATCAGCGGTGCCGATACCATCTACATACAGTTTCGGTCGGCTAGTAGAGAAACGGTTAGCAGTTCAGATTCTCAATGGTCAATGTCATTTATGTATTACTCCAGGCTTGCTGTTCCTAGACATGTGCCAAGAACGGCGTCTACTATTGTAGTAGGGCTGTATCAATAGCCGCTGAAGGAACAATGTGCACAAGAATGATAGGCTATGGTTGGGATAAGGGCCCAGTACGCTACTCGTCGTGATTTATCCCGTATTAAGTTTTGATTTGGTTCACCAGGAAGGCTAATGTGCCACTCCAAGCCGATGCAAGCGTTTAGGATTCTTAGCGAATGCTCACATCAGCACATGACAGCGTTACCTAGCCTGGCTTACTGAAGCTTTCACTATACCGCTCTCATAATCTTTAGAGTTCTTGCCCCACTTTCGTACCGTGCGACCAATGGTTGCTTAGCTACTGAACTCATTCCCCGCTGTAACCCAACCGTACCGTGGGAACCCGACTCATTGATTCGATAGCCAGTAGCTACTCGGTACAAGAACTGAGAACCATTAGATTATTCTTGTTAGAAGGCGTTCTGTTAGCATGCACTTCGTTGCGAGCAGTACTGTTATTCAATCGATCCAGGGGCGTTGTGCGAGGAATACTAAGAATAGCTGGTGCACTTTAAGTAGTCTTTTGTCAGATATCAATGATTTTCCATCTCGCCCGAGTATATATACCCCTGACAGAAATCTAACCGGATTTGGCTAACATGCATGGTGATGAAAATCCAGCTCTAATTATAAACTTTACTAGTGCAGCATTGCTGACACAAATCCAACCGGATTTGGCTAAGATGGATTGAGTGGAGATGAAGATCCAACTCTAGTCGCAGGCCTTAAATTATGCATCAGCCTGGAGTGGCGATTTCTGTCTTTTAGCTAAGCCCAAAAAAGCATCATCGGTCGACTATCTCTACCTGCTTTTCTCAAAAATAAAAAAAATAAAAAGAACCCTTATTTAGACAGCGATAGTGGTAAAATTGAAGCTTAACCACACCACTTCTCAGCAAAAGGTGGCGATGGAGCTAATCTTAAATCCTATCAAGCACACTTCGGCCACGATAGGGCGGAGCGGGCGATGCGGCCGCTGGTGGAGCAGCGTCGATTACGTCCTCCTCTCGAAACTTTGGAACCGTGGAACCATAACGTTAAGCGATGAAAACAGCTGGAATGGACTTTAGGTGACTTAATTCCGAGCTGAAAAGAAAATGAAAAGAATAAAGCTATATAAGCCCAATCACTGCCACTAGTTCCCCTAAAGCATCAATCATCTCTTCGTACTTCAGTATAAATATACTATATCTTCAACAAAAACCAACCTATCACAATGGCAACCAAGTACGCCGCAGCTCACGAGTCTCCCAACGGCCCTGGAGACAGCCGTCCCACGGCCCTCCAAATCATTCAAGATGAGCATCTCGAGGGAAAACTCACGGACAAAGTCATCCTCATCACGGGCTGCTCCTCCGGTCTAGGAATCGAGACCGCACGCGCACTGGCAAAGACAGGCGCCACGCTCTTCGTCACAGCGCGCGATCCCCAAAAGGCAAAAGTCGCCCTCGGCGATCTCCTAGAGTCCAACAGAATCCACCTCCTAGCACTAGACCTCAACTCCTTTGCCAGCGTCCGAGCCTCCGCTAGGGAGTTCCTGTCCCAGAGCCACCAGAAACTCAACGTTCTTATCACCAACGCCGGCGTAATGGCGACACCGGAAGACAAAACCGCCGACGGCTTTGAAACCCAATTCGGCGTTAACCACCTCGCCCACTTCCTTCTCCTCCAGCTCCTAATGCCCGCCCTTTTGAGCTCCTCAACTCCAACCTCGCCTTCCCGCGTGGTCTTCGTCTCCTCCGCCGCCCACCGCATTTCGACCGTGCATATGGACAACATTTCCCTAGCGGGCGAATACGAGCCCTGGATGGCCTACGGGCAAAGCAAAACCGCCATCATCTGGACGGCAAACGAAGTCCAGCGCCGGTACGGATCGAAAGGCCTCCTCGCTTTCAGTCTGCACCCTGGCGGTATCACTACGGGACTCCAGCAACACGTTCCCGACGAAGTGCAGCAGAACTGGGGCGCTGACAGGTCCTTTGCGCTAAGGTGGAAAAGTGTCGAGCAGGGCGCTGCCACTACTGCCTGGGCGGCTGTTGCAAAGGCCTTGGAGGATTGGGGTGGGAAATATCTCGATGATTGTCAGATTGCGGGTCCGCATGATCCTGAGACTGGGCCCATGGGTGCTGGATATGCGCCTTGGGCTTATGATGAGGTGAATGCGGCGAAGTTGTGGGATATTTCGATGAAGATGGTTGGGTTGGATAAGGAGAACTGATTTTCGAGGATAATGGGTGTGGCATATACTATACAAGCTAGCTGCCCTTTTTATGGTTGAAAAGGTTTTGATTGTGTTTGAATATGTTTATGACAGGAGCTTGTACAGGCAAGGGAGAGAAATTGTCCGATTGAAAGCTTGTTCTCATTTTATTTCGATAAAGACCATAATCTTTAAGAAAAGGAATTTATATACATAGCAGATTTTTAGAAAGTATGTTTAAACCCTGCGTATTTGAAGAACACCAAATATCGTCAATATGTAGAAGGGGAAGGGTACGTTGATGAGCGAGCAAAAAGTATCATTTTTCTGCGTCACATCCGTGATCAAAAGCTTCAGTTAGCTGTTGAGCTATGTGATTAGTGATTCATGGCCTGCAAGGGCGCTTTCGGCAGAGATTTCATGGACTTCCCATCAAGATTCATCAAGATTGTGCGCTTACCACAGTCGCTGCAATCTGGTAGCACGATGATTTCAAACCTACGCCATCGCTGGTACCGAATCATAAACAGGACATTCACTCCGCTCATATTTGCGTCACCTGGGGTCGTCGCATCCTCTGCCTAGAAAAAGGGAGATGGACGGAGTAGAAGAAATGTGGGCATGATGATCGCATCAAGAAAAGGTTCAGAGGAATGAATTGCCCTGGGCTACTCAGTACCTGACAGATGACTGGAGACGCTCTCACCAATCAGTGAACTTCCCCCGAGCGTCCTCTGAGCGTCCTCTGAGTATCCTCTGGGCTTGAGCTTGGGCCTGCCCTTAGGTTTTCCCAGTCAGCCTAGATCTTAGTGCCGTCGTAAACGCGGCGATAACTACGTTAACAAACGGCAAAGCCACTAATGGCCAGGTAGGAGGTGTGTCTTAAGTAAATTCGCGAAAAGGTACGGAAGAAAGACATCTGTCAGAGAGATTCCGATGCTGCATATTTTTTCCTGGATTGTAATATTACGACCAAAATCGGCATATAGGCTCCGACACAATCTGGATTTTTCAACCTTCCTCTCCTGTAACGCAGTGGAGCAGAAAGGATTATATTCCCATACCAGGATATGCATATCAAGTAGCACTCCAAGCCACACTCTGATTGTTGACAATCCGGGAATAATGAGACTATCTTTACTTTTCTGCTTTCACTGCTCTTCGCAGAAACAAGAGAATCTCATCATGTCAATATAATTAAATCACAAATACTGCAAATTTTTCTTGGCTGTTGTGCTCCAATACACTTGGATGGAGCCAAGAGTTCGACCTGGAAATTTTCTTGTGAATTGCCGATACACCTCCAACCAAGGGAGGTTTTGTTCGACTCTGAGGTTATACAGAAGACGAGTTTCATCCAAAGTCCACTCTTGGCCTTTCCTTGTTGTGGTGTAATTCGTCACACGAGGACTTGGTCGATTCGACTTCACCAAGTCCTCTGCGTCATGTTGCCGCAATCGCGAAGATAGATCTGTGTTGACGACAGGTAGCTCCAGCGGAGAAGATATGTCTGAGAGGGCGGTGCTTGGGTGGGTCGCAGATTGGGGACATGCTCGGCACTTGTATTTGAATCATCGCTCAAAATTGCAGGGTCAATGTACGAGGTAGCTAGGGTCTCTCGAGTTTGCACATGTTCCCTGGGGCAGTGAGTCAGAGGAAGCTGCGGGAGAAGAGCAGTTTTCTGTGAACCTTCTGCTTCAGACAGGGTTGATTGAGTGTCTGACTGGGGTTTATCATTCAAGCATACCTCCACCGGAGGGCGCGCAGGAAGGGGATGTCGCTGTGTTCTTTCCAGGTGTCCCTGCGTGTCCTTTGCGATAGAGCTTGAGAAAGGAGGCTATAATGGGTACAAGCCAATGAGTCTCAGAGTAAGTCCACACTCATATAGAGTGCAACCATCATCTGACATCCAGTCAAGGAGATCAGTCCAGGTATTTTCGACAAAACCGAAATCTACAATATCCCAAAATTCATCCCCGCCCTTGAACGTCCACAGCCCGACATCGTGAACCACAATCGGCCGATCATTGAATCCTTCGCGCGCCATATCCACGACGAAATAGTTTACAAACTTCTCACACTCTTCGCCATCATCCTCGAATTACCAGAGGACTATTTCCTCAAAGTGCACCGCTATGACGAGAAAAGCGACTGTCACCTACGCTACATGAAATATCACCGCCGCTCCAACGAAGAAAACGAGAAAGCCGCGGGAATTTGGTCCAAAGGCCACCGACTTCGGCAGCCTAACTCTACTCTTTCGCCAACCAGTCGCTGCGCTGCAGGTTCGGACTCCGGAGGGTGAGTGGAAGTGGGTAAAGCCGTATCCGGGGAGTATCACAGTGAATCTTGCCGACTCGCTTCAATTCCTCACCAATGGCTTTCTTAAGAGCAGTATTCACCGTGTTGTTGCGCCACCGCCGGATCAGCGGGATGTAGACCGTTTGGGTGTTTTGTATTTTGTTCGGCCGGAGGATGATCTTGAGTTGCGGCCGGTTGTGAGTGAAGTGTTGCATCGTTTGGGGTATGATCAAACAACTGATAATAGTGCTGTTGGGATTACTGCTGGGGAGTGGGTGAAGACTAGAGTGGCGAAGGGGGTTGGTTGACAGGGGTTTGGCACGAAGTGAGATTGGCGATCAGCCTATCATTGGTGGTATTGTAGCTAAATATTATGATTAAGGTGCATTTAGTTGCATTGATCATTTTATGGATTTATTAAGAGAAAAGCGAAAGATAAAAAAAAACAAAGCAAAAAGAAATGCATTGACGGGGAATCGAACCCCGCTCTGCCGCTGTGATACTTGATAGTATGGAAGGCGGCAATCATAACCACTAGACCATCAATGCTAGTGCTTATATAACAGCGCACAATAGTGAGCCGTATAGAAGATAGTCGGGATATTAATATGGTCATTTCCATTTTAATCCGTGCTGCAGTTCAGCGTACCCTGGATAGGAATGGGTTATTTTAGAGTCCTCTTATCTATTCCAATATTTGAAATGATTTAATTAACATATGTATTGCAGCCAAATTTTACTTTTCTTCTCCCCTCTCATTAATCTCTTCGTCTTGGCTGGATATCGAGGTGGGGCTCTGAACGCCTTGATCTTGCGGGTTACCCTCCACATCCGCTTTTTGCTGTCGAGCCGGTGACGTTGGAGCAAACTTGCTCTTTATCCTGATCTGCTTACCATATCTGTAAAAGAGAAATGGAACTACAGCCAACAATGCAGCCACACCGCCGATCAAGCTACCTCCGCCTCCTACACCCAGTCCGGCAAACATCTGGCTCGTGAAAAGAGGCGCGGCCGCACCACAGGCAGATCGGGCGATTGTGTTTGCCGCAATTGCGGAGGCAGCATACATCAAGTAGACATCCACAAGGTAATTCAAATATGCGACGAAAAGAAGCAGCATAAAGGTAGAAAGGAAGCACCCAGCGATCGTGGGAACAATCCAATGAATGGAGCTTCTGCGAGTCAGCATTCCTGTATTCCATCGGAATGTGAAGAGCTTACTTATACTCAGCCGTCCACGCGAACCAAAACATCGCAATCGCAAATCCCACACCTCCAATCATCGCAAGTGGCAAGCGGTCTTCCGGAGTCGCATCTTCCATTCTCATCTCGCCTCGCTGTATTTTCCGTTGACGGATTTGCGTATCAACCAAGACTATGCAACCGCCCAGCAAGGCACCGACGATAGTGCCAATCAAAGGCAACTCGCCAACACCCGAATTCCACCCCCGCTGCTCCTGGAACACGATCGGATAGATGGTAAAGAGCATGTACAGCAAAGTGTACACGACCGCCATATAAATCGCACACAACAACGAAATAGGATCAAAAAGGATAATCCACGGCCGCGTCAGAGTAACCCTATATATCGCAAGAAGTGTCCGATCACTATCCTCAACAGAAGCCCTCACATTCTCATAAGCCGGTATCTTCGCCTCTCGAAACCGTTTCGCCTTGGTGTAAAGGATAATCGGCGCATAGGTCTCCGGAATGGTCAACATGATGATAGCGGTTGCACCACCAAGCCAAAGAAGCACATAAAAGCTCCACCGCCAATTCTCCTTCAACTCAAGAAAACCCGCAACAACAGGCCCAAGCGCTGGACCAATCCACACCATAGCAGAGAACCCAGCCATGGCATTAGCCCGCTGAAGTGGGTTCCACAGGTCAGCGAGAAGACCGGGACAATTACTTAGTGGCGCTGAAACAAAGGTCCCAGTCAGGAACCGGCCCACCAAGAGAGCCCCAAGATTGGGCGCGAAAGCACACAGGAAGTTGAATACGATGTAGAACGAGAAAGTAATATAGAAAATCCATCTCCGACCATAGAATTCACTTAACGGAGCGAACAGTAATGGGCCGGCGCAGTAGCCTAGTAAGAAGACCGTGATTGTCAACCCGGCGACTTCGCTCGAGATATTGAACTCCTTAGATATGGACTCGAAGCACCCGCTTGGCGAACTTGAGGCGAAAGTTGCGTTCACGACTAGTAACACCGCGCTCATGGTTATAGCCGTACGGCGTGCAACGGACCAATTACGCGGGTTTTCAATATCACCAGCTGCAAAGTCGACATAGCCATCATCGTTCAGGTAAGGGGTCTCATCGGCGATTTGTTTGGTTCGATACGGTTTATTCACAACGTGGGACAAGATACGCACTATTGCCGCCATCTTGTGTTGAAAAGATGGTTTTCGCACAGGTTGAAAATCTTAAGAAACCATCATCGAAATTCGGTCTTCGACATCAATTGTCTCCGGTTTTCACGAGTGATTCAATCCTATGACATAATTTCCGTCAACTTGATTGGCAAATCTTTCGGTGTCGGCCCCAAGCCGGGGGTATCTCCGTACCATGTTTGCGTCTTGACGACCGTGCGGGGGTGCCGATTAGCCGAGTATTAGAAATCAGCCTAGGCTTTACGCGTTTGCATTACTGAAGCCAATCTTGAATTATCCCGAGGATCCAAGGTTACGGGTATCTTCACGCCGGTTATCATGCTTTTTAATTCTCCATATGTGGAAAGGATAGCCACTTCCGGGGTACAACTAGCTGATCAAGATCCATTTTCAGGTACTTCAAGTGAGGTCTGGCGGAAGTGTCAATTTCCGATACACATAACGAGCTCACGATTGCGATAAGACATGTCAATTTATCCTTGTCAATTGGGCCGATGCGCATGTGTATCCGTGGACGCATGGTTGTGGTGATTGAGATCGAAGACCCTGATTTGAGCGTACATTATACAGGGTCTGAGCTACGAAAAGTGGATCCACCCATCGCCGGTTTCATTACAAAGGTATGGTAATATAATTACCAATTCATGTTTCTTTCAATTTTGATTTGTTAATTTAGGGACAGAATGGCGGTCACCATTCAAATCCTGTAATCTAAAAACAAATACCGGCAATTCCCCCACCTTCTCCCCAGCTGAATCCAATCGGGAAGACATTCTGTTCTTCATTAGCAGCATTCAGCACCTGGATTATATCATACTTGATCATATTGCGTATAATTAGAATATTATTCGACTCTGAGGCCACGGTCCTTGGTTCCAAGACTCAATATATCCTTTTCGGATGAAGCTGTGTCCGGACATATCTTGGTCAGAGACTGTGTATATATGTATCAGGTTGACGTCAAGATAACCAGAATATTGAATTCCAATTTTATGGACTGGAAACAGTGGACGATTCACCTGGGCATGTGGGTTTCCGCAGACAGTTAATATCATTTAACAGCATCCCAAGGGTTCAATCTAGGATAGTTTTCACATCCCTCCAGTGCTTACTGCGAGAAGATCTTCATGGACCTTAATTAATCTTGTCCACGGAGAGTCGCGCTCAAATTTCAGTTACAACCCTTGAATGCCGGTGGAGTCCGGTGCCCTGCAGCGCGGATCCCGCCAAGGGTTCTTTACGAATGTTGCCGACCAGTCAAATGTCCTTATTGTCACACTCACAAGGCCCTTGAAGCCATGGCTATCCCACTGCAACGTTGACTTAGTGAATTAATTAGCATGATTCAAGCTCAGCGGCGACCGAATGTTCTTCGATTGATCGAATCTGGGCACTCATACGAGGAGAGAAGACACTATAAATACATCGCCTGCCGCCACGTCTCTTGAATTCCTTCCCAATGCATGAGAACAAGCTTGTCGCATTCTACTCTTAATACCATACTGTGCAGCCCAAACTCTCCATCATGGCGTCTTTATCCAAAGTTGCCTTCGTCACCCTTGGACTCTTGAATGGAGTAAATGCGTGGGGTGCACTGGGACACGCAACAGTCGCCTATGTTGCGCAGCATTATCTGTCTGCCGACACAGCATCATGGTGAGCTCGTCCATCGAACGATTCACTTCGAAACTAACAAACCCCAGGGCCCAAGGTGTCCTCGGCGACACATCCACCTCATACTTGGCTAACATAGCCTCCTGGGCTGACTCATACCGCGCAACAAGCGCAGGCAAATGGTCCGCTCCATTCCACTTCATCGACGCAGAGGACAACCCCCCAACGAACTGCAACGTGGACTACGACCGCGACTGCGGAGACACAGGATGCTCAATCTCCGCCATCGCCAATTACACCCAACGTGTCGGCGACGCTCGCCTCTCATCCGACCACATCGATGAGGCGCTCAAATTTCTCGTCCACTTCATCGGTGATCTAACCCAGCCGCTGCACGACGAGGCATACGAAGTCGGTGGTAACGATATTAAAGTTACTTTCAATGGCTACAGTGATAATCTCCATGCGGATTGGGATACATACATGCCCGAGCAGTTGATTGGTGGTTATTCGTTGACCGATGCTCAGTCTTGGGCTAACACTTTAATCGACGAGATCACCTCGGGAAGTTACAAATCCGAGGCCGCAAGCTGGATTGAGGGCGACGCTGTTAGTGATGCTGTTACGACTGCTACGCGATGGGCGTCGGATGCCAATGCCTATGTGTGCAGTGTTGTTATGCCGGATGGAGCTGCTGCTTTGCAGACCGGAGATCTGTATCCGACATATTATAACTCTGCGATTGGTACTATCGAGTTGCAGATTGCCAAGGGTGGATACCGTCTTGGGAACTGGCTAAACTTGATCTATCACACTACGGTCGCGAAACGTGATGTCGAAAATGTGGTCGAGAGGGATGCTGCGCCGGAGGATCGCGACTTTCTGCCGGCGTCTCGTCCGCTGAGCCGGGCTAAGATAGCTAGAGCTACTATAGAGGGATCCTGCTATAACTTAGGGGAGCGGGGACACACGCACTAAGTGTTATAACTAGACCTTAGATACTTACTAGTTAAGGAAAGAAGAGGAGATAAGAATAAGGGAAGGAAGGAAGGGGTAGGTAAGGGATTAGACATCTGCATGGGACTCCCATGGGGGCGGGGTCGCTCCGAATTCCCATTCCCACGTTCCCATGGGAGGGAATGGGAATTCCGTTCCCTCCCATGGGAGTGGGGCCACTCCCAATTCCCATTCCCATCATTCCCATGGATGCCTTATTTGGCCTGATTTTGCCTGATTTTGCCTGATTTTCTTGCATAACTTTTTGGTTATTTACTGTTATTTATAGCTATTCTAGTCTAAACGCTTATAACCACCACTTTCTCCCCCTTCTACTATATATTTTTATGAAATGTCTCTATTTTTTTTTTTTCCATAGCTATTCTATTAGTCGCATTAGTAAAAAGTGTAATTAATAGTAGTGTAGGGGGTGGTCGTTAGAAAGTAGGTATTAGAACTAGAAAATATATATTTCACTACATATACTGACCACCACTTTCCACTAGATATTGTGATGAGATTTACCTAGTTACCAGTTAGCTTAGAGGAAACGTTATGTGGTTTGTGTTGCTCGTTTGCTGCTGTCGCTCGTTTGCCGGAGATCCCCTGATGGAAAGGTCATGTGATCTCTCTGGGGAGTATTTAGAGGATTGCGGTGGTTTCTCTTTCTCTTTCCTTCTTTTCCCCCTTGTCTAGTTTTCTCTTGTTGACAGGATCCTGAATGATTTCCCATTACAGACTTGCCGCGTCACATTAAACTAGACCACTCTTTTACTTTTTTCTTGATTCGTACTTGTCTGGCTTAGCTTCCCGCTAAGTTCTTAGCAACGGATTAACCCTACTAATCAGAACTCCGAACCGAATCGAAGTATGACCTCTTAAGACGAACGAACCAGGATGGCGAAGGCCTCTAGACTTAAATCTTCCTGTGCTAGAGATAAACCGAACCCGAACCCTTCCCGTGGGGAAGACGAACTGAACCCCGAGCACCGATAGAATGAACCGCTCGAAGAAGAAGAAACGCTAAAGGATGATCGTCGGAACACGCTGAGTTTTAAAGTAACTATAGTAGCCGACCCTAAAGTAGAAGAACAGACCCGAACGGAGTTCTTCACCCGAGATGAATTTGCCCTTACCATGGCCGAAAACCTGGAAGGCACCTAGAAGAAACTGATCTAGAGGGAACACTACTAGAGAATGATGCATAAGGACGCGGAGTAGGAAGTGAACCGGCTTCGGCTTACGCTTGATACCCTGACCGAATATACGAATGAATGTGAAATTAAACGCGATGAGGCTATCGCACACCGAGATATCGCTGTGAATGAGCGAAACTAGTAAGCCTACGACCTAATGCAGAACCAAAGAATGGGTCCGGCATAGATAGCTCGACCACCAAACTAGTACTAGTAGCGATTGGCAAAGCTGGCGAATCCCCTGACGTTGACTAATGGAAAGAACCCCTGATTTAATCATTAGGTGGCTACTATACGCCGAAAGCTGCTTATTAATGCTAACTACTATCTAACGCCCGATAGTCGAGTTTACTTTATGTCAGGCCTCTATAAGGGTAAGGCTGGTCTGTATATTGGCCCGCGATTGATAACTAACGCATCGAACCCGTACCGAGATGTGGAAGATCTGATCGATCACCTGAAGACTGTTTTTGATAACCCGAATCGTGCCATAGAGGCATATATTAAGTACCAGGTGTGAAGGGCTGAAGCAAGACTTAATTCAATCTAACTAGGCCAACATGCTGCTTACAAAAAGCTTAGAGAAGAGAAGGAATGGAATAAGCGGAACAGCGATAGGGGAAGTAGGTAAGGCGGTGGCATAACGGGGGAAGGACTATATGGCAGGGCCATATAGTAAGAAGCGGGTCTAACCCGTTACACCAGGCGCTGGTAATGAAACCAAAGGACGACTTTAATGACTTCCTGGCGGAGTTCGTTAGACTGGCAGAAGAATCGCGCTAACCCTAGGATTTCCGATAGCGTGCACTCTATGATAAGTTACCGAATATACTATAGAGCTAGATGATATAAGTGGTTAACGATCTAGATATTGATTTCGATAAGTTTATGCATCTTTATTAACGTACTGCCCATAACATCACCTTATAGTAGAAGAACCGAGATACTTAACGAGCCGCGACTAGCACGCCCTCTAGTTAGATATTAACTAAGACCACGCTCACGACTAAGATAATGAAGAATGAATCCCCGACGACGCGCCTAAAGCTTATGAATGTCACGGGCCAGTGCCCGGTATAAGGTCACGTGTGCCACGTGACCATAACAACCTAACACGCAGAACACCTACTCGATAATTCTCTCTTTAAGCTTTTTGTACACAGTTCGTGGCCTAGTTGAATTGAACATAAATTCTGCTTCAGCCCTTCACAGCTGTCGCTCGTTTGCCGGAGATCCCCTTATGGAAAGGTCATGTGATCTCTCTGAGGACTATTTGAAGGAGGATTGCGGTGGTTTCTCTTGTTCTTTCCTTCTTTTCCCCCTTGTCTAGTTTTCTCTTGTGAATAGGATCCTGAATGGTTTCCATTTCAGACTTGCCGTGTCACATTAAACTAGACCACTCTTTTACTTTTTTCTTGATTCGTACTTATCTGGCTTAGCTTCCCGCTAAGTTCTTGGCAACGGATCAACCCCACTAATCAGAACCCCGAACCGAACCGAATCGAAGTATGACCCCTCGAGACGAACGAACCAGGATGGCGAAGGCCTCTGGACTTGAATCCTCCCGCGCTGGAGACGAACCGAACCCGAACCCTTCCCGTGGGGAAGACGAACTAAACCCCGAGCACCGATAGAATAAACCGCTCGAAGAAGAAGAAACGCTAAAGGATGACCGTCGGAACACGCTGAGTTTTGAAGTAACCATAGCAGCCGACCCTAAAGCAGAAGAACAGACCCGAACGGAGTTCTTCACCCGAGATGAATTTGCCCGTGCCATGGCCGGAAACCTGGAAGGCACCTAGAAGAAACTGATCTAGAGGGAACACCACTGGAGAATGATGCATAAGGATGCGGAATAGGAAGTGACCCGACTTCAGTAGGAAGTGGACCGACTTCGGCTCGCGCTTAACGCCCTAACTAAATATACGAATAAATGTGAAATTAAACGCGATGAGGCTATCGCACACCGAGATATTACTATGAATGAACGGAACAATACGCGAATTAGGAAGGCGGTATAGGCGGTGAGAAAGTGGGTCTTTAGGGGGGGTGCAAATACTTTTGTCATGTCACTGTATCTTTTTCCAATGGTGAGTGAGTCACAAAAAAATGTTTCCCATCAGGCATTGGTGATAATTGTCTCATGGCCCGAAGGCTCTGAAGTAGCAAATACGTTAAGATGCAAACATCTCTTGGAAAAATAACTCCGATAGGGGGAATCGAACCCCCGGCTGTCGTGTGAGAGACGACGATGTTAGCCACTACACCATATCGGATTATATAGTGGGGCTTCTAGTATTTGATTTATGACCCTTTCGCTTTAGAGCAGTGTCTTGTCTCATGTGCGTTGTTGATCGACCCTTGTTCTTCTCCCTTTAATTAATACGTACCCAGGCGTTCGCTCTCTTCCCAAGTCAAAGCTTTAGCAGAATGTCATTCCCTCCTCATTCAGGTAAATGCAGGATCAGGGAACACCCGCATAATGGCTGAACTTTAACTGAGGCTCTTTATGAACAAGCGAATCTTCACAAAGGGCACAGATACATCAAGGAGGGCCACCCCACTTCCGAGCTGACCAAGAATTTCTCACTGTCTTCGATGAACAAACTGGAAGACTTATACTTGAGTGGGATTCCTCCTGGGTGACCAAGCCAGAATTTGAGTGCGATCTGCGGAAGCTGAAGCGATGCGACTTGTCTTTCAAGCATACTGACGTGCCAATACCCGACATGCTTTTCACCTATCTCAGCTCGGAGATAAAGCGAATAGACCGCTCGGAGTTTTCTAAGCCCAATTTCAGCCACCGGAAGCTTGATTGGATGATTACTATCTCCGGCTCACTCCCGGAGAAATGGAATAGACCAGACGACAATGCTAAAGAGTCAATCTGCCTTCAAACATAGGATCTAATCTCAAGAGTCTGGAATACTGCTCTCCCATCAGAGTGTGAGGGACTCAATCAGGCCTGAGTCACGCGAGATGTCAACATGTCGGATCATGTGATGTGCTGCAATACGTGTTGATGGAAATGAAATGATCTCTCTCCATTTCTTTGAACCCAACGCGTTTCTCCGGCCTTCCCCATTCCCCACTCAATGGCATGACCGGAAACAAGCCGACGGCGAAACCTCGGACCGTGGATGCAGCTAGTCCACCGACCCGCTCATATTAGTATAGGAAAATCCCTGTCGCGCTACGGCATTTCTGCTATGATAACGTACAATCCCACGGTCACCTGGACCGATTCCATTGGAAGTGGGTACCGGGTGGCACTCTTCGGACCTGGAAAGAAACTTCGCGGGAACGAATCAGGGGGAAACTCAACCGATTGGAATCCGTTGATTGGAATACAATTACCGACTAGCCTGCATCCCGGTCGGCTTTCGCAACGCCTAAGCGCACATAGTGTAAGTCTATTCCCGACCGGTTGAGACCGAAGCCGATCGTGAAAGACAAATTTGTTTGTCGGCCACAGAGTCAGTTCAGTGATGTGACATTCCAGGACGATGAAGGGGAAGGTTTCGCAAAAAACCTTACGTGGGGTAGACTTTGCGCTCCCACGGCTTGTCTTCGTCAACGGATCCGGGGACATTGGCAACTTTCATTCTATCGCCGATGATTGGAAGGCATCGCCGTTTGACTGGGGAATCCCCTCATATGTCTCTGTACCCCGGGTCCACGTGTGAAAATACGTCGGGCAACTTCCGTTCCCCAGTTCGTCCCCGCAACCCGTCGAGGCGGGTTATCTAGGTCTGACATGTCCCACGTACAATTTCTTTTTCTTTTTCTGTTCTTCTCCTATTTATTATCCTGTGAAACCCCATAAAAGAACATCTATTTCGATCTTCTCTACTTTCCATACCCATTTTCTGGGCTTCCAACGATCTACACAAAGCTTATCTGTCTGCCAAGCATTATGGCACTCGCCAAGCTGCGTGGAAAGAAGCTTGGCCGCGTCATCGGTGTCCTCGGTGCCGTAGCCTTCATTTTGCAGGGCTATGACCAAGCTGTGGCCAACGGACTGCTCACTTTGGCTTCATTTATTGCGGTGTTTCCGCAGATTGATACATTGAATACCACCGGAGCACAAAAATCGCACAACTCAACGATCCAAGGTGAGTGACGATTTTACCCGCCGAGAAGAAAATTAAATATGCTGACTCCAACAGGAACTACTGTCGCGATCTACGAGGTCGGATGTGCTCTCGGTGCATTTTCATGTGGTTTTCTCGGTGATCGACTCGGTCGGCGAAAGACTATTTTTCTAGCGGGATGTATCGCCTTGGTCGGAATCGTCATCCAGGCGACACCATTTGCTCTAGGCCAGCTTATTGCGGGTAGAGTTATCACTGGTATATATATTTATATCCACCATAATTCATTTTCGAGTAGCTAACAGATTCAGGTCTGGGTGTTGGTGGGTTCACAGCGACAATTCCCATGTATGTATCCGAGTCCTCCGATGCCGAAGCCCGTGGAAGAATGGTTTTGTTACAGGGCTGGTTTGCAATTGGCGGTGTTGCCTTTGCTACATGGCTGGAGTTTGGTCTATACTACGCGGGCAACAACTCCGCCAGCTGGCGATTCCCAATCGCTTTCCAGGCGATCTTTGCTCTTATCGTCGTCTCTTGCATCCTATTCATGCCCGAGTCTCCCCGTTGGCTTGCCAAGGTGGGCAGGATCGAGGAAGCGGCGGAGGTGCTGGCGCGTTTGCAGGATGTATCTGTCGATTCCGAACATGTCGCGCAAGAACTGGAGATCATTCGGCAGTCGCTTAAAGAGCATGAACAAGATGAATCCTCAGCTTCGTCTTCTCCTTGGGCGCGTACCAAGAACCGCCATCTACACCGCACCGTACTTGCAATCGGGGTCAATATCCTTGCCCAGATGACGGGTGTCAACATTATCACTTTCTACTCCGACACCATTTTGGAAACAAACCTCCATTACTCAGGCACCATCGCCCGCATCATCTCAGGATGTCTACAAGTCTGGCAGTTCTTCGCCGCTGGTCTAGCTGTCCTCCTAATCGACCGCTTCGGTCGACGTCCCCTTCTCATTGCCGCCGCGCTCGGCATGACGATTGCACAAACCTGTCTCGCAGGCCTATCTAGTGATCTCAGCAACACAGGCGTAGCGAGTGCGTCAATTGCATTTTACTTCATCGCGCTGTTCTGTTTCCCCATCGGTTTGTTCCTGGTGCCGTTCATGTATGCTGCAGAGATCGCTCCACTACGGACCCGTGCAAAGGTCACCGCCATGTCGGCCGCTTCAAATTGGATTTTCAGCTTCGTCCTCGCCGAAGTCTCACCCACTGGGTTCGCCACTATCGGATACAAGTATTACATTGTGTATGCCTGTATCAGTGCCGCTGCTCTGGTTTTCTTCTACTTATTTTGCCCGGAGACCAAGGGACGCACATTGGAGGAGATTGATGAGATCTTTGTGAACTCGAAGTCTGTCTTTGACACTGTTCGCGTTGCGAAGGAGACGCCGTACCAGACTGAGCTTCTTGCTCATGCCGAGGATACGGAGAAAATGCCGATGGAGGCTGAGCGTGTCGAGAATGTGGCTACGGAGAAGTCTTGAACGGCTCTGTAGCAGATAGGCTGAAGGTCTTTGTTGATTTCTGATTTTTAAAGAAAGTGTTCGATATGAGCTTAGAATAGTATATGTGGAATAGCATGAATGAGAATATGCACATCACTTCGGTACTGCCCTTACCTATCAGCTAATGCTTCACCATGTCTTCACCTGATCCTAACTTCGTCACCGATCGAGCACTCGCTGCGTAACTATGGCCCATCGTCGCATAGCACATGTCATTCCTTAGGAGTCAACTGTTGCAGCCAAACATCTCATACGTAGGTCGGATGCTCTCACCTACACTCGATGTACCCCCGACGTGCGTGGCGCTCCCATACCGGTCCCTTATGGAGCTTCACCCTCATGGCCGGTAAAATCGCCCGACCAATCTGAAGGAAGCTTCTCGATGTACCGCCGACGGGCGTGGCGCTCCCATACCCGTCCCTTGTGGAGCTTCACCCTCATGGCCGGTAAAATCACCCGACCAATCTGAAGGAAGCCTCTCTTTCCAAGTAACGTTCCAGGACGCGTGCAGCCTAAACTTAACTGCGTGTTAGCTTCCCACGTGGTTCGGTTTCAGGGGGTAAAATGTATGATCATTAGTTCAATTCCACAAATCCTTGGAATTGGCAGATTATTGGTACGAAGAAAGGAGGGTGGATACAGTAAGAGGAGTCCCGACGATTAGGTAGCCTCAAAGCATTCCTCGTAGAGTTCCGGTCACATTCCGTGCGCACATGAATCAATATGAGTCGTCCGCGGGAGGATATACTCAAGGTTTCCATTCTCGGAAGTGGCTTTTTTGGCGTTTGTACCACGGAACTTTATTTCAAGCTCTGAGCTCCAGCTTACGCTGATCAATTCAATAAGATCATACTCCATAAATGTACTGTACAGTAACCCTGCTTTTGCTGACATACACCATGGTTCAATGAAACGGGTACCTTAGACCCTGAGCTAGATGTTTTGGTATGCGTTCCGCCACTTTCTCCATTTCTCTTCTTAGTCAGGAACCACAAGTCTACATAGGGGCTCGCCAATTAAACTACACATATTCGGTGGTGAGATCATTCAGCAGCGCATTCAGCTGTCAGCCTATTTTTATCAATGAATCAACTATATAATATTTTTTGTGTGGGAGATGGTCTAGAGTTCAGGAGACATTCCAGAATGAGGAATTTTCAAGGTGGATATTACTCGTTTTCCACTACGTGTATCCCTTTGGATCGACAGAAGATCGACAGAAGATACGTGAACACGGCGATAAGAATAGCTTCTTGCTGTCAATGACTCGATTCTAGAGCCTAGCACATTTTCTGTACCATGTACAATGATTAGCTCCGGACCTTTGAGCTTCCCTAAACCTAAAGAACAGGAAGCTTAAAGTTTGCCTTCGTTGTTTGTTATGGCTCGTGATCTTTGTATGCTGGGAAGGGTTAGTATGTCAAGTAGCTATGCATTTGAGTACCTCAATATATCAAAATCTAGCAATATATGTGGGTTTACTGCGTATGTTTCCAGGCTGATTTAGGCATTCAATTTAAAGGGTTGAATGTACCATTTCACCGTCAAATTAAAGAAACTCAGCCACTCCAAAGGTCCTCCACATTTTAAACTTGGCCCTCTCAGGAATGTGAGGATTACCGAAAACAGCGTGTGGAGCTACATTTCTGCCCGCCACAAGGGGCAAGTTGCATTCCACAAATCTCTCCTCGATATCCCCTCTTTCACGTTACATGAATCTCCAGCAACAAGATATATAAATCAATTAGTCGCTTCATCTTGCCGTTTTTCTCATCCACAAAATAATCCACAATCCTACAAATCCAATCAAAGTCTCTTTAGTAGGTCGCACTTTACGCAATCGACTGAATTCCATTTAACTTATTCTCCGAACAGCCTCCTCAATCAACAAAATGCAGTTCATCCTCGTTACCCTCGCTCTTGCTGCCACCGCCATCGCTGCCACCACCGGTGGTAAGGGCGACGGCGTCACCTGCAAGTCTGACCAGCAGGTCGTCTGCAAGGACAACGGTAACGGTGTCCTGACCCTCGGCAACGTTCTCCCCGGTGCCCTCGGCGAGGACTGCTCCGGTGGTGATGTCTACTGCTGCAGCAGCTCTGACGTTGCGGTATGTTGCACTAAGTCCAATCGATCTGAGATCTTCACTAACATCACCAACAGTCCGGCCTCATCGGCCTCAACGTTGACGTCCAGTGTGACCTCAACCGCGTCCTGTAAGCGTCTGTTGCAATTTTGGTTGCAGGCTTTTGCCAAACAGATCGCATCTATTTGTGACCAATGGAGTCGTCTCTCTGAGTCGGCGCGTGTACTCTAGTTAGGAATTTACAGGACTTAATTCTCGATTTGGCTTTCAACTTGCCATGTAAAACTTAAATAATATCCCCGCATATTCCCGCCTTCTGTGCTCCACAAGAGCCATCAAGTGGGGGATTCTCACAAAGCTTCATCTCCACGGGAAAAAGGTCCACCCTTGAACCTCAAGATCTCATTCGTAGCTTTTAGGGGTGACTCACCACCCCCATTACCATAACCCCTTATGTAGAAAGATCTTACCTATATCTCCAATATAGAATTTTTCCATACGGTTCAGGCTCTACGATCCTAGGTTCGTAAAGTAAAGCTCGGTGCGGAAAAAAAAGCTCATCGAAAACTGCAACCCGTTGACCCAGCTATTTCTTCTGTAGACCTTCAACTCATGAGAGAAAAAATCATAGTTGTCATAGAAAATAGACGTGCGGGTGGCTGACCTCGGTGGCGTCGGTGGTTCGAAGCCTAGGAAGCGGAAGTGGGTCAAAGGCTTCACATTTCTTCCTTATTTTACTGGGTCCACCGCATACAGTCCTACCCATCTGCTCACAACCTCCACTGAAAAAAATCTTCCGAAACGCCACATAAGCCACCGACGAGTCTCCATAGTTATGGCTTTGCCCGGCAGATATGCCTGGGCTCTGAAAATCTTGTCTTGAGGAAAAAATGGTAGATACTGGTCATGACTGACGTTGAGGGCTATTACCTCCTCGGCCTTTGTGCCTGCGAAAATCCTCTATAGGCTTGACATGTCTACGAACTTATTTACGGAGAGATGTATAGTTGGTGAAACTTTCCATTAAGAATTAAGATCCATAGTTTCAGTCAGACACCAAATTTAAAGCAGGCGGTTCAAGTCGCAAGAGAGGTCGAGGTTGAGGTTGATCAGACCACCCTAGTATATCAAGTTAGCATTTCTTTCAGAGCAAATAATGATCGGAGACAACGTACCTCGGCAACGTCGTGACTGGAGCAGCAGTAGATATCACCACCGGAGCAGCTCTCGCCCAGAAGGCCGGAAAGGATGTTGCCCAGGGACAGCAAACCACCCTTTCCGTTGCCATCGCAGACGACAGTCTGGTGGCTCTCACAGATGTACTTGGCATCATCGCTGTCCTTGGATTTCTTGTCGCCGTCGTCAGTGGGCATAGCGATGGCAGTCATAGCCAAAGCCGAGATAGCGAGGATGTACTTCATTGTGAAGGTGAGTCGAGAGTTGCTCGTTCTGTAGACATGTCAGAGAATAGCTTCAAGGCTTCAGAAGAATAA
This sequence comes from Penicillium sp. IBT 16267x, assembly GCA_028828865.1. Lineage (NCBI taxonomy): Eukaryota > Fungi > Ascomycota > Eurotiomycetes > Eurotiales > Aspergillaceae > Penicillium > Penicillium sp. IBT 16267x. Next base: position 3,028,156 of record JAQJZQ010000001.1, read on the forward strand.
CTGTACTGTTGCGTTGGAGTGATTAAGGATGTGATGGTCAATGAAATTCTAACGAAGACAGCGGCCAAGTCAAGGGTTTTATATGATTAGCATGCGGTCCGAAGTAAAATTTGTTAATAGTCATTGACGTCGCTAAAAGCGCAGTATTCCCTTGTCAGCGTAGGATAATTCCACAAAGTGGTACTATTGTGCATCCACCTGGTGAAAATTGGCTAGGCACATTTCCGAAAACGGAATCGGGACCGGGGGAAGGAACCAACACACTACGGAAGAGGCTGAGCCGCTCCCGAACCCTACATAGATCCAAATGCGAGATGAAACATTAGGAAACAAAATCGCTCACGAATGTGCAAAGCCCGAACAGGAAGGGAAAAATGATGATCTGTCTAACCGTCTCATGTAGACAGCTCGATGCCACATTGTAATGCAACTGCGATAATCGAGCGAACGAGCGGTATGTTCATTGGCTTCCAGGTACTGCACTACTCACTGGATTAAGTTTCCGGCTTTGGTAACCAGTAAAATCCAGTTACGCTGCGTTCGCCTGGGTGTCCCAAGTACTGGAAAGCGCTCTTCGGGGCCTATGAACCAATAATTCGTTTCTCACAAAACCCACTGTCTACGCAGAAAATTTATCAGAAATTGTATTCATCTATGTTCTATGTCAGAGACCAGGTGACTGCTCCTGTAGATAGATCAGGGCTTCTCCCTCTTCTTCCTTTCTTCTCTCCTCCATAGCTCAGCTTTAGCGTCACAATACACAGATTGTTCCAGATCTCTCCTCCGTCTCCCACCGACCCACGCGCCGACATTCTATGTTAAAAAAAAATTGGCTATGAAGAGGCCGATCACAAATAATTTACATCCGAATCAAATGCTGGAGGATGCATATGCTGTTGGGAAATAACAACTTGGGCTGTAATGCTGAATGCGATAACTCTGTATGCGACTTGGTGAACAGACATGTGTTCAAGATTTTGACTTTGAGATGCCTTTGCATTAAATAAACTCAGCAAATAAATTGGAACCAGAAAAACATGAAGTAACCCAGTAGTTCCATCCAATCACAAGGTTCGGTCGTTTTATCAGTCCATCTATGCAATAAGACGACAACTAATTGAGGCCAACTGCCGTCATTGATATCTATATTATATGTAGGGGAAAAAAACATCACCTTTTTCACTTCTGCACGCATTGAAGGACCTAAATTGCATGAAACAGGAGATTTAGTGAAGCCGTAGTCAGATTGGATACAGTGAGGAAAACGGAATGCCAAGCATACATCCTGCCTGAAATCCCAGGCCCAAAGAAAGCAGCTCGTTTCAGGCCTGGGATATAAGGCATAAATATTACCAACACATTCCAACTGTTTCTTGGCATTGAGAATTGAGAATGTCAAGCAACTTCTTTGCAAGTGTTGTTCCAAAGCTATAGGCCCCTGGAGCGTGGACCGGAATCTTGAGGCAGGCATGTTTTATCTCCAACAAGCTCGAAATTTTGAATCCCCTTTGAAAAAAAAAATATGACAACCTTAGAACAAATCCAACATTGGAGGTTGCCCCGTCTGACCGGGTAATACACTTATACATAAATATGCGCGAGGAGTATCTACTAGTAACTCATTCATTTATCAACAAGTTCAATGGTGACATTAGCTAATAGATCCAGGAGACTAGTATTTACTACAAAAGGAATATGATCGATTCTTCGCTAAGGGTAATTGTCAGAGTCACATGACGGCCTCTGTTGCTACATCAGCGCTTCTCCCTCTTGTTCTCTTCTTCTTCTCTTCTCCGTACGCCCTCACATATGACATATCGTTCTGTCTCCTCTTTTCCTCCGCAGCGTCACCGCTGATAGTACCAATAATGGCCAGCTCCAGAGATTGTGTGATTCCCGTCTTTGGTGAAGTCGAACTCAATTCCTAATTGGTCACAGTTCATCTTCAATGGTGCAAATGCGCGAGTGACTGAATCTGGAATCTTATAATCATATGAGGCAGGAAGTCCACTCTCTAACACGACCGGCTGTATTTCAATTCGTTTGAGATTTGGAAACTGCTCTCGATGCGCGAACATGCGCTGGAGATTTTCTTCTACCACATCGAAATCCCTATCGCGATATCCGGCAAGCTGCAAATGCTCCAGGCTTGTCTGGAGAACTTCTAACAGAGATACTGTCGGTTGATCATTCCGAGCGAATTGTAAAAGCGGCCGCAATGGCATTCGAAGTTCACGCAGCTGGTGGAATTCGACTAGAGATCCAAATGAACTGTAATCCACGCAACTGTAATCCACGCCGTTATCGTCACTCCAGTCATATTCGCCATCAATATCTCCATTATTATTCAGCCGAAGCACCCGAAGACTGTGTCCTTGGGTATAAAGCGATGTGTAAAACTTCAAAGAAAGAAAGCTGTAATATGCATTACCCCAGAGGGCTTTGTTCTGGTGTTGGTAATCAAAGACCTCCAAGTTGGCACAGGATGTAATGTAGGCAGCCATGCCGTTACGACCATTGCAATCAAGGAACTCAAGTTCAGTGATCCCAGAGGTTCCTGGCGCAGGCTTTGGACACTTTGGAGCATCCGGTTCCGGTTTTTCACAAAGTGAAGTTATCGAAAGCACTCGCATAGCCGAAAATTGGAACAGCGGCAAAAAGTCACCTGCAAAGGTTGCTTCAGGGTCGTTGGGATCATTGCGAACTCTCATAGTTTCCAGGCGTCGAAATCCGGGCTTTAGATCAAATGGCTTTTCCCGGGCAGCTGCTCGCACAAGAATATGCAAGAAATAGTCGGGCCAGTCGCCGTACTCAATCTCTAGCCACCTGATGTTTTCCAGTGACGGTGCGAGAACTGCGAGCCACGCATCAGAGTCTCCTGCAAGCAGGCTATCTTCCCAATTCGTGTAATGATCCATAAAGGTGCTTGCCTGCTGCACGGCATTTTTGCACATTTCCATTTCATAGTCAATCGATGCCCAGGAGGAGAGGGGGCACGCACCGACACTCAGATCATGGATAGCGGAGCCAATTCTCGGGTTTCTTTGAATGGAACACACAAGCCAATAGATGTGATCGCCTTGAACCCGGATACGCTCGTAGGCCTCGGGGAGAAAAGTCGCATACCGGTGACGGTACACTAGCAGAAGCCTAAGGCGGTCTTTTGTGTCGACGATATGGTCAAGCATGAGAAGGAGAATATCATCATAAAGCACAGCCATACTGGCTGAGACTCAAAGTTTATAAACCGAGACTCAGTCTGTTTGTACTAATGGAGAGTGAGAGAGAGAAGAAGAAGCAGGTGGCTGTTTAAGACTCGAGTCGTTCCAAAGGCGGAGCAAAGTCTACGGACGTACGAGTGGATCTCATACAACGATATGTGGAATGGTATGTGAACATGTGGTATGAGGAAGGAAGAAGTCTAAGCTGCTCTAAGTGGAGGGATATGGTGCATACAGGTCAGCTGACCTGACACAAAGGGAAGGAAGGATGGTGGGCAACAAAGGGGCCGCGCGTCGAGGCAGGGGGAAGATAATGGCAAAAGACGTCGGGAAGTGTTGAGTGCAACTCAAACAGAAGGGTCTAGGGTCCAGTGGAGGAGGCTCCAGATTTTTTCTTAGGTGCCCATCAGGCTGCCGTCGTTAGCGTCGACTAGCGAGAATCTGGGGGATTCAGATTTTAATCGGTGGAAGGTTTTAGATTCCAGTCTTTTTGAACATTGATATCCTCAACATGGTATTATCCATGCCGCTCTACGCAGGTCGACCGTGGTCCTACCCTGACGGTATTGTTGGCGGTAGAAATCACTGAGTCCAGGCAGGGGGTCTATGTCTGAGGCCCGGTTCTATCGAAAATGTAGTCACACAGAGTCTTCACCGCCTAAGCTCACACCAAAAACTGTTATAGCTTATACGTTTGTACTGTTAGCTATAACGACCATCAAGGTCTTTTTCGTTGATAAAATTAACCACGTTTTTAGCCAGAACTCTGTATGTATCAGTAACATACAAGAAGAATTGCTCGCGGGAAATGCATACTGGGGAAGGGACAACAAGGCCACATGTCCGGGGAACTTCCTTACCCCCATTATTACGACCCCCAATACACATTGCGGACCGTATTATTACAGACCCACGGAAACCGAGCTTGGCTGATCTGTGCTCTGAACTTCGGCTTGAGTCTTCCCCTCTTAACACACTTACGACCCGCCATATTCACTCAAAGGATAGCAACAATGACCGATAACCCACAATTCCATTTCTTCCCTGAGCTTCCTACCGAACTGAGGCTAGAAATCTGGCGTGAATGTCTCCCACATCGTGTGACGGAAATAGATGATGCGTGGGCCGAAGGCGCAGATTTAGGGATCCTTCCGACGCCATGCAAGTTACGAGAAACAACCAAGATCAACCAGAGACCGCCAACAATCAGCTGGGTATGTCGCGAATCCCGCTTAATTGCATCTGAAGCTAGTCACTGCCTTACTATGGATACGGAGCCGCCTCTTAATACGCTATGGTACTCTGGCCTTCGGCTTCAGAAGCTACGGATTAATCCCTCGCGAGATTCAATCCACTTGAATTGGACCCCTTGTTATGGGGCTGGCTATCAATATGATGGAAGTGCACTTGACTGTCTTGCATTTCTTGCGGCTTTGCTGAAGGGGCGGGGCTCTTTTATGTTTGATTATCTTGATAATGCTTTCGATGCAGAGGTTCCGATAGAAGATAGGATTGGGGCCTTACAACAACTAAAATATGGGGCTGTTGTGATGCGCATTGTTGCTGTGCATACTACTTTTCAGGAAGCCATGAAGACAGGGTTATTTGGACTCCTTGGGGATGCACCTATTCAGCTTGTCAATGTAACTGACGAAGTAAGGCTGGGTGCTTTTATGGGTTTTGCAGAGGAATGCGAGTCTGAAAACAAGGGATTCATCGTCAAAAAGCAGGACTTCCACAGAGACTCTGCAGAATCGGTCAAGGCCATTCTCAAAGAAAAACTTATCGAAACATTCGAAGCCGAAGGAGCCCAGACGCTATCTCATTTATATCCCGCTATAATGTTCAGGTTTTGCCCAGATTGGTGCAACCATATACCCGAACCAGAATTTCGACCTACTCATATCAGGGCCGATGGGACGAAGCCAAAGAGCTAGCGGTGCAGAAACTCTTGTTCGATTATCGTACCAAAAAGATTCAGGGAAGGAAACCGTGCGGTCGTCGCGCGACAGAGTTTGGTCCTCACCCGCTCTCACTCTATTTCTTACCTTCTTACCTTCTTACCCTGTCTATCGCCCTCAATTCTTTGATTGTCAAACATAGAGTTCATTTTCATGTTCGTTCTAGCACATACGACCATAGGGTGTGGAGAACAGGGCTTCCCGTCCGCTCAGCCGTACTTAAGCCGCACGCCGGTTAGTTAGTAGTATGGTGGGTGACCACATGCGAATCCTAACTGTTGTATGTAATTTTGTTTTTCTGCAATTTTTGGTTTTTCGAAGAAATTTCCCTTCAGATAACCTTTGATCGGTCAAATGTACCTCCGGTGCTTCGTATGTGGGCTGGCGATCTTGTCATTCATGGCTTGTTCTTAATATCCTCTTTATCAGAGTCACATGACTGGCTTCTGTAGTGTAGATCAGCGCTTCTCCCTCTTGTTCTTTCTCTCTTCACACACCCCTGATACACATATTGTTCTGTCCGCTTCGTTCTTCTTAGCCCACTACCTACGTTTTAGCTAGTACTGTGTGAGCTTCTTCTCTTCTTCCTTGTCGCCTCTATCCTCGAACAGCGTGAGCTCTGAAAATATTTATCCAGCACTTCACTATTTTGTTCCGATATTAAGTGTCAGACTTTCATCGAGAACTTGACATGAAATGGAGGGAAGTTATTTATCGACGTATGTCTTCAGAACAGCTGACCCAGACATGAAGAAAGTCCCGGCAATCAATGGCACCTGTAATCTCGAGGGCATTACACTTTCGAATCATTTGAAATTTACCATGAGAAGTTTCAAAATGATCTGCAAAGATTATTCGACCAATTTTGTAGGGCATTTAGACGCCGGCAAATACGGTAATGCAATACGTAGGCTTAGCCGAGCAAGTTTTGCTTGGTCCAGGAAGTCAAGGGCAGAAGCAACAGTGTTTGATCAACCAGAGAAGGTTAAGTTATGCGGGGCATGACCGAGATCCGACGGTGCTCCGGATCTCGAACACCCCGATTATCAAATCAAGATAACACCATTTATTCCCACGGTGCTGAGTATCGAAAGGAGGGTTCTAAATCCGAACCCCTGAGCGACCATGAATCGGATTGCAAGGTACTTCGGGGGAAAAAAATTCAATAGCTCCTTGACAATTTTTTCCGTGATACGTTGACTTTATTGAGTGGGTACAGGATAATTCGAGGGGGATTTTCAAGTATTGTTTACAATAAAAGATTGCCGCGGGCATGCCTTTCATATCTTCAAACTATCGCTATTTCCCAAAATCTTCTACTCTGTCTATCGAAACCTAGTAGTAATAAATGCCTAATGAAGATTTTTTGGTAGAGGATAGAAGAACAGAAAAAAAGAAAAGTAAAAAAGAAAAGAAAAAAGAATGCCCTCGTCCAGGATCGAACTGGAGACCTTCGGATAGCAATCCTGTTAACAGGAGCGTCATATGAAAGTGATATGAGACCAACGTCATAACCAACTAGACCACGAAGGCATCTGATTATGTAAATAGAGGAAGGAGTAAATCTATCACCTCATCACATGCAAGTTCACGATTCTAGTCTGAATTCAGTCTATCTGAGCATGAAGCGCATGTATTCGAATGCATGGGGCTCATAATACTCAACTAATTGCGTGCTCATTAAGCTATAGACACTGCTATCACTTCGGCCAAATTGGCTGTTGAGGCCCGCTTCAAAAACCTTCACTACTTTAGCGCCACAGACCTTGTTATATATTACCAACACGCCCATCGGTAAACCACCTCCACCACTTCAAAGAATCATCCAGATGTCCATGAAGCATCATAAATATTTATTCGCTTCTCAGCATCTGTACATGAGAAGAGCAGCTAGCATCTAGAGTTGATAACGGGAGAGAACTTTTTGCTCATTGTGGCAGGTCTTGTTCTAGAAGAATGGATATCTGGAAGAAATTGAGGAAAAGTCAGTAAAACTTTGCTAAAGAAATGTCCTGGAAAATTTCATCTACTGCAGCCAATTATCTATGTTCCAATAGGCCTCACCTGAATGCCAGCGAAGAGTTATTGTGTCCTTTATCTGGTCATTTTAAGCGGCCAAAGCAGGAATCCAGGCCTTCTTAGCAAAACATGTTGTACCATTGCCAGGACTCTGAGGGACGTTTGACGCGTCGAAGAGGCATTTATTTCAGTCAGAATGCTGCGTTCATAATTCGGGTAGAAAGCCAACACTCGCCGGTGACTGCGAAGCTCGACAGACACAAGGTTGGATGTTTTGTCGCAATAGTGACTAATACATCGAAAGCTGCTTTCAACTGCCCTCTCGGATCCTATAGTAGACAAGCTGAGGCTCGCAAACGCTGATTGGGGCCTTTGATGGCAAACCATTCCATTGAAACCATGGTCAAGTGTATTATCCATCTAACAAGGACACCCTGTAAATGTTCTGAAATGGTTGAAACCATGTTGCTTCTATCTAACCTTGGAGAATGTGAGATGGAAATTTAAATCTTGAAATAGGATTACTCTTGTCAATTGATGATATAGCAGCTCTGAATCAAATTTAGGAAGATGAATACAATTACAAGCAAGGCACCAGGAACTTCCTGGATCGATCGGTATGATCTAGTAACTGAGAACGAATTGCCGGAAGAAACCTTGGAATGATGCACACCTAGTCAAGCGTCTATCTATGAACTTATGCACCTTGGCAATCACGTAATGCCTAGAAATAGCCAAGAAAGAGGGGTAAGACAGGATTAGGGGCGAACTTGTGCGTAGGGTCAAAGCGGGTTCCCATTAGCTGCATGGAAAATAAGTTTGTCGTAGGTCCTCGCGCTGAAGCCTGAATTACCATTACCTTTCTCAGACATGGAATGCCGTTTTGGGTTTCCCGAGACTTGGTGTCGTCGAGCTGGAGGAGAAAAGGGTTATTTTTTTTTCTCAGCTTTGCCGGTTGCCTTTTGCACGATTGTAATTCTAAAATCCCTTGAAATTTGACCAAAGGAATTTTGAAGGTCAACGCAATATTTGTATATTGATTTTTATTGACTCAAGGCCAAAATTGTCCTTCAAGTTGCTCTGGTTGAGAGTTGCTAACACGTTTCGGTTCCAAGGTTATATACAACAGATGTTGTCTGCTAATTCAAATCTATATAATCGTTGCTGTATAAGAATTGTTGTTGAATACCAACCCTGCCTAGAGGCACGGACAGAACAGATACTTTTTGCAACTAAAAGCGCCGTATCTCACTGTGTCAAGGGTAGAATATTTTTTATAACCACTTCAAGCGCCTGGCGACATAACTGCCACCACCGACAACACCAGTCACACCTGTGAAAACAATCAAAGATCCATACCCACTGCCATATCCATAAGCCAAATTCCCCTCCCATGGTAACCCCTTGATAAGAGATTCACTAAGTGGACCGGAAACCAAATTTCCGATACCTCTCCCAGCCGCAAGGCAAGCAAAGACCATGCTTGATTCAGCTGAGGCCTTTTTGCGGACAACATCGCGCATAATACCCGGCCAGGTACTCGTATACGAGCCAGCGAAGAGGCCGTAAACAATCGAAAAGATAAACAGCGGAGCCAGGGACATGGAAAATCCCCAGATAAGAAACACGCCGAGTGTAGACCCAATAGTCGAAACAAGAATACAAACGGTAACATCCAGCTTATCGATAATAGCGCCCATAAGCACACACCCAACCACAGAAGCCAAGTTGAAAAGAATAACAGTCAAAGCCTGAAGATTGCTCGAAGCACCAATCATCCCCGCATAAGTCGGTAGATAAAGCGACGGCAAGAAGAATCCCAACGCCTCAATAACATTGCATAGTTCGAAAATAGCAAACGTAGAGGTCATGATGAACCGCAGATTTGGCGGCGGCGGACTAGGCCGGTTATAATGAACTGGCACGCGAGGCTTAACGAAGTAGACCAGCGGCGCAGTAAGAAGGAAAAGCGCAATTGCGAAAGCGCGCAGCGTAGTTCTGAACCCGAATCGGTCGAGCAACTGTTCCATCACGATGGGAAGGACAACGCCGCCTAGTCCGGTGCCGGCCCACATCACACCGAAAGCCAGGCCCTTGCGTTTGTCGAACCAGTCTTCCATTAGGAGGATGCAGGGAGAGTAGGCGATGCTTCCACCGATGGCGTAGAAGATTCCTTGGGTTACGATTAGATGGGTGACGTTTGTAGCGAGGGAGCTGAGACCCAGGGCTAGACACATCAGGAGAACACCAGCGCCGCAGCCGAGGCGTTGATATTTAGGCCATTGTCTGTAAGCTGCGAAGACGATAGGGAGGTCGAGGTACATAATACCCTGGCGGTGGTGAGTTAGCATTGTTGGATGTATTGTGGATTGGAAGATATTGATGTTCTTACCATAGCACAGGTTCCGACGACAGCGATGTTGCCATTATTTTTGAATTCGGGAATCGAATTGTAATATTCTTGGAACACACCATAGGTGAAGGCGAACCCCCAGACTAGAGCTTCCATCACGAAGCACGCAGCGAGGAACAGCCACGCGTTCATGCCGCCATCCATGGGCGGGAGTTTCTTGCCTTCGTCTGTAATGGACAGGTGGGTGGCAGCATCCGTCTCCTCTAGAGGGGTGTGAAGCCCCTTTTCGGTCTGGTTGACCGGGGAGTGTGAGCCTCCTAGTTCCTCCATTGTTAGAGACAAAGTCGACGGCCAGGGTAAGAGAAATCAACTATGGGAAAGGGTTCCCACGGGAGGTGAAAGAGAAATTTGCCGCGAAAATTTAATAAGATTCAGAGGACAAGGAATCATCCACAGGGCGCCCGGGGATGGGAGATCTTGCTCCGGATTGGTTGACATTGACACCAGTCTCGATGCGGGAAACCCCGAAGTGGAGATGGAGATGCTACAGCGGGCCTTGACGATCACCTCATAGGGCGGCTGTTCACCGCGTAATTGATTGGACCAATCATTGAATCTTAGGTGATCAGGGCGGTGCGCTAATTATCAGCGAGAACGTTGGCGTTCACTAGAAAACTTTGAAAATAATGCATGGAAGGAAGTTAATTCCAAACACCGCCATTCTCCATATGTGACGAGTCATGGCGCTCCATATTTCGAGCATTTTCCGATCTCTTATCTTATCGGAGTTATCGGGGATATGACCAAGAACAACTATATCCACGGCCCACTCTTTAAGATACTGTACAGTTTGAGAATTTCAATATGATTTAATTTTGCAAGTCCGACTTCGGAACCTTGGGGAGAATCTTCTGTACTTCTAGCATTTTAGCGCTGATTCAGCTGAAGTGTAACAAACCGGAATCAAGGCTTGGCTGCCGAGCCATGAAGATACAAAAGTACGAAATCTCAGATGGATCCACATTTAGAAATAGGCCACCCACTAAGATCTAAATCGGGCCGTCGGTACATTACTTAAATGCATATATGTTTGCATGAAGAGTAGACAGTAAGCCTGTAGTATTTCCATAACCACTTGCGAAATATTCCACAATATCTATAGAACAGGCCCCATCGATGATGGCAGCACCGTCTTCTACAATGGCGGCCTTAGACGCAAGCAAGCTGCGAGTTACTCGCAAACCAAAGCCAGCCGAGCTGCCCAATCCTGATAACCTACAGTTTGGGAAGAATGTGACCGGTATGACATGAGATCAACTTGGAGGGTGACAAGCAGAAGCTGACGGAGCGCGCAGACCATATGCTTCAGGTACAATGGTCGGAGTCTTACGGTTGGCATGAGCCTCAAATTATTCCTTACGGAAATCTGAGCATTGATCCAACTGCCGGAGTCTTCAACTATGCCTTCGAAGCATTTGAAGGTATGAAGGCATACAAGGACGCACAGGGCCGACCACGACTATTCAGACCGGAAGTGAACATTGCTCGCCTGAACGAATCCGCTGCACGAGTGGCACTCCCAACATTCGATTCTACCGCGTTCCTGACCCTTCTATCTGAGTTCGTGGCCATGGAGTCTCGGCATATACCCGCGTAAGCAAGCCCAACCCAAAATGAACACATACTTCCAAATTATGCATGGAGTGGTGTGTATCGAAGTGTGAATATTGACCGTCTTAGTATTCGAGGATACTCACTGTACCTACGCCCAGTACTAATTGGAACTAACCCAGGCTTGAGCGTCTCACCACCCACCACCGCGCTGCTATACGTCGTCGCATCGCCTGTCGGCTCCTACTTCAAGGATGGAACTAAAGCCATCACGTTGGAAGCGGCGAATAGCTCCCAATGGGTGCGTGCGTGGCCTGGTGGAAGTGGTTGCCACAAAGTCGGGGCCAATTATGCCCCCTGTATGGTCGCGGAGGCGGGGGTCCGACAACGGGGATCAGATCAGGTCCTTTGGCTCTTTGGGGAAGAGAATCTGCTAACAGAAGCTGGGACGATGAATTTGTTTGTTGTCATTCGGAGACCGGACGGGGATCGTGAACTCGTGACGCCGCCATTGGATGGCACGATCTTGCCAGGTGTCAACCGGGACTGTGTGCTTAGACTGGCACGGGAGAGATTGGAGGGACATGGTTGGGTGATCCGAGAGCGGAGTATCTCTATGAGTGAGTTGGAGGCCGCTAGAGTTGCAGGAAACTTGGAAGAGGTGTTTGGTACTGGAACCGCAGCGATCGTCAGTCCAATTAGGTCGATTCGTTGGGAGGGACGTCTTATTAGCTGCGGGATGTCATCCTTGCAGGAGGGTGTGGCGACAAAGATGAGGCAGTGGATCGAGGCTAGACAGTATGGTGAAGATGAGCATGAGTGGAGTGTTCTGGTCGATAGCGCTTACCTTGCCAAAAGTCCTGAGGCAAAACTTTGAGATTAGGCCACCGTTGATAATGCATTTGTTTGCAGTGGGTAAGATTGGTCAAAGTAGCAGTAATCATGTAGATCCACTCGTGAAGAATCCACTCTACAGCGCTACGGGCCGCGCCCAAACTGTAAACAATTTAACACCAAATTCCACATGAAGTTAGAGTGGGGCAAATACGAGGATTCCCCATATGTTTTATCGCCCCTGAAAAGTTGGAGTAATTATTCAAGTGGCATAAGCAAACATATTGTGTGAGATTAGACTTTATGTACCAAGGCAAATTTATGTACCTAGGCAAATTTATGTAACCACCAGTGCTAATTTTACGTAAAGATATATGTTGCAATCTGGGAACAAGTTATATTTTGTCACCTATCATCTAACCAGGGTAATGAGCAGCATTCCTCAGAGTCTGGTACTCCAAAGCCGTCAAATCCTCGTATATTGGCTTCTTATCCCCGAGGAATTCCTCAAGGGGGCCCACATTCACATCGCGGTCCGCTTTGTTAAAGTAGACAAGACTCCACCGCTCTGGAACAGTCTCCCCCTCACAGTCGCGGGGCCGGGTTACACGGTGGAGACCGCCGCGGATCTGATTATTGGTCCACCGTTGCATAGTCTCGGAGACAATAACAACGACTTCCTCATCAGATCCATAAGGCATGGGAATGAAAGTACCGGGATTGCTCCGATCTTCATACTCCAGGCCGGGGGTTACATCCGGGAACACAAGCGAGATAATACCAAAGTCCTTGTGGGGCCAGATGCGGCTGATTTTGCCCTCGTCAAGGGTTGCTCGCTCAATAGGAGGGAAGTGGTTGATGCGAATCGTGCTAGCCTCGTTGGTGCACCGAGACGTGAAGACCTTCGGGTCTTGGCTTAGCGCGGTGGCCATAGACTCAAGAAGGACTAGCGTGAGGTCTCCGCAGGAGAAGAAAAACTCGTCCATCGTTTTCTGGTATCCTGGGAGGTCGGACTCCGAGGGCCATTTGTTGGGGAACTGTTGGTCGTCAGGGTGTCCACAGTCGAAACTCTCCTGTAACAAGCGAGACATTAAACCGGTTCAATAATCATTCTCGGGTGTACTTACCTTGTTGTCACCAAAGTTGGGCTCTTTCACATCGCCGGTGTTGCTTTCAAGCCACCATGTCTTTTCTTCTCCCGGAACACTCCATCCACGCTGCTGACCTTTTTTGGGGTCGTTTCTCAGCGGGACTTTGACATTGTAAGGGAGCTTAAAGAAACGTTTGATCTATCCGATTAAATGTAAGCCTGGCTGTAGGAAATGATGAGATGGTTGTATGTACCTGATCAAATGTTTCCTGAACAAGTGGAACAGGAACAATGTGGTTCACGAGCTTCGCAAAGCCAAAAGTGCTCAAACTGTCGAGTAGCTTAGCAGCGAATTCAGCTCGCTGCTCATCAGTCCCTCCAGAGAGTGCAGAGGCATCAAGAGTGGGAATTGACATGATGAAAATGGGTGAAGTCAACCTGGCTTACCAGTGACCTTGTGGACTCTACGGGTTTATAAGATAAATACAAGGCATCGGGCCACTATGCGGTCAGCCTCACCGGCAATCTTGGAGATATGAAGCTGATAGTATGACTCTGCATTCTCATTTCTCTTACTCTATCGTTTCCACGGGTTTCCTGATTAATACAAGTGGAGAACATCCGAAACTGAAGAATCCACACATTGGGGGCTTACTAGCAGGTGGCGTGAAGGATCCCTGTACTCTTTATTGGCGGGTTGGTATGCACGACTCACCTACGTTTCAAGATGGTGGTCTAAATCTGAGCTCATACTGAGGCAATAAGAGGTTATGCTGACTGCCGATCTAGCTGACTGCCGGTCTACATGGCAGGGGGTTACACTAGGTTGGAACAGCGTTACATTGCCATGCCTAGTGGCTTGAACTCACTATATTGCCGAGTCTTTTTCTCCACCAGATTGATAGTCATGAGATTGTAAGATAGACAAAGCCGCTTTGGATGTGCACTCCGAGAATAGCTCGGAAAGATATGATGTATCAAACCAATTGAAGGCCTAGAACTAGCAATAAACAAAAAAGCACCTCCGCGGACGATCCAATTTGCAATAATCTCCACGTAACTTATCAGGTTGCCCCTCCAGATAGCCTGTGGTATAGAACTGAGACACGCCGAGGTCGGGAGACTAGTACTTTTGACCAAATTCGTAAGTACCTGCATTATGAATCCTGCAGGCAATTCAACCAATGGTCCGACATCGCTGACTACATGGCGGCTCAAAGTATGCGCCACATAATCTAAGATCGACCAAAATTTGACCAAAATTAAATCACGCACATGTGGTAGGCCTAAAGAAACGCTAAACAATGCAGCTATACATCCCTGTAGTTAGACCGTGGCAAACAGCACAGCCTCCAGGCTAGCGAATGTCGGACCACGCATGCATGATTCGTTAAGCCATAAATTACGATATGAAATGAGGACCGTTGTGTCTGGTAGCTTTCAGCTGGACCCCCCTTCATGTGGGGTAGACGAATGGATTGCGATAATGGAAAAATGTGATTGCGAAAGTTGTGCTTCATTGGCTTTCTTCATGGTGAGGGGAAGTAAGCATATGATTTAAATTGTAGACTATGTGCCCCGCGAGAATAGTGTAGGAGAGTAAGAATCTTCTGAATTGCTGATCACCATGCCGATGTACGTGCGGGAAAATCGTATACCCTGTCTCTCCTCTCCATTGGCCATACATTAACACAAATGGCCTTAGGCTTCGCAACCCCTCTGAAAAATATGATGCTTTCGATCCTCCAGACCTCCCAGACCGAACATGGCCCTCCAAAAAGCTCACAAAGAGGCCACGTTGGCTGGCGACTGATCTACGCGATGGCAACCAGGCTCTTGCGTGTCCAATGGTACGTTCCCTTACTGTACACATCCAAGAAACTACCTAACGCACGCTAGAATGTGGAACAAAAATGGGAGTACTTCCAAATGCTTCTTCGCGTCGGATTCAAAGAGATTGACATCTCATTCCCCAGCGCATCCGATACCGAGTACAATTTTACCCGCAACGTTGTTGCCTCTGCCCCCTCAAACGTATGGTTGCAAGTACTCTCGCCATGCCGAAAGGAACTGATCCGACGCACCGTGGACAGCGTTACAGGCGCAGAGAAGGCAATCATAAGCTTGTACATCGCAACTAGCGATAGCTTCATCACAACCATGTTCGAATCTACTCAAGAAGCCGTCCTCCGCACAGCAGTCGAATGCGTCGAGTACGCCCGCTCCATTACAAAAGATGATCCGGCTCAACAAGGCACAACTTGGAACTTGATGTTCAGTCCTGAGGCATTCTCAGACACAGAGCCGTCTTACGCTATTGCTGTCTGCAAAGCTGTAAAAGAGGCCTGGGGTCCATCGGAAGATATCCCAATTATCCTCAATTTACCTGCAACCGTTGAGCGGTGCACACCCAACACATACGCGGACCAGGTAGAGATCTTTTCTCGCGCGTTCGCGGATAACAAGGACGTTGTCGTCTCTCTTCATCCACACAACGACCGAGGGTGTGCCGTCGCTGCCGCTGAATTGGGCCAGCTGGCTGGTGCTACTCGTGTCGAAGGCTGTCTCTTCGGGAACGGCGAGCGAACGGGCAATGTCGACCTCGTTACCCTCGCCCTGAATCTATACAGTCAGGGTGTGGACCCGGGACTAGACTTTTCTGATCTGCCTTCCATTCGGAAGATAGTAGAGAAAATTACGCAGATCCCTGTACATCTCCGTGCTCCTTACGCCGGTGATTCGGTCTTCATGGCATACTCTGGATCTCACCAGGATGCTATAAACAAGGGATTCAGGAAATGGCGTAATGGGAAGGCAGCCCCTGGCCAGGGCAGCATCTGGAAAGTCCCTTATCTCCCCATCGATCCTGAGGATATCGGTGCGACATACGAGGCTGTTATCCGCATTAATTCTCAGAGTGGAAAAGGCGGTGTTGCTTGGGTTCTCCAGCGAACATTGAACCTGGAATTGCCGAAGGAGTTTCAGCAGGCATTTTCCAAGGTCGTCAAGTCTGAGTCCGAGGAGAAGGGACGCTGGCTTACGGAGGCAGAAATCACCCATTCATTTCTGCGTCATTACTCCATTCTGGAAAACGATTCCCGTATTCTGGAATGCTCTGTGACGACGAAGCCGGATGGCTCCGGTCGCGTTATTATGCGATCTATTATCTTAGTTCAGGGTCGCCCGCGTGAGGTCATAGCTACTGGTGAGAATGCCGCAGATGCAGTTTCATTTGCGTTTTCTTCCTTGGCTGCTCTCAATCTAGAGTTTGAGGTTGTTCTGCGCAGTATTCAGGGAGCTGATGGAGAGCCGCTTGTTATCGCGCTGGTTAAGTGTAGGGATGTTTGGCGCGCGAGGGCTGCCAAGCGTGGAGATGTTGCTATCGCATTGGCGTGTTTGTCCTCCGCTCTGGTAAGTATTGCTCATACTTACGTGCGTCGTTGGATTAGATACTGACCTGGAGCAGGATATGCAAGAGAAACTCCCCTCGCATCAACAATTTCTGAGACTCTTGCCGATCATTTATGCGAACTGAATAGTTCCAAAATAAAACCAAAAGTAGCGGCGAGCTGTGATTTATTTTGGCAATGGGTAGCTTAGAATGACCAACTGCGCACCTAGATGTCTGTCAATTTCCTGGCAGCGATAGCGCATGACGATTTTCTCACAAGAGAAACGAAGAGAAATAGTAGCTGATTCCGAAAGTTCTCAATCTGTAACACAGAGGTGCGGGAAATCCACCCCGCCTCGCTCCTAGAATCATAGCCAGTAGTAAATCCATGATAGCCCAGGAAAGCCCCGCAGAGAAGAGCGAAAAGAACAAATAAGGGATAAATCGAATGTAAGCAACGTGGCCGACTTCGGAATCGAGGGTTATATGTTAGGCTCTGGCCCCGGCGCTGATGAATTTCGTGACACCTATTTCAAATCACTCTCAACACCGAGACCATGCCTTTCCTAACTCCACCACGGAAGACCAGGGTTAGCCTTGTCTCTGGAGATGGAGCCGGTACTCAGATGGCATCTCTCACTAAAGAGGTGCTAGGCTTCATCCAAAAAGCCAGACCAGGGATCATATTCGATATTTTGGATTCTCCTGGGATTGAATGCCATGCCTCAGCACAGGCGGGCCAAGACTCGGGTGTCGTTATCCTGTGCAGAGACAGTCATCCCTCGCCTGGAAACGAGCTAGCCAAGGACCTCGGCGATTTTGCTAAGGTCCAACCGGTATTCTTCCCAAGCACTGGACTCGTTCCAGAAAGGTTGTCGAACAGGATCGCCGTCCAGGGAATTGACATCTCCTTCGTCGGCGGTACCACGCATACAAAGACTGGGGGTGAGGTCCCTCGTGAGACCATCGAGCAATTGGCATTGTGGGTAGGAACATACGCCATGCGGTCCCACCCGCCCAAGCCTGTCCATTGTGTTCCGTCATTGACGCCACTCTGGAAGTCCGTGACTACCGAATTATTCAATGAACACTTTCCACGCGTCCCGCTCCATCATGTATCGATCGATACAGCGGCGGAAGTCCTGTCGTCGGAGCCGACTAAGTTGAATGGTATTGTTCTAACCAATGGGCCGGATGGAGATTTCCTCTCCAACAAGGCACGCATCGGCATGGGGTTGGATAACCTGCTGGCATCTGCGAATGTCTTGATCCAATCAAACAAGGGCGACAGGAATCTTGGGTTTTTCCAAACTGGAAATATGAGTGCGCAAGCCGACACGGCGGATCCGATTTCGATCTTACCGGTTGTAAGCCTGATGCTCGACTTATCGCTTGGTCTAAGTGCAGAAGCTGCAGCAGTGACTAGAGCAATCCGCAGGACTTTGGACCCAATCGAACTCGTCGGCTCCAACATCCGCACTCCTTGTGCCGGCGGAGGGGCCACCCCGGAAGAGTTCATGAGCAAGTTCATGGAGCATCTGGATTCGTACCTCGAAGCTGCTAGTTCCGAAGCAGAAACTCAGGCGTTTCCCAGGGAGCCATACCCAGCTCCTACAGGCCAACGGCGTCCAATGGGTGTAATCGAAAAAATAATGACCCACGCCGCGGTTGGTTTAAGCAAACCAGAAGTTCAAACCGGAGAGATCATCTGCGTAAAGGTTGACTGGACCTTAACATCCGAAATCCTCTGGGCGGGAATGGAGAAAACATATGAAAAAATGGGTCGACCTCGTCTGCATCGCAATGATCGCATGTGGCTGGCAATTGACCACACTGTTGACCCGCGCACAAACCATCGGCCCCGACAACGAGGACTTATTGAAAAGGCTGAAAGCTTCCAGCGTGAAGCAAAGCTTGTCAACTTCCTCCCGGCCAATACAAGTATCCTTCATACCGATTTTACGCGTGACCGAGCACTGCCTGGACAGATCATTGTCGGATGTGACTCTCACTCCTGTTCTGCGGGTTGTGTTGGAGGTCTAGCTATCGGGCTTGGAGCTGCAGATGTTGTCATGCCGATGGTTA
This sequence comes from Penicillium sp. IBT 16267x, assembly GCA_028828865.1. Lineage (NCBI taxonomy): Eukaryota > Fungi > Ascomycota > Eurotiomycetes > Eurotiales > Aspergillaceae > Penicillium > Penicillium sp. IBT 16267x. The sequence continues at coordinate 3,046,721 of JAQJZQ010000001.1, forward strand.
CAGGCGAGACTTGGTTCCGAGTGCCTGAAATCTGCCGGATCAACTTCGTTGGTAAGTTACCGTTTGGAGTTGGTGGAAAAGATGTCATTCTTCATATCCTCGGGCTATTCAAGCGGAATACCATTGCCTTCCAGCGTGCGGTGGAATACGGTGGTCCGGGGTTGAAGGAATTGTCCATGGATGCCAGGTTCGCCATTGCAAATATGACAACTGAGTTCGGTGGTATGGGCGCGTGCTTCGAGGCTGATGAGAGTACTGCGGAATGGATCTGTCGAAGACCGCATTCAGAGCATCAAGGAGGTCTTTACTTCAGAGCCGACCCAGGTGCGGAGTATGCCGAAGTACGCACTGTCGATCTCTCCGAGGTTGATTTGACGATTGCTATGTATCCCGACCCGGATAATGTTGTGCCCGTGGCAGAGAAGGTCGGCACGAAGTTAGATGGGTGCTTCATCGGAGCTTGTACCACCACCGAGGAAGACTTGATCGTCGGAGCTCTGGTGTTAGATGCCGGTCTTCGCACAGGCTTGGTTCCTTGCCAAGGACGCAGAAGGGTCACCCCTGGAAGTCTCAGCATTATCAAGCACCTCGAGCGACACGGTATTCTAGACATCTACCGGCAGGCAGGATTTGAGATCGGAGCACCCGGCTGTTCATACTGCGTTGGAATCAACGATGTTGACGTCGCTGGCGAAGGAGAAGTTTGGCTTTCCTCGCAGAACCGCAATTTCCGAAATCGAATGGGCAAAGGAGCTATCGGGAGTATCACTTGTGCTGCAGTGGTTGCGGCCTCGAGCTTTGACATGGTCATCACCGATGCCCGGCCACTCCTGGATCAAATCGATAGGGTGAAGTTGGACAAGATGCTGGGTCACGAAAAGTTCACCTTGACTATTGCGCCTGAGATCAGCGAGCCTGATCCTTATATTGCATCAAATGTCACCCCGGTCGTTGCCGACGGCAGCATTCCCACTGAGACTGCTGCGTCCACAGGAGATACAGCCAAGTCCTCCGCCGACGGAGTTATTCGGTCGAAAGTTCAGCGCTTCAGTGAAAATGTCGATACGTAAGTCGATGAGAGTTTCTGTCCGAAGAGATATCTAACAAGAATCTAGTGACGCGATTATCCCCGCTGAATTCGTTCCGGGTGTCGATAATGCCGAATTGGGCAGTCACTGCTTTGAGTACGATCGGCCCATTTTCCGACAAAAAGCAGCTGATGGGTCAAGGATTATGTGAGTAGAGTTAGTAAATATCAAGGTGCAAGGTCCAAGGCTCACCATTACCACCAGTGTTGCAGATCGTGGATTCGGCAGCGGCTCGTCCCGTGAAGATGCCGTCAGAGCCTTGCAAGGGGCAGGCATTGAGGCAGTTATTGCGCCCACATTTGCCTTTATCTGTGAGTTAACATAACATATAATCATTTCAGGAAGTCTTCAGGACCTAATGAGCGAATCAGATGATCGAAACCAGCTGAACATGGGCCTATTCAATATCACCTTACCGGATCCCGAGTTCTACTCGCTCGCAAACGAAGACTCTATCGTCATTATTGACCGAGAGGCCAAGACAGTCCAGGTTGGTGGAACGGATCAGATCTTCAATTACCAGCAGTCGGAAATGGAGAAAACTCTTCTTGAGGCTGGAGGTGTGCTTCCATTGTATAACCGATTTGGGCGTTCGGTGTTCAGGGAGATTTCCAACACAAACGCAAAGCGGAGCATGGGTAGCTCAGGTGCTAGGGCTGGGAAGGTTTCTCGGGGGGGTTTGGACTGGTGATCTCGGCCAAATAGATTCAATTGTTAAAATTGAGACTCGAAAGATATCAAAGCTGGGTATGTTTGGGTTCAATAAATCGACCAATGGTAATTACCACGTGTCATAAATACATGCCTCTCGTGTGTAATTTACCAATGGAAGTCATGTGATACGGCCCCTTTTCACCTGGTTGCTGGATCACGTGCAACAGATTTATTTTCGGAATTGCGTTATTCCGTGTGTAGGAGGTCGTAGCTGCAATTGGGTAGAATTGACTGCACTATGTATGTGTCTGCCCTGCTATTCTAGTGGTAATTTCTGACTAAATACAGGCTTTGTGTGCTGCTGACATAATCCCAACCCGCGGTTACATAATCCCATTTCCGACACACCCCCTCAGCTCTGGCAGTCCTCTGGTAGAGCTGCACACCCAGATACAGCAGCACAACCAGCTGCACTAGCTGCTCCAATTCTTCCAAATCTGCCATTTCTCACAACAGACTCTATTTCCTAATTCGGACGCGCTTATTAAGCACTCATTCCGAGCACCATACTGCGCACGTCCTTCATTCTCAGCAGCTTGACAAAATTCTCATGCTTCTGCCGAGTCAGCACCTTAGTAAGCCCATCTGCTGCCATCTGCCCTGTCGCTACCCACTTGACATGCACTCGACCTTCGCTAACCTCCTGCCGAAGCCAGTGTCCATGGATATCCACGTGTTTGAGCTTGGTGTCAAAGGCGGTGTCTTCGGCGGTGACGAGGTTGACGGTGCGGAGGTTGTCGCACAGAATTGTCAGCTTGCCGGGGTAGTCGAATTCGATGTGGTCAAAAAGTCGTTTCCACCACTGGATGGTCTTGCCAGCGTCAGAGAGGCTTAGTAATTCTGCCTCTGTGGTAGATGTCGTCACCGTACGCTGCTTAGTCGCCTTCCAGTCAACTGGCCCACCGAAGACCTGGCATATATACCCCGCCGAGCTCTTCCGATCGCTGTGATCTGCGTAAGAGGCGTCACTCGACACCCGTACCACCTCGTCGTCGCTCTCCACTGCTGCATATTCAAGTGCAAGGAAGCGGGTGTGGTAGAGGTAGCAGATCAGGCGGTCAACTGCCTGCATATGCTCTGGACCTGGGTTGCAGAGATATTGAGAGAGCATAGAAACCACCTTGGCGGCGTCAGGTCTCGTGATGGTGGTGGCATACTGCGCTGACCCCACCTTCTGCTGGTATATATGGATCTCTGCTGGGCTCGCTTGCCCCTCGTATGGACGCAGTTCAACCAAGGTCGCAGGTGTGCACACACGTGCACGATTAGTCAGGTGGAAGCGCTCAGCAACCGTCTCGAGGTAGCTATCTTGCACCAACCACAACTTCCTCTGCCCGCGGTTACGTAATATGCGAATGCCAAGGAACCACTCTGCTTCACCTTGATCCGTCAGTTGCCAGTGCTTTTCGAGGTCTCTCTCCAGTTGCTGGGCACGTGCTCTTGCTGACACATGACAGGCGATCAATATATCGTCCACATAGAAGAATACGATGATCCCATCTCCAACGAATACACACGGGTCCTCCGGTATCTGCCTAAGGCCCAAACTTCGCAGTACTGCAGCTGCATCCTGTTGCCAGAGCCTTGGTGAGATCCTCAAGCCATACAGCGCTCGCTGGAGCTTCCAGCACCTGCCTGGCTTACTAAAGCCTTCGGGTAAGCGGGTATATATGGGCGTCCGTAGCTTGCTGTTGAGGAATGCATTCACCGCATCACGTTGCCTAAGGTCTAGGTCATATGCTGCCACAAGCGCAAATAGCGTCCTGGCAGTGCGCGCAGCTCGTGTGGCAGCTCGCTTCTCTTCTGCGGAGATGGTCTGTAAGTCTCCCCGTACACATATCCGCGCCTTGCATTTGATGAGAAAGCCGTCTTGGTCGAATTTATATGTGTAGACCCACATCAGCGGCAGCACTTGGATGCCTTGATCCCGAGGCATCTCAATATCCTGGTATGTGCCCTTCGATCGCAGACCTTCAAGCTCAACTCTCATAGCATGGTTGAACCCCTCGCTAAGCGGGTGATCCCAGACCTTCCGGAAGCACTCAGGTGGTGGTGGCAACTCATCTCGGTGCTGAGTCGTCGACGGTTTTGGCGTTAGTAAGCCAGTCGCAAAGGCTTGTAGCGTGACTGACGTGTCTTCTACAGCTTCAAATGACGTCAAATAGGCGTAATCCGCGTCACGTTTCTGTCTCCGAGACCTTGGACCATCCAATATATTGGCAACGTCAAGTGCTGCTACATCAGCTGCTCTACCAGCTGCTGTGTCAGCTGCTGTGTCAGCTTCCATATACACTTCCACCACCTCTTCCACCTCAGATATCGGCGAAGCTGGCTGTAGATCCTCTTCCATGACACCCCCTGGCGTCATACTTCCTTCCATATCCACCCCCTGATCTAGAGCAGGTTCGGTGCTCACAGGTGTGGGCGGAGGGGTCCCTCGAGGACCTGCCTCCATATATTTGTTTGGTTCGTTTGTTTGTGCAGTTTGCTCTGCTATACTACCAGGTGACTGTGTGTCCGGGGGTGGCGTTGCAGCGCTCTGTCCCGTCACACTCACTGTAGTATCCTCGTCTACCCCTTCTGGGTTGACTTCCGCTCTTCCACCAGATTCAACGTCGTCTGAGAAGTCGGTCTCGGCGTTCGAATTAGGTGTCATTGTCTCCAATAAACCCTGGTGAATAGACTCGGTTTCCTTCTCTTGATCCACTAGCACGGGGTCTCGCTCCCCAGTAGATGTAGGCATGTCGACGTATGGATCTAGGTTATCAACGGAATAACGCCTGGATTCGTCAAATACTGCGTCTCTGACCATGCGCACAGCTCCATACTGTGGCATCCAGACCTTCCATATATTTGATGCGACGTATCCAACCAGATACCCGATCTCAGCACGTGATCTCATCTTCTCCAGCTTTGGAATGTTCTGACTTCGGCAGTATACGAGCGCTCCATACAGGCGCACGTTCGCGAGTGAGGTCTTGGGCTTGTCTCCCTGCAGGTAGGCACGTGCTTCATCCCAAGGTATTATCCAGTTGTCTCCGACCTTGGTGGGCGTACGGTTGAGCAGGTATACCGCTGTGGTAACTGCCTCAGGCCAGAGCTTCTCGGGCAGCTTCCCTTCTTTTATGAGAGCTCGTGCGCGCTTAATCAGCATACCTCCAGATCTCTCTGCTGGACCATTCATCTCTGGAGAATATGGGACTGTGAACGTGTGTATGCACCCCATCTCCTCTAGTTGGCGGTGGATTCGTATATCAACCGATCTCTCGTTATCCGAGTGCCATACTCGTATGGGCAGCTGTAACCACGTGATGGCGAACGCTATGAAGCTGGTGATAGCTTCTTGACACCCGTTTTTGCTTACGTGAGTCATAGCCCAGTGGAGGTGTATGCCCTCCACATAGAAATGTGTCACCCAGCAGTGCTGGTTGTATCCCATATTCAACTGAATTAGATCAAAATAGACCCTGCCGCACTTGCCGTAGTGCTTACCAATTGGGCGTCTCGAGATCTGCCGAGGTGCATTAACCAGCTGACATGTATGACAGAGCTCGCTTCCACTGCCATTCTGGTCTCTACGTGGATCCGTCTCCTTGATTACCACCCCCTCAACTAGCTGAGAGAGCTGGTTGATAGCAGCTGGATACACGTGACCGAGTCTTCTATGCCAGGTCTCTGCGGTGGCGGTGGAGACCTGCGGTCTCTCAGACCGCCTAGTTGACAGCGCCAGTTGGCAATTCTTCTCGTTCTTCTTCTTCTGCATAGACTCCGCCAAAGCAGCTCCATATGCTGCTTGGTAGTGCTGGTAGGCGCCTGGCAGCAGCTCTGGTTGGTATAGCAGGAATACGTCTTTGTCAGCATCCAGGTATGCAGCTAGCACGGGCACAGCAGTGCTACCATATATGCATCCTTGTAGCATATCCCACCAACCACCCTTTTTCTGGATCTGCGCCAGCGACACCAAATTGCAGTGGAATGTAGGTGCATACCAGCAATTTGATAACGTGACTTTGCATGGTTTGCCTGTATGAGGCTCTAAACCCGTGACCAGCACCTTTCCAACGCCATATGAAGGCGTAAATCCGTCTCCAGTTCGGAGATTAGCTCGCTTCTGTGTATAGCTGACAAATCGAGATCTGTCGTTGCACACATGCACACTTGCACCCGAGTCAACCACCCATTCTCGTTTGAAGTAGTCAGCAGAAGCATTTGTCAGCGCAGTGGAGAAGCCATTATACGTCGCATACACCTCCGGGTCAGCTGTGCTGACTGGGCTAGGCTTGGATACCATATTGGCCTCTTGCGCAGGGTTTCCAGCGCTTTTGGCGCGTTCCGCCTGCCGGATAATGCGATCGATCCATTCTTTCCAGTCAGGTTCTCTCTCAAACGCCTTTTTGACGTGATTCAACCTCTTCTGGTCCACACGCCAGTTAGCGGGTCGCTTTGACTCCACTACAATCCAGCACTCTCGAATTGAGTGCCATATTCCGCAGGCACACCTTCTTCTATGCTTGAATTGGCGTTTCCCGTCTTCCATAGCTCTGACGTCGTCAGAATCACCTGCAGCTGGAGCTGTAGCTGGAGCTACAGCTGGAGCTACACGTACACCTCCATTTCCACTTCCTCTTCCACCCTCGCCTGCAGCTATCTCTGCTTCCTTAAACCCCTGCCACGTTGATGTGGCAAAGGCAGGTTTCGAATGCTGGTTGTGGCTTTGAGATCCCATGACTGACGTCACCTTGTGCATCTCATTATAGGTGGAGCGGAAAGACTCCAGAAGCGTCGAAATTGGCATATCGCGCCCCCTCATATTGATATCCTGGAAGCGACTTTCCCACCATACTGGCATGACGTCCTTCACCGCTATCAGAAAAGCACGTGCATGGTTGCGCTCGGATTCGAGTCCTAGGCTGACTACCTCTTCGCGTAGCTCCTGCCAGTTATCAAGCCATTTGATGACGTCGGCGCCTTTCCTCGGACCTCTGATCTGCGCCTCTAACCACTGCTGCAATACGTCTGTCATGCGGTATGTCGACTTGCCGAAGCGATTCTGTAGGAAGCGAAGGCGGTGGTTGACAGAATCATACCGATCAAGGAGCCTGTGGAGCGTCGGATCGACGGAGCGGTTGATCGCATGATCGAGGCTTGATAGCCCATTCTGCTCGTCTTTATACCTCTCCTTCTGGGTTCGGTAGACCTCCTGCAGATCCTTCCAAGTAGCACGTCTCCTCTTGTGGTCTTCTTCCGCCTGCTTCTTCCTCGCAGCAGTCCATATTATGAGGTTTCCGTCCTCATCTACTCCTCCTGGGTGTTCTTCCATAGGGTAGGTAGGCGGTATGGGATCCTCAATTGGCTTCCTCTGGGTGCTCTCGTCGACCTCCGGGTTGACGAGCTCCCATACCTTCAAATTGATGGCAAGCCGCCGAGTCTGGTTATACCAGACTACCCACTGGGAGGCGTCACGCAGGGCACCGCCTTTCATTGAGATCACATGTGTAGACGAATCCATGACTAATCGCAGCTTATCAAGGGTAGAACAGTTGTCAAAACTTCAAATTTGACGTCTATTCTGCTTCAATTCTGAATTGTAGAGAGATGCCGGGCTCATAACTTTCGGAATTGCGTTATTCCGTGTGTAGGAGGTCGTAGCTGCAATTGGGTAGAATTGACTGCACTATGTATGTGTCTGCCCTGCTATTCTAGTGGTAATTTCTGACTAAATACAGGCTTTGTGTGCTGCTGACATAATCCCAACCCGCGGTTACATAATCCCATTTCCGACATTTATCACTTCGGTTGGTTGCTCCAGACGCCAAGCTGATTTATACACAAGCTGCAATTCCTTCCTGTCTTAACTATTGTATCCCCATTAGACATTGAGCGATCAGTTATTATCCGAAATTCCGTTTTAATTTTGCATACTGTACCGTCAACTATCCGATTTTCAACCATGTCAGCCACAAAGGCGAAAGTTTCGAAAATAATCAGTGACAATGGTGTCGGTATGTTGAATGCCAATCCATGTTCTATTTCAATTATATGGTTACAAGCTAATGTAATACGCCCAGTTGTCTTTTCCAAAGCTTCCTGCCCATACTGCACTGCGTCTAAGAAGAAGCTTAAAGACTTGGGTGCCACGTACACGGTGCTGGAATTAGATAAGCTTAGTATGTCACATTCAATACCCTTCTTCCAAAGACTCCTTCTCTTCATTTCATATGAAAATACTGACTGTTGCTGTAAAAAGAGGATGGGAAAGCTATGCAAGCCGCTCTACAAGAAATCACAAATCAACGCACTGTTCCGAACATCTTTATCAAGCAGAAACATATCGGCGGCAACTCGGATCTTCAAGGCAAGTCTACGAACGAGTTAAAGAAATTGTTGAAGGACGCTGGGGCCATTCCAGCATAACATGGAGTCGAAGTAACGGTATAGAATTAGTTTATTATCCTCCGTCAGCAGTACGGAGGTCCCATAGATAGGTGGTGTTTAACTACTTCATGCATGAAATATCCGAGTCTATTACTTGTTTTCTGCTGTTGGGACTAGCAGTTGAGGTCATGATATGAGCGATGGGTGCATTTCATTAAAATAATGTTTTGGGTTGAGATCATGCAGCGTTAAAACCGAATTTTAGATCAAATCTCAGCAATCAAGAAAATGTTCGATTGTGATTAAAGGTTTTTCTCTTCAATCCTCCATTATCAAATCAAAGATTGCGTCCCTATCAACAGAGTTGGGTACTCTACGTGGTTATCAAGATCGACATTCCCCGGTTGATCCCGGTCGATCTCTGCCGTCTTGGCCTGTTCCCACAGTGCACTTAATCTATATGAGTAAATATAAAATGGAGCATTAGAACTGTGATCGTTGTACTGTCTTTTATGTTGAATTTGCCACTTAATTGCTTGTCTGATGCGGCTATTTATCGCTTTAAAAGAAGCAAATGCGAAAACTCCCCTTCGATGTGATGATAATTCTAAGGTCTAGACTTTATTCCGAAGCCCGACATAACCTCCCATCTGCCTCTTCTACCCAGTAATCACTCCCTACTGCCGTGATGGCATAAAATATGTGCTTCGGGTCGTACTTGTTTTTCACCCTCAGCAATTGCTCGTAGTTGTCGTTGTAAAATGTGAACTTCCACTCCGGTTGGTTAGGGTCTGCCTCGTTTAGATACGCTCCTCCGTTCGGAGTGAGATCCTCTAATTCTGGGATAAGGACATCCGTGATGAGTGTCTGGCCCTCGATATTGAGGGTTTGATTTGTGTTGCTTAGAGCCCTGTTGCTCGTTAGTATCGTATATTTATAGATCAAAATGCTAGTCACATACGTTCCGATTACAATATCTATCGCTGCGTCGCGCCAGGCTGGGTTCACCGAGTTTGTCGGCTCATTATTGTTAGCGTCAGGCCGGGAGGCGTTGACGGAGATACCGGAGACCACGGCGCCATGGTTAACAATGGTACGAAATCGGTCTACTAAGGTAATGGAGTCAGAGTCAATAAGAGACCGTGGGATAAATCTCCCTCCCAGGTTATCTTGGGTGATATTGACGTCCGGGCTCATGGACTCAAAGCTCGAGTACCATGTGGGAAAGTCATCGATGTGGTAGGCTGCAAGCATATTAGTAGACAGATTCAAGTGTCAAAACACGATGTAGAACGGACAGTAGGTGATGTTTGCCTGGTTTAATCTCGTAAGAAGGGGAGCCATGATTGCCTGTAGCTCCTTCTTGGATCCACCGGGAAGGGTGATCGGCGTCATCTCGAACGCATCACTCAACATATACCAAACGGCAGCTCCACGCGCATCTAGCAATGGGCCTAGAGTGGAATTCAAAAAGATGCTAATAGTGTCATCAAAAGCCGCCTGAGTCGTGCTCGTGAAAGTCAAGTTCGCCGTTGTAGTCCGCATCTCCTTATGTGCCTTACTCGTCATCGAGACCACCACGCCGTATGTCCCACCACCCCCTCCCGCAAGCGCCCACCAAAGGTCCTGGTACTCATTATGCGGTGTAGCCTTCACTAGTATGCCTGTGCCGGTAACAACCTCCCACTCCAAGACCTGGTCAGCGGCCAGACCGTAGTGTGAGACAAGTTGACCATGCCCACCACCTTGGCTGTATCCTCCAGCCAATCCGACGGACCTGCAGTTACCCCCAACCACCACCAAGCCTTGTTCATAGGCTGCCGCATTCGATTCGAACAGCTGCACGCCTGCCCCCACTTTGATCGCCTTGCCAGTATAGGACGAGGACTCATAATCGAGGAATTCGGTGTCCTTCATGTGATGCATCCAAATCGCGACGGCGCCTGCACCCGTCGACTTTCCCAGGTAGTCATGTCCAGTGTTGCGAATGACGAGACGAATCCCGTGAGTTGTTGTGAACTTGATGGTCTTTTGGACATCGGAAGCGGACTCCGCACGGACAGAGTACTGCACATAAGTACCGACGATGCAGCGAGCGGAGGCGCCGAGAAAGGGGTCACAGCTTTGATTGGTGTAAAAACCTGCCATAATTGATGAAGAGCTTTCGTAATGGGTTTTGGGAAAGTCCCAATTGGCGCGGAGAGTATTACATTTAGATGTGCTGTATGGACCAAAATCATCATTTGTATGACAGGCACTTGCAATCGGGACGGTGGCGATGAGTCGACCGCCGACCGTGCGATTAAAGGCGGTCCATTGAGAAGCACTGGGCCAGCATGGATCACCTGGGAAACAATGGCAATCGGATGTGGTGGAAGCCAGGGAGAAGAGGAGGGGGAAGAGGGAAAGACGGACGGAAAGATACATAATTTACAATCCACGATCAATTGCTGTACGATCTCTATCTCTGCTGCCTCTGTCGGCATATATATGTTCTCAATATGGAAACTCAGGCTTACGTTCAGCTTCTCTAATTATAGGTCTGCCAGGTGCTTGTTTTCAGGCGTCTACTCGCAGAGTTGCAGTACTCATGCAGGTGGTACAGAATCATGCAGCTTACTTGAAAAACCAGGTGGTCCAATGGGGGCTGTAATGTGGAATCGACTAGTTTGACCACCAGCCAATTTCCACCAACGGTGCGGCCTCTTCGCTCATTGGCTCATACAGCTGGTCAATAGAGGCCGCTAGATCCTTCGACAAGGGGCCAGCGTCACGGGCCGCCAAGTAATCTTCTAACTGACTTATTTTCGTCGGCCCGATGGCCACCTTGTCCGTGCTTTTCAAGTTCGAGTGGAACAAAAGCCAGCGCATGGAAACCTGGGCCAGACTGAGCCCATCGACGGTGGCTACGAACTGTCGCACCGCATCGTGGAAGACCGGTTTATCGTACCACATCCGGTAAAGGTAGCCCATCATGTTGCCCTCCGATTGTTCGAAGCGGGTGCCCTTGAGCTGCTCAGCATCCTTCGCAAAGGTGAGCTTGCCCGTCGCAAAGCCACCGGCCAAGGGAGAATTGGCAACAAACTTAATTCCGTATTTGTGGAGCACGGGGAAAAGTTCCTTCTCGTAATGCCGACAGAAAACGTTATATTGACCCTGGTAGATTGTCGGCCGGATGTAGTGTTTCTCGGTGGCGATGTCGATCCACTCGATCAGCTGGGCTGTGGAGTAGTTGCAGAGTCCCAGATTGTCAAAGAAGCCAGCGCGGTAGAGTTCGTCGAAATTAGCGGCTTGATCAGCGATTGGGGTAAGCTTGTCGGGGGCATGAGCGTAGAGTGTATTGACCTAGGCAGATGAGATTTTGCCTGCTTGCGAATGATGGAGTGGTGTTACATACCTTGGTGACGCCAAGGTTCTCCAGGCTCTTGCGAATCGACTCATTCATGTTTTTCTTGCACAAAGCTTCGGGCTGGAAGAGAACCTTGGTGTCGATCACAAAGTCCGGTCGCTTGATGCTCCCCAGCAGCCGTTCCGAAGCTCCAGAGTCAGTAATGGGGTATAGTTGAGCGGTGTCGTAGTGCTTGATGCCAGCTGCATCAAGTCGGGCCACAAGCTCGGGAACATTGTTTGCGGTCCAGGCGCCAGCAAAGCCCTGCGTGCCCATGATGTACTCAGGTGCCGACATGACGGAGAGCTTCAGGATAGATAAGCTTGAAATGGTGCAATGAGGAGGGATACTCAAAGGTGGAAATTGGAAGAAAGGAACTTTGGTGAAAGATGATAGATGAAAGATGAAAGCGAAAGGGTGGAGTTATGTTTTGTTTTGGCAACTGCCCCTCACCAAACCCCACATGAACCCCCTGTAAATGCGCCCATTGTCTCATTAACAGGGATTTTGATTATTTTCACTCGAATTTACTGGGTTCGGGATGCAGTATTACGCCGATACATGTCATATTACGAAATCGCCGGGGCGAGGTTACAAGCTCACATAGATCGCCTGGTATTGAAGAAGCTATCATACAACAGTCTCGAAGCCTCCCAGCGATCACTCAAGATGTCTAAATTTGGACCTAGGCGGACGCATTCTTGATTTGGTCCGCAAATTCGGTGACTCTTTCAACCAGTTCTTGAGTACAGGTGAGATGCGCGGAATGCCCCGACGCCGCATGATAGACGGTGAAGGTATTCCCGTTTGCGCTCTGCAACCCGATCATTGCCTCCTGGCCCACCTTTGGCAGGATCAGGTCGTTATCGAGCACGAGATATGCGCATGGCAAGGCGGAGTAAGGGTCATTGGTCAACACGCCGGTGTTGATGGGCGATGCGGTCAGTGTTGCTGACCACTTTGCGGCTGATTCTGCATCCAGACCATTGAACATGTACTTTTCGGGTTCAACAAGTGTTCCCACTCCGGCGGCCCCATGTTTCTACCCAGAGTCAGTCGTATCTCACCATGATGGCGGAGCCCACTTACATAGAATCGCAACCACGGTGGTATGGTGAAGCTCCCATCTTTCGGTTGAAAGAAACTGTTGATAGACTCGTTGACAGGAATTACAAACGCCGAATAGTAGAACAAGCCAATCAGGCCTCCTTCCTGTCCGTTTGCCTGACGTATCTTGCGCTGCAGTTCTGGAATAGCCGCCTGCGTTGCCACCAAACCCCCGGACGAATGAGCTACGAGAAGAACTTGCTTCCCCTCTTGCTGAATGAGCTTTCCCAAAATGTCGTTTACCACGGCCACATCCTCATAATCACTAGGCAAGCCCTCTGGTCCAGGACCACGGTCAAAGTCGGGGTGGTTGAGATCACCGACGTTGTGCCGGCTCAGATCCGCCGTGGGTCGCTGAGGACAATAGGTCTCGTATCCCTGTGAGTTCAAAGCCTGGATGAATGGCTCATAAGGGGCGGGGCTGTGGAAGGAACCATGGCAGATGACAATAGCTAGATTGTCTTGGATGGCCATGATTCGCACCTTTGAGAAACGTTGGAATTATCGGAATGTTGGGGAAGGCAAACTCTAGAGTTTCTTTGTGAACTGGAGTAAGCGGCTCCCAAACTTCCTGGCCCCCGAAAGTCGGATTCTTGGTTTCAGTCCAGCCACACTGGTTATTTTGACAATGTAACCCTATAAGCTAGTAATCTGCAGGATCAATTTATAATTAATATCATCCTTGGGGCCAAAGAGAAATTCTGCCGATCTCACGCTAATATGCTCCGTCTACCAAGCAAACCCTGCACGGTTCAGCCCCTATGCAGGGTTACGGCAATCATTTACAAGTCCTTGTCCCTAGCGTTTATAAATTTTTGAGCCTTATTTCATTCCCGACTTTCTGGTTCTTTTCTTTCCCCTCTCCCCTCATTCTCGAGAGTTGGGTATTGTTCCCTACTGACAACTCTCGAAAATGACGACGGTTGAACAGCGACAGGACAAATTAATTATTTCCTCGGTTGTCCTTTGGGCACTGAGCTTAGTCGCTTTTGTATTGCGGGTCGTCAGTCTTCGGATCCGACAACGGGTGTTCAAGATACATGATTACTTCATAACTCTGTCCATGGTAGATCTCCCGGTCAAATATATCAATCTTCTCAACTAACAGGTCGTTCTAGGTCTGTCTCACGGCCTATGTGATTGACGTTATTATTGGTATGGCCCTCCATTCACTCTTGATTTTATTCTTGGCTCTTGATTCTGATTGACTCTAGGCGCCACTGCAGGGGCATATGGCGCAGATATCACCACTGTACCCATCCCCCAACTTGTTACCACTTTAAAGGTCAGTCCTGCCCTCTGTTGATGGAAATCGTCTCACTCATCTGGCTCAGGTGTTTTTCGCATCTGAATGGTTCTTCGTCACTGGTGCTGCTGCCTTCCGTCTAGGCATCATTCTTCTGTATATCGAATTATTCCGAGGAGCTTGGTTCTACTGGACCTCGGTGGCGACCGCGACCCTGGTCATTCTCTACTGGGTAGCATCCATCCTCACTATCGCCCTACTCTGCCGCCCGATTAATTCCAACTGGAATATTACCGTAAAAGGCACTTGCGGAGATGTGGCCAAGACGGAATATGCCTCCGCCGGATTTAATTTGATCATCGACTTTTTAGTCGTGGCGCTTCCAATGCCCATCGTCTGGACTCTGAAAATGCCCAAGGAAAGGAAAGTCAGTGTGACGGCCGCCTTTCTTCTTGGTTTGATGTGAGTACCTTCATTGTCAACTAGTCCTGGTACCGGCATTTCTAACCTCCGCTTCTAGCACGGTGGGTGTCAACATTGGCCGTCTCATGCAAACTAAGCTATGCAAACAGAGCGATACGACGTATTGCGCCCTGGATGCGTCTATTCTTATCGCCGCTGAGTTGTCCTCGGGGATTGTTGTGTCTTGTGCCCCGATGATGGGTGCCGTGCTATTCCGCAATCGCGTAGCAACGTACAACCAAAATAACTATAGGGGCGTTCAGACGATTGGCTCTACCGGGCGCAAATGGCCGCGCCGCCAAACTCATTCCTCAACGTTGTTGAACTCGCAAGATGATGATTTGGAGCTTGTCAACAAACAACTTTCTTATAAGACCCACATTGGGTCTCCTAAACGGTTTCAGCATGCAAGCCCAGCAAGTCAAGGGATTACAGTCCAGAATGAGATGTCCGTCATGGAGAGTAAGGCGCCTGAAAGCGGGGTATAGCTATAAAGCCTTAGAGGACAACCTGTACACTTTTATGTGGAAAATATGATTTACAAATCCTTCATCCCTCAATTGAGATACCCTCTTGATATACATAGCTGCAGATTGATGGAAAATTACCCAGTCGATTGTTCGGTAGGCCTGATTCTGAAGACTGTTTGTGAGTAGAATTTGGACCCCGCACCTATGTCCCGATCTCAACAATACCAATCTTTCTGTAACGTATGGCCTCATAGCGGGGCGAAATGTATTGCACACAAGATTACACATAGCTTCGGAGCCATTGCTAAAAGAGAAAGGCCCGACCGCCCTAGTTTCTGGGGCTTTTAAGCGAGGTTGAACTTTTGAAACACCGCAAGAAGACAACGGTATTCCACGTATCAACTTGAATGCGTCATCCACCATGACAGACGTCTACGCTTTGAATCTGCGTCGCAATGAAGACGAGTCGCACAGGTACGAAACCTCTTATACCCCCTCCACGCTTAACAATCGGGTAACCTGAGATAGACTAGATGAGCAGTTTGATCTGCTGACAGAGTAAGTGCCACACGAAAATCGTGGGGGGGGGAAGGGTGACGGGAAGAGACAGTGACCCCGCGCAGTACTGTATTGTATGGACTGACGAGAGACAGAAATATCGGGTATCTTATTCACCCGGAAATCCTCCAGTCATTTCCAACAGACAGAACCCTCAGGGTTGCCGATCTGGCCACCGGAACAGGTCGTTTCCTCCTCCGACTGGCCGAGACCAATATAGTCGATGACAGCGCTATCCTGCATGGGAGCGACATCTCGGATTCCCTGTTCCCGCCCCTTGCTTCTTTGCCGCAGAATATGCGATTCATCCTACTGGACATCCGCGCCCCCATTCCCAAACACCTGCAGGGAACGTATGATTTTGTTCATGTGCGGCAGGTGGCTGCAGGAATGGTTGCGGATGACTGGATCGGCACAATGACTAATGTCGCCAAGCTGTTGAGACCGGGTGGTGCCATGCAGTGGGAGGAGTGCGATTTCACCAGCGTGGTGCACTTGCGGGGCGCAGCAGGGGATAGTACGGAAGCGGCTGCCCGCAAACTCGGGAAAATGTTTAAGTCAGGGTTGTGGGAACATTTTCGGCATGGGTGGAATCGTCTAGAGGAAGGGATGACGGCGGCGGGGTTAGAGAAGGTGACATCGGAGTTGGTTAGTTCGGATCGTGTCCCGCAGACAAGGGGCCCACTCACGCGCAATGGGATGCAGGCGATTCTCGCCTGGGCAAATGCCAAGGCACAAGCCGGAGGGTTGCAAGATGAGGAGGGACGGGATGTATCCCTTGCCGAGGTTCAGACTCTGGGGGAACAGGCGTACAAGGATATTGAATCTGGATGTTATGTTCGGTTTGATATCCATGTGGCATGGGGAGTTCGGCCCTGATTTGAATCAACATGAATCAATTCTTGGCTTGCTGATTAGTGGGTTGCTGAGCTGTACGTACCATGATGACGTGGGATTCTCTCTCTATAATGTATCCGGTTGTTCTCGCAATGGTATTTCTGCGCGCCGTTTCGGGTTATCTCTAGGCACCACATATCACATTACTTCTTACAGTAGCTACGTGGGAATATTATACTTTACTATCTTTCAAATCCTGAATTGTGGTCTCCGCAAAGACTGGGAATACCGTAAATACAGATTAAACCGGTCCGGGCCGTGCGGAATGGGCCACACGGGATAAGGATGCACATGTAACAATGCATTGTCACTGCCTGGATGTAATGAGTCATCAACTTACACCTAAGGCTCACACGCCATAATAAGGATCTGATTTTGCAGTAATCATTACTCTCTTTCCCCTTCTTTTATCCCTGCCTAGAATGTTGATCACAGTGGTCCTGATCAATGATGGAAGGGACGAAGGATCAGTGTTGGGGCCGAAAAAGTATTCCAAAGTTGTGGCGGGCACAATCCTATTGTCTATTCCTATCTAGTGTAGTGGGGAAACCCTTGTTACTCGATATTACGGAGGAGATCGGATAAAGTTTTTCGGGCGTGTATCGGAACTCTTGTTTTTCAGTACACTGGTATGCTCGGCCCGGATAGTATATCTAGCACCTCGAAGATAGTATTGAATAGCACGCTTCTACACCTCTCTCATACCATATACGGGCAGCGGCCCATGGGTCTCTCGTACAACCTGCGGTAGCTGGTATTGTTGTTGTTGTTTTGCTGGATCGACCCGCACATAGACTTCCCCAATTGGGGGCAGAATAGTTGAACCCCAATGGGCCCCACTCAAAACCAATGTCCTTGAACAGTTTCTCTGTCCTTGGGGTTCAACCAAAACCACGCTAAGTGGGGCGTATATTCGCATAATTTATGTAGTATCTTTGGGTATTTATTTGTAAAATACCTGATAAATTACACTTCAATTGCGTAGATATATATATTTGAAGGTAGTATGTGGTTTGACAAATACAGTGGTTTTTTTACATTGATTACTAAGCAGGTTATGCATAGAAATCGGGCATAATCAGGCATAATCAGGCAGAATAAGGCAGAGTAAGGCAGATATCAGGCAGAATTGGGGCCCATTGGGCAACTAGCGTTGGGCAGTAAGGAACTTGTCAACGGTCACCGCCTTTGGTCACGTGGGCCCCAATCGGCCCCAATTGGGGAAGTCTACCCGCACATCTCCGAGTGTGCTGCCAACGAGCGTTCCCCTCTTCACTAGGCAATTATAGGCGGTGGAGAAATGGAGGAGACTGGAGATTTAACAAAAACACGTGTTTACCCTGTATTCTCAGTATATTTCCCTCAGTTCAGGTCACTCGTATGATTGAAACAGAAAATAATGCATTTATTTATTTAGCCTATGTAAAGCCTGCAGAATGGACATAACCCATGATGTATAATCGGTGTCAAACAAGAACATGCGAATGCGAGCCACCCCGGCAGGAATGAATCAGTTAATAGAGAACTGTCGCTCAGCTTGACTGAGAGAACAGAGGCAAAATGTAAATGGTAGCAATCCAGCAATTCCAGACGTAAAAGGTCGCCCGGTCGCCCTCTTCGTCTCGAACGGTCAGAACTCTCCCCGCAACAATGTAGGCAAGCGCAAGGCTGACGATGAGAAGCTCGGTGTTCACACTCCAGAACCACGGACATACCGCTCCCCAGATAATCATTGGGATGGCGATGGTCCACCGTGCAGGGCCATCTCCAATCACCAATGGCACAGTCCGGCGATCACGCACAGCATCGCCTTTTTGGTCGTATAGATCTTGCAGGTGCACGGTGCTGAAGATGATCCCCGCAATAATAAGCAGCCACTGTAGCAGGTAACAGCCAGGACCCGCCCGACCGAAAGGATTCTGCAAGTGGAACGGAAGTCGTGCCCCCAAAGCCACCTCGAGAGCCCCGGAGATGAAGCACAGGTACCCAAGGCCGTTGATGCCATTGCGAATTGCAGGGTTGTTATCGGCTCCGCCGAAATTGTTGTACCAGATGTCTAGGGCAAGGAGAAGTGTTGACTGTCGGTGACCAATGCCATTGTGGATGAGGCCGTGGATTTGAACGAGAATGGCGAAGAACCACATCACGTATAGTGCTTGTCTGGGAGTGATGCGTTTTTGAGGCATTGGCCGCCATGGCTTGTTAATTTCATCCTCCTCGATAGCCGATGGAGTCCGTTGGTTGTTGATGGAAAAAGGTACGAAGACCAGGCTTACCCAGAGAAGGGTTCGAGGCAATCGATCGAGCAGCAAAGCCAGAGAGATCGGAACGTCTTCACCTAACCCGTAAGCACCTGCAGCGAAGGAATTGAACACCCCAAAGATGGTACTGGGCACTACGATGGTCTTGAAGTCACTGCAGGTAAAGAGGAAGAGAGTATAAGCGTGGTAAGCCAGAGACCTGCAACCCCGATGAACCTCGGCCTGCATGGACCTAGTATGGTTCATGATGCGAGGCTAAGATTCATTAACGTCTGGCTTGACAGGGCATCCGATTCTACATACCTTCATGGGGGGTGAGACGACTTTTGCGTACTGCATGAATGACGTGAGGATCAAAGCATTTAAGCGGTAATTCCCAGGACATTCCTTTATACTTTTTTGCGTCGGCTTATGCACAATACGTGGCGGACTTCTGCACAATTCACAATACGTGGCGCACTTCTGCAAAACCGAAGTGGGGGTGATTAATGTTGTTTTTGTTACGCTGACGATACCTGGCGGGGTACTTGCATGTATTCATGCTTTCTCACTTTATCTCTCCTTTGCTTACTCGAGTTTATATATTGGTGGTTCCTGCCAAAACCATCCGTTTCGTGTCCAAATTACGTTGAGGTTTTAATAGTGTCATGTTCACCGCAACGTCCCTTGCCCTCTTGTCAGGCGTCCTGGCCCATTGGGTTATCTTCATCCACGGCGAGTGGCATCTCAAAATCGTGGAGCTTGGCTTATCGCATCTCACCGTTTATGCTGCTCTTCATGTCATCCGAGCAGTCTGCGCTGAATATGATCTCTCCGACAAACATGTCCCGAGTCCAACGATTTTAATGCTTCTTTACTTTTCATCCCTCTTCACCAGTATCGGCATATATCGTTATTTTTTCCACCAGCTGCGCGCATTCCCAGGGCCTCGACTGGCAGCCGTTTCCAAGCTATGGCATGTGTGGAAATGCCGGACCTCGCGTTGCCACCTTGTGCTTCACGATTGGCAAAAGTACGGCACGTTCGTTCGGACAGGTAGGTGCCAGGGATTCCAGTTCCCATTTCATGGCTTTCAATTGACATCTGTTAGGTCCTGCTGAAATCACGGTCTATCATGCTGCGGCATACGAAGCGATGGATGGACAGGGAAACCAGAACACTCGATCGGATTGGTACGATTTGTTACGCCCCCGAGTGTCGTCAATCTTTACTCGCGACCGAGACCTACACATCGTGAGGCGGAAAATGTGGACCAACGCGTTAAGTAGCTCCGGTGGGTCGTTTCACACACGGTGTGAAGCAACAAGCTAACACGATACAGCCATTCGGCAATATCACCATCGCATTATGGAGAAAGTCAACACGCTAGTCAGTCTGATCAGCGAACAAGAGTCTCAGCCAGTGTACATCAACGATCTCATGTACTGGTTCTCATTTGACTCGATGGGTGACTTCGCCTTTAGTGAGGATTTCGGGATGATGAAGAGCAAGAAATGGCATCATATAATCTGGATGTTCCGATTTGCGTTGGCTCTCTTAGGTCCATTTAGCCCGGCAATTTGGATTCCCCGCCTGGCATTTGCAATTACTCCCGGTCTCTGGTGGGCCAAATGGTGGTTTCAAATGTTGGACTTCTGTGACCAGTGTATGGCCCGACGAATGAAGGTAAGCTTGGAGATGTGCCATTTGTGATCAATCGCTGAGTATTTGCAAAGCGAAGCTTGTCCGACAAGGACATTGCATCGTTCTTCATCGACGAACATAGCAAGAGCATCGATGAGCACAAAGAAAATTGGCTCAGTGGTGATACGGCGACTCTGGTTGTAGCAGGAAGGTGTGTTTGATCAATCCACGTTTTCCTGGCCCAAGGCTGACAGAAGCGACTAGTGATACCAACGCGCCAACTCTGACACACCTGTTCTATTTCCTCACTCGGTACCCAGAACATGCTGAAAAGGTCTATACAGAGCTTCAAACCCTGTCATCTATTGAGGACGCGGTCGGATTATCCAAATTGCCACACCTCAATGGGGTTCTCAACGAAACCATGCGTCTGCTTCCCGCCGTTCTGACATTTGGAACCCGTGTCACACCTCCGGAGGGTCTGACGATAGAAGGCACCTTTATTCCTGGTGGCACGAAGATCTGTGCGCCCAAATACACAATCGGAAGACGTGCGTCCCTGCTTTCCATGATTTTATTTCTGTATGACGTCGAGGCTGACACTAATCCTTCTACCACCCAACAGTGGAGTCAGCGTATGCCCGCCCAGAGGAATTCGTTCCTGAGCGATGGTATAGCCAGCCTGAGCTGATTCGAGACCGTCGAGCCTTTGCCCCATTTGGAGTTGGCATGTTTCTCCATCCTCTTGTCACTGAAAGAAAGAATGCTAACCATTTGTACAGGAAATACAAGCTGTGTGGGCAAGAATCTGGCCCTGACGCAAATTCGCTTCGTCGCCGCCGCGCTCGTAAGCCGGTATCATCTTGAATTTGCGCCAGAAAGCAAGAATGGCGAGCTGGTGGAAAGAGATATGAAGGATCAATTAACTGCGCAGCCAGGGCCTTGTCACATCATATTTACTCCGAGAAGTGAGAAGTGAGCAGTGGACTTCAAGGTTATCGGTCCACGGGTGTCCAGTTTCAAGGGTTTTTATCTCATCATTCGTTAGGCTTTGCTTGTATTATAACAGTGATACACCTTCCAACGAAATTAGTGCACAGAATGCATCCAAATCGTTTCCCCTTCAACTTCCAACTTAGTCTAAGAGACAAGAACAAACCTGAAGGCAATAACATTAGGGGCATCTCAGGTTATACAAGCAACATGGTCGCATTTTGTATACATAGTTTCATCCTTGCTGGTGCCGGCACACAATGATGGACGAGCCTCGGAAGACAGCTGCCGATGATTGGATTATAGGGCTGAATGATGGCATCAATCTTGAATAAGAAGCTTTAGACTTCGGGAGCCATGATTTTGAATTGCCTATTGAGTAAACAGAAAGAAGATTTTAGAGGTCGTCGCATTTGCTCGTATTCAAAATTCGCAGTTCCCAGTAGTTGACCAAAAGTCGGTCTGGTCGTCTACCTGGATGTCAAGTCAGTCAGCTCTGACGAAGAACAGCGCTTAGCCTCGAACTCGGGCCCTTACGGGATCAATGTCGTTCACAAGTTCGACGTGGAGTATGAGAACGCAAGCATTCGAAAGCGATGACCTGGCCAAATTACGAGGTTTCAATATTAATCTGACTCCACTTGAGCACACCTTTTATCTATTTCTAATCTGATTAAAAATGTTTTATTATACGTTTGCTATATCTAGAGTTAGATGTAATAATATATTTCTTCCTCAATGTCTTTCTTTGTTGTCTTTTACGATTTACTGCAATGGCCAAAATATACATTCCTGGATGCCTAGATTTTCCAGGCTGAGTGCGCCCGATTTTTATCGCATCAATTTACATTATTTACGCATCTTGGAGCATATCACGATAACGAGGAGAAAGTTTTGTGGGAATCTTTAGCCAATTCTTGATGATTTGCAGATCAGAGTAGGCCCGAGGGGGGGATCAAGTAGCCATGTTTATTCTGCAACCAAGGCTTTGTAACCCATTTGTCACCTGCATAAGACGCCTAGAGCTGTCCACTCTTATCGATGACAATCTTTTTCGAGGTTTTTCCGCTGCCGCTACCGAAGCCCTCAATCTTCTTAACGATATCCATGCCATTGGTAACCTCGCCAAAGACAACATGGGCACCATCCAGCCAACTAGTGACCACGGTGGTGATGAAGAACTGGGATCCATTGCTATAGAGAAGAACAGGTCAATGGGAGTTCGGAATAGGGTTAAAGGCAATCATGTCCGCTCAACGTACGTGTTTTTACCAGCGTTGGCCATGGAGAGCAGACCAGGCTTGGTGTGCTTGATTTGGAAGTTCTCATCCTCGAACTTCTCTCCGTAGATGGACTTGCCACCAGTACCCTGAGAAATATTTCAATGTCTGAATTCGCCAAATCTGATTCCCGAATTCGTCAAGGAACACTTACGTTGTGGCGGGTGAAGTCACCACCCTGGAGCATGAATTGGGGGATTACACGGTGAAAAGTAGATCCAGCGTAGCCGAATCCCTTCTCGCCAGTGCAAAGAGCGCGGAAGTTCTCGGCTGTCTTGGGAACTACATCATTGTAAAGCTTGAACTCGATGCGACCGAGGGGTTCTTTTCAAGGGCAACGTCAGCTTTTAGACCCCGAGTTGAGCTTTGTGATCATCGAGCGATCTGGGGGAGGAGAGCATACCGCCATCGGCAGAAACATCGAAGTAAACGTGGGGCTGGCTCATGTTTGCGAATTTCCGAGGATATTGTGTAGAGAGAAAGTGAGGGAGGAAGTGGAAGAGGAAGAAAAGGAGGAGAAATCCCACCGATGGTGGGGTAAATGCAATGAGGACTCCGAGGAAGTAAGGATCAAGTAAAAGCTATGTCATGAAGGCCAGACGGCTTCCCTGAGTGGTCAGATTCCGGGATCGGGAAATTAAGATTGAACCAACCAGACTTGCGGAGAGCTGCATCCCAGCAAACTTGAATAGCGCCACGGTTATGTAATCTATGATCTCAAGCAGAACTCATTAATCATCTACAAGCCCCTAATAATAGAAGTGCTTTTTCTTGACTCTGAAGGCCTTTGCCCCTGCGTAGCTTCGGATTTCGTCGGATTTCGTCGGATTGCGGGGGCTTGATTACTGCTTACTGCTTACTGCTTACTGCGCGGTTGTGGCGGAGGCTGCCCCTCAATAGGAAAGCTATGAGGTTCACCGCCTACTGTAAAAGGGAGGCTCACGTAGAGCCAAGATGCTTGGAAGCAAAAACATTCCTAATGTGTATATGATCATGAAACAGCTGAGAGAAAATCCATATCGGGATGATTGAAGCTGAGACTTACGTGATGGCTTGGATACAAGATAAAAGGCTGTAGATTTCCTCCATAATTGAACATCATCAATCAACTCACTCCATAACAATCCAACCAACCAACCAACCCGATCAACCGATCAAAATCTTTCCATCATCAAAATGCAGTTCATCACCGTTATCATTGCTACTCTGGCTGCCGTTGCCACTGCTACTCCCTCTCCCGATGCCTTCGAGAAGCGCACCTGTGTCGGCAGTGAGTTTAATTCATAGAAACACAGATTGGAAGTGTATTTAGCTGACTATGTCGATTTTAGACTACAAGGTTGCCTGCCAGAACGGTGGCATCCCTTGCTGTGACGGTTGGCAATGTGTTGGCGTCACCGAGTGGAACGACGGTGTTTGCATCCCCAACTGCTAGAGGGTCGATGAATATGACACTGGGCGAGAATCGACAAGCTTGACAAGACATTCTTGGAGATCAAACCCTCTCGCCCATTGGTTTCCTTTCTGTCTTTTGATTGTATTTGGTACCCTTCTAGCGATGTGTAATTGATTGTTATTTTCCCTTCTGTTTGTTTCAAGGATCGCTGGTCAATCTTGAGATATCCTATCTAAGGCTCTGACAAAGACATCATTGCTGTACGGCATACGATAGTGCCCCACTCTTTTATTCTTTTGGATTATGTAGCCATAATTCCGAAAGCAAAATCATCCAGTACCGAGTGGCCGAGTGGTAACTCGACTAAACTCATCTTCCTTGGTCTAGTGGTCATGATTTCCGCTTGTCATTAACACCGATAAGCGCGGGAGACCGGGGTTCGATTCCCCGAGGGAGAGTTTCTTTGGGCTTGTGGTTTAGTGGTATAATACTCCCTTAGCATGGGAGTGGTCCGGGGTTCGATTCCCCGCGAGTCCATCTTTTTTGCTTACGAATTCTCGAAAGCTTACCCTAACTTTTTGCTATAACCGTAGCTTATTCAGATTTATCAGCCACGGTTAGTTACCAGACGGATTGATTGGTTCCATCCGGTTTGTAAGGTTCCGGGCATAATTTCATTCCGGGACAGTATTTCCGTTGATACCTGGATTCCGATAACTATGATCCGCCAATCATACCTGTCGTCAAACAAAAGCTACGTATCTATCCGTATACTCTTTATATGAAAGCAATGCTATTTTACCAAGGAATAGTTAATTAGGATAGCAGCTGGCATTGAAAGTGCTTTTACTCGAAGCTTTGATACCTCCATCCAGAATCACCCTCTAAATAGTGGACATGATCAGAAAGTTGCAGCGAGAGAACTACTTGTCATTCCGTCCCAAAGATGGGAAGCCCAAAGCATACCAATCCCAGATGCTCTCATGGCTCGAGGAGACGGTCTGGGATGACCCGTGCCAGAGCTCGTTCAAGAACGGTATGAAGGACGGTGCATTGCATGCCTGTCATGCTGGCTCGCGGCTGAATTACTTCAAGCTGCTTCGGAGACATCATTATGAGAACTTTCAGTGGGAGAGTCGATGCTCTGAGCTGGGTTTGGATTTTCCTTGGCTGAATAATGGGTTCTTGTCGCATGAGTTGTCTCCAGACGAAGAGGCTGACCCTACGTGTGTCCCCCGATTATCCTTTCCCTTTAATGATATGAAAAACTAACAATATGTACTGCAGCTGGTACCTGAATCAAGGTTATGCTACCTTGACGAAGTTTATGGGTGAGAACAAGGTCTGAGGTTTGCTCTGTACGGGGCAGATGGGTTGAATTACATGTATTTTGTTCGGATTTAGTTGATCCAGGAACTCAGTAAATTACAACCTCGAAGTTTGCAAACAGAAAAATATTTGCAATTCGCTCAATGTAAGGTGGTTAACCTTGAATCATCAATGTGTGAAGATCGTTTGATTCATCCAATTATGTCCTTTTGCCCCTCAAAAATTACAATGCAAGTCAAAAGATTAAAAAATGTGACAAAAAAGAATGACCAGACTGGGGCTCGATCCCAGGACCTTATCGGTGTTAACGATACGTGATAACCCATGGTGCGTAGTGAAAAGGCCACGATGTGCGTGGTACTTGGTGTGAAAATCGTGGCATTGGCAAAATCATGGCCTTTCCTCCCAGCACCACCCACGACGCTAGTCCCCACCAAGGGCGCTAATCCTCACCAAGGATCTCTGATCGTATTTTTATATCCTAAAAAGCATTTTGCCCGTAGTTTTTGGTGAAGAGGGGCAAACATAAATTAGAAACGGGTCCTCCTCTTTAGATCATGTCCAAGTCAGGTTTTACCTTCTTGAAATGCCGCCTAAAAGAAAGTTCGAAGACCTCAAGGCCTTCCTCACTACACCTGGTCCAGAGCCCAAATACCAAAAGAAAAATAAGCCGCCGACCAACGACAAAGTTCGATGTATTGGCAGGAACTTTGACAAGTACGGAACGCTCTTTGAGCCCTTGATCCGATTATAAACTAATTGATACAGATTCATGCAAGAACTTGACCTTGAACCACCACGGAATGTCTGGCTCGAAGAAAAGTTTACCATGAGGCTAGTTGAGACCTTTCTCCGCTGGTACCTCAATAGGCACGATATTGAGCGCCAGTCCGCCCTTTCAACCACCTCGAGATTCTTCACAATGTTTCATAAGATGGAGACCAAGAAAGGATATCCCCTGGAGATAGAGGAAGGTCTACCCGGAGTAAGGCTCCCGAATCGCCATTTACACGATTTTTCTGACTTCTTAAGCTCCTGGATACGTTGACCGAGGACTACGACCTGAAATTAGTATCAGAAAATCAACCCTCGTTCGGCATCGATGATTTATTATACACAGCGTATCATCTTCTTGCTTGGTGCCCAGTCACCTTTCCAACCATGCGAAGTATCTTTCAATTGAATACTCTTCGGGAAATGATGGCTTGCACAACTGCCCGGCCTGGAACCTTGATCGAATCTTCGGGGTACGTCGATCGCAACGACGCTTTAAAGTGGAAAGACATTGAGCTTTTCATGGTAAAGCACCCAGAAAGTGCTACATCCCAAGTCCTTCTCATGAGGGTAAGGCATAGATTAAACAAAGGAAAAAGGAATGAAGGAGCTTCGTGAGTGAAACTTCTAGTATGGCCCACATTTCCAAATTCTAACTCAACTATTCAAAGGTCTATATTTACCTATACAGAGAGGAATGATAACTTAGGGCTCTGCGTCATCCAAGATATACTTATGTATGCATTTTTGGACGACGCATTCGCCAGCGAACATATTAAGTGCCCCCGAGATATCTGGCGCCTTACTATTGTACCGGAACATCGCCTTAGTACTCCGATTCAGTTCAAAAAGAGCATAAAAGAAATTCCAATCCTACGAGGGAGTCGGAACGAGGGCGGTTATTTTGTTACAGATCCTCAAAGCGCTCTGCGATACTCCCAGGCCAGAGCCTGGGAGATAAATTGCAGTATTTCAGCCGGGTTTGAAAATGAAGGAACTCTCTATAAATACCGCAAAGGAGCAGCTACAAAAATAAGTATGATCAGGGGAGGTTTGAGCCAATGGACGTTTCGCTAATTTGCTTTACTAGGGGAGCTCGATGAGCACACTCGTAACAAGATTATGGGCCATGCACGAGGGCAAACATTTGCCCACTATATCTCAAATCTAGTGACGGATGATACTCAATCTTTGTTTATGGAGACGCCGACTAGAAACTCCCTACTTAGCCTTTCGACTCATGCAAGTATAACGCGGGACCCTTCAGCACCACAAGAACTTACGGCAACGCAAAAAGAGGCTGTTGAATCAGACGATTTGATTCAGACTTGCTTATCCGACCGTGAGAGGCTTCGGAGCGACGTCATCTCGCAGTACGGGCAGTTAAAGCATGCGAAAGCATCTGGTGACAAACGTTTTCATGAATTGCAAAGACTAGGAAACAAGACCAAAGCAAGACGAAGGAGACTATGCCACAAAGCCTTAGTGGCTGTTCGCCGCGAATTCTTTGAGCAAGTCGGGAACCAGACCATTGAAAGCAACGCTGCGGGGAAACCAATCGACTATACGCCAGATACCAGCGGAGCACAGCCAGAAAGACTAGCTCTGGCTGCTCTGGAATTTCAGAATCGGGACGTTAACGAGATCGATGATGATCAACTGATAGAGGACCGAATCTTATCTCTAGAATTACGGTTGGAGCTCAATAAACTCCGTGTGCCTAGTGGCTGCAAGCACACATTCGATCCCAGGAGAAGAAAAATCAGCGAAGTGAAGACGACACGAAACAGAAGGGCAAGGCGAAAAATAACAGAGGAGATCAGTCCTTACAATGCCCTGTCTGTGCGGGAGATCCCACTGCTACCCGCTCAGTTCAAATGTTCAGGTACTCTCGAAAAGATTCACTCCAACGGCATTTCAAGAAGATTCATGAGCCAAAGATGTCATTCGGTACGAGTGGGCATATATGCGACATCCCGTGCTGTGATGTACTATCGCCTTCGCTGCCTCGCTATAAGTCACATCTCTGGAAATGTCACATTATCGAGGTATAATGACGCACTGGCGGGGACGTTCGATTGGATAGTACATTAAAAAATGAAATTCATTCATTACTAATTAATACAGATTCTATATCATTGGCCGGATGGTGTAGTTGGTTATCACGTGTCGTTAACACCGACAAGGTCCTGGGATCGAACCCCAGTCTGGTCACTTTTTTTGTTGTATCTTCTTTTTAGCATAAAAAGATTATCATGTCTTGTGAAATTTAGCAGCGTCATAACTAACATACTAGTTCCTATTTAATGGCGCAGACGGTGGAGTGGCCATGATTGATTTGCCCATATTGTTCGATTTGCCTAGAACGTCAAAACCTTGATCCGGCCGCGAAGCGGCTTGGCTATACCAGAGAAGATAGCACTACGCTAGTCCGGCAATTCCAAACTCATCAGCTGCCGCAGTTCTTCGGCGGCCACCCCGGTTGCCTATGTGATGGTCCCGCTGCATTTCCCGCTTCCTTGCCACGATGGTATCACCTCAATATATGCCACAAATCATAGAATATGAAATATAGCAATCCCTTACCTCCTAACTGGTAGCAATGTGTTATTCGAATAGAATTGTTGATGGTAATAGGGCTATTCCCGCTTAAGAAGGGGTCCGGTCGGACCCACCTAATAGTTTCATTACAGTAAACTCCCGTTTTCGGCACGGCCCTCCGTGCAACAAAATCTTGGTGTGCCTAATGAAAGTGTGCCTGTTATCATTGCGCTAATCCGAAATAGGTAACCACTAGTCTATTTTTGGTCTAAAGTAGTCATCCACTTTCTTCTGTTTCCTTCCATCTATCTGCAGCCGTGAAAAAAGATGACCTATCCTCTCTATATCCCGCAGATCTCTCTCAGTAATACCCTCTTGGTGCTGGGCAAACTGAAGAGCTTTATCTATGTATTCAACTGCTTCGACACGTGATGGGATATTTGGTGGTGGCCCGAATATATATTCGTCCTGGTCATCCTCAATATCCTGCGTATCACTACAAACACCACTAGCGTTTTCTCCTGAAAAATCAATGATTATGTCAGAAAGATCAGGTTCCTCGACGTCAAAATCTTCACCTGGAGGGTCTAGAAACTCCTCTAATTCCATGACCTCTGTACCAGGAAGCCTTTCGGTGACCTGTGTGTATAAATCACCTAGTTGAAGGTCTTCAGATTGAGATATATCAATATCATTGGTGTTAGAACCAATAACTGTGCTCTTAGTAAAGCACTTCCAAATCGTCTCATCTAGGACGTCATGTCTCCAGGTCTGAGTAATCCAATGTAGTGTGTAATATAGGCTCATTCTCTGCGTAGGGTCGATGCCCCGGTCCATCATATTAATCATCCATCTCATCCATTTCTTCCGATAATGGTGCTTAAGGTTTCGAATAATACCTTGATCCAATGGCTGGTAAATCGAGGTCGAGTTCGATGGTAAAAAAACGACTTTAATATTAGATGGCGGCGGCGCATAATCAAGCGCAGAGAGATGAGCACTAAAGTTATCGAGTAATAGAACGACTCGTCTTTGTGTGCCAATATGCTTATAGAACGAGTGGAACCATTCTTGCATAACGTCGCCGCGCATCCATGCGTTCTTATTCCATCTCCAAACGCATCCGATGGATGAGATATTGAGTTTTCGAAGAGCACGAGGCGTCTTTGCAGTGCCTATTAACCAGAGAGGCATTCGATCCGAACCAGTAGCATTTGTCGTTACTGCGAGAGTAATTCTGGTTTTATCTTTTTTATATCCAGGACTTCCCTTGCTTGATAGACCGCCATTAGGCATTCGACGCCAGAAAAGACCCGTTTCATCCATGTTATAGATGTCGTTTGGCAGATATTGATCGCAGACAGCCCGAATAGCTTCCATATCGGTATGTATCGAGGTCGGCACCGATGCAGATTCGCCGTAGGATGTATGATATCGGATCGAATGGCGCTGTTTAAACCGCGAGAGCCACCCTTCAGAGAACAACGGCGGGTCGAGATCTTTATACTGGGGTATTTTCTTCCAGTATTCGACGGCTTTACTCTGAATCAATGGGCCTGTAATCGGGAAACCAGCATTCTCGTGACGCTGCTGCCAGATATAAAGGAGCTCATCTAATAGAGGCCACCGAGACGTTAACGGGCGTTTGTTCTGGCCAGCAAAACCAGTATCAAGGTGCTCGTATTTAGATGAAAGGATCTTCGAGACGGTCGCGCGATTGATATGACGATTGAATTGCAATGAAAACCACTCAACGCATGCTCTTTGAGTAGGTTTGGGGTGTGTCTCAGATGCATAGACACGTAGTGCTTTTTTCTGAGCGTCGGATATGCCTTTGTTGGGCTGTTTTGGTATAGCCAGCTTGGCTGACAGGGCGACCGAAGATGGAGTAGAAGGGGTCATAATCCTGCATTCCGATTGGTCAGTTGACATGACTAAGCAAGAATTGAAGAGAATTTTTTGTGCCAGACAAGAAATGTGCCGGATGGTGTTGTTATATATGGGAAAAGCCAAAGAAGTGGGTCCGTCCACCAAATCTTGGTGCCTAATGAAAATATGTGCCTAACCTGGGAGTGCCCAAAATGGGAGTTTACTGTATTTCAAATGTCAGCCTGGAGCCAAAAATCCCAGCGCATAGGCTGCGAGCGAGGCAGAAAAAGTATAATACACTCTTGGTACTATACCTATTCTAGTTAGGCGCTATTCCTACTTAGCTCCAAACTACAATATTATAGACTCAGCTGACATAAAAATAGTTCCCGACAAAAGAAAATCAGTCTGTAGGGAGGAAACTGATTTCGCTAATGACTGGACTGTACTATTTCTTTCAAAATCTCATTTCAAATACCAGTATTGCTCTCCTGTTTATCTTCTATTGATTCGTTCGCCTACAAACGAGGTTAACCCGGTTAACCCTCTTGTCAGCAACTCACCTCATTTCTTCACCACAAATCTGAAAGCGATTGAACTATCAAGTCACCTACCGACATGGATATTGAAGATGGAATGCATGGCGTAGACATGCTACGCCTAGCAAGGCTTGGGAGTACCAACG
Organism: Penicillium sp. IBT 16267x; assembly: GCA_028828865.1. Lineage (NCBI taxonomy): Eukaryota > Fungi > Ascomycota > Eurotiomycetes > Eurotiales > Aspergillaceae > Penicillium > Penicillium sp. IBT 16267x. The sequence continues at coordinate 3,077,777 of JAQJZQ010000001.1, forward strand.
CGACAGGCGATGTTGACCTAGAGGTTTTACTTGCAAGTCTGCTATTGTCACCGGAACAGCTATTGCAAGACGGGATGTTATTGCTCGCCCAAGGTGCTCGAGAACGCACTGTTTGGCATATGATTCGTACGGAAAAGAGACGAGTGATGCAAGACGGACAGAAAGAATGGCAGAAACGGTATCGTGACCTCCTCCGGCGCCGGATCCTTGACATTATAAACGCGACTTTAGAAAGACAAGCGCGTTATCTACATAGTGTCCCTCTGTTGTGCCTTGTGTGAAGGATACCTTGATGTCATTTGAGGCGTTTCTATTTCACTATTCCTTCTCAAGTGCACTGCTGTTAATAGCTGATCTAATAGCGCCTATAGTAGACTTATCGTTGACCTATTCATCAACTTGGTGTGGCCCGATCAATGTAAGATTTGCGCTAAGGATTTGGCAGTGGGTCCCAGAAAAGAAAAGCAGGCTGTAGGGAGGAAGCTGATTTCGCTAGTGACTGTAGCTGCTGTGTATGATTATGTTTCAAAGCTCAGGTAGCGTCGACTGGGAATTTGTAGCCAAAAGGACTTTTCGCCCAGGTCTTTGGTATACACAGCATGGGCTGTGGCTATAGAAAGGATGTTCACTGGCAGACGATTAGCTGAGTTTTTATAGTGATATTTAACTAACTCACCCCGAAGACCTATCAAGAAAGCGGTATGCCTTCTTGAATAACCGCCATTCCCTAGCTTGTTCTGTACTTCAAGACATTGGCGATAAATGACCGATGGGACAGGGATTGGGCTTTCCGTCAAATCAAAGAGAAAACTGCATAGCGATGCACATGGAGATGGAATTTCCGAGGTGTCAAATTGCCATGTGGTAACCGCCAGTCGAGCGAGAGACTCCTGATTCATTTGCGTCGCAACATGTGCGATGATATAATCAAGCTGGGTAAACTTGTCACTTGCCTCATCAATTGACATTCCAGAGGAGATCATCAGTAGGCATTTCAAGGCAACCTGAGCGGCCGGAAAGAAAATCTCGCTCAGGTTAAACTGTTGGTGGGCTCCAAGTAAACTGTTCAGATACGCAATTCTTCGGGCAAACCATGCCCACACTTCTCTCAAACACGGACGATATATATTTGTTTGAGTGCTATATGTCCGGAGAAATTCTCGTCGATAGCAGTCAAATACCCTTCCTCCAGCTTCATCATCCTCACCGAAATGCTCAAAATCCAGCGTTTCATATGTCTCTAAGACACGATCGATCTCCGAAGTGAGAACGGCCAAATCGACTTGATTAGAGCCGAGTGGTACAGCCACTATAACGGCATCATCGAGCCATTTCATCACTACGTCTATTAAAGGATGTTGACAGTGAGTGTATCGAATTCGGAGAGTCTACCTTGCTATGTCAGATTTTGAAAGGAGTATAGAGAAATTTCCATACCGTCAATTGTAGGCACTTGCGCCGAAATAGCTCATTCTCGTAGTCCATGGGTCAACGGAAACGTAAGAATCAATCATTAAACATTGGAGTCTCCGTAATTTGCCGTAAAGTCTTATGATTATATACAATCAGTCAAATTTGATGGGAAATTTAGGCTCTTGGTACTATTCCTCTTTCAGTTAGAAGATTTATCTAACAAACAGCCTAATCGGCTAAAATCACTTGGTCTTAGTATAGACTACGCGATAGGGGACCAATTAGATGATGATTCTGTGCGCAAAGATGAGTCAATCAAAAAAGATACCTTCAGAGTTCTCCCTCTCCTACATCGTGCATAAGGTCAATGGATGTTGAGTCACGATCAGGTGATCTCTGCCCCTCGCCTATAAAAGGCACTTCTAGATAGCTTCTTCTTTCTTCCTCTCTCTCTCTCTAGCTAGCACAACCTTGATCTCTTCCTTTTGATCTCCTTCATTCCTTTGTAGCTCACCTTTCCATCCTTCTCAGGTTTTGAGCCCGGAGGCCTTTACTATCATACTCTTACCCGGTTGATAGTTGCCCCTCCCTCCCCGTCGACGCGCGCGCACTGTCGACACTTTTTTGAAGCTATTCAGCTTCGTTTTTTCCCGCACTTTGTTGCCCCACCACCACCCACCCCGCTTTCCACGTCTACCTCTGGCTTTCTGTCTAGGTGCAATGAGTCGTCGGCCAGGCGGGCCTTCTAGTCGTAAATCGACGAAACACACGAAGCCTACAGACGTTGAAGAGACTACTTTTGCTGAGTCTTCTGCCCCTGGAGGGCCCTTTGACCCCGAAGTGGATCAATCCGAAGATCCAATCAATCCTGACAATCAAACGGCCCCTCCCGGAGCCCCTGCCGATCCTGACGGTTCTGACTCGTCTGATTCGGAAAATCCACCTGGCGATCCTGATCGCACCCCCCACTTCACCCCGCCACCTCCTCCGACCTACCCTGACTTCCTACTGCGTCCTAGTTGTCGCCGCTCGTCGTCACCACACAAAATGGGTCGTGATCACTCGATCTTGACGGAGAATGCGGTGAAACTGAAGTCTGAGGCCGACTGGCGACCCTGGCATGACGCACTATGTCTAGGTCTCAATGCTATCGATGATCGCTTCTTGCAGATCATGAACGGCTCTCTCAAAGACCCTGGCTTCCAGGGCGACCCGGATGACGACCTCGAACTCACTATCGCTGTCGCCCGGATACAAAACATTCATGTCGGCCAAGTACTCGAAATAGACGTTCTTCGTCTAGGTAGGAAGGCCAAGGACTGGCGCCGGCTCGACAACCTCGGGCGAGCGCTGATTGTCAAGACCCTCGGGCCCATGCCCATGGCCAACGTCGCTCGATCGACCACGCTCAAAGGCATGTACGACACCCTCGTCACCCTTTATCGTAAAGGGAATTACCAGGCGAACTATTCCCTCTGGGATAAGTGGTACAATCTTCGCTTCAAAACGGGCGATTCGGCTGTTCAGTTTCACCATGATTTTACCACCAATTTACAAAACTTTCGTGCGACAGTACCGGATGACTCCATCTCGGACCTTGTCGCCTTCTACGCCTTCATTGGCGCCATTCGCGGACATCCTGATTCAAACGCCTTCTTGGCACAACTCGATGTCAAAGAGATCACAGCATCTTCTTTAGACGACATCTACGCGAAGTTCCTGCTGATTGACAGCTCCCTACACCTCTCTCGACATCGGGATACAGCACACACTGCCCACGCTACCTCTACAGATGGTGGCCGCGGGGGCCGTGGCGGCGGCCGTGGCGGCCGCGGAGGTGGTCAAAATGGCCGCGGGGGTCATCAACAGTCACAGGATACCACCCAAGAGGTCTCAGGCGAGACCGCCACGGACAAAAACGCTATCTGGTGCCCCTACCATGGACGTTTTGGTGCCCATCTTCCATCTTCCTGTCACCTCCCTGAGGATAAGCGACAGAACAAGCCCCTTCCGAAGGTCGAGGGCAAGAAGAATAGGAAGAAACAGAAGGATAAGCGAGCCAACGCAGCATCCGCCGAGGCCACTACCGACGTGCCAGCAGTTCCCGCAGCAAACGCTATCTATGATGGTGGCCTGTGGGCAAGTCTGGCTGTGTTCGACGACGGTTACTCGAAACCAAATCCTTCGACCAACCTGGTTAGTTGTGGGGAGATCACTATCTCCCCGCAGGCAGCGAATGAGCTGTTATCTGCCTCCACTTCACCGGAAGATATCCTTAAATGGATGCTTGATTCTGGCACTTCTCACCATATGACGCCCTATCGCTCTGTTTTTTCGACATATGAACGCTACGCTATGGGGGTCAGGAGCGCTACTGGCGCCCGCTTCTGGGCGATTGGTCGTGGCGACGTGATTGTCAATCTTGCCGATCTTAACGGCCAACCCTATGGGGAGATGACACTTCACAACGTCTATCACGCGCCGGCACTCTCTGCTAGCCTCTTATCAATCTCCGACTCGGCCACGCAGGGCCTTGACGTCACTTTCGGTGCCAAATTTGCTCGTTTTATGCCTCAGAACGGATCTTCTATCCCCAAGGCGTACGCCGACCGCACTGGAACCCACTACTTTTTGAATACTCTATCGTCTTCAGCTCTGCTGGACTCTTTTATGACGACACGGGAATTTCTTTCTTTTGCAGCTGCGGTTAAAGATAAGGCCGCCATCGAGTCTGGCATGAAGCCTATCCATATGGACCTCGCTCACCGCCGGATGATTCACTCTGGCCAGCGCCGTGTCAAGAAGACTATTGCCCACTCCGATGGGGTGACTATCCTTCCCGGAACTGCTATTCCGGACCGCTGTGCGCCCTGTATTCAGGGAAAAGGCCACTCTCTCCCTTTCGGCACGGACAAGCGTATCAAATCGCTGCCTGGGGAGACCCTGCATATTGATGTGTGGGGGCCAATCTCTATCAAGTCCATCCGAGGACAGAAATATTACCTCACTGTCACGGATGAAGCGTCGCGCTTTTGCTGGCTGTTCCTGATCAGTCACCGCGACGAGGTTTTTAGCTGCTTCTTAAAGGTCGAGGCCTTCCTGAAGACACAGCTTAATCTCACCGTCAAACGCGTTTGTGGCGACAACGCCGGTGAACATGTGGCGATCGCCCAACACCTCGAGTCCCGTGGTGCCATTTGGGATCCCTCGCCGCCCCACACGCCTCAGCTGAATGGTATAGCTGAGATCAAGAACCGGTATCTCGTTGAGCCCTTAGTGGCGATTATGACCGAGTATCAGCTGCCCAAATTCCTCTGGGGAGAGGTAATTCAGGGCGTCAACTTCACCGCCAACCGACTTTGGCACTCGAAGATTGACCAGTCCCCCTATGAAGCTCTCTTTGGCAGACGCCCGGAGATCACCAAACTCCGTGCTTTAGGCTGCCAGTGTTGGTATTTCGTTGACAAGACTCGACGCCCAACAAAGCTTCATCCCCACATGCGCGAAGCCCGCCTCCTAGGATACGACGAACGCGGTAATTACACGCTGTATGATGTTGAGTCCAAAGCCCTGGTTAGGTCTGCCCAAGTGATCTTTAACGAGGCTCCCGTGAAGCTATCTGCCCCCTCTACGGTGGATGATATGCTCCCTAACACGGATATGTCAGAGATTTTACGCGATACTAACGTCCCCCCTTCCCGTCACGTCCCTCTGGAATTCATTGAGAAGCCACTAGTGATAGACGCTAACGAACCCCGCCCTGCTATCCCATTGACCCCTATCGAGAACATCGACCCCTCTGGTGACTGGCCTGAATGGCTGCGGAAAAGAGACCCTCGACTGGCCGCATGGGATGACTATGGGAGAAAGGCGCAGCCGGAAGTGGTTTCCACCAGTACTCCTGAGCCGATTTCTGCTCCTCCTAACCCGATTTCTGCTCCTCCGAAACCAAATTCGACACCGCCCGAACCAACTATTGAAATAACGCCGCTTCGTCGCTCCACACGCGTTCGTAAGCCCACACGCGCGTTCTGGGATGCCTATCCTGACACACACGCTATTTTGCGTGCTCATGCTGTCTCTTTTATGGATACGGACCCAATTCACATGCTGGCAGAGCTTGATGAACCTGTACTCCAGGATTTTATCGCATTTGCTGCCAAGAAACAACCAAAGACGGACTCTGGTCGTGGCTATGAGCCTCCCTCGTGGAAGGCCGCTATGGACTGTGCTGATAAAGCCAAGTGGCTGGAAGCAGCTCACACTGAGTTCAAAAACCACATACGAAATGGCACCTGGCGAATGGTCCCAAAGACGTCCAAAACTCGCGCCTTGCCCCTTAGATGGGTATTCAAAATCAAGGCAGATGGCACATACAAAGCACGCTTAGTCGTGAAGGGCTTCCGCCAACGCCCAACGGACTTCGGACAGATCTACGCCTCTGTCGCCAAGGCGATGACCTTTAAGGTCTTTATCGCTCTTGCTGCCCTTCATAGGCTAGAGCTTGATCATGTGGACATCGTCGCCGCCTTTCTACACGCGGAATTGAAGGAACAGATCTATGTAGATCTGCCTGAGCCCTTCGCCGCGGAACCGGACAAGTGCGGACTTCTGATGAAAACCCTATACGGGTTGAAACAATCACCGCGTGAATGGCACAATATTATCAAAGACGCCCTTATCGCCGCAGGATTCAGCCAATCTGATGCTGATCACTGCCTCTTTATCAAGAAGGATATTTTTATCCTAGTGTATGTCGACGACCTCCTGGTTATGTCGCCGCACCCTGCTTCTGTCGCCTGGGTGAAAGACACCCTCCGCAAACACTTTGAGATCGTTGACAAGGGTCCCGCCACGGACTTCCTAGGTATTCATATCGAGCGAGATTCGAAGACTATCCGCCTATCACAGTCCCACTACGTTGAAGCAACCCTCAAACACTTCGGATTATCCAACATCCACGCCGTTCAAAAGCCCTATGACGACAAACTCGTCCTTGAAGATCACCAACTCCAGGCCTTACTAACTGATATCAAATCGTACCAGGAAAGAATCGGCCGTCTGATCTGGCTTATGGTCAACACCCGTCCGGATATCGCCTACGCGACGACCAAAGTCGCTCGTTTCGCACGCAATCCCGGCCCGACTCACTTCTCCGCAGTTCAGAAGATACTGCGTTATCTACGAGGTACGAGTCATCTTTCCTTAACTTACAGTGCTTTCGACAACTCTGTCAAGCACTTCCAGCTCCTTCACGGTTTCACAGACGCCGACTGGGCGGGGCCTCACTCCGAGGCACGCCTCTCGACGACCGGATATGTGTTCAAATTGGCTGGTGGAGCCGTCACTTGGCAGTCTCGGAAGCAAACCTCTGTGGCTTTGTCGTCCACGGAAGCGGAATACATGGGTCAATCCCACGCTATTCAGGAGTGCGTCTGGCTCGTCCTTCTTCTCAACGAGCTGGAGCAGCTGTCTGGCATGACTCTTAGGCTCATGGACCCCCCTGTTTCCATTTTCGCTGACAATCAGGGGGCTATCGCCCTTGCCGCTAACCCTGAGCATCATGCTCGAAGTAAGCATGTGGACGTGAAATTTCACTTTCAACGCCAGCATATTGACGCCGGCACCTGCAAGCTTATCTTCATCCCAACTACAGAAATGGCCGCTGATGGCCTGACTAAGCCCCTAGCTACCACAGCTTTCCGTCGCTTCGTCGATATGGTCGGCCTGACCTAACCTTTTCTGCCAGTTCTCTGACGTTTTGATGTCTTTATGACATCTTTTTCGTCCTGTTTCATGGAGGATCTAGAGATTTAGGGACGAATCGGCTTTCTTGTGCTCTTTTATCATGTATGCTCGAGGCATGGGGAGTGTTGAGTCACGATCAGGTGATCTCTGCCCCTCGCCTATAAAAGGCACTTCTAGATAGCTTCTTCTTTCTTCCCTCTCTCTCTCTCTAGCTAGCACAACCTTGATCTCTTCCTTTTGATCTCCTTCATTCCTTTGTAGCTCACCTTTCCATCCTTCTCAATGGACACATCGTTTTCAGACACCAATTCCCATTTTCCCGTGTCGGAATTCAAATGAGGTAACTTGAGCCCGCGATTCGGTATGGTGGGGAAAACAAGACTGTAAAAAGAACAGCCCTGCATTGCGTGACAAACAAATGCAGAATTCCCTTCTTTGATTTTCCGGTGCTTGGTAAGGTCCACCAGAGAAATGGCATCAAGCCGGTAACCATTACTTTCAGGTTCAACCATAGCGTACCATCGGTTGCTATGGTCCTCAATTAGATTGAGAAAATGAAGGCTGTCTTGACCTCGAAAGAAAAGGGCCTCTTCTTTCTCTATATCGTAGAAAGTAATAGCCACATAAGAAGGAATTGATGCATAAAGGTCTTGGGGTGTCAGATTGACCTTGCATCTACATGATTGGCTAGACTGCGCGAGTATTTCAAGAGCAGGCCGAGAGCTCGAGGGCGGTGGGGCGACGATTTGATGCTGCTGAGACTCTACCGTCGTCTTTGTATCCACGATTTGGCGATCATTGCTCAAAGGCAGCTCAAGATGTAGTTGCTGAGATGGTACTGACATAGTCTGTACTGCCATAGTCTGTTCATTTGTGTGTGTATTCGCGATTTGCTCAGCATCGCTTATAGGCCCGCCAATATGCAGTTGCTGAGATGGTACTACCATAGTCTGTACTGCCATAGTCTGTTCATTTGTGTGAGTATTCGCGATTTGCTCAGCATCGCTCATAGGCAGGTCAAGATGCTCTTCCCGAGGGAGCGGTTCATGATCTGGCATGTTTTCGTTGTTTTCAAAATCGCAAAAGAATAGCCGAAAGGTATTTCTTTTAACCGCAAAAGATGTCATACTCTCGCGTGAGTATTCATCAGCTGAATAAATGTTGTCCAAGAATAAGTACTTTTGATCAGAGAAAAATGTATCCGTATCTGTCATCCCACAACGTCCCTGAAGGGACCAATCCTCGACTTTGTCGGAGCTCTGGGCGGGCGCCTGCTCTTCAATATTGCGGGGCATCATTGAAGAGATGATGGATGCCACGCTGGCACTGCATTTGGAAATATCAGATTCTGTATAGATGAATGATTCAGGTGGCCGTAGTCGTGTGAGCAGGGCTCGAATGGCTATAAACTCTACGGAGTCGACCTGTGATATGTCTCGAAAGCCTGGTAAAACAAATCCCAGTGAGCTGAAGATGACTCTTAGACGCTGCCATAGCTCTGATCGCTCTGGACACCGCGTTCTCGAAACCTGCCGAAATCCATCGGTCGTGTGTCAGTCAGGCCACAGAAGTGACGCATGGCGAACAGGAACACTTGGCGATATGCTGACCAAAAGCCATATTCGGCTGGCTGCTGCCGTTGTATAAAATTGTTCTCTGAACATTGGATCTGAATATTTCCTTGGGGAGCCACATAGTACCGAAGCAAAGTCTGACGGATCGTGCCTTTTGAATTCTTTGGAAGGATGGTTTTAACCACATCTGTCATTGCTTTCAAATATTTCGTGTTTTCGGGAAATAATCTCAAGGACGGAATGATCTTCGGGTAGCTCAGAGCTGCATCTAATAACTGCGATCGTAAAACGGGGTCGCGTGCCAAGGGAAATGCTGTACCGGCTCCGGAATACCTCGCGGATATGTTGGCAATCAGCTATAGATAGGCGAGGGCACCGGCCTTCTAAAATTTCCAATGTGCCTGGATCAAGTATATGGGGGGTGCTATGTGTAAGGGAATGCCATGCTGAATATATCTCTTGAAGAGCATTTGTAAGTTCCTAACTGGATTAGAGATGACGTATAACTAGAGGAGTTGAAAGTTTAATAGTCTACTCACCTCTGGGCAGTTCAAACTTGGTAGGTGGGTTCCCATATGCCACGAGGTCCATAAAGCTGGGAAGCATAGGAGCATATCCAACTTTGAAGCTAGGTCACGAAATTCGGACTGGTTTCCCTTCGGTTCATATATTCGATGGAATTCGCGGCATTTGGTCAATGACCACCTTGCAACCACTCATTAGCAGCCTTGGTGATCCCCTGCTGCTGATAGTGGTGGATATTGCGAAATATTTCGCCATCGCTGAACGTGTGTGACCTAGATTCACATTCACGCAACCTCCTGCAACAATCTTCATTCAACTTTTCCTTATCATAGATATTGAAATTCCACCAAATATCACCTGGCGGAAGCCATTGTAATGCAGCAGCGATGCGATGTTTCCCTTGAAAACAACCTAGTTCTAAGCCTTCTGGCAAAGTGATAAATTTTGGATCACCACTGCTCAAATCCTCTGTCAAAATTGATTGTAACTCGCTAAGTTTCATGGCACATGGGATCCAAGTTAGTGGATCTGATCGCCTGCATCCTTCATAGTCGAAGCGATGGATGAGGCGATCTGTATTCGTCTGATTATAGGCCCGAGACCCAAATATATTGATATCTTCGAATTTCAGTTTATCAAACTGCCGAATCTTGACAGGGCCAATTAGTGCCGCCGATAATTGTCGGGCGGTTTCCAAGTCGTTCTCCATGACCCTTATATTAGATGACGGATTTTTGATGCGTTAGGTCTATACCTTGTCATATATCTGTGGAATTAGGATCCTGAAAAACCGTGGTTTTTCCTACGACACTTGAGATCGAGGGGTTTTTGAATTCGTAGGACCCCAAAAACCGTGGTTTTCCCTGCGACATTTGAGATCGTAGGGTACTAGAGATCGTGAGATTCGTAAAATCGTGGTTTTTCCTGCGACACTGGCGATCGTGGGATCATGAAATTCGTAGGATCCTGAAAACCGTGGTCTTTCCTACGACACTGGAGATCGTAGGGTACTAGAGATCATGGGATCCTGGAATTCGTGGGATTCTAGAAACCGTGGCTTTTCCTGCGACAATGGCGATCGTGGGATCATGATATTCGTAGGATCCTAAAAACCGTGGCTTTTCCTGTGACACTTGAGATCGTGGGGTTCTGGAATTCGTAGGATCCTAAAAACCGTGGTTTTTCCTGCGATTTTACAGGGAAGGCGCTTATCATCTGACAATTTATTCAAACTAAACACATATAATAGGTGCAAATTCACCGGTCCATAACAAACTCAACCTCCTTCGCTCCCACCTCTCTAGCGAATCGAATGTAGGGCTTTAGACAGGACGGACCAGGAGAAATCTGAAGAAAGTCATGCTGAATAGTTATTAGGTACGAGATCTTAGAAGGAACAGGTAGTGAGACTCATACCTTCAAAAGTTTCTGAGCAGATTGCACCTTTGTCAACTTCACGAATTCGGAAACATTTGGAGGCCATGTATCGGATAACGATTCGCCCCGTAAAAAAGCACGTGGTTCGAGGCATTCCACAATGATTTCGCCTAGAGCCTGTAAATCAGACTGTGAATCTTTGTTGTCTCTGTTCTCCAGCATAGAAGCCCCAATATTGGCTAATAGTTTGTTAGCATGATTTGACAAGGTGTATCATATCATGTACCTATTTTGACCGCTCCACCAACAGATAGGAGGATATTCGCGGACTCCAAGTTGCCATGGGTGATTTTGAGTGCATCATGAATATATTGGACACCATTGAGTATCTCTTTTGAAAAGGCTGCAACTTCAAAAAGTTGAAGGCGTCCAAGAGGAGAACCAAAAATCTGTGCCAAGGAAACATCAAGAAGCTCATAAAGAAGGAATATTTCACCGTCATGGTAAAATGCTTCCTGAAGCTGAACAAAATTTCTATGGTGCTTTGTCATGATCTTGGAAAGCTCACTCCTTGGTGTCTTGACGGCTTTGATGATACCTTCCTGGAACGTTGAGGTTTTCGCATGAACTATATAGCCAGGCCCAGCCTGATTGATTTTGAAGCTCTTTTGATATCGCTCCCAGGGACTAACGACTTCTTTGGAGATTTGTTTGAAGAGGGCCGGCCTCTTATGGGGGATCGGTGGGCTGTCCTTATGGGCGGCTGGTTCGAGAGAGGCCAATGTCCTCTTCCGCGCCTCAGTATCCTTGCTCCCAGGAAATCTGGACACTCGATTATCTGCTTTCATTTTGTTTTGTTTTTGCATGGCGCCCTTCAAAGCTAAGGGCAAGCTGCTCTTATGTACGCGAGCTGAAACTGGACCACGAATATCCGGATTCGAAAATCGTGGCCTGCCCCACTACAGATTGTTTAAGTAGTGAAGTCATGGCGTTTCTCGCCCCAACAAACACGAACTAACGTCTTTCAATATGTTATCTATCATGATATACATGTTCACTCTGGCTGCGTTGGCTATTTTCCTCGCTGCTCGCCACTATCTCGTCATAGCATTGGAGTTTCTCCTGCATCCTTCCGGTTATCTCTACGACGTGATCTCGAGATACATCTTACTACCCTATTTTCTTCGGAGACGAAGGCTCTGGGGGCCCATAACCCGGCTACGCTCCATAATATATGTTGTTCACTTTGCCGGCACCATATCATGCAATATAATAGGGGTTGACAATGTGAACACAGCGAAATCCCGCGCAGGTTCGCTCGCGATTCTACACATCACTTGTTTGGCACTGTTTCGCCAGCTAAGTGCTGGCGCGGCCTTTTTCAATATGTCTCTACGAGTATATCGTCAGATTCATATTGTATTTGGAATGATGGGCCTTCTCCAGAGTCTGCTTCACATCATACTAGCACTTCGCACAGCCGCATTTGATTTACGAGTTACGGTTCAGCGCTACGGTCTTTCGGTAAGCCCGATAAGTGCGCAGACCGGGATTCGATTCCCCGAGGGAGAGTTTCTTTGGGCTTGTGGTTTAGTGGTATAATACTCCCTTAGCATGGGAGTGGTCCGGGGTTCGATTCCCCGCGAGTCCATCCTTTTTCCGATATGGTGTAGTGGCTAACATCGTCGTCTCTCACACGACAGCCGGGGGTTCGATTCCCCCTATCGGAGTTTCTTTTTTGTTTTTTTGTTGACAAAGTGGGTTATGACAGTATAATTCTCGGCTCAAAATATCTGTTGAAATAAACGCAGCAGAACTGATTTCATATAGTCCCGCCGGGGGCCAATACCTGTCTAGCCTTCGGGCCATCTCAGGCAAGGTTTTTCATTTCTCGCTACGCCCGTAGGGTGAAGTCACAATCAGATAAGAGGACATTTCGAAAAGCTGGGGGAAACTCTGTAACCTTGGAAAAAGCATTTCAGTGACTCCATCGACATTTTTGGGTGGATTGGGGCGGGACACAAGGCGCCTTGAGAGGGGCTCAAATCAGCCTTGGACCACATAATACAGGTGCCCAAGCCTGAGTACCTTAACCGTAACAAGGAAAACAAATCACCACTGCAAATCCGCCTCCAGCCCTATTTCACTTATCTATATGCTGCACCATGCCCCTTCTCTCGCTGCCCATCGAGACTTTCTAATTGCTAGCACGGTATCTTCAACACCGACTTTAATTCGTTTCTCCGATTCAATACTTACCTCTATCGCATGCTCAACGACGGGCATTACTATAACAATGTTCGAAGCCACGACGCCTCATTATCCTCACAGGAACCAACAAAATAACCCTGGGATCTGCATCGTCGATGAGTCTTTCTAGGAAACACTAGAGCGTACCTGCTCATTACAGCTTTCTGCAGGAACCTCAGCGTTAGAACAAGGCTGATTCCTCAACATAGTAATCATAATAGAATCTCTCCCTTTAATAGAATCCACTGAATTAGTTTGATTCGCCGATTTCAACATCTATTTCATCAGCTTGTTCGTGGGAGGGATACCTCCCAACAGTTTCACTCCCGTTGATATAACGTTGACCTGATTCCTGGCTCTGACCGCGGCTTGTATATATTTCTCTCAAATGGACGAGCAGCGGTCGAAGAGTCGCCGCTGATGAAGCAGTAAGAGCCACTCCAATCTCAAGATGCGATGTAATAACAAGACCCGTATGGAAAAAGACATTTCTAGGGTCAATGAGTAAATGAATATAAGCAAATCTTGCCAGAGTGGCAATGCTGGCGCTGTTGCCCGAGGGTCAGTTGCGAAAATCTTCTCCCTAAGCGCAGCTTATTGCAACATACCAGGAGCCGAGCGTCAGAAGAATCCCAACGTACAACTTTGTACGAAATCCAAGATTAAGATGATGTACAATGAGTATAGGCAAGATGACAAGTGTCCAATCGGATGCGCTGATGATAGCCGAGTGTGCGTACGTAACCTTGACTGTCCCAATTCTGTTGCAACTTCCTGGATTGCCCCAAAATGCGGACACTGGTTTGCACTGGAACAGAGCAAAGAATAGCAAAAAAATACTGTAGCTGAGAAGTATGGCGAGGACAATATATAGAGTCAAGGTATATTTTCGTTGGACAGTGAAGCGGAGGAGAAACAGGCTGATGGATAACTTGACCAGACATGTCGCTATAACATAGGTCGTCTCATATATAAAGAGTAGCTAGGAATATATCTGAGAGAGGTTCGGGGTGGTTCAGGTAATTTAGGGGTACTGTACTTGCCTTCAAGGCCAGAACAAGCATTGGTTGAGGAATATCCATCCATCTATGCCCGAAACCACCAGTTCCAACCCCAACAAGGAGACAGGCAGAACCAAGCAAGAAAATTATCTTCCTCCCGCATTAGTAGATTATGGGCTGAACAAGAGGTGATTTTCCGCTGTAGACATACCAATGAAGCCACTGACAAGGCGTCATCCGCCCCAAAGCCCCCTGTTAGTCTGATCCGCACATAGCAACGGAGAGCAACTGTGGTGACTGTAAGAACGATAAAGCATATAACAATAGCAGAAAGTTGGGAGCCTTGACTGCTCATTAGTACTGTTGGAATACATTAGCGACGGCATGCAAAACTAAGCACTAAGCTCCCTTACAGGTGAATTCCGAAGGTCACGTCACCTAACGTCACAAAACTCCAATCAAGACCTCGCCAAAACCTTACCTCTAGGCCTCGCCAAAACCCGCCCACCGCCCATATCATAGATAACCATGGTTATCCATGGTTTTACCTACCCACGGGTTGGGTTGGGTCTTAGTCAGCAGACCCATGGCTTGTCATCTGGTCTACTGGTAGCGATCGTGAAGAGCAAGCATGTCTATTTCCTGGAGAGCCTCCAAACTCTCATCAAGGTTTTCGCCAAGCTCGCGCCGACACGTGTTTGAAATTTTTCGGAAATGAAAAATCAAAGACCGTAGTTCTGTATTCAAATCGGTATCGTAGCATTGTGGGGTGCGGTACCGAGGGAATCTGCAACATGGACTATAATTAAATAATGTTCCAGATCTAGGTATTCACTCTCAAGACTAATTCGCAAGCAGATCAGTCCCGCGAATGATAGACCAGTTCGTCACCTGCTGCGTCGACATCAATGGGTCAAACAGAAACCTGGACAGCTCCTCTTCTATGTCAGAATCTATAATCGAGCTGTCCACGAGTCCGTAATTATGCCCTCTGGATTTTTAAAGCCATCGAGACGACGATGTTAGAATTAATGATCCCCACACAGTGGGGACAGGTCTGCAAAGTGTAGATTGCTTGCAACCGAACTGAATAGTCTGGACACTGCGAGGCCACCATCCACAAACCCGGGACAACGCCGTAGTTCAAAGTAAATGTTGGTCGATCAAAAGACTTGGCTAGAAATGCCTGATGTGCGAGAGCAGGCTGACGTATTCTGGTGTCAAGCTTGCGGGTGCTGGTCCTTTGATGAGACAGGCCTTCAGACCGAGACTCTGCCCAAGACTCTGGGGTTTAAGCAGATCAACACTTTGCTGGTCACGACGACGAAGGGTATGATAGAAGTTACGATGGAAGATCCAAAATGGCGTTGGAATTCATAATTCAGGGATATATTGCTGCTTTTGGAACAACTCCCTGTATTCTGCTGCAATTCCAACAGCGGTCAACGGCCAGCATCGGGCGAGAAAAGGGATACCCATATTCAAGAGAAAAGTCACGCTTCGGTATACATCTGACACAGTTTGCATTTGACAAAAATGGTCCGGAGTATGCACGTCATCATCAATTCCAAAATGGGTGAACAAGAAGGGGGTACCAGGCCCGAAATGGGCGGATTCGATGTCGAGTCGTTCGAAGGTTTGGACCCGCGAATCGTCTAGACTAATTGTTGAATGATGATCCTGTGTTTCTTTGAGGATGCGAAGCCCACTATGCAGATGTTGGAGGGCATTGTCATCCCGTCCCAGTAATAACTCGGACACGCAGAAAGCAGGCAGCATACCAGCATAACTTCCCGGTATTGCGGGTCGTTCGAGGCCTGACGTTGGGAGAGATGAGCATAAGCTCGCGAGGCCTGCTGAAGTGCGGAGCGATGACGAGCTCGTATCACAATCACAATCCTGTGGTGACGATGACGGTGACTTGCTTGCCCCATATTTAGGTTGCGTAGTTATGAGTTATGGGGCATTCAGAAGCCCCACATATTAACTGGCCGGATGGTGCAGTCGGTTATCACGTATCGTTGGTACCCTGTGAATTACGCTATTGGGTTTAGCGCACCGCATTGGGCTTAGTGTTACGGGTCTCGCGCCCTCCGCGGTGCGTGGTTCTATAAAGATCCCTACTTTCCCCCTCCATCATCGCTCTCAAAAGGTGGTTTCGTTTTTTCTTTCGTTCATCTGCGCCCCCTTCTCCCGGTGCATGCAATCCCCCAACACCGTCCGTGGCCCGCTGAGGCATTTTTACTATTGATCCAGATCACCGAACCCCGCTATCTTACGTCTTCGGTGGGTCTCGTCCACTCCGAGCCCGCAGTATCCCTCTCATGCTCTGAACTGTGGGACTGGTCGTTACCGCCAGAGCTATGTTTTTCATCATTAAACCTGGTTAAATCGGTAATCCTTAGAAGGAGTGAGTCATGATTGCCCCCTGTTGTCCGGCCCCACGGGTCTAACGCCGGCTTTGCAAATTGGTCATCTAGCGGTTAGCTAATCGGAAGTTGGACTTTCGCACGGTCGGTGAACAGGGCTTAGAATCTGCCTTAGGAGAAAGAAATGCTGAGAGTGACCTGATCTTAAAACCGATACAGCCCAGAAAACTACGCTCGGTGAACCTTGATCGACGCATCCACTCCTTATCCCTTTCTAACACTAAAACCTTCAGATAACACTATTTGCCTATGTTCATTCGCAAGATATATCTCGTGGTCGTTAATACCCTTACTGGATTCACGGATGCCTGATATCAGGTCAGGAGTGTCGCGTGAGTGGATACGAGTATTGCAGCTGCCTGCGTGTTAGTTGAAGTTTCATTTTCTTTTCTAGGCTCTAAACGATTGGTAAATAGAGCAGGATCAGTCCGGTGGCCATTATACTACGCTCAGGCGGACATGCAGTCTCCCTCCCGAATTAGTACCACTTTGAGTGGCAGTTAAATAACAGAGTTGGTTCGTGGAATGGCCATGCACTGCACTGCCCATTAGGCGGAGGATAATCGGTAGATAGACACCCCTCTGAATGCGGTGCTACCAGGAGCTTTCGCCAGCTGGAAATTAGACATACTCACCGGCCCCGACGAAGAAGGGAATTTGCCAGATCTCGCTGTCCCTATCGCTTTTTGAATGGTTTGCCTTCAAACCGAACGTCTTAAGGATTTACACCCCACCACTATATTATTGTCCTCCTCTTGAGTCTTTAGTACTTGTGCGCGTGCCTGAACTTACAGGGATAGATATCGAAGTGTTCACGTCCTGATTGGGACTAGTGCCCTCCATCCCGTACTTAAGCTTCATGTTTCGTAGATCCTCACTTCCTTCCTTGTCGCATATCCAATATTACACTTCGTACCATATTGAGTGCTTCCATCCAGTCCGCATACGAAGGCAGGTCTGATATAGCCTCAGGGTCAGCCCTAGATTAAGACGAGAGAGAATATTCTCCATACAGTAACCTAGGATTTCCGAAATAGTACATGAAACTTTTCGTGTTATTATATGGTAGTTATTGTAGGAACTAGGTGTGGAAGCAATCAATATTGTACGACCAATTGTATTGGAAGAGCGACAAGGAAGGAAAGTGAGTATCTACGAACATGAGGCCTAAGTATGGGATGGAGGGCACTAGTCCCAATAAGGACGTTAACAGTTATAATAATATTATATTATGGTAGTCTGGGTCATTTAGACACTTAGCTGATTGGTGATATCACCGTCTCAATGAGGTCCGCTATACGGAAACACCATGAATATCCCTCTCAAGACCACGCATAAACATAAACTGGGCTCGCATGCCCAACGAAGTTAGCCTATGTTTCTGCCATATTTTTAGTCATCCACCCGGCGCGTGTCATGTGAATTTTGCTCTCTACTGGTATACGTTCCATTATCTATTGGAGAGTAATTCTTGTCTTTTACAGAGATCGTAGGTGGTATAGTATGTCTATCGGCAATATTCTGCCCTGGTCTCATGGGATGGTTCGCCAAAACCGCCCCGCTCAGCTGAGAAATCTGGGACGGCTTAGTGCCGTATTAGCATTGCGTTAGCATTTCTTGAGCGATTTATCTCTCAGTGCGAACTTTGAGAGTGGTTGGGTAAATTGCATTTTTCCATTACCATCAACCATCCTTTGCGCTCTGGAGGGGTATGCAGCTCTTTAGACTCCCACTGGAGTGAATAGTTCTGTTGGCGGTGGCGTGCGTCAGGATCGACAAGTGTTCTTGGCCACCCGTTTTGAAACCCGTGACCCACATCAGCGGAATGTGATGAGGCGTACCTTGACCGCTTCCTTCGGGGCCGCATAGTATACCGTTCTGGCCGTGTCACAGGGGGATAATCATCAAGGGGGGTGGGGGCTGAAACAGACCCAGTGACTTAGCAACGCCCATCAGCCTATTGTTATGCGCCGTATCTCCGCTTCATACCGCGCTGCCCTGTTTCGGTAAAATCAAATACAGAGATCGCATTGGTCCAAATCATTAAGGGGCTGAATGTCCAGAAGTCTCTCCAATAACCATCGCGCGGGATGCACGGGCCTTGGACCAAGTGGATTTCACGGAGCCAATGGATTTATTGAACACCCATTCCCCCCCTTTGCTCTGTTAGGCTATGCAGATTAAACAGAAAGCAGTTAATCCAAACCAAGCAGAAAATCTGCAGCAGATCAAGGATTGAGGGCATAGCCGACCTGGATGAGGCCATCCGGATTACACAGGCAGAAGTCAATGCCGCCACATAGGATCACGCAGGGGCTCTACGTAATCTTGGAATTCGACTCAGCTACTCTAGGGCTGGACACGGGCGTCCCGGGCCGTCCTGATCAGCAATCGTTGTCTTCGCCAATCATACCTTTTGTAGAGGCCTCAAAAACCCACTAGTCTTACCACGCTACACTAGCGGAACAAAATTAGACTCAAGAGGGAGACGAATTGCCATTCCGTTCCAAAATCTCTGATCGGAAACTCGCACTCAAAGGTTCAAAATCGTTTCAATCGCCATGGCAGTTGTTCCATGGGACGAGAACATTAACTTTTCTTCTGCCCTTCTCTTGCATAGTTGCCTTACAATTATCCTCAAAGAGGCTTTAAATATTTTTACACTCATTATTCGTCTTTATCCACTTCTTACGTTAAACCACGACAAAGTCAACTCAACACAGCGCATTCGTGCTACCTTTGTCCTCGATGCATACACATCTATCTTCTCTCTTGATGCCGACGGGGCTCAAGCAGAGTTATACTTCACCAACACCGGATTTGTACTCTTGACGATCTCCTTGTCTGCCAGCGTGGCAATGAATTTGTTACTGCCAGATTTGGTCCTGAATATGTTTGTCGCTGGTACTTTTGTTCTCTGTTTCTTGGTCTCCCTTTCCGTTGGCGAAATGCACGTGACTTTGCCAATCATGGCTTTACGTCGTGCTGGTCGATTTATTTGGTCTGACACGCCATTTGTGAACTTCTTCACTCTCATCTACATTGCAACCGTGCTGGAAGGGCAGTCTATACTAAGGCTACGGGACTTTGTAACTTTTAGAAGCGTCGCAGTCGTCGAATTAATGTTCATGAAAGCCAAATTGGCTGCATGCAGCCCGGATGCACAGGAGGAGATGATGCAAAATCTAATACGGAGCGAACGTGTTTTGGTTTCAGTGAGTTGGCACTCCGACACTTTCTATACTAATTGCTCTGGGAAACCTTGCATTGACCGTCATGTCTAGTCTTCCCAACAGTTTTTGGTGTCACGTCTCCCATACGTCCATCGTCACGCTGTGGTTGCATTCCAAACAGTTCAACGTCTAGGCGTGATGCTGTTTAAGACATGTCCTGGATACGATGGAGGCTGTTTGCTGGGGCCAAATGGACCTTGTCGATGCCGTATTCCAGCACCCGGGAAGAGTCTTGTAGACGAAGGAAACGGTTTAAAAGTCTGCAGGGTAAATGACCATACTCTTGTTCTCGTGGATTGTTTCCATTCCCAGGTGCCTGAAGGTTTATGGTCGAGGTTTCTGATGCATTCGCATGGCATTCTGCTTCGCAGAATTGGTCGCGTACGGGTGGTTTTTGCTATCAAATCCGACGAAACAAGCTCAGAAACATTGTGGTTCCATTCAAATATCAATTTGGTCACCGGTGTACCTATAATATGGTTGGAGAAATTCAGTGAAGATGAAGCTGTCGCAGAGTGCATTATAGGTTGATCATGAACCGACCCAGCTTGCATCGGAATAGTGATGGGAATTTGTGACCTACCTTTTGCGCTTTAAGCATCTCGACTTTTGTAACCTCACACTGTAGCGATCCCTACTCAAATCTATCATAGACTTGTGTAAATCGTATCTGACTCTTGGGCTGCGTCCTAGCAATCGTGAAAACTGAGCCCCATCAAAATCTAGAAATTCAGATTCAAGCGCACACTCGCGACGCCGAACGTATGGTATGTCGAAATGACTTGTCGTCCACTCCACTGCACCGGCCCTGCGAGCCGCCTCATTGGCATGGCTGAGAACGAATGGATTATCTATAAAAGTTTTTTCATTACCCAAAAATTCAATGAAACTCCAAAGAAGTCGTATTACCTTTCAAAAAGATTTTTACTGCGTTGCCTAGTTTTCCACTTGTTTCGCCACTCTTCCAAGTAAGGTCGAGAGCCGATGGGTGATGCTCAATGAACTCAAGAGACCGGTTGATCCATGTTAAAATAAAACCACGTAGTAAAAGAGATCTGTGGCAGTGGTCAATACATAGTCTCCTTGGAAGACCATGGGTTGTGAGTCTTGTTGTTCTGCCGGTTAGAAAACATTGGGAAGATTTCCTTTCTGCTTGTTCAATCTCGGCCTGGTAAGTCTGCCTAAATTTTGTCACAAGGGCCTTGTGCATCTCTGGTGTCTATCTAAATGAGCCAAAGTGAAACAATTATGCAAGAGGCAACTAACAATTTGTCTTATCTTCGTTTGAAAACCCGGCCTTGGCCTAGCATATTTAGGTTGACCCACAAAGCTATCCCATCCAAACATTTCAGCGGCACATGCGTCAAAAAGGTGTTGCAGCTTGGACAATCTTTCATCCCGAATCTCCGCTGCAATATATGTCTGCAGAGTTTGAGCAGCTGTAAAAGGGTCCGCATGAAGAATGCCACCCTTGACTGTATAATTCTTGTCAACGCCAAGCCTGTCCACGACAGACATGATGTGTCGATTACAAGAGAAGCATAGAAAATCTCTCAAATGTTGATAGTTTGCAGTTTCAGTGGAGTGTAAATGGTCAACAACGAGAGCTTTCATCTTCAAGCAAATCCCACAGGTGATAATTCCATCTAGAGAATGATAGACGGAGAAGGTTTGAAGCTCGTGCAAGATCACCCTGGCAATAAACAGTATAACGAAGTAATTTCGCGAATAGTTGATCTCATTGAAGGGAATAATCTGATGGGTGACACAGAATATTTGAATGACGTCGTGTAAAGCGTCTGAGTATTCTTGACAGACGGAAGATAGTCCCGCATTGAATGTTCAATGATTTGGGAATTTTATTTCCAAAGATTTCCCAAATAGGTCCCTTGGAAGCTCCGGATAGGTACCAATTCGAATTTGCACCACTTTCGAGCATGTTTTGCTTTTCCACAAGGCTGTAAAATAAGCCGGAGGATTCTTATTCAAATTATGGGGGATGACGACTGACCAACATGAGTAGCACCAATTACACTTATGGGATCTTGCCCCACCTATCTTTATCTCAACGAGAAAAATTGTTGGCATGCGCGAGGAGGTGTTCTCGTGGAAGGGGCTTTCGCAAAGGTCCGTTTCTGGCAGAGAATGCATTATATCTGGGATCAGAGGATCCATGTTACCGTCCACAGGTTGGAAGAATTCTAGGCGGGGCTAAATTTCCAAAGTTAGAAAGATTTCAAGATTTTTGAGAAGATGGGCATTTCTTTACCAGCATATGACAAAGAGCCGATGCCTTGTTCATTATTTCTTGGTACTTATCGGGTAGCACATATTGCGACCATTTCTCGACCCCTACACTGATTATTTCCAGCCCAGTTGACTTTATTTTACCTATTTTACTTCAATCTCCAAGCCTTCCTAGCAACGGGTATCAACTCTCAGTTTCCTCTGCTTTGTTGGTCTTTTCTGGCACGCGAGCTGTGGCAACCAGCCGTATATGCTACTGTAGGCACTCCTGCAAAATGAGCCCTTCTGACTTCGCTCATTTTCCTTTACCGCCTAGCAATTCTTGTTTCTTTTTCTTCTTTTCTGGATATTTGAATTAAAAATCATCCGCCCTCATATTATACCCATTTTTATATCAGTAGTCCGCGTTCTTATTCTTCACTTTGAGATGAGGATGTTGAATGACGGATATATCGTTTCCAATGGAATCCTGTTCAAGCATAAAAGCTTACATATATATGGCTTTTGTAATATATTTTCATTGTCTTTGAGCAATAGCATTGATGGTCTAGTGGTTATGATTGCCGCCTTCCATACTATCAAGTATCACAGCGGCAGAGCGGGGTTCGATTCCCCGTCAATGCATTCCTTTTTGGAGGACCTAGTCGCAAGCCGCCATCATTTTACATTAGATTCCTTTCTAAATTGGCCCTTTTTTTTTATCTACACTAATTACATCCAGCTTAGCACGTCCTCGTTCCCCGAGCAAGGCTTACAGGGCCAGGCTACGCCTGACTCAACCACGAAATTTAACACAACAACAACAACTCTCCGCATCTCTTCATTTATTTCTTTTAGTTGTTCCAGGGAGCATACGAAAACCCTCCTGACCTTGGCATAACTAGACCACATGGCTAAGTACCCGTGACAACCTTGGAAACTACCCCGCAATTCCCATGACTCGTAAAGCCCAGCTTGGGGCTAAAGCCTATTTCTTTGACCATATCATTCCGAAATTTTCAGTCCCTTCCGTGAAAAGATCATAAGCCACAATCTGTGAAATGTGGGGGTGTGACAGATCTGGTAAAATTACCCATGGTTGTCAGCCTCAGCCACTGGGGTATCGGCATTTAACACCGCTTGATATCAGAAAGACAATTCCAATAGATAGACCTACACGTAGTTATTTATTCAAGACCCCAGTTTGGGTAGTATAGTGGGACATAGCCATCTTAAAATCCATAGTCAATTTACCCAACATTTGAAGCAATTATCAATATCATGCAGCTAGTGTGGTGCTGGAACCTCAAACTCCAACTAACTTAGACCCTAACACCAGGAACTGGTCTTGGCTTTGCAAAGGCATTGTACGAGGATGGCTGTTCTGGCCTCATAGCCGACCTCGCCCTTCACGCCTGAGCCAAAGAATGGCTCCAAAGTCGAAAATCGCGCCTCCCCAAAGGTACGATTTCACAAGACCGGCGTTACAGATTGGACGCAACTCGAATCAGCATTCGATGTCTTCGAGAAATAATTTGGTGGAGCCCCCGATATCATTGTCCCCGGTGCGGTTCTACGAGCCCTCCTCGAACACTTTGCGGGCCGATCTAGATATTGGATCGCACTACAAGGTCTTCGATGTGAATATCATGCATCCGATCAAGATGTCCAGAATTGCTATCAGAAGACTACGTCACGCTCAAAAGCCCGGTGTCATCCTCCATATCTCCAGTATTACGGCGCAGATTCCCAGCATCGTGAATCCTCTTTATTCGGATTCGAAGCAAGCCGTCAGCCAATTTGTGAGATGTATGGCACCTTTGGATGATCTCGCCGGTATTTCGAGTGGTGGCTGTTGCATCTGGGTAAGGAGTCAGCCTGTCCAGACAAATCTTGGTATTTTGCTAATACTATTTTGTCAGAGTCGTGGATACTCCTTTGTTTCGAGATAGCGCTAAGGCTCGGGCGCACATTGACCTGGAAAATGATTATACTCTTCCACCGGAGGAGGTGGTCAAGGCCATGATGTCACTTGTCACAACCTCGAGGTATCCGTCCGGGACTATGCTTGAAATTGGTGATATTGGTGGCTGGCGAGGAGCGGGTCTATTTAATGATCCAGGTCCTCGGGAACGGTCAACCCTGCCGAGGCCGAAGGCGAAAGGTGCGATCAAGCTTGAAACAGCATTAGTGAATGATGCAGGGGCAATTTACAAGTGACTTTTGTAAATCGGGGCAAACTTCCGGTCTATAGTTAGTATTGTGATCGACGTGCATATTGGGAATGGTGGCAGGGAAAAAGTGTTTCCCCCCTAGAAAGAACTCACCTTAACACGAGACATTGGATCGAGATCAAACTAGATAAATCATATTCTTAAAGATCGCACTAAATGCAAAACTCTTGAAATGTCTGAATTAATATTATCCGAGATGTCCGATGTCAACAAGCTGCCTTTTGTCAGTCTGTGTTGGAAATATACATTTGAACCAGGGAACATCCCCAAAATTAGCCAATCCATCAATCCAACACAAATAATCTCATTTGCTTACAGTCGTATGACTTGTACCATCCCGAGCGTTTCACCTAAAAGCCTAGCTGCAGAACCCTTTTTTCATCCATCGGCCGAACTTCCGAATCAGCCCCCACGACTCACAATTGAGTCGATCTATCCAATTTTCAATCTATTCAAATCGCCACGCTTCCATGAGTTAGTGCCCCGTTTCAAAATGCTCTTAATCTGCAGAGGAAGTAATTTGAATTTGCGCCTGGTCGTCGCATTCATTATTAAGGCGCAAAAGCCATGCCTACTAGTCCTCAGACTGTTGCCCGCTTAGTGTAGACTTGGGAGAACAAGCACCATTTACCAAGGTGACCAAACAATTGCATGACAAGAGCAAAACTATTCATCCGAGTCTTCTCTCAGTCATTGAAATCTAATGATATTTAGTTGAATAAGATAGCTCTATCGGGTAAAGTTTTTAAACCCTGAACTACGAAACGGACGCGATGAAACAGGATCCACTATCCCAGTTTCATCAGCCTTGTACTGTAAATTGAATATACACTTCTAGAATTCGGACTCGACCCAAGAGGTAAACAGAGGAAATAATCCTCGACACGTTTTCATTCTGACAATACATAAAACCTTGCTAGATCCCTTTCATCTTGAGGTCCATCCACTATCGTTCACTTCCACAATCTTTCTAGAGCCGGTCTCTTTCCTTAACTATACTTTCTTTCTTGAAACCCTTCACAATGAAGACCGCAGTCATTCTAGCCCTGGTCGGCTCCAGCCTCGCAGCCCCCACCCCCACCATCAAGGAGCGACAGTTCGATGGTACGAGAACCATCAGTGATTCGGCTCGCTGAGCTCCCTCCTCGCCGACTCCGGCCTGGGCTCAAGCTTAGGTTCCTCCGGCAGCGGCTTCAGCCTCCCAAGCGGTCTTCCCAGCTTCAGTCTGCCATCCGGCATCTCCCTTCCCACCGGCCTGTCGGGCCTGTCTGGCTTCAGCGGCCTGAGCGGACTCCGACAGAAGGCCAAGCGCGCGACCGTGTCGTCGACCATGAACGGTGTTACCGAGAACAGCAGCTGTGAGCCTTTGACGCTGATCTTTGCCCGCGGAACTGGCGAGCTGGGCAACATGGGAACCATTGTTGGACCTCCTCTTGCTACCAAGCTGCAGTCTTTGACTGATAGCAAGGTCACCATCCAGGGAGTTAACTACGACGCTTCTGTCGCGGTATGTTCCTCTTTCTACTTATCTCAAACCTTGATACACTGAAACTAATGTTTTGCTTGCTAGGGTGACGCAACCTTGGGCGAAGACGGTGGTTCCGACATGGCGACTCTCGTCAAGACGGCTCTTAAGAACTGCCCCAACACCAAGGTCGTTTTGGGTGGATACTCGGAGGGTGCAATGGTCGTCTACAACGCGGCCAGCAGCCTTACTGCGGATCAGGTGGCTGCCGCCGTGCTTTTCGGTGACCCATTGAAGGCCGAAAGTGTTGGCAAGCTCTCCAGCAGTGATGTGAAAGAGTTCTGTGCCACTGGTGACCCCGTTTGCTTGAATGGAGCCAATGTCATGGCTCACCTTTCTTATGGCTCCGATGCGGAAACTGCTGCGGAGTTCTTGATCAAGGCTGCTGGCATCTCCACTAGCTCTTAGATGAATGTCATGCTATGCACTGACTGCCGAGATGCGATACTCCGAGTGAGACTTGTCTTGAGTATAGGCTAGTGGGATTCTACCAATTGCTTTGCAAGACTGGATTGAGACATCTGTGAAGCTAAGTGTTGGCTACATGTATGTTAGGATATTTTAGAACTGGCAATAGTCAAATTGGAAGTTCGGAGTGAAATGTGAGATGTGCGGCATACTTGGAATCAAACTAGTTTTAAATGTTTCAATGCAGGAGTCCTGTCTTACTGAAGCGGAAGGAGGTAACTGGAGGACGCCTGAATGGTATTAGACACGTAACGTAAGCCTGAATGCTGGGTTGCTATTAGAAATCCTAATGTTTTCATGTAATCCACTAGTGAGTGTGCATAAGACGTGGGGCCAGTGCAAAGCGAGCAGTTAGCCGACACGGCGAATTCGGCGAGCTTGGCGTGCGCGGGTTTGAAGGCTAGCTGATCTGATCACTCAATAACAAAACAACCATTGGAATTTTTCACTCTATAAGATTAGAAATCAATTGCAAGCGATCTTGAATTATCTGTAAATGCAGCGATGTTGATTATAAAAGGGCCCGAGAATCCGTCCACATTGTGTCATCTAGATCAGCATTTCAAACTACGTAGCATTGAGACTGAAAAGCTTGCACTGGCAGCTGGTAAAATGAATGTATTACGAACCACATAGGAACTGTCAACGGAAACTACTTTGCATGCTCATCTCTACGTGTTTACCCCTGCATACAGTAGCAACCTGCATGTCACTCGGACATTTATCATTGGTCAAGCGTTTTGGGAAGGGAATTCGGCATTCTTATCACTGACAAGTCACAAGCCTAGAGCATTGCCTCCATCTCACTCCCTGATTATGATTGGTCAGGTCTGCCACCCATGTGAGGTTAGGGTGCGAGAATTTACGTCCCGGCCCTGTACCGCTACGGTTCTTAGTGCTAGATAAGCCTTGAGTCGGCTACGACCGGCTAATGGGGACGCTAAAAGGCGGTAATAATCTTTTTAAGACGTGTGCTCGAGACCCGTAAAGGTCCGAGTCGAGGGCGGGTTCATGGCAGGTACCGATGCATACGGGCGTCGGGTGGCGAACTCTGCTTCGGCTAAGCCTTTTCCTGGCAACCTAATCTAGCTAAGCTTTTCATTCATGATCCTGTTCAGCCCTGCTGTATGTTCTAAGTTTGCGGTCTCAAATTCTCTGCAAAGTTTAAATTACAGAGCCCTAAATCCAAAGTACATTATACTGAATAATGCTTTATTCTTTGAGAAGTATCCCGGCACCTAGAAAACCCGATAGCTACGGTGAATCACGTAAGTCGCCTCATAGCTGATCGATTTTAGGATTGCAAGGGCGCGCCAATGAGGTACAAGCGATATTTAATAATGGCAGTATTCACACATTGACGCGCCTCCCACGGATTGAGATGTTTCTGCCTATTCGAAGCCCCGCAACGCAGTAATTGGTTCCAGTTATTGTGCTCATATGAGTTACGAGATTAAGTGAGGACCCTGGGAGCAAGCTAAATTTCTGACCCACTTTTTATAGTCTGGAAAAATGAATCTGGGCGTTAAGTATAATGCTTTGTATGCTTGGTATATAAAAGACAACTTTTCTCTCGCATTGATTGACTTAGGCGACTGAACAGATTCAACTGATCAACTTGACTGAGCCGACTCAGTTTGCTGATCTCAGAATGGTGTCCTCCACTTTTGATCCCACCAATGTCAATCTCAACACGGCCAGCCTCGAGGATGTGGTCTGTTATATTTATGGCGCGGGCAATGACTATAATGGCAACCTCGGGGCACGGATCTCTTCTGTCTTTGTTGTCCTGATTACATCTACTGTGGTTACATTCTTTCCAGTTGTTGCAAGACGCGTCAAAGCCTTGCATATTCCCAATTTGGTTTACATCATTGCCCGGTACTTTGGCAGTGGTGTAATTCTGGCCACCGCATTTGTGCATTTACTCGATCCTGCCTATTATGAGATTGGTCAGAACACCTGCGTTGGCGTGACTGGAAATTGGTACCAGTATTCTTGGCCTCCGGCTTTTGCTTTGGCGGCTATCGCTGTCACTTTTCTACTGGACTTCGGCGCAAAACTTTATGTGGAGGGCAAATATGGCATAGTCAGCCAGGGACACTCGTCCCCTTATGTCCATCAAGGAGAAGTACAAGTCCTCTCTTCCAACGGCAAGGAAATGTCTTCAAGTCAGGACCAGAGCCAGAAGGAATCACTTCCTACCTCCGTGCAAGTTCGTGATGAGGAGGCCCTTGAGGAGGCCCTTGAGGAGGAGAAATCCTACCAGCAACAGATCGCTGCTTTCCTGATCCTTGAATTTGGTGTTCTCTTCCACTCTGTCATCATTGGACTCACCCTCGGCGTGGTCGGCAGCGAATTCAGCGTTCTGTACGTTGTCATCATCTTCCACCAGGCCTTCGAGGGTCTTGGTATCGGCGCAAGAATGTCTGCCATCCCATTCCCACCTAACAGGAGCTGGTTACCCTGGGTTCTTTGTGCGGCGTACGGATTGACGACACCGGTTTCAATCGCGATAGGCTTGGGCGTGCGGACGAAGATGAACCTCAACTCATTCAATTCGAATATTATTCAGGGTGTGATGGACGCGTCTTCAGGTGGTGTTTTGATCTACACGGCGATGGTGGAACTGCTTGCCCATGACTTTATCTTCAACCCCAACAGGACGAAGGATAGGAAGGAATTGACAATTATGCTTGTCAGCTTTTTCTCCGGGTGTGGAATCATGAGCCTCTTAGGAAAATGGATCTGATGGGAGATTCGCTCTCCTTGGCGGATGTTTCCAGAATCAGCCCGTTTGCTGTTTACTGTTACGAGTCAGAAGCAAAAATGAAGCGATCATCCTGGGCATTCCAACGAAGGTATAGAAACTGAGGAAAGAAAAAAGAAAGGAGACTATAGACGGAGGATCCTCTGGCAAGGCGTTCCTTGAATATCTAAGGCCATCAATCTACTCCTGTGCTGCACTGTACCTATTCCGTATCAAAATTCGTAAACTCTATCGTGGCTCTCCAATAGTGTGTGTATCGAAAAAGTGGCGTCGAAGACTTGAAACATCCCGATACTCTTTTCTTTGGCAGCATGGGTGCGGGCAGAAGAATGCTACTGAATCTCTCAAAGCGGTTTTATGCTTGTCGATGTGGTTCAGGAGAGTTACAGCAGTGACCGTTATTGCCTTCCATGTCGGAAGCATAGAGATGTTCTTTCAAACCCTAATCACACGATACGCTAACCTCACTTGGATATCGCATAAATTACCTGTTTTGTATTTACCAGTTAATAATACGAGATCCTTTATGATAGTTATATTTGGCAATAATTGCTGCCTGGATACTTAATTCATTCTCATGAGAAGTCTGATCTAGTTCGCCAAGAGAGGTAGGTGCTGGGGTTAGAGACCTTCTCACCAGCGGTCACGATAGGCAAAGTCGTCCTCCACTCTGTCGATTATCTCTTCCCGGATGCTTGGTTCCTCGAACCGCTCCTGCTCAAAACGACGCTCGTCGTCCCATTCCCGCCGTTCCTCAAACCGCGCCTCCTCAAAACGACGCTCGCCGTCCCATTCCTGGCGTTCTTCAAACCGCTCCTCTTCCTGGAATTGCCGTTCACCTTCAAGGCGGCGCTGGTCCTCCCACCGAGCTTCCTCCCGGTAGTCACGCGCGACCTCCTGCTCCCGTGCCTCCTGTTGGCGGAGGTTCTGATTCTCATACTCTAGTCTGCGAATCTGGTCCTCATACCGATGCCGTTCGGTCTGCTCTTCGGCGGCAAATCGTTTCTCCATATCGTGTTGCTTGTCTATAAGCGTAAAGTAAGCGGCGAAGTAAAGAACTATTAGAAACTCACAAAAGTACTTACGCTTCTCATGTTCGTGCATCATAAAGGCACCGCCGGCCAGACCAGCCGCCAGCCCGGCACCACCATAAAGCATGTTGTGGTTCTTCTGCGGCGCACCTCCGGGGCCAGCGCTGCTGGGAGGATATCCCCGAGGAGCAGGGCTGCCATAATTTGAAGTATGACCAGGATGTGTCCAGCTACGCTCCCCGGTGTGCTGGTTAATGAAAATGTAACGCTGCTCCTCCGCCACGTACTGCGCTGTCCATCCGGGGGGAAGAGGGGGCCCTCCATGTCCCTGAGGCGAGCCTTGTGGTATGTGAGAGTGAGAACCGTACATGGCGAGATCTAGCGACAAGAAAATAAATAATTCACTGATTCACCAAAAAAAAAGGTACCGGCCGACAATCGCAAAGGGGGGATCCTGGGTGACCTTTATGGGAAAGTCACTCAATGATAAATGATGACCCCCCCCCTTTACCCCCACTTCTTAACTATCTGAAACAACGCCACATGGACAGAGCGCATTTAGACGATTGGTCAAAACTCATTTGCCCTGGACCAGTGAAGAAGTCGATGCTCTATGGACAGGGGTGTCTTTAAGTGGGTCTAGCCCAAGCCATGATAAGCTTTTTAGCCACGGATGCCTCTCTACCGGAGCATGCTCATGTCATTAGGCGTCACTCACTCGTATCTAGTCATTGTAATTCTTAGCTTCGTCAATTTCTTATTTGACTAGCGAATGTTTGTGCCTGGTTGTTTTACATGCCGGTATTATTAGTCCGTATTAGTGCATGTTTAATATTCTGCTATATGGTAGAACTTCTCAAGGAAATAAAAGGGGCATCAAGGCATTAACTTTAACCAAATTAGGTTTAGTGTGGACCAGTGGATTGCGAATTCCAAGACCGTAATTTTACACCCGTAACAATACGAATCATGAGCATTCACCTTGGGTTTTTACTCGTTTCCTATTATATAATTCAATATCGGAACAGATCTTCAAATACGGGAGTAACCATATGGGGATTTTGTATCATGTGATTAGGGTTAGAAAGAGCATCATCATATTTCCGATATGGAAGGCAATAACGGCCACCACTGTACCTTGGCCAGCCATTGTTGAAATCTCTCGTCCGGATCTTTGTCTTTGTTGCCTAAACAGAACGGGCAAAACCCAGGGGCGACAAGTGTGTATCGAAAGGACATGATACCACATCGAGGGTGCAAGTTATCAAGATGTCTTTGGCAATGGCGATTCCGTTCTTTTCATCACAGCACATTTCCACACAGAGATAGGAAAACTGAACAAAATTACGCTGGACGCGCCCATGTGCACGCTTCTCATTGCTATAGCGTTGTTGGTATTGCGGACCGCCCAAAGACCGTCTTTGACATTGCAAGATATGTTTTGCCCGCCCCTGCATTGCAACCCGCCGTCACCGACACTCACCCACCCATAAGCAAAAATAATTGCAAAAACATACAACAGTTAGGATTCGCATGTGGTCACCCACCATACTACTAACTAACCGGCGTGTGGCTTAAGTACGGCTGAGCGGACGGGAAGCCCTGTTCTCCACACCCTATGGTCGTATGTGCTAGATGATATTCCGAACAGGATCCTATTGAGAGTAACTTCCTTTTAAACGAGACGCCTTAAGGCCAAAACCTACCCTGTTCCTCACGAACAGAAATTGCCTTTGCCCGCGGAAGAGAGTCACCTTATAATGAAGCTTAGAGGAATAATATCTTGCCTCATCGGAAGTGATCAAGCAATTCGGTTCTACTTTTTCGGGCAATAAAGCCTCCGTATTGAGGATCGCATCGTGTCTTCTTCGACATTGTCCCTCTTACTTGTATTGAGAGAAGTACTGGTCAAGGCTGGACTGATGTGAGCAATGAGATTCTGATAGAGTTGGATTTGATTTTAACTAGCCAGAAGGGAGATGACTGGTGTGCTACTCTGTCGCGGCGGAATCAAAAGCTCGCACCCCATGTCGCTCTTGGTTACTCCTGATGGTATCTGAACTCGGACTCAATTCGTTGATTTTCACAAATAAAAATGACATTATTCAAAGAATCGAATTTCTCGTATCTCATGATATTTCATAAGCCAGGATCATACGCAAGAGCCAAGCTCATCTATTTCTAATTCGGCCACCCACTGGGCAGTCAATATACGCGCCTCCTACTCCTTATTCCGACTCTCTTTACCCTTAGGCGACCATGAGAAATGCCAAACAGGAACAATGAAGAAGCTGTTACTGTCATCGGCAATACCAGCAAGAGCCACCCACCACGCGAGAAAAGCCGCTAGGAGGGCAAAAAGCCCACCCGCTTTGATTACCTTCGCATTTGGCTCATCCAGTTCGTTGCGACTCATATATCCGACTCCGAGAAGGAGGAAACAGATGTCGACCGAAAGGAAGAGGGAAAAGAACACGACGGTAGATTTGACGGTGCAGAGTAGCATCAGGAAGGTGAAGATGAACCATCCCTGTTAAAAATGTCAGAAAATATATCTAAGAGCATTAGGAAAGTAAGAGAACATACCATGATGAAGAGTCCCAGGGAGTCATAGAACATGCCCAGACTCCCATTGTCAGCTTCAATCAAACTTTTTTGGATGCCGAATCCACCGGGTGTGAATGTGATAGCCAGCGAGATCCAAAACCCGCCATACGACGTCAGGGCTGTAGCTCCAAAAGTATTTCCGATCGCCATTTCCCTGAAAGAAAAATATTGCATTAGTACACGTCTCGCAGGTCATTTTATTGCAACACATACCACATTCCAGCAAGGATTTGTATCAATCCACCATAAGCAAATGCAGGCCCAACAAACATATTCGGCTCGGTAATTCCACGAGTCTGCATATTCGCACACCCCAGCACGAATGTCGTAAGAGCGAAACCACAAAGACCTAGGGGGGCAGGGTTTGCAACTTTTCGGTCCGAGACAGGACGATAGAGTCCAGGTTGGAACTCGCCACCGAACGGTGCGAGACGTGTTTCAGTGGTATTGACATGCGCCAGAGGACCATAGTCAAATTGTGGAGTCTGCTGATTTGGTGACTGCGATGAGCTACTGGAGGTAGTAATGTTGGTCTCACCAGCTTCCAGTTTGTTAAGGTCTGGCTGAGGTTCGGAAGTTGTCATTTTAAATCTCAATTGCAGGAATCGCGTCCAATGTGCGGGGGAAATAATTGCGCTTCAGGGGCTGGTTACGCTGAGATTTATAGCCAGGGAAACATTCCCAATGCGACCGATTATTTGGTGGGGATCGGCACTTGAGGATTGATGAGAAGCCCGAGAGCTGGAGAAGTTGGGGTAAGTATGATCGACATGATACAGAATTGGACAAATCTTGGAAGTGGAGGCCGAATCCCCGCATCAGAATGCAAGAACGTGGGACGAGAGGAAAAGACGACGCCTGATTTGTCGCGATGCAAGATTTCAAGATCGACGCATGGGGTTAAGCCGTGAGCACTATCTCGGGCTAATGAAAGTTTGGCTTCTTCCCCACACTAATTTGTAGATCATTGAGCCATTTGCCCGGGGAAAACCCACATCCAAATTGAGTCTGTCCATTGGGCCCAATTTGCATAAGTGTGGACAACTGCACATGTACAGTATCTGTGGGATGCTGAAAATTGGGTATGAAGTCATGCCGAGGCGCTGTACTATCGCAGAATGTGATCCTTGGTTTGAGGATTATAAAGTGGGTCCAACACCCCAGGAAATGCGGTCAAGGGTCAAATGGATGAAATAAAAGCGAGATGCAATGAGGAAATAAAACAGAATTCGAGGTTTTAGATCACATGGCATTAGTCAGTCGCACTTTACATGAACCAGCATCATTGGTCTAGTGGTAGAATTCGTCGTTGCCATCGACGAGGCCCGTGTTCGATTCACGGATGATGCAAGCCTCTTCTTTTTTTCTTCCCTTTTTCCCCTTTTTTTGCATAGCGGAGATTGGTGGGCCCGGGAATTCACTGCATATACATACCTCCTGACACTCATTCTCCGTGGCCAGGCCAATTCAAAGTTGGCCGCAGGTAAGACAAAAAGGTTTGAACACTGTTCTATCGCTCGTACAAGCTGTTCTATTCCCAATTTTGGTGTCGTAGATGGACTTGCAGGTCTCAATCTTCTTAATTTAGCGAGAGTGCTGGGAACGATCGGTACTGTGTGCTGCCATGATATGGACTACATTGTCCAGGATAACGTATCATCCGCAGATTTTAATTACAGGGTCAATTGTTACATCTGGACATTTTTACCAACTCAATATACAGGATGAAAGGATCTTTTAGAGTAGAATTCGTAGTTTGCAGCTCCATAGACTCAGGTGCTAATGTAGACAAATCGTCTTCGGTCGTGTTTTCAGCAAGCTTTCCCTTGATAGGCTTAGCCTAATATTGCGCTACTCGGTGAGTAGAATAAAATTGACGGTAGCCGAAACTTCATACTGAGCGAAAGCTTAAATGCATATGAAATGGGAAGAAGAACAAAAAAAAAAAAAAAAAAAAAGCAAAAAGATAACAGGCCCGAGCCGTGGATCGAACACGGGACCTCGCGCAGGAGTGCTTAGAGTTGCTGCCCTAAGCGCGAATCATACCACTAGACCACCCGGGCTGTTCTTCGTGTAGGGAGTTCGATTTATGGATTTATGAACCAATTATAAGCGACTTGGTTGATTGAGTGAGAGTTTTCGGGCCAATGCATGTTGCGATATCTCGGTACTGAATTTTTGGTGCTCATGGAACCTTGGAATATCTTGGACAATGAATCATAATATAAAATCAATCCTGGGGCTTAATTTTTTGGTAGATGACTCGTGCAGAGGAGATTTACTAGGTGCTAGGATCTAATATGGCTCCATCTTGTTCCCGAGAGCAGATACAATATATCTCTCCCTTACCTCTTCACGCTACATACCTAGCACCGACATCTAGTGGTACTACCTAAATGATAACCTAGTATACAACATCCATCGAATATGTTGAGAAATTAGAAATTTGATATTTTCGATTCCCAATATGTCCTTCAGAATATGAACATTTGGCATCGCCACTCCGGGGGGTATATTAATCTAGAATAATGTACAGATCGAACTTCAGCCCGAGGTCTCACGCCAACTTAGGCCGTTTCTGGTGCGTAAACCCCGAGTCCGGACGAGACCGCTTATGCTCCATAGCCTCCATCTCCGCCTTCATAATCCTTTCTTGCTCAGTCATCTTCTTGGGCTGCACAAGCATGGGACCCTTCTTCCCAGCCAGAGGATTCTTCTTTCCGGCCGAAGCAAACACATTTTTCGGTTTCTGGGCACCAAATGACATGGAGATCTTGGCAGGCGCCGGTGCAGCCGTTTTAGCTGGGGAATCAATACCCGATGCATCCTTTGCATCTGTAGATTCCGACCCTGGAGGGGAGTCGGTCTTTGTATCGGTTTTCTTCGTACCAAGGCCGAGGTTCAGGGTCATTTTCTCGCCGTCCTCTCGATGAAGTAGTTTTGCGTCGGAATCTTCCTCCTCGGTGGAGGCCTTGATATCCTTGGCAGCGTTGCGGGCGCGCTCCACCTGCTCCAAAATCATTTTTTGTTCTCGCTGTTCATCGTTCTTTTCTTCCCGCTCTTTCTTTTGAATGGCCTCCCTCTTCCGCATCGTCTCGGGCGAGTTGTCAATCCATGATACAAAGATTCCCTTCTCGGTCTCCTCCACTCGGCAAATTCCGTTCTTGCCTAGGTATTGGGCGAATTGAGTAAGAGATTGGAATCTGTCACATGTTAGCACTGGAGTTAAGCTTCAGACAGAGGAAATGACGTACTTTGTACTGTTCATATGGATGTGCTCGCGATCGCTGATAATAGTATTGTAAAAATGGTTGATGTGGACCTTCTTTTCTCCGTGCTGAGTTCTCAAGCTGTTCACAAAGTTATCGATGAATTGCTGGCTGAAGTCGCTGATGGCCTGCGGCGCATTCTCTCCGAGGACAAGCATTTGGCGCACATGGCTTTCGCTAGTAATATGGCACTTGAATCCGCTGCGATAAACTGTTAGCTGGATGATACTGAAGGATAAGAATGGGTCTTACTTGGCATCTCGCATTTGGCGCTCGCAGGCTTGACAGTACCATCTCAAACGGCCTAATCCCTTGGCCTTGATCTTGTTGCCGATGGCTTTCGCCGTGCCAGCTTCCGCGCGACCCATCGCGAATGTTGTTGCCCGAGTTAAATTTGTCTATCGAGGGAGCGACTCAAGGTTGCGACTTAGTGTGGATGATCGTTGGAGACAGGTCGCAGAACGGCTCAGGTCCGTGGAGGAGGGAGTCGCAAGAAGAATCCACGTAATTTTCGCAGGATGCCGGTGAGAAGCTCCGGAGTATGTATCTAGGTGGGTGAGGTGAAGTGGCGTTCGGACATGAAGATCAAAGATTATCAAGATCAAAGGCGGCGCGACCGATAAGAGATTTTCACGTGACCAAGCCAGCAGTCCCACTATGACACATTAATCCAATCACAGCAGATTTGAATAAAAACAACTTGGAATGAAACTTGGGAAAGTATCCTGGTAAATTTGAGTCGAATTCAAATGAATATTGAGTGCCTATGAGGAAATGGACCGAACTCCACAAATCCAAGGCACCTGCAGCCGAACGCTTTTCTAGGAGGCACTATTGCAACAGCGTAAAGTACAAGAAAAAAAATCATAGAACATAACCGGGTCCCCTTCGCCATAAAAATCAGACAAGCTAAATCCGCGCTCATTCGTAGAAACCATCATAGCCAACAAGCACCCAGCCATGCTGGCTTACAGAACATACTCGTGGATGGCCGAAGGTCCGCTCTCATTGTACTCAACACGGCTCATGTAGCCCTTGGAGAGACCCTGATCCAGCACGAAGAAAACCTTGGCTCCCATCTGAGCACCCAAGAAGGCGGCTTCCTCGGGACCGTGTCCACCCGCAGTGGCACTGGGGCCTGTGCTAGATCCAGGAGCGTTGCTGTTACCCTGATCCTTGAAATCGGAGAAGTACTCTGGGAGTCGCAAGGTCTTGACCGAGGTTGGAGTCTGGGAGTGGCCGGTCGAGCGGTGATGGGTCGGCATATTAGGATCCATGCCAGGTGTGCCTGGGATGGACATACCGTGCTGGTTGTGAGTGGCGTTTACCAGTAGTTGGCTCACTCCGGGCGCCGCGGTGTGGTACATGGGCGCAGACATGCCCATGGGAGCAGGAGTGTTAGTTCCGCCGGTCGGGAGGGGAGTGGTGAAAGTGGAAGGGATTTCGGAGGTGAAGATCGTGGCGGATGGGGAGAGGATAAATTTTTTGTTAATAACGGCAAGCAGGGCCTGGATGAAGCCTGTTTATGTCAGTTAGCTGGAGATCTTGTGTTCACGGGGAGGAACCACTTACCTCGAACTTTACTACCACATCCCACAATAATAAGTGAATCCCACAGCTCACTGCGCTTTGTAGCATCGGGGACAGCCAGGATGGTATGGTGAATCTGAGTAGCAATGTCCTCCAAAATGCCGTTGCTCAGACGGTCTCCAACCTTCTGCCGAGGCGTGGCCAAAAGGAAGCGCTCAACACCAAGCTCAATTTCGCGAGAGTTGCGAATGTAGCGCTGGGGACCATTTTCTCCTTCCATTTGTACAAATTCTTCGAACTGGAAAGTCGCCTTCTCCTTTTTAGAGTTAGGAAGACGAGGCTGCTTTGGGTCCGCGCCCGCTTTCTTGTTGCTCGCCTTTTCCTTCTCTATGTTGGCCAAGTACTCGTTCGTGTCTCCACTGACAATGGCGGCGACATCCAAGACGCCCTCGTCATCGTCGCCGTTGGTCTCACCGCCGGTCTGAGTTCCTTCGCCAGGTCCACGAGGAATATTATCGATTCCATCACCGCCGCCGGTCGAGGCAGCAGCGGCAGGGTTGACACCTTGGCGGGAAGTAGCTGCAGCTCCGGGCAAAGGAACGCCAGGAGCAAGGATCTCCGCAATATTGCTTCGCTTGAGTTGCTCGCACATCTCCCGAGTGAAGCCCCTCGGGCCAAGCAGCTCAACAAGTCGATCGGTCATTGCATCACCGCCACAACCTTCCAAAGCAATACCTCGACCATGCTCATTGACCGCGTAATCTGTAACCGCTGTCACGTCGACCTTGCTCTTACCAACGTCAATTACAGTTGCGGTCTGCACACCAAAACCGTAGCATGCTGCAAGAGCCGCGTCCATCATGCTGAAGCCCGGGACCTTGAACTTCTCAAAGACAAACTGAGTGATGGCTTCACGATCTCGCGCTGACCAGACCGGCTGGGACACCAATAGAATCGGAGTGTGGAATGGCGGACTGAGAGAGTTGTAGATATGGGTCAACAAGGCGAAGAAGCAGGGCCAATCGACAATGCGCCCGTCCTGAATTGGATACACGGCGCCTTCTTCGGACGTGACGTCTTCCTCGTAAAAGATCTCCTGGACAGTCTTCTCCGTTTCCTCGGTGCCGTTTATGCCATTCTGAGCGGCGGCATCACCGTCCTTCATTTCAGCGTGCGGAGCCTTGTGCTCAATGGCACCATTGGTATCATTGTTAATCTTGACATCGCGCTTCCGTTCGCGGACCTTGTAGGGCTCGAATTCACCCTTCTTTTCAGCGGGGAACATGCGCGTTGGGAAGCGAAAGCGCGCGGGGGTGAATGTTTCGGGCAGGCCGAGTTGCGCCAGGGTCATTTGCGAACCCGGCGCAATGAGCTGACGAAATCGAGGTTAGTTGAGTTCTGAGAAGAGATGTGTGAGCTTCGAGGAAGAAAAACATACCAGAATGTGCTCATCCTTGAACGGTGGCATTGTGCTAATAACGCGATTAGGATACAACAGAGCTGCTTCCTTCAACGCCTTGTCACGCTTTCGACGGCTAGGGGTTCTCATTTTGGATTGGCTTGACCGAAGTCTTGGCGATCAAAGTCACGTGAGCGGTACGGAGCAATATGCTGTGGAAAGTAGAGTTATGGGAGCAGATGGAAGATTGCACGCATAAGAACGTTTACATTCAACCCCGTTTTCGTTCCTTCACTTTTCACCTTAATATTGTTTTCATTTATGCACAGATTATTGAGCTTGCAGTTTTATATTTTATTCATGGTAGATCACTTCAAGGTAATGCATACATATATGTAGCAGCCTTACTATCATATCCGACACCTTTTAAATATACTACCGGGTATCTTATGTGACTGCACTACGGACTCCTTGAGCAAAGAATAATGCACTAGGCAATTTTATATGATTCAGACAATAATTACGAACTATTATTTCTACATAGCTACTACCGACTGAATAAAGCATTGCGAGTTCATAATGCATTGCAAGATCAAGACCATTAGATGTACCGGTTCACGATCGAAATAAAGAGCTAAAAAGCATGATAACTCCAGTCCCACCTCTCCCATAATAACAAAAGCAGAAACGCCGGCAATTTTCCTCTATGACCAGCAGAGTTTTAAGGTTGTCTTTGGAACAACCGTCCTACTCCGCCGCATTGTACTTCTCCGTCGCAGACCGGAACAGCTCCTGTTGTTGTCGCAGAAGCTCTTCTTCCGAAAGTCCACTCTGCTCCATCTTGCTCTGTTTCTTCTCTCGGGACTGGCAAAATTGCAAAGGTTAGTTTAACCCGATCGAAACCAACAAGACCGGACCGACATACCTTTAATTGTTCTTTGTGCTCGTCTGCAACAGCAAGGACATCGGGGATGTAGTCCCCAAACCCAAGATCTCGTAGTGCTTTCTCAACATGTTCGCATGCGATTGTCTTCTTGGCTTCTTTTTCGCTGATGTCATTGGCTTCGGAGGAAATCAGGGTGATGAACTCGACGCAGCATTCCATAAGCAAGTCGCGCGCATCTTTGGAGAAGGTCTGGCCGGAAGAGGGAGGCAAGATCTCAGTGATGATCTTCTGGACCGTCGCTATTATAGTTTTAGATTAGCGGGGCACTGGCAAGTCGGGACGCGCTGGTGGATTGGCGCCGCGACGCGGAGATATCAAAGAGTCCGTCAAAGAAATCGTGTTGACCGAGCCACTTCAAAATATGCGAGACAATGAAAGAAAAGTCATTTGCGAACGTACCCTTGGGAAGCGACAGGTCGTCGTTAGCTTTAGGGCGAGTCATGTTAGCATACTGCGAGCGCAGGGTTGGTCGGGAAGCTGAGGAAGAAACATACAGTTGAATTCGCGATCAGACATAATGAATAGATATCAGCCAGAACACCAAAATAAGACAGCGACCCAGCCCAAAGTAAAGGAGAAGTTAAGGGAAGAATTTCTTGGGGATTAGCGTGGGGCCTGAATCGCTTCCTATTTAACATCTGCGGCGCGCGCCTCGGAGCGATATATTTTCCTGCCGGCAGAAATATCCCACCGCCTTCGTGGGTACTTCTTTTGAGATTTTTTTCTTCACTGGTTTTCTTTTCTTTCACTCATGCAATCAACTCGAGTACTCTCGATTTCCTCCTCAGAGTGAATCTTGATGCAGATTCATTCTGAGGTAGTGCACTAATGGTAAGCTTTTGCTCCTTTTGTTTTCTGCTTTTGCTTTTTCTACTATGATGAACATCGTTGTCGCCCCTATCATACAAAACCGTGGTGATTTACACTGTCTTTCCAAACGGACGAACTGATCTTGTTACTTGCTCATATTGCATTTCAAAAGACTTTGGAGTTGAACGCACTCGCTAACTCCTTCAAGATTACAGGTGAAATTTTCCGATTCTCCATGTCCACTTGGGCCTTGGCCACCCTCAATATTCGAATTCAATGGTACGATAATCCTCTTCTACACTCCAATACACCCCATTGTATGATGAACACCCTACATTCCATGCTAAGTATGAAGGTGTGTTGCACCTGATGCTTATAATATGTAAATGCTTTTCA
The DNA here is from genome assembly GCA_028828865.1 of Penicillium sp. IBT 16267x. Classification (NCBI taxonomy): domain Eukaryota; kingdom Fungi; phylum Ascomycota; class Eurotiomycetes; order Eurotiales; family Aspergillaceae; genus Penicillium; species Penicillium sp. IBT 16267x. Next base: position 3,118,538 of record JAQJZQ010000001.1, read on the forward strand.
TCTTTCGGCTGATTACAATCATCCACAATGAAAATTTCACTCATGAATTTTATGGCCTTCGATACTGATTGCCGTATAGCTGCAGATTTTTACCTCTATAATGAAGAAAATAAAAATGCCAATTCTATTCCTGGAAATCCTTCAGCTCCTCATCGTTCCACCTGTAATCAATTAGCGCTATATCAATCTTCGGAGTCGATTGCATAAACATACGAAAGGAAGAGACCGGTCAATTCCTTTGGAGCATCGAGCACAAGCTTAGCCATAACATGACCCGGCTGCTCAGGCCGCACAAGCTTGCCGTTCGAGTGGGCCCCAGTGAACTTGGAGTGCATCTCAGCATCGAGTGTCGCGCCGTGCACCTCGCGTAGCTCGCGCTGCATCTCTGTATCAACCATACCCGGCCGCACAGAGACAGATGTAACATCCGGCTCCTCGGCACCCAGCGTCTGAGCGAAGTTGTTCATCGCAGCCTTGGTCGCAGCGTAGATTCCCCAGCCACGGTACTTACCCGTCGCAGCACCAGAGGAAGTGAAAATGATTTTTCCCTTAGATTGGCGGAGAGCGGGAAGAGCTGCTTTGGCCTGTGTGGCTGTTAGTGTCCCTGTAGTTTCCAGTATGATAGGTAGAGTTGTACGCACGAAAGCTACCAAACTCATAAAGTTGACGTTGAAGGCCGCCTGCCACTCCGCGATATCGGTGACAGCGACGTTACCAGTCTGGCCGAGGATTCCGTGGTTAAGAACCATGCCGTCCAGTTGGCCGAAGGACTCGATGGCAATGTCGACAGCTTTCTGGGCGAGAGAGAAATCGGCAAGATCGCCGTTCACAACTTCGACCTGCTTGCTGTATTGCTCTTTGAGCTTTTGGAGTGGCTCCAGGCTGCGGGCTACCACCACCACATTGTGGGATTGCGGTGCTGTGAGCAGGTACTTGGCTATCGCGAGGCCAATGCCTAAGGTATGTCAGTTGGCTATCTTCTGGACTTGTCGAGGGGCATTTACCCCGGGAAGCTCCTGTGACGATGATTGTCTTGGGTGCCATGGTGTCTGTGACTGATGTTAGCAATGGTTCCTATAAGGGTGTGCTGTGCTGATTGGGGTAGTCTATTAGCTCGAAGCTTTTGATATCAAATCGTTCAGCTTCGAGCGCACGCCCCCAGGGGAGATTGATGGCACTAAGTGGAGAGGGAGAATAGAAGTCGCAAGCACAACAAACCTTTCTAAATGAAATGCGAGAAGTTGAACCTGTGACCGTTGAACAAGAAAGGAAAAGTAGATTGGAGCAGCATTTCCGTTCCACCGAGGCCGTGGGTGCGGGGCTGAATCATCTGGCGGGGCCGAGATTTCCAACTTTGGGATTTAGAAACAACAGAAGCTACACAATCCTTTCACTGCTCTCTCCCGGGACCCTTTGAACCTAAATATCAGTAGAACAATTTTTTTTTTCATCATTCGATTTATTGATCTATGTACATTATGCAGTATCTCATGCAGTCATCTAGGAGCTCAAGCTCTATATCAACACGCCCATTTAAAAACGCACAACATCAGACTTCCGGACGACACGGCCAGACTGTACAACACCAACTTGCACCACTTTGGTACCAGCCGGCAGCGAGAACTCCGTCTCGAATCCTTTTTTCTCAATCTCGCCTAGAGACTTAAGACTGCTGGCGCTCTCGCCAACGTAGACCTCATATTTTTCAACATTGGTTGCTCCATTCCAGCTAACATAGCCTCGGAGGGTCGATGATGTTCTGGCACACTGGCTCAGAGTATCCTCTTCCGAGGAAGCGGTGGCCACCACAAGACTGGGCCGGTAGTATGGAGTCGCGGACCATTCTTGTTTGTAGACACGGTAGCTCTGGCCTAGGTTCTTGTCTGCGTATTGCGCAGACCAGCGCACATCGCCGGATGGGCCATATTCTTTGATGAATGGTTCGTCACCGTATCCCATCAGGGTGTTTCCGTTGTCCAGTGGTGTGAAGGAGCCCTCAGCGGCGGAGGAGACGGGGTATTCGTGGTCGTAGAAGTCGGTTTCCAGGGTGGGAGGGTTCTTTGCGTTGGGAGGAAGGGTTAGGCGAAGGGTAGTACCCTTTGAAGGATTGGTAGCGGTCGTTGCATCGAGATCATTGGCGAAGTAGCTGAGCAAGACCTCGTTGGAAGTAGAGGTGTTGCGGAGGCGTGCCATATGTTGCCAGGACTGTTTACATTAGCAAGGAAGACGGTAATCATGTAGTAGTGGGACTTACGAAGTTTCCATTAGTAGGGATGCTGCCAAAGTCTCCTCCATCTTGACCATCAATATACCAGACAATTTCTCCCTGGCGGTTCACCAAAAATGTACGCCACAGATGCCGTGAGTTGATTAGGTAGTGATCTCCCCACTTCTGAATGGAGTTCATGTGGAACCAGTCGAAGGGGTCGGTTTGATTGGATCCGGAGCAGGCATAGTGAGTCAAGTTGACATCCACGTGAGCGAGCGGGCTCCAGATGAACACCGGCTTATTGGTGCCAAGATCAATCTCAACGGCAAGAGGGTCGTAAACCCATCCATCACTAGGTCCGCCTAGCGATGTTAAATCCGCTTGAGATGTGTTGTACGCAGTCAGCAACATGGTGTTGTCCTCCGTAATTGTCGACTCATGAACATCGGCGTCGCAATCCGTTGTCGTACCAGTCGGCAGAGTTACGTTGAGTTGCAAACACACCGAATTAATCAGTTTGTAGCTGTCATCGTAGATTTGCACTTCACCCCATCCACGACCAACATCGGCACCGTACGCAGCTTCGCCTGTACCCATCCAGAAGGTGATAACAGACTGCTTTCCCCAGTACTGTTGGCGGAAATTTGAAGATTCACCCGAGGGACCACCCCAGACCAATTCATTGTCATCAGAAATGATAAACGGCGCCACGGACTCCACGCCGGCTCCGGTAGAATCCTCTTGGCCAATGAAGAGTAGACCCGATGCCAGATCCTCACCGGTGCGGTTGATCGACAGATACGGCGGTGTGATGTTGGACGACTTGTAGGCTTGGTAAGTCCAAATGTCACTTCCATTCTTGACCAACTGTCGACTATCTGTTGCGCAGAGGGTAGACTCTGCCTTTCTTATGCCAATGGTACGGGCAAGAGTCGGGACTGGCGCTATTAGGAACCCGAGGGCGAGAGGGGAGGACCAGGTTCGCATGATGGATGGAGGCAATTGTCACTGCATCTGGTCTGTTTCGAAGTTGCGAGGACTCGCCTCTTATATATTTTTAACGCAGTATTGCATCCATCTGCCCGTCCTCGCCGTGACTGGTGGAGCTATTGTGTTGCAATTGCTTGTCCGGAGAAGAAACGGCAGTCAACAAGATTTGTGGAGCGCTGGTGGAGGCTCCATAATTGATGCGGAGGATTGAATGTAAACTAGCAAGATCGGCAAAAAATGAGGTGGGTTACAGTATGAAGCTGTGATCGTCGTCGTCACATTCCATAGCCGAGGACGCTAAGGATGTCGTCATCAGATTGCTCAATGCCACCATCAAGCTCTAAAATGATATACTGTCTAGACTAATCCACACTTGGCTATCGATTACAGTAAATTGTTTAATTCAATTTAACATCGGGCCATCCAGACGGTGTACTCCGCAACGGCTCGGAGACTCCGACCCAACCCGTGGTATTCAGGAACAATTGCCCATATCCAAGGTAAATTGCGTGCTATGAAGATGGTATTTCGTTATTCAGGAACGAATTTAGAATTGCACATCTTCAGATTATGAACCATTAGAGTTTAGCTTCGGGACACAGCCCTTTCATCCTCTGGAAGATCATTGGTTGATCTGTGAGATTGTTCGCGGCGGCGGAATGTCTTCGAAATGTGGACGTCCAGGCAAGTTCTGATAATTATTTGATTGTATTGTTCATCCTAGAGGAAAAGAGAGAAGTCAAAGATTGTAGAATATTCTTCACAACCTGAATGTGTTGCATTTGCAACCCGAGATAGCAGCCAATGAATATCATTACGACGGAGTATATAGCCAACGCGCACCAAGCTTTCATTTTCCACATAATTGCCAAGAGAATACTTCAAATCTAATCTATACCCTCTCCCTCACCCTCGATGGGACAAGCCATACAAGGAGAGCAGCACACAAGCCTGGCGGACAAATTGTTGGCGGTTGACTCGAAAGATGTTTGCGTTCCGAGGTCATAACATAGCTTTCAGTACTGCACGTGCAGGGACTCCTTATCTAACGGCCATCGTGAAGAATGTTACTTCCCCGCTCTCCCCACCGCGGACTTTACACAATACTCCCCAACAAAACAAACCATCGACGATATTTCGCTTGATACTGGAACACAGCCCGGAGATAAAATCCAAGGCGCGCAGGAATTGGCTGAAGTGGTCATTTTACAAATCAGCCTTTCAATAGAATGTCAACTGTCATCATAGGAGGAGGCATAATCGGAGTCTCAATCGCATACTATCTCTCAGTCAACAAACCAGAAGGCGAGATTCATATCATCGAGCAGTCGTCAGAGCTATTCAGTTCAGCTTCTGGGTATGCAGGTGGCTTTTTAGCACGCGACTGGTTTGACCCAGCGCTTAATTCCCTCGGAGCCCTTTCATTCGATTTGCACCACCAGCTTGCCGCGGAACACGGCGGGAACAAGAAATGGGGATTCATGAAGGGGACTGCGTTTAGTCTGGATACTGTGCCTAATCAGAATTGCAGCGGTGCACGTGGAGATGACTGGGTACATGAGGATACTAGACGTGCGGAGACGGCGGCTGCTAAATGTCCAATACTAGCTGAGTGGCCAGCCTGGTTGACTAAACAACAAGGAGGTATCCTTGAGCGGATCAGTGAAGGGGAGACAGTGGCACAGGTGTGAGTATACATAAATTCTGCCTTCTTAAGCGCTTACTGAATTGTGATTAGGGACCCGTTAAGGTTGTGCCGCTTTCTGATCAATGGGGCTACCTCGCGAGGTGTCAGGGTTCATAAACCAGTCAAAGTGACGACCATCATAAAAGATGACAAAGGGGTTATTACTGGCGTTAAAATTGTTGATTTGGAGTCGAAGGAAGAGTCGATAATCCCATGTATAAACTTGGTCTTGAGTGTAGGTGCATGGACACCGCAAGTTCTTCGGGAGCTTTTTCCTTCCAATCAAACATCCTTTGATCTCTCACCTCTAGCTGGGTATTCTCTGGTTGTCCGCTCACCACGACACACACTGGACCATGAGAAAATGACCAACGGCGGACGAAGTCATGCGGTTTTTACTACACACCCACCATCATGTGGGTTCAGTCCAGAGATTTTCACTAGAGAAGGTGGTGAAATCTACATTGCAGGATACAATCCACGTTTAGAGCTTCCATTATCTGTGGAAGACATACATGGACTTTGGGATTCGGCGGAGGTGCAGAAACTAAAAGATGTTGCGGTCCGCCTGCTGGGTGATCTCTCAAATGAGTTGCCAGGGTCTACCGATGATGTGACCAACATAGATGATCTAGAGACTATCCGTGAGGGTCTTTGCTTCCGACCAGTTGGTGAGAATGGCATCCCTACCGTTGGGCGAATCAGAAACGCGTCTTTGGGTGGTGGTCTGCGTTCTTCTGCTGAAGGTGGTGTTTATATTGCTACTGGGCATGGACCATGGGGAATATCTCTGTCACTAGGAACTGGAAAAGTTATCAGTGAGATGATGATGGGACAGCGTACATCTGCTGATGTGAGTGGACTGCTGTTACGGTGAATGGCCACCCACAGCTACATTGATTGTTGTTCGAGCTAGCTGGCCTATAATCGCTTTAAATAGAAAACATCAAGTAGATTACCGAAATCAATGAAGAATTAATCAGCTGAAGGGGTATTCAGGTAGGAAAGAGATTACTTCACCCAGTCATATGCATGGATCGGATAATTATTGTTCCGAAAGCTCTCCATGCTTTAGTCAGCGACGCCACTGGAGCTCTTCCAGAAACTTCAGGCATCCGGTATCATCGAGCATTTGGTTGTCCGCTCCGTCCTTCTCTCACCGATCGCGACCTTTCCCTCTCATCCCCGACACTCCTCTCACACTCAGCGCGTAACACCCTCCATACCAATCCAGAATGGCCAACTACCTCGCATCTATTTTCGGTACCGAGCAGGACAAGGTCAACTGCTCCTTCTACTACAAGATCGGCGCATGCCGACACGGCGACCGCTGCTCTCGGAAACATGTCAAGCCCTCCTACTCGCAGACTGTCCTCATGCCGAACATGTACCAGAACCCGGCCTACGACCCCAAGAACAAGATGAACCCTAGCCAGTTGCAGAACCACTTCGACGCCTTCTACGAGGACGTGTGGTGTGAGATGTGCAAATACGGTGAACTCGAGGAACTGGTCGTCTGCGACAACAACAATGACCGTAAGTTTGGCCTTGCCCGTTCTCTCAGTTCAGCCCAGGACTGGGGACAAAGACCCATCACGCAAATCAAGTTACTAACCCTCTTTCTCTCTTCTCAGATCTGATCGGAAACGTCTACGCCCGGTTCAAATACGAAGAAGATGCACAGGAAGCATGCGACACCCTCAACTCACGCTGGTACGCCGCAAGACCCATATACTGCGAGTTATCGCCAGTCACAGATTTCCGAGAAGCGTGTTGTCGTCTGAATAGCGGCGAGGGATGTGTGCGAGGTGGGTTCTGCAATTTCATCCATCGGAAGGATCCGTCTGCAGAACTTGATAAAGATATGCGACTCAGCACAAAGAAGTGGTTGAAGGAGCGTGGTCGTGACCCGCGGAGTGCTAGCCGGAGCCCGAGTCCTGAGCCCACTCGGCGGAGAGGCTAGGCTTGGGTGATGGGTGTGACTGTTTCTTTGACAAATCTATTTTCCTTTTTTCCTTCATCTTCGGCGTTGGGTGATCTCAGTTGGTGTGCGATTACACCCCGTGTCTAGGGGCTGGGGTTTCGGCATTCTCTTTTGCTGATTGGCATTCTGTATATTATGTCATGATATCGAACCTGCGAGTGAATCAATTTTATACGATTGAACTTTTATTTGGGGGGAAGACCTCCGTAGTACTGTTGTATACGTAGAAGACATCCAGCTCATGGTTGGATGGTCCGCAACCCGGCACCAGATTCAGTAGTGGTGACCAGGTGGAGTACTTTAAAAATTCAAGTGTGTATTAGAATCTTGCCACGGCCCCTATGCTTGCCCTTGTTGTGCCTGTACACGTACCTGAAAGTTAAGTTGAATGGAATGAAATATCGAACTCGAGTAAAAACTCATTAGAAAAACATAATTATCTCCTGAAGAACTCACAGTTTTAAATTTTGAGATTCTGCATATTATTAAACTGAGATGATAAGAATAAATGATCATATCTACGATGAACTGCGAATTCTTGCTCGTGAATATACACTTAAGCTGAAGTGTTTCATTTTGAGGTGCTTAGTCAGTATGCTCAATAAGCCACTAGTATAAATCTTGGGGTATTAGAGAGCTTTTGAAAGAGCGTATTTTGATTCTAGAATCAAAAGGAAATGTTTCTGATATGCATTTTACATTCAACCAATCTGAGTTCAAAGAAAGGAGAAACGCTTTAGCTGTGCTTATGGTGGGTATACTGTAGTTCTTTATCTGCAAGTCTTGGCGTTCCCCGCGTCGCGTCGGTTCGCGACTTTCACTTCTTTGACCTTTCATCTTCAACACTCGTCCACTGCGCCTTCTCCTTTCTCATTCCTGCCTCTAACCAAGCCGCTGAAACAACAAATCAGCACCATGGAGGATGGCTACAACGACAGCAACCGGGCCTTTCTACAGGCCTTCATGGGCCGCTCGTCCATGACCTTCGAGGAAGCTCAACCAGTTTTGGCAGCAATTTTCGCTGCGAAAGGTGTGTATTCCTCCCTAATGTCTGATTGATCAAAAAAGCACTTCTAACCATACGGATATCGTAGACGGGGGAAGTATGGACCCAAGTGATGTTACCGAAGAGCATCTCTCATCCTACATCGATGCTGCCAACACCGCGATCTCTCCCTTCGACTTGGAAATCAGAAGTTTGCGTCACCAGACACCAAAGCAGACAGACCAAGAAAACAACGATAGCCCACCTACCCGGGTATATGCTCTTGTCAACACAACCAGCGATCCTTTGACGCAGCTTGCAACAACGTACTCCGCAGATGAGATCGCTTTCGTCAAGCGACTACTCGATTTTATGTTCGATACAAACAATACCCGGATCTGTGAAGCGATGGTCATCACATCCATGCAATCACTTAATATTCGTTCCTCGACCGAGGCCAACCGACGGCGCTCCGCTAATGCAACGCAGCAGACCCAAGGCGGAGCTGCGCAGTCTTTGACGATAACACAAGCAGAAAACATGATGAAGCACCTCGTTGAAGAAGGGTGGTTGGAAAAAAGCAGGAAGGATTACTTCAGCCTGACTCCACGGGCACTGATGGAGTTGCGCGGGTGGCTGGTTTCGGAATACAACGACGAGATGGAGGGTGGTCGCAGAATGAATCGCATTAAATTCTGCGCTGCTTGCAAGGATATAATCACTGTGGTATGTATTTTTGTTTTATGCTGGATTTAAGTTGACGGAACTGACTCGTGTTATTAGGGACAACGCTGCGAGGACCGCGATTGCCTCGGCCGACTCCATGACCACTGCATGCGCAATGTATTCCGTATCCAGCGTGCAGAAAAGTGCCCTATCTGCAAGAAAGACTGGCCAGGTGACAAGTTTGTCGGCGAAAGAGCTGCGACTTCCTTGTCCAGGAGACAGACCAATGCCCGACAGGCGCCTGTCCCCCCTGCCGCTGCACCTAATGGAGATGCCAGTAGCTCTGACGATGCCAGTGGCGAAGAAGAGGAGGGTTGATTATTGGGCAACGGGCCGTTTAATACCACTTAACCAGGACTCAGTCTATCAGGAGTCGGGCTGACATCAACCTGGCCATTTCTTCCCTTTGGGGGGCTTGAGAATCACCTGGAGTGAAGTCAGAAACAGCGGCTTTGGAACAAATTTCGTTTTGGGAACAATAACTGACGGACTAGCCTGGTCACCCTAAGCCCCTCGAGAGCGGCCAAGACAGCGAATGCAGTTCTTCCTCGAGGATTTTGTATGCCAAAGCTGGGCGCATCGAGGATCAATTCGATTTGGAATGGTCTTCTACTGCCTGGGTGACGGATACTATGCGTCTTCTCGTGAGATGCGAGTCGATACTCTGCGCTGCCTTCCAGGCGCCATGTCAGATGTTGGCAGGTGTCACTGAACATTCATTCCACATGATGCTCCATGCTACATTAGAAGATCCGGTTGAAAATATCAATGAAATGTTGCTCCTGTAGTGAATGACAACTTCGCCACCCTTCTCTTCAGATATTAACATGCGCCCAGATGACCATAATCCCCTCAGTTAGCTATAGATCTGGAAGTTGGACTAGAGATAGTCTGGTGCCACACTTCTTGATTGTTTTCTTGTTTTCTTGTTTTCAGCATTTTCAGCTACCAATTGTGACTCGAGATACAAGCCAAAATTACTTCGAAAATCCATTCATTTCGTCATTCACACACAATCTCCTCCTGACCCATGAAGTTATTCTTATGGATCCAGATCCGAATCGACTTTCCATAGAAATGGAAGATAAGCGTAGTCCCATAAAGAAGAACATTCACCGTTGCAATCACCATGAAGACAGTTAATAGTCCATTGGCTACCACCCGATCATTGATACACCAAGTCCAGACCCACGCAACGAGTGACTTGAGACATGAAATCATTACCATGATTTCCGCAGATAGCCAAGACGCATGTCAGTCCATATCAATACAGTGTTAGATCCAGAACAGGAGCAGAGAAAACAAATACCTCCTTATGACAATCCAGACTATATAGAGATACCACAGACCTTAATGAGTGCGATATTAACAGATACCTGAAACCACCGCCAATTATTCATGGGCATCTCCTTGCCATTTATCCCGCGCAGCCAGGCCATAATATTACGGCGAGTCGTCTCGTCGCGACTGTGAAACAGCTTGTCTGGAGCTGACAGGAGGGCATAGCTGATAACCTCAGCCTCAACCATGCGTTGGTCCATGTCGCAAATCGTTCCCCAGTATTCTGGATTATCGGGGATCTGTGCCATAGGCCCGCAATCCACGGCTCTGTCACTTCCCGAATAATTGCCACGAGGGCAGGATCACAGCAATCACCATCCGTAGCCGTGGCTTCCAATTATAGTAGCGAAGTTACCCCCTAAAGAGGCCGGACAAAGCCTTCGAGCTGTGCAGCTGCCTCATCGAAATGAACTCCCGTGGAGACTGGGATACGAATACGAGCATTTCCGGGGGAGAAATAGGGCTTTAATGGTTGCAGAAGTGCGAGAGCTGCATTGGCGACATCGGATTTCTTTCTTAATAACTATTCCCCCTCTTTCATAGAATCGTCCTCGATTCATGATAAAGAAAAGATTTAATAGAATCTAATAGAAGTTCCAGGAACATATATCAAAGAACCATTTTGGTGGCATATGATGGGCCACTTCTTTGTTCGATATATGCATAAAGTAATGCAATATTTTTTAGTTTGCTCACATTTCTCTTAGTTTCACTTCACTATTAATTCACTTTGTTCTCACGATCTTCTTACCTGGCCTTTTATTCCTTATAATTTCTAAAGGAAACGTCTCTCTAATATCAGAAATCCGCATCTCTATGGGATCGTTAAAAGCACGATTCCCTAGCTCATCGATTTCGCCTTCATCCTAGACTAAAATAACAGGATATTCAATGTCCTCTAAGAGCGCATGTTTCGCTATTAACCAGTTATTATACCTAATACCACCCTCCTACAAACGGAGCAAACGTTGAAATCGGATATCCTAGATATTAAACCCTAGCAATACGGGATAATACGAAGCAGCGTCTTGCCTAAGCTGAGCAGGATTCTTGATATTTTGCTTTGGAATTCTACGAATCGTTAGCGAATCAGTACTGAATCGATATCTGCTCCGTTTATAGGAGGGTGATATTGGGTATAATAACTGGTTGATAGCGAAAAATGCGCTTTTGGAGGAAATCGAATATACTGTTATTTTGGTCTGGGATTTGTCTCTAGTACGAAAGGGATTATCGGGGAATCCGGTTAAAGGAGGCATGGCGGGAATTTGAAATTCAGGATAAGAGGGGTAGAGATCGTGTTGCGATCTCCATATAGTGCCGCAATACATCTCGGGATCCGGGGTAAGTATCAGAGGTTATTAATTGAACCCCACGGAGCTTTAGGTGGACACATCACTAACCACATACGGTGTTATGCAGTAATTTTAATCCAGAAAAAATGCTACTGCAAGTACCTGGATATATATCCGATACTATTTTTACTCTGAATTTCGAATACTGCGCTTTACCTGATACCGTTCATGTGGTGTTCAATTAACATCTCCCTGAGTGTCGGGCATCGGGGAAGGTTTCGGCCGGTCCCACCTAACTGTATTTTGGCCCTTTCCATGTTTCTGGTGCCTCGGTGTAATCACAACGCGTCTGATCATCGTCGCTACTGGGATCATAGGCTAGTTTATGGGGATTATTATTCTGTTGAATTTGGGAATCGGTTGCTTCGGATGGGACTTTTGTGATTTTGAGAAGCACCTATACATTATTCCCATAGAAGAGTGAGGGTGGATTTTAGTCATTACATGGATCTATGATTCTAGGAATATCCTGACTGATCTATACCCTGTGACTTGTGAATGTGTGTAATTTAGCAAGAAAGAAAGCAGAGGGAAATATGGTAATGCTTGACCCGAAGCTCATGGTCTCTCGGCTGCTAATGTTGAAGCCAAAGCCAAGAAGATCGAGGAGGACCGTGGTCTTGAACGCGATGGATGACTTATCAGTTGAAAATCTACAAGCTTTAACAATTGTAGGCTTCGACGACGCCGGCCTCACTGTCCTCCAATATTCCATCACATGGGCTCATTGCTAATACGGATCGGCAGTGGAAACACTTCAAGAGCTTGATCAATTGGTGGATCCCTGACTCGGACGGTGGAGTATCTGCGACTCAGTGTCGAAGTGAAGATCATGACACGCAGCGATTACTCAAGCCTTTGCTATCCTTGTCACCCTCCGAGAAATGGGTCGAGGAAGAGGAGAGAAGGCGAGTATTTTGGACTATTTTAATCTGGACCGATTCTGCTCAATTGCAACAGGGTATGTCACAATCTACCCATTCTCCCATGGCCCTTTATCTGACCCTTTAAATAGGTGGAATATCAGTCTCACGGCGGACGATGTACATCGTCGACTTCCTGCGGACGGTGGCTTGTGGCATCGAGAGGAACAGGTAAAAACACCGTTCTTTGGAATATGGAATCATTCCGAAGCAAAAATCGGCAACTCACTCGCCTTCTTGCCGACTCAGTACTCAAATATCCCCGATAGTCCAGATTCACCACACTCCACGACACAAGATGGCTCTCCGCCATCTACATCTAGGCACAGGTCTGTACTTTGTCCCTACGCACTGTAGGCTTACTTACTATCCACGTGACCTACCCAGATGAGGGAGCGGACTAATGCCTCAGGCAATAAGAATATTGCTTTTCCAGAGCCTTGGAACTAGTTCATCTCTCTGAACCTCCTTCGTATAACTCCCAAACAATCTCAGCCACGAGCTGCTGAGTTTGTGTGCCATGCCACCTGCCTTTCATGGACACCAACGGGCATTTATCGGACGATTTGCGGGACCCTAGTCACCCCACGTCAACCCCAACAAAACCCAAAACTCAAACTTCGACCCAAAAACTCTCTTTCCCTCGATGACGCCGTACCGAACATCCATCCGTCCATCACATGGTCCGCCAATCCGGTAAATTATAAGAAATATAGGACGCATGCGGACAATAATCTAAAATTCCATGGCTTCCCTCCATTTATACCGGTTCTTCCGGCAATGTGACCATGTCATTGGACCGTTTAGCCGCCTCATACGACATCGCTAATCTTTTTCCCAAACGGCATCGGCTCGGTCCCCACAACAGGCTTTCTTAACTCGTATTGTGGCCGAGTGGCGCCTTGAATCCCGACAGCCAAAGACGGAGTAAGTTTTCACAATTTCCCCACATTTTAGTTATGAGGGAATGGGTCTAAGCGTGGCAGTGCTAGTGCCTGAATTGGCAGCTCGAGAAGCAAAAGTGGGCACTGCGATCATTTAAATCTCGCCTCCCGTACACTTTAGAATTTATTTTCACCTCTACCTTTCTGACTCTTCCCAAGTGTCGATTTCTTTTTGGTAAAATTTAGCAATTGCCCTGAAAGGGTGAGAGCACTGCAAGATGCAGTTCAAAGTGAGTGAAGTTTGTCATCCAGCGTGCAAGTAAGAGCTAACCAAAAACAAAGCCTTCCGTATGGGCAGTGCTGCCATTGCTCTTGGACCTCAGTTCTTCAGTACAAGCTGCGTGCTCAGCTTCTGCCAGAAACCGCGTTGCGAAATCTATGCGAAGACATAGGGGATCTGGTGTCGAAAAACCCAGCAGCAATGTCTACCAAACCGAGTTCGACAGTGTCACCTGGGACGACGACAATTGGCTGCTGTCAACCACGAATCTGGAGCAGGGTCAATTTCAGACACGAGGATCCGTGGCGAACGGATACCTAGGCATCAACGTTGCCAGTGTCGGGCCATTTTTCGAGGTTGACTCAATGGAAGATGGAGACGATGGCACTAGCGGTTGGCCTCTGTTTTCGCGCCGGCAGTCATTTGCGACAATCAGTGGATTTTTCGATGTGCAGGCACATACCAATGGTACTAACTACCCGTGGCTGTCCCAGTATGGCTATGATAGTGTGATTAGTGGAGTGCCGCACTGGAGTGGCTTGATTCTGGATCTCGGTAATGGTACTTTCCTGGATGCGACTGTGGATAACACTACCATCTCCAACTTCAGCACGACGTATGACTTCAAGGCTGGCCTTTTGGCCTGGAAGTACACCTGGGCACCCCAGGGTGCGAGTGGCTCTTTTGACATCACTTATCGCCTTTTCGCCAATAAGCTTTTGGTCAACCAGGCAGTAGTAGACATGCAGATTGTATCGAGCGTTGATACCACTGCCACAGTTGTGAACGTTATAGATGGAGCATCCGCTGTGCGATCGGATTTCGTCAACTCTGGTGAAGATGATGGCGCCATCTACTCTGCAGTGCGACCGAATGGAGTTGCAAATGTCACTGCCTACATCTACGCCAACATGACAGGTCCAGACTTGGACGTTTCCTCGCGTCAGGTTGCCATTGGCAAGCCATATGTCAGCACAAGCGACTCGTCCATCGCCCAGTCCGTCACTGTTAATCTCAAGGCCGGCAAGACAGCCCGCATCACCAAGTTTGTTGGTGGCGCATCTTCGGATGCTTTTGATGACCCCCAACAAGTAGCCAAGAATGCTTCGTCTGTCGCCCTGCGTAGCGGGTATGATAATTCTCTACGCTCGCATGTGACTGAGTGGGCAAATGTCATGCCCGACGATTCAGTTGATCGCTATGCATTCCCCAACGGCACCCTGCCTAACGATACCCTTATCATCGATTCTGCTGTGATCGCTGTTGCAAACACATACTACCTTCTCCAAAACACCGTTGGCACCAATGCGATCAATTTATCGTCATCAACTTCCCTAAATACAGACAGTATCTCGGTCGGTGGTTTGACTTCTGATTCCTACGCTGGACAAGTATTCTGGGATGCCGATCTCTGGATGCACCCTGGCCTTGCGGCGTCTCACCCCGAATCCGCTCAGCGCATCACAAACTACCGCGTGAAGCTGTATCCTCAGGCCCAAGAGAACATCAAGACTTCATACGCTGGTTCCAAGAATCAGACCCAGTTTTCTTCGTCCGCGGCTATCTATTCCTGGACAAGTGGACGTTATGGCAATTGCACTGCCACTGGACCCTGCTGGGACTACGAATATCACTTGAATGGTGACATTGGCATGTCTTTTGTCAATCAGTTGATGACTACTGGAGACACCCAATCTTTCAAGGAAAATCTTTACCCAATTTACGACTCTGTTGCTACGCTATACGCAGACCTCCTGCAGCAAAATGGTTCATCTTGGACTCTCACTAACATGACGGATCCGGTTAGTGTTACCTTGCTAGCTAGTCATGGAAAACTGCAAATACTGATTTTTTTTAGGATGAGTATGCGAATATGGTCAATGCGGGTGGCTACACTATGCCACTCATCGCCAAGACGCTCACAAATGCAAATGCCTTCCGTCAGCAGTTTGGCCTCGAGGAAAACTCGACCTGGGATGACATGGCTAACAATGTCTTGGTCATTCGCGATAACGGAGTGACTCTCGAGTTCACAACTATGAACGGTAGTGCCGTGGTCAAACAAGCTGATGTGGTCCTGAACACATATCCATTAGACTACACGTCCAAATACACCACACAAGACTCCTTGAATGACCTAGACTATTATGCAGCCAAGCAGTCGCCTGATGGCCCCGCCATGACTTGGGCCATCTTCTCCATTGTGGCCAATGACATGTCTCCGTCTGGCTGCTCGGCTTACACTTACGCTCAATATGCGTTTAGACCTTACGTTCGGGCTCCATTCTACCAGATGTCAGAGCAGTTGATCGACAACTCTACCACAAACGGCGGTACTCATCCCGCATTCCCGTTCCTTACTGGCCATGGCGGCTCTAACCAGGTGGTCTTGTTTGGTTACCTGGGACTCCGCCTCATGCCCGATGATATCCTCCACATCGACCCGAATTTGCCACCTCAAATCCCCTACCTCAAGTACCGAACATTCTACTGGCGCGGATGGCCAATTTCCGCTTGGTCGAACTTTACCCACACCACCATCAGCCGCGCCTGCTCTGCACCCCTCAGTACTGCAGACCAGCGGTTCGCAAATACATCGATCACCATCAGTGCGGGTTCTGCATCAAACTTGACAAGCTACCAACTACCCTTGGTGGGCTCCGTGGTCATTCCGAACCGTCAGGTAGGGTCCGTGAACACCGTCGCTGGAAACCTTGTGCAATGCCAACCGGTAGATTCGCTCGATTCATACGAACCAGGCCAATTCCCCATCTCGGCGGTTGACGGAGCCGCATCAACCAAATGGCAGCCATCCCTAGCAGCGAACTGGAGTTCCATCACAGTGTCTCTAGGCGCGGAAAAAGGGTCAATGGTGACTGGCTTTTATTTCGATTGGGCACAAGCACCTCCCATGAACGCAACCGTGATTTTCCACGACACAAACATCCAGGATGTATTGACTTCCTACCCATCCAGTGAAAACATACACTACACAGTCGCGACCACACTCAACGGAATCGCGCTTTCCGATCCCTATAACGCGCAGACCACCAATCTCGATATCGTTGCTATTCCCACAGGAAACACGACTAACGTCACACTCCCCTCTCCAATTCCAGCTGCGCAATTCGCATCGCTTCTTATTAAGGGCAATCAGGGTCTTGATGCTGTTGATGTGCAGTTCAACAATGGAACAGGTGCGACAGTTGCTGAGTGGGCTATCCTTGGCCCAAATAACCAGACTTCGTCTTCCTCCAATGAGAAGAGGAAGTTGGGGGTGAAGGCGGTGCAGTTTTCAGACCCGGGATCTATGATGCGTCGTCGTCGCGCGTTGTTGGCTCCGCACTAGATGACTCCCTGGCCTGAAAATCGGCTATGCAAAATTAGTAAATATCCTTGATCATTTCATTTGAATATAACTATCCTACGTTCATTATTCTTGCAGCAAAGGAGGTTTGACAGATTTAAACTGGACCTGGAAAGGTCTAACAATATATTCAACTAGTCGTAATCTACTTCAATACACTAACTATCCAAAGTAAACCGATCCAAGAACTTGAAAGTCCGCAGCCCATCCTTAATCCCATCAACAAACACATCACCCAGCCTCTTAGCAGCATAAACACCGTCCCGGTCCGTGGAAATAAGTGCTGTCTTCAACGCAGCAGACCCCTTCCCAAGCGCACCAACAGTCTTGCCGAACCGGAACGCATCAAGAAGAATGTCCAGCGGCCGTCCCGCAGGATACAAAGAGCTAGCCCCGTAAGTCTTGTTGTCTGAAGTCAAAGACCTCGCGCTGAACAATCCCTGCGCCCCATCCGCAACAACCACAGCATCGAAGTTCGTAGCGTCGGACGCCGAATACGTCTGGTTTACACCATCCGCCATCCGCTCAGCAACAACAAGAACATCAACGCCCTCAGAACTGAGTTGAGTCTGCAGGCTCGCTCCCTGCGCAATGGAAGAAGCATTATCAACCGAAGCAAGGAGACCAACTTTCAACCCCTCAAGTTTCAACAATTTCTGCCCGAACGCACCAATACGCGCAGTAGTATTATGATGATAATACGTCGGATCCGGATCCGGCGCATCAACACCAATAGCCTCAGCAACTCGTTTCGCAAGATCATTACTGATCCGATTTAGCTGTAAAACAACATTATCCCTCACAACCTGACTAGCCACATTTGCGTTCTCGAAACGCATCGCATCAACAACGAACTGTTTCTCCGCGTCGATGAGCGAGTTCCAGAATAGTCTTGGCTGGGACCAGACGTCCGTGAACGTGGAGCTAACGCTGCGGACTAGCTTCCCGCTTGTTGTTCGGTCCGGGGCAGTGAAGAATCCGTTGCCGACTGTTTGGTTCGCTTGTTTGGGGGAGCCGTTGTTCGGTGTGTTGGGTGTGTAGGCGTCTTTGTTTAGGGGGATGTACATTTGTCCTGCGCCGTCGCGGTTGTTGTTGTGAATTGGGACTCGGGGGCGGTTGATGGGGAGTTGTTCGAAGTTGGGGCCGCCGTGGCGGTTTAGTTGCGTGTCTAGGTAGGAGAAGATGCGGCCTTGTAGGAGGGGGTCATCTGTGAAGTCGACACCGCGGACGATGTGGCCAGGTTGGAACTGGAGTAGCGTAAGAGATTTTGTTAGGACTGATGTTGGGATTGTGGACGTACCATGACTTGTTCGGTTTCGGCGAAGTAGTTCTTTGGATTGCGGTTGAGCTGCATTTTGCCCAGTTTGGTAACTGGGACGTATTCCTCCGGGACGATCTTGGTGGGGTCGAGGAGATCAAAGCCGAATCGAAGTTGATCGTCTTCGTCCATGATTTGGACACCCAGCTTTGCAATATAAATATCTTGTCATACATCTTTTCGCGGGGCTTTTTACTCACCTCCCACTCAGGGTAACGCCCAGCTTCGATCGCATCCCACAAATCCTGACGAATAAAATCTCCATTCTTTCCAGCAGTCTGTTGCGCCTCCTCCCACACGAAACTCGCCTTGCCCTGCAAAGTCTTCCAATGGAACTTAACCAGCTTCGAGGTACCGTTATCAGTCACAAATCGGTAAGTGTGCACGCCAAACCCATCAACATGACGGAACGACCTCGGAATGCCATGGCCCGCCATCGCCCACATAAGAGTATGCAACGCACTAGGCTGTTGACTAAAGAAGTCCCACGCCGAATCGTGCGCAGTGGCAGCTTGAGGAATCTCATTATCGCCACGCGGCTTCACCGCGTGAATAAGATCTGGGAAGAGGATTGCATCCTGGATGAAGAAGACGGGGATGTTGTTTCCAACGATATCTGCTTTTCCTTAGCAACATGATATGAGATAACCTGGATGGAAGATTACCGAAATTCCCTTCATCGGTATAGAATCGTGTTGCGAATCCGTGGACGTCGCGCGCTGTGTCGGCACTTCCACGACTCCCGGCTACGGTTGAGAATCGGACGAACATGGGTGTTTCCTTGTCCTTTGCACCGAGAAATGAGGCTGCGGTGATGTTGGACCAGTCGCCGTAAGATGTGAATACGCCGTGGGCTCCGACTCCACGCGCGTGGACGGCACGTTCTGGGACCTGTAATCGCGCCGGTGAGTAAACAATTGAAATTTAAAGTCTACCAGAAAAGTATTACCCGTTCATGGTCAAATCGCTGGATTTTCTGACGGAAGATAAAATCCTCGAGAAGCGTTGGGCCGCGCTCTCCTGCACTCAAACTATTCTGGTCTTCAATTGGACCCCCAACGTCGGAAGTCATGAAAGCGTCTTGATCATTGAGGTAGAATTGAGAAAGGAAGTCCTCGGTGGCGGCCGATGCATCTGCATCGCCGCGACGGTGAAGAGGATTAAATGAGTCGGGTACTTCGCCTGACATATACGGACAAGCTGCATTGGCAGTGCCAATGAGGCCTGTGAGGAGCACTGCGTAACGCATGATGGTCACTGAACGTAATGGTTCAGACTATCGAGGCAGGATACAGATTCCAGCGTCAGCACGGGAGACTGGGAGCCGAGGAACCTTTTGTATTGATGCAGGCTTTGGGAGAAATGGGACTCTGCTGGGTTTCCAAAGTACCATCCAATGAAGAGCTAAACATAGCAACCGAGTGTAAGAGCTAATGCACCACATGGGCAAAGGAAAGACACGGACTGAATAAGGTCCAATCTCCACTTGATTATTCTACCCAGACTGGCTAGAATAACCGGATGTGGTACAAAACATAAAGCCCGAAGGTGTGGAGATGGCTGCATCCTCAATCGGCGGAGAGTTGTACAGGGCCCATCTGAACGGGGAACCGTAGCCATCATGGAACATCACAGCCCAATTGGCTGATCAATTCGTCACACCGCTAGCCAATGACAATCTTTGTTTTGAAATTAAACTTGGCAAGAAATCGCAAACCCGTGAAGCAAGGGTTGTGACGAAACCACAAGCCTCTTGGCGTCCACTGGTGCTCGAAGGAAACTCAAAATTCAGTACTAAGCAGGGATAGAGGTCGGAGATTGCGTGGATTACTGTCTTGGCAAGAATTGGCATACATGACGTTCACCGGAAGTTGCGGCATTCGCGGAGGGTATTGATTCAGAAACTAGATGGTCGAGGCTGGGATGCTTGGTAATAACCATTGGTCTGGAGCGCGGATGGCGGGTGATGTGCATGCTGCCGTTCCAGTTGATGTTGGGGCTTTGTAAATATCGGACGATGGCTGGCTTGGCATCTTGGCAGAGGAGCTCATTGGGAGCTAGGGAGAAAGCACGGTCTCCTGCATGATAGTTGGTTTATTTACTGCTGGCCCCGATCAGTCGTAAGGAAGTCCGTTAGATCTTGTTTGATCTGGAATTGAGAGAAGAGGAAATGTTGATTAATTAGTATTTGAGTCGAGCTGATTGATCAGTTAAACCTGGTTTCCCTAATTTGCCGTGGGTCAATCAATATGGGGCACGGATTTGTGATCCTGCATTCCCTGGATTGCTTATCTTTACCGTTTGAAGCCACAGAGGCTGTTTTTGGTATTATGTCCACTTAGCGAAACTAGCTTTTTTTCAAATAGATCTGTCGTGCCTGCGTCGAGGCCAAGACCCCTTCCCCCGCAGCTGACAAGAGAATTAATCCCGCATATCTTGTACGGCATGATTCGCTTCGCACTAGATCTAGAAGCTAACCTTGCTTACCTCGCAATGGAGCGCATGGCAAAAATGGAAAAAGTCTCACAATTATTAGTGAATAGACGTTTACGCTGAAACAGCATTGCATCACACTTGCATTTTCTTCTCCTTACTCTGGAATATCGCTTCTATTTATCCGTGTTCTCCAGGTCACTTGTTTATTGTTTCAGGTTAATTAAGCAGCGAAGAGCAGAATGGTCAGGGTTTTCAACACCACATCTCTCCACACCCTACTAACATGAACTGATTCTTCCAAGAAACGATTGTAATTGACGTCAATTCGTATCCCAAATATATGCAGGATACTAAACACAATGTCCTGCGGTCTTGATGCGGTACGCAGCCACAAGGTTCGCTATATGTGAAAGCACAGCGAGCGAGTAGATCTTTTAGGAGTCCTTTTAGGGCTTGAAATAAGGCCCAATCGGCTTGATTTGAATCTGATATTCTTGACCTTGTTTCCCCACATCAACTCCACCGCGACTCTGTGGATACAAGAAATGAGAGGACCAAGGGGAGACAATGCAAGGTTTTCGTCAACTTCTGTGATGTGAAAAATTGGCCTTGCCGACCCAAATGAGACCGAACCATACATTCGGTGAAATGGTGGATAGAGAACCAGACATATGTGAACGGGCGGAAAGCGGCCTCATGAAGGGTCCAGGCTCGAGTCATCCAGTGCGAAGGGTGCTTTAATCCTTGAGCTGCAATTTTACCACAGGGCATCACCACCACACCACGGCTTTGCTGACTTGTAAATGTAGCCCATCTTAACCACCTGTCTCTGTTTGCCCACGTGAGAAGTTCAGTCGAGACATAGAAGATCAATTCACAGGTATCGGCACTTGAATAACTGCGGTGCTTGGGCAGCCTACAAAGGCCATGCCAAATCATTCCATAGAGCTGGTCATCTCCGACTTGGACTACAGTCGCCGATTAGCGAGGTCGCTCAGTCGTTTGGCCTCCGCACTCGGGATCCATCAGTGCGATTTCGCCACGCACTGGGAGATCTCGCTCATGGTTTCGCTTATGTCAAGATCTCTCCACTCTATCAAATCAAAACTGGGCACTGGTTGGACAGAAGTTCTTGGACAGTGACGAGGCGAAATTCTCCTTCCACATAATCTGATGGATACCGCCAAATCGTCTTGTCCGTCCCTTTAGTGGTAGAAATTATGGCTCCTGTTTCACCATTCTCCTACTAGTGTTCGGGTGCAAGTTCACCTGAAGGGATAAGCCTATTCCAAGGCTTGAGGATTCCTTGCCTGTCAAAGATAGCAGTATCTCTAGCTTGATATTTGTTATCTCCACCAAAGTGGGGTCCAATTTGACCTGGAAAAGTCCTGCAGATGTCCGTCTACATATCCCGCACGACACCTGGGGACATCCAGGGCTGAGTTATTGGGCTTCCCATACCGATACAGTATCCCCTCGGATAATAATCTCCATGTCAATTACTTGCAGCTTCTTCTTTTTTCAAACCAGCAGATAGTATGCATGAATTGATCTAATTTACCATCGCTTTTGAAGAGCTAATCCCACACAAGCTCAAGGGCCATATTCTGCGGGGGCATGCAGGAACACGTCAAATGCGATGTATCTTAGCGTTGTAATTGGAGTCTAGGACCACTTGAATTAGCCTGGAAACTTGTATGATCCCGCTATTGTTTGGTTTGTTTATGTCTGTTTGACATGGTATTCAAACCACGATTTTTTCCTTAACAAAACATGCCAATTCAATTCTACAACACCTTTTCCTTCCGATCGAAGGATTTGCTTAGAATTACCCTTTCCGCTTTAGATTGGCATCGAATCATTTGGTTGATTATCCTAACCGGACCATCAACGCTTCCTCCTCGCCATAGGTGCACTAGAATCGTCCGGATTCCCCTCATCAACAAACCCAAACTTCTCATAGAGAGGCGCGCCATTCTTACTCGCATCCAAGTAAGCAGAAATCCCCTCCTGGTCTGCAAGATCACAACCCCATTTAACAATCATAGACCCAGCCCCACGTCTCCAATAATCGGGATGCGTACACAACGTGTCTAGAACTAAATCACAAATTAGGAATCACACCATCTACACTAAATAGAGCGCTGCTCACAAATATGCCTCTCCTCCCCCATGACCTTCTTTCGGTTCGCCTCAAATCCATCGAACGCCAAATCGCATCGGTCGGGCATCATATCCTCACTCCAAGGTAAGAAGAAGCGCGGACCGCGCTCGTTGGGCATGGATTGATCCCATTTCCCCCATGCGACCATGCGAGGTTTTCCTTCGTTATCCTTGGATTCCAGATCGAGGATCTTCAGGTAAGTCTGGTATGGGCGCTCAGTGAGGTCGTTGGCCGTACAGTCTGCGAACCATTTTCGGACACCTGGGGTGTCGGGGATAGCTTCACGTACGTGTGATTGTGTGAACGCTGCGTACCAAATTTCTGTCATTGCGGGGATGTCTTCCACCGTGAGCTTTTCAAGGGTGAGTTGGGATGGCGCCATTTTGAATGAGATACGGATGCCTGTAAGATGTGAGGTGTGAGGTGTGTTGTGGGCTTGGCCTTCTATTTCTGTTCCAGTGCTCAGGGGATTCGGTCTATTTCTGGATTTTAGGAGATAGGCTGTGATTATAGACGTACCCCGCTCTATGTTCCCCATTATGCCATGCGCAGAGCTGGAGCCTAGTGCTATTCCGGGCCTAGAATTCCTTGTGGTATAGCGTCGTCACCTCGCGGTCAGCATGACCAAACTTCAGAAATGCGCTTGTCATACCAACCGAGCCATGCGTCGGATTCTGTTTGAGCACCTGCGCTGCTATAAGTCTAACGCAGTTCCATCCGTTCCGTGGCAGGCCGTGCGAGACGATCCGAGCACACAGTCTAAGGGCTGGAGCTTGCAGACGACCGAGCCATTTTCAATAATATTGTTGTGCATTGTGGCTTGCATATCACGATGGCGGAGGCCTAGTACTCGGTGGCGTGTGCGAGTTGTCCATCACTGATATGCACGGCCACGGCTAGCATCTAGCGGAATCTGACCACATGCCGCACACAAACCAGGATGCGGAATATCTTAATTGAGGATGGTATTCGCCCGTGGCTAGCTGGCGTCTTCATCGGTAAAGCATCGCAGGGCCCGGTCTTCATCCCCAGGCATTCCGAGTCGGCGTAATAGCCACCGGGGCTCATCGGTAGAATCCCCATGGAGATCCTTAGGCGATTAGGTGCAACAGCTGAGTGCCGATGATCACAGCATGAGAGTTTGCGTACTGCGGAATGACGTAGGGACGCGAGAAGTTGGGGCATTCTCAAGATACAGATCGTCCAAATCAGTGCGGATTGAACAAGTCCAGTGCCAAAAGAGGCCAACAGGAGAAGTGTTGAGCTCAGCATGATTGACAGATTTAGCCTTTTGAATTTCTGGAATGAAGTGCCGTCCCGCAACCTTAATACACTGAAGAAGTCGGATTTCCCGTATATTTCTTCAGGAGATTAACCTCGATCAGGCACCGAATCAGTAACAGTGTCCATTGAAACCAGTGGGATTCTTTCTCCACCGGCCTCTTGGAACATCATGATGAACTTCCCCTGTCCCTTGGGTTCAAAACGAGATACTGTAATGGACTCGGCATTTCCGGATCGACATGCCAAGAGGCTATCTCGAGTTGGTGTGTGAGGTTACGTCGGACTCACCACAGGATGATCGTCATATCTTGGAAAATTTGCCGAAATTCCTTCCGGAGGGGGTGGGTCGCCGACGGAGGAGAATAAGGGTGTACTATCCGTACGCCGGATGCCGAGTCAATTCAGGGAACATGGACGGGGTAGATGTTGCTATTGATTACATCTAGCCGGAGTTCTCCGGGATTTCTCAGGGCCATCGATAATGAATGTTCGGCATGATAAATGTACCTGCATTTAATGCAGATTCGGCATTTTTCGTTGAGTTTTAGTCTCCACTTGCCGGTCTGTAAGAACCGGATTCTGCCAGATTTCTTCCGTGAGATCATGATTGTGAACCACTAGTCCAAGCTAAACGGTTTCAATGAATCTCAGTGGGTCAATAATTGACCAAAATACCATTTGATTGATGCGCCGATATATATGTACAATATGAAAGTGGAAGCGTTGCCACATACATGTATATATGCAATTAATGACCGCCAGGGGACCCATCGGGTTATTCCACCCTGACTACCCATGAACCTGGGAATGGTATATGCTAAAAAGAATGCATGTGCATGTGTGCAGGTCAGTAGATTAGGTAATGGGTAACAAGAAAGCACCGACACTGTCACTGTTAGCAAGGTCCCCGACTCGTCACGGGAAGAAGGGAAGGAAGCATACGAAATAGCGGCAAAACAGGCACAAAGAATTGCGCCTTCTAGATAATTAGTTTTCCCCTTGAGAACAAGAAAACTAACAAGCAGGGCGGAGCCGACCAGCGTCACCATCCCGAAACGATCGAAGTGAAGAGTCATAGGCTTTTCCAACGCCCAAGCGACCAGAACGATGACAGGGGCGACTAGCAAACCAATCTGGATAGCCGAGCCGAGGGCAACGCTAATCGCGAGATCGAGCTGGTTCTTGTGAGCGACAATCACGGCCGTCACGTTCTCAGCGACGTTTCCTGCGACCGGGATGACGATCAGACCGACGAAGGATTCACCGAGGATACCCTTTGCGTTGAGCACGCCGAAACTCGATGCGAAGAATTCGGCGCAGATGGCGATTAGGACGGTCGATGTGACTAGAACTGATATGGATATGGCTCGACTGGCATAGGATAGGTTCTTGCAGTGGTGCAGCTGGGCCTCTGGGGCTCCGGGGGTGACACCGTCCCATTCTTGGTGTGGGCGTCTGCGGTCGGTGTCCAGGGAATCCATGGGGAATCCGGACTCGGGATGAATATCGTCTAGTGGAGACGAAAGGCCGTCGGTTTGTATTTGTTGCATTTCAGGTCGTTGGCGGGATTTGTGGATCAAGGACTCGGTCGATTCCTGGGATTCGATATCCATGAACATCTCATCGTAGGACCGGCGGGTAGGTCGCTCAGATTGTGGATTGGGAGTCGCATGTAATCCCACGGGACGAGATCGGAAAAGATGTGCGTGGGATTTAAATTGGAAGAACAGGTATAGGAAATAGATGACGAGAAGAATGACGGAGACGCCTCTGCTGAAATACAGGGCCATATGATCGGCTGATTTGATATCTTTATCTTTCACACTTCCGTAGAACGCAGTCTGAGGATGTTAGTTGATGTTCTAATATCGGAGAGACAGACATACTGGGATCATAAGACATGATACTGTCAGGTTCAGCAATCCGACAAAGGCATGTGTCAGATCACTATTATAGGTTTGGTCGGGAGATGCCCATCCCCCAGCGATGATTGCAGATCCCAGAACCAGGAGTAGGTTGACAAGGATAGATCCCAGAAGAGATGCTTGTACCACTTTGATGTTGTTTTTCATAAGTGTCGTGCTAATCCGATTAGTTTCAAGCCACACTAGCACCGATAAGAACATCTTACACACTATAACAAATTCAAGTCAGTACATGGGCTGAAAACATGTGGAGAAAGGAGACGCACAAAATGATTAACTCGGCGAGATTACCGATGGTAATGTTCAAAAGAGCACCAGCGGTCTCTCCTAATTCCTGGGAAAGGTGTTCGGTCGCAAGGGTGAGTGTTATCGACAAGGGCACGATAGCGATCAAATTCCAGATAAAGATCACTAGCGGGGGTATATCGAATACGGAAAACAAGATGGCTACAAGAGTGAAGGGAACCGAGAGCATATTCTTCGACAAAAAAATCTCTCTGGCTCGTTGTGTGAATGCCGCGATGGGTTTGCCGCAATAGTCGCATTCTACTCCTCTTGGTAGGGAAACAATGGTCGAGCGCCGCGGACGGGACGTAAAGAAGGTTTTCATTTGGCGGGAGATGTTATCTGATGCATTTGCAACAGCAATTTGTTCTGTATTTCGACAATTTAAGATGTTAGAGTTGCCGGGCGAAAAAGAAGCGAATACGCACGATTGATCCCCCATTGTCGAGCACGAGATCTATTCCCAGAATTGATGCTTGAACCATCGTCAATCAAGTGTGAATCGTCTCCACAGTTCGAATGGTCACGGAACGGACTGATCGGGTTATTGTCGTTCTCTGCTTGTAGGCCATCTCTGACCATATTTGAAGATATTCGATGTGAGGTTCTGAGTGACGCGTGTAACTGGGAAAAGGGGGAGACCCAATAAATCAAACATAGCGATTATCCGCTAAGATAGCCCACGCACGCCAAGCCTGGGCCTGCGGGAATTGTTTCGTAAGATGGCCAATCAAGGATGTGGATGGTGGGCAGTTTAAGTGGACCTACTGCCAATAACGCCAAGCCAATGAATAGGGGGTGCATTCCACCTCGTACAGCGTATTCCATTCGAGTGACAGGTCAGCTAGAACGTCATATACAGTGCTTGACTGGACCATTAATTCACTCACCCCAGGTCAAGTGCTTGTCACCCGTGGGTTTAACAGCAGTTTTAAGCTTAAGAATGACGATTACTTTCTCGACAATTTCGTGTGGATCATGTTCCAACCTTACCTCGTGGATATTGGCGGAACAAATCACTCGTATATTTGTAACGGCTTTCAAGCCACAGAGGCGTGGTTTGCTGATAAAATGTATTTTTTCTATGAACCAATATATATAAGCACCCATATTAAAACGCGCAGCTGGCAAAACCGGCTACTCGTTGAAGTCGATATTAAAGACGCAATTCCGAGTTATCAATCTGTCCCCATAACCGAAACCTTATTTAAAACCATCGCCTTAGCCAACCCCGTGCGACGCTTAATTTATGAAAATTGCTTTCGTGATATTCGGGCACCTTGACACTCTTCGATAACTCGGACGATATTGCTCCTCTGTGCGAGCTGCGGCTCTTGACAAACATAAGGTGTGGAATAGGGGATTAAATTGAGTACTACTGCAGCGTTGAGGTGGCCATTGCTGCAGTTCGTGTATTGTTTCTTTTTCATAGGAGCGATGGCTAGTTTTTGTGGATAGCAATCGAGATAGGGACGTCTCGCAAATCCTTGGTAGCAGACCTAACCTTCATTGAGCCACCGCACGCGTCATGAGCCTCTCTACGATTAAGAATACAGTTTGTTAGTGTTAACGTCCATATTGGGACTAGTGCCTTCCGTCCTGTACTTAAGGTTTCTCAGTCGTAGATCCTCATCTTCTCTCCTGCTGCACTCTTCAATATTACTTGCGTACCATATTGCTTCATTGTTGCCACCCTCGTACAGTTAGACCATCTTTGGGGGTTTGAGGCGGGGCCTCGGCTTCCCTAATTAAGATTGCTCCACAGTCTCATGTCGCCAGATATTGATGGAAATTTGAGGCCAATTATGATTCCTGTGGTAAGCTTGATAGCATGAGCTCGATTCCTGAGACCCGAGGTATATTCCGAGATTCTCAATTGCACGTGGGCTCTTTAATTAGGCGCTTCTCTTTCATTGGTATTAATTTGTCAGTATAAAATGGGGAATGAACGGTATAGATAAAATACGGTATCTGAATTCTATATTCTAGTACTAGACTCAAACAATAGTCTCCTTAACCTGCTTCACCAAATCAATAATAGTCTCCTTAAAACTCCTATACTCAACGCCCAACTCCCTCGCCACAGTCTCTCCATCAACTCCATAAGAAGCACTCGGCTTAACTCCAGCCGTATACCCGTCCGTGACAACACCCTTTGCCCACTCAAACTCCTCTTTCATGATATCAGCTGCATACTCATAAGAGAACGGCTCAGGAGAAGCAGGAACAAACCGCTTCCCACCAGCCTCCGGCGTAATAAGAGCCTGAACATGGGCATTAGCCAGATCTCGCGCGTCGATCCAAGCCGAAACACGGACTCCGGGCAATGGATCAGCACCAGCGGCTACACTCCAGAGATCCGAGTTCGACTCGTTCAATGACTCGATATCAGGCACTGGGTGGACGACTGGACCGAAGACCATTGGTGGGCAGAGAGTGACTAGGTCGAATTGAGGCTTCTCGTTCTTCATGAAATCCCATGCTGCTAGCTCGGCGAATTTCTTCGATCCGCGGTATGCGATCACGGATGTTGAACTCGGATCAATGGCTGTCTCGTAAGTTAAAGGATTCCAGTCTGCGCCTGTGTATGTGAATCCGGGCGGAGGGGTGCTGTTTATATCCACGACTGAAGCGAAGGAGGATGTCAGGACGATGCGTTGGATTTTGCTGCCTGGTTTGGAGGAGGCGGATAGAATGGACTTGACCCCGTTGATGGCGGGGACAATGAGTTCTTGCTCGTTGTTTGTGGTGTTATAAAAGAATGGCTGTGATCTTTCAACGTCTGTCATTTTGGATATTGATTGGAATGGCGTACGTACGCTGGCAACATGGATAACGCCGTCAATGCCGTCTATTGCGGAATCGAAAACTCCGGTCTTGGTAAAATCTTCCACGACCACGAAATCCAGCTTTGAGGCGTATTGCGGTCGGGCGGCCTTCATTTGTTCGCCTTTTTGGGCCGATCGCGTTGCGCCGCGAACGCGGTATCCCCGCGCGAGAAGATTGTCGACTACATGTGCACCGATGAAGCCAGTGGATCCGGTGACGAGGATGTACCGATCATCGGGGGACTGGGTAGAAGACGATACTGGTAGATTCCGCGACATGGCTATGGACAATGTTAAAAGAAGATTGACGGAAACAAATTGAAAGTGGGGGTGGGGGAAATAGGGTATATCTAGTATACTCGGATAAAGTCCGATCACCGGGGCAGATCCCCACGTTAAACGTTACTAGTGTGGGGGAACACAACCATATATGCATTTCAATTATGAGAACATCTAATCAGGTATATTCAATCCTCTTCGGGATCAAAAATAGGTCCTGCAGGCGTCTTCTCCAGGTTTTCGCCATCCTCCGTCACAATTTCCTGACTGGGTACAACCACAACAAAGATCCTAGCAACATCCTTCCCCCGATTGACCCATTCATGGTTCGTTCCCCTGCAGACAATAACATCATGCGGCTTGAGAATCTTCTCTGCGCCACCATCGGTAATAAAAGCGACGGTCCCAGTGAGAACAACAAAGTAGTCCAAGCTCAATGTGCGATGCATCCATCCCTTCTCGGCTGGGTACAAGTCCAGAATGCGACAAGAGGGCCCTTTCGTGTCGGCCAGCGGGACGAGGGTCTTGTGTGGATCAGCTAGCGGGAGCATGTTGTCAACGGGAAACCCACGCGACCGGTGGATTTGAATCACGCCGAAGCCTGCATCGGGGGCTGGGGTTTTGAATTCGGGTGCCGTGGTTGGGTCGTACGGGGTAAGAGTCTCGTCGGAGGAGAAGTAGGCTTTGCCTTTGGAATCGTGGGAGATGATCACGCGGCGAATGGGGGCGTCCATTTTGTTGATGATCAAAGTAGAGTTGAGAATGGGATGTCAAGGTTGAGCCAATTAGTGTAAAAAACCATAATTGTTCAGATTACGACCCTTATATATATATAGATTGTGGCCCGTTAGAACGTTTCTGCGACAGCGCTAAGGTTTTCAAGAATCCCCGAGATACGATTGTTAATCAAATAATTTATAAGCTTTGAACTGGAGATCTCAATCATATTGACATGATTGGAAGCTTCGACAAGCTAACCTTCAACCCGATGACCACATGTGGAGCAGGGCAAGGCTGCGCTTACAAAGTGGGGCGGAGCGTCGGCCGCCAACCCGACAGATGACAAACGTGCTTGAGAACGGAGTGTTCCTCGGAACATTACCCTTGCACCCCGATGAAACAAATTGGATTTGGCAGACCTGAACATCTATGGCATTATCATGTGTATTTTTTCTTTTATTTTTCGTTTTTAAATCACCATTCGGAAATGCTGAACGAGATTTAGATTCTGATGGCAATTTCATTTTCTCATAATCAACAGTAGAACCAAAGCTATTATTCAAACTTTCGGACATGATAGTTAGTAATTGGAAAGAACGTATTGTATTGCTGACTTCACATGACCCCCGCACTTGTGCTCCCGTGACAAGGCCTGGGGCAATCTCCTATTTAACATCACTTCTAGTCAGTATCAGATAGAATTTAGATACTTTTTCATACATCTCTGAATAACTACCTGTTGGTAAGTATTATCTCGCTTATTATTTTCCGTCATCCACCCCTTCGTAGCGAATTTCAGATGACTACGTTTCCTTATATTGATTTTTGCCACGCCTGAATGGTTATTGACTCCAGATTCGCAGAAGCCTACAAAATGCCGACCGCTACTGCCAAGCTGGGTGACCTTATTCTAGCCCAGGCTGATACATGGGAGACAGTGGAGGGGAATGTATATGTAAGTTGCATTACCTAAATTAACTGAATCACAGATCCATTACTAATACTGCCTGCAGTTTCCTCCATCCTCTATCAAAGAGCAGGAAGTTCTTGTGAAATCAAATACGAAGACTTTTTGTCCTTGGAAAGGCGAAGCTGAGTACTACACGATCAAACATGGTGGTATGTGGCAATGTATTGGATAGCATAGGCAGCTGTCAGCTAACAAGCCAATCAGATAACATCGTTTCCGATGCAGCATGGTACTATGCTACACCATATGAGAAAGCAACGAACATTAAGGATCACATAGCCTTCTGTAAGTTCAACCAGCTCATTAGGCCTTTGGCGCTAAATTGAGTACAACTGATCATTCTTCTTCATTTGCAGACAAATCTAAGGTTGCAGTGACGATTGAGTAAGGAAGCAATGTGGTGGATGTCCTTATCGTTCACGTTTGATTTACGAGTACTCCAGGGGATGATTTATTGAAAACAACTCTTAGGCTGAGGACAGCTACTATCGAGAATGAGAAGATAAAAATATTTTCCCTCTGTCGCCTAGCTGATAAGGCCACAATGTACCTTGGTAGATAAATCTACTCACCTCCATCCTCGTATCCTTCATCATAGACCTCCTCCCCCAATTCCCGCCCCTTATAACTCAACGGTTGTATCGGCAAAAACACAAACAACATCCGACACCACTCCTTCTCACTCCGATTCCGAAACCCATGAGCCGTTCCCCGCTGTACACACACATCTCCCCGGTGCAAATGACGACTCGCTCCAGAATCAAGCACAAGATCCACCTCGCCTTCCAACACGACTCCGTAATCCAAACTGACAGTCCGATGCATCGGTGTTCTCTTTCCAGGCTTCAAATCTATCATTCGGAACACCGTTCCTGTGTCCGTTGTTAGGCCGGGTGGTGTGTGGAGGTATTCGTCGTACATGGCAATGTCGGCTTCATCTTCTAGTGAGGCGGGGACCGTATCTGTTGCGTAGAGGAGGGCGATTTCGCCGTCGTCGCCTGCTGGTTTGGAGGGCATGTAGTCGGGGACTTGAGCATGTGACAGGAAAACTGCTTCGCCTTCTGTGCTGTGGGTTGTTATGAAGCGGTGAATATCGGGGAGATCGTTGTCTTTGTGTGGGTGCATTTGGAAGTGCTGAAAAGCATCGGACTTTGAGATAGTGAGTATTGTTCGCACCTGGGCAGATGTGGTTGAGAATGCTTGAGTATATTTGGAGGTGCTCAATGTCGGGAAATAAATGCCGGAGCATCATGATGGCATCATATGGGATTAAGCTTAGCTCCCAAACTAGAACATCCATTGCCATATGCTGATATGGGAGAACAGAGAAATTTACGACGCTACAGCATCTATGAGAGGGGTCGTTCCTCGCCATAATTTACTCAAATTCATCCCCAAAGACTATTCCAGTATTTGCATATGGTTGACCAAATCTTCATCTTCTAATTCATCTAAGTGGGGTATCTGACCGAATTACAGGGTCAAGTCAATTTGTCGAATATCATTCAAGTTGTTCAATACGGAAGACTGGTATTTGTCAAGTCATTCAGTAAGTCCATCCATGCTGGACTATCTAGCGCAACTTGAGCACTGTCGTCAAGCATTTCGCACCAGATGTCTTCAAGCGGTACCAGATTAAGATCGGTGGTTCTGGGATCAAGTGTATCCTCATGGGGATGTGAAGGGGATTGAGCAGAGGACGTGAATTGAATCATTCTGCTCTCCTCCGTGTTCTCCAGGGACTTTTGGGTTATGGCCAGTGGCTCTGATTGTGTTCCCGACATGGCTCTCTTTTGCTGCCTCCAGTGTTTGCGTAGTGTACCCATCATCGCATTGATACCTTCCCGTTCGATACGAGAAGCTTGTTGTGCCCGGCTGAGCATGCGACAGGCATCGAGCACCTCCTCCTTCTGTTTCTCGGCAAGGATGTCATCCCAGTTGAAACAGACGTTGATGAGCAGGGTTACAGCTGCTATGAAAACATGATGCGTGATAGCCCAGAAATAGCAACAAGTGGGTACGACGGCAGGCTGTTCCTCGTCCATGATACGCTTCAATTCTAGCACTTTTCGCGCTGACTGAAGCGACACCACATGGGAGTAGGAATATCGTGGATCTCTGGCTCCGCGGACATAGTACCGACGATGTAACCTTAAAAACCTTGCGTGATAGCCTTGGTGAAGGAACGTTCTTTGCCACGAAAATACCTTTCGCTCGTGATATAGATCTGCAAACTCGCGTCGTGAGGATTGGTCGTATCGAAAGAAAGCTGGAAGTTCCGCATATGCCTCATTGAGTTTGCGCTCTAGATGAAGGATCTTTTCATAAGGCACGTCCTCCCCCTTAAAATGTTCCGGAGCAGTACCGTCGACGATTTCTCGACATATTATAGCTAGTCGCAGACGAGCGAGGGTATATGACATGGACGTTGGTGTAGAAAGTGAAACGGGAATGCCACTGTCTATATCTTTATCATCAATATTTAAAGGAAGTCGGACATTCATATGTTTGGGATGGATAGAGTATGTGAACTCCTGCGGTCCATTCAGAAAGCTAAGAAGCCTGCAAGGGGAGGCGATTAGTAGGCTGTATATATAACTGAGTATAGGTCACGTACCAGTCATAGCTCGCCAGGTCCCACCACAGTCTGCGCTTCAGTTCCACATCCCCTATATCGTAACCATTCGCTCGACGATCATCCTCGGAGCTGGGAGAGTCTAAGATATGAAGCCCAAGGCTCTTTGCTTGGCCGATCATGGTACCCTGCGCAAAAAAGGAGGCAATGGATGGATGTAAAAGGTGACCGGATAAATGGTGCCCAATAATAAGTGATGCTTGTAATCCCGTAACGGTCGGATAGGACATGAAGTTGCTTTGAGCCAGCGACGCCCCCGCCAGGAACGCTGCTTCCATGCTTCGTCTTTCAGCGCACTCTGCTGATTCCGTGTTTATCAGCTGAAAGAATAAAGCCGTAGCAGAGATGCTAAACAGGAGTGCGAGGACACCAAGGTCGATCTGTGCATTCTGTGCAATATCCTCATACAACGCGTGAATATCCCGTTTGGTGCGTTCGGGGATGACAAGGTGATACTGGTAGTCGAGGTTCTTGAAGTAGTAATCAAAAAGATCCATTGTCTCTACTTCCATGGGTAAAGGAGGTAAGAGGGACCGTGGCGGGATTCTGATGGGATGCCATGCAACCATCATGAAGAAACGTAAACACGCCCGATCTCATAGCTTCCTGGTGCGACCGAGAATCAATATGTGGCTGTGAAAATTGTGCTCGGAGGGTAGCTGGGATGGCACTCGGGACCCGATGTCCCATGATCATATTTTCCAGTCGAGTTGCTGTGACCCACGGATCATCCCTGTTGCGGGTTTGAGGCTCTGGTTGGCACGCCGGTAACCGAGTTCGGCGCGGCTCACCCCTGTCGATCGATGGGATTCTCCCGGTCAAACTTCTGGACTTAATGCCCGGACTTTCCACGGGGCCATGATTCCCATAGCTGCAATCTATTCTTCGAGATGTACAGCTACTGCATGGATGGCTTCGGTCGCATTTGACCTTCTTCTTTCGGCACCAGTCGCAGGACACCGGATCTTGGCGGGTTTGCCTCTTCGAGGGAAGATCGGTCACACTGGCATCTTTTCTCTTCATCATGATGACCCAGATGCTAACGATGATCGCTTCCTTGAATAGATCGGTGGCTGGGCGAAGATGTGTGAGCTGGAATGAGAACTCAGGACACGAGGAGGGCTGGAGAGTCCGCGGAGAGTCCGGGAGGCATTCCATAACTTTATTTTGTAGGTATCAGGCCAAAACGCTATATCAGGCATCCGACATCCGACCTCGGGGCTATTATTGAACACCGTACTACGTACGTAGATATGTTCACCGGAGTCTCCGCGGTTCAAAGTTTGTTCTACTCTCCTTCTGTTCCCCTTTAATTCCTTTAAAAGGTCTATCCTCATCACTGGAAAAATTCATTGACATCCAGATATTTCCAACGAAACTAGAACCCGCAACAATGTCTCCAGAACCTGAGAACGAATACACGTAAGTGGTTGCCACAATATACTCATCACAGCTAACATCGACCCTACAATAGAGCTCGAGCATGGCTCGTAATTCTCGGCGCATTTACATGTATTTTTTGCACAGTCGGATTTTTAAATTCATTCGGAGTGTTTGAAGCTTACTACGCGACGGCTCAACTGGCCCAAGAATCACAGTCAACGATTGGATGGCTCGGAGCCCTGGCCATGTTCTTCCTTTTCGCGATTTCCACAGGGGCCGGTGCAATGGTCGACATTTTCGGACCGAAGGTAAATATACCCACTTACTCAGTTGGCATAATTCAAGGACTGACAATTCCAGCTCATGATATTGACAGGGTCTGTCGGCACGGTTTTCGCAGTCATGATGACCTCGCTCTGCACGGAGTTCTACCAGTTTGTGCTCGCACAGGGTATTCTCCTCGGCATCTCTATGGCCTTGTGTACATGGCCAGCAGTCGCGCTTGTCGGGCAATATATTAAGAAGAAGCGGGGTGCTGCGATGGGAATCGTTCTTGCGGGATCCTCGCTTGGTGGGATTATTTGGCCTATTGCGATCGAGAACATGCTGCCAGAGATCGGGTTTCCCTGGACGATGCGTACCGTTGGATTCATTATGATTCCGTTGTTTGCCTTCTCATGCGTTATCTGCCAATCGCCCCCGAAGGGCCAGGTTCCCATGGACGTTGATTTGGAGGACATGACAGGCAACGATACGAGGGGTGAACCCGCCCCAGAGAAGAAAGTTGATCACAAGAAAGAGGCAATGGCACTGTTCCGACAGCCATCTCTCCACCTCTTGTGTCTCGCAATGTTTCTCATATACTTTGGCATGTTCTCTCCGTTTTTCTATACGACGTCATATGCAATTGAGATGGGATCCTCGACAACGCTAGCATTCTACACAATTTGCATTATCAATGGAGCCTCATTTCTCGGCCGCATTGTTCCTGGAATATTGGCTGATAAGTTTGGGCGATTCAATTGTTGCATTATCTCCGCCTTGTCGGCAGGGATAATCGCGCTCTGTTGGACCACCGTGCAATCTGTGGCTGGGTTGGTGATTTGGAGCGCTGCGTATGGCTTCGCATCAGGGGTAAGCTTTTCTGCTCAAATGATATATTCAAATTCTGATGTTGTTTCAGGGCATTCTCTCGCTTCAGCAGGCTTGTGCTGCTCAGGTAGCCACTGGGCATCATACGGTCGGTCTCGCCATCGGTACTGTAGCTGGGTCTACTGCTTTTTCGTAAGTCTACCGCGTCGAGTTCTGAATACCACTAATATTATGATAGTGCTATGGCCAATGTTCCGATCAGTGGCGCCCTGGTTCAACAGTACGGGTATTTGTCACTGTCTATATTTTCCGGTGTGTCATTGCTCCTAGGTGGTGTCATGCTTATCGTTGCTCGCTTGGTGCAAAACCGAAAGCTCTCTGCAATCCTCTAGACCGGCATGCTGGTTTTGACTGTATGATAAGATGATGTAGAAATATTGGCCTGAAATCTGCCAAAATGGGATAGAGGGAAGAAGGTAGCAGTAAAAGATCGACGGGATAATAGATTTAGATTTATAGAGCTGATAATAATATGGTCCTTTTTTCTTCACAAAATTGTTACGGGTAATCCTCGTGACTACTCTCACTTCATCTTTTCGCTCTTGTCTTCCGTTCCTCAACACTATTAGGTACCAATAATCTTCAGTGACAAATCTCCACTACATGTATCACTCGCTAAACAAGCAGTACTCACTGTATCAAGTCAAATGCTCTCCCCAGCAGCCCGTCGAATGGCCGCAGTCAACTCATCCGGCCGGCTGAAAAAAGGGCTGTGCGATGCATCCACCGTCTCTGTCCTCATCCAGAATCCTTTGGCCGTGCCTTCAAGCATCATCTTTTATACCGGTAGAGGAATTGCTGCATCCTGAAGGCAGTACAAGTAGGGCATAGGTACACATACTGTGAAAATTCTGGTAGCTATGCGGTCTCAGAGAAGCAACCGCACGCTCAATCTGCGCATTATCGCAGTCGTTGTAGACGATTTTGTCTAGATCCGCAACATTGACTTCCAATTTATCGTCAGACACCCTAAACCAAGGGAGATCATTTCCACCGAAGGCGTTGATGAGTGATTGTCCCTCTGGGATGACGAAAGAGCAGCAGAAAAATAGATGGGTAACGCTGCCAGCCGGACCCATTTTCTGGCGTGTGTTGATGTCGAGTCCTTTAGTTGCCTCGTTTGAAGGTAGACCACCATATGAGTGCGCAACCACTACACTTTCTGCCCTTCATTGACTGCGCTCTCGATTTGTGCTCAAACCTGCGCAACGTCTTCGTTAAAGTCTAGGTAGTGCGTTGGTGGATCCACTGTGGGTAGATGGACCTTGTTGGTCTCATTAAACTTAAGGCTGGCCTACGTAGGGTTTTAATACAACGTGTGATCCCCACCCTGCCAGCTTTCCCGCCGCCTCAAGTGCATCTTCGATAGACTCCAATCCAAACTCCTCTGTGTGATGAAGCCCAGACTTGGTCCCCAGTACCATCAGCCCCGATTCAACCATTTGTATAAGTTGAAGAACATGGTGTCGTGAATACATGAATCGACCTTGAAGCCGGAGACTTTTGAACATAATCTCCAAATACGGAAATTGGATGTCCCCTGACATTCCTCCCATGATGACTCATCTTCCGAATGAACGCAAGTCACCAATACCAGAGCACAACAGCGAGTTGCTCTGCACCGCAGCGGCGAAAGTTAATGTATACGTCTACACCATTTGCCGTTCCAGCAGCAGATTTGAACATCTCGGAATTGCGGGCAGAGTCTTCAGTGAGTACCACTGTTCTAAGGCGGCCGGTGGATGCGCGTATCGTCTCTAGGGTCTGAAGAGCGGTGGTATTGCGACCAGCAGCCACAACTGTAGCGCCCATAGCGAGTGCTACAGCTACCTCGGCACCCACCTCCATATCTTCCCGTTGCCGGTGCCACAATTACCACTTCGCCGGGTTTGACATCGACTTCGGAGAGTCCACCAAAAGGCACGAGGAATACAGGTAGGAAACATAAGTCCGAAATTGTGTATCCCATCTTCCCCAACAGCAGATTCTCATTCAGCGGATAGAGATTCTCTAGGGGGAAGCATGTGTATTCCGCGTACGTTGCATTTCGCCACTCGCCGTCCATCAGCTTCATTGCTGCTGGATATCCGCCCCCATGGATTCCGTAAAGAATAGTCACAGATGGATCGTCGCGTGGTCGGATGGTGATGTCACAGAGTACCAACTGACCCGGAGTGAGGCTAACGGCATCCGGGCCGACCTCGAAGACTCTTCCAATCGCAGAGTTGCCAGGTGTCATAGGGAGAGCTAATGGATATGGAAGAAAGCCATTTAATACTTCGGCCATGTAAGGGACAATATCGGCAACCAAGATTTGCACAACTGCCTCACCCGCCTTGGCTGCTGGACGGGGAACAGTCTGCAGGGCCAGTGGTTGGTCGCGTGAGTGAAGAACAAGAGCCTTGTGAGTAGCCATCTTCAATGTTATCCTTCAGAAGTAGTTTGGCTGAAGAGCAAATATCTTTAATGAAATAGCTTGTTTTATAATCGCTTTGGAATTACTTCCTTTCGGCTGTAAAGCAAACCTGAGCCATTAGCTCCGTAAACTCCGGGTGCCTCTGCCAGTGATGTCACTCGGAAACAACCACATCTAATTAAAAAATTATATTTAATGCCGTTAATTGAACCCCCTTCAGCAGTCCTTTACAGATGAGTAGCTCTACCTGATAGAATGATGGGTGGTACTATGCAGCCGATAATACCGATTTGGAGCCGCAGATAGAAGTTCAATGAGAGTTCCTAATAGCAAGAGGGAATACTGGGTAGAATTGAGGAAAGGAGCGGAAAGAGAAGCCTGAAGTTGTTGCAAAGGCTATTCAAATTTTATTCAAATATGGAAAAAGATACAGTAGTCTCGAGCGTGAAACAAACTAATCCACTGAATTGCACCAACAACGGTCAATTTAATCCAAATGCACGGTGTTAAACAATCTGTTTCCCGTATCGGTGGCTCCTTGGCCAGTAAAATGATTATCTGAAAGGCGAAGGGCAATGAAAGAGAGTCCTTGAATGCGACTGAACTCCTGGGATATTCTGCCTGTAGAAAGAGTTTGGGAATGAATTACTCCCGCCATGACCACGATGCGAATAGTGCCATCTGTTTTCCGTATATGTTGAATAAATTCCAACACGGACTTCCCTGTATTGATCACGGAGTCCACGAGTATAAATGTGACACATTTTGATAGATGCTTCGTTGGGATATCGACTGGATCCTTCGCGTGGAGAAACGTGGCGAGTGGTAGCGCTTCATTAACGCCGAGGGCCATTGGTTCACCACCACGCATCAGGGCCACAATCAATGTCGCCATCTCATGGGCAGCCCGGTATCCATCGGTTTGATGGCCCTGGACGTGGGTAATTGAATATGGCTCGATGCCAACCATGTCGGCGTAAAATCTCATTGTTAGATACCAGCCAACACGCTGGTGGGCTTGTCTTAACACCGGCCCCGAAATTGTCGCATCACGCATGGCTGTCATCATTAATTTGGCTCCATTGTGTTTAGTGGCATGGAAAACACGAAGACGATTGCGCCGCGGAGAGATAGAATTGAGGAAAGACTCATCTGTCAAGCGCAATGTAGGAAGCTGCAACACGCTGAGGCGAGGTTGTGCATGATCGTCAGAAGGTAGGAGGAGCTGGCGAGGTTCGAATCCGTCGTGTCCAATTGACGCTCTCAAAGCTTCATCCATAGTAGTGCTCCTGGACAATTCGTTCCCCGCTACGACGATAGCCTTGTTCGCTGCCTTGAGCATGTCAAGATCAACCGGACTGTCTCCAAATGCCCAAACATAGGCGTTGTGGAAAAAGCGCAACTGTTTTACCAACGAAGCTTTTAGTGCGGGTGTCATAACAATTTTGTCGGATAAACGCCCCCCACCAATCACTTGTACCGCTGATAGTCCTGCTCTTCCAAGAACCAGTTCCCAGACTCGGCGTAGTCCACAGGTGAGGACAACAGCTCGCATGTGGACCTTCAATGAATACAAAAGATTGACAAACTCAGGGTAGATTTCTACCATGGACGCCACTTGTTGACAACACGCTTCGTATTCTTCGTCGTTCCTTGCTTCTTCATAAAGAAGAGTCGCTTGTCTGAATGCAGTGTATGAATACTGCAAGGGACTGCGGAATAATGTCTTCAGAGGGAATACATCATCTCCCTCAGGAGATGGAGGGAGCAGCTTCCAAAACAGAGCCCCACTATCTTGCGGAGCTAAAGTTTTGTCAGCATCCAAAACTAGCACAGTCTCCGGAGTGTCGGAGCCATTGTTGAACATTTCGTCTATGTGGCTCTCGGCAAGCTTGGTATTGAGATCCTCCGTGTGGCTATGAAAATCCCCAAGTAGTGCGGAAATCTGCTCATTCAATGACTCATGCGGGGTCACCGTTATGAAAAGAATGTCGTGTAATCTGCAGACATAGCGCAGGTACCTCTTCTCTGCTGCCTGCCACTGGGCTAGATGGGCAACCGATGCGGCTGGGCGGCCCCGTTGATCATTACGCCGATGTTCCGCTATGACACCAGCTGGAACCTCCAGATAAACAATGTGAGTGTATGAATCAAGATCAGCTTGCGTGCAGATAAGCTGATATGTCATCTCTCCATCAGGCCATAGCATAGCATGGCCCGCGACGATGGCACTTTTTCCGAAGTCATGACATCCTTGCTTAATTCTGCCCATGGCACGCTCGCGCTGTTTGACCTTCTCTGCTTCTGGTAAGGTATGGAATGATTCAAGCCCCCCGGGAGTCACGGCTCCAATAAGTCGACTACCATCAAAAAACAGAAAGTCGACGACGCTTCGCTTAAGCTTATCCAGAAGAAATGTCTTTCCAGCCCCGGGGAGGCCATAAAGGCCAACGATGACCGGCTTTTTGTAGTGTCCATGTTTCTGCCTGGATGCAGAAGTGGGATCATGGAGTGTTTCGTTGGATCGCTGCAGGGTTTATTTGGAAGGTTAGAAGCAGAAAGCTAGTATCCGAGGGTAGCACTCAGTAAGGATGTGCGCAAAGTGGGCCAGAATTTTGGAAAGCAAAGTAGTCCAATGAAATACTTGCAGTCAAGGGAGATGCGTGCCTTCAGCCGAGTAGAATGAAAATTTCAATGGAAGAAGAGAAGACTCAAGATCAGGAGTGCTGTAATTTATCTTATGATATCCGGTAAGTTCCAGTAAGGTCCTGATTAACGGCGCAGCAAACAGGGAGTTGCCGGTAATTCTCTACTCACGCATCTTTCCTGTAAATGATGGCAAAATGAGGATGTAATGCTTCGCTGTTTGAAGTTCGTCCATTGTTTGCGCTACTCATGTTTCTCCATACATTTGCACCTTTTACCAACTTCTCTCATCTCCCATACGACCGTCATCCTTGTCCACCTTTGAAAACAAAGGAGACGGCTACACAAAATTGACATTAATCATGTCTTTAAATTCAGAATATGAATACCATTTAAGCCTTTTAAAACTCCAAAACACCTCTGACCAGATCGAAGTTGCCTCGGCGTCCCCTATCTTCACGGGACCGGTTCTCAAATTACCGGCCGAAGGTCCATCGCAGTATGGCCTGCTCGGAGGTGTCAAAGAAATAACCACCCTTGGGCTTCCATGTCTGAATGACGAAATTCTGGAGGTCGATCCCCGACTTTTTTTCAACGTGGCATCGCCCTCAAGTACCTTCATCTGCGGTTCTCAGGGGTCAGGAAAAAGCCACACACTTTCTTGCCTACTTGAAGGGTGCCTGATATCCTCCCAGGCTGGCAAACTCTTGAACCCTCTTAGCGGAATCATTTTTCACTATGATACTTTCATCAGCGATAGCACCGGGTCACCTTGTGAGGCAGCCTTTCTCTCTTCCAACCCTAGCATCGACGTTAGGGTACTCTGTGCCCCGACAAATCTCCGAACCATAAAGGTGAAAAGGATTGTCACTCATGTTCTACAACTCACTGACAGGCCTTGTTCAGGGAATTTACTCTAGATTCAAGAATATCGCGGTGGAGACTTTACAGATCGACCAAGCAAACCTCAATACCAAACGTATGATGGATCTCATGGCAGTAGGCAAGGAGAACGGAGCTATCCCCTTGTATATGCATACTGTTCAACGAGTGTTACGGGAAATGCGTGAGATACAACAATCTACAGGGTCCTCCTTCGACTATGCAGACTTCAAACGGCGTATTCTTGGTTCCGGTCTTCTTCCAGGTCAACTTGAACCACTGAAGCAGCGACTTGATACTCTTGAGAGCTTTATGCCGCTTGAACAGGTAAACCTAAGCGGGACTTTCGGTACTCAGAAACCAAAGTTCAAGGGTGCAGGGCCGAGCTGGATACCAAAGGTAAGATTATTATGGGCCAGTCGACAATGAGCAACTAATACCCTGAATTAGGCTTCACAATTGACAGTCGTGGACCTTTCCTGTCCCTGTATCTCCCCTGATACTGCTTGTTCCCTTTTCAACGTCTGCTTTGGAATCTTCATGGAACAGGACGCAAATATTGGCAGGGTAGTTGCGCTTGATGAGGCGCATAAAGTTTGTAACAAATCGGAGAATACTGTCTAATTTACCCCTAGTAATCATTTACAGTACATGAAAGATTCAGTCGAAGCTCAAAATTTCACTGAAACTCTTCTTTCGACAGTCAGATTACAACGACATCTCGGAGCCCGGATTTTCGTTTCCACCCAAGAGCCAACCATCTCCAGTGACCTGCTCAGTCTCTGCTCTATCACCATAGTACACCGGTTCTCCTCGCCAGCATGGCTGCACGCACTTCAAGGCCATATCGCCGCGGCCGCTTTTGGCGCGCAATCGAACCAAAACTCCACAGCAGAGCATGAGGTAACTAGCAAATATGCATTGTTCCATAAAATCGTTCGTCTACGTGTAGGCGAGGCCTTACTGTTTTGCCCCAACGCGGTATCAAGCATTACTGTCGAAGGTTCTAACTCCCAGAAGTTGGGTACTTTGGGTGGTGGATATATGGTGATCAAAGTTCGCGATAGGCTTACAGAGGATGGTGGGAAAAGCGTCATATCTTGTTGAAGAATGAAGGCATTAGGGAGATTTAAGCCTGTTCCAAGGTTTAAGAATCAAAATTGCAGGACTGATTTAGTATCGAATATTTGAAAGCAAATTGAAAGCATATTGAAAGCATATTACTTGAACTTTCCTTGATTATCTACCGCTTAGATTAGTTATGCCAACTGTTACAAGAGATACGAGTCACGGGGGAAAATCTCTCTGATTCTCTAAGAAGAAAGGGGAATCAGGTCTCATAAGGAGCCCTGGGTCATGTGACAGTGGTCTGTAACACCAATCCTCCACTTAATCATAACCATGAATCTCCCTCCGGATGATTAAGAATATCCTAGATTCCGAACGACTAGACAGCAGGCCTCTCCAGTAAACTAATTCGGCATTTTTACTTCCTGCCAGCGTCTTCAGGCAGAAATACTTCCCATCCAATGTTAGGCGTCTATTACTGACTAGGTGGGGAACTTCGTTGAATCCGGGATCAACCCGAGCCGCCTCTTCTCGCAAGAGCGTCGCCGCCAAGCACCTGAGATCGCAAGAATTAGAATTGAAAATCGGTCTTGTATTTCTGGCTCAAGTACCTGAGTTCCTATTCGGCATCGACATTCTATTCCAGTGTCTCAATTACTCACGGAAACTGACAGGCCAGAAAAAGACTTTGCGTCGGAGCGACAATTTACGGAGCGACAATTTTAAGGTTATCACCGGCTATGTATTGCACCGACCAAGTTTGGATTTGTGGGAGACAGCGTAGAAACATAAATCACGAATTCACTACTAGGTAACAAGTATATACAAATCCGAACCTTGGAAACAGTGACCCACCGTTCGTTTCCCAACAAAATATCGCAACATGGAACACATTAATCATAAACCAATATCTTAAATGTTATCCGAAGAATACAATCGCACAGGCACACCAGCATCGTGCATCATGGTCAAATTAGACTGCTTAACAGGCTCCTCGGGCTGGTTCGGACGTGGATCCGCATTCTCAAGCGTATCGAAATTCTGCAAGAGTCTAACAACAGTGTAACTGGCCTCGGTGAGCGCATATTGTTCTGCACGTGGAGTGTGATTAGTTAAACTTTTTTACTCAACACATGACTCGAAAACTTTAACCAACGCTAAAGCGGGAACAAAACTTACGTCCAAGGCATATCCGAGGTCCACCGTTAAAAGGCAGGTATTCCCATCCGTGTTTGGCATTCTCTTCCCATCGCTCCGGTCGGAATGAGCGTGCATCTTCACCCCATAGATCTGTGCGGCGGTGCATGGCGAAGACGTTGTAAGCGCACATTGTTCCCTTTCTGATATAGATTGGAGATTGTTTATCCGATCCTCCTCCAAGCGGGAGTGAAGTATCTTTCGTAGCGACTCGGAAGTTGACCGGGACAGGCGGTTGGAGACGGAGGGCTGTTCGATTAGCGGAGTGTCAAGGTTCAGGTTGGGTAGAACTTACTCTCGTTCAGCACGTATCGCAAGTAAGAGACATCCTTCAGTTTCGTCTGTGTAATTTCACCACGCGGGTTCCTAATATCCCCGAACGCCTCGACGATCTCCCGACGCAGTCGCCTAAAGACATTTGGATGACGTGCAAGATAGTAGAATGTCGAACTCAGTAAACTGGCCGTCGTGTCCCGTCCAGCGAGCAAAATATTCAACATGTTATCGCGCAGCATCTTCGGGTCATCCGTATCAGCAGCGAGGGCATTGAGGAAAATAT
Organism: Penicillium sp. IBT 16267x; assembly: GCA_028828865.1. Lineage (NCBI taxonomy): Eukaryota > Fungi > Ascomycota > Eurotiomycetes > Eurotiales > Aspergillaceae > Penicillium > Penicillium sp. IBT 16267x. The sequence continues at coordinate 3,163,416 of JAQJZQ010000001.1, forward strand.
AGCGGTCGTTATCTTTCCGGTCGGTATTCCGCTTAGATTCTAGTGCGACTTTCACATAATGATCCACGACTTCGTGGACCTGGCTGTTTGCTTCCCGGAAAGCCTTTGGGTTGATGAGCCAGTATAGGCCCTGGGCGCGGGATCGGGAGGCAAGGTAATCCTGAGCGATTGTGAATGCGTCGGCGAAGCCTTGAGCGTTGCGTACGGCGGATTTCGCGAGAACTCCGGTTGTTTCGGACTCTGGAAGCATGCAGCCTACTGACTCACCGAAGAGGAAATGGGTAGCTGAATCTAGGGTAAGGAGGAAGAACAAGCGCTGGATGTCGAAGCTAGTTCTGTCTTTGGGGATGAGGTTGAGGAGGTGGTTAATGTGGTCATTCAGTAGAGCTAGATCCGCGACCTAGTAACAATTTAGTATATGCTGAATATGTATCACCTTCACTCGAAAATACCTGATCCCTAGTAAACTGTGGTCGCAATAATCCTCTGGCATGCGACCACCCTGCTCCATCCAATGTAAAGATCCCATCACCGAGCAAAGGATAAAACTGTTCATGTCGCGTGCCCAAACAAAAATCCTGGAATTGAGTCGCTAGAATAGCCTTCACATTGGCCGGTTCAATAGTAGTGATGATCTCGCGATTGAACATCTTTTGCTTGAAGGTATTCCCGTATATGGCATATTGATCGGTCAAATAATCGATCCAACGCTTTTCGCGAACGGCTTTAGTAAGCTGGATAAAGCCTGGAACACCGAAAAACGTGGAGAAGCCGTGTGCACATGGCTCGCAATGCAGGGATTTGGACAGTTTGTGCTGATGGTGTAACTGCACTAGGTAACGCAGGACCAGGAAGGTCGCATATGCGCCAACCAGGACCACGGCTGGGTTGAGAAGCATGAGGAAGCCGAATTATCTTCCGATCGATCTAACTCCAAGCTAAGAGCTGAAAAATGGGTTCTTGGAATTATTAAGGAATATTGTGCAATAAATGAAGGAATGAGAAGTGAGTTAAATGAATAGCAGTAAGTTCAGCGGATCCCATTTGACATGAACATCAACCTCCTCGGTTGGATCACACGTGAGACTTTGAGGTCGATCGCAAGCTGGTATGAAAAGAGACTAGATCACTAATAATACATTTTCTTTCCCGGGATGCACCCTCTCCGATTGTGCCGATCCTTCTTTACCGGGTCCTCTCCAGGAATAGTGGATACCCTCTCCGGGATCTCTCCGGAACCCCTCGCAACATCACTGACCGCGGTCTGTGATTGTGTGCGTGTTCCCTTTGAAACAGGGAAGCCACTCTCTCAACGCCTTGTAAAAATGTTCCCGTGAGATCTTTCCGGGCGCGAAATTAGTCAAGAAGTCAAAACAGTGTTCAGCGTTAGGCATGATGTAACCGAAAACCGTGTTCTCGGGCGTCTCCACATTGCACTTGGGGATGTCGGTTGTGAAAGAGACGTTTTGCGGGGCGATGCTTTCCGTGGCGAGGGGGGAAAGCGTGCGCCATGGATCGAATTCTCCGCCGCTCCAATAGACGTTTGACGGCCGGATCGTCCAGCCTCCGGTTTGTTCGTTTGTTTCTTGGGTCAGGGGTTGTTTTGGGAGGAGACCTGTTGCGACTGCATCAGGAAATTGGCGGTTGCAGGTGTACTGGACGTACTCCAGGGATTGGTACTTGGAAAGAAGAGAGTGAGGACCGATGTTATTGGTTTGGAAGTAGCCCCATTCTGTGCAGAATTGCCATGTCCAGCTGATGACGTCGGGGTTGGTTGCCCTAGGGTTCAGCACGCAGGAAACAGGCTGGGTTGTGTCGAGACCGCCGCAGTTGGTGTAGTAGTTGAAGTTAACCAACTCGATGAAGGCTGGAAAGGAGGCAAATCGTCTGGCCACGTACTCCTTGCCAAGGTAAGGTGCGAAGCCTCGCGGTCCGGCAACGGTTCCAGTGTACGGGTCCGTCTCCAGATGTTCGCAGAAGGATGCCAGACTGCCTTCTCCGCCGCCAAAGCCGTATGCCTGGAAGAAACCGAAAATACCACCAAGCCCCGTTGTGAAGTCACCATTGTTGTTGTCTTCCGCACCAGCGCCGAAAAATAGTTTCTTAATAGCTGCGGCAGATTCGGCGTTCTTGTCAAGCTCCGCGTCGATGAATTCCATGGCAGCTTTGATATCCCGCGTACAATTCAAGTACCCATTGGCGACCATAGCAGCATAAACTTGATCGAAGTAGACACTCATGTCAATGCGCGCCTCGACTGGAGCTGAAGAGGCAAAGGAAGCAAAAATGGTGTCGGGATACTTGTTTCGAGTGAACGCCGAGCGCATTCCAGAATAAGAACCTCCAACCATGACCCAAGGCGAGCCAGATGGAGTCAAGTCAATGTCCTTAAAATTCTCGCGCGTAAAGTTCTGTGCAAAGAATGGAATGTCGGCTAGGGCCTGTTCATTGTTTAGGTAGGCGAAGTGCTCTGGCGGTGTGTCGATGCTAACATTGTAAGGTAGCGAGTCGCCGTAGTATCTGTAGTGTGTAAGTCAAGCCAGTGTCACTAGAATGAACGTTCACTCACCGATGCTCCCAGACAATTCCCATCGCACCATGTTTTTCCAGCATTTCCACAAACATCGAAGTCGAGTTTCCCAGCTGTATCTTTGCAGTACCCTCTGCGGTAGATTCGCCCACATCGTAAATGAAAATTGGGCCACCTTGCTGATAGTACTCTTCCTGCACCCAGTATCGATTTTTATATGTCCCGACACATGAGTTGGTATGGTCAATTGGCATCTGTGTTCGTCAGAATCCCTTCCCATCAAATGTAATATGGAATGCTTACCACAACATATTCCGCAGTAATCTCATCAGAATTGCGCGCCACCAGAGTATGCACAGACTCTATTTTACTCAAGATGAGATCAGGACTGACCCCCATCTCAGCCATGAGCTTCAAGTCCCGATGAACTGGCGACGAAATCCCCATCGAAGCAGCAGACCCCAACACACCCCACGCTACAGCCCACCGCATCGTAGCAAAAAGCATTTTTTTTCGTTCAAAATAGATCAGATAAGATCGCACGTCGTACTGAAACGCAAGAAGGAATGGAATCATGATGCTGATCAGCGATGCTGGTGGTATATATGCTAGGAGTTAAAAAAATTCACCAAATCCGAGAACAATACTAAGAAGAACAATGTTTGCGTCGATGAGGCTTCTGCACAGATGGCCACCCCAATTAGGCCCTGATCTTCCCGAGACTGAATCGCGTGCGGATGTGGGTCTCATCTGCATACCCTAAATATGTGTGGGCCCACACCTGGTCATTATCTACCGGCTATTCGTTCGAGATAAGGTACTGCAGATCGTCCGTCCAACTCTTTGCTGTTTTGTAGTTCACCCCGCTGCTAGACCCCGCCAAATATTGATATCCTAACAATCTATGAGATGGGAATAGGAACCAAATTTTAAATGGATTGATTAAATGTCTCGGAAGGAATGGCGGCCCAAAGCAATCAGTACGTGGTGCTGATGTTTTACGGTAATTTCCGAATTAAGATGGATTCAGCTCTGGACTAAAAAAAGGAACCACGAGTGCGAAGAGCTAATCTCTAGCCGAAACCAGATACCCGTGTTGCCATGTGTTTGATTGGGAATGTTGAGGTTGCCAGGGTTGTGGTAGAACAATAGTAAGGACGGGGTGCCCAATTTATTGTTCTCCATCAATCCAACTTGACTAGTTCAACTTCAACGACATACTTGCACTCCTTTCACTCAACTCGTCAATTCGAGAAATTTCACCAATTGATGACATAATTCCTTGATTGGGTTTTCGTCATCCCTTGCTTGATATGTTGGATATGGAAGCGGCTTGGTGGCGTCAAGGGGAATGTTGACCCGGAATGTAGATCATCCCATTCTGAGATCTACTTTTCGTGGACAGAATCAATTGGGCAAAACCATTGATTGGTCAGAAAAAAGCCTGTCGCTTCATGCCATATGAATCACCCTTCTCATTGATATCACCAATCTTGAAAGGAACCGTACCAAGAACTACCCATACAGGCCTCCATTGCATCCTGACAAAGCTCCAGGGAACCGCATAGAGCCCAAAATGCACGTCCAGGACTGATGTTTTTAGTGGTATCTCTACCTGTAATGCGACCGCACATAAAACCCCGCAGATCAAGCACATGCAGATAAGGTAAGCGTTGGATGAGTATCCTCATCAGGAGAATAAAGGGAGATAATGCCAATGAATCTGTTAGTTCTATTCCAATATTTAATGTGCGGGAGTGGGGAAGAAGGAAAAAAAGAAGACGCAAGAAGCGCGATCTAAATCCAGAGTGCTTTTTACGTCAACTCTCGGCATTTCTTTCACGCGGGGGCGAAAGAAGAAATTTGTGTCGCCGGATATGTTTTCCCGGAACTAGTAATAAGCTAGATCTACCCCGCCTTTCAAAATACGTCATGGAGGGTCAAATGTTGATTTTCAAAATTGTTGCGTATTTCACATTGGAGCACGTGTTCCTGACCGCGAATGTCAATGGCTCTCGCTGTAAAGCCGGCTAGGCTAAACTTGCATACAAATGCGAAGCCCAGCCTATGACTAGCTTGGGTTTAGTAATGCCGTTAAACTCAAAATTCAAGAACACACCCATGCACGTGTGTTTATATGCCAAGCTTTATTGGTACCACGGGAATCTCGGGTAGTTTTCCCATTGACAAGGGGCATAGCTTCATTCTCTTCTTGGCCATAGCGAGATTGAGATCGCCGGTGGAGATTGCCTGTCCGAGAACGTGTCGGAGAGAACAATCTGCTCCACAATTGCCCAGTTACAATGTAATCTTGATCTCTCATTAGCTACAACGGCATAGAAGCCTCTCGGAACCGAACTTAAGCTTTTGACCGGTGGAGATTGCGCTGTCCGAGAAGGTGCCAGAAAGAACAATCTGCTCCACAATTGCCCAGCTACAATGCAATCTTGATCTCTCATTAGCTACGGAGTAGAGCTACACAGAAGCCGTTCAGAACCGAACTTAATCTTTTGAACCTGGCATCCGGGGTCCACGCGAATAATTAGTAACCACGAATCAGGAACCAGAAACGCCTCACATTCTCGGATTTATTGTTGGTTTCTAGAAGCCTGTCGGATTTACTTGCCGTGTTTTTGAACTACCGACGGCTATTTATCTCTCTTTCCTACTGTTTGACCCGAAATCCACAATATAAAAGGTGAGCAGGGAACTGCAGAAAGTTGGGAGTTAAGCATTGAGCTGTCTGTCTTTCCCTCATACAACAAAAATGCCTTCCATGTCGCGTATTGCTCTGACCTTGGGTCTAACCCTCGGTGCTGCTGCTGCCCCAAAGGCTGCCCCAAAGTCCGTTCCTGCGCCCGCGGGTCCTGAGACCATGACCGTGGCCCTCATTGGAGGTAAGTGCTCGTTGTTTTAGAAATTCAAGGATCAAGTTTCCGAGCTACAATACTAACAAATTTAGACTACGGTTGGGCTGGCTGGTCTGCTCTGCCATTGGATTTCTGCAACAATGTCTTGCCACAGCTTGTGGCGGACGGTGTGGACATCCCCAAGGCGATTACGAATGACTGCTCTTCCAGTGACCGTGCGGACGCCACCAATGCCACATACGAGGATAGCAAGTCAGCCCCCTTTTTTTTATTCTTTATTTTCCTCAAAAAAGTCTTCCCAGACTGAAAAAGGGAGAGAGGGGGGAAGAAGAAGATAGAAAGGGAAAAATACATATACGCTAACGCTCACTATAGACCTTACCGCTCAATTCCTCGAGAAAGTCTGTCTTCAGAAGGACTGCGCGGCCTATGTCTCTCTCGGCGACAATTTCTACGCCAGCGGTGTGGACTTCTCAGAGCTAGGTATCGATCAATGGTACGAGAGCTGGGCTGATATGTACGTTGGTGAGGCCTTCGACAATAAGACCTGGTACCAGTCTCTAGGTAACCACGACGTTGTCGCTGGCCAAGCAGGTGTTGATTTCCAAACGCTTATTGCGCCCTTGATGGATGATCGTTGGTACTTTGGAGACCAGAAGCTGCCTTACTACACCTACGATCTGACCGGCTCTGACTGGATTGCCACTTTCGTGGTCGTGGACTCGGATTGCTTTATCGAGGCGTACCAAGAGAGTAGCTCAGTCTACAACACCGATTATGTGATCTCCTGCGGTAAGACTAAGCAGAACCAGGTGGAATTCTTGCGTAAGTCTTTTGCCGAGTCCGACGCTACCTGGAAGATCCTGCAGATCCACCACCCTTGGATGTCTTCTGCTGAGAACATGACTGAGCTGGCCCCCCTGATTGATATTGCCATTGAAAACAAGGCTACCGTCATCAATGGCCATGATCACTGCCTGGCCCATTACGAGCTCGACGGAACTAACTATGTTCTCACCGGTGCTGGAGGTTACCCTCAAGCCGGCGACTGCAACTACGGTCTTCCTCTCGGCCCCTATGCCAAGTTCCTGGGTGCAAATGCCCTGCAGGCTGCTAGCGGCTTTGTGACTCTTGACATCAACAAGACCACCTTGAACTTTGAGTACTACACCCGTAATATGGAGCTGAACGGTACCGACAACTACTATGTCGCGGACGAGATGAAGCCCGCCTACAGCTTCGCCGTTACTGAGCACTCGACCTAGTTTTTAGGTGCTGCATTCACTATGGAGTGGTACTGAACGTGTAGTGTGAATATTGAGCTCATTGGGCAAAGCATAATATGATCAATACGTCTTTTTTTTATTTCTTTATCACCTGTAAATTTAAAATAGCCTTATATAATCCACTGGCAAGATGGCCGAGTTGGTCTAAGGCGTCAGGTTAAGGTCCACCTTGACATCATTTCCTGATCTACGTTTGTAGGCGTGGGTTCAAATCCCACTCTTGTCATTTATTTTTTCCCCACATGTTGAGACGGCCTCAATCGACTGGCTAGTCCGCTACGCTCTTGCTTGATTTTGTTTCTATGACCGGGAAATTCGTATAAAAAGCCCTTATACCTCTTGGAAGGTCATCGAGGCAGCTTCACCTGCGTACCGCTGGACGTTAAAATACTACAACAGCAACAACAACAAATTGGCTTAACAAGTCGAGACATTGCATGTTATTGCGATGGCTATCGGTTCAGGGAATAATGTGTATCCAGAAAGTAAAAGTTTAATTTATTTCTTTGAATCTAGTAGCTAGCTCGAGCATGCATTGAGTGGAGCCATGATCGGAAATATCTGTGTATGATAATGTGTCCCTTGAGTAACGTGACATATCACGGAATGCCTTCCGATTGAACCAAAACATTTGCTGTACAATCGCAACGTACATATAGCTGATACTGATCGGCTGCAATGTTAGTCTAGGTAGTAAACTTTGAAGCAGTCAAGTGTTCTTTTTCCTATCGGACTTGATATCGGACTTGATTAATTCTATACTGTATTCTTTTGGGCAATTGATTTCGTGGCTTGAACTCATGTCGCTCGAAATCCATTAGAAACTCAAGGGATACATAGTTGCGCGTCTAGCATGTAATAGTATGCATTTTCTATGTTTGAGAACTCCGATCATGCCACTTATGACCACCTATAAAAGACTGGTTCATACCTAAATCTTTCGTACTTCCTTAATACCACTTCATAGCACCATTTCCATACCTTATTCCTGCCGTTTACCTCGAACAGTCTAGGTTCAATATCCTGCCTATTGCGCAGCCATCTCTGAACTCTTCAAGATATAGTGCCCCTCGATTGATATCCAAGTACATACGACCATAGGGTGTGGAGAACAGGGCTTCCCGTCCGCTCAGCCGTACTTAAGCCACAGTAGATCAGCATGGCCAATACTTTGTGAAGCCCTACTACACTAGAGCGGCGACTGCTTTACGCTAGGTGAGTGTGGGTGATATGGGTGAGAACTTTGCAGACTGGGTGATAGAGGTGAGAACGGGGAGAGATTTCTCACCCCAATGGGTGATCTGCCCCGCCGTACACCGACACTGACCCTGCCTTGTGGTGGGTGGTTAATAGGGGTTATTGACAAAACAGTATGTAAAGTTATTGATATATATATTGCAGACACTGTAACCCATGTGTATCTTCACCTATAGAACTACTGTTTTTCAAGAAAACTATAAAGACGTAGTTCAAATCCCCTCATTTTTATATCATTTGAATTGTCATATCTTCTTCTACCACTTTGTCTTCAAGAATTGAGGTCAAATAATATAGGTATGTCGTAAATCCAGTTCAAAAGTTCCGCATCTTTAGTGCACCAAGAAGACTCTTCTCTCGATCCTCAACGAGTCCAGGATGCATGGCCCATTTTGGATCTTTAGCGTAGGTTGCGATGTCCATAACAATTTTGCCAAGACAGCCACGGATGCCACTCTCCTCAACGGCTTTACAGAGCCCATCAAAGCCGTAGCTATCGGCAAACTGCGTCTCTGTCAACAAATATGAAGGACAACAGGGCTGCGGAAGAAATACCATACTCTCCAAGAAAGTCGTGGTGCCACTCTTCATCATCTCAGCGATGCTGACCCTTGCAGCAGCATAACCATCTGCTTGAGTGAAATTCCCCTGCAGGACCCAAATCCGCTCGCAAAGCCATCCGACAAGTTCAAGGTCGTCGGCGGCTCCTGGATCGCGTAACATAAGCCGACATCAGATGATGGATTCACAAAAATACTAACCTCGGAGGAGAGTCTGGGCTGTGTGCATATGTGTGCTGATCAGCCCGGGAATGATGATTCGACCTGAAAGATCAGTCATCGGCTCCGAGGAGTATTTCTCGGCCAGAAAGGCACTTTTGCCAATGTCTTTGATATGGTTTCCATCCACTAGGATCGCGCCATCAAGGATGATATCGCGGGTCGGGTTGACCGTGATGATGGTTGCGTGAGTATAGAGCATTTTGAGCGAATATGCAGTGCTCGATGAGACCAATTCAGTCTTCTAGAAATGAGACCACAGGTTCCCTTGTAACAGGACTGTTATTTTGTTTGCAAGGTCAAAGCGAATGAAGGGGGAGCTGATAGTTCATGGGAAAGGTCCCGGGAAGGTCCATGGAAAGTGGGCTTCGGGGGGTCTCGGACGTCCGATCTGACTGTGGAGGTCAACGCGTATCACGGCCCACAGCCTGGACCCTTTGAAAGCAAAATAGACTCCCAATCAATCATATCAAAGCTGATAGTTATCTTGGTCCTATTGTCGCAGTATCTCTCCCTCATCTTATATGGCGCAACGAGCTCTGAACAGTATTCCCTCGGGATCCACGTACCCGGCACCCCTTTACCAGCTCTCTGTACCATCGGCGGCGACGTACCCCCTTCTCTCTCCATGAAATACGAAGGGCCTATCACATCTGCGTAAAGGCAACTTCCATAATTACAACTTCAGGCTTGCTGGAACAAAACTCCGAAGGCCGATCCTTCGGCCGAGCCTAGCCGAATCATGTGACGCATGGTCTGTGCACAATGTTGAGATACTGCCACTCTAGCCATGAAATAAAGGGCGTCTCCTGTACTTCCCGCAGCTAGGGCAATGGACCCGCGTGAAGTCGAGTCCCCTCCGGCGGTGTTGACCAACAGAGCAGAGAAGAAGCGAAAATTGAACAGGCCTATCACAAGTTGCACGCGATGTCGTAAGAACAAGACCAAATGCGACGCTCAATCTGGCAGCCGAAGCTGCCGTCGCTGCTCCTCGTTACGGTTTGTCATTGCCCATCTCATGCTTCCTCATGAAAGGCAACGTCTCTAATCCTGTCTCAGTCTCGATTGCGAGTTGCCTCCTCCGGCCGAGGCCGTGGAGTCCTCTCAAGCCATCCATTTCCAGGAAGACTTGTCCGAGCGTCTGTCTGGCATCGAACGGAGCATTGTGAGACTCACGTCTTTGGTCCAAGATGTCCTCGACAACCGTAGCCACGCTCAACAGGTGGAGACACCAATCACACAGTCCGTGAAGAGAGCTCAGAACCGTGTGAAGGATGTTGGTTTTGTCACCACCCAGCCCACTGAAGGCGTCACCCGGCCAGTCCTCTTGGTCCGGAATCTCCAAAGACAGTTCTTTGGGCCCAAGCAGGACTTCTCGGATGAAGAACTTGACGTGGGATCTGTCGTATCTGCCGGCATTATCAGTATCCTCATGGCACAGTCACTCCTTCGCATGTGAGTCTCCTAGCCAGCCGCATTAATAGCCTTGTTCTGACTGATGAGATTCATTAAACATTATGGCACATGGATCTCAGTAGAGACTATGGACGATATGCCTTATGAAGCCGAGAATATACATCCCCTTCTGTTCAGTACGGCCTACCTTATTGCCGCCCGCCATGTTCCGCGGGTGTCTAAATCGACAATTCAAGACATGTATATGATGGTTCGACGTCTAGTCTCCAGTGTCGTTTTCAAGACACCACCCTTAAACTATGAATCACTTCAGGCCATGGCACTGCTGAGCATGTTCACTCCCACAATCCAGACAGCCATGCCCATTGACAGCTGGATGGTCAGCGCCATCGGCATGAGCCACGCAAGCTTGGCCTTTGACTTGACAACCAGCTATTCGCCTAACTCTCAAGAGTTCGAGTTGCAACTGAAGCAGCTTCGCATTTGGTGTGCATTGTGCCTGACAAATATACAGTGAGTCTGGTCTCGAAGATGGTGACGATTTCATTATAACGGCCCTAGGTTTTCAATTGGCAACGGGCGTCCAAGCGCAGTACAGCCACGCTTCGTGGACCAATGCTTGCGCATTGTGGATTACCCAGACGCTCGTTGTACTGATGCACAGTTACTGGTCGAGGTGTTGGTCTACACCAAGACGGAGTCCATCTTATCCGAGGGACCACACAACCACTTTCGACCCCTAGATAGACTTGGCTATCCGACACTCTCCAGTGTGAGATCCAAGTGGGATCATCTCTTTCAGCTACCAGAGTGCCTGTCGCTGACGGTTGGCTACTGGTACTGTCATCTTCTGCTCTACCGTGCCTCACTTAGAGACACAAAGGTGGACATGCCATCTGCCAGTGAAGCTTTGCTGAACACCTGCACTAAGATTCTCGAGACTTTTCTGGAGCAGGAATTCTCCATTATACTTAATATGCCCGACCACTTCTTTTTTATGATTATCTATGCGGCCCTCACTTTGTGCAAGTTCTATATCAGGCATCGTCTTATTGCTTCCACGCAGCATCGTCTTATGGATCTTTCTCCAAACGATGAACACATTGCGTATCGATTTGGCACCATACTTTCCGAGATCAAACAGAAAGCCGCTGCTGCTAGAGCAGACATGACGCCGTCAGATAATGGGCAACAGATCGACAATCCCCACGCGGCTAATCCACTCATCTATAACGACTTGCTCCTCAGTGACGACTACAGATGGCCCTTCTTGCCTTGGGCCAACGTCTCCGATGGTCAATTCAATGCTGCGGCGCGAAATGCTCTCACAACGTCTGATGAGACTGGATGGACAGGCTTCTCCGAAGATGTAATGCCCGATATCTCAGACACTGTCGTTTAGCCTAACTACACATATATGTATATATGTCACAGTATGTAATTTGCCTTGTATTCATCTCTTGACATTTTGATTCAAATATGATCCATACCCGCATTTGACTGTAGTTAACCATGCAGCATTCACAATTATGCGGTCCTGCGGTCAACGCACTCACGGGCTAAACACTTTGTTGACTACTGACTGTACGCCAACCACGACCGTTTCCCATCATTTCTTCTCCTCAATGTTCGTTGCCGCAAACCTGCGGCGCACCCACTCAGCGCAAGATATAGGCTCATACTTGGCAGGATGCTCTTCATCAATGCAGCTTGGGAGCACGCCACAAGTCTCATTGAAGTTGAATCCTGGCTCGCGTCAGCTTCATCGTTACATTGCTTGGGCCTCCCTGTGGGTCACTTACCGAAGAAGAAGGGCATCGAGTACCTTTCAGTCGCCTTGAAGTTCTTTGCACGATGCACGGTCGAGATGAAACGGTCGTTGCTAATACGCATCAGGTAATCACCAATGTTAATCACGAAGGTTCCCTCAATAGGCTTTGCGTTCAGCCACTGGCCATCACGGTTCAAGACCTGCAAACCTCCGTTCAGGTCTTGCCACAACATGGTGAAAAATTGTAGATCTGTGTGTGAGCCGATGCTGACTGCCTCTTCCCCCTTCTTCAATGCGCTCTCTGGGATTGTCGGATAGTAGTTCAGCGCGATGGCGGCATCGGGGTGCGACGTCATCTTGTCAAAATAGTCCTCGGGCAGCTCGAGTGCCAGAGCAAAGATGCGCACCAGCCTCCGGGCGAGGAAAAGGCACTCTCTCCAGTAGTTCAGCACGTTCTCCTTGAATTGGGGAAGATTTGATGTTTCGGTCCAGCAGTACTCTTCGGCGCGGAAACCGTCCTGGATGTCCTGTGGAATTGCGTCGACATTATCCACAAGGGGGTCGTATCTTGGATCGTACCGCATACCGAAACTTTCACGATAATCGACCGACTCGACCGGGTTTGCCCTGTGGGAATCGGGGCCGTTCCATCCGTTGAAGTGCTTCGAGTTGGCCTGATTCACACGCTGCTTGATGTCTTGAGGTTGATGGAAGAACTGCTTGGAGGATTCCAGTGCAGAAGCGATGGTGCTCTCTTTGATGCCATGATTTTTCACGTAGAAGAATCCAATGGTCGTAGCTGCCTCTCGGATTTTGTCGGCGACGGCCTTGCGGTCTGCAATGTCATCACTGTAGATGTCGGACAGGTCAATGATGGGAATCTCTTCGGTGGTTGCATCGCGGGGTGGGCTGTCCTTGATCGATCTGAACACCGATCCGTATGCAGATGTGAGTTCAAGGATGGTTCTGCCCTTCTCGGCGACTGGCGGCTGTACAAGCGTCTGAGTTACTGCCATGATGACTGAGTTGAACGAGCGTGGAGGAGGCGTCCTTTCAATTCCAGCCGGGGTCAATTATATGAGAACATCTACCAACGGACCCCGGCGCTCCACGACGTGTAAATATGGAGACGCAAAAGCTTCTTTCGGGTGACCGGTCGAGATCCGGTGTCTGCATTCGACCTCCGCATCATCTCCGACGGTGTACGTTTGTGTTCGTCTGATGAATCGGTGACTGCGAACTCAACAGCCAATTATGAGAGGCGCTTTGGATATCCGCGTCGGATTTGACCGGGGGTCAACCGGACAACCGACGGGTGACCGCTCAGGGGAGATAAGATAATTTGTGTGGCTTGCGCATCAATAGTTCTTAGACGAAATGTATATCTGCACATGATTCAACCCGGTAGACCTGGGTGGTTGCGTCTGCAAGCTTATAAGGCCGATGCGAGATGATGCTGCTCGTAACCAGCTGTACTGTAAAAGCCCAAGCCGCCTAAATTCCCTCCCGAACTCCTCTCCTGGGACTCGTCTTTCCTATAAGCGCGCAAATGACATCCCCGTTCATCCATCGTTTTGAAACCAAAGAGTACCATGAGACGAGATCCATTGGCAAGAACCAATGGCTCGACAATGTGGACCTCCGACCTGTGCCAGTGCAGGACAGGACCTTTGGCTGGAAGGACTACTTCTTCTTCTGGCTTTCCGCCAACGCTACACCGGCATCTTTCTATGGTGTTAATGCTGCACTAGCAGCGGGCCTGAGTCTATGGGAAGCTTTGGGAGTTCAGTTGGCTGGACAAAGTAAGTTTCGCTGTTTCCTGGTGGGATGAAATTTCCAGCTAACCTTGTGCCAGTTATGATTGCAACGGTCTTCTGCTTCAACGGACGAGCAGGAGCTACCTATCATATCCCCTTTCCCTCTATTGCTCGGGCTTCGTTCGGAGTCTGGGGTGCATACTGGCCGGTTGTCAACCGGGTTATCATGACGCTTGTTTGGACTGGAGTAAATGCCGTTCAAGGTGGCCAGTGTGCTTATGTTATGCTTCACTCGATCTTTCCGAGTATCGCTGACATTCCCGATAACTTTCCCGCCGGAATGTCTGCTCTGAACGGTGGCGGTATGATTGGCTTCATGGTTTTCTGGTAAGTTGAAAAGCTGTGGGAGAATACAGGAGTGCAGCTGACTTGTTTCAGGGTTGTCACAACGTCCCTTCTCCATATCAAGATCCCGAAGCTCAAGCCGTACATGTATACCAAACTGATATTGTTCTTCATTTGCGCCATTGCACTGCTCGGCTGGGCCTTAGCTCAAGCCGGTGGTATTGGAGAGGTTGCGAAGCAGGGAAGTACCATCTCAGGAAGTATGAAGTCATGGACCATCGCCAGATACATCTTTATCTACTGTGCCAACGGTGCGACCTATGCGACCAACGCGGCCGACTTTCTGCGCTACGCCAAGACACCGAAAGATGCGTTTTGGCCACAGTTGATTGGCTTTCCGCTGTCAACCTTCCTCGTTGGTCTCATCGGAAATCTGATCGTTTCGAGCTCGGTCATTACTATGGGGGAGGTGAGTCTGAAGTCCTTTGCAACGGGGTAGAATAGCGGCTGACTTTTACGGTTCAGCTGGTATGGAATCCTGTGGATCTCATGGATATGATGCTCGTAAAAGACTACAGCTCTGCAACAAGGGCTGGAGTCTTCTTCATTGCTTTCGGGTTCTTCATTTCATCGGTCATTTCGTCTATCTTCGAGAATTCTATCCCAGCAGGCAATGATTTGGCAGCTTTATGGCCTAGATTCATCACCATTCGTCGTGGTTTCTACATCGCCGCTGTCATATCGTACGCTATGTGCCCTTGGTACATTCTCGGCTCAGCATCGAGCTTCGTCGGATGGCTTGTCTCCTACCAGTAAGTCCTCCTCCTTTCAAATGAAACTTCGTTTTTCAAGCTTAATATTCCGAAGGATTTTCCTTTCCTCAATCACCGGCGTCCTCACCTGTCATTACTACCTGATCCAACGCGGCCTCCTCAGCATTCCCGAACTCTACACATCGGAGGCATCCGGTATGTACTACTACTCCAAGGGCTGGAACTACCGTGCCTACATCGCCTATGTGGTCGGCATTGCGCCCAACTTCTACGGATTCCTGGGCGTCTTCGGTGTCAACGTGACTACTGCCGCCTCCCAGATGTACTACTTCGCATACCCCATGGGCTTGGCACTATCGTTCGGCACCTACTGGGCTTTGAATAAGCTCGATCCCCCCAAAGCCTTTGTCGTTGGAGGCGTGTGGCGAGAGCCCGCCGACTATATTGAGGAGCCGGAGTTGGAGGATGCAACTGTCGTGGATGGAGTTGAACCAAGTGTGGATTTGCCCGGCAAAGCCCCTGAAACGTTAAGGACTGAGAAACTTTTGTGTGATAATGCTTTTATGTAATTAATACTTTAGTGTAATAATATCTCAAGGAGCGCAGCTCGTCGACTCGCAACTGTACATTAAACTGCGGAGTCTTAAATTTAAGGCGTCGACCACCTAGTTAGATTACCTTCCTGCCCAATTTTAGTGCCTAATAACTATAGCATTAAGATAACAGGTATTAAGGAGATATTTATTATTAGTCTATATAGGTCTTAACTTTTCTTAAACGCTAAATTTACATAGAGCTATAGTATCTTTCTATATCTTTAATACAGAATCGTTAGTTTACTAATAATAAAGTAGGCTACTTAGTTAAAATACTCCTAAGTTACTAAGATACGCTTTATATCTTAATAAATCTATTTCTATATCTTATCTATCTATATCTAAATCTACTAAAGAATCAATTCCTCTTTATTTATTTCTATCTTAATTATCTATAGTTTCTTATTTAGGGGCCCTCTATATTTAAGAGTAAGAGAAGTAGAAATAGAGGCAATAAATTTAGACCTAGAAATAGAGATAGTAGTTATTAAGAAAAAGAAGATATCTACCTCTTTTCTAAGGTAAAAGTGACCTAAATCTATATCTAATCTAAGACGATATAGATACTATAGAATTAGTTATAAAGCATAACTAATAGGTTAAAATTAGATTATAAGGAATCTAGAGCTCTCTAGAACGTCTAGAGCCTAATAATATAAGCTTATTATAATTAGTTTATTAGAAATAAGCTTATTATAATTAGCTCTCTAGAATATTAGTTCTATATATACCTAATACTTAAGGAAAGGGAAAGAACTATATCTTTCCTTCCTTAAGAATTAGTTTTATTATTAACATATATTATATTAAGCTATAGTATCGAAATCAACTCTATTTTAGTATTATTTTATATTTACTTTACTTATCTCTTACTTCTACTTTACTAGCTTCTTACCTAGCCTATTACCTCCTTATAAAGGGAGTATATAGGAGTAGGCTTCGGCAAATAGGGCCCCATTTCAAAATTTCAGAACCCACCCCAACCCATTATTTTCCCGGCCCCATTAGGGGCCCCATTAGGGCCCCATGGGCCTAGGTTTTAGCGTGGTTGCCTGATTTTGGCCTGATTTTGGCCTGGTTTCTGCCTGATTTTGCATATTTTTTGCAAAGCTTTTCTGTTTAATTACATCTGTTCTAGTTTATATATGTATGAAAACCTCCATTTCCCTCTACTTTTACTATACCTATTATAATTATATATAATATAGCTTAATATAAGCTTATTATACTATAATACCTTATATAACCTTAAATTTAGGGTAGCTAGTTATGGTATAAAATAGTAATTTTAGAAGTGGTTGATATTCTCTACTGATAGGGGAGATATATATATATAATCCATATAGCTTCACTCTACTACTAACTAGGTCTCTACCCTAACCACCCTTAATATATAATTTTAATAAATAATAAGCTATATTATAAGGTATTAAGCCTATATTTAAGCTTATAGACCATATTTTAATCAATTTAGGTTAGGGTTATATAGAAATATAGATGGGATAAAATGGTGTTCCTAATGCTACGGCGTCCGGGTAAGCCACTATAGCAATAACCAATCATATCAAAGGATATAGACCCATATATGATATCCGACCAATTAGGTTCTAGAAGGTTATATCTTGAAAAATTCTTTTATCATAACTTCTAGGTTCTATATGCCCAGAATGTCTCAATTAGGGTATGGAAACCCTCTCCAGAGTGATCTAATCACTCCTTCTGAGTCAATATCAACAATCTGCCCTAACCAGAGCACCCTACCTACCCTACCTACTGGAATTCTCCAGTTTTCAACGCCTGAATCAGGTAATTTTGCTATCTGGTCCTAATCGAACCATAATGCCTTCCTAAAGTGGTGGAAAACAACCCCAGATGGGTTAAAGGATATCAAACCAGCCCTAAATTGGGCCAAAAAGGGAACCTCGAAGATTTGGTCCCATATTGAACAGCTTACAGAAGTTCGGACTAGACTACCAAAAGTACGCTATATAGCATGTAATCTACTGCTTAATCATCCCAATTAGAGTAATAGTGGAAGCTCTATTAATGGGACCTCTACTATTCGTCAGCATATTGAGAAGTTCTGTGATTATAGGGTTATAAGCCCTAGTCAGTGCTTAATTAAGAGTAGCTTTGCCTTTGCTGCAGTAAGCCCTAACTAGGCTGCGGCACTATCCAAATTATCTGCGGATAATCGATTATCGTATCCGCAAATTGCCGATAACGATATAAATTTATTATCGAATTATCCGCAACGATACGATACGATAATTTTTTTTTCATTTGCGGATATCCGCGGATTATCGTACGATAACAAATATTACAAACATGCTAAGACTCATGACCTGAACGAGTTGCATAAGTTATGCATTTTTCCTAGTATTTTTAGAGTATTCAATGTGTAATTGATTCTATATTTATCACGCGAATTAGCGGCCTACGATCTATTCTGCTAATTAATCTATTTCATATTTAAGTTCTCCATCAATCAGCATCGGTGGTTTGTCTCTCTTTATTGCAACAATAAACA
Source organism: Penicillium sp. IBT 16267x (assembly GCA_028828865.1). Classification (NCBI taxonomy): domain Eukaryota; kingdom Fungi; phylum Ascomycota; class Eurotiomycetes; order Eurotiales; family Aspergillaceae; genus Penicillium; species Penicillium sp. IBT 16267x. Next base: position 3,181,326 of record JAQJZQ010000001.1, read on the forward strand.
TTCAATTATTTGAGATTATATCACTTTATCAAATTCAAATCCATCTGGCTGCTTTGGCTTCTTACGAATCCTCCCCAATCGCCCCTGCGTGCACTCTTCAGTTGGCATTTCAGGAAGCGGGAGATCACTATCACCATCATCCTGAGGCTCAACGGCACTATGAGGCCGCTTGCGCCGTGGTTGCTCGCCCTGGGTTGTAACCAGTGTAGGAGTCGCCTGCTTAACTGTATGATTATCACCCAAATCGTTGTCTGAATCATCCGATACATCCTCCGCTTGGTAACCCTCCTCTTCATTGTCGCTGATCGGCTCGATATCATTAAGCGACGGAGTTGGCTTCCATGTCTGATCGAGTATGGCGGCCTCTCCACTAGAGAGATACTCCTTGATCATCTCGAGCTCGGTTTGTTGAAGCTCGAACTTCGATGCAAACAAATGAAGCATTAGAGATCTGATTGTTTCTGGTTTAAGCTGCCCCCGGCGATAGTGACAGACATCACGAGCGCAATTGAAGAGCCGCTCAACACCAGCGCCACTAGCAGGCGTTGCCAGAATATCGCGTGCCATCGCTGCAAGCACTGGATACTCATGTTCATGGTCCTTCCAGAAAACCCTTGGCTTGCCTTTGGTAAGACCTATTAGACGAGTTAGCTGGAAAGCTATATAATAAAGCAGGGAAGTATATAAACCCTTTGCAAGATATCGTGTAATCTCATCCTCCGGCTGGTCAACTTCACCTTGTAAAGCAGCGTGCGAATCCATGATAAGATCAAGCTCCTCTTCGTCGGGTTTTTGAGAGACTTGGACTTGAGGGGGCTCCTTTTGGGGGGTAATGCGTTGTTGATATTGGTCGAATTCCTTCTGCAGTTTATCCCGATAGATCGGCATCCAATGAATCACTTCTCCCTTCTCGTTTTTCTCTTTCCAGTCATCGCCCTCAAAGAACCGAAGCTTCTTTGATGGACACAAAATAGTTGCAATTGCATAGACTGTGCCAAACGATTCAGTATCAGAAGCTTTGTAGTACTTTGAGAGCTTCATTCTCGCCGCCTGAACCGCCTGGAGCATTCTCTTTTTCCAAGGGACAGTCTTGCGTTCTAGTAACTCCTCAACGTCATCAAGATGGCTAAAGAGCTCATTATAGATGCTGAAGATAGAATGAACAGTAACATCTTGAGTCTTTGATAAGATCTTGGTGTAATGAAAGAAAGGCTTTGTGATTAAAAGGAGATACTCCACTTGGCGCCATTCCTCTTGATCGAGCTGAAACTGAACGTATTGGTGGGTTGAACAGTACTGGTTGAAGACTCGCTGTAGCTTCTTGGCACGTTCGAGCATTAGGAAAGTAGAATTCCAGCGTGTGCGAACATCTTGGATAGGTAGAAGCTTTCGCTCTGTTGTTTGAAGCGCCCGGAAGGCCTCTCGGCGTTGAGGACTGGCGTTAATGAATACAGCGAGCTCTCGAATCTAGAAAGTTTTAGTAATTATAACCTCGGAATATAACATAATATATTTACCTTTTTTAATGTAGCCACGATATTTCCTGAAGAGTGACCCGGAGCGGACTGTAGCGACTTCGTACGTTCATCTGACCACTCTGACTCGGCCTCTGCATTCTTTGGGTTCGCTTTAAGCTTGCCAAGGAGGTCTTTCAGGCTAAGCTGCATAACGTGCACAATGCATGGTACCCGGAAGACAGAGGTATTGTGAAGAGCCTGGGACTGAACCATCCCTTGAACGCCTTCCATCATTGTGTTGTTATTTGATGCATTATCGGTTGTGATTGATAATATTCGGTCGGTAATGCCATGATCTTGGAAGATTCGGATAACAGTCTCACTTAAATTTACCCCAGTATGTGATCCCTGGATATGCTCAAACCCAAGAAGAACCTCACAGTAATTCCAGTCCTGGTCAAGAAAGTATCCTGTGATTGCCATAAATGCCTGACCAAAAGGAGAGGTCCAGCAATCAAGTGCAACTGAGATATAGCTTCCAGTAGGAAGCTTACTAAGCACACCCTGCTGCTGTTCCCGGACTTCGCTGTCTAAAAGACGCCTGATGGTGCGCGCGGAAGGGATATTAAGCTCCGAATTGGCAAGCCCAGCGTATTGGAGAAGTTCTTTGAACTCCTGATGTTCAATAGTGCGGAATGGAAGACGAGTGGTTGTGATAAACTTGAGGATCTTCTGCTGGAAGGTGATCTGGCTAAAGCCCTTACTCTTTAGCTGGTGTGGCTAGGTAGAGATAGAGGGTATTAGTATATAATATATATGAGATTATGGATGGACTTACCATCTCTCGGAGTAGCTGGTCTATACCTTGCTTTGTAGTCTTCCGCGGCTGAGTGCAGTACGCACTATTAAGATGGTTCTTCATTGGAGATGGACCAGAACGGTTGAACCTTGGGTGAACAACCACATTTTGACAGCGGTTGCACATAACCTTTGGCTCGCCAGTCCGCGCATTTGCAACCTGGTCAAATGAGCTCCAAACATCAGACTTTTTCTGTATAGTATCCCATCTAATAGACTTCTGCAGTTCTTTCCTGCTGCCAAACTCAGTCATTAGCCACCATTCCACAAACTGCATCCGGGACGTCTCCATCATTGGATTGGTTTTGTCGCAGTTGTAGAGAATATAGGATGGTTGAAAGGGCTTGCCGACGCGCTGTAGTAAATCAGGGGCACGAGGATATCGAGGGGGAGGTGGAAGATCTGAGAAAGGAGTTGATTGTGCTATGATCTGACTGCTTAGCGCCTCTGGGAATCCATCTGATTGTAGAAGGTCTGGATCAGTGAATGAATTGGCGTACTGAGACCCCTCATATTGGCTCCCTGATGCTTGGGAATAAGACATGACGAGTAGAGGATCAGGTAATAACTGTAGAACGATCGAGTGTACTCGGAAGAGACTTACTAGGAATTCAGCTGAAAAATAGGGGGGTAGGCAAACGTATGCGCCCGCGATTTCGACGTGTTCACGAGAATACTCGATGCTAATTGGGTATATAGTACGCGGATGTGGAGATTCAGACGATAATTGACGATAATCGTTGGATAATCCGACGATAATCTACGGATTATCTAACGATTATCCCTAAAAAAATGCTGTCCGCTAGTTATAAAATTTAAGTCTAAATTATGCCCTACTTCTATATATAAATATGCTAAATAAAATAGAAATATAGATTAATTAGGTACTAGCAAATCTATCTATACTATTTTTAAGGTTAAACCTACACTATTAGTGGATCGGAATATTAAATTGAGGCTTTATAGGAAAGTGTACTACATTCCTTTTACATCAAATATATATTCCGATCAAACCGCCACCCATTAATTACGAATTATAAAATTAGGGGCGACCATAACTCGCTCGCTATATAATTAAAATCCGATTTTTAATGCAGACGATATTTATTTACGAATGCAATACTGTTTCTTATTATTTCCAAGAATAAGTGATGGAAATAAGGAATGAGTACTGTTATAACCGAACACGTAAAGATTCAGATGTAAAATAATGTTTTGTCAGCTTCATAACTATCACCTGATCGTGCAGAATAGGATATATTAGCGAATTTTATGCTAGTGCGGATATCTTGCTGATATCCAAACTATCGTTTGGATATCCGCGGATATCCGCAACGACGATGATGATAATGATCCATTATCCGCAATCCGCAATTTGAGGATAACGATAATAGGTCATTATCAATATCGTACGATATGCCGCAGCCTAGCCCTAACTACCTTCTACCCTATCTTTACCCTTCTATCCTATCTTCTATATACTAACCCTATATGTGAAGGGCTGAAGCAGAATTTATGTTCAATTCAACTAGGCCACGAACTGTGTACAAAAAGCTTAAAGAGAGAATTATCGAGTAGGTGTTCTGCGTGTTAGGTTATTATGGTCACGTGGCTCACGTGACCTTATACCGGGCACTGGCCCGTGACACTATATACCCTAACCTAGGCAATTCAATCATCTCCACATATCTCCTATGAAGCATGGTTTAAGCTGCTTATAACCTTCTTTACCACCCACCACCTACCTTTCAATATCTTGAATAGTCAGCAATTCAAGAATTTCATAGAAGGAACTGCCCAGCTTGCTTCAGTCCCATCTATACCTTCTCCTCGAAGCTTATCTCGTTACCTACGAGATATAAGCTTAAATCAACAAACAAACGCTTTATAGGCCCTTCCAGAAGGTTCTAAGCTATCAATTGCCCTAGATTGCTGGACATCTCCATTCCACCAAGCTTTTATAGCTATCACAGGCTATTTTCTAGACCTAGACTGGAACTATAGAGAGGTCTTACTAGGGTTCGAACCCCTATATAGGGCGCATTCAGGTAAGCCTAACTACCCTAAGGCAATATCTCTATATCTCTATATCTCTATATCTCTATATATTATATGATATATATATGATATATATATAATATATGATATATATATACTATAATACTAATATATATATATATCTAGGCTCTAACCTTGCACATATGCTTACCCCAATACTAGCAAAGCATGATATATCGGACCGGATCATGGCTATCACTACAGACAATGCCTCGAATAATGAAACTTTGGTAATATCTCTTTAATAAGCTTACCCAGAGAGCTCAATTACTCGAGTCCCTTATATGGCATATGTGATCCAGCTATCCCTAAAGCAGCTACTTGGGACGATTAAGGTTAACCCTAATAATGATAATATAGAGCTAGTTTGGTCTGAAGAGCTCCAAAAGCATAGGGAAATCGTCCATCTGACTGGCATTGCTTGTACCCTATAAAAAGTGCGGAATTTAGCGGTCTATATCAATGTAAGCCCACAGAGACGGGATGATTTCTGGGTAGAGTAGTCAAAAGATGGGATGAAAGACCCACTTTACCTAATTCAGGACGTCCGGACTCGATGGAACTCAACCTTTTTAATGCTAGAACGAGCTCTTCGCATTAAACAAGCCCTAGATAGCTACTGTAAGCTAAATTGGGTTAAAATGCGTATCAGATCAGATGAATGGCGCTAAATCACCTATCTTCTGCATATTATAAAGCCTTTCTTTATATTTATAACTACATTATGTAAGACAAAGGATATCACTATTTATAGTGTATTTAATATCTATAATGCTTTATTCCAGCATATCGAGTCTTCTATTACTAAGCTTAAGCAAAAGCAGGTAAGTTTTAACCTTATATAACGTTCTTTAACTATATATAGGGTTCTTTGACCATATATAGGGTTCTTTGACCATATATAGGGTTCTTTGACCATATATAGGGTTCTTTGACCATATATAGGGTTCTTTAACCATATATAACGTTCTTTAACCTTCTTTAACCTTTTCTAACCTTATATTTTAGCTTTTATGGAAAAAGGACATACTTTTAGCTCTCTAAGCAGCTGCATCTAAGCTTCGAGAGTATTACTCTCGGACTATAGACCCAGCCCTAGGCAGCATATATGCATATGGGACGATCCTTGCCCCATAATATAAGCTTCAATTCTTTCAATCTGAAGAATGGCAGGATGACGATATTGACTATGCAGAGATATATAGATCAAGCTTATAAGATCTGATTAGATCTTATCAATAAGATGACCTAATCTCGAGTCCATAAGCACGAAGATATACTGTAATTAAGCTAGTAGTCCAGTCCATGATGCCTGAAAAACCTGGCAAATTCTCTATATAATTAGATGAGCTAAAAGCTTATCTCTAAGCTGGTAGGTTTTGAGTCTAATTTCGAGTCCTAATCCTTTTAGTCTGATCTATATTAACCTAATTAGGGCTAATTAATGAGGAGCCCTCTATCTTCTGGCGTAATAATCAGACCAAATACCCTATACTAGCTCGTATAGCTCGAGATCTCTTCTCTATTCCAGCTACTGGAGCTGGTGTAGAGCGCTTATTCAATACTATACGTGATATATGCCACTATAGACGTGGTAGATTAAGCTCATCAACTATAAAGGACCTTATGGTATATAACCGTACTATAAAGTTTGATATGGATACAGAAGAGCTTAGTCAGCTAGTCTAAGCTCTTAAGATTAAAGAGGAAGCGGGATTAAAGGACTTAGAGACTCGAGTTCTACTCGAGGATATCAGTGATATCGAGGACCTAGACCTAGATGACTTAGATATTGAAGAGCTAGACCTAATCAGGCGTCCTGAAAAGAGGAAAAGAGTGGTTTCGTCCGAAGAATCTTCAGACGAAAGGTCAGATAATGGGCAATTACCTTCTATTAGGGTTTCTAGAAGGACCAGACAGACACGGGATAACGTAGAATAGGCGTATCACTGATTGATAAGATTGATTATGCGTGATTTGATTGATTATAGGTATTTAGGTAATTAGGGCGTTAGGGTGGCTTAAAGGTCTTATTTTTGTATATAAAAAACAACAAAAAAAATTGAAAAAAATAGGGTAGAACCATTAAGTTCATGCCTTTAAACGCTGACTTTATATTATCTATGTGTAATATATGAGGTATTTAAAGTGGTATCTTACCCTAATAAAACCAATTTTTCTGCATATTTTATGAAAAATACACATAATTTTTGGACCCATATTAATGGGGGCAAATGGGGCCCCATCATGGGCCCGGGCCTATTTTGAAAGCAAATGGGGGCCCCATTTTGAGCCCACCCCAACCCACCCCATGACCCCACCCCATTTGCCGAAGCCTAGGTGTTACTAAATATAATATATTACTTAACTATAAGTAGGCCTGGACAGACCCGTGGGTATACCCGCCATAGGTAAACCCGACCTACCCATATAGGACGGGTATGGGTATTAGGTCTAATACCTATAGGTAGACATTGACATGGGCCGTCCATGGACAAAAAGTCCGGCCCACGGCCCGTCCATGGGCGGCCCACGTATGGACAGCGAAGTCCGGCCCGTCCATGGGCCGCCCATGGGCGCCCATGGGCCGGCCCATCGACACCTAATCCTGCCTGATTTAAGAATTTCTGCCTGATTTGGCCTAATTTGGCCTGATTTGGCCTGAACTTTTTGCATAATTTTTAGCTTATTTACCGTTTCTTACCTCTGTTCTGGTCTGAACGCGTACCATCACCTCTTTTTTTATCCTTCACTAATGTTTTTATATGAAATAGTATTGTTTATGCCTAGATGAGTTCTATTTATATCGGTCGTATAAGGAAGACTGATTATTATCGTCTATATTAGGGTAGTTATGGATATTTCAACTATGTTCAGTAGAAATATATATTTCCCGCACGTAAGTGTACTACCACTTTCCACTGGAGATTCTTCTTTATTTTTTATTCACCCAAATTTCAATATATAGCTATGATTTTCCTTATACGTATTATCTATATATATATCTACTTAATTTCCTGGTTTGAGAGCCTATACGCCTAATTTACGTGAGCAGTGAAGGTAAAGACCAAATTATTGACGGACTTAAAGAGATTGATTTTGCAGAATAGGTATATAGGTCTAGGCTTAGGGGTTAGACCAATAGTATCGGAGAGAAAGAGTCCACCCTATACGCGTTGTAACCAATAAACGCGTGTCTAGTCTTTAGCCTTTGGCCCGCTATTCGTTCCATGGTTATCTCCTCACTTTACCCTCACTTTGCCCTTGCTTTTACGTTATTTCGCGTTATTATGGCCAGATCTTTATCTAAACACTTCGATTCTATCATAAGTGATAGTATCGACCCTCTTCTATCTGATTGCTGCTTCTCTATCCCGCCCTCTTCGGCCCCTGAAAGCCAGTCAACCGCGCCTATTACCACCGAGCCCCCACCCGTCCTTGAACGCGTCGGCCCCCAGCTGAATTATATCCTTTGGACCGAAATGAATAAGGCTATCTTCATCCAATGGTGGCTTACCACAACATATGGGGCAAAGCCACAGGCAGAGCATCCTCGTTGGGGTAAAAGGGGCTTAACTTCTGAGGTTTGGCAACATTTCGAGCAAGGTGCAGAGGTTAAGACCGGCCACCCGTGTGTGTCTTGTAATGGCTGTGGTCTAATACTTAGTTTCCTACCTCGAAATGGGACAAATGCTATGTCAAGGCATAGAGAAAGGTGTGTACCAAAGGGCAAGCAGAGACAGGGAAATATCAAGGCGTTTATCAATAGCCAGGTAAGGCAAAAGTGAAAGAGAAGTGAAAGAGAAGTGAGACTAATACCCCTTTATTTACTCCCTAGGCTCTACGAGCTCCCCCGCCCGACCTATGGGACGAAAACGATTGGAAGAAGCAGCTTTTGGTCACTATTACAAGCCTTCGTCTACCCTTCCAGATCATCGAAAACCAGCACTTTCGAGACCTTTTACGCTTAACCCAACAAGCCCCTTCCCTCCCTATCCTCCAAACGGGTAAAACCCTTGCTCGTCAGCTTCAAAGCACCGTCCAGGTCCAGCAGCAAGGTATACTCAAGATGCTTCCGTCGGACGTAAAGCTATCACTTGCACTTGACTGCTGGACGTCGCCGTTTCACCAGGCGTTTATGGCTATCACTGGTTATTTCCTCGATGAACAATGGGAATATAGGCAAATACTACTCGGCTTTGAACCCCTCGAGGGTACACATACTGGGGAGAACCTTGCTTTAGCCCTATGTGCTGTCATTGACAGACATAGGATTAAAGATCAGATTCTGGCTATCACCACTGATAATGCGTCAAACAATAAGACAATGTTTGATAAGGTACAACGGACCTATCCAGATATTTCTATTGTTCATATTCCGTGTATGGCGCATGTGATTCAGCTAAGCCTGAATGAGCTCCTACATCGGATCAAAGCAAAGCCAAAGAACGATACAGTGGATACAGTGTGGACCGATGAGCTACAGAAGGCTTCTACCCAGCGAGGACAGAAAGGGGATATTGCAAACACCCTCGATAGGGTACGCCGGCTTGCAATATATATTAACGGAAGCCCACAAAGGCGTGCGGAATTCCTCCGGCTTCAATCAATGGAAGCTAGCCAATTAGTCCCTATTCAGGATGTCCGAACTCGTTGGAATTCTACCTATCTGATGTTACAAAGGGCTAAACGACTACAGCCCTACTTTGATAGGTATTGCCATATTGAGTGCCTAGATAACCTAAAGCTTGATTCAGAGGAATGGCGACAGGTTGACTATCTTCTTTGCCTCACAAGACCATTCTTCCTATACACAAGCACGTTCTCAAAGACCAAAGACGTGACTATCCACCAGGTGTTTAAGCTTTATAATGAGCTATTCAAACACCTTGAGGCGTCAATCAGTCAACTTAAAAAGAAAAGGGTACGCTCTCACTTTTCTCTCACTTTTCCTTTACCCTCTTTCTGACGAATACTAGATTAAATGGAAGCAACAGATGCTTGTCGCTCTTGAAGCAGGCCTGCAGAAGCTCCGCGAGTACTACGCAAAGACCGATCAGCCTGAGGCTGGTAATGTGTATGCGCATAGCACTATCCTCGCACCGAAGGATAAGTTACAGTACTTCAAACGTAAGGAATGGTCTGGTGGGCCAGAGGACTCCGAGCTAGGTCAGACATGGGCCGAACACTACCATAATACCCTTCAAGATCGGATTAAAGCTTATCAGTTCGAAGAGGATCATACCCTCATATCTGAAGCTTATACACAAGGGTCAGAGCTTGATCGATTACTCGAAGATGAAGGTGAAGCCAACCTAGATCGGGATGAACTCGAAAGGTATCTCCAAGCCGGTAAGCCTCTTTATTTAAGTCAGCTCGACTCCTCTCTTTAGTTAGACTCCTCTCGTAAGTCTGATCGACTCCTCTTATAAGCTTGATCACTTATATTCTTAAGTCTAATCAACTACTCCGTCGAGTCTGATTAACCCCTCCCCTAAGTCTGATTGACTCCTCCCCTGAGTCTGATCGACTCCTTTTTTAAGGCTTCCTCGCCTATCATCAAGCCACTTTACCCTTATTTCTCACTTCTCTTTCTCTCTTTCTTACTTCTCTTTCTCTCTAGGTATCGTACGCACTACCCCTCAGGCCTTCTGGAGGGACCATCAATTTGAATTCCCTACCCTCGCACGGGTAGCCCGCGATATCTTCTCTATCCCTGCCACTGGTGCGGGGGTAGAGAGACTTTTTAATTCAGCCCGCGATATTTGTCATTATCGCAGAGGTCGTCTAAACTCAACGACTATCCAGGATTTAATGATGTTCTCTTGCCTTACTCAGTTTGAGATAGAAGACGAACAGCTTGAACTAGCTCGGGCTCTAGAGGTCCCTGAAGAAGGCGAAAATGAGAAGATTTCACCTACGTTAGAAGGGATTGATCCAATCAGTGATACTGAGGAAGATGATGATGAAGTGAGGCTATCTATAAGGGCAGGGAAGAGACGAAAGAGCGTTTTATCTGATCATGAAAGTGAGCAAAGCGATGATAATGATAGTGGTTTACCCTTGATGAGCCAAGTACGGCATTCTGGAAGGGCAAGGAAGGCACCTAGGATACATGAAGGGTTTGAGATTAGTAAATAGTTTAGTATTTGAATGATCTTCACTTTATCTTCGCTTTATCTTCACTTCCTGATTTAATCAGATAATGTTTTATCTGAAATATTACCACTCTAATACTTTAAATACTACATAAATTATGCTGATTATGTCTTTTGGTATTATGGGCCGCCAAGAGGCCCATGGGCCGGCCCGTCCATGGACAGACAAAGTCGGCCCGTCCATGGACAAGGAGGAGGTGTCCAGGACCCGTCCATGGACGGGCCGGGCCGGCCCATATGGGCCGGCCCATGGGCCATGTCAATGTCTACCTATAGGTCCGCGGGTATAGGTCGCGGGTCCGGACCTCCTACCTATAGGTACCTAAATTACCTATAGTTTATTAAAAATAGTAACGTATGTGAGTTATATAATTTATTTAATTTTAGTGGTTATTTTAGTAATTTACTAGGTATCTTAATTACCTATAAACTAAAATTTTAGATGAAAATAAGTAATTATTAGACGCATAAATAAAAGGATTAGATAAAAAGTAAGTAAAGATCAGATAAAAGGCAAGTAATAATTAGATAAATTACTACATTTTTAAATATCCGTCTCATAGTCCTATAGCAATCTTAATCGCTTCCGAACACTTCCAGAAATATATGGCGGAGGCAGGAGACCCTTAGTGTCAGAATCATTAGATAAAACACTATTCTATCTCTTTAATTACTAGCTTCTAACCTTAACTAAAGGGTTAGGTAAGACTAAAGGAAGCTTATCTTCCTCGTTATCACTAATTAGATCAATCCTAGCTTACTGGCTTTTAGTCTCTTCATATATTGGTTTAATCCTATCTTTAGTAGTAAGCTCTCGGATAAAAGCAAGCTATCCCTCTTTAATCTCAAATTATATAGTATACATAAACATCATTAGATCCTGGATAGTCATCGCATTCAAAGAACCCCGTTAGTAATGGCAAATATCACGTACGGAATTGAATAAACGTTTAACGCCTGCACTAGTTACTAGGACTAAAAGGATATCCCGGGTAAGGGATATAAGAATAGGGAATTTAGTCTAATGATCTTTCCAAAATTATCGAGGGCATATTTATGATATAGCTAAAGATTCGATTAGTAAGAGATTAGATAAAAGAGAGAGAGAGAGGTAAGAGTGAGATAAAAGAAAGGTAAGAGTGAGATAAAAGAAAGGTAAAAAATCAGGTAAAAAAATACTTATATCCTTTAAGGTACTAAGTAACCTTACTCTATATAGTAGGTAATAACGAATGGCTTTATTTAAGTAATATATTTAGCTTATTAGACTTAACTAATAAAGAGGCCTAAATGTTTGGTGACTATAAATCTGAAAGCTTTTCTTAATAGCTTTTTATCTAATCCTTAAGACTCTAGTAGTAGAGAGTAGGATAATGCATTTAATCTAATGTCTATTCCTCTATAGAAAAGAACTCTAGTTTATACTATAGAGCCAGAATCGTCCTAATTACATAAATATCCCTAAGTTCTTTATCGTATATCATCCTATATTAGTGCCGAAGCTTACTTTCAGATAATTATAGAGCTATAAGCATCTACTATTTCCATCCGGTCTTCTTTCGTCTAAGCTTTCGGATTGATGACTCAAGGTATTTAAAGAGCTTATTATAGATGCTAAAGACTAGATAAATAGTCATATCTTTAGTTATTAAAAGCGCTTTGGTAAAATCAAAGAAGGGTTATATAATATGAATCTAATAGTTAATCTAACGCCACTCATCTAAATCCAACTTTAGATTATTATAGGCATTTTTAGAGCAAAATCGGTCAAAAAGGGATTATAGGCGTTTGGCACGTTAAAGCATTAAGAATATAGAGTTCTAGTGTGTTCGGACATCTTGAATTAGGACTAAATAAGGGGTTTCGGTCTGAAGGTTCAAAAAGGTTTCTCGTCGTTTAGGGCTTGCATTAATAAAGAGTGCGAGGTCTCAGACCTAATAAAATAATAAGATGATTAGTAGAGATAAAAAAATAAGATAATTAATAGAGATAGTACTTAGTCTAGGGGCGGCCCCTAGATTAAGTAATAAAGAGAGGTGAGATCAAAGATAAAGAGAGGTCAAAGATAAAGAGAGGTAAGATTAAAGACAAAGAGAAGATCAAACCTTATTCAAAGTATTCGCAATATCTTGCTTTATTGCCTTCCTACGAGCTAACCGGGTATGCTCTTCAGACCAAACTGTCTTAATTGTCTTATTCTGGTGGTCTGCTTTTATATGACTAAGTAGCTGCTTTAAAGCAAGCTATATCATATAGGCGATATAGGGAACTTAGATAATACTGTGACGCGGCAAGTCTGTAATGGAAAATCATTCAGGATCCTATCAACAAGAGAAAACTAGACAAGAGGGGAAAGAAGGAAAGAACAAGAGAAACCACCATAATCCTCCTTCAAATAGTCCCCAGAGAGATCACATGACTTTTCCATAAGGGAATCTCCGGCAAACGAGCGACAGCAGCAAACGAGTAACACAAACCACATGTTTCCTCTAAGCTAACTGGTAACCAGGTTAATCTCATCATAAATACTAGACTTAGCAATATTAGGATTAATAACCGAAGATTGGATTAAATCTTAGAGATTTGAAACTAAGGTCTTATTGTTAGATGCATTGTCCGTAGTCATCGTAAGCATACGGTCTTTGATCTGATATTTTCGAAGCACCTCTAAAACGACTAAACTCAAATTTAGACCGGAGTATGTGCCATAAAGGGGTTCAAAACTAAGTAGAACCTCTCGATATTCCTAGTTTAGATTAATAAAATAGCCAGTAATTGCCATAAACGCCTATTAGAAGGGTGACGTCTAGTAATCTAGGCTAATTAATATCTTTGCCTGCGGTAGAAGCTTCTAGAGAACGTCTTTCTGCCGATCTTTGGTTATTATATAAAGCCAACGTTAGATGGTTCGTCTAGATGGAAATTCTAAGACCGAAGGTGCTAATTAGGCGAATTAAAGGAGGTTCTAGAACGCTGGCTATTTAATAATCTGAAATAGGAGACGTAGGGTGGTAATTATAGTAATAAGTTACTGCTGCCACTGTTCCTTAGTAAAGGGGGGTTAGGATGAATTAGGTAAGCGATGTCCCTAAAAAGTAACTAGGGTATAATTAGCTCTTATCTAATCTTTGCTTTCCTCTCATTTAGTTCTTACCGTATTCTGCATCATCATATATGCTATATATTTAGCTATTTACCCTATTTGATCTTTTTTTGGCATGATTTTTGATGTTTTATAAGGGTACTTATTCCATAGCCTATATAGTTAGGATGGTATAGTGTCCTTTTACATCTATTATATATAACCCTAGGCTCTCCGGTCTTATAGTGAGCCACTTAGTCAAAATAGGACCAAAAAGGTCCGTATTCAGCTTTTTTCCATCCCATTTTATTAAGATAAGGATATAAACTAGGTAAGGAACAAGAGGTAGACGTGTAAAGTAATCAAAAGAGTCTTCCGAATTAATATAGAGACTAATCCTTGAGGAATCAGTCAATTCCTTAAGTACATTAAATATATATATAAGGGGGTAAAACCCTGATTAAGCGAATCATGTAGGTCCTTTCCTAACATTCAGGCAAGGCCGTAACAGCTACGCCGTAACACATTTTGTCTTCTCTAGTATACCCTTAGAGGCCCTAATCTAGGTCTTAATCCACTAACTAGCAAAGATAGCCTTATTTATCTCTTCGAAGATAACCCACGTCTTTAACCGATCGCTTAAGCGTTCTAGATAAGATGGGACTAAGGTAGGCAGATTCGGAGGAAAGAAGGATAAGTCTTAGCTTTTGGATGGTTAGCTTTTAGAGGGTATAAGCTAGATATCCTTACTCTTATAAAGAGAGGAGGAAAGGAAATCAGATAACTAAGATATTAGAGAAATAAGAGTGAAGTAAGAGGATAGTAAGAGGAAAGTAAGAGGACTTAGGATAAAAGGACTTACCTTAATATAGGAAGATAGATAGTAAAAAATCCCGCCAACGACGCGACGCGACATATCATATAATATATATATTTATCAGATATTTTAGTAGATCCTATTAGCTATATAGGGTGGGGTTAAATAAAGCGGTTAGATAAAAGTACTAAATACCTATAGGTATACCTAAATACCCAAAAAATTCGCTGATCTTAATGCACCCTAATTTTTTTTCCACTTTTTATCTCAAAATCACTAGTTTTTTATGAAAAAACACTACCACTTCTAAGATTTAAGGCTTATAAATTAGTAAATATTTAAATTCTAGGGTAGGAATTAGAATATAAAGCAAAATTTATCTTAAATCTAAGAATTTAAAAACCATTAAAATTTAGTTAGAAAGTGAAGATTAGATGACTATATTAAATATATACTTCTGTGAAGGGCTGAAGCAGAATTTATGTTCAATTCAACTAGGCCACGAACTATGTACAAAAAGCTTAAAGAGAGAATTATCGAGTAGGTGTTCTACGTGTTAGGTTATTATGGTCACGTGGCACACGTGACCTTATACCGGGCACTAGCGCGTGACAGTACCCCCCCTCTAGGGTAGTCCTTATCGTGCGTGTTATAGTAGTATTCGGTCGTCTTCGGGCCTATAATAAGGTCGAAACGGGGCCGAATCGTCTTTCGAAGGCATCTAATGCGGAGCAATCTCGTACTTCGTCTAACCTCTACTATATCTATTCTGCCAAACCTGTCCATTTCACTAGGGCTTCGTCACGGTATCCTCGACCGATCTTCTTACATCTCACGTCTATTATCTCTTCCACTTCGTATTCAAGTTCTCCATCAACTAGTATTAGTGGGGGATACGAATCGTCCACGATCTATGATGGGAACGGATCTAAAGCGGCTAGTCTAACCAGCTCCACATAGAATACTAGGTGGACGCCGGTGGGTACCTCTAATCGTACTATATAAGGTATAGGGACGTCTAAAACTCGATATTAGGCGTGTAGCTAATCAAGCTTCTTCGATTATCGTTATGTGCGTATATTCCGTAAGTTTAGCCATACCTAGTCGCCTTTCTTATAGACTGGTGCGGCCTGTCGTCGCTTATTCGATTACTCTTCTTATTAAGCTTATGTAGAAGCGATTACGGCCTGAGCCTAATCGGTGGCTTCTCGTAGTCGGTTCATAAACGTTTCGCCCGCGATTCCTGGTCGTGTACGGGGTTCGCGGGGTTCCTCTATCTCTTCTACCTTAATAGGGTTAACGTGGTACCTATATATAAAGAAGAAGGGGGATAGTCTAGTTACGCTAGCGTTACGGTTAGACTTCCGCAAAGCCCAACTTTGGGCCCAAGGTCCGGGCTCGAAACCCGACCCGCAACGAGCTGGGGGTCGAACTTCTCGAGCTCGACCCGGACCCCGGCTCGCAGGGGGGGGCTCGACGAGCCCCCCCCTGGGGCTCGAAATTGCACAAAAGCATGGTCTTGGCGTTCATAAAGTGGCTGAATCATCCAAATAAATGACTGTCTTTTACCCATGTTCTGGTTTATACATGGAATTCTACTGTATTATCACAATAAGGAATAGGAAATATTTGGAAATTCTAGTGAATTGAGGTGTATCTTTGATATTATAGTATGAAAACTAAGCTTTATGACTATATAGATTAAGTGGTTGGAAATATTCTGTGTACATAAGTTAATACATGCTGATATATATATTCTGTACTAGGAACTACATGTATCTCTATGGTCAAGTATCAAACTAAGATCAATATCTGTTATAAGTGCTTTAACCTATTCGAATTATATATCAAACGAAAGCCTATATCTTTATTATTTTTGGTAACCTTTAAGAGTACTAGTCCTAATGGTTCTGGATGAGCTATCTAGGTTTGAAAATATCTTATGGCTGATCGGGTGAACTATTTTGAGGGAAATCAAGGTCTAACGAGCTGGGAATGGGCCGGGAATGGGCTATTGATGGGCTTTAAGTGGGGCATTCGGGCTTTTTTGCGGGTTATTGACGGGCTTTGCGAGCTTTTCTCGAGCTTTATGGGCTTTTTTCGAGCTAGACCCACTTATTATACATAATTTAACTAATCATCTACTACTATTATCACCTTCCGCTTGATATATCGATTGTTGATTTGACTAGTCAAATCACACTTCTAGGTAGTATGGCTTCTTATAATGTATCGATTCTCCTTAATCCCTTCTCAAAAACCCTTACTATTATACGTTTTATTGACTCTACGATGTCCCAAAGTCAGCAGTCTGAGTTTGTATCATCACAATTCGATGGTGACTACGATAACTTATTATACCTTACACCCTCTAATTATCCAGCTACCCCATCGATAAGCCAACAGACTTTTGACGTATCTGTGTCAGCTTTTCTTCGACCAGACAACCCTCCCCCACTCCCTCAGCTTGAACGATTTAAACGCGTCGGACCCGATCGGAAAAGGTTATACTTCTTATACGACAAAATGAATCACCAAGAGTGGGTAGAGTGGTGGTTACAAACTGATTATGGATCAAAGGGCAAGGTCGCATGGGACTCAAATCATCTTTCAAATGTCTGGAACCACTTTGCCCAGGTAGCCCATAGCAGCGATGGCAGCCCGAAGGTTATGTGTAAGCATTGCTCTGCGATCCTTGAGCATCCTTATGCAGCTAGAAAGGATGCGAACGGGAAGGATGCGCGTTATGGTACGACTACTATGACTAGGCATCTCGGGACTTCTGCCTATAAAAGGGCTGTAAGTACAGGCCAGCAACGAGGGAGACTAGATAAGTTTCTTCAGTCAACAGTATGGATATCCTTTGGTACTATTGGCACTACTAACCTAATTAAAATAGGATAACACTATCCGAGAGACATTCTCTGAGGTAGCTTGGGAGGATAATTTATTACAATTCATCACAATCAATCGACTTCCCTTTCACCTTATCGAACATCCAACGTTTCGACGGATAATATCACAAGCACACTCGGCCCCAAGCCTCCCATCTATCCCCTCTGCTGATACAGTTCGACGTCGACTATCTACTCGTGTCAAAGAACGCCAACAATCTACACTCAAACTGCTTCCAGCAGATGCAAAGATCTCAATTGCATTAGATTGCTGGACTTCACCATTCGGACAAGCATTTATAGCTATCACTGGCTATTTTATTGATATTGACTAGTCCTACCGGGAGGTGCTTCTTGGGTTTAAACCCCTCGAAGGGGCTCACACCGGTGCTAATCTAAGTGGTGTTATCTTAGAGATACTTGCCGACCATAACATTCAGGATCGTGTGTTTGGATTAACCACGGATAATGCATCGAACAATAAGACCCTCGTTGACTCGCTACAGCAGGCCTTATCTAGTGATATTCATATCATCCGAATCCCCTGTCTTGCATATGTTATCCAATTGAGTCTGAACCAGCTTCTTGATCGCCTGAAAGCAGTCCCTCTAAATGATACTACTGAGACTAAATGGTCTAATCACCAATCAATACTCGCTAAATCAAATGCCCATAGCAGAAACCGGAGTATATCTCATACTTTGAACAAGATACGGTATCTTACTATTTATATCCGGGCTAGTCCGCAACGTCGCGAAGCATTTGTTAGTCTTCAACCCTCAGAGCAGGCACTTATGCCACTTCAGGATATGAAGACTAGGTAGAACTCAACGTTTCTAATGCTTCGCCGGGCAAAGAGGCTCCGTGATTTCCTTAGTACATTCTGTACAGACTATAACTGCGAGGAGATGGCACTCGATAACGATGAATGGCGCCAAATCGATTACCTTCTTTGTCTTACAAAGCCATTCTATGATTATACACTTGCACTTTCAAAGACTCGAGATGTGACTGCACATCTAGTGTTCCAGATCTACAATATGTTGTTTGAGCACCTAGAGAAGTCTATCAATCAGCTTCGACGAAAGCGTGTACCATGGAAACGACAGATGCTTTCCTCTCTTGAGGCTGGTCGATTGAAGCTTGATGAGTACTATTCGCAAACAGATCATGATCGTGGTCACATTTATGCGATCGGTACTATGCTAGCGCCGGATAATAGGTTCCAATTCTTTCTGACCGATGATTGGACTAAGGAATGGCGTGATAAATATCGAGCCTCATTCCAAGATACTCTTATCCCTTACCAAGAGCGTCAAGCTACTAGTCAAGGCCCACTAGTCTCCTCTCCTGGAACAAGACCAAGCACAGTTCTTCATAATCTGCTTCGCCCAAAGAAACCTAAAGCGAAGCCGGTTGGGGATGAGATAACCCAGTATCTTGATGGTGGTAAGTTATATTCTTATAGTCTTACTTCGATAATTATCTGTTACTGATTTCATATAGATATCGTTGATTCTGAGCCGCTGCCGTTCTGGCGAGAGAACTATAGCCGTTTTCCTGCGATTGCTTCGCTTACGCGGGATATTCTTGCAATTCCAGCAACTGGTGCAGGTGTAGAACGATTATTTAACACTGCTCGCGATATTTGCCATTATCGCCGCGGTCGTATGAAGGCTGAGACTATTGAAGAGTTAATGCTATTCCTTTGTACATCAAGATTTGACCTTGAATTGCAGGAGGCAAAGGAGCTTGAACGATTCTTCTCTTTAAATGAGATCGAAGCATTGAGAGAGGAAAAGGACGATAAGCTTGATGATGTTGAAGTTGAACAGATTAGTGATACAGAAGAACAGGCCGATAGTTCTGGGGATTTGATTGATGTTCATGATGATGCTAGTGATGATGATGCTGGCGATCCTCCATTGCCAGGTCATAGCACTCAGCCACGTATGTCAGGGAGGAAAAGGAAGCATATAGAGGATGATATGTATCAGTCTTATTAATATATACTGGAATCAATAAATATTCATTAAAATTTGTTTAATTTGGAGTGAAAGATGTAATCGAAATACTCAAAATTACTGGGAATTTCTGCATTATTTATGTAGTCACGAGAAATTGGCATATTTGCACTGTTTAGTCGTAGGGGGGAGGCTCGTCGGGCCCCCCCCTTCGAGCTATGGGCCCAAACCAAAAGCCCGAAGCCCGCTGCGAGCTTAGGGCTTAGGCTCGAAACCCGACCCTTTTGAGGGTCGGGTCGGGTCGGGTTTCGGGCTTTGCGAGCTTTGCGGAAGTCTAGTTACGGTTATTAATCGTAGTGGCAACGATAGGGAGTAGGGTGTCCTAATTATCCTATATATAGGTCGTGAAGGCACGTAGGATCCGTTTAACTTCTTAGTTTACGCGTTCTATTACGCCGTTAGATTACGGGTAGAAAGCGGTCGATAGTCGACGTTAAATCGACAGCTTCTCGTATACTATTCGCCAGAATGCACCCATAAACTAGGGTTCACGGTCACTCGTGATTAGGCCTCGAGATGGAACCGCAAGACCCGCGTACCACCCCGCCCCGCCCCTCCGCGGTGCGGTTCTTGGTTACAAAGTTTGGACCCGCGGGGCGGTTTTAGGATGAGTAGAACCGACCCTCAAAGTTGCGGTTCGACCCGGCGGGTCTATAAACATAACAAACATCTAAAACCCTGTGATATGCATAAATATGCAGAATCAGCCTGTATTTTTAAGTATTTTGCTTTTAGCCTAGTCACATTTATGTATATATTACGGAAGGTTCAGTATGACTATATCTTTGTTAAGCGTTGACGAATTTCTGCCGAAATGGCTAATCTGATTCTTTGGTTCTGCTAATTATATACAAAATCATCATCCTGTCTTAAGCGCTTTGGAACGCGCCTAGATGAACGCCGCTAAGTGCTACTTTCCTCCTGTAAGTGGCTATTATCAGGTAGAGGAACCTCATCAGCATCATCTAGTCGGATAAGATTATCTAACGTAGCCTTAGCTCTTCTCTTCCTAAGTGTATACTCACTAGAAGGTTAGGTAGCTTCAGTAGTAGATAGATCTTCCTCATCATCACTGATTGAAACAAATCCCTCCTCTTCCTTCTCCTTTATATCCTTTCGCTCACTCTCTGCTTGCTTCTCTTAGGTAGAAAGGTACTCATCGATCAACGTAAGCTATTCTAACTCCACATCAAATTTTGTTATACACATAAACATCATCAAATCCTGGATAGTCTGTGGTTTCAGCGAGCCTCGTCAGTAGTGACAGATGTCGCGAGCGGAGTTGAACAACCGCTCAACACCAGAGCCACTAGCTGGGGTAGTGAGGACGTCTCGGGCAAGGCTTGCCAGAATAGGATATTCCTTTTCGTGTTCTTTCCAGTATACCCGAGGGGTTGCCTGTATAGTACCTAGTATAGTTTGTATAAGGGAAACCGAAAGAGCATAGAAGAAGTCAGATATAACGGGATTGGCTTACTGCTTCCAAGATACCGCGTGAGCTCATCTATGGCAGTCGTTCCGGACTGGAGGGATTCGGCAGGGGCCACAAGCAGATCAATATCCGATACATCGTTTCTTGCGGACTGGATGGTTGACGGAGACTGTTTATAGCGCTCCTGATAAGGTTGTATGTAAGTCTCTAGGGACTTCCTATAGCGTGGCGCCTAGTGAGGCTCCCATTCCTTACCTAAAAAGAATGCCAGCTTATTCCGCGGCCCTAAGATAGTCGCAATTACATAGAGATCGCCAGGAACCTCATCAGTTTTCCTATAATACTTAGCAAGCTTATCCCGTGCATAATCTAGCGCGGACTTCATCACCTTTTTCCAACCAACCCTCTTCCGCGCTAGCTGGGCTTTTGCCTTATCAATATGAGTGAATAAGGTATTATAGATGCCGAAGACGTTATGAACGGTAACATCTGTGGTTGCTGAGAGAGATAAGGTGAATTTAAAGAAGGGATAGGTAATTAAGAGAAGATAATCAACCTATCGCCATTTATCTTTATCCATCTTCATATCAGCTAGGTTAAATTTAGCACAGAAGCTACCAAAGGCAGACTATAGCCGCCGGGCACGCCGGAGCATCAGGAACGTTGAATTCCAGCGGGTCCGAACATCTTGGATCGGCATCAGCTTCGGGTCTTTCGTCTGAAGTTTCATAAAACTCTCGCGGCGTTAGGGACTTTTATTGATATAAACTACAAGCTTACGGACCTAGAAAATAATAGAATAGTTAGTATATGAAATGTGAGAGAAGCAAGAGGAGACTAGACCTTATTAAGAGTAACCACGATCTTCCTGTTCTCTTGCCGGGCCTGAGTCGCTCCCTCTACCCATTCTATCTCTTCCCGATCGTTCCGCGGGTTCGCATCCATCTAACCAAGAAGCTCTTTCAGACTTAGCTATATCATATACGCGATATAGGGTAGCCGAATAACCGGAATATGACTCGGTAGCGCGAGAGATTCGACAGCCTCTTGAAGACTACCTAGCAACGTACCGTTATTAGACGCGTTATCAGTTGTAATCGTTAACACCCGGTTAGTAACCTCATGTTTCTCAAGAAGGTTTAGGAGAATGGTGCTAAGATAGGCCCCCGTATGCGAGCCGTGCAGTGGCTCAAAGCCAAGTAAGATCTCACGGTAGTTCCACTCTTGGTCAAGAAAGTAGCCCGTTACAGCCATAAAAGACTGGCGAAAGGGTGAGCTCCAGCAATCTAATGCAATAGAGAGCTTTGCACCCTGAGGAAGCTTACGAAGAAGAGTACACTGGTGTTGTTCCACTATCTCCCTAAGATGCCGGCGGACGGTGAATGCGGAAGGGATTTCGGGCATAGAGGGAGCAAGTCGGGCCATTTCGATCAGGGCGCGGAATTCAGGATGCTCAACAAGGAGGAATGGTAACCGCGAGGCAGTAATAAAGGTAACTAGCCTCTCCATCCAGGCTTGCTGGGTAAAATGGAGTCTCTGGGGTGTATGGTGTGCCTAGTAAGAGATTTTTATAATATTAGTAAAGAAAAAAAAAGTGAAAGGCAAGAGTTCTTAATACCCCGTTTGATATCATCCGTCTAATATCTTGCGACCGAGGCGCTAGCTTCCGACAATTGACCCCTTATGTGTAGTGCTTATTTATATGGGTTGTTCCCCGGTGGCGATCGGCAGGATGAGCCAGTATATGGTTATAAGTCTTATACATGACCTTAGGAGTTCCATCTTGGGGAGCTGTAACCTATTTAAAGTGATCCTAGCACTCTGACTGGTGCTGAACGTCAAAGATATTCCGTTTCACCTGACTTCTAAACTCAGTCTATAGCCACCATGCAACGAAATCATTATTCGTCATCTCTGTCCAGAGGATATAGATCTTCTTTCTTAGAGGGCCAACGCGTTGGAGTGTTTCGGGAATCGGAGGCGGAACTGCCGGTCGGGTAAAGTTCACGTCGGTGGTTGAATTTCGCGTGTCGTGCCCGTCGACGTTGAGTGGCCCATCAGAAGGAAGGAAGGAGAGGGTATCTACTGGATTATCGCCGAAAATCGATGAGGGATAGTGATCCGAGAACTGAGAGGTCTGGCTCTGTGACATTTCGACGAATTGAGTATCAAATGAAAAGGGGCAAGGTAGAGAAGGGAGATATACTAGAAATTTAAGGGAATTGGCTACTAGCAGGGATAATAGGAGATATAGAGAGATCAACTCTAATTCTTTCTAGTGATTAGGTAGAAAGGCCCACTATATGGAGGTTCCTTGCGGTTCGAACCGTAAAGAACTGCGAAGAACCTCATATTCCCGCAAGAAGAACCGCACGGCCCACAAGAAGAACCGCATAGCCCGCAAGAAGAACCGCATAGCCCATAGGAAGAACTGCGAGTACTGTAGAATGACCCTCCATATAGCCCACATTGCTAAAGACCCTTAACTTTTGCTAAGTCCGTTCCCCAGAGAGAAGGGTACAATCTTTCGATGTGGATAGCTAGCTCATATTAGTTATAAGAGATAATATTTTTAGGAAAACCTATTAGTAGAGAATATAAGCGTTTTAATAATATATAATTCGGTCAGTTTAGTCCCTAAAAGGGTTATGGAAATGGAACGAATGAATCTTGCTGAAGATGATGGAAGGGTACTCAGGTTACAATATATATTCCTAACTACATACACCGAATAAACTACACCTTCTACTAGAACTCGCAACAATGTCGCTAATATACCCCATTAAAAGGGCAAGTAGGTAATTTCAACGCTAAGTAATCCATATATAATTACGTTTCATCTAATTTCAAAACGGTGGGTGGTTATTTAGGATAGATGGAAGGGTTGAGACCAAAACAGTGTTTAATAACCGTAAATAATAAAGATGATTCATCAAATTATACGTCCAAAAGAGGAAACTATCAGCAGAATTATGCATTCGCGGGTCTATGAGGGTCGACCCGCTTCCGAACCGCATAGACCCGCGGGGCGGTGCGGTTCTGAGATAGGATGGTTGCGGGTCTACGAGGGGCGGTTCGTGGTTCAAAAAATTAGAACCGCCCCGCCCCATCTCGAGGCCTAGTTCGGCAGCATCGCTCTCGGGCGAGAGGCTACGCTTCGCTCGCTATTATCGCGATTTTCGCTCGCTTAGTCGACGTAAGGACCGGCGCTGTTAGTTATCTTAGGTTCGGATCGTATGTGATCTAGCATAGACCTCGGCAGAGTCCGTCCATGGACACCCCTAAGGTGTCCATGACCCGTCCATGGACCGCCCCCTAATGTCTAAAGTCCAACTGCGCTAAGTCCAGTCCAGCCCAGCCCGCACACGCTAAGTCCCAAACCTGTCCAAACCTGCCCATTCGTGCATAAAATCCTCCATAAATCTGATCACTCAGTAAAATAAAAGACTGTTATTTACTATCGTTCTCGTTCGTCATATAACCAGATCCTGATATTATTATCTTCCTTAAGGAAATTTTATGGAATATCTATGTATCTTTAATTACTAACACCGTTACCTTCTAATTGATCAATAGAATTAATATTATTATTGTAGGCTGATGTTTTCTAAAACGTAATGTTGGTTAAGCAATATTGGACTTGAAAACATATATTTTACCTTAAGGACTACACCAGGATTTCTCTAAGTAAGCACTTCTGATATAAATCTAGAAATATAGCTAATTACCCCTTAAGCTTTATATAGATTCATAGGTTATATCCTTATTTTAACTATAAAATTATTAAAAATATATTATCTCATAATAAAATTAGGACAAATGCTGTTCACCTTAAATCAATATGTTTTGATGGCTATTGAGGTTGGTGCCTTAGGCTTAAATAAGGGGATCCGAGGGGTGAAATTTTTTTGATAAGGAACTTACTAAAGTCCTAGGGCATTGGCCTTAAGCAAATTTCAAGGATTAATGGGCGGCTTTAGATAGTCTAAAGCCGCCTATCTGGAAGTATGCATGGTGTAGCTAATCGGATCTTAGAGTTTTTAAGCCGACATCGTCTATTTATGATATATCACCTAAAATCTATACTAATCTACATCGCTATCCTACGCGTAAACAGATCCCCGGTCGCGATTTCCTAGTCCCTGTTTATCTACTGACTTATAACTTATAAGTTGTTTCTATCCTCTTGATTCTACTTTATGAACCTTAGCTCTTCTCTTATCTACCCGGGAAAATGTCACAACAAACTCAGGATTATTCTTCATCTTTCTATAGAGATAATATTGACCCTCTCCTAGAACCAGATATCTTAATCAGTCAACAAACAGCGCCTACTTCTCGTTCTTTAGGCAGTGACCAGATATTAACTCGGCCACACTCCTATCTAGAGATCATCAAAGACTGGGTCCTCTATACAGAAATGAATAAAGACGAGTTTATTAAGTGGTGGCTTACAACATCGATTAGAAGTGAGCTCTATAAGAAGAGTCACCAGTTTTTTGATGCAAAGAAACGCCATTCAGATGGGTGGAGATCTTTCCATCAAGTCGCACATACCCGGACTAGGGATCTACGTATTTTATGTAAGGAGTGTGGCCAGCTCCTTAACCATCCGAGTCGGAAAGGAAATGGAACAACACCAATGATAAGACATTTAAAAGGGGCTAAGTGCCAGAAACTAGCTAGCCATGCTAGTAAGACTGGTAATCTAAAAGAGCTTTTTGAGCTATAAGTAAGATCTACCGGAGATAGTATCGATTCTATTCAGCTACTAATCTATGATGTTACTAGGGATAACTCTACCCTCCGTCCCAGCGATCCTCGTCGATAGAATTCAATGAGAACGCTTTTATAGAGGACATAACAGACTTTGTTGCTTGCCTTCGTCTTCCATATCTTATTGTTGAAAACCCTCTTTTCCGGAAGCTTCTCTAGCGATCTCAAGCATCACCAAGGCCTCTTCAATTCCCATCCGCTAGAACAGTTCATCGACAAATACACCAGACCGGGCAAGAGAAACAACAATTGATCCTAAAATCACTACCAGAGAGAGCTAAGCTTTCAATCGCGCTTGATTGCTGGACGTCACCATTCTCTTAGGCCTTTATGGCAATCACTGGTTATTTTATCGATATCAATTAGAATTACAGAGAGTTTCTACTTGGATTCGAGCCCCTAGAAGGCACTCATTCTGGTGAGAATCTCAGCTCAGTTCTTCTTACCCGTCTTAAAGACTACGATATCACTCATCGGATTTTGGCAATTACAACCGATAATGCCTCGAATAACCAAACCTTGATGGACAGTCTAAATGATGAGATCGAAACTCTGGCCGAGGCTACTAGTGCACCAATAGTCAGAGTTCCATGTATTGCATATGTTATTCAACTAAGCCTCAGAGATCTTCTGATTCATATGAAGCTTGAGCCAAGGAATGAGTACACAGAGAGAGAATTCCAACCCTGTCCAACCAATGGGAAGAAAGACATTCTCTCAACACTTAATAAGGTACGTTGATTTAGTCTGATAATACTTATGTTACTAATATATCTATAAGGTTCGGGCACTTGCAGTCTTCGTCAACGCCAGCCCCCAGCGCCGTGAATCGTTTTTGAAGCTTCAATCAGGGGATAGAACCTTAGTTCCGATCCAAGATGTAAAGACTCGCTGGAACTCAACATTCCTAATGCTTCGCCGCGTAAAGCGTATCCGGTCTACTTATCATACCTTCTGCACTAAGAGTGGATACAATCAGTTTCTCTTAGATCGAGAGGAGTGGCGTCAGATCGATTACCTTCTCTGCATTACCCGACCCTTCTATAACTTTACCACAGTTCTTTGCCAAACTAAAGACGTCACTATCCACAATGTCTTCTAGATCTACAATGCACTATTTGAACACCTTGAGAAATCACTAAACCAGCTCCGACGGAAAAAGGTGAGCTGGAAGCAAGCGATGCGACAAGCCCTAGAAGCAGGAAAGCGGAAGCTAGCAGCCTACTATAGAAAGACGACAAATGCCCACGGTCATCTCTATGCAATTGGCACAATCCTTGCCCCATCGCATAAGCTTAACTACTTCTCTGGTGATGAATGGTCTGAGAATGAGTATGAATGGCGTGCGATATACCGCGATAGTTTTCATAACTATATCCGGCCCTACCAAGTTCGATTATCGAAGCGTCCTGGTTCACCAACTCACTCTATAATGCCTGTAACAGGCTCAAGGCTTTCAGAAATGCTAGCCCGGGAGAGCAAGGAGAGCCAGGGAGACGAGATTCAAAGATATCTTGACAGTGGTGAGTTAATCCTACTCTAATAAGTAGAAGTAGGCTAATTCTAGAACACCTTAGGTACAGTCAAAGAAGACCCGCTCGAGTTCTGGAGAAAGTAAGAGTCGTCGCTACCAGCCCTCGTAAGCGCAGCACGTGATGTTCTCTCTATCCCAGCGATAGGTGCAGGTGTAGAGCGTCTCTTTAACTCTGCACGGGATATCTGTCACTATCGTCGAGGATCACTGAAGCCAACCAGTATTCAGGATCTAATGATGTATATGTGCTCGGTTAAGTTTGAACTTACTGGTCGTTATTTAGAGACTGTGAAGCAGGATAGATCCAGAAATGAGAAGGAGGCCGAGGATGAAGAGGTAGACGCTGATGGTGGAGATGATTATGTAGATGGGATTAGTGACACCGAGGAAGATCCTATGTCTAATCCGAGTTTGGGTCAGTTGACTGTCGGGGTTCATAGCCAGTAAGCACCCTCACTGGGTAATCAGGCTGGTGATGGCGATGAAGCTAGCGTAGCTAGTAAGGAAGGCGATGCTGATGAGGAAAGTGATAATAGTCTAGTTCTTCCATTGCCAGAAGGAATTAGCCGAAAGCGCTCATCAGGGAGGATATGTAAACCGTCTAAGCGGCTCAAGGATTATGAAACCTACTAAAAATGAATTGATGCTATTTCCACTCGATGCAATTGAGTTTCTCTGTATCCCTAATACTTTAGGATACTTTAAATTACTGCACAATAATATGCATGTTACGAATACCCCGCGTGGGCGGGTTTGGGCGGGCAGGTTTGGACAGTGGGCGGACACCCCCCTATCCTGTCCGCCCATGGATATTAGTGGACTGTCCAAACCCGCCCAGTGGGCAGGTTTGGGCAGCTTTGGACAGTCCATGTGCGGACTCTGCCGAGGCCTAATCTAGCATCGATTCGCTAGGCGTACGGTTCTAGGACTATATCGCCTCTTCTATCTAATAGAAACGTTGTTCAACGTTTACTATCATCGCTGTCATTATAGCTTCCATTCGGGCTATGGCTTCGTTCGCTAAGTGAGCCTTATAGGCTCCGCTCGTGGGGGTTCTCGCTCGCTCGTTCGACATCGTTTCGGTGTCGAATCGCTATTGTTTCGCTGGTACTCTGTGGGGAAGAGGAAGATTTAGATATATGAAGGGCTACGGCTGAATTGATTTAATTGAACGGTGCCTGCATACTGTTTATCTAAATCTTAGAGAACTATAAACAAAGGGGCGGTCAACTATAGTATATAGTGTCCCCCAGGGCGGTAAGGCTACCTTGCTTTCGCGGCAGTATCGGGTGCGATGCCTGCACGGGCAGAGCCCGGGCTTTAATGTGGCCTTGGCCCGTTACAGATAGTTAAGTAGTAATTTACTTTTTACTACTATTTTATAATATTAAGGTCGCTAGTTCGAAACCGATAAAGCGCACTTTTAAAATATTTTTAACCAATACTTAGAGACCTCTATTCTACTTATATAAACGAAGATTTTCTGAATGGCTAAATAAGAGCAATAATAGAGAAATATATACCTAGAATCACCATAAAATCGAACGCGGGAAACGGAATGGAAAATCTAATGGGGTAGAATGGCAGAATCTAGCGTACCCGTAAGCGGTAAAGCTTATCGTGAGTCTCAAAGAGTATATAACGAATGGTGATTGGGCGAGACGGAAATCTCGGATGGTGATTGGTGAAGCCGTACGGTACGTGGGAAACTATGTTATGATGATGATTCACCTTCCGTTTATCAACGCAGCGTTAATACTTTACCATCAACACCAAATTATCAACATCAACATCAACAGTTCTATTTATCAACACAGCATCAACACTATCACCATTAATAGTCTATTTATCAACGTAGGCTTACCACTATCACCATCACCAGTTCTATTCACCAATGTAGCGTCAACACTATGCCATTAACACGATCAACATTAATAGGCATCCCAATATCCGTGGACTACGTGGAAACTAGACGCGAATAGTGGGCATTTTCTACTAACGCATCGCCTATATCTACTCGTCTTTGGCCAAGCAGACGAATCCTCTTACTTCCCTCGGAATTCAAATTTTAGACAATAATATTACTACTTTAGAATATACGACAGTAAGACTAAAGGGATCTAGATCTATTCCTATATTATGATTTCTTATAATCAAGAACGAGTGCCCTAGAATAAGTTCTCATGACACTACTATAGTCTTCTCCCGTGGTCTAGGCCTATATAACGTATCCATTAATGGGCGTGTAGGTCTTGGCTTCTTTAATTATCAACGCGAGAATTGAATACTAGTCCCTAGCACCACGAAGAGGTGCCTACACGTCGCTAGAGTGGCTTGGTTTCGAAGCTATCCCCTACGGAGCACCTTTGGTTTCGCAGAGTTCCTGTTGCGAGGAACAGTTAATAGCGCAGAGCCCATCCTACGAGGAACAGTTAATATCGCAGAGCCTATCCTGCGAGGAACAGTTGATATCGCAGAGCCCATCCTACGAGGAATAGTTGATATCACAGAGCCCATCCTACGAGGAATAGTTAGTAACGCAGAGCCTATCCTGCGAGGAATAGTTAATATCGCAGAGCCTATCCTGCGAGGAACAGTTGGTAACGCAGAGCCTATCCTGCGAAGCACATTTAATAACGCAGAGCTTATACTACGGAGTACCTTTTTACACTCGCGGGGCTCGGGGCAGCGACAGCCGTGGCCACGGAGACTCTTAAGCCCGTAGGCAAGAGAGGGACACCATCACATATGGGAGTGTGAGGAGGGAAGTCCTGATTTTTTCTGGGCGGGAAATCTAGCGCCTTTTATGCCAATTCAGCTACGTCTCTTCGTAGAGACCGTCTGTGCAGATTAATAGGGACGGCCACTAGTTTTTAAGGGGTGTTAAAGTGTTTAAACAGATGTTGAAATAGTATTTTCAGCAAGTTTCTGGCCAGAAGACACACCTCTGATTAACCCCACGAATTCCTTAAATGCACATTGAGTAGTAGACAAAATATGCACACTTTCGCCCTGGCACGGCTCCACATTATTGGCCTTAGACTAAATTTGACCTACTGTGATATGTGGGAATACTGACTGTATATTGTGGATTACCTGTCAAGTCACTAATGACCACCGAAAGGGAACTGTTTCGAACGGCCTGCAGGAGCAAGGTATGGAAAAGAACAAACACAATGCTGCGCTCCAAGCGTCAGGCTACGAGCTTAGTGCAAATCTCATGGGCTATGCGTAATTTGGTAGAGGTTAGAGGACAGATACAAACAAAGGGAGCTCAAATGTAATATTTTATAGTAATGAAGAAGCGGAAGAGCTAGCGCAATTCCCCAATAAAGTCTCGAACCTAAAAACCAAGACTCGGCCATCCTGATATCCAAGAGCTAGAGTGCACTGTGGCGGCCTCTATCCAAAATACAGGTCCAAGTGCACCTCCATCAGCGGTTTGTGAAGCAGATCGAACCTGCAAATTCCACTTGCTTCGAGGAAGAACAGTTTCAGTCATTAATGATAGGAAATGCCCAGGTTGTGATGAGATTAACCTGGTTACCAGTTAGCTTAGAGGAAACATGTGGTTTGTGTTGCTCGTTTGCTGCTGTCGCTCGTTTGCCGGAGATTCCCTTATGGAAAAGTCATGTGATCTCTCTGGGGACTATTTGAAGGAGGATTATGGTGGTTTCTCTTGTTCTTTCCTTCTTTCCCCTCTTGTCTAGTTTTCTCTTGTTGATAGGATCCTGAATGGTTTCCATTACAGACTTGCCGTGTCACATTAAACTAGACCACTCTTTTACTTTTTTCTTGATTCGTACTTGTCTGGCTTAGCTTCCCGCTAAGTTCTTGGCAACGGATCAACCCCACCAATCAGAACTCCGAACCGAATCGAAGTATGACCTCTCGAGACGAACGAACCAGGATGGCGAAGGCCTCTGGACTTGAATCCTCCCGTGCCGGAGACGAACCGAACCCGAACCCTTCCCGTGGGGAAGACGAACTGAACCCCGAGCACCGACAGAATGACCCGCTCGAAGAAGAAGAAACGCTGAAGGATGACCGTCGGAACACGCTGAGTTTTGAAGTAACCATAGCAGCCGACCCTGAAGCAGAAGAACAGACCCGAACGGAGTTCTTCACCCGAGATGAATTTGTCCTTGCCATGGCCGGAAACCTGGAAGGCACCTGGAAGAAACTGATCCAGAGGGAACACCACTGGAGAATGATGCATAAGGACGCGGAGCAGGAAGTGAACCGACTTCGGCTTGCGCTTGACACCCTGACCGAACATACGAATGAATGTGAAATTGAACGCGACGAGGCTATCGCACACCGAGATATCGCTGTGAATGAGCGAAACCAGCAAGCCTACGACCTGATGCAGAACCAAAGAATGGGTCCGGCACAGACAGCTCGACCACCGAACCAGTACCAGCAGCGATCGGCAAAGCTGGCGAATCCCCCGACGTTGACTGATGGAAAGAACCCCCGATTTGATCATTGGGTGGCTGCCGTACGCCGAAAGCTGCTCATCAATGCTGACTACTATCCGACGCCCGATAGTCGAGTTTACTTTGTGTCAGGCCTCTGTGAGGGCAAGGCTGGTCTGCACATTGGCCCGCGATTGACGATTGACGCATCGAACCCGTACCGAGATGTGGAAGACCTGATTGATCACCTGAAGACTGTTTTTGACAACCCGAATCGTGCCACGGAGGCATATGTTGAGTACCAGGCGCTGGTAATGAAACCGAAGGACGACTTTAACGACTTCCTGGCGGAGTTCGTTAGACTGGCAGAAGAATCGCGCCAACCCCAGGATTTCCGACAGCGTACGCTCTATGATAAGTTGCCGAATATGCTACAGAGCCAGATGATGCAAGTGGTTGACGATCCAGATGTTGATTTCGACAAGTTTGTGCACCTTTGCCAACGTACTGCCCACAACATCACCTTGCAGCAGAAGAATCGAGATGCTCGACGAGCCGCGACTAGCACGCCCTCTAGTCAGACATCGACTAAGACCACGCTCACGACTAAGACAATGAAGAATGAATCCCCGACGACGCGCCCAAAGCTCATGAATACTGATAAGCGAGCCGCGCTGATGAAAGAAGGACGATGCTTCACTTGTGAAGAGAAGGGACATATGACTCGAGACTGTCTAAGGAAGACTTCCGCCGTTGCACTGGTGGACCAGAATGGAAAGTATACCGTCGCCGACGCAGAGGACTCAGGATCGGATGCCGATCAGGGAAAAGTCGACGCTTAGGGCAAGTCTCCTCCCTAAGCGTTCCCAGCATAACTGCGAGTAGTATTGATTTGAAAGAATTGCTTTCTGCGAAAAGTTTTTCTGTGCCAGCAGTGGTCACAGTAAACGACGTACCTTTCCAGATTAATGCGCTCGTGGATTGCGGAGCGAATGTGTCCATCCTGATACATACGAATGTTGTTTTGAAGCTGATTCCACTTGGGTTGAAGACCCGAAGATTGAAGACACCAGTGACCTTATCTACGTTTGATAACCGACCGTCGGAAGCGGTTACCCATGCGGTCCGGATACCGCTGATCGTTGCAGGAAAGAAACAGAAACGAGTTACCGCGTTGATCACCAATATTGGCCGACATGATATGATTCTTGGTCGACTTTGGTGCGCTGAAAGAGATGCTCTGATTGATTGCAAACGACTGCGGCTTGTTTGGCCAGAACCAAAGACAGAGAAAGAAGAAGTCGAGATCATGAAAGAAGAAGTAGCTTATGCTATTCAGCGGCCATATCCATTGAGGATTTTGAAGAGACCCACGGGTCAGAAGGATCAGGAACACCAGAAGGATGCGGACAGAAGAGACCGTGCCTTCGAATTGAACGCGATCAAGGATCCAGTGGTTAAGAAGTCTTACAACCACAGTCATAAGGAAGATACCGTGAAGAAGATGGAACGAACCCTTATGGGGAAAGAGATCGTTCACGAGGTTCGAGCTCCTCGTATGAAGAACGTACCGGTCAGCAACATCGTGGTTGCAGCTATTGGCCGAGCAGGATTTGAAAGGATCTCTCGGGTGCCGGAATCGGAGATCTTCGTCACTAGCATTAGTGAGATCGAGCATGTGATCTCGGAACTCTCTGAACCCACAGAGCGGAATAAAGAAACGGAACTCGAAGGAATTCGACGAGTCATTCCGCGGAAATACCATGGGTATGCGGACGTTTTCTCGAAGATTAGATCTGACACGCTTCCACCGCACAGAAGAGGCGTGGATCACAAGATTGAACTGGAAGAGAAAGCAACGCCAGGATATTGCCCGCTGTACAAGATGTCTGTGGAGCAACTTGAAGCGGCGAAGACGTACATCTACGAGAACTTGCATAAGGGCTTTATCGTGCCGAGCAATGCCCCCTTTGCTTCGCCTATTTTGATGGCGAAGAAGGCCGACGGAGGACTCCGGTTCTGTGTGGACTTCCGGAAGTTGAATTCAGTTACGAAGAAGGATCTGTACCCGTTACCACTGATTGATGAGATGATGCAGCGGGTGCGCGGTGCTGAGTACTTCACTAAGCTGGATATACGACAAGGGTTCCATAGGATACGCATGGACCCAGACTCAGAAGACCTGACGACGTTCCGATCGAGGTATGGATCGTATAAGTACAAAGTGATGCCCTTCGGAGTCACGAATGGACCGGCATCCTTCCAGAGATTCATGAACTCAGTCCTGACCGGAATATTGGATGTGTTCGCAACTGCTTTCGTCGATGACATTTTGATCTATAGCGAGACGCTGGAAGAACATGAGAAGCATGTAAAAGAAGTCTTGAAGCGGCTACGTGAAGCCGGTTTACAAGTGAGCTTATCGAAGTGTGAGTTCCACAAGAAGGAAACGAAGTTCCTCGGTTTCATTATCGGGGTGGACGGGATCCGCGTAGATCCTGGAAAGATTCGAGTGATTCAGGAATGGGAACCCCCGGACACAGTGAGGGGCATACAGTCATTCCTCGGTTTTTGCAATTTCTACAGAAGGTTCATCGAAGAGTACAGCAAGATTGCCAAACCATTATTCGCACTTACAAAGAAGGGAGTGCCGTGGTCCTGGACAGAAAAGTGTCAAGGAGCGTTCGAAGAACTAAAGAAGAAATTAACTAAGGCGCCCGTGTTGGCTCACTACGATCCCCATGCTCAGACTCGTGTTGAAACGGATGCGTCAGACGAAGCACTGGGAGGTGTACTTTCTCAACGAATGGATGAAAACGAACCATGGCATCCAGTCGCGTATTTCTCAAAGACCATAGACAAGGCGGAGAAGGCTTACGAAATCTACGACAAGGAACTTTTAGCGATCATTCGTGCTTTTCAAGAATGGGAAGCAGAACTCATTGGACTAAGACGAACTGAAGCTATTGAGGTGCTTACCGATCATGAAGCTCTTCAGTGGTTCCAAGAGAAGAGGAGGTTGAACTCCCGACAGATCCGATGGAGTCTAATACTGCAGGATTACCGGTTTAAGATCCAGTACCGATCCGGTAAGAAGAATGTGTTAGCGGACGTG
Organism: Penicillium sp. IBT 16267x; assembly: GCA_028828865.1. Classification (NCBI taxonomy): domain Eukaryota; kingdom Fungi; phylum Ascomycota; class Eurotiomycetes; order Eurotiales; family Aspergillaceae; genus Penicillium; species Penicillium sp. IBT 16267x. The sequence goes on from JAQJZQ010000001.1 coordinate 3,215,949, forward strand.
CTTTCCCGTAAGGATATTTCACAGAAAGGGCAACGAGAGGAATTCGTGCTGCTGCCGAAGCAATACTGGGAACCGAAGTGCCTAATCGCACCAGTCACCGTGAATGAAGAACTGAACCTGATTGACCGAATCAAACAAGCGAATCGTACACACGAGAGTCTAGAGGAATTCCGACAAGAGGCTCTGGAAGAACAGGATAGCGAGTGGACACTTAAAGAGGGTCTGCTACTTCATGAAGGAAAGATGATGGTGCCGGAGGACGGAGATCTCCGAGCGAGACTTTTCGATGAGATTCACCGACAACCCTCCGTAGCTCACCCAGGGATGGACAAGACCAGCCGCCTACTCTCGGCAAGATACTATTGGCCAGGATGGATGGCAGACGTACGAAGATATGTCGATCACTGTTTAGTCTGCAAGCGAACCAAAGTGTGGAGGGACCGACCACCCGGACTATTGCAGTCGTTACCTGCGCCAGACAAACCTTGGCAACATATGACGATGGATTTCTGCTCGTTTCCGAAGGACAGAAAAGGATTTGACAATGTGATGGTCGTCATGGACCGATTGACGAAACGACAGGTCTCAATTCCTTGCTACAAAGACGTGGATGCAGCGGAAACAGCCAGATTACTCGTACAGCATGTGCTCCGATGGACCGGAATTCCGAATTCGATTGTATCAGATCGAGGACCGCAGTTCGATTCCTCGTACTGGAAAGAATTTTGCAAGATCCTGAGAATCACGAGAAAGATGTCGACAGCTCGACACCCGCAGACAGACGGACAGACTGAAGTGGCGAATCAGTACATTACACAAAGGTTGAGACCATACGTGAATTATCACCAAGACGACTGGTCAGATTGGTTGCCTATGATTGACTTGGCAGTGGCGTCGGTACCTTCCGCCTCGACGGGATTCTCACCATTCTACGTTGAGAGAGGATACGAACCCAACATGTCTTTCGATTGGGCGGACGAGGCTCCCTTCGAACCAAATGAACTGAACGAAGACAGAGCCCGACTTTACACCGAAGGATTACAAGCGATCTGGAAGCAAGCCAAGGCGCAACTTTCAGTGGCTCAGGATAGGCAGAAGATACAGGCTGATAAACACCGACGAGAGGTTAATTTCGATGTGGGAGACGAAGTCTTCCTAACGCTGAGGGGCCTAAAGCAAGAACGACCTAGTTTGAAACTGTCGAACAAGTCCGCGGGACCATATCGAATAATACGGAAAGTCGGACACTCTTTCAAGTTACAGCTCCCTGACGACATGATGATTCACCCAGTTTTCGCCCCAGAGAAGCTACGTCTGGCTTACAAGAGAGATTCTGAACCTCTCCAAGGGCAGATACAAGATAAGGAGCCTCCAGTGAAGATTAACAACCGTGAGGAATGGACCGTGAAGGACATCTTGGACTCTCGAGTCAGATACCGAAAGCTACAGTACAAGGTTGATTGGCAGGGTCATGACGAAGATAAGACTTGGTATCCTGCGATTAATTTCAAGAATGCCGCACACAAGATTCAGGAATATCACGATCGTTACCCGAATAAGCCAGGCCCGCCACTGCGACTGCAAGAATGGATCCATGCAATGCTTCATGACGAGGATCTGGATGATCATGCCGATGATAACTTACCATGCACTCAAAGGGACTGAGCGCATCTTAGAAGGGGGTAATGTGATGAGATTAACCTGGTTACCAGTTAGCTTAGAGGAAACATGTGGTTTGTGTTGCTCGTTTGCTGCTGTCGCTCGTTTGCCGGAGATTCCCTTATGGAAAAGTCATGTGATCTCTCTGGGGACTATTTGAAGGAGGATTATGGTGGTTTCTCTTGTTCTTTCCTTCTTTCCCCTCTTGTCTAGTTTTCTCTTGTTGATAGGATCCTGAATGGTTTCCATTACAGACTTGCCGTGTCACACAGGTGGTCTATTTTTCATATACTAGTAGAGCTCTAAAACTCAAGATATCTTCTTAATCATGTCCAATGCAGAGAAGGGACATAATTTACAAGTATCCCCTCCCATCTCTCCGACCCCATCAACAAATATTTGGCACCTCTCTCTCCACATACTATATGTCGTTAGTAGAGAACTATCACCATCATCTCACTAAGAGAACGACTTACATCACGATACTTTCCCTCCATCCTCATCCTTATAAAGCATTTAAATGGCATGGTCTCCTTTACACAAAACTCATATAGCCCATTACGAGGGACCTCTATGAGAACCTTTTGCAACACATCGTGCATAATAGCCCATCTACCCTACGTCTATAGCTTAAGAGTATCTAATAGGTATCCTATATAGTTCTGTAGTAACGAGTGATGTACCTTTCCCTATACTTCCTCTATACTCTCGGTCATAACTGCCTAGTCGGGGAACATTACATTAAAACTTATACCCTAGCGGTAGAGGGTCAGCGTGTTAATATAAAGATAAACCGAATTTATTTACGCACAGGGTGAGTCGGATGCACCTATATCATCGTTCTTTCCTAGGTAATTAACGGATCCTAAAGGCTTAGTACCTTTTGACTAGCCGCGATTTTTATCTATATTTCTTTGCTTCATTAGCGAATAAAGCTTAGCACTTCGGTTGTAGCTAACCTTAATTTAATCCGGAATTATATAAATGCCGCAAAATCTCTTCGAGGACCTACTAGCTTACCGTATCCTTAAACCATAGACTTATCCACGTAAATATATCTCTAGGATTAGTAATTTTACTATCCACCCCTTAGCCTCTTACTATCACGGGAGGGCATAATATGCTCGGCTGTACCACCAGTAGCACCTCACCATTGCGATCTTTGATCAACGCGCCGGGCACCGCTTATACCATAATACTACTGTTCTCCCCAGAGCTGTCATTTCTACTTAAATATAGATAACGATGAGAATCGTGTTTGGCTCCTATGATAATAGCATGAACCAGTCCTTCATTAATCAAAGCAGCTAGTATCCGTTTCGTTGTTTCGAAACATGGTGCTTCTGCGATGGAGCTAATCGTCATATTTCGAGTTTTAGGGTACTCTGTTGACCTTTCTCGAGAGAGTAGTCTCCGGGGACGGCTCTTAGACATCTAGGTTCCGAAAATATGAAAGGGGGTTAACTAATCCCTTACCCGGGAATGATCCATGTATGGTGCTTAGGCTTCCGCAGGACCCAGGTCTGGGTCCAAGTATTGGACCCAGACCCAGACCCGGGCTGGGTCTGGGTCGAGGCAAGGCAACCCGGACCCTACCCAGGACCCAGACTGGGTACCCATTGGGTACCCAGGAAAACCCAACTTTGCATAAATTCAAGGTCTTGGCGTTCATAAACCTGCTAACTAATCAATATGTAATCTTAGTATTTTTTGCTGTTCTAGTAAAAACTAACATAAATGAACTTCTTAGATAGTAATAACACTTAATTTAAAAAATATCATAGCGTATATAAATCAATAAGATATCTTTACTAGTTAATTACGCATTAGGATGTCTAAATTTTATAGTTATGGTGGTGTTTAAGAAGTTAGGTGAACTGACATGCTTAAAGTTGTAGAAATATATTTTGAATCCAGCACTAAGTAAATATAACTCTTTAACTCTAAAATCTTATACTACTAGCTAACCTTGATCTAATTAAAAGAAATTCTAGGATATTAAGATATCATATTAAATGAATTATTTAACTCTTTACATTTTTATTAATATGAAAGTATTTAATATTACTTAAAGTGCTGGTTTAATGGTTGCTAGTTCATCTGGGGGTGGCCCCCCGATTAGAATTGAGGGCTAGGTTGAAATTTTTTGAGGTCCCTTTTATGGAATTAGGGTGGGAATTGGGTTATTTCTGGGTTTTCCTGGGTTATTACTGGGTTATTGCTGGGTTTTCCTGGGTTTTCCTGGGTTATTGCTGGGTTTTGTTGGGTTTTATTGGGTTTTCCTGGGTCCGGCTGGGTCCTGTTGGGTCCCGTTGGGTTATACCCACTTCTACCCGCTATACCCACCAATTATATTAAAGTAGTATATTTGCTTTTAATAAGTTGACTCGTTTGTTCAGCTCTCTACTAGCTGTAAAGCTACTGCATCTTCTAATTTTTGTAGGTATTGCCTTCCTCTCCTACCCTTTACTTTCTATCAAAACATTTATTCATTCATTCTATTACCATATCCCAAAGTCAGCAATCTAACCTTACATCATCTATCTATGATGGAGATATAGGCAATCTTGGTTACCTTACCCCTTCAAACCGCCTAGGCACTCCTGATCCATCTATTAGCCAGCAAACATTCGATCTCAACTCTATCGACCCCGAATTCCTTCGTCCAGTTATTCCCTTAGCACCCCCTACCTCCCTTATACGCGTTGGACCTGATCGGAGAAAGGCGTACGTTCTTTACGACGAAATGACTCATACGGAATGGGTAGATTAGTGGCTACAGACCGATTTTGGAATGAAGAAGAAGATCCACTGGGATTCAAGCCACCAGGCTGAGATCTGGAGCAAATTCGACCAGGTTGCACATGCTATAGACGGAGCGCCAAAGGTTATGTGTAAGAATTGTGGCCAGATTCTTGAGCATCCCTATGTTCTCCATACTCGTGTAGCCGATCAGAAAGCACAGTATCATGGCACATCCTCTATGTTAAAGCATGTTAAGAGTGCAGCATGTCAAAAGGCCAAGCGTGGATCTAAAGCAGAGATAACCAAGTTTCTCAAAAAAGTGGTAAGTTCTCTAGAATTTCAAGACTTATACTTGCTGAATTCCTTAAGGATGACAATACGACCATGGCTTCTTTCTCGCAAGAAGCCTGGGAAGAAGAGATTTTATCATTCTTATCTCTTAATCGACTTCCATTCCATCTTATCGAGCACCCTAAGTTCCAGAGCTTAATTCAGATGGCTCGCACTTCCCAATCTACTCCATTTATCCCCTCTGCGGATACTATTCGTCGCCGGCTACAAACTTCAGTTATTAGTCGGCAAAAGCGTGTGCTTAAGCTACTTCCAGCCAGCTCAAAGATCTCTATTGCCCTCGATTGCTAGACGTCTCCATTTTCACAGGCATTTATGGCCATTACTGGCTACTTTATTGATCGTGACTGGGTATATCGGGAAGTACTCTTGGATTTCAAACCTATTCATGGGACGCATTCTGGTGCAAACCTAAGTAACGCCCTAATGGAAACCCTTCTTGAGCATGGAATTGAAGACCGGGTATTTGGCTTAACTACAGATAATGCATCAAACAATAAGACCCTCGTTGAGAGCCTTCAGCAGGTTTTATCAGAGGGTGTTATCATTATTCGAATCCGTTGCCTAGCCCACGTCATTCAGCTTAGCCTTAACCAGCTTCTTGGGCATATTAAGGCAGTTCCAAAAAATGATACTACAGAAACAAAGTGGACTGACCAGCAATCCAGAATGGCGCAAGAGAATGCACGACAACAGCAGCGAGGGATCTCTTCTACACTCAACAAGATACGCTACCTCGTAATTTACATCAACGCTAGTCCCCAGCGCCGAGAGACGTTCTATGGCCTACAGACCTAAAACGTGAAGCTTGCCCCGATCTAAGACGTAAAGACCCGATGGAACTCCACATTTCTTATGCTCCGTCGCGCGAAGAGACTACAGTCTATCTTTGGCCCTTTTTATGAAGAGTATGCTCGTCTTGATCTATTACCAGACACTGAAGAGTGGCGCCAAATCGACTATCTTCTTCATATCACGGAGCCATTCTTTGATTATACTTTACAACTTTCAAAGACTCGGGATATTACTGCACATTACACTTTCAAGATCTATAATAAGCTATTTGAGCATCTTGAGCAATCCACAAAGCAGCTTAGGCGAAAGCGTGTTTTATGGAAGACTGAGATGCTTAATGCGCTTATAGCAAGTCAATTAAAACTCGATGAGTATTACGCGCAGACTGATCATGTTCGAGGGCATGTCTTTGCGATCTGCACGATGCTTGCACCTATTAATAAGTTTCAATTCTTTCTTACTAATGATTGGGAACAAGAGTGGCGTGACCAGTATCGAAAGTCTTTCCAAAAGGCTCTTGCACCATACCAAGCTCAGTTTTCCGATAGTCAAGAGTCACTACCTTCAAAGGATCTACCTAGATCAAGCTCAAAGCTTAATAAGATGTTGAATGGTGGTAAACAACAGCCAACGGGAGTCATAGATGAGTTAACACAATATCTTGATAGTGGTTAGTGAAGCTTATTATGTTCTTTTTCTCTTACTAACTGGTCAATAGATATAGTTGATATCCACCCTCTTAGCTTCTGGAGGGACAATCAACACCGCTTCCCAGCAATTGCAGCTCTTGCAAGAGACGTTCTCTCAGTGCCAGCAACAGGTGCTGGTGTAGAGAGACTATTTAATACAGCCCGAGACGTCTGCCACTACCGCAGAGGAAGAATGAAGTCCGAAACAATTCAAGAGCTTATGATGTTCCTTTGTACTTCAAGATTCGATCTTGAAGAGCAGGATGCGAAGCGCCTTGAAGAATTCTTCACTCGAGATGAGATTGAAGCAGCAAGAGAGGAGAAAGATAAGAAACATGACGAGATTGAGATGGAGCCAATAAGTGATACTGAAGAGCCTGATGGATTAGAAAAGGAGGTTACGGTGATAGGTGATATCGAGGATGAGGATTCTGAACCTCAACTGCCAGAGAGTAGTACGCAGCTACGAGCATCAGGACGGAAGCGTAAACAGCGAGAGGATGATACTTTCGAATATCACTAGATAGCTAATTCAAGGCCTTTTCTCCTTAATCAATGCTGGCTTAAATAAGCACTTCATCTCTAGAATTCTACTCAGATCATAGAAAATCAAGGAGAAGATGTAATAAGAATACCTAAAATTACAAGAAGAATTTGTATAATTTATGCAGTCAAAATCTCCAGCATGTTTGTCTTATTTGTTACTAATTGGGTACCCAATGGGTACCCAGCACTGGGTCTGGGTAGAAGGAGGTAACCCAGAACCCAGTGCTGGGTCAAGATTTTGGACCCAGACCCGGACCCAGCCGGGTCCGGGTCCGGGTTGGGTCCGGGTTCTACTGGGTCGTGCGGAAGCCTAATGGTGCTGATAATGTATTAGATATATCGCCGTGATCCTTCCGACCGGTGAAACAGCGGTCAGATCTTTCTCTTTTGATTTAATGGCCACATTAAAGCCTGCCAATCAGCGGCCGTGGAATTCAGCTAACGAGATTCGTGATCGATATCGATGCTAGCTACATGTTGGGTGAGGCCCCGGGAAGTGGTTCCAATACCACACGTTATGCACGGGGCGTTGTTAAAAGGACCCAAAGATTGATAGTTAGACCCACACTAAACTGTATGAGAGGTAGTATAGTAATTAGCATTCAGAATAAGTCTGCCTAGTTTCTTCGGCATTATAGACAACGAAGGTGGCGTACGTTGAGTTTGAACCCCCCTAAATGTATACATAGCTAGGTAAGTTACTCGTTCTTTAATGCCGAAGAAACTAGGCAGAATTATTCTGAATATTAATTACTATGCTAGTTCTAATATGGTATCGCATAGGTCTAAGTATAAATTTTTGGGTCCTTTTAACAACGCCCCGTGCACGCACGTGGAGTACAGGTGTCCCTCCACACGAAGCAGGATATTCCAAGGTTTTCAGCGATGGAATGGCGTCCCCCCTCTCCCCCCCCCCCACAGAACTCTCCAGGTTAGTCTCCGAGGCCATCTTTTGACTTGACCTCATTTATCTGATCTGTGGCGACAGCATGGAGACTGGGTTGAGAATATTCCCTTATCTATCCTGTCCCAGCGATCGAGGTCCTTTTTCTGAACGCATCATTATTACTACTAAATCCTCTATCTGCTATAGAATTTCTTTGACTTACCTGGTGGACAGGCCTTCTACCTTTTGGAGCCCCTTGACATAGAAACCAAGGAATAAAATCATGACATATTATTAGCCCATGCTCGGGAGAAGGCTCCCATCTAGTACAAGGATTTCGAAGCTCCGACTCAGTTCAATTGGCAAGTAGCTTTATATGAAATGAAAAAAATACTGATCATAGCGGCACACTATGTTTAATTTCCTGATCTTTCTTAAAGCAAATATCTTACTCAAATCCCTTATATGGACTAGTATAGTTCACACCATTAAGTAGAGAGGTATTAACGTTGTAGCAATAAGCCAGAGACCCACTAGGACCGCTGACGTTGATGTTTTTAGTTTGGATATTAGAGTAAGCGGTGCTAGAACTATAAGCGAAAGTAGTAATATCTAGGGTATACTTACTATTGGTAGTGCCCTAAAAGTTCTTAAACATCACGTTCGTAATCTTCAGAGGGCTAGGATTATCATAGTAGAGGGTGAGGTTCGACTGACCGTAACACTAGTCCACCTTAATGGCGTAGTCCACCTATTTACCATTAGTTTAGCTATGTCTCCATTAATTTATTAATTAAAGCATATGATACATACGCTTTCCACAGTGAAATCCTCGAACACGATGTTATTAACGATTCCGTCACCGCCACCTCCCTCGAGGTTGCCGCTAGACATTGACATGGCCCATGGGCCGGCCCGTTTGGCCTGGCCCGGCCCGCCCATGGACAGGTCATGGACAAATTCCTCCGGCCCATGGACGGGCCGGGTCAGAGTGTCCATGGACAGGCCGGCCCATGGGCCGCCAAGACTTTTATAATACTAAGAGACATAATTAGTATAATTTATGTAGTATTTTAGGTATTAAAGTGGTAATTTTTTTGACTAAAAGTGATGAAATTGAGCTGAAAGTAAAGAGTAAGTAAAAGAAACGTAAGAACTGTCTAAATATTAATCTCAAATCCTTCATGGTTCCTTGGTGCCTTCCTTGCCCTTCCAGAATGTCGAACCTGGCTCATTGCAGGTAAAGCACCATCATCATCATCACTTTTATCGTCTTCATGATCAGATGAAACACTCTTTCGTCTCTTTCTACCCCTCACTTGCTCCTCATTTTCCTCAGTATCACTAATAGGCTCAATATCCTCTAGTTTAGCAGTAATTTGTGCAGTTTCACCCTCCTCTGGTATCTCCATTAGCCGCGCAAGCTCAAGCTGCTGCTCTTCCATCTCAAATCGAGTGAGACAGGAAAACATCATTAGGTCCCGGATTGTGGTTGCATTTAGACGACCTCGACGATAATGACAGACATCCCGTGCTGTGTTAAACAGCCGTTCTACACCCGCACCAGTAGCAGGGATAGAAAAGAGATCACGGGCTACCCTTATAAGAGTAGGATACTCCCGTTGATGGTCTCTCCAGAATACTTGAGGGGTAGTCTGAATAACACCTAAAAGAAGAATTAGAGATCAAAGTAAAGAAAGAGATATAGACTTAAGAGGCTTACCAGCTTTAAGATATCGCTTAAGTTCATCTTGTTCCACCTTATCTTCACCTTCCTCCCACATCCGATCAATCTCTGAGTCTTGTGCTAAGGCCTGGGACGTAGTAAGAGGGATATCCTCTTTATATTAGTATGTCTTGATCCGATCTTGAAGAGTTCCATGATAGTATTCACCCCATGTTTGCTTAGACACAGTTTCATCCCGTGGACCTGTCCATTCTTTGCCGTTAAAGTACTGCAACTTTTGCTTTGGGGCAAGAATGATACTATGCGCATAGACATCACCTGCTTCAGGGTGATCCGTCTTTGCATAGTACTCGCGAAGCTTCGCTAGGCCTGCCTCGAGGGCAATAAGCATCTGTTGCTTCCATTTCATCTAATAATAGTTAGAAAGTGAGATAAAAGTAAGAGTAAAGTGAAAGTAAGAGTAAAGTGAAACTTACCTTTTTCCTTTTTAGTTGATTTATCGAAGCTTCGAGATGTTTAAAGAGCTGGTTATAAAGCCTAAATACCTGATGGATAGTGACGTCCTTTGTCTTTGAGAACGTACTTATGTATAGGAAGAATGGCCTTCTGAGATAAAGAAGATACTCAATTTGTCGCCATTCATCTGAATCAAGCATCAGATTATCCAAAGACTCAAGGCGACAATACCGATTAAGATAGGACTGAAGCCGTTTAGCCCTTTGTAACATCAGATAAGTAGAGTTCCACCGCGTCCGGACATCCTGGATTAGGACCAATTAATTGCCATCCTTATCCTATTGAAGCTTAAGAAATTCCTCTCGTCTCTGTGGGCTTACATTGATATATATTATAAGCCTACGTACCTTATCTAAGGTATCTACAATATCCCCCTTCACGTGGGATCGCTGAGTGGAAGCCTTTTATAGCTCATCGGTCCAAACCATATCCACAGTGTCATTTTTTGGCTTTGCTTTGATCCGACCTAAGAGCTCATTAAGGCTTAACTGAATCACATGCGCCATACATAGAATATGGACAAGAGACACGCTTGGGTAGGCCTTTTGGATCTGCTCAAACTTAGTCTTGTTATTTGACGCATTATCAGTGGTGATAGCCATGATCCTATTTTCAATCCCATGTCTCCCGATGACCTCATATAGGGCTGCAGCAAGGTTTTCTCCGGTATGTGAGCCATCCAGAGGCTCAAAACCAAGTAAAACCTGTTTGAAGTTCCAGTGTTTATCAAGGAAATAACTAGTAATTGCCATAAAAGCCTGGTGGAAGGGTGACGTCCAACAATTAAGGGTAAGCGAGAGCTTAGCGTCTAGTGGAATCATCGTAAGTAGATCTTTCTGCTGATCTTTGACAGTAGTTCGGAGTTGACGCGCGAGTGTTTGACCGGTTTGGAAAGATGGGAGGGAAGGGGCTTGTTGTGTCTTGCGTAAAAGGTCTCGAAAAAGGTCGTTTTCAATGATCTGAAACGGTAGTCGTAAGCTAGTGATTATGATCAAAAGCTGCTTCTTCCAGTCGTCTTCGTCCCATACTGGAGGCGCTTGTATAGCCTAGAGATAAGATAAAAAGTTATTAGGTTTTCTCTTACTTTCGTCTCACTTAGTCCTCAGTTCAGTCTTACTTGGTTTGCGAGGAAAACCCCGATATCTCCTTGTCTCTGTTTACCCTTCTGCTTTGGAGCACACCTATCCCGATGCCTAATCATAGCATTTGTCCCATATTTGATTGGGTGAGTGAATATTCGATTGCAGTCTTTACACCAAACACATGGCTGGCCGGTGGTGATCTCTGCGCCTTGCTCAAAATACTGCCAGACATCAGATGTCAAGCCCCTTTTATCCCAATGAGGATGCTCTGCTACTGGTTTTGACCCATATATCGTTGAAAGCCACCATTTTATGAACTTATGCTTGTTCATATCGGACCAAATAATATGTTTTCTGGTGGGTCCAACGCGTTCAAGGTCAAGAGGGGGAGGTTCGGAAGGAATTGGCGTAGTTGTTTGGCTTTCAGTAGCCTCAGAGGGTGGAATACCAGAGAAGATATCTGAGAGAAGGTCAGATTCACTAGGACCAGCGTCTAGGAATGCCTCAAGGGATGGTGGGGACATATTGACGCGGGATTAACGCGAAAGTGAGGGCAAAGTGAGGAGAAACAGAAACTTAGAATAGGTTACAGGCCTTCTGCCTAAGGCTATACATATTATAATTGGTTAATATGGTTATGGGGTGGGTCTATTAAGCTAATCTTATTAGTGCAAAGCCATACCCCTATTCCGCGGGATTCAGTTCCTCTCAGATTTCTCTAAGTCCGTCTTTAGTTTGATAGTTTTACTTCTACTACACCCGCAGTTTTAATGCAGAGGCTTTGAAACTTAGAATTAGAGTAGAATAGGTTCGAAAGAATATATAGTTTAAATATCTAACAATAATAATTAGGTTTGAATGAGTGAAAAATTTAAGAAGATTCTCCATGAGAAAAGTGGTGGTAAATACACCCACATAAATATATATTTTCCAGCTTCACCACTAAAATCCCAACCACCACCCATAATATTAATATAAATCGATTAAGCACTTATACGATGAATAGAACATGTCTTAAATAGCTTATAAACAAAGATATTTCATAAAAATACAGAGGGGAAGGATAAAAGAAGTAGAAGTGAAAGCTCTTCAGACCAAAACAGTAGTAAATAACAGTAAATAACCAAAAAGTTATGCAAAGAATTCAGGCGAAATCAGGCAAAATCAGGCAAGAATCAGGCATTCAGGCATAATTAGGTGTCAACGGGCCGGCCCATGGGCCGCACAGGCCGGCCCATGGACGGGCCACGGGCCGGACTTTTTGTCCATGGACGGCCCATGTCAATGTCTAGTTGCCGCTTTCCGTAGATAGGACATTCGGCCACCTAGTGTAATTATTAGCTACTACTATCTCGTCGTAATCGTTTTTAATTTAGGCGGATATTTTACACTTTAATTTAAGCAATAGTTAAGGCGTTGGTCATAGTGACGTTCTAAATGTGAATATTCTCCTCTTAAAGAATTGCGTTTTGCTATTTGGCTGCCTTTTTCGGCCGCAGGTGAGGCCGAAAATGGCCGTCTTCCAGCAACCTCCCTCCGCCACGCTCCCGCCTCCTTCGACCACGCACCACACCACTCACCACTTTATGCCTCAGGCCGCCATTTCGTGCGCGCTGACATCCTTAGTTCCCAGAGTGCTCATTAGTAGCTCCACCACGCCTACTGGGGAGGGAGGCGCCGAAAATGGCCTCCTTCAGCACCACGCCAGCTGCACTCTGGCCAGCTCCCAGCCGCCATGGCTATAAATATCCCCTTCCCACCCATCCTCCGTCCAACACTGTCCTCATTTCGACTCAAACACCACTCCAAAAATCTCCCTCTGATCTTCCGTCGTGCTTTCTTCTATTCAGTCGTGTCGTGCGTTAACACATCTCGAGCTCCGAGGTAGTTCCTTCGCACGCTCGGCGAAATTTATTAGCCATGTATCGTCGGAGGACGCCCAATACCGGCAACCACGGAATCACGAGCGAATTCTCTTGTACCTCTCCCATCGATACCGACAATGATAGACCGTTCGAGCCCGATTCCTCTGAGACTGATCTCACCGAGCCGGAGCGCTCCCCTCCAGCGGGTCGAACGATTGCTCGGAAGAAGTCATGCCCAAAGACTAGAACAAAATTGTTACCAACCGACCTGTCGAATGTGGAACGTGTCCACCAGGCCCGATACCAAGTCCCCGATGATGACACGGATGAGGACCTGGCCCAAGTACCGGAGGATTACGGCCGATCCAACAAAACAAAGAAGTTGAAACTTCGACTGAAAGAGCGTTGGGCTTGGTAAGTGATCAGGATATCGTTGAAAGCTTATACTGTGTTAATATTAACTGACCAACTTGCCTCATTCCAGGTACTGCCAAATGAAAGCAATGGAACCATCCACTAATCACAAGTGGGGGGTTGCGGAGGATGCACTGCGTGAGGCGTCACCAAATGACATACATCGATTTCTCAATTGGTGTCTGAAGCTGGAGTACAGTCCAGATGGTCGCCGCCAGAAAGGCTATACAAAGGCCAGCGCCCTTAAAGCGGATTGGAAGTACTTCCGAATCTACTACCAGCGAGTTACCAAAACCGAGATGAGTAAAGAGATGGGCGAGGCCGTTCGCACGGTTTGTTTTCGACCTCCCCTTCAATCGTCTGTAGGAGGCTTGCGCTAACGAAGATTGACAGGGCATGAGATACTTGGTGGATAAGCGCGGTCTAGATAAACAACCGCGCGCAAATGTCCCAGTATATATCGAAGATATGATTCCATTCAATGAGACAATTCTTCAAACACGGGAGAAGCGATTCCACTTGGGGTTTCAGCGCATTATCCTATGTCTATATAACACTGTTGGGTTATTTACCATCAACCGAAAACAGGCAATGCTTGACCTTCAGTTCAAGCATCTACAAATATCGCTCCAGCAGGATCCGCACGGAGGACCTCCGAAGCCGATGATCGAACTTGAGCCCCAGTTTGTGAAAAGCGTCCTGGGCATGTCGAAGCTGTAAGTGGCACCCGAGTCATACTTGTTTGCTATAATCAGACTGACTGATCAATCTTACTTAGCAACACGTTCGCGCTACCTGAAATTGTCTACGGCGTATCACTTGTCTTCAGTCCACATGTCCTACTCTTCATCATATTATTTTATGTTCACGCCTTTGAAGCGCCTCACTTAACATCGATGGAAGACCTTCGGAGACTGCTTGTCGAGGGTGGTCGACAGGAAATGCTACTTCCCCTAAAGAAAGAGATGGATAATTACTATGTCTTCCCGAAGGTCGAGGTGATCTATGGCCAGCCCCGCATTTTGTGGGAGACACCCATGAATGGGAGCACACTCGACGCACAGCTCAGGACATCCAGTGAGATACACGGCTTCCTTAATCATTTTTTCTCTCACCAATTCCGATACGGAGGAGGTGATTTACTCGATAAGAGTGGTGAGTGGACTATAATCCCTAAGTTTCCTCTAAGTGGGCAGACTAAGTCTTTTGTCTAGGTTTCGTCAGTGAAGCACAGCGTAATGTGATCATGGCCCACGCCACTAGCAGAACATTTATTAAACATTATCGTCCCCGTCGGCATACTGGCTTACAAGAGATCATGTGCGGCCTTAATCCAGACGAAGAGTTTTCAAAGGCTGTGACCCGGATGAGCCGTTGGATTGATCGGCGGCGACCACGATACCTGAGCGACGCTGATCGGGAATCAGTGGAGAAAGACCCAGAACTGCAATCAGCCATACGCTGGCAAGTCAATTTAGAGACCCAGTGTGCTGATCGCTCTCACAACCCAGCATTGCGGGCGATGCTGGAGGACCAGAAGCGTCAAGTCCACAATCTGCGCCGGCGTCTACAAGACAAACGGCGGAAAGAAACACGCCGCGAGTTCAGTCGGAAACAGGCGGTGATTGACATTGAAAGACAGCTGACTGGTGGGGCTGTCAGTGATGAGCCTACGCGCGAGGTATTACGGAAGGAGTTTGAAATGGCATTGGAGCAGATTCTTCTCGTGGAGACGTTCTTTACTTGGCCCACCACCGATTCATTAGAAGAGGAGTGGACGCGGCGTAACAAAGCTGTTGCTGCTGGAATACAATATTGCGGCTTTCAGGAGGGTGGGCCCCTTAGGGGACGACGGAAGCGCTCTGCCTCGTCCGACAATGAGGATGTCGTTCCCTCTCCGTCAGCTCGAAAGAAAAAGGTTAATTCACTGCCAACTACGTCGTGGGAGAAGGGACACACCGCTAGCGGGAAACTTATCCTAAATGCAGAGCAAACACTCAGATGCTTCCAATGTCCCAAGGCATACTCTGACTATAATGGCGTGAGGAGGCATTTTAGTGACTCACACTTGATGGACCGAAGATGTAATTTTTGCGATCTCTCCATCCTGCACGAGATGCACTTGCGGAGGCATGCTTCTGAGGCCCATGGTCTTCGAACATGAGCGTCAGATTCTACTTTTGCGGTCTTCGAGTCCCTTGCACCAGTTCTTTGTTTCTCCATTTGGACACAATCGGGTTGGGTTTTGGGTCGAGGGTTTTGGGTCGAGGGTTTTGGGTCGAGGGTTTTGGGTCGAGGGTTTTGGGTCGAGGGTTTTGGGTCGAGACCTTAGACCTAACTTGGGTTTTGCGGAAGTCTAATCTCGAGGAAGCCAAAGTAGCGTATAGGAGCCTAAGACGCCATTAAATTATAAGTAGCTCTAGAAGTAAGAAGCTTCTATTAAAAAGCTCTTAAAGCGCTCTAAGAGCCCACTAAGCCCGTTGCTTTCCGCTATAGATCAGGTGCTCAAATCGTGTCAAATCTAGATGCAGAACCAAGCTCTTCTTACTCAAGAAGTCAAGCTTCTACGCGCTGGATATCAGAAAATCAAGCAAAAAGAGAGACGTTCTAAGCTCCAGATAGCAGCTCCAGAAGGCCTCTCTGTCGCTGAGCTTAGAGAACTAGCTCAAAATGATAGAAATGCTCGATTTAAACCTCCATCCGACCAGCCAACCAGTCAACCAGAAGCACAAGAACGACGATCTAGGGCGCTACCAAAATGCTCAGAATGCGGTATTCAGGGTCATAAGAGAACGCATTGTCCAAATTTGATTAAATAGCTTAGATATTTAATAATACGCTATTTCGGGTGAATTATACTAGCTTAAATTATTAGAAGTTGATGGGGTGTCTAGGCCGAGCGGGTGTCCAGCTCGGTAGGGAATTACGTTATCTAGCGTTATGGCGTAACCTACGTGCTAGTAAATCGGTAGCCGTTTCCTGCACTATTCGTCCCCATTGGTCCCCTTACCACTGACTGTCCCATCTGCTCCGGGAGTGCTTAGGGAGCACCCATTAAGGTAGAAGTAGTTTTTGCTTAGGTATCGTGGGCATCGTTGGGTCTCTGCAGTTACACGTGATCTGGCTAGCGTTCCCCTGCCTATGCTTTGGTTGGCTCTTAGTCTTCCCCTGCGGTACGGGACTAAGTGGGTCCGTAACACTAGGATCAGCATTTAGTAGCCGAAACTAGAAAATGCTTGATCTAGGCTTTTATACCTTATGCTATTAACTATATTTATATAACCTAAAGAACTCTAAATATTCTTTATTGAATTCTAGTATTTAATTTAATATAATTATGATTAGGGTTCTGCCTAATGGCGCTTATGGCTATAGAAATTAACATTATTTCTATATTTAGATTATGGATCTAACTTAGGCCTATTATTATCCGGCGCTAGGCTACTTTTATAAAGCGACGCCGAGCCTTGCGATGACCGCTGAAATAGCGGTCCTAGAGTCATGGAGTGGCTAAGTGGCGGATGTTTGAATTGCGAGTCTATAAATAATGAGGCCCGTAAGTGGTCTAACCGCGCAGACAGGAAACTAACCCTTGACCGTATGTTACGGATTGAATATTTATGAGGATATATGGGAGCCTGATTTACGGCGTAATTTCGCGCGTTATCATGGGCGAACCGCCAAGCCCTCAATACATGACCCATGGAAGACGGGTTAGATGTGGCAATCAGACTAAGTGCGGGAGGCTAATGAAGCAACCCAATCGGGTTAGCGTGGCAGAGTCGGTAGAATTCTGCCTCATCATTGGCTGCGCTCGAGGGCACCGCCCAGGGTGGTGACATAGGCTTTCCAGCATCATCCGCCGTCCGGATCTGAGTCTGATGCCCGCCACCACGTTCTGGGTCATGACTCTACGCGAACCAAAATCTGGATTGAATTGACCGGGGTTTAGCTGTGCCAATTGCCTAGGTGCTACTACTTTGGTTCATTACTCCGACGTGGATGTCAACAACAAAGTTGCTCCGGGCCATGTCTGGTGGGTTGGAGATATTCCGGTTTCTTCCTAGAGGTCTCCAGTCCTCTATAGTAAAGAAGAGAAGTGGATGTATACTCCGCAGATCGATGCTTTTGGAAGGCCCCCCCCCCCCCCCCCCCGCCCAAAAAAATTAAAAAAATTTACGAGAAAAAATTGAAACCCCAGCTTCCCAGTACCAGCGTCTTCTCCCCCTGTGATCAATTGTAAACGTGGCTAGAAATTCGCCTCGGCACTGTACCTGGCATTGCAACACCTTCGCATCGAAGGTAGGGGAATTCAGCGCCCAGGGTTATTTGCCACAGGCGGACCCGATCGGCTTCGCTATTACTGTAGAGAAGGGATCCAGGCTTGATGAATAAATGACTCTCCATAATCTCGGTGTGGGAAGAGAGAGAAAAACGAAGTGGCGGCGCTACCCGGAAGCAGACGGTAAACACGGGAATATGATCCTGAGTAACGGGTGCGCTGGTTAGGGGCAGCCGATGCGATAACACGATGCCATTTGAGGAACCCGCACTATTTGTCCCCGTCTGTATGATATCCAGCGCCCCCCCTCCTTTTTCTTCTTCTTCTCCAACCTTTGAGATCTTCGTTGAATCGCGCTCTTTTTCATCAAGAACTAGCCCTCCATAATACCCTCATAAATAGAGCCCTTGGTCCCAACCCGGGTCCCAACCTGATATGTAAGAGAAAATCACAGGTTTTTCTGTTGCCTCATCTTCCGCTCGTATATTGACACAACGACTCGGTTATTTTCTTCGCAGACGGACCGCTCGAGTACATCATGGACGCTTTACGCCAGTTGCAGACGCAGCTTACAAGAACCCAAGCATTCTTGATTGACCACCAACCCGTGGTCGAGCTAGTTGTCATGCTTGGTCTGTACGTCAGAGTATGGGGCGCCTCTTTCCGGTATTTGCTATCGACGAAGAAGGCCAAGGCCGCCGGCTATCCGTACAAGTCCCTTGTCATCCACATTCTCGTCAGCTTTATCATCGTCGGTCGCTATTACGTCCTCCAGCTATTCAGCGTTCCTATACCAGGCCAGCTCGATCATGCCCTAGGCCTAGTTCAGGCGGTTGGCAGTTTATATCTTGCCAAACATACTCCGAGTGACGATACACTGTACAAGGCCGGCTTTCAAGCCATGGGTGTTATGAATCTTGTATCTGTAATTACCGGATTCATGACAGGCAGTCCGCAATGGTATCGTGTCCTGGTCAAGTGTGTCGACTGGTTCACGTACTTCCGCTGGCTACTTAGGGCCATCCTCAAGTATCGCATTCTCGGGTACCCTAAAGTGCCGTACACCGCGTTATTGCAACTTGTCTCGGCCCCTATCACGCTATGGATAGCTGGCTATCCAGGCGGTATTCCGATCTACTTCGCCACTCTAGTAGGTATCATGTCTCTGAATGAATGGGTTTCGACACAAGTCCCTCATAAGTAAGTCCTCTCCTTCCTACCATGACTATGGCTTTCCGGACAAAAGACACGTCTGCTGATAGTTACGTGTGTAGTGAGACTAAACGGTCGGCCCTGACCGCACTACTTATAGGAGCGGGATTCTGTGAAAAACAGACAATAAAGCCGCCAACTAAAGAAGACTTAAGCAAGGACAAGTGAGCGTTGTTCCCTTGAGTTAAGGATATAAAGGATTGGCGGTGGTTTGTCCTGACTCGAACATATGTTATCATCACTACTGAGATCAGTATTCAGACCACCTTATTTTCGTGGACGAATCTAGGTATGATAGTCGCATAGGGTTCAGAAGAACCGGCTAGTCTCCTCTTAGAATCACACCAGTCTAGATATCCAAATTTCATCGCGATAAAAGATACTAAATACTACCTACGTATACACAAGACGGTATTATTTTTTCTCTGGTGTTTCGGGGCTTAACTGATGAATCCGTCTTTGAGGATTTTATTATATAGCTTCTCCATCATTGTGGGAGATGGCCAGAGCCAAAGTCTATGTTGGTCATGGATAACGCATCCTTTCATCGCACCAAACAGATAGAGCAAATATGTTCAGAGGCTGGTGTGAAGCTGTTGTATTTACCTCCATACTCCCCAGACCTGAATCCTATTGAGGAATTCTTCGCAGAACTCAAATCCTTTATTCGCCGGCATTGGTAATCATATGAACAGCACCTGGATTAAGGGTTCGACAAATTCCTTAAATGGTGTGTTGACATAGTCGGTGGGAAGAGGGAGAGTGTAGAGGGACACTTTCGGAATACAGGCGTGACTATAGAAACGTAGTGTAGTCATTCCATCGTACCATAGTGGACAGATTTATACAGACTGGCTCGAAATCAGTTCTTAATTATTCGAGTTTCGTCTGAAGTTATGATAAAGGATATAATCTAGGCGAAGCGGTCAGCCCTTAAACTATGCTTTTTCTATGAGTTTTAATAGATCGCCTCTAGCAAGAAGCTTAACATGGATAGGCCGATGGGTATTTTTTTATTAATTAGCATAATACTAGACTAGGGGATCTTATATCGTATCTTAAATTTCCCTCCACTAAATTTTCGACTAGAGTAAGGACTTGGCCATAGCTACGCCTAAAAGCTATAGAAGTCGGATTTTGACAGACTTTCTATTCTACGGAGATTAGGGAGATTAATCATCATCATCAAAGTTTAGGTTAACGTGATTCCTGGTTGCCCGGGCGTCCCGGTTGAGCGAGCGGCCCCATCAAAAATCCACTGAATAATGATAGCACATTCATGCTCTTCTAAGTCTATGAACAACGACATTTCTCTTCTAAGGATCTAGACATGCTCGATCAGCCCCTCCTATAATAGTTTCACTCTCCACAAAACCACACTTATGGAGTACGCGTTTTGATGATGAATTCGCCTCATCCACTTTTGCCTCAATGGTATCGAGATCTGGTCTGGCTTGCCAGAGAATAGTGTTACTATCAACTTTGCCGTATGATATCTATAGCTCTTTATATATATACTTTGGCCTTGGAGGACACTTCGGCAGATACTCGCGAGCTCGGGTTCATTTAGCTTAATAGCAGGGGTTGACATAACTTGCAAAAGATTAACAGCGAACCCATTATAGTTATAAGCTGTGACGCGGCAAGTCTGTAATGAAATTCATTCAGGATCCTATCAACAAGAGAAAACTAGACGAGGGGAGAAAGAAGGAAAGAACAAGAGAAACCACCACAATCCTCCTTCAAATAGTCCCCAGAGAGATCACATAACGTTTCCTTAAGGGGATCTCCGGCAAACGAGCGACACAAACCACATGACGTTTCCTCTAAGCTAACTGGAAACCAGGTCAATCTCATGACATAAGCCAAATAAACATTAGTATCGTCGTGAAAAGCCTCCACTAAGCCAATGATATTTTTATGGAAGGCATGTTATAGTTTCGGAAATTCGGTCTACGGCTTATCAATTCTCATCTTTTGAATAAGGATAATTAAGAAGCCATAGTAATTCCCTATACTAAGCTATCTACATCTGGCGGCGCGGTAATAGTATTCAAACCACTAGTCAGGGTGGTCTCTCGCGTGCTTAGCGAACTATTCTAGATCGCTTAGTAGGAGCAAACCTGTTTTGGAGGAGGGGTATGGTGGTGTCAGGTGTATTAAATTTATAAGCAAATACATGTCTGAAATTACTATGTAATCTATGTACCGTGGTGGCCACGAAACGGGCGCGGTTGGTTTTTTTGCGGGTATTTAATTCCTTCCATCCGGCAGATGTGAACTATTAATTGAACCCTTTGAAAATTTTCTGTGCCGCCATTATTCTCAGGCTCCTCATAGTAACTTAAAAAGCTTCTTGAGTTTTAAGTACGTCCAAGACGAATGTTCACGAGCTCTCAGTCTTACCAAGAAGAGCTTGCAAGAGGGCATTACGCGCGATCCCTGGGCTCAGTTTGGCCTACAATGGTGGAGATTTCTGGGCGCATAACTACAATTCTGTATATGAGTCCTGATAGGCTAGAAGATGGATGGGATTATCCTTGATATTTCTTCTCCGATGAACAAAGCACAAATCGAGACATACGTAGTCAAGGATCTGTTTTGGTGCTCACAGGGATCCGTTTTAGTGGTCGCAGTGACCTGTTTTGGTAGTCGTAGGATATCGTCGCAATCTTGCGGCAAGTTGACGTCATCAGGTGCTGACCAACGCACTAGACAGTTGTCGATCTGCTCTGAGAAGAAAAAGACAGAGCTAGAATGAGTTAATAGTCACTTGCCATAATGTGACGCTTTTCACCTTTTGCCTAGATATGAAAGTCATCTCTGCGTATTACTTACTGTACTACTGTATAGCCTGCGGCGCCGATTAATAGAAATGTTTCGAGCTCACCCCATTTGGGAAGAAAGTGGGTCTTGAATATTGAAACAACATTCTGCCCACGACACCTGCGACACCGTTTCCTACCCACCTAGAGAATCAGCTTCTATCCAATTCTATTACCCTATTTGAAATTTCGGCTCACCTTCTGGTTTGTTGATAGAGACAAAGCTAAGATGTCCACCCTAAAGCCCTTAGCTTTAATGGGAAAACGGTGTTTCGTCCCCTGGACGTTTGCGAAGCCAAAATCGTGAACCGTGGTCCCTAAAGATCAAAAGGCGTATTTCCTCCTTTTAACATTCTGGACTTGCCCAATATTCATAATAAATACCTAGCACTAAGCCCATCACCAAACCCGAATCATTCGAACCTTTTACTTCTACCGTGATAATGGCCAAAACGTCCCGCGTACCATCAAAGCCTTTGAGATCGGAGAGGAAATTACTTCGACAGAAAAGAGATCGACGCAAGATGAATCTAGAGAAAAAGTCACAGGAGTATAGCGAGATGTGCGGCGCGGATGTTTGCTTAGGGATACGCATTCGAGAATCAGGCAAAGTGTTCATTTTTTCGGCAGACGCATCTGGGTTTTGGTCATTCCTAAGCTCTCAGCTAGTATGTGCTGTCGAAAGTGTCCGTGTCGTTAGGCATGAAGCATGCTTACTTCCCCAGGGCTCCTATTATCCAACCCCAGTTGAGAGGAGCAAAAAGAACCTCCAAGTGGCCAATCATCACAATGATGACATAAGGTAGATCTGGAGGACCGAATATGGCCTGAAACGGCCACCGACGAATTGATATTCGCTTTATATTTCAGTCAATACATAGCTCCCAAATAGCATTTCCATGATAAGGCGTGGAATCGGAAGGAAATAACATTTGAGTTTTGAGCATTAAAACCTGATGCTCATCGTAGGCGCGACGCCGATGCCCCGGCTCTTATCTGTCACGCGCTGCCACTGGGCCGTATTCTCAAATAAGTAATGCCAAAATTAGTCGACGCGCTTCGTAAAGGTCAAGTAGTTATTTACATATTCTGTCAGCGGACGCCTCAGGTTTTTGGCTTTTCTTACTTCCCAATTACATAAGTTAGTATGTCCTACCATGACGTCATTTAGAGAAAGAGAAGCTAGCATGCGTTCAACAACCACGGGGGCTAGCCTGAATGGCTTGTGGATAAAAAAATTTCGGATTTGATTAAGAGCAGCCATATACTTGAAGCGAAGAAGCATTACCCGTGGATCATTATGGCATTCAAAGCAGAGAACTTCACACCACGAAGATGGAAACTATACCGTCTTTCCCTGGGATTGGAAGACCTCTTGCTACAAGACTTCGTGTTCGTTTAGCCCTCTTCTTTGAGGACATGCTCTTCCAGTTCTGGTATAGAGCTACATCCTCAAGCGAAACTTTCGTGGGACGGAACTTATCCAGGGAGTCCTCAGCAACAACAGGCTCATCGGCAGCATCAGGCCAATCGGCAGCAACAGGCTCATCAGCAGCAACAGGCTCATCAGCAGCAACAGCCTCCACAGAAGCGGGATTTTCATTAGTCGACTCTTCTGTGTGTCGCCCACTATTTATCTTGTCCATTGATTTGTCTATTGATGCGTTTCCCTCTCCGTCCTCATGACCGTGCATGTTTTCGCAAGGGATCTTCCCGTCCTGCGAGGTGATTTTCTGGGAATGAAGGAGTATCTCGAGCATCATTTTCGTCACAGTATTATCGAAATAATGATCCTGACCGAGGGCACTGTAAAGTTCATCCAGATCGAATTCTGACTTGCTAGATCTCAACGACTGCCGGAGGTTTCTTTCGATATACTTCGGAAGCCAGGTTTCGTCGTTAGGAAGTTTCGAAAAAACCTCCTTTGTAATCCGCAATATATCAACCATAGACATTTCTTCGCCGAATCGTTCTATGTAATCTCTGGCAAAGGCTTCAGACAGGGCATAGCTCATACACTTACAATACGATGGCTATTTTTGGGGCATTGAATACCGTAATATAATACTGCCAAGAATGAGGGTCAGGGATAGACTAACTACAAAAGGGATGGCGTCATGTAAAATAGAGTTCGAAAAAGAATTGAAGAGAGTAAAGAGGTGAAACTAATTTCGAGCGCGTCTGTAATACTCAGAGATGGCTTTCATATTTAGGCAAAAGGATATTTTCGAAAACGCGTGATATTATGGCAAGTGACTATTGACTCGTTATAGTTCTGTCTTAAGTGCGATCAGCAGTTCGGTGGGTGCCGCCAGGGTGAGAAAAGGGTGAGAGCCGCTTTAGCGTCGCGCGACCGGGGGTGAGAAGGGTAAGTGCGCAATAGGTAGGGTAAGAAGCAGGGTGAGAGGGGGCGAAAAGCAGGGTGAGAGGGGGTGAGAAATCACCCCCGTCGCGCGACGGCCGCATTGACACTCTCAGCTAAGCGAAAGTAGAACATCACTGGGCCACGATCTCCTTTCTGAAACAGTAAGCATCTTGGCATCTGCACACAGCCCTTAATGGAATGGGGTCCGATTGGGACCAAACGAAGTGATTTTCGAACTGGTTACTATTTCGTGTACCCTCTGCCCGTTTCCCCCGGCGGCTTAAGCTTTTATAGAGCTTTCGTAATATGATCCATTGGCTACATACGACCCACCTACGCGAAGCTCTATGTTTGATTCGTAAATTAGATACATTATATGTTGTTGAATCGGGTTTTAACTGACAAAAATAGCGCCTATACGTATGTACTTTTGGTATTCTATAAATTAATTTTGACAAATATTAATGAAATTGAACAGTAAAAGCTCGAGCTAGTTTCTTCTTAAGGGGCTAAACTTCGGGGCGGGGTTTAAAATGCTGCCGTGCGTGTCGCCTAGTGAAAATTATCGAACTGACAAAATGCATCCATATGACCTACCCTTCGAGATTCCATATAACCTACGCCTATATAATCTACCCCTCAAGATCGTCCTTTGGTGTTTTGAGTTGCTTGATAACATTGACGATGTCTTGAATTTGGCCCTTTGCTGCAAATATTTCTATACAGTCTTCAATCCCATTGATAGACGCTTGAAGGTTTTTAGATCAATAATTGTACGAATACATTAATTGAAAATTAGTGGTGATGCGCTAACTATCAATTAGTTACACGCGCCACAGCATCAAATGGATCTAAAGCTTCACCAGGCTATTCGTTTACATGAAAATTTCTCGGCAGAGTTTTATCAAACACCAAATATCCCGAGAGATTTCAAGCGTTGTAAATGGCACATTGACACTCTAGAACCGCTAGAGAGAGACATGAAAATACCTGCGGAGGTTGTTTGGGATATCGTGCGCCGATGGCATCGCATGCGTTTCCTTTTCGAATGCTACTGTGATAAAGATATATCTAGACTCTTCATGAGCTCTACGCTCTTATCCAGTTTCGAGGGGGGTCTATTATGCGACACAGAAATTGATCTCCAGGAATTTGATTTGGCAAGACTTCAAAACATGGCGGCTTGCGTACGTGGATCAACGCTGGATCGGCAAAAAGCCACGTACGTACGCTTTTATAAAGCATTGGCGACACATTGGCTATCTATTGAGAGTCTATGGCAGGTCAGAACCCAGGTGTGGCCAGATGCTAAACGATTCGACGATGCCTTCAACTCAGCTCGCAAGAAGTGCATAAATAACCCTCAGAGGCCTCTACAAGACAAGACAGACATTGTGGAGATTGTTGATTTCGTGTGGTGCTTTCTTGGGAAGAAAGTCTTTCCACCTTCCACCATTCTTGAATACTCTTGGTTTGAAAATGACGATTTAAGGGAGTGGGATCTTCAAGGGGAAACCGAGCTCGAAACCTGGAGTTTTCTCATACAACTTATCTTTCAGCTCTTACGACCTTCCCATATTATCGAGTTGATTCATCTGTCGCTGAATCCACTATCGGACTTCAATAGGCCAGGCTTCCTTCACAGCCTGGGTTTCTTTGATAGTTGGGAGGGTTATATTGTGGATAGAGAAGTCCCCGATTCTGACACATGGTGAATAAATATGGTAGACTACGATGTGGGAGATTCATTAATAACGAACGGAGACGCATCTAAAATGTGGAAATGGTATAGAGTTGATCTATAGCTCTTAGAGATGAGAGGGAAAGTCTTTCGGATGTCAGCTGAGGAAATTTTAGAGACAGTCTCGCGTTCGGCGGAAGTATTTATACAACACCAAAAGAACAGGCTACTGATGAGCAGCTATAAGGGTAGTCAGGGGGCTACTATAAAGAGCAGGCATTAATATACTCCAAAGGACTCATGAACCTTTACTCCTATAGATCATGAGCTAGTCTTTCACCGCCCTAATTAATTAGGTTTAGTAAAGAAGCACTGTGCTTAGTGGATAGATGGTCCTAAGTACGTGTCCGCTTGTGTAGGGTATGTTTGTCCTCCTAATCAGGACTAGCTAGCTTCTAGGGAGGGTTCTTCTCTCCTCTTTCCTTTCTCACCATACACCGCTTCGTCCCACTGCACTAGGTAGGTTAGTCATAATAACCCGAAAACTTCTCGACTCTCTTCCCATCAATATTGCCACGTTGCCCTCTTTATCCTATTATTGATTTAATGTCGCGAACCACTGAGCATACCCCGCTGCTGTTGGACCCCACAGCCGATGAATTAGGATCCCCGAATGATGACGATCGATACGCTCCTATTGTGGAAAGACATCAACAACGATGCACCAAAACCATCTTCATTTTGACGTGGAGCTCGGCACTACTCGCGGTCTTCATCCTTGTTCTGAACCTGACTATCATATTCATATTTCTTGCCCGATTCGGGAATATCATGCCCTGGGCACCAGAGGGTGCTCTAGTTGCCCTCTTGTGGACGGTATGTTTTGATGTCAAGCGAATATATACTCCTCACCAGGGAAATAGGCCACTGATCACAGCGACAATAGCTCCTGGCTGCCGGATTGATCTCGTTCCTTAATCTGGCTCGTCTGTATCTCTGGAACCAACCTATCTGGCTCTGGTTGAACATGATCCTGGACCTCGACATCGCCGTGTTATCAATCGGTAATGGTCTATCGAAGTTGGGCCACGACGGCTCCAGATGGGACGCAGATGTACCCCCATGGTTCATCTGCATCGCCCAGGTCGTATTCTGGTTGGCTGTGGTATTCGGGTCAGTCATTCCGAAAATATCCTCTCTGCTCTGTTTCTTAATACATATTAACGCCCACTGGACATCTAGACTGATTCACTTAGCTCTGTTCCTCGTGCGATGCTTTCTGTCCTTCAGCTACCGGCCCTGGCGTGAATATCGCAATTGGACGTTGCCCCGTGAGCGCTTTAGCATTAAGTTCAAGATGCAGTTTATTCGACAGTCGGACAACGACGAGGCGTCTCCCGACGCTACTGCCTCTGGCACCGGAATCCAGGCAGGAGTGGCGGCGCAGAGGGTTTGAGAGGGTCCATTCCCAGTGTACACCAGATAGAGCAACTGAGTCAAGCCCATCCATGTTTACACATCAACAGATCAATTGTACATAGGCAATACAGCGTTCCATTTCCAACAGAATTCCCGAATAAGATCGATCTTTACTAAAAGGCTAACCCCCACCGGATGACTATATTCACTCACGCTCATTAAAGAGCTACATCTACAGTCCATATTGAAAAGTGCTCATCACAAACAAAGGCAGGACAGGTAGAATCATAATTATGTAGAGCGAAGACTAAAGTACAGAATATCAGCTCTGATTGACAATGTCGGCGGAAGTATTTATACAACACCAAAAGAACAGGCAACTGATGAGCAGCTATAAGGCTAGTCAGGGGGCTACTATAAAGAACAGCCATTAAGTTACTCTAACGGACTCATGAACCTTTACTCCTATGGATCATTAGCTAGTCTTTCACCGCCCTGTCTAATTGGGTTCAGTAAAGAAGCACTGCGCTTAGTGGATAGATGGTCTAGTACCCTAAGTACGTGTCCGCTCATGCAGGGTATCTTTGTCCTTCCAATCAGGACTAGCTAGCATCTAGGGAGGGAAGGCTCTTTTCTCGATGTTGTCCCTTCGGTCTAACATCTGCAGGAATGCTAGTGACCTGAGCAGCTCTGCGTCTATGGCAAGTCGGATTTCGTTTCACTGGTACAGGGTGGAGCGAACCGTTGTCTGTCTTCTGTACTAGGTTTTCCGGTCGGTCTGGGCCAAAAAGTGTTAGTCAACTTATCACGTCTTTCCAAGGACTTTGACACACACCGGATGAAATGTTAATTGTCCCATGGTTCTTTCCAAGTTGAAAACCCGTGTTCGCACTGCTAAAAGATGTCGAGCTCATGCTGAACATGCAGTGCGGAAAATAGGGCTGCTATAAGCCGAGCGAAAGTTTCACCCCCTGAAAGTCAAGGTTGTCTTTTGCCCCGTTCTCAGGTGACCGTCGGGCGCTAAACCTCAGCTGACTAATTTCATTTCAATTCCTTTGGATTCAACGACCCCTATTGGGCGCTCAACCAGGCTCTGCACAATCGGGGATGCTTGCCACTGCAAGGCTCCTAAATGGTGCACTGCAGAGTGTTACGAATATAGTGAAGTGGTGGACAAGCGGCGGGGGTGGACGACGTTGATATAACGAAACCAGTACCATACAATACGGAAATTTAGAATCCTTGGCTGGTAAAGGCCAAACACTTTTCTTCGTAGCGGTAAGTTAGCTAACATACCGTAACAGCCACCCCTGATTAGAGCTGCACCTAACCCCCGGGGGCTTCAGGACATGGCTTTCTCCTTCCGTGTGCTTGACAGGTCCAAACACCGGGCATGATGACACCGCACCGCCAATTTCGGCGACTGGCGACCGTAGGGTTGGCAGTACTAGCTCTCACCACTTGGTACCTACACTGGCAAACACAGACACGCCATGCGTCGTCGTCGAGCCTAGTGGCTCAGTATCCCCTACTCTCAAAATATGTGTCTGACCAGAGGGGCGATGGAGGAGGTACGAAATCGGCCATTTCACTCGTTACGCGAGCCATCTTTTTGCTAACATCAACAGCTTGGCACATCCCACCCAGTTGGGTAGAGGGGTCCCAGCCTCCCTTGGGGAATATTATTGACGCGGCCATCTTCGCGCTTAATGCATCTAGATCCATACCAGACAGACAGATCCCGTACTCTGCTATACCTCTGATCATCCATCAAACATGGAAGGATACATATCCAGATCAGTGGCCAGAAATCTTCCGCCGGTGTGCAGAGAGATGGTTGTCAGGCGTTGATAGTGGCAACATGGCCTACTTTTTGTGGGATGATACTGGCGTTGCAAAATTCATCCGGCATTTTGAGCCGGAGATAGAGACTCAGTTCTACACCTTGCCGAACAATGTGGAGCGATCAGATGTGTTTCGCGTCCTGGTCTCCAAGTGGATTGGTGGCATCGTGAGTAGCTAGCTCCTCCATGACCCCAATGCATGATTCCAGCTTAGTCATTTCGTGACATTAACGAAAGACAGTACGGTGATATTGACAGCGAGCCTACTCGAACTCCATCAGAATGGATCGATTCTACCGATCTGGAGCTGTGGCGAGATCCGGAGACGGGCAAGGTGTTCGACTCGACCGAGCCTGTTAAAGCTATTGTTGGTCTAGAGGCAGACTGCGATCCTGGAAATGACCTCTACTGGCGTATGGGCTACTTTTACCCTGTTCAGTTGACGCAGTGGTCATTTGCCTGGGCGCCCGGGCACCCCATTCTACAGCTGTTCATCAACCGCCTGATTACAACCATGCAGGCAATCTCTAAGGAAAACGGAGGGCACCTGCAGTCTAAACCAGCCCAAATGGCTCTCTACGACATTGACCCGTTAAACCTCACCGGGCCAGTTGCCCTCACGGATGTGACTCAAGAGTGGTTGAAAATCAACTGGGGTCTACGATGGAATGCTCTGTCCGGGCTGGCTGACGGCGGGTTAAGCAAATTAGTGGGCGATGTTCTGGTCTTGCCTATCACTGGATTAAGGTATGTCCGGTCGCCAGAAGTGAATCGAGGATAGTTCATTTGTTAACTTAGTCAAGCCCCGGAAGAGGTCAATATGGAAACATGGGTTCGAAGCCTATGACCGATCCTTCCGCTCGCTTAGTTCACCATGCCCACGGGTCCTGGAGAAAGACTAGCATTCTGGTTGAATACGGCAAATTTTGTCGAACCTTCTTTGGCCGCTGCAGGCATTGGCCTAAAGTGCCTCATAACTGGATCACTTGAAATTAAAGCTGGGAACGCATACGGCGAATGTAAGATTTCGGGTTGATCAATACCCGACCGGCGCCAACACATCTCCAGTGAGGTGCTTTCTTCCTTGTAATTTTTGGACACGAGAATTATCAATTACTAGTAGTTCGCGAATATCATACTCATACATATTATTTATTATCATCAATACTATTCATACACCATGTTACTACTTACTGGTACCCGTATGCCTGGGCCTGTTGGCCATGTGGTCCTTCTACCTTTCTCAATGATACAGGAAGCCCTCCCTGCAACCGGGTGAATTTAACTAGTACATGCTCCATCCCCAGTTTATATTTGTAGAGAGACCAGAGATAGATCGACCCGGAGTAAGTCTCACGTTGCCGACTACCAGGCGTCTTTTAGAAGGCTAAAAATAGTTCCAGGCATCCTGATGGAATTTTTCCAGACCCAAAGACCCAGAAACGCATACCTAGGTCTAGGGTTGGTCTTCCCTGTCTGCAATCTGCAGATAATCACTATATTCACCTGTTCACCGTGTCTTCATGAATCAAAGGGCTAGTCAGCATTCGCGGTCTCTGTAGCATTAAATTGGGACGATGCGATATAGTCAAGAAATAAGCATCAAAGGCAGGGACAACTCCCCGCAGGGGTCGAAAATAAGAAATGAAACTGAACACTAACAACCATCCCGGTTGCTCCAAGCTTTCATTATATCACATTTGTTCTTTCTCCCGGTCGAGCCGCATCTCTTCTGCTCTTAGCTTTGGCTCCATCGATCGCTTCACATGGTCTAACCAAAAGGTTCCGACCCCTAGCATCCATGTTACCCTCTCCCCATCTACCCGGCGAATCGTCTCTTGTACTTTTGGGATGATTAAATTTGGCTCACCACCCGCGCTTAGCTGAACATCAGCAAGGCTGTAGGTGGCGACGTCAATGTAGAAATGATCCTCCTCCCACTTTTTCATGACGGTCCGGCCATAGTCGATGGCTTCTTTCCATCTAGACTGCGCCTCGTCCCACTCGTGTCGTAGGTGGGCAATCTGAGCGAGATATACAATGACGGAAAATTCCCGAGTTTGGTCGTCATACCACAATGCTCCATTTGCGCGGGTTTGCTCGAACCGTTTCTTTAGACCCAGCAGCTCCCGTTTGGCATTTTCATACCGCTCTGGATTTTTCCGCCCCTGGCGGAGGAGGCTGACGGCGTGATTGATTTCAAGAAACATCGTGTCGCTCTCACGTACGTTTTCTCGGTCTTGTTGAGTAAGATGCCCTCGCTCGAACATACGGTTCTCGATGGCTCGGGAGCAAAGGAAAGAAACGATCTCACACAGAGTGGCGCCAGATGGGTGAGAAAGTTTTTCACCGAAGTTCGTTCCTTTCGTTATTAGGTCGAGTAGAATCTCGGAACCATCTTCTGCGTCCTCGATTTCCAGGACGGCCTGCCCGAAGTCACTAATTGCCCATCCTTCCTCGCGACTTCCACGTGTAGCATGCTGCTCGATAAAGAGCTTCAAGAAGTAGTATGCTTCTTTGAAGAGCCCAAAATCCTTAGCGAGCTTGCCACGCATACGAACCCCCATACCCATTGCATATTTCTCAAGTTCTGATGGGTCGTCTCGATCGAGGGGCTGCCATGCCTCGATGTAAGCCGCTCGCCTCCTCCACACCTCTTCGTTGGAAAGGCCAGGCTCGCGAACTCTGTACTCAACGGATAAGTGGCGTAAAAATCCCAAGTGCGCATTTTCCCTCTTTGTGAGTTCTTGAGATTGGACTCTGGATTCTACACTTTGCACAAAATTGTCGGCAGCTTCACAGCCTTCAATCAATTTCCCACAGCTATAGAACTCCAGCGGCAGTCGAGTGCACCAAAGCCGGGCTTGAAGGCCAATGCTCATTGAACCTTCGAGAAGATTCTTAAGCCAGTCTAGGAGCATGTCGTCCATTTTGTCGTGGCCCTCGCCATATCCGCGGATCGTTTCAAAGAGCATTTCAGCCGTTCTCTCTGCGAAGCTCGGCTTGCCATTCCGCTGAGTGTTTCGAAGTGCTTGAATGTATTCAAGTTTCCTCTCTTCAAGTTGCTTGCAGTTGATGTGGCACTGAAATATTTGAGGTATTATCTCCTGGGAAGAGTATTTGCTATACATGAATCAGCCTTTCTGCCAAAATTAGGAATACAAATCGGAAGTCCAGTGTGGCCTACCTTTGATCCAATCCTGCTTGCATAACTGGATTGGCGTGAACAACAAGACTGAGTGCACAAAGAGCGCTTTGGACCATCTGATCGGCTGTCATGGCTTCGCGAACATAACTGTAGGTTATGGGATGCAACACAATCAAGTCTTTGGTAGCTGTGCTCTCTTCTTCGAATTTCTCATCACTTGCGACTAAAGCATATAATTTTAGCTCTTTCAACGCAATATCAAAGTCTGGGCCGTCGATGAGTTCAATAATGTCCTCTGGCACGTAACTATCACGTGGGTCTCGCGTTGACGGCATGCCATCACTTCCCCAGTATGCCTGCGGAGAGACCGCGCGCTTCAGAAAGCTGACCGTCGTCTTCGATCTATCGAGCCAGACAAGTAGCGTCAAGAGCTTGTAAGCGCAGGGGTTGTTCTTGATCTCAGTCAGCGTAATATTCAGGATAGACTCGACAGATATCTGGTATCTGGAAGCCTTTGGGCGATAAGACAGTATTCTCTGCGGAAGGTGCTTGTTCCTGAGAATGCCAAGATACTCATCGATATTAGTTTCACTGCACAGGATATAGGCGGCTGCTGAATCAACCGCAAGAGGCTGGCAACCCATGAACTTGACGATGCTTTTTGCCGTAAGATCCCACTGGGCGCGTTCCTTTAAGTCGATACCAGCTCTCGAGAACAGCAGATCTTTCGCATCTCGCCATTCCAATGCTCTCATACGTACAGCTCTGCTAATTCGCGGGTCGCTGGTGTGCTCTCGGCCTCGACACGTAATAAGAATATGGCCATTGCTTGTTTCCGGGAATCGTAACTGGTCCAAGGCAACCCAGTCGTCGTCGTTATCGAGCACAAGCAACCAATGCCGCTCGCGTAAAAGAAATTGCTTCATCTCCTCGAACTCTCGCCCCTTTTCGGAGGACAGACCCACTTTATCGTGGAGATTAATAAAATCAGCTTCCAGGGATTGTACACTTGCCGAATCCACGAAGAAGACATAATCATAGTGATGTTCGTTCTCCCGGGCATATTTCAAAGAAACCTCCGTTTTACCCATTCCGCCATCTCCGTAAAGAGCAACTATGCGGTGACCAGTTCCGCAGAAAGATTCATGGATCTGCTGCAGACAGTCTCGTCGACCAGTGAAATGCTGTGTTGTGTCCCAGGGCAAAAAGACGCGTGCCCGGCTCTGGATCGGTCCGCGCTCTATAAAGGTTCGTACCCGGCTCACCAAGTCTCTGAATACCGAGTCATTAGCGTCTCGATATTTGCAGATTTCATGATGATTGAGGGCGACTCCAAGAGCGTTTTCGCTTTGGATGTTGAGAAGAGCCGATTCCTTGTAGACAACCTGCCCGGGAAGCACCTTATTAGCGGATACCTGCAGCTTCAATGGATTGTTGACTTACAATATCGCTGAAGCAGATAAAACGGCCTCTGGTTGGGAGGAGCTCATAGAAGCTGGTAATTGGAAGGGACCTCTGATCTGCAACCTGTCTAAAGTCGTCCGCAATACTTGCTCTATGGGATTGTTAGCATGGTGCAGAGAGTTTAACATTTCAGATTCTGCCAGTGGACGCACAACTCCTGTGAATTTTGCCTGAGCGACTTTATAAACTTCTGCGGTGCACCTATAACAAGATTCAAACGCAAAATCTTATCCGCAACATCGGCTAACGCGCTTCCTCGATGAGGTGTTGCTAGGAATATAATCCCAGCCAGACTTCCAAGGATATGTCTCAGGGATATCTTATTATTACTCATGATCAGAGCCTAGAAACGGAACTGTGAGCAAGGGTCCGAAATATTGTATCGTAATAATGATATGAACTACCTTCTTGAGCACGATTCCGCCGAGAGAATGTGCAATGGCGACGAAGGGTCGTTTTTTTTCCTACAATGAAACAACATTTAGCACCGACAAAGCTTTTCGTCATAAATCTGGTCCTTACGTCTGAAGTTGATCTCACTCTTTCCAGCTCGCTGATCAGCTGAAGCGCCGCATCCTCGATGTCGAGATTTGCGTTCACCCCAAATCTCCCCGCATCATACCCGAAAGTCAAGACACGAGCGACAACTGGAAGAGCTTGCGGCAGTAGGTCTCGAGGCCAGCAAATCTCACCGCGGCTCCAAGTATTGATTGCATGGCCTCCCAGCCCATGTATGTGGACGATACTGTAGATTCTGTGGTCAGCAGGTCTCCAGCAGCGCGTTATAATGGTGCGTTTGTGGGTCAGTACTCAATGGCGATCTCTTTAGCATCACCTGGCGTATGGAGAGTGTGGATCCCTAATACAGGGACAATGTTGGCGTTCATAGAAGACTCGTAAGAGCCCGATCTGACTTTTGCCATTTCCAGCCAGATATCGCGCTCAGTATGACCGTAAAGGTGCGAATGGATCTGTTGAACAGGAAGCGCAATGTAATGGAGATGGGATGACCGTGGGGCCGCGCACTTCAAGGTTTCGGGCGGGTGGAGAGGAGACACAGTATTAACACAGTTTCAAGTACGGGCCTCACCGTTACCGCCTACCGATACGAAGCAAACGCATGGTGTCGACAATATAACTGGTTGGATATTGGTTCATGGCGAAATTTAGCCGGGCAGCTGAACCAGGAATCTTATAATTCGCGTGTTCCCCTCTTCTATACCCACTCGCCTGACACCCAGGTCTCACCAGGCCTCTGATAGCCCCCAATTCCCCCGCATTATCTGAGGCCTGAGCACACTCTTTCCGAGTGGTACTGCATGGCATTACCTGATATTATATTAAATTGGATGGTAATCCTAATACTCTCACGTATGTCAGGTATCTCGTGTGATAGGTACGGAAATCCCAGGGTAAATATCCAGCTCACTGGTTTACTCTTTAGCCGATGGGAGTTCTCGCTACCAGTCTCACTGATTGCGTGCTTTTGTCGGGGGTAATCCCTGCCTTCACACACCTGGGCAGTGGGGCGTCCAATCGGGAGCCAACGAAAAGAGGGCGGCTGCACACAGTGCTGCACGAATCCGTTTTTGTTGGCCGCTAGTCAAGCTGTACTGGGCGAAACAACGTATTGGTAAAATACAATCTGCCAGCAGTCTTCCGAAGAAAAATACCCCACCTGATGGATCTCAGGTGTTGAACCTGCACAAAACTATTCCCACCAACCCGGTCTACACTTAACCATGCTGACGGTACTACCAGGCCTCGTGGTACAGTTTATAGTGACAGGTTGCACGCTATTGTTTACGGTGACTGCCGCAAGCAAATCTAAATGCAATGGCTACTCTGTATATGATATTAAGGAGAGCATTTTCCAGTTGGAAGCTAACCTGCAGTTGATTGGAGAAGGATGTGGCATCTACGGGCCAGACGTCCCTAGGCTAGCATTAAGCGTCACTTATGAGACGGGTCAGTGCTCGTCCGAAACATCCGTTGGAGACCTAGTAAGGCTAATCTCTTCGCAAGTACATAAGACACCAGGCTCCACGTCATCATCCAAGACAGTGAGAAAGAGCGGTATCAAGTGCCCACAGAAGTGTTTCCTCGACCTCACTTCGCTGGGGTGGACCCCAAAACTTCCGACCTTGTATTCAGCCTGACGGAATCGCCGTTCGGCTTCACCGTCTCGCGTTCGTCTACCGGCGAAGTTCTTTTTGATACGAGGGGAACGGCCTTGATCTTCGAAGAGCAATATTTACGTCTACAAACATGGCTTCCTTCTGGGCCAAATATTTACGGACTTGGTGAACATTTTGACACATTCAGACTGCCGACGGATAACTACACGCGAACACTATGGGCTAGAGACTCGGATGGAGTGCCTTACGGAGAGAATCTCTACGGCAGTCATCCTGTTTACTTCGAACATCGGATGGGCGGCACACATGGCGTGCTTTTGCTGAATTCCAATGGAATGGACGTCAAGATAGACAGGGTCTCTCTGGGACGACAGAACCTGGAGTACAATATAATTGGAGGCATTCTTGACCTATACTTCTTTGCTGGGCCGGACCCAACACACGTCGCCAAACAGTATGCAGACTTGGTTGGACGGCCAGCTATGGTACCTTATTGGAGCCTAGGGGTATGTTCGAAATAGAGATAAGCGAGCGGTCGAGCAGAGATCTGACAGTATTGCAGTTCCATCAATGTCGTTTCAGCTATCGAGACTGGTTTGAAGTGGCAGAAGTCATAGCCAATTACAGCTCTGCCGGGATTCCACTTGAGTAAGTAGATACGATCTTCGATTCGCATCCTTTTTGAGTATTATCAGGCTGATATTGATTATTCCTGTAGGACAATGTGGACGGACATTGATTACATGGAGCATAGAAGTGTATTCTCCCTGGACCAACTGAGGTTTCCGATTGAGCGTATGCGAGAAATAGTCCATAACCTCCACAAGGCAAATCAACGATATATCCTCATGGTAGACCCTGCAATAGCCTGGCAAGACTACGAAGCATTCAACAAGGGTCTTGAACTGGACATCTTCCTGAGAAATCGGGATGGCTCATTGCATGAAGGAGTGGTCTGGCCAGTGCGTTGTATCCTACAACTGATTTTCCTTTCAGAGAGTTGACTAACATCGCTAGGGTGTCACGGTGTTTCCTGACTGGTTCCACGTCAATACAAGTACTTATTGGATGGACATGATCGAAAAGAACTTCAACCCGGAGACTGGCATTGATATCGATGGCATTTGGTACAGTCATTGACTTGACAGAAAACCCCCCTAACAGAGCTTAGTAACTAACAATCTACCACAGGATTGATATGAATGAACCTGCGAGCATGTGCGATTTTCCTTGTACGGATGCAGGGAAACAAGCCCGGAAGTTAGGGGTGCCTCCAGATCCTCCTCCTCCGCGGAATCCACCAAGGCACCTCCCTGGATATTCAAATTTAACAGATGACAGCAAACCCGAAGGAACATTTTTCAAGGGTTTGTCTTCATTTCCCTCATCGGGATTTTCTCTCATACTAATACTTCACTTTGCCTTCAGAAAATCATCTGCTGTATAGACAGAATGCCTCATTTGTATACAAGCCGAAGAGAGATGCTGTGGCTGATCTGCCCCGCTGGAATGCTAGCACTCCTCACCTGAAAGGCTTGCTCTTTCCCCACTACCGTATCCGAAATGGAGGTCCGACGGGCATTTTGAGCGACAAGACCGTGCATACTGATGTCATGCATATGAATGGACTCATGGAGTATGATGTCCACAATCTCTATGGCACTAGTGAGCTTGACGACTGCAAATTGATATAAGCTCGATTCGCTAAATTATATTCAAGTGATGAGTTCGATCACACGGCAGGCGATGCTGCGCAGACGACCAGACCTGAAACCGTTTATCATCACGAGGAGCACATTTGCCGGGGCGGGTAGGCATGTTGGGAAATGGCTCGGAGATAATGCCGCCCGCTGGGACCATTAGTATGCTTGCTCCATTTCGCTATTCACTACATAAATTAACTCAGATTAGCCGGTCCTCTATAGCAGGAATGCTTAATTTTGCGTCCATATTCCAGATTCCGATGACGGGAAGTGATGTAAGGTGCAATCAGCAATATTTAACAAAGATTCATTTTCTCTTTGCTGATATTGCCAGGTTTGCGGATTCAAACTCGCAACAACGGACAAGCTATGCGCCAGATGGACGACTCTCGGAGCCTTTAGTCCCTTTTACCGCAATCACAACCACGACGAAGCGCCTCCACAGGAATTCTACCGCTGGCCCCTTGTAACAGAGGCCGCGAAATATGCAATTTCCACTCGATATAGACTTCTAGATTATCTTTATACCGCGCTTCACCAACAGTCTCTTGATGGAACACCGGCGATTAACCCGCTGTGGTACATATACCCTCGCGACAAGAGCACTTTCCCCATCGATTTGCAATTCTTCTACGGTAACTGTATCATGGTTTCTCCAGTTACAGAAGAAAATTCGACGAAGGTGGATTTTTACGTACCTGATGATCTGTTCTATGATTTCGAGACGCTTGAATCTTTACGTGGCCATGGGGACTTCCGCACAGCTAGTGAAGTGCCGTTCAACCGCATCCCATTACATATCCGAGGCGGCTGCATAGTGCCTCTCCGGGTTGAGAGCGCAAATACCACAACCGAGCTACGGTCCAAAGACTTTGAGCTCCTCGTTGCTTTGGGTCCCGATGGCACAGCGACTGGACAGCTTTATGTCGATGATGGAGTGACGATTGACGGTGGGAAGAAGGTGCATTTGAACTTCAGCTATGCGCAGGGAAATTTGACATCGTCGGTTGTGGGTGCAGTAGACCCTTCAGAAGCTGGTGTACATATCAGTTCCGTCAGAGTGATTGGAGAAGGCCTCGGCCTATTTCACTCTCACGAGCTGTGAATCAAGTCTATGGGGATATTTAATGGGACTTGCAGCCATTATTCACATCCTTCTAACCTGGTTCGGAGATCTCATTAAAGCAGTATAAAGTATGAATTTAAAGCAGACTCTCAGACAGGGGCCATTGAGTATTGCATTCGATAGGCATACCGTACTGGCTTATGTGCAAAAAGGTCCCAGTGGTTCTCGCTGCATTACGAAGATCATTAAAATCATCCGCGCCGTACATAAAAGGCAGCGGAGCCCAAAGTAGAAACTAAATAATACATCATCTGCCAGTGCTACCCGCACGAACATGTGCCGGTCGCAAGGCGAGGTAAAGGACCAGGTAGAGGCATATTTGAAGCGAGACGTACAAAGTAAGGGGAATATAGTAGTCTGATCCGAGTCAAACGAAGGCTTGAATGGAATATACATATTTTTTTAATTAAGCAGTGATCCACCAGTACTAATTGCTAATCCTATAGCCAGGAGCTAGGTACAGAGAAAGTTCAAGCTCAACCTGAGAGCATTCCTTCAATCTTGCGAATCTGTTTTATATGATCCAATGACGTTAGCTCAGAGGGTCAGTATGGGTCTTATCCGAACGGCCCTTGCGCAATTGAAGATAATCACCCTAATGCACGGACTCAGTCATTACTTGACCTTACAATTCTCTACAAAGTTTTCAAATATGAGAATAAATATGATGGCATTGTAATTTACATGATAATTTTCAGCATTCATGCCACATTTCCCCCTTGACTAGTCCCAAATTTCAATAAGCGCCTTTCCAGAATTGCGTGCCCCAGCAGTATGACAATGCGTCATAAATTGGGCATTCATCTAGACTGACAGTCTTCAGGTGGCCCAAGATATTTGATTCGATATCGGCGCTTGAGCAGACACAAAGAATCCGGATCTCATGATTTTCGAGGCTCGGAAAATGGTACAGGTCGCGTCTCACGCTGACCGGAGAAGACATAATATTTCGTAAACAAAGAGAGGATTCACCAGAACTGAATGACGGCTAAATAATCAAATTTGAGTAGATGAAATGCAGGTATCAGAAATATTTGTTTATTCATTATTACAAGACCAAGGTACGCGGGAGTGGGCTTTGAGCCCGTCTATTACCCCTCATTAACTAGCCAATGCAGAATTGCCACGTTCAATGTTACAGTACGATGAGCACCTTGCTTTGGAATAAACTGTTTCCTTGAGAAATTTCTCTTGAAAAGAAGCTAACAGCCAAGCGCCAAATCTCTTAGTGTCTTTCAAAACTTATTGACATAAGATAAACCTTGGTTCTTGAGATTAGATTCCAAGGCTCTCTCATTCTGTTCCGGGTAAAGGCAGGACTCCTGTATATTTCAAGAGAGTGGTGAATGTTCCCCGCCACCATGACATCATGTCCTATTGTAGAGGCTTGAACTGATATCATGGTTAATCATCTAACTCTGACTCTTGTCTTCCATAAAAGAATACTCGTAACACCTTGTGCGCTACCTTTGGGCTTTATTGCGATGAGGAAATGGCGAATTCATGCGTAGCATTATTGGCACTTTTCGGTTGGTGTTTCAGTGGCTCTTTAGTTTATCAACGAGAGTACTGGTAGCGCTCATCTTGATTTCTTTCATGGTACTCCAGCTCCATATGCGCAGGTACTTCCTAGTCCTG
The DNA here is from genome assembly GCA_028828865.1 of Penicillium sp. IBT 16267x. NCBI lineage: Eukaryota > Fungi > Ascomycota > Eurotiomycetes > Eurotiales > Aspergillaceae > Penicillium > Penicillium sp. IBT 16267x. The sequence continues at coordinate 3,256,029 of JAQJZQ010000001.1, forward strand.
ATCCCAACTAATAATGTTGCCTCAACTTCCATCACGTGACATAACTGTTTCATTACCACGTGAGTTATTTGTCACCCCCCTAGCCCCGCGTAATGCCACTTCTCTACCAAATATCTGTTTGAAGTTCTTCATCCTATTATCACCCTACCACAGCCATGTCTGAAAGACATGAGATCCAACAAGCAATAGAAGCGCGATCGGATAATCTACAAGAAAACAACAAAAGAAGAGATATTCAGCAGGCGGTTAAACCTGTTCTTGCGGAGGACGCCGAACGAACGACTCGCGAATCTGGACAAGACCTTATCTCAGAAAACCTGGATCCAACAGGAAAGCACTATCCATTCCGCGTGCTACATAAAAACAAACAAGCGGAGCGCGTAGTTCATGAGTGGTTTAAAGTTAGATCCCAGCTTCTCAATCTCATCCTTTCTAACAAATGACAGGATCCATTGAACATCGCAAGGGTAGCGAGGAACTTTCAGCGCTCTATATCTACCGAACCGCGGTCGCACTTACTACAGTGGTTTCTTATATCGACCGCGCAGATGCCTTATCCTGGAATAATGAGTCAAGGCATGTCCCCTGACGATAAAACGACAGTCATAGTTTGGATCGCACTCGGGAAACTTGGTCCTCAAAATGGGGTTCCGTACGATATGGAAAGTGGCCAGGATATGAGTTTGGATGGTCGTGAGAGTATAACCTTCTCGGGGAAAGCAGGAGGGCTAGCTGTGTTGCTTCTCCTTAGTATCTGATATAATGGAATCCTCTGTTAAATAAGAGTGTATAACAAGCTATTTCAATGATACATGCATGATCAAAATTGGAAAGGTAAGAATCTCGCATCAAAAGGAGCAAGCGGATTAGGCAGAGAGTTGATCATGTCTATGCCTTCCTGTACTTCATTCATGTGCGAACCCCAATCCGATGGTGAAAAGGGTAGGAGAGGATTTGACACAGGTTGGGGAATCATGGTAGGTTCATCGATGTGAATATCTAGAGTATTCTGTGGACATGAGGTATCCCATTCTTCACGTTGATCGTTAAGCTGAGACAAGGAGTATGTTGAATCCCAATTTGTAGGGGGGAAGTCTTCGGAAAAGGGTGGAAGAGGATTACACACGACTTGCGGTTCAAGGTTTGTCTGGGGTGTGGGTGCGCGATATTGCGTTCCGCTATTTGGATCAAGTATAGACCGAATGTGAGCCTCAGTCGCTGATTTTTCCATTTGATGCACTCCCCTAGAATCCACTCCCCTAGAATCAGAGCATTCCCGAGCTTCCAAAGCCCGTGAGTCTATCTGGGAAGTAGGAAGAGTCTCGGCAGCATTTGCGTCGTCGGATATCAACAATGTGGCGGCATCGTTGTTAGGAAATCTTTGGTTCTCTAAGGGCAGTACTCTAGGGCTACTTTGCGTGTTGACTGAAAGAATGGTCGGAGGCTTAGAGTTAGCTGTAATAAAGCTGAAAATAGGATGATCACATACACGAATGCCCTTCAAGCCCTTGACTCCTGGAATCTTCCACCACTCTACATGACCGGCTATTTGGTGTGGCAACGATATCAGATGAGGTTTGCAAATCACCACTAGTGGAACGAGGTTCATTTAAGTTGGTGTTTCGTGAATAGTAGGACATAATCGAATCCATTGCCTCCCGTAAATGTGGCTGGATATTGTACTGAGGAAGGCTTTGAATAAACTGGTCAATCGCTTCAATCTCAATCGGAGTCCAGCAATGTCGCTCAAATCTATAAATTAAATTAGAAATCTTAGAAACCAGTCTGGGGAAAGAGACGCACTTCTTTGTAGCAGCGCCTTGAAGAGAAAGTACCATTTCTGTCTCGGCTAATTGTCGCCATTTCCATCCATAACGTGAATCGAAGGATAACCGCTCCCTGGTATTGTTTTGCTCTTTTGGCTGGAGTTGGGGCCATAACCTTTTAGTTAAGGAGTGTACCGCAGATGCAAGGAATACTCGTTGGCGGACACGCCCTTCCCCGCCTCTGTTTTTGCTCGGTTTGGATCTGCCTCTTCGCCCTTTACTGGGAAGCTGATATTGCTCTTGCTCTACCTGCTGAGAAAGTATCATCAAGATAACCCTTCGTCGCAAAGGATCAACTTCTTCCGTTCGTCGTAAATCATTACAACATCGCCGTATTAGGTCCTCATCGGCAGTGTCTCCGTACCAAAAAAGCTCCGGTCTGTTAGACCAAAGTTTCGAACATGCCACCAGTATTTTTATTTGATCAACTGAAAGCGCCCAGCATGACGTGATGTCTGTAAGAGTGTTTATCTCCTTAGGTTCGAGGCATTTACCATCTTTAGATAAGAAGCCTCGGAACCAGGCCCGTCGTTCGGTGATAGCTGAATCATCTTCACGTTTCTTCGGTGCCTTAAGCCGTGAGGCGAATGCAGCATAAAGTGCAGCGATTTCATCGGGCGACTCCAAAATGCGTTCCAAAATTTTGCAAATTTCCTAGCATCCTTATTAGACATATACCCCGACGAAGAGTGAATCACTTGCCTTGACACCGGCTTCACGGAGCAGTTCGTTCAAACTATAGATGCTTGTGTGAATATCTTCTGAGAGCTATTATGAGTTTAGTGATGACTCTGGGCTTGTGGAAACCCAACATACCTTTGGATTCATGGATGATTTGCTAGGCATGATTGTGAATAGGAGGTTGAATAGCCCTTACCCCGCCCCTTTACGCAAGAAAAGCGGACTTTGCTTTTCATGACCTAGGCGCTAATGCACGAGCAGGGATGGCAGTTTCGTGCCCGGGCACGAAAGTGCCACCCCTGCTCCTGATAAGGTAAATATCACCTATTAGCCAATTTTTTTTTCACATTTCAAAGGAAATTCTATACAATCTTACAGCTAAATCCAGCTTGAGCTGCGGTTTTCCCCTACTTTACATCTTTTCTTGGCTACAACTACTGCCAAACCCCGTGTCTAGCCCCTGCATTCCCTGGGCAAATAAGAATCAATGTTAGCGATCCGCTACCGCACCTTTATTACACCTAGCATCGAGTTTCTTTGCTGTAAAGCTCTAGGTATATTATCCTCTATCTCCCCATAAGTATGATTTCACCTCCTTTCCCAAGATATTTACAATCGACCGAAACAATGAATATGAATTGGGACCAGTTTGACCTGAGAGTTAGATACCCAGCGCTTCTCGAGCACATTGACGGTAGAGTATCCATCAAGCCAATATTGACTCCGGTTTCTAATTCATGTAAAGTAATAACTCTAACCGACGATGGCTTGGGTATTATACCGGTCTTGCCGAATGTTGCACTTCGGTGCCAAAGGAACTTTCCCAGACAGACCTGGTATACTCCCGGACAAATCTATATTGTGTTGATGGAAATATCACCCAAGAACACCCAGAAGTCGAAACTTGGTCGACTACTTTGGGCAATCATGCGTTATAAGGATAGTTATCCATCGTTCAGAAACACGCCTGAGGGTGTAATGAACAAGATTGCTATGAATCTACAAGCAACTATCTTAGTTTGGTCCGACCTTAGCTCTTTTGATGAAGATCAATCAGCAAAACAGGAATCCAAAGAATGTATTCTGGAAAGCATTGTTCCTTTTTACGATGCCAATAAGATGATCGTTGATGACATGTGGGAGATCAGATTTTCCTTTCTTGATGTCTGGGACGACTTTCCAAAGATCGGCAATTTACTAGAGATTTCACGTTCTTTCGCAACCAGTTTCTAGATTTCCTTTGGCAAAGCGCAGCGACTCTTGATAAAACCAACTACGAAGACAGAGAATAGGAATAAGTTTTGATAAATATTCCCGTATTGTGTAATGTTCCTATATGAATGTCAATAGACATCAATCAGTCCTAGACCCTTATGCCATAAATGATTAACTAGTTCACAGAATATATTATAAGCATTAAGTAACTAATAAATCGATATAAGCAAAATTACTAACCAGCTAGGGATCTTTCAATAGGTCTCACGTATCATCCATACCCATCGTATATCTTTTACACAATTTTTCGCAAATATTTCACAATAATTTTCTAACTTAGAGCCTAACTTACAGCCTAGAGTAGTCCCTAATATTTAAAAGGTTCGATATCCCTGGGCTCTAATTGCGTCTATCATCATTTCAAACAATGCTTACTTGGTTACAATTTCTTCACTTGACAGCAAGCTGTCTTCGCTTTAGAAGATGCCAAGTTTCGCCTTCGTCTTCCTTGGCTTCATCTAGCAATTCAAATTAGGACAATCCTCATTGCTTAAAGACAGAGACAACTGTACCTCAAAATACGTCTCAACAAATGCAAAACCAGTACAAGAATAGAGAAGCAGATTGTGAAGAATTCAAATATCGTCTTATTGGAATCTAAAGTTGAAGCCCTTCACTTAGCTTGCCGAATATAACATACAAATCCTTACTGTGGAGCGTTTGCGCGAGATTTTGGTGTTCCAGCGTTATTCAGCACTCTTTGTCATTGGGGATGAAAATGAAAGTCAAGCCTACTTGATATTTGATGCCATATTATATGGTGACACGATGATAAAGCTCGGATATGGCCAGTCGCTTCATCAGAAGATTTCGACCGCAGAAGATCTCAGTAAGCTTATGAGCTGCCAGGCTCTATTGGATGATGATCAATGGACCAGGTGCACGAAGACGGGTTTTGTATTCCCATTTGCTTAGATTCCATTCTATATGTATAAGTAAGGATTGCCGGTCATACCAGATACTCATTCCTGGGAGGTACAAGGAAAGTAACTGAATCTTACGAAAAATACCTTCCATATGCCGATTTTGAAACTAGATTTGGAGCCAAACAAGCGCAAGAGTAGATATTCGTTCGGGGAGGACCGGCGTGTACCTACATTCAACAATCGCGATGCTATTGGCTCTACCCCAAACAGTCTATTCATCGAGGTTAATTCCCAAGGTGAAAGCTGTCAAAATGTTCAACCGGGATTTTTGCAGGAGGACCAGAAGGCGAATAATCCGCTCAGTATACAGAATCTATGCCAATAAATGGATTCTAATTTTACTGTGAGCGATGGTTTGCCAATTAATGGCCAGGTTTTCTCGGATGTAAATTTTACAATTATAACATTTCAACATGATAGACCAAGACTGAGCCGTACATAAGAGTAGGTTCCATCTCATGATTTTGTAACGAGGAGGCAAAGATTCTCTCAAATCGCCCGGACTTCTGATATCCTTGAATTTCAAAAAGAAAGCGAATCATTGAGTCCCCTTTTTCATGCCGCACGATCATGGATATAATTGACACTATCTTGTCCCACCGAGCCCTGCAATACCCATCGGAGATTTCCACACAGGACGTCAACAAACGCGTGCAGGATATACAACTTCCTATGCTCCCCGAGCTCCCCAATATCAAATATCGTGCGGGCTGTATGTTTATCATGGAGGATGAAAACTTCATGCAACATTCTATCTATCAAGTTAATGATATAGCCCGAGGAGGTGTGCATGGAAGTTATGATGCATACGAAGAGTATACTTTGCTTCATACTGCCAGACAAAATGCAAAGAACAAATTGGATACACTCCTTCATCTTTCGCCCCACGATGCCTATATTCTCTCAACATAAGCTACGAAAAGGATACGACCTTTTTAGTAATATCTTTGACTTTTATCATTACCGATAAAGGCCCGTTCGATTGTACTCCACTTTAGAATACTCACAAGAGAAAAAATTCCCGAAGAAATCTTCAAAGAACGGGCGTTGTTCAGGATCGTATGATAAGTCGATAACACGTTCTGCGGGACATTTGGTGGGGTTACGGACTCGCGACCATCACACCGAGTCATGTGACCGCGCAATCTAGCCTAATACGTTTTCCTGCCCGAGGTTAACGAAAACGTTAATTAAGACAGATGAATAAAGTTAGCGTATATATTTGATGATTATCTATTAGGAAAGGGCAGCTGTACTGCGCAAAGCAAGACGGATGACCCCCTTATCAACAATATAAATCATAGACCCGCGTCACTGTAAATTATGCGAGACTTCCTCTTAGTATTTCAATTGAATCGAGGCCTTACGCGTGTCCATTTGGCCTATGCCTATTTTCTGATAATCATATCCATCTTTGCCTAGCCTTGATATTATAAGACCACTCTGTGTATGGAGAATCGCTCCTAGCGGTGATTTTGACTTCCCCCCGCCGTTTATCGTCTACTATGGACAACCATGATGAAGAGAATTTTACCAAATTTTTCAAGCCGCGGTAAATGGATAGATCATCTCTTCACTCTTCTCTTTCTTCACTACCATGTCTCTATACCATCGACATTCTTCTCATGCCTTCTAACTGTAATTGAGAATATATAGATTTCTCAACAAAATAGTAGACCTCAGTCCGAAAAGCTAATATTATTCGTTCCATATTGGTTAAGGAGTTTTGAGACAATCAATTACGGAAAATACTTAAATTGACAGGACCCCAGATTTGCGTCTTTCATTCGGATATCCCACAGAACAATATGGACCAGAGCCCCAAAGGAGATATGACCACGCCAATTTTCTACCTCCCCTCGGAGTTAAACATCCTTAATGAAGAAGCCTCTACAGGTAAGGAAGAAATATATGTAATAAATATCACAGAATCTAGTAACTTATAGACCTGGATTTTACAATGACAGAGCCCAATACGCCAATAGTTTGTTCGCAGTCGCAGCCGAAACCCCTTCCTGATTTTTCTCGAGCGATAGAAATAGTCGCTCCCGGTAGGCACATATTATATTCATTTGATAATTTGCACTAATGTATCTAGATATTATCATTATCCACCAGCCCCACATATTGGACAGACAGTATACTCCAATCCATGAGACCTTGCTTTATGCTTGCAGAAAGGCATTCCATCGAGATGGAAGCAACTTTCATCTTGCTGAGATTTATCTTACTATATGGGCAAATACTGGCTTCCAGGCGATCCGTCAAGACATTGCACCGCAATGGCTGAACCACTTACGGCAGCAATGGTCCATGCGCGATTTTCGGTCGAAAGAAGAACAAGAGATGACTCTATTGGCGTTTAGCTTGAACCGATTGATCCAAGTAAATAGGGACGGCGAAAGGATCATTCCTGGTGGTTATGGTGGCGTGAAGGCACAGGTTGAAAGCATCGTACCTGATCCTCAATACTCGACCTTGTGGAAGTTGAGATTATCCTATCCGGACACCGGATATTGTTTTAAAGAATACACCGAGCGACTGGACATGGTCTTGCAAATAATCTCAGATTATCATTGAAACTTCTCAATACATTCTTTTTCTTTTCAATCATAAATTTTTAGACTACATCTTACACCACCCCCAAAACACTTTATATAGATGATAAAAGGCCCAGGTTCCTACCGATATCAATGGACTCATTAGTGAACCACTACATATTAAATTGAAACAGTATAAGTAGTCACGCCGTCCCTTGTCCCCCCTTAAATCTATTCCTTCTCTCAAGATATCTACTATCGACTGCAACAATGACATTTTGATCTAAGAGCTAGATACCCAGAGCTTCTCGAGTATAAACACGGTAGAGTATCCATCAGGCCAACATTGACTACGGTTGCTAATTCATGTTAAGTAATAAATCTGACCACTTACATTCAATAATCGCGACGTTATTGGCTCTAGACTCACACCGATCTCCATTGAAAATTTCGCGTCATTACTTTTACTTTGTACGATGGCCCACCCTCTAAGCGACGCCCAGACCCAGCTCAAGAATGCTGCCCTTGGGAAAAACCACGAAAAGCTTTGCGTTCTTCTTAAAACAGTGGTCCAGGAAGCTCTTTCGCGGCCTCTTGGATCGCATGAGGCAGTCCATCTTCTCCAAGAGATAGACAATGAGCATTGTCCAATTCGCGAGGCTATTAAGGATTTGCTGGAATGTTCCTGGCTTCCTTGAAAACTAAGCACTCCTTGGAACATCACATTCGATTTTGCTAGCATAGAGGAGCTTGAAGACCTTTTGCGTCGCCAACAAGAAATCCTGCTGAACATTATGTTCAAAAAGCATGACCTATACGACCTAATTCTATACGACATTCTCAATTGTTCTCAATGTTACAAATTTTGTTTGGGCAAAGATAAACCCGATCAGGTCTTTTTCTGCCTCGCCGCCAAGACAGAAAAAACAGATCAAAGACACCATGTGCTTTTTCAAAACCCACTGCAGATGCTATTCAAAATTGCCGCATATGATGAAGGATGGCTAAAAACCTGCCACGACCAATTTCCAGATATGACTCTACCATCCACTACTCCATTCGGTCCTACATTTAGCATCGCCGATATTGACCTAGCAAACTTGATGGGTTTGGGATCGAGTGCAGGGAAATTGGAAGATATTCGATCTTGCTAGACTAAAGCAGAACTCCAGGCGAATACATATGACTCTGGCAGATTCAGCGAAACTACAGTTTGAATAGGCCATACAATTTTTCTTTCTCAATTTAAGCGTTAAAGATCCATCTACGTAGTGTATTGAATGAATTCTATGATGTAATCATAGCCTACCGCCTACTGTAGAATCAGTCCCTAGACTCTCATGCCAGATATTTCTTATGAAGGTGGTAATACAGGTAGAACTACAAAGTAGTTAGTGCGGGTCTAAGAAAAGCGGACTTTGCTTTTCATGACTAAGCGCTAATGCACGAGCAGAGATGGCACTTTCGTGCCCAGGCACGAAAGTGCCATCTCTGCTCCTAATAAGGTAAATATCACCTATTAGCCAATTATTTTTCACATTTCAAAGGAAATTCTATACAATCTTAGCTAAATCCAGCTTAAGCTGCGGTTTTCCCCTACTTTACATCTTTTCTTAACAAAATCAAATCAGAAGCCCAAACTATTTGGTAAGTAACACTGAGTAATCGGTTGTCGATGTGAATACTGACTTTGCAGACCCTTTTCGATCAATACTCCAGGGCTAGTAAGAAAACCATGCCCGTTTCCAATACATGTCGACCCTATCGTAACTGATGCATATTCTGCATAAGACTGAACTTCGAGATCGCTACAACCTACGACGGGGAGTGATAGCCTACGACAGTGTTTGCATTTCTCCCTTTTCATCAATACATGCGAACGAATCGGGAACAATCTTCAATCCCGTCTAAAATATACCTTAGCGCATATAGCTTAGTACTTATACTTTTGACTTAAAAAGAATAATCGCTAAATCCGCGAGATCATATTTGCTGCAGTCAGCGGAAAGCTCTATACTTGATTGTAGATGAGTCTAGCTTAAGCTGTGATTTTACACTGACTGGTAGGTATCCAACTCATTCCATACATTGGTTTTTACGCAGTAAGGTCCTAGTTTAAAGCCTTAAGTAGCCCCCCGACTCTTGGATTCCACTCGATCTAAAACACTCAGTACAAACCTACTGACCTTTCAAACTACGATATGAACATTCTGGATTACTTTCCGTTCCTTAGGAGTTGGGACTGTAAGATCTTTATCTTTTGAATAACATGCTAGTATCACTAACTCCTATAAAGTCGTTGTGGTTGATGAAGAAACCTGTACTTTTATGCCAACATTCAGACCCGTTCTACACCAATGTCGAACGAAATTCTCCGGAGGGCAGAACTTGTTCACTTTGAGCCAAATCTACATTGCGATGATAGAGATCTCGCCGACATACACCGAAGAATTGATTCGGTCAGATATCGCTGAGCGTACTCGAAATGGCATCGGGGTATTGTTAAAGTCCAAGGATTTCGAAAATTCGGCTGAAGGTCCACTCGCAAAGATCGCGTATAGATTTCAGCAGTGGGTTAGGGTGCGACACGATCTTTCTACTTTCGATGAAAATGAGGTACCCACTTTTCCGTGTATATTACAGAGAATTGACCTATGTCGTGATAGAAGAGGAGAGATTGAAGAGTGGGAGATTAAGTTTGTTTTGCCTAATGAACGACTTCTCTCTAAGAGAGGGCAGCTTTCGAAGCTTTGTAATCTATTTATTTAATGGCACATCTGCCATTATCGCATGAGTCACGTTAGATCAGTGCTTACTACCATCCTATCTCTTCTAGATGCCCTTCTTCTAAACTAAGTAGAAACCCCATATTATTCGATCGATGTATATCTCCTCTTTAGCTTATTGGCTATCGTAGCCTATATCTCTCCTATTCTCCTCTATATTACATTGCGATTATGCATGCTCATTCGATAGTAACAAACTTGGATCCATTTATCAGACTCGAATTCTAAAATTTATTAATTCTCATCATCGGCCTCTACGTATTATGGAAAGGGGGGTTGAGGGCTTAGCGTGGTTTCATATGACTAAATTGGACTGTCGTAGGATTTCGGCTACAGTAAACTCCCATTTTGGGCACTCCCAGGTTAGGCACATATTTTCATTAGGCACCAAGATTTGGTGGACGGACCCACTTCTTTGGCTTTTCCCATATATAACAACACCATCCGGCACATTTCTTGTCTGGCACAAAAAATTCTCTTCAATTCTTGCTTAGTCATGTCAACTGACCAATCGGAATGCAGGATTATGACCCCTTCTACTCCATCTTCGGTCGCCCTGTCAGCCAAGCTGGCTATACCAAAACAGCCCAACAAAGGCATATCCGACGCTCAGAAAAAAGCACTACGTGTCTATGCATCTGAGACACACCCCAAACCTACTCAAAGAGCATGCGTTGAGTGGTTTTCATTACAATTCAATCGTCATATCAATCGCGCGACCGTCTCGAAGATCCTTTTATCTAAATACGAGCACCTTGATACTGGTTTTGCTGGCCAGAACAAACGCCCGTTAACGTCTCGGTGGCCTCTATTAGATAAGCTCCTTTATATCTAGCAGCAGCGTCACGAGAATGCTAGTTTCCCGATTACAGGCCCATTGATTCAGAGTAAAGCCGTCGAATACTAGAAGAAAATACCCTAGTATAAAGATCTCGACCCGCCGTTGTTCTCTAAAGGGTGGCTCTCGCGGTTTAAACAGCGCCATTCGATCCGATATCATACATCCTACGGCGAATCTGCATCGGTGCCGACCTCGATATATACCGATATAGAAGCTATTCGGGCTGTCTGCGATTAATATCTGCCAAACGACATCTATAACATGGATGAAACGGGTCTTTTCTGGCGTCGAATGCCTAATGGCGGTCTATCAAGCAAGGGAAGTCCTGGATATAAAAAAGATAAAACCAGAATTACTCTCGCAGTAACGACAAATGCTACTGGTTCGGATCGAATGCCTCTCTGGTTAATAGGCACTACAAAGACGCCTCGTGCTCTTCGAAAACTCAATATCTCATCCATCGGATGCGTTTGGAGATGGAATAAGAACGCATGGATGCGCGGCGACGTTATGTAAGAATGGTTCCACTCGTTCTATAAGCATATTGGCACATAAAGACGAGTCGTTCTATTACTCGATAACTTTAGTGCTCATCTCTCTGCGCTTGATTATGCGCCGCCGCCATCTAATAGTAAAGTCGTTTTTTTACCATCGAACTCGACCTCGATTTACCAGCCATTGGATCAAGGTATTATTCGAAACCTTAAGCACCATTATCGGAAGAAATGGATGAGATGGATGATTAATATGATGGACCGGGGCATCGACCCTACGCAGAGAATGAGCCTATATTACACACTACATTAGATTACTCAGACCTAGAGACATGACGTCCTAGATGAGACGATTTGGAAGTGCTTTACTAAGAGCACAGTTATTGGTTCTAACACCAATGATATTGATATATCTCAATCTGAAGACCTTCAACTAGGTGATTTATACACACAGGTCACCGAAAGGCTTCCTGGTACAGAGGTCATGGAATTAGAGGAGTTTCTAGACCCTCCAGGTGAAGATTTTGACGTCGAGGAACCTAATCTTTCTGACATAATCATTGATTTTTCAGGAGAAAACGCTAGTGGTGTTTGTAGTGATACGCAGGATATTGAGGATGACCAGGACGAATATATATTCGGGCCACCACCAAATATCCCATCACGTGTCGAAGCAGTTGAATACATAGATAAAGCTCTTCAGTTTGCCCAGCACCAAGAGGGTATTACTGAGAGAGATCTGCGGGATATAGAGAGGATAGGTCATCTTTTTTCACGGCTGCAGATAGATGGAAGGAAACAGAAGAAAGTGGATGACTACTTTAGACCAAAAATAGACTAGTGGTTACCTATTTCGGATTAGCGTAATGATAACAGGCACACTTTCATTAGGCACACCAAGATTTTGTTGCACGGAGGGCCGTGCCGAAAACGGGAGTTTACTGTAATAGCCTATTGTAGAATTAGTCCCTAGACTTTCATGCCATAATATACTAATATTTATTAATACAGGTGAAACTACAAAGTAGATAGTGCGGGTCTTTCAAGAGGTTTCATATATGGTTTACTGTGGACATAGTCTACCATACGTTGGTCTTTCCGCAAGACATTTATCATTTAAAGCCTCGAGTAGTCCCCCAGGTTTAGTACAGGTATAATTCTCATGCGTTCTCCTTGGCCTGTCATTGTCTCGTACAATGTTTACTTTGTCACAATTTCTTAATGTGATATTAGGCTGTCTTTGCTTTGGAAGTTACCAAGATTCTTCTTCCTCATTTGGCAATCAAAGTTGCGAAGCGCTTCATCTCCAAGACCTGAACACATATATACCTAAACCTCCAAATACGTACCAACCAATCAGCACCCATCGAGAGGATATACAGGTAAGAGAATTCCGAATGTCGTCTTGAGAAAACCCGAAGTTTAGCCATTCACCTTAGGGAAGGTATATCCTGACCGTGGAGCTTTTGAGCCGCATTTGGAAGTTTCAGCGGTATTCAGGATTGTTCATTACAGATGGACCCTCCTTGCTATTCGATGTCATATTATATGATAACACGACTATACAAGTCAGTTACGAACAGTCGATTCATGAAGAGAATTTATCCACAATAGATCGCAAGAAGCTTATTAGCTGCCAGAATCTATTAAAGGGTGATCAATGGTTGAGGTGCAGGGATATGGGCTTCGAGTTCCTAGCCAGTCACACTCTATGTGTAATTAAATGATGATACTAGAGCCTCCTGCCTAAGAATTAGAGGCACAATGGAAAGTGACTGGATCAAACGAAAGATATACTTGAATATCCCCAATGTTAAGATGATAATTCGTAGCGAATGAAGAATGGCTATCGGAACGCGCCACTAAAGCATGCGAATGTCAAATTCAGGAGCTCTACCCGTACTCTGTTCGTCTTCGTCTACCTTCCTCTCTACCCCTTATTCACTAGGAAATGAAATTTTGGAATTCTGGCCAGCTACAGGCTTCCGCTTAGTTTTCTCTATAAGCTACTTTGCATTGCATTTTAATTCAAACCAAAAAAAAATTTGGGAGGTAATAGTCAGGTATATAAAGCCTCTCTAGCCACCCACTAAATTTTCTCTCCTAGATTCCAGTCCTCCAGCTCCAATTTAGATCTCACCATTTCTCCTAAACTCATACGATGCCTCACGCACTGAAACACTCCCAAATTCTGCTCAACAATGTGGCTCTTTGGGAAGGCGACGAAAAGCCATGGGGTCTTCTTGAAAGGGTACTTCAGGAAGCTCTTTCGCAGCCTTTTGGATCGCACGAGGCAGTCCACGTGCTTCAAAAAATTGAAAATGAACATTATCCTATCCGAGAGTATATTGAGGACTTTCTAGGTTCCTGGCTTCCAGGAAAATTAGGTGCTCTGTGGAACATCATATACGATTTTGCTAGCATAGAGGATAAGCTAGACCGGCATAGTCGCCAAAAAGCGATCCTGTACGACCTTTTCGACGGAAACCATGACTCATACGACCTAATTATATGCGATACTCTTGATTGTTCCCAATGCTATAAGTTTTGCATGGGCGTGGAAAAACCCGATGATGTCTTCTTTTGCCTCGCTGCTAAGGCAGAAAAACCGGATGAAAGAGATCATGTGCTTTTTCGAGCCCCACAACAGACGCTACTCCGATTCTCTAGTGCTGTTGAAGGATGGTCAAGAGCATGCCGTGAGCGGTTTCCAGATGTGACTCCGTAACCTTGGACTAAATAAGAGAAGATTGATATCTTGAATTTTTTTGCTGGATCGGAAAATTAGTCTAGGGAATTCGGATGACGCTCGATCAGAACTCTAGGAGAACCCAGTCCTCGTTCTGAAGTGGCTCCGAGCTCAGCCCCCTCGGCCTTTGCTTCACTACATAGATGGATGATTTAAATTCATGAGTGTAAAGGGCTTATTGTACCGGCGCTGATCTACGCCCATTTATCAACGAATATTGATCCTATTTTTCCTAGTCCCATTATTATCTCCCTTTACATACCTAACTTTATTGTAAGACCACTCTAAGTACAAAGAATCGCCCCTAACTGTGATTCTCTATTCCCACTCCCCACTACGCATGAAGCAACGCCACCAAAGAAGTACTAGCTATCTTTTCTCAGACCTAGTGAATATTATTATCATAATTTTACAAATTGAACCAAGACTACTGATATAAAACAGTAGGTCCCATGTCAAGAATTTGACTCAGGCAAATATTTCAAAAATGAATTTCAAACCTACCTCCCATTTCAGAGGCTTTGCACCAGTGCAGAGACCTACAATCGAGCTTAACACACCCATCAGCGTGCTAAAAACAACTCTTCACAAGCTCCCTCATCACGATAGCATATATCCTGACTACGATATTAAGTATTGTGCAGGTTGTATGTTTGTCATGGACGAAAATTCGGAGCAGCGTTCTACCATCACTCAGGTTAAGGATGGCACCCAAGGAATTATATATCGAGATTATCAAGATCATGATTATACCTTGCTTCATACAGCTAGACGACAATGCAAAGAGCAATTTGGTTACACACCGTCATCATTCGCCCCACAATACATTGTCAACTATTCTCTCCCCAAAAATGGCACGGAGAAGGTCTGGTCAGTGATATCTATCACGCTTATCATCGTTGACAAAGACCCATTCGAGTTCCATAACCAAAACACTATTGGTTGGAAAACAGCACAGCAAATTGATGATACTCTGAATGAGTGTAAAGAACAAGACAGCTCCGAAATACTTGCTCAAATCAAAATATTTCGCGCTGGCTTCCAAATTTGGAAGGAAAATCGGGCAGGGTTGGGTTTGGTCACCACCCATAATGATTTATTAGGGCAATTCGAACAACGTTGCGTATGATTCCACGATTCTAGCTGCGAAATAGTGACATTCTTCCATGATTTGATTCATCGCCGTCTGCTGAGTACACTTCTTTAGAATACGAGAAGAGCGGATGCAGCATTAAATTCCCACCCGAAGATGTTAGCTGTGATTAGATAGGAACAATTTCAAGAGCGAACCTAGTTTCCTGAGCTTCCGAACTTGATTTAGACCCTCCTAATGTCGTGATTTAGAACTGTTTATGTTAGTAAGCAAAGTTGGGATTGACATGACCGCGAAGGCGAGGCCAATCTATCCCCTACCGTAACCATTCTTCCTTGAGCTAGACATATGATGAAGCAACCCCTTAATAGTGCCTAGTGCAAGGTTGACATTTGAAAAAAAATAGAACAAGAAAAAGAGCGCATAGGGATTCTGACAAATACTCGCTTAGGATTCCCCCTCCTCGCTATTTTTTCTTATTATAACCATCCCTTCTTTCCTCAGTATCCCAGTGTCATAAAAGTTTACCCCTTATTTTTGACAAAATGAATCAAGATTACTCATCTATAGACCCTGCCGTCTTGATTCCCGATCGCCTATCATTCTCGCAGCTACTTCTTATTCTCTCTTACGTTTTCATTCAATCCCACTCGCCGACAAATCGCCAGCTCTTTGAAATTGCTCGTCGCAAGGAAGAAGACTGGAATCCTCAGATTGGCCACAATGAATTCTTTAATACTGCACAAGAAGACTGGAAATCAGCACATAAAGCATGGGTGCCAATCCGCCCATGGATGGTGCAAAATCGCTTTTGTAAGGTTGACGTAACGGAAATGAACCTGGGAAATGATCTTTATCGCCTACTTTGTCGCGTGGAACAGGTGTCTGCCCAGTCGCTCGCTAGATTATGGCGGGAACCTCAAAGAGAACCAGAAGCGGGCCTTGATAGCGCATTAAGTTTATTGCTTATCTGTTACCACAGTCTATCAGTGCTGCCATCTTCATGGCTCGAGATCAAGCCCCCGAAATGGCAATTCGACCGGTCTGACATTATCGACTTATTTGATTTCCTAAAAATTTCACCTTTGTTTCCGATCTTGGATGACCACGTGATAGAGCAGGTAGTGACTGCCCTGTGCTCTCTTGAAATGCTATTCCCTGTTGAAGACCTCGGCGAGCATGAAGACTCTGGCGCGCACGAAGACTCTGGCGCGCACGAAGACCCTGGCACGCACGAAGACCCTGGCACGCACGAAGACCCTGGCACGCACGAAGACCCTGGCGCGCACGAAGACCCTGGCGCGCACGAAGATCCTGACGCGCATGAAGATCCTGGGGCGCACGAAGACGAAGAACACAGCAAGGACTATCATAAAAGACCTAGTGAAGACAACTATGACCATCCATCTGATCTCCGTTACATATGCTTCTGCAAAAAAAGATACATGAATGTTGGCAACCTCAATGTCCATCAAGACCGCAGCCATCCGGACCCGAAAATAAAATGTCCTCACGAGGACTGCACCCGTCGTTATGGATTTGCAAGCCACGAATCTCTGAAACGCCATCTAACTTACACTCGGCAACACCAGTCTGACACTACGCGGGAAAGCATGGCTATCAGAGAGAAAGGACCACTTCTTGAAGACCCTGGCGAACGCGAAGACGAAGAACTCGGCAAGGACTATTACAAAAAGCTTAGTGATTCCCGTCACATGTGCTTCATCTGCAAAAAATCATACAAGAGTGGAAGCGACCGCAATTTCCATCAAGACCGCTACCATCCGGACCCGAAAATTAAATGTCCTCACGAAGACTGCACCCGTGGTCATGGATTTGCAAGCCAGGAATCTCTGAAACGCCATCTAGTGTACCATCGCGGTAATAAGCCCTTTAAATGCCCGAAGTTCAACTGCACAATGGCATGCAAGACTAGGAACCACCTACGTTCCCATCTAGACCGCCTCCATCCAGACCCGAGTCTACAGTGCATCTACACCGTTTGCGAGCGTCGCCATGGATATACAGACGGGAAGTCTCTAGATCTCCATTACCGTATGAAGCATGGCTGCTCTGGGAAAGACAAAAATCGCTCGAATGCTCCGAGGAAGAGGTTAAATGCTCGGCTGGTCTAAGAATAGAAGATTTGTTGGTAACTTGACTTTGATGAAACATATGCTATGTCTATATAGGTCAATACATCCTTGGAAAAACATTGCCTTAACCATACATAATAATAAGTACGTTTTCAACTTCATAAACTACATAAGTAGGATTTGAAATATTTCGTGGTAAGTAATAACAGCAAATTCAAGATAGCTCTCTTTTTGAAACAGCTCACAAAAGTCGGTTTTAGGGCACGCTGCGTTGTTGGTGTAACTTAATGGTTTTCAGCATTGGTACAGCTTGGTTCTGAAGCACGAAAACCCCTCAGACGAATAAAGAGAGGTTTCGGGCCTCCCTGAAGCGAGGATCCATGCAATCCATCAGTTTCTCTAGCCTTATTCGCTACTTTGAACGATCATGTGGAGGCTGCACGTTACCTGATAGATCATAGTACAACCGCAGAGTAGCGAGAATGCGCACTTCAGACCTCCCTCGGTCAGACTCAACAAAGCAAGCAGATTTTCGATCATGCTATGTTGCTTAGCTCTGACAGATCCATTGTTTCAGTATTTCCGTCATCATCAGGCAGAATGAAATGGTTTATTCCTTAAGCGCTCATTTGTGTTATCCTAAATAAAATCGGTTCAAAATAAAACGAAATAACCGTTCAGGAATCAACCCTAGGGTTCCATAAAGTATTATAACTTCCCAATTAGAGACGCGCTAGACGGAGTGAGGCTACTGTTTTACTTTTTCTGGACTTCTCCACCTGAACTTCCCACACTAGATAGAAGTATATAAGCCGATGTCTTGGTCTATGAATTTATCGTCGAGTTCAACCCTTCTATTTCTGAGTTCTCACAAGCCTAGCATCTTTCATCATGAATCTGAAAGACATTTGCCTTGGCATTACACTCGGCACTGGTATATTCCACTTTTTGGAAGTCTCTATGCAGATTTTCTGGCTGAATCCATATTTGAAGTCACTGCTAGCCCTTCTATGGGTTATAGTCATGATTTGGCGACCTTTGTCTAGCTTTGGACTGGCCTGGATTTATGGAACCATATCTCTTATCGAAGACACCATGACATTACTACGCCAGGGCGATATCACCATCTCGGTCTTTAACATTCGATTGCTTCCTCTAATTACGTGGCTAGGTATACATGGGGTGTACCTGGCGAAGTCACACACACAATCGAGCAGCAATGTTCAGCATACTATCCAAGCCAAAACGCTTGATACTATCAAGAGGCTACGCATTTTTGTACCATTTCTTGTCCCATGGAATGACCGCCAATTATGGTTTTGGTTTGCCGTCCGGGCGATTTGCATCATCATGGGCAGTTTCATTGAAGTCTTGATTCCACAACAGATAGGGCTATTCATGAATAGCCTATCAACCGAAACAGGAAACTCAAGCCTAGTCGTTTGGGTCGCATTAGACTTTATTGCGAATACAGCCTTCGGTATGCTTGATCGGCTCTCTAGAAGCGCCGTTACGTGTTTCTGGTATGGTGAACTGTGTAAAGCCGCTCTCACCCATACCTTGAAGCTTTCATCGGACTTTCATAACCGGAATGATGAAGCAGAAATTGAAGGAGTTCTGGAAAAGGTTGATTGGCTGCTTTTTTATTTTCCATATCGTTTTTTGAGCTTTTACCGAACATACTGCGCCTTATCATGGCTTGCATTATACTCTATATGAAGTTTGGCCTATTCATCAGCTTCTTGGCAATAATAGGTTTGATGATCTATATGGGAGTCGACATTTACGTGCTTATTGTGAAGGTCAATGAGTCTCAAAGACACCGTGTACAAACAGAGCTCACCCGAACGAGGCACCAGGCATTGGAAAGTCAGCTTTACATGAAAATATTCAACAGGATGTGCTTTCACATTGGTTGTTATAAAGACGCCGTTGACTCTCTATTAGAGACAGAAGCTTGTTGTGCCGAAGCTTCCACACGCCGCTCGATGTTCCTTCAGATAATCCAGCGTGGAGTGTTCTTTGCGATATCAACAACCATTACGCAGCGTAGTGCTTTAACAGAGGATATGGTTTTCCTCACAATGTATTGGCCCGGCCTTGCAGCCACTCTATCCAGACTTCCGTTGCAATACGGGCGAATGATTTCACATTTCGCCGACACGAAACGACTTCTTGCTCATTTTGATATTCAACCTACTGTTCAAGACATCAAAAATGCCCAGGCTATTGCGGATGGAGATGGTTATGTTGAATTAAATCATGTATCTTTCTCCTATAACTCAGCAGGTACCGCTTTGAGGGATATTTGCATATCAATTGCACCGAAAACAACTTTTGGGTTGGTGGGTGTCTCTGGCTCCGGTAAATCAACAATTCTTAAGCTTATACTGCGGCTTTTTGATGTTGCTTCTGGGAACATCAAGATTGATGGCCAAGACATCAGGAAAGTTACCCAGGAGTCCCTACGTGAAGCTGTTGTTTTCATACCCTCTGGGAATTATTCATGCCAACATCGCTCGATCCGACAGATCTTGGAGTATGCAAATCCTGGAGTCGATACTGAGCAGATCTTTGAGGCATGTCGAGCTGCAAAAATCCATGACGATATTTGGGCCTTGCCGAAGCAGTATGATAGTGTTTTTGGAACAGATCTGTGTCTATCTGATGGACAAATGCAGCGGATTGGGATCGCGCGAGCTTTCATTAAGTCACCACGCATTCTCGTGCTCGATGAGCCAACCAGCTACCTTGACCCATGGACTGAGGCAGCAATACTAGAAAACCTCAAGCGACTGAATTGCACAATTATATTGTCCGCCAACCGCCTTTCGACCGTCAAGCAAGCAGACCAGATCGCTGTTCTATAAGAGGGAAGAATCATTGAGCTAGGAAAACATGCTGAACTGGAAGGAATACCGAGAGGAACCTATCGGAAGCTTTATGTAGATTAGTCCTGATGCCTTTTGAGCACTAGGCACTCTTTTATTGAACCTCATTGCGATGTGAGCACCTCGGCTATTAGTAGAGTATTTCGAAATCCAGCTGCCTACCTTACCTACTTCTCCCAAAAATCGCACGGGGAAGGACTGTTCAGTGATATCTATCACGCTTATCATCGTTAACAAAGGTCCATTAGAAAACACTATCATTTGGGAAACAGCATAACAAATTGATGTAATGAATACATGGAACCTATCCTCGGGGTCGGATTACTGCGGAAATCTGCTCGACACGCTTTTGCCGATCACTCTCAACCTCATATGTTGCGTCGCGAACAATAGAATAAAGGAGACAGGCGGTGGATAATGTGACTCTATAGAAGTCTCTGGCTTTATCATGACCCTTCTTTTTTTCACACGTAAAAAGGTTGCCAATCCTAATTTGTTGCAGATTGTCTTAGAAGGAAACAGGCAATCAAAGCAGATACGGTATCCACCTCCGAAGTAGCTACCGGTCAAACGTTTGTAATAGAATCGATTCAATCCAGTCTGGCATAATAGGTCCGTGAGTTCGTCTATGTTTTGGTACGGAGGCTGATGTGGATTGCACTGATGACAGTTACACTGCCAGGCATAATTAGCAGCCGACTAATGAAAACCGTGATAGAAGCATGATGTTTCTTACCAATGCACTAGGGTAGACTTTTATCAAAGCCTCATATAGATCTTTGCATGTGTACGATAAGTTCAGATAGTCGTCAGGGGTAGGCAAAAATCCGGAGATATACAATATGAGGTCCATTGTGAGGCAAAGGCCGGACATTCTCTTTGTCTGGAGCTATTGAGAGAAGGTTGAAATATTCGCATATGGATGTGTACACTCCTTGAGTGGAATATTGGAGTTGGAAAAATAGAAAGAATCGTAAAGTAAAGGCTGCTAGCCACACTGCTAATTCAGCCTAACTCGAATTGTGCTTCCCGCCACATAAGTCCCGCCACATGAGTGCTGGATGATTTTCTAATCAACGACTCAAGATGACCTATAAATAGCTACTCCAGCTTTTGGTCAGGTTCAGCCAGAGATTAATCCTTATTAATCATATTATTATCGATAATAATAATTTTTTATCTGATAACATCTACCTGAATGTGTCGGATTTTCTAATTCCAGATTACTGAGAAACTTGTGAGAGTGATCTTTCAAAGCAATGAAAGAAGCTTAGCCAGACTGTGTATAATGTGGATGGCTGGAGACTCCCTGTGAGGCCACCATAGGCAATCTGGAGGGCTTTCAAGACTGGGATGACAATTTTGTATACAGCAGCCTATCGAAAATTCGCTACAAAAACGGTCAAGTCTAAGGTTTTATAAAAGAGCGTAAACTCCCTGCCTGGCCCCATGGTTGAAACTCAGGTTCAAATAAGTCCACACCCTTATCCACTTGACCTCTAACTAGATTTCTCATTTCATGCCGAATTTCAGATCGTGCTGAGACTTAATTCTGTGTTAGTCACGCTAATTGTTCTGCTTAGGAAAAACTCACCCGATACTAGTAGCCTTCCAACTCGCTCCCCAATCTCGAAATCAAACCGCGTGGTCCAGTTCATATAGCCACTTTGCACGTCTATAAGTCCACTCTCCCTAATCGGTTCAGCTTTATCAGATTAGAAAGGGTTATAAACCGACACGCGAAGCATCTAACTTAAGATTAATTTAAAAACTTTAGCATCTATAAGAACAAACTCACATAGCTATCATCCTATGCCACTAGAATTTATAGTAAGTCACGCGCACTATTCCAGTCAAAAAAGTTATCTAGCTACCAGACAAGTGAGATTCTTCGTGTGCGGACCTCGGCCTTATCGCGGCCGTCTAAGAGTTCCTTAATATATGGCAAGTGTGAGGCTATTCCGATCCCCGTGGCAACCATAAATATATGACTATAGTCACCAATAGTCCCAGCCAAACTCGACCCAATCGAGGCAGGACCAAATGGACCATCAATCCAGGCTGAATATTGTATATTTGGCTCCACGCGATCTAGAATTCTTCTTGTAAATCCAGATCTGGGACGAAGTAAAATTGAGATCGAAATTGCCCGGCCTTTAATGTCATTTTCCCACCAGCTTATCGCAAAAGGATGAGATTGAAAGAGGTAAAAGACTCTAACAAGAGGGACTCCTAGGTTAATACGTTGGCCAGCACGTATAACCCATGGCCTAGGCAATGATAACGTTATTCGAGCTATTTCACCTACATAGGGCTGTAGGCTCATTCGAACACGACTTCTTCTTCCTATCATAACATTGCGATACACCAAGCGAGCTAGCTGTAAGACTTCGGCCGTGACGAAGGTGCATATATAGGATAACGCAAATACCCATACGTATCCTTCGGTTAAGCGAGTGTATTGCCAAATTGCGTAGATCATGGTGATGGCACACCCAAGATGGGTAAAAAGAAATAATTCATAGACCCTTTTCTTGACCAGTGGCAAAACAATCAGAGCCAAGAACATGCAGGCTGCCTATCTCGAATTTCAATACTTGCACATTACACCCGCGGGATAAACATACCAGAAGCCCATAAAATTGAATCTCGTCGGTCCAGGAGATTGAGGTCAGCCGGACCATGATTATCACATGAGCCACAGCCTCAATAAAAGCCACCAATGCAAAGGAGCGATGAAGAAATCCATATGAATAAAGTGAAATACCAAGAATCCGAGCACCGAACTCGTAACTGCCACCCAAAAACATTAGGATTAAGTTAATCAGCGATAGCTTTGCGGCTCTCTTCCCACCGGCTTGAAGAGAGTCTATCTGGACGAAATTGCATATCCCAGTCCCAGCGACATAAAGGATAGCCAAAATAAAGTGAAACCTGGATGTTGGGCCAACACCGAGAAACTTCCAATAGAACCGTGCGTAAATAACATGGCGCAACAGGTAGGGGCGAATGCGACAATAAATAGAAGAGCTTACATATACCATAAAATGGTATACTGTGGATGTGACAAGTATGAGAACGACAACTGAGCCATAAATCACTTCTGGGGCTGATAAATAATTTGTGACGTTAAATAGTGCCATAATTAGTCCTTTAAGGCAGCCTGAGAGGATTATATTGCAAGCTGTAGTCTAGAGAACCCAAAAAAGATCCAGTGAACGAAGGCTTTTGTGAGGGGGCTGGGGGGATGGGATTAGGGGGGAGGAAGGTAAAAAGAGAACGAATAGGATGGGAAAATTCAATCGCTATCAAGTACGGGTTTTGTTTTATGGTTTCATTTTGCTAACGATTATTAGCATGCGACTCTTATTGATCCGATTCCGTTTCTGATGTCGCAAAATGGGTGATCGGATATTGCCACGGCATAATGCCGTAATTGGAATAGACAGCTAGCCTTGTTTCAGTAAATAATTGACTGGTATCCCTGAAGCTCAGCCCCCATCTTCCTAGACGCAACAACGAGTTTGAGAGGAAACAACGTACGAATGGTTTTGGCTAAGTGAGTGTCATTCGTCAATTAATCCTCACCTTGCATTACCATCTAATCTTAGATTTTCTCCAAGGCATGGATTTCCCCATCAGGGGCATCCTTCTGAGAAATACTCCTTGAACTGGGAGATTGAGCAAGCCGGATGTGGATGGCTTAGCATAGGTAATTACTATGGCTTCTCAATTGTCCTCATTAAAAAGATGAGAATCGATAAGCCGCAGACCGAATTTCCGAAACTACAACATGCCTTCCATGAAAATATCATTGGCTTAGTGGAGGCTTTTCACGACGACACTAATGTTTATTTGGCTTACAACTATAATGGGTTCGCTGTTAATCTTTTGCAAGTTATGTCAACCCCTGCTGTCAAGCTAAATGAACCTGAGCTCGCCAGTATCTGCCGAAGTGTCCTCTAAGGCCTAAAGTATATACATGAAGAGCTACAGATATCATACGGCAAAGTTAATAGTGACACTATTCTATTATGCCCCGATGGTGCCGTCAAACTAGGTAAGTTGACATTAATTCATGGTATTGAATGGTCGCTTATGCTACTAGCCAACATTGGGGACGCCATGATTACCAACCGCCGGACTAGCCTTCAATCAGACCGCGAAAGTGTTGGGAGTTTATTAATTCAGCTCGGTCATCCGTAAGGGCTTGCAAATCAAGGTCAAAATGACGATACAAAGCAAAGTTCTGGGCCCCATTTGTCTAAATATGCGATGCATTTTATCCAACAGGTTAGATCGGCGTCATATTCGTATTTATTTGAGGTAAGAAATCTATAGACCATCAGCAATCGTGCGCTGATAGTTCCAAGCATGCTTTTCTACAACAGGCGAACCCAGACGGTCGCACCTGGTATCTGATTCCCCACTATCTCGATGCAATAATATACTGGGGTGCTTCGCCTTAACATGGCAAATGAGAAATCTACATGATGGCTCATTCGGAGGACCTCGGGCCATGTTGGCGCCATTAGATATGCGTGCACTTTCTTTCACCTACGTTATTTAAACATGCCTCCTTTTGATCCTTCGATTATCCTTCTTTACCTGTTTTTCTCCAAAGTTGCTCGGCAAATCTACATATATTCAACTTTAATGCTTCAATTTCTCCTCTATTAAACCAAGGGCTCCGCTGCGGGTTCTGCTTTGAATTTGAAAGGTTGATTGAACTATCTATGGGGCAGAGATACTAAAATGTACATAGGCCCTGTGAAAAACCTCGGCTCATCAATGCTCGATGACAATCCCATGGTATCAAGGATGGGTTGCACGAGAATGGTAGTACATAAGGTCATTGTGTTCTTGTTTCAATAATTCCAGCTTCCTGAACTTATAAACAATAAACAGGCCAAGGGAAGAGGCCATAGAGAGACCAGACACAATCACAGTCAAGAGGGCCATAATTGACCAGTCTCCATGATGACCAGTATATAGGCTGACGAGGGTCGTCACAAGACCAGCTAAAGCGTTCAAAAGGGTAGGCCTACCAGAATTAGTAAATAACTAGCTACAAGGAATTCGCAACACACATAAATATATGATTGATAAGCCAAATATAATTTGCCTGAAATTCCCTGTACAACCATCCCATGATAGATATGCCCGTGACGAAAAATAAAGCTGCCAGTGCAAGAAGAGGAGGGTTTTGAATGGTGCTTAAAATCAAAGCGCCTGCTTCGTTTCCTGACAAGTTGCTGTGGACCGCATTAGATGCCTGAAGTGATGTAAACGTGCCAGGGACCACTAAGTATCCCGCAAGAAGGATCCAGTGGGCTGCACTAGCCATGACATTATATTCCCAGGGGACTCTATCTGCTTCCACCATCATCCGCACGTAACGAGTTTCAAGAGATTCATATGATAGCCTGCCGCCTTGCTCGCTACCATGGGGTTGGCGTTGAGTTGCCATTGTCCACCTAGTAGGTCTAGTGCTCTTTGAAAGCTGGCAATATCTAGTAAATGAAAGCAAGGGAATGAGGACGGTATGTAACTGGGATAGGAACGTGGAAAATTATGGATAGAAGTAAAGTATGAAATAGCGAAAAAGAAAGTGAGAACGACAAAAGGGGAGATTATGATGGGTAAAAACAGGTGAGATCATCTCAAACCTAAATGACGTTTCGATTTACTTTAATAATTACACGTCAGCCACCCCCATGCTAAAAAGCCTAGCCTTACTTAGATTCAATACCCCGCGGCACACCAGAAAGAGGACTGCAACCAGATGTATCTACAGCCGAAGCACCCTTCTCGGTGATATTGTAGGCTAGATCCTTGTCCTTATAGAAATCATCCAATGAGTGAAGCAGTTGCAATCTCCTGGCGAAATACCGACGGAGTTGTTTCAGTTCGCTCGTGGCAGGTTTTGGAACGCGTTCCATTTCGAAGGTGGCAAATTCAGGTGATTGTTCCACCTCTTCCGTGGCAGGTTCTGGCGAGTGTTCCGTTTCGTTAAAGCCCGGACGGTCTAAATTTGGATAATGCTGTTCCTGTAGGTGGGTTAACCAAGTGACTCGTGCACTAGGCCTTGGAATACTAACCAGCACCTCGTCCGGTGGGGGCCATGAGCCATTACTGACAGAGTTGTAAACAAACGATCCTCGTTCGTGATCAATAAAGAGGTACACATTCGCGCCGTAAAGATCAGCAAGCTGCTGTGCTTTAGCCTTTAATGTCTTGCATCGCTTCATAAACTTCACCCGAGAATTTCTGTCCTTATCTGGGCCACCCATAGTTTTCTGTCGGTTTTCTGACCACGGGCAGGGCAATATAGAATGCCAGAGTGCTTGGTGCTATAAAAGGCAGAGACACCGATATTTATACCCTAATCATCTCCAATTCTCAGAATCTAAAGAAAATAAATTCATTATTCTATTGCCCAAACTAAACTAGCGCGCTTTCTTAGATCCAACATCGGAAAAGCCTCCTGATTCGCTTCTGCGTCTTTTACCCCTCGAAGGACTTCCCGTGATGTCACAGTTATAGCATGCCTGTCGACTGGGGTACCCATGATTGCTCTGTCCAAAAGGTGAATCCAGACCTTGCGTAGAGACAAAGCTCGCCACACTCTCTGGGAATCCCCCTATTCTCCACCGCATTTTGGACGGTGCCTGTATATAGATATTCACAGTGTGGTTCAAATGATGGGTAAGGAAGGATATTGCACGACTATATCGTCCACATAATACACAGAGGCTGTCTAGTCCCCCCATGTCGTCTATCAAGCCACAATCTGAGGCAAAAGATAGCCCTTAAGGGTATAGAGATTCCAATGCCTTGACTATCTTCTGGGCTGGCCCCTTACAATGCACCGATCCATAACACCAAAATGGCACTGTGGTATTCTCTGGCAATGAATCCACAATGAAAAAGAAGCGAGAGATAAGCAGCGAAGTAGCAGCTTCCCGAGCCATCCGGGCACTTCCGACTTGAAGGATGACCAGATTGCGATAGTCCTCCATAGCCTCGATGACATCGATAGCGTGGGGCGAATTTCCGAGCGAGACATCTAAACGATGACAATCGCCCCTAACTAAGTCAGGTAGACGAGTTCTCCATTTCCTCCAATCACTATCTGTATCCATAGTGGACATCCATGCGTCAAATCCCCGACGCAAAAAGCTATCCCGAAAGATATGGCGGAAATGGGGAGTCTGGTCACTTGACTCAGCCTTCCCGGTGCCTAAGGATACTATTCGCGTAGAGCCCATTGCCCTAGGCCATATCTGGTGGGAGATATGCGTTGTAATTTCCCCCGCGAAGTTGTATTTCAATCCGCCATCTTAAAAGGATCCAATTCCTTATAGATCGACAGGCGTAAAGAAACTTTGTGGCCCAATCGTTTAGTCCCATTTATGCGAAGCTAATGCATAGTTATCACTTATAAAGGTGCAGCGGCTATGGCCCTAGCACTAAATTTGTTAGCGCCCGTGGCCGGTTAGTTAGCAAGATTAAACTTACGCTCTCTAAATTATTGGCTCGTTACGTAAATCATCCGGACGTATTATTTGGTAATCTAAAGATACCATGGTTATGTTAGCGAAAAAAAGTTATAAAAAATCACCAGCCGGTTCAACCTGCCGGAGTCAGGCCCTGCGTCCTGTGATGGATTGAAATTGCCAACCACAAATGTACTTATGTTTCTGGAGATACTCGTGGTTACAACTCCAACTCTAGGGCCCGAGCGTCGTGGCCCCGGAGGATCTTCCCTGGTGGCACCAAAGATGCGACGATCCTCTCCAAAAGCGCTTTTTAAAGCAGAATCGAAGATCCTCGAATCATAATAGCTATCGTGGATCAGCCATTAGAACCATCTAGCGATCTGTCCGAGAAGTGACTTAGAGCCAGCAATTTGACGAAGGAGAAGAGAAGGGCGCCTCTCTCGAAAAATACGACGCGCTAAGGTTTCGAAACGCTCGGAACAATCGTTAATATTCCAAGACATTGCAAATAGACCTAGAGAAATAAGACCCCCTGCGCACTTTTAGTTGTGGCTTCTTTAGAATCAGTCATCCATGTTCTTAAGTAACTGACTCACCTGAACTCGTACCAACGGCAAGATCCACCACGTCTTGAATGGGGCACGAGCCTAGATGCTCCTGTACTAAAAGTAGAAATTCCAATGGGATTACCCCCCTGACTCCTCCGCCATCGATAGCGAGGATTGTGGGACTCGAAGTTGGCGGTAGAACATCCACAATTAATGGCCTCTGGTAGAGACAACAAATACAGCCCTTTATAGTGAACTGATACTCTGACCCAAAGGCAGGGGCTCCGAAAACCTGTGCACATCGATCGCATAAGGTATGGCCATAAGGCAAGATATATTGAGCAGAATGCAGAAGACAATATAAGTAAATACGATTAGAGCGTAAGCGACATAGTAGGCCACTTTAAGACATAAGTTGGTCCCTTCGTAATTATGCTGAGGAAAGTGGCTTTATGGAAAGTTGCTCGAAGAGATTGGAAAAATAATCCTCGACCAATTTGGCCTGTTCTGTTGGAGAGGAATCTAGCCACAAACCTTGGCAATGGCGATAAACCTAGATAACAGAAGATTTATATAAGCCATGAAAAACAACCTTAGGGTTTATTGCTACTTGATGTTAGATATAACCGACGGAGTGGTAGTATAGATGGGGAGATTAATAGACCGAACATATTAGGCACGTAGTGATCCATGAACAGAGCTGACGTAATTGACGGAGCTAACTTGTGAAGTTGAAGCTGTGCACGATGTCTAATTTGAAGATAATGGATCAAATGTGGTTTAACGCAGGTAGTCACGGGGCGATCCTTTCTTATAGCTCTCACTATATCAAAAGGGCTAGTAATATCGTTTAAAGTATGCTGAATTGCTGAATGAAATAATGCCGTGAAATGTTTCCCGTTTAGTCGAGCGTGATCTCCTAGGCGAAGAGAGCAAATCGTATCTATCTGTTCTCTTATCATAGCCTTAAGCCTTTGGAAACGGACGATATTAGATGATTCCCTATGCGATATATACACGGATTTAGTACCCGAAAAGAGACCAGAAAGATCTTTATATCCATTTTCTTTAATTCTGCGGTAGAGGTAATTAGTATCTGGCATATGCACTTTTTCGTTTTCCCTCGCTGTGCCGTAAATAAAGATTACCCTCGGTAATAGAGATCCGGCTAAAGGTGATGCGGAACCAAGCTGCAAATAAGCGACCAAAAATGTGACAATCCTTTCAAGGCCAGAAATATCATCGATGAATATGCAAAGAACGTCCGTGAAAATAAAAATTACTCGCGACCACAACGCTATGAGAATCTTCGCCGCGGAATGATCTTCGTAAGACACGGGGAAACCCACCCCAGGTTGCATTTTCTTCGTGGGGCCGTAATTTTCCACGAGCGGTATATCGCCGTCAGCTAAAAGAATGGGCTGGTGGCCTCCTAACGAAGCGATATCATATCGAAGCTTAATTTGGGAGTCTGAAACATGTCTTTTTATATTATTTAGTGGGTATAGCTATTAAAGAGCATAGTCTTTACTCTTGCCACCAAGAAAGACACATAATGATGGGTGCTGTTTTTCTGGGTTGAACAGCTCAGCCATAACTTGCTGTAGCCGCCCTCGGTCTAACACTGCAAGCCGGGAGTCCTCCCGGATGCCAACATCAAGCCAACCGATATCTATCGAATTTTGCATGTCGAAATTTTTAGGATAGGAATAATGCTTTGATTCACTCCTTAAAACACAGTATTTAAGTATAGAGGTATCCCTTGATATTTCTAGCTTGTTTCATACCGAGGGTAATAAGGGTGATATTCGCGGCTCCTTTTATGAGATCAGAAACAAGAAACTTACTTTTTGACCTCGTTCTCATGTAACCGCATATGCGAATTCTTAGCATGGGCGGCTAACCGATTTACCGGATGGGGCAAGGATAGGCCCAGACTCAAGCAAATCACCCCGACGATAGTTGCCTTGCCAGAAGCCAATCACATCTCATTCCGATTCCAACAATATGGCGTGACGACAAGGAATACTTAGCGCGCTATGAGTGCCCGGGAAATAAAAGGCTCTTTCCTGACCATAATGATTATTTTCGAACAACTGATTTCCAGTATGTCTTTTCTCACTCCTCCAACATCTATGGCGCTCGATGACCCCGACGATCTATGGGCTGCCAGTAATTCATCGTTGTCCTTAAACGAAGAAATATTGACCGCAGCAATGAGCGGTATTACCTATGATGGGATAGCTAGCTCGTACCCATGGCAGAGTATGTCTATGGAAAATGAATCTATGATTTCCCGGGTTCACCAAGGCATATCACAAGACTTGGACCTAGAAGGGGTCTACCGGAGTGGGGGTGGCTCGACGCTAGGAAGTCCTAGGTAAATCCAAACTCCATTATCATTGTGTTTAAACTAATTGTATAGTGGGAAATGTGCTAAAATCATACCGCCACCCAAAATCCGAAGTTTCCACGAATTCGATACCTTATACGCCAATCAAGACGAAAAGCCACTACTCACGATGGAACGTTTAGACAAGCGTCTTACCATAATGGAGCGTCGCTTTGAAAGATTGGAGGGTAATATGGATATCATAATTGATAAAATGGGCATTTTGGGGGAAAAGATCAAGACGCTGGATGGCTATCTCTAAGAAGTCATACGAAGGGAGAAGGAAGCCATGGAGTTCTTGCAGATTGGTTGTAATACGTCTACTTAACTTTTAAGTTACCAGAATTCGACTTACGTTATGTTTTGATGAATACGAAGTAACTTATATACAATAAAGTCTGCTATCCGTTCGTCTAAAAATTCCACAGCCCATATCAGAGAAAGCCCCTAGTCCCATTTCCTGACCCGGATTCCCAAAGCATCAGATATTCTTGCTCGGATTCATGTAGACGTGCGTTCGCTCGAGAGAGAGCGTCTTCTAGGGATGTAAAGACGTCGATAACCTTCTCCTGGAACTGAAGGAGTATCTGTTTGGTCTCTTTATGCCATTGGAGCTCTGCCCTCAAATAGCTCATTTTATATGCCAGTTCTTCGAATTGGATCTTTAAGTCCGGCGAAGATCGCTTTACGCGCTGTAAACGTGAAGGCAATCGATCGAGGTTCGAGGATGTGCCTCCAAGACAAAGGATTTGATGGTCTATTGGTGTAACCTCTTCGGAAATAGGCTCAAGCCGCGGATTATGATGCCGATTCATCGTAAATCTTCCAGCACTTTGAAACTAGTGACGGGAGGGGAGTTGTTGTAAAGTTTATAAATTTATTACTGGAAAATAATGGAAGTGAGGGAATCATAGCTAGAACGAAGGCAATTTTTTCCTCTAATATGAAAACTGATATTTAATATTTTTATCACTCTATGACGCAATCTGGGGCGAGGGTTGACGGGATACTAGTCGTTCTGAGTCGACATTGTTAGAGTATCTGTGTAAAAACACGTCCGCACGATCCGCTAAGAATTATTACCAAATCGAATCAGTATCCACTTGGGTAGCACTATTCACAATATGTGTGTAACCTTAAAATGATTTTATTTCAGAAAGCAGGCTGCGACACTGTTTTTGGATTGTATCGTGAGCGATTTCAGGCCTTGACCTTCCGGCCACGCCTGCTTTTTTAACTTTCAGGGCCGGAAGTTGCCCCAAACGGGTACACAATTGGAGCTGTGAAATCAATTCTGAAACCGATCCATGTCGCCTAATCTCTAGTATCTACGGAGCTAATGCTTCCGCCTTATGGGCGAATACTATATATGGTCTGTTATTTATCAAGAAAGGTTTTGATTCCTGTCTAAGGATCACTCATCCATTTCAAAATTGATCAGAATATGTCTTTCCAAGCACAGGGGCAAGATCTTGAGGCCCCGCAGTCGGCCAATTCCGATCATCAGGTAGCTGATATTCAAACCCATTCTTAGACTCTCAAAGCTGATTAATTGGATAGGGTCAAGAGAATGTCTTCAAGTACGACAACAGTCCTTTTGCTCTGATCGATAAGCTGCTACGTCAGGAGCAACAATCAAATCACTACCAAGGGCAGCTAGAGTCCAGAATCTATAGCGATGCGGCGGAATACCACAAGCTAAGAGCTCATTGTCAACAACTCGAGAAATTGGTTATCGGAACGCAACACCAAAGGTCGCAGCTTGAGTCATCAGTATCTTACACAACAGAGGCCTGTCGTGTCGCGTATCAGAATCTTGAAATGGAAAAAAACAAAGTGCAGCAGCTCGAGTCCCGTCTTAATGATCTGCAGCCGGGAGTTATATCTTTACTGCAGAAGTTAGGAGAACAAGAGATAAACAACAGACAGCTTAATGGTAAAGAAAGAGATACCGAGATCGTCCTGGAAAATCAATATCAAAGGGACTTGATCACGCACCTGCAGTCTACGCTCTATGTGCGTGATCAGATGTTGGAAGAGCTTAAGGAAGCTTTAGACCGAGTGGTTAGCGAGCAACAACCTGCGACAGTTGATAAGGCCGAGGAAGAAATCATAGCTAGTGAGCTTGACGATTGCTCATCGGAGGGGTCAGGGTCAGATATTGAAATTGTCACCTAGGCCTTTAGCTCGGAATCTGCGGAGAATGTGTTTTTCATTAGGGTATCGTTCTTTGGTAACTTTGAGTTTTAATTCATCTATTCTCTCTCAAGTATGGCATAACTCTTATTTTCAGCAGGCAATATCAGTAATCAGCATGAAGACAAATTATTCTACAAATGGCCAACGTAGGGATATAAAGCAAGTAAGCAAAGTCAAGAATGAATCCTACGAATCATGTGAATGAAAACCCA
Source organism: Penicillium sp. IBT 16267x (assembly GCA_028828865.1). NCBI lineage: Eukaryota > Fungi > Ascomycota > Eurotiomycetes > Eurotiales > Aspergillaceae > Penicillium > Penicillium sp. IBT 16267x. The sequence continues at coordinate 3,289,080 of JAQJZQ010000001.1, forward strand.
TGTGGCGCTTAGAAATAACCTCCACAATTTCAGCCCCAACTACTAGTCGCGTAAAAAGTTGGTACCGTGCTAACGAACACTAGTAGGCTTGGCCTGAGCGTGATCTGCGGATCATCTGATTGGGAACCCATGTGGCACCAGGAACCTTGGATATAAACTCCATGGTTCAGTCCGACACTAGCGGGCTAGGCCCGAGCGTCCGGCGACTCGCCAATCTGCCCCACGTGACTGAATTTTCAATACTTGTCTTTATCAATAGAAGTGGTCCGAACGGCACATCAGATAATCTGTCATGACTGACCCTATCTATTCAAAAAATATACTCGGTGCTGGAAAGGATGGTGTGGGACTGTGTGGTGTGTGGCGGTATAAAGGATCGGCCAAAACGATCAAAAAAGGTTGTATGAATGCCGTCAATTAGAGTTTCGGGGATAGGGGGAAAAGGTGGGCGTTTAGGAGAGGTTCCGTGGGAGTAAACGGCTAAGACCAAGTTTTGCCTGCTTTCTACTATTCTTATGTTACTTCCTACATTCTTATAGGTCGCTGACAGCGGGGGAAATGAAGATAAAACTAGAGGGTAAGGTCTGAGAGGGGAACCCTATAAATGATTTCGCGTCCGAAGTAACACGCTAAGGAATAGCGTTAAACTCTGACTAATGGCCATCGCATAATTATGTTAGATGGCGTTCCGCCAGCTAGATCTAAATGGTAGTACTTCACTGACTGACTAGTAAAATTATCTGTAATAGAAATCATCTGAAATTATGGAACCAACTAGTAACTTAGGCCGAGGACCTATTAACGGGCCCCCGGAATCCACTTAGTAGTTTACCCGCGGTAATAAGCGTTGCCAAAGAGATGCATAGATATCTCCCGATTTTCTCTAACTAATTCCTGAACCTCCTCATATTCCGAATTAGAAATCCAGAAATGCCATTCCTGCCTTATCCAGGCCACCTTTTGGTTAAAGAGATGTTGATCTCTACGTTTAAAGATCATACCCAGCTGCTCCTCGTGTAAGATATTCCCTAACTTTTCCAAGCAAGACTGATAAATTGTATATATATTGATATGTCGCTTTGAGGGAAGAAAGAAGGACCAAAATATAGTGACTGATGATGCTGGATCGTAAGGAATGAGTCTGATTTTCAAGCCGTGGGTTTCCGACCCCGAGCACGAGATACAGAGCCACGAAATGATTCCTTTCATTCTAGAATTCCATTAATTAAAACCATTGTAAGGTAGGATGAAGTACTAACCTTACTGATGCCTCTTAAAGTTGAGACTTTTCTCAAAGAGCACCGAAAATTAGCAATGGTCTTATTGCCACGGGATTTAGGTACCAAAACGACGTAAAAATGCACCAGAAACCCATCCTGAAAGGCAACTGTTACGTTCTTAAACCTTGAATGCCGTCAAATAAGTTTTAGAAGTCGCCGGCCTAGCGCCAGAAATCTATAGTGTCCTTTGGAAAATATGGCAAAGCTAAAAGATATACCATTAGAAATCTTAGGGTTGATCCTTCTAAACCTGCAAAAATGTTCTATAAAATCGTTTTCTATGGTGAATAAATAATTCAGAGCAGCGACCAGCTCTGAATTATTCCGTACTATCATAGTAACATTTTCGCAATCTAGTTTGAGAAGTCTGGAGGAAATTACAGATTCTCCTTTAGCATCGTATATTAAAGTACTTCATTATGAAGCGTCTGAATTTGTGGATCCATATATGTCTTTCCCATGATCCTACGTTTCTCCTCACTTACATTCATAGTGATTCAGCACTGTGACTATTTCACTTCTTGCATTTATACTCCTCAGGAGTATGCAAGAGATCAAATAGACTTCCAATGGGACCTCCGAGGCAAGGAATTTTCTTACAGGAAATTATATCTCTACTTTAGTAGAATTACCAGAAGTCAATAAGCTATTATGCAACAGAGAAGTGATATACGCATCTTTTCAGAGTGCCTCCCTAAGCTGCCGAACTTAGGAAGAATTAAAGTGTCCTTTAATGGGGCTAAGGAAGACCAACGATTATGGTTTACTAACCGGATATTTATGGAAAGTGGAGAATCATTTCCGATTCACCTTGAAGCAGTGCTTAAAGGCATGGTGGCGGCCCATTTTAATGGAGTATTCGTGGAATCAATGTAAATCGATGGAATGCGGATAGGGCTACTTCCTTCAAAGAAGTTACTAGAGGAAGCTTTCACATGCGTGAAGAACATTACGCTGATTGATAGCTCGGACCTTATGATGGTATTATCTTCCATCCTCTTACCGTCACTACGGCAATTAAAATTAGGGAATTATTGGCTCTTAAGGTCAATTTTGGTCAGATTCCTAGAACTTAACGGTTTTATAGCATAGAGTATATAAGCCTGCGGTAATAAGTCATTAGGTTTAGAGGCTAGGTTAGGGTCCCCTACTAGGATTAGAAATATCTAAAGGGTGGAGTTTTTGGTCATCGAACGAGATGCCTGTTAGGTAATTTAAAACAGATCAAAATTGAATTTTACTACCAGATTTATTACTTAAAATGGTTCTAATTTTAATTACCCACTATACGCGTCATCGACCAAAAAGTTAGCAGATCCTTTTAGGCACTACGAATCAATAAGTGAGTAATCCGAAGCGATTTCCTAGAACCTATTATATAAACTCCCAAATGCCCCAAAGATCACGCAATAATATACGGCATGGAAGAAAAGGCTCACATCGGGAATGAAAAGCGGGCTTCTTAGCGGCTTTCCTATAGGAACCGCCTCTCTTAATATATATATAAGTACTACGGCCGTTTAACTATAATTTACTAAGTTTCTAGGGTAGGGGAGACACTCGGTATCAAAGTAAAGCCCTCCGAAGTGCGATTAAGGAAAGAGGATGATTTGGATTATATATGGCAGATAGACGATCCATCCCTAGAGCACCTTTTTCGAAAGCACCTAAGTAAACACTCAGTAGGGGCTTATATGCAGCTCCAAGATGGGGTTAGTAAGACTTTCCGCGCTATTCAGCCTGAGCGAGTAAGTATAACCCCATAATATGAAACGAAGTTTTCTCTAAGGGTAATAATAGGAAAGTCAAAGGCAGATTAAGCTTGATCTTATCACTAGGTTATAAGCTGAAAATTTCCATCTCACGGAGAGATTAAGGTCGGTTGAATTTAAAGCAAATCATCATCAACAGACTGCTAGAGATGTAGAGAAGGAGATCAAAAACCAGAGGTTAATTATATAAGAAGCTATAGTGACTATTGATCGTTAGCAGCAGGAAATCTCAAACTGGATTGCTCTCTCTAAGTGGTACCAGACTAGATCCCTCTAGTGCTCTGATGTTTTAGGCCAGATGATGGTTTTTCTATAAGGTGTCACACCTGAAAGTACAAATTTGTAGACTAGTTAGGAAATAAATTAAGATGATCGTATCTATAGCTCGCTTAGAGAACACATAATTAAAATTACGAATATAGGTGTACTCTTTATAAATTACTAATCCCTATAAAATCCACATATAAGCCTAGCGTAGACTTTTTAACGATTGGCCACGCTAAGTTACGGGCCGTTGTAAAATACGCCGTGTATGAGACTATATCTTCCTCCTTAATTTTACTCCTGGTGCTTTGATGGCTACGGTAATCGATAAGGAGCATTTCCAGCGGCCCTTAATTCAGCGCGGTCTAGTCAATACATAATCTACGCTAAGGCCTTAGCAGTGGGTCCTGAGAAAGAAATAGGGAGGAAGCTGATTTCACTGGTGACTATACCTTTTTGACCTGATAACTGACTTCTATCTTCTCGCATCTGCCGTCCTGTTTTTGACAGTTCCTTGCTAACGTTTTCGACAGTTTCTTACTAATAGTGTCTTGCTAACTTTTCAGACAGTTTCTTGCTGACCTTTCAGACAGTTTCTTACTAACGTTTTAGATAGTGTCTTACTAACGTTTTGGACAGTGCCTTGCTAACGTTTTGGACTGTTATATATAAAGATCAATAAATTTTAGTGGAAACTACTATACTACCTATGAATTAATCTTCCAAGGTTTTACCACTTGGACATTATGGCGAAAAAAGGAAAACCCCAGAGAAACGCACGGGATATTCAAACACCAGCTTCCGACCGAGAAAGTAGTTCTCCAAAGCCTGAACTTCCTCCTATAACCACAGGCCCTGTAACCACGGGCTCTGTAACTACGGGCTCTGTAACCACGGACCCTGCAACTACAGGTTCTGCAACCATAGGCCCTGCAATCACAGGCTCTATAACCACGGGCCCTGCAACCACAGACGCAACTCTAAAGCAAGAAAAAAAGGCCACCCGGTTTGCCCGAAGTCCAACTCGCAAAGGTGACTTTGCACCAGGAGAGATTAGTGACAACTATGAGTCAAACGCTGAAAGCGATGTCGATTCTGAAGATGCATCTGACCAGGATGCCCTAATTGAGCACCGCCCGGATGATGTAGGCCGCTGGGTGAAAGATCTTATTGCAGCCAAGGCAGCAGAACATAAGGATAGCGCGATCCAGGAGTACTTTATAACGGATGGTGATTCTCATGACGCTTCTTATATAGAGTTCTTTCAAAAACTCAACCAGGAGATCCGAGCAGCTAATGCAGAACATAGTGCCTTTGATTTAGATAATGGTATCATTAAAGACGACTACTATGTTCATATATGTCACAGCTGGCGTCTAGCATATAAGGAGGCAAAAGAAAAAAACAACGGAGATGCTGCCTAGAATGCATTTAATGTCACCCACGACCTCATCAAACAATTCAATGAGCAAAATCATCTCCCAAAGTCTTGGAATATCATTAAAGCGCGGGTCGCCGATGATATTAGAACCCAAAACCCGAGAAGGGGGAATGATAGTAACGTAGCTGGCTTATTAAGCGTCGAGAATCAGCAGGCAGGCACCCTTACAGAGCCTAAATATGACTCCAAATCCGAGGATGAGGAAATGGGACTTAATGACTTAGAAGATCTTAATGACTTAGAAGATCTTGATGCCTTAGAGGCAAGGACTATGAATGAACAACGTCGATTGACGTCAGGAACAGTACTATATTGGTGGCCCAAGGGTACTGGTTCTCAGACCTTCGTACGATATGGAGATCGATATACCCCGATTTATCGCATTCGGGCTGGATCCCACCAAAGCTATAATCGCCATGAGGTGGAATGCGTTTTGACTACGAAAACTCGTGGTAACGCTAAGCTCATTCGAATGAGAAACGGGCTTAAAGAGGAATATTAGAAGTACGAGCGGAAGCATGTTAAAAGCATCCTTGGAATCGGCTGGAAGGTCTATGGGGATGATGAGAATGATCTAGATCCCCTAGCCCTCCTGCGACCTGAGAAAGGGGCCGTCTATCCAGAGACTAGAACGCTAGTAAAATGGAAAGATAACGTGCTTACTTTAGAGGGGAGAGCATTTATGCGCCGGATTACATCTGGCTCAGCCCTTAATGGTGATAGGGTGCTATATCAGAAAGCCTGCGAAATGGAGAATAGTTTTCACAAGATACATAGGCTAGAAGAATTCGAAAGTGATATCGATGGTGGATTCATCCAGGAAGAACGGCCAAGGAGGAATACTAGGCGTCGAAATGACCAGGAATTGAGTAAGGGAAACACGGATAGTGATAGCTCTGTTCAATCACACTATAATCGAGGTAAGAAGCAGAGCGAATTTAGTCGCCAAAGGTCACCGCGGCCACAGCAGAGAAATGAGAAGAAGATTCGGAGTCTTGAACGGCAGCTCCGTTAATTGAAAATGGAAAGATCTATTTCTCCACAACGCACCTATGCCAAGCCTCGACGCCGCGAGCGCACAGTCTCAACAGAGCTCTGAAACATGAGCACGTCTTAACACAGCTCTGGAGTTTTTTTTGTCATTTAGTATTTGTTTTTTACTTCCGTACTTTGCCTTTGGTCGTCTTTCGTTATATTGAAGCAGAATGGACTACGTTACATCTTCATAAGCCATAAATCCAGTGCCTATCATTTCTCTTGTAATTCTCCGACGGCTGATGATATAGCCTTTCCTAGCTAATAGATACTAAAGACTGACAAAGCATTCGTTAACACGGACATTAGTGGTTAATTAGGCGAGAGCTCAGAGCCCGTTGACAGCCACAGGGAGAACCATAACTCCAGGGAGAGCCACAACCCCAGGGAGAGCCATAACTCCAGGGAGAGCCATAACTCCAGGGAGAGCCATAACTCCTGGGAGAGCCATAACTCCAGGGAGAGCCATAACTCCAGGGAGAGCCATAACTCCAGGGAGAGCCATAACTCCTGGGAGAGCCATAACTCCAGGGAGAGCCATAACTCTAGGGAGAGCCACAACTCCTAGGAGAGCCATAACTCCAGGGAGAGCCATAACTCCAGGGAGAGCCATAACTCTAGGGAGAGCCATAACTCCTGGGAGAGCCATAACTCCAGGGAGAGCCATAACTCCAGGGAGAGCCATAACTCCTGGGAGAGCCATAACTCCTGGGAGAGCCATAACTCCTGGGAGAGCCATAACTCCAGGGAGAGCCATAACTCCAGGGAGAGCCATAACTCCAGGGAGAGCCATAACTCCAGGGAGAGCCATAACTCCAGGGAGAGCCATAACTCCAGGGAGAGCCATAACTCCAGGGAGAGCCACAACTCCTGGAGAGCCACCGATGGTTTACTCGTCTTTACTCGACGAAAAGTTAAATCCTTCATCATTTCTACATACCGTGCCAAACCGCGCACTCACGACGCCGGCAAGAGCCACGACCTCGGCAAGAGCTACGACTCCAGGGAGAGCCACCACTCCGGCAAGAGCTACTGTACAGCAAACTTGACACGTGCATTTATTATACTGTACTGTAAGAAGTCCGATAAAACGCTTAGAGAATTTTCTAAATTATAAAGTGCTAATTTATTCAAGTTCAGCGATTGCCGGCATCTGGTTTTGCCTGGCAATGCATCTTGGCCTTGAGCAGTCACCATCCCTCGGAAAGACCTCTGGGTAAACGTGGTTCCATCTACGGTAGGCCATACAGTATGATCTCGATCTTGGATAAAGGCAAGATCGGTAAAAGAGTCGCCCATTATTATATTCAGACTATGACTGATCGTATGTCGGCGGGTAGGTAGGCATGTAGGATATTAACAGTTGGCCGTTATTACTATCCTTTAATCCGTGCGGCTTTCTTTACGTTAGCACACGTTAGTATAATCCAACTAGACCCGTGTAAGCTCCAACCTTTCAGTAAACCATAACTTAACTCCATAGTACCATTTCATCATGAGGTTATTTCCGCTCGATAGACCGTAAAACTTAAAGTTACGACGTTTTATCAATTCCAAGGCTGGACTGCTAGGATCCAGTTTACCCCACAGGCTACTACGTATTCTCTCGATTTATATCCATTTGCTAAGCAGGGCTTAGTTAAAAACCTGCTACTGCCACGCACTTTTTAGAGGCTAATGTACCAAAATGAGAAATCCGACGATGCAGCTCAGAAAACGGCTCGCGGGGCTTTCGTTAAGCGATATCACCCTGTATCACCTATCCCGTTTGATATGTTGCAGATCTACAATGATTAAGTATATAAGGCCAGCATTTGAATCAACGAATATCTCTGAGAATCATCAAGACTTGCAAACTCGCAATTACATTCAGAATCAAGAAACTATGGGAAAGTTTTCTCATGTTATCATGCGTTAGTAATTCGATTGATTTTTGTATTCTTGGATTATATACTAATATAGTCATTTTAGCTTGGACGTCCAAGGCAGACCGAAAATATCATTATAAGGAGGCATTCACTCTGCAAACTTCACCTAGTCTTCCACAGTCAGAGCTCGATAAAACCATTTTCCATCCTAACTGGAAACTGAGGGCTGGATGGGAATGGAAGAAGGGTAAGAGTAAGGATGGCCATCCGATGTTTATTTTCCGCCATCGCGATCAGAGCAAGCGTATCATGGGAGACAGCTATAGCGAAGATGATCTAGCCACTGAAAGATCGATGGAATTTAAAATGTACTATCAAAACGGTCAGCCCTACTATCAACCGATGAAGAGAACCAGGACGAGCTATGGAAACGATCGAGGTGGGAGATGCGGTTACCGGTAGATTTACCACCTGTGAACTATCAAGTAGTTCACAATCACGCTACATGTATCTAGTTTATATTTTATATCTTATAATTGACTTTAGGAGTTATTTTCTACCTAGCACCACTTTGTTTTGGTACAGTAGTATTCGAAATCAGATCGACCTCTACATTCTTAGACTTTCATTCCTGAACCCTAGTGTTAAGACAAAGGTAGAAACTAGGTAAGGAACAAGAGGTAGACGCGTAAGGTAATCAAAAGAGTCCTCCGAATTAATACAGAGACTAATCCTTGAGGAATAACCATTCCTCAAGCTTCAGTAATAAATACATGATGGGGCAGAACCCTAATTAAGCGAGTGTATCAACTGCAGATCGGGACCTCTTCGGTTTGGGATCGGGGCCATTCCGCCCATATCGCAGGACATATCCGAATTGAGCGTAGGAGATCAAGCGGGACGGTTGTGACTGCGCGTTGTGTGTCCCCGGCTCAATGGTCCAAGGTTCCCTGCATTGTCCAGTATGTTTTTTGAAGGAGGTCACGCGGCGCAAGGATACATAACAGATTCGGCTATGTGACTAGACCGTAATGTGATAGTACTGAGTAGGTTACGCCGTAACACCTAGCTTGAAACGCGCTAATCTAGATATAGTAATTGTGTCGATCCCCTGGGTCTTAAAATAAATATATATCCTATATAACGTGCCGGGTCCTTATAGGATGCTCCACTCTATATGCACTGTGCCTTAGGAGATACTCTTTGAGGTGTTTTATCTTTATAATGCGTGCCCTTAATAAGGGACCTCCATTAGAGTCTGCACCTTCCACTCTAAGGCAGTCGAAACTCCTCTGAATTCGAAAACTACTATAAGGCTATGAATTGTTGCTTCTAGAGATATAAAACTAGTAGTCTCCACCATGGAGCTCCTTATTTAAATCTCCAACGCAAGACCAAAGCGTAATTAAAGGAGTACTATACGCGTAGCACGAACAGACTTTATAATGAATGAAGGGATAGCAAATATAAAATGTAGTTACTATATAGTAAAAGTAACTAACATAAAGAAAGAAAAGGACGACTAAAAATTCAATAAAATCAAAACTAAAACAGAAATCAAAAGGTGAAACTTAGCATTGTCTTGTGTGCGAAATGATCAGACCGGGTTGACTATGAGTCTGATTTCTCCTTATGGATACTCTACATAAGTATTCAAACTGCAGAGCATCCACAGGTAGACTCTGCTGATATAGTTGACATTGGTTGTGATGAGATTTACCTAGTTACCAGTTAGCTTAGAGGAAACATATGGTTTGTGTTGCTCGTTTGCTGCTGTCGCTCGTTTGCCGGAGATCCCTTGATGGAAAGGTCATGTGATCTCTCTGGGGAGTATTTGAAGGAGGATTGCGGTGGTTTCTCTTTCTCTTTCCTTCTTTTCCCCCTCGTCTAGTTTTCTCTTGTTGACAGGATCCTGAATGATTTCCCATTACAGACTTGCCGCGTCACATTAAACTAGACCACTCTTTTACTTTTTTCTTGATTCGTACTTGTCTGGCTTAGCTTCCCGCTAAGTTCTTGGCAACGGATCAACCCCACCAATCAGAACCCCGAACCGAACCGAATCGAAGTATGACCCCTCGAGACGAACGAACCAGGATGGCGAAGGCCTCTGGACTTGAATCCTCCCGCGCTGGAGATGAACCGAACCCGAACCCGAACCCTTCCCGTGGGGAAGACGAACTGAACCCCGAGCACCGACAGAATGAACCGCTCGAAGAAGAAGAAACGCTGAAGGATGACCGTCGGAACACGCTGAGTTTTGAAGTAACCATAGCAGCCGACCCTGAAGCAGAAGAACAGACCCGAACGGAGTTCTTCACCCGAGATGAATTTGCCCTTGCCATGGCCGAAAACCTGGAAGGCACCTGGAAGAAACTGATCCAGAGGGAACACCACTGGAGAATGATGCATAAGGACGCGGAGCAGGAAGTGAACCGACTTCGGCTTGCGCTTGACACCCTGACCGAACATACGAATGAATGTGAAATTGAACGCGATGAGGCTATCGCACACCGAGATATCGCTGTGAATGAGCGAAACCAGCAAGCCTACGACATGATGCAGAACCAGAGAATGGGTCCGGCACAGACAGCTCGACCACCGAACCAGTACCAGCAGCGATCGGCAAAGCTGGCGAATCCTCCGACATTGACTGATGGAAAGAACCCCCGATTTGATCATTGGGTGGCTGCTGTACGCCGAAAGCTGCTCATCAATGCTGACTACTATCCGACGCCCGATAGTCGAGTTTACTTTGTGTCAGGCCTCTGTGAGGGCAAGGCTGGTCTGCACATTGGCCCACGATTGACGATTGACGCATCGAACCCGTACCGAGATGTGGAAGACCTGATTGATCACCTGAAGACTGTTTTTGACAACCCGAATCGTGCCACGGAGGCATATGTTGAGTACCAGGCGCTGGTAATGAAACCGAAGGACGACTTCAACGACTTCCTGGCGGAGTTCGTCAGACTGGCAGAAGAATCGCGCCAACCCCAGGATTTCCGACAGCGTACGCTCTATGACAAGTTGCCGAATATGCTACAGAGCCAGATGATGCAAGTGGTTGACGATCCAGATGTTGATTTTGATAAGTTTGTGCATCTTTGCCAACGTACTGCCCATAACATCACCTTGCAGCAGAAGAACCGAGATGCTCGACGAGCCGCGACTAGCACACCCTATGGTCAGACACTGACTAAGACCACGTCTACCGCTAGAACAATGAAGAATGAATCCCCGACGACGCGCCCGAAGCCCATGAATGCTGATAAGCGAGCCGCGCTGATGAAAGAAGGACGATGCTTCACTTGTGAAGAGAAGGGACACATGACTCGAGATTGTCCAAGGAAGACTTCCGCCGTTGCACTGGTAGACCAGAATGGAAAGCACACCGTGGCCGACGTAGAGGACTCAGGATCGGATGCCGATCAGGGAAAAGTCAACGCTTAGGGCAAGTCTCCTCCCTAAGCGTTCCCAGCATAACTGCGAGTAGTATTGATTTGAAAGAATTACTTTCTGCGAAAAGTTTTTCTGTGCCAGCAGTGGTCACAGTAAACGACGTACCTTTCCAGATTAATGCGCTCGTGGATTGCGGAGCGAATGTGTCTATCCTGATACATACGGATGTTGTTTTGAAGCTGATTCCACTTGGGTTGAAGACCCGAAGATTGAAGACACCAGTGACCTTATCTACGTTTGATAACCGACCGTCGGAAGCGGTTACCCATGCGGTCCGGATACCGCTGATCGTTGCAGGAAAGAAACAGAAACGAGTTACCGCGTTGATCACCAATATTGGCCGACATGATATGATTCTTGGTCGACTTTGGTGTGCTGAAAGAGATGCTCTGATTGATTGTAAACGACTACGGCTTGTTTGGCCAGAACCAAAGACAGAGAAAGAAGAAGTCGAGATCATGAAAGAAGAAGTAGCTTATGCTATTCAGCGGCCATATCCATTGAGGATTTTGAAGAGACCCACGGGTCAGAAGGATCAGGAACACCAGAAGGATGCGGACAGAAGAGACCGTGCCTTCGAATTGAACGCGATCAAGGATCCAGTGGTTAAGAAGTCTTATAACCATAGTCATAAGGAAGATACCGTGAAGAAGATGAAACGAACCCTTATGGGGAAAGAGATCGTTTACGAGGTTCGAGCTCCTCGTATGAAGAACGTACCGGTCAGCAACATCGTGGTTACAGCTATTGGCCGAGCAGGATTTGAAAGGATCTCTCGGGTGCCGGAATCGGAGATCTTCGTCACTAGCATTAGTGAGATCGAGCATGTGATCTCGGAACTCTCTGAACCCACAGAGCGGGATAAAGAAACGGAACTCGAAGGAATTCGACGAGTCATTCCGCGGAAATACCATGGGTATGCGGACGTTTTCTCGAAGATTAGATCTGACACGCTTCCACCACACAGAAGAGGCGTGGATCATAAGATTGAACTGGAAGAGAAAGCAACGCCAGGATATTGTCCGCTGTACAAGATGTCCATGGAGCAACTTGAAGCGGCGAAAACGTACATCTACGAGAACTTGCATAAGGGCTTTATCGTGCCGAGTAATGCCCCCTTTGCTTCGCCTATTTTGATGGCGAAGAAGGCCAATGGAGGACTCATATTCTGTGTGGACTTCCGGAAGTTGAATTCAGTTACGAGGAAGGATCTGTACCCGTTACCACTGATTGATGAGATGATGCAGCGGGTGCGTGGTGCTAAGTACTTCACTAAGCTGGATATACGACAAGGGTTCCACAGGATACGCATGGACCCAGACTCAGAAGACCTAACGACGTTCCGATCGAGGTATGGATCGTATAAGTACAAAGTGATGCCCTTCGGAGTCACGAATGGACCGGCATCCTTCCAGAGATTCATGAACTCAGTCCTGACCGGAATATTGGATGTGTTCGCAACTGCCTTCGTCGATGACATTTTGATCTACAGCGAGACGCTAGAAGAACATGAGAAGCATGTGAAAGAAGTCTTGAAGCGGCTACGTGAAGCCGGTTTACAAGTGAGCTTATCGAAGTGTGAGTTCCATAAGAAGGAAACGAAGTTCCTCGGTTTCATTATCGGGGTGGACGGGATCCGCGTGGATCCTGGAAAGATTCGAGTGATTCAGGAATGGGAACCCCCGGACACAGTAAGGGGCATACAGTCATTCCTCGGCTTTTGCAATTTCTACAGAAGGTTCATCGAAGAGTACAGCAAGGTTGCCAAACCATTATTCGCACTTACAAAGAAGGGAGTGTCGTGGTCTTGGACAGAAAAGTGTCAAGGAGCTTTTGAAGAACTGAAGAAGAAACTGACCGAGGCGCCCGTGTTAGCCCACTACGATCCTCATGCTCAGACTCGTGTTGAAACGGATGCGTCAGACGAAGCGCTAGGAGGTGTGCTCTCTCAACGAATGAACGAAGATGAACCTTGGCATCCAGTCGCGTACTTCTCGAAGACTATGGATAAGGCAGAAAAGGCTTATGAGATCTACGATAAAGAACTTCTAGCGATAATTCGTGCCTTCCAGGAATGGGAAGCAGAACTCATCGGACTAAGGCGAACTGAAGCTATTGAGGTGCTTACCGATCATGAAGCTCTTCAGTGGTTCCAAGAGAAGAGGAGGTTGAACTCCCGACAGATCCGATGGAGTCTAATACTGCAGGATTACCGGTTTAAGATCCAGTACCGATCAGGCAAGAAGAATGTGTTAGCAGATGTGCTTTCCCGTAAGGATATCTCACAGAAAGGACAACGAGAGGAATTCGTATTGTTGCCAAAGCAATACTGGGAACCGAAGTGCCTAATTGCACCAGTCACCGTGAATGAAGAACTGAACCTGATTGACCGAATCAAGCAAGCGAATCGTACACACGAGAGCCTGGAGGAATTCCGACAAGAGGCTCTGGAAGAACAGGATAGTGAGTGGACACTTGAAGAGGGTCTGCTACTTCATGAAGGAAAAATGATGGTGCCCGAGGACGGAGATCTCCGAGCGAGACTTCTTGATGAGATTCACCGACAACCCTCTACAGCTCACCCAGGGATGGACAAGACCAGCCGCCTACTCTTGGCAAGATACTATTGGCCAGGATGGGTGGCAGACGTACGAAGATATGTCGATCACTGTTTAGTCTGCAAGCGAACCAAAGTGTGGAGGGACCGACCACCTGGACTATTACAGTCGTTACCTGCGCCAGATAAACCTTGGCAACATTTGACGATGGATTTCTGCTCGTTTCCGAAGGACAGAAAAGGATTCGACAACGTGATGGTCGTTATGGACCGATTGACGAAACGACAGGTCTCAATTCCTTGTTATAAGGACGTGGATGCGGCGGAAACAGCCAAATTGCTCGTACAGCATGTGCTCCGATGGACCGGAATTCCAAATTCGATTGTGTCAGATCGAGGACCGCAGTTCGATTCCTCGTACTGGAAAGAATTTTGCAAGATCCTGAGAATCACGAGAAAGATGTCGACAGCGCGACACCCGCAGACAGACGGACAGACTGAAGTGGCAAATCAGTACATTGCACAAAGGTTGAGACCATACGTGAATTATCACCAAGACGACTGGTCAGATTGGTTGCCTATGATTGACTTAGCAGTGGCGTCAGTACCTTCAGCCTCGACGGGATTCTCACCATTCTACGTTGAGAGAGGATACGAACCCAACATGTCCTTCGATTGGGCGGACGAGACTCTTTTCGAACCAGGCAAATTAAATGAAGACAGGGCTCGAATTTACACCCAAGGATTACAGGCGATTTGGAAGCAAGCCAGAGCACAACTTTCAGTGGCTCAAGAAAGACAGAAGACACAAGCTGACAAACACCGACGAGAAGTCAATTTCGATGTGGGAGACGAAGTCTTCCTAACGCTAAAGGGTCTAAAGCAAGAACGACCTAGTTTGAAGCTATCGGACAAGTCCGCAGGGCCATATCGGATAGTACAGAAAGTCGGACACTCTTTTAAGTTACAGCTCCCTAACGACATGATGATTCACCCAGTTTTCGCACCAGAGAAGCTACGTTTGGCTTACAAGAAAGGCTCAGAACCGCTCCAAGGACAAATACAAGACAAGGAGCCTCCAGTGAAGATTAACAACCGTGAGGAATGGACCGTGAAAGACATCTTAGACTCTCGAGTCAGATACCGAAAGCTACAGTACAAGGTTGATTGGCAGGGTCATGACGAAGATAAGACTTGGTATCCTGCGACTAATTTCAAGAATGCCGCACACAAAATCCAGGAATACCACGACCGTTACCCGAATAGGCCAGGCCCGCCACTACGACTGCGAGAATGGATCCATGCAATGCTTCATGAAGAGGATCTGGATGATCATGCCGATGATAACCTACCATGCACTCAAAGGGACTGAGCGCATCTTGGAGGGGGGTAATGTGATGAGATTTACCTAGTTACCAGTTAGCTTAGAGGAAACATATGGTTTGTGTTGCTCGTTTGCTGCTGTCGCTCGTTTGCCGGAGATCCCTTGATGGAAAGGTCATGTGATCTCTCTGGGGAGTATTTGAAGGAGGATTGCGGTGGTTTCTCTTTCTCTTTCCTTCTTTTCCCCCTCGTCTAGTTTTCTCTTGTTGACAGGATCCTGAATGATTTCCCATTACAGACTTGCCGCGTCACATTGGTGTAGAAGTGGGAGTAGAAGTGGGAGTAGACGTGGGAGTAGACGTGGTCGGAGGGTTGGTAGAAGAAGTGACCCCAGAGTCGGATACACTACACCAACTGCCAACTTTGAACAAATCGCTCAATACGCAAGTCGAAATGTCGCCGTTTTGATTGGAAAATCCAACTAGACCGCTGTGGTTTACCTAGATCCAGGCAGCTGGGAGACCGTTCTCTATACCACAAGCATCCACAGAAAGAACTGAAAAGTCCGTACGTGTCCCGTTGACGTCTTCACTTAGCTCTAGGTTCTGTTAGAATTGTTTTGATAAAATGATCAACCATTTGCCTACCGGAACAGTCATCCCCATTAAGTAGTGCAAAAGGTGCGGAATATCCCGTGCATCCATAAATATCTTGAGACCACATGACACATTGGTTATCATAATCAATAACTTGTAGAGCACCACCAAAAGCAACACGTATATAGACGCTAGTGAGCAATAGATAGACGACGGCGAACATCTTCATTGTTAAGTATGAATCAAATTACACTTTGAGGAATCATCCTCTATGTGGTAGGTACGCCTTGCCTTAAGTACCCGCGGCCCTAGACTTAGGGTCTACAAAAGGCCGCAGGAATTATTCTTTGCAGGACCGTTTTTGGTCGTTCTAGGACTCTTTTTCAGTTTAGTGCCGTAAGTAGGCCGTGGTAATAAGGAAAGCGTCCTGTTTTGACTGACCTAGGTATCTGGCGGTTCAGTGGTACAGGACTGGCCGGATTTTGATCAGAAAGCCAATACATCGCAGAGCCCTTCTCATTTTGTACCCTGTGACCTCTTACTCTGGACCTCATTTTATGGGCGAATAGATCTTCTAATAGCACGAGCTAGCTTTAGATAATTCCTCGTATTTTGTGCTATGTATGTAGTGATCAGTGTTTCCCTTCTCCTATGGTCCCTCCTCCTCCTATAGTTCCTCGTCTTGCGCTTTCTCCATTTTTCCACGCTTCTTAGCTGGCCGGTCATGATACGCCTTCCTCTTTCCAGTATGTATATCGTATGTCCTGAAATATTCCTTTAGATCTTCCATCGACATTTCCTGTTTCACCCGATCCCCCCGCTTCCTTCCGACAGGGTTATCTCTTCGGATAGCTAGTACTAATCGAGTTTTTACTGCTTCATCATACGTCGTATTAATGTCTGGCGTCCTAAGCCCAAACTCATTGTAGACGACGAAGATATATTCCCTTAAAAGATCCCTTAGTGTAGTTCGCAGGCTAAGTCCCTCTCCTAGCCTAAACTTATAATAAGCCCGACATTCAAACTTATAAATAACAATGACTTCTTTCTGCGACTGAAACCATATTATGAGAATATCCTGAAACCGTCGTCGCCTAGCTACGAATGTTTTGGTCTCCATTACGGTAATATAGCTTAGATCTTTAAATCCTACTATAAGTAGCGGGGATTCAAGCATTCCACTCGAAAAAGGCTCTTCATAAGATAGGTCTTGAACCTCTCCAGTGTGGGGTGGTGGGTAATCAGGCGTCCCGCCTGGATGAGGCTTAAACTCGACAGGTGATGTAGCTTCATCTAGACCTTAGGAATACTGACTTAATGCGGCATCAGGAAAGGCATCGTCCGTTTGTGTTTCCTGCCCCGTAAAGTCTTTTGCAGTCGATTCCACAGATGTTTCGTGTTGAGTACCCGATAAAGAGCTAGGCACAATATTAGGGTCACCTATATACTATAAAAGCTCGGTTGGTTCGGTGAGAGTCTCTTCATTTTGCGCCATCGGTTCCCTGGGAGTCTCTTCATTAATTTCTATTGGCTCACTAAGAGATTCGTCATTTTGCGGCATCAGTTCCCTAGGCGTCTCTTTAATAACTTCTATTGGTTCCCTAGGAGTCTCTTAAGTTTGCTCGCTATTGATGTTTGTAAGTTCATTTCCAAAGAAGGAAAACAGAATCTCTCTTATGACCCTAATAGAAGTTAGGAATTATGTAGCTGGTTAACCAGGACCGAATATTTGATATAAGAATAGATACTGCCGCTGCTGTTCGTACTGATATCGTGTCGGTTTATTGAATCTATACGTAGCCTCTTAGCTAGGGTCATTAGTTATATATTAAGCGGCGTGAATAGTTCCCTCTAGGTATCTCTAAAGGATACGAATTAAACCATTCAGCTACTTTAATACTGATTGTAATTTGGAATCTTCAACATTGTAGAATTCCTCTCTGTAGATAGACTGTATAAAATCCTTTCTAATCATCCTTTTCGCGTTTCTGTTTCGGATTTTTCTAATTTGATCTAATTAAAAGCCTAAACGCTTAGCCAAAAGAGCGAAGTTTGCTAAGCTATAGTCCTTAATGGACCCCATAGAGTGACGCTAGTTACTCTTAGATCGGGGCTACCGAAAAGCAAAGTGCCTAAGTGCGAAGAGCTAAAGCTGCATCATATAAATTATAAAAGAGTTCTCAGTGTGTTGTATAGTTATATAGTCATGCTCGGATTTTTGGATTTCCAACGGCGTATTCCGGGCTGTTTTCCATTATCGACGTATAACCTTTCGAAAGCTAACACCCTTAAATCGCGGAAATAGGCATCGAAGGGCCTAGGCAGGTTCGTCAAGAAATAAGGTATCTTATATTAGTGTCTTAAGAGACAGAATCCTACCTAGGGTAGAGAGAAGCCCTTCTAGGATGGCCTGTCTGTCTCTGGCTCCAGTAACATGGGCAAAAATTTGACCGGATTCCATAAGCTCTGTGATACGGCCCCGGTCGTTCAGAGAAGACTCAGGCATCATACCCTTAAGTAAATAGACCGAAGGGGCATCTATAAATGAAGAGTACTGCCCCTGAAATATTCGAGACCATCTTTCGTATATCAAATTTATATATCGGCATAGTATCTGGTTCTAAAATCCAGTTAGTAGATTAAATAAAGTCTCTAAAGAGATACTCTACCTCGGGGAACTTCAGACTAAGTAGTCTTTTAATTTACGTTGACTTTAAGGGCTTCCATAGCCTAATAAATGGCAGTAGCCTATCTAGGCTAAGAAGAAGATGCTTATTAAGTTATAAGCGTTTAATATCTTCACGCTAACCCTTAGAGTCGAATCTTGCCTACCACTTACTTTCTTAGGCGTTATTTTACGAAAGTTAGTATAATCTAAGAGTACGATATATTTCACTATCCGTAAACTTAAGACTTTTTGTAGATTCTTCTCTAAGTTGAATAAGAGCGTCCGACGAAATAACTACTAATTACGTTAGGAATTTATTAGGCCAGAGCGAAGAAACTACTGACCATCTAAGTATAGATCCATAAGCCACCACTTCACTCCAAATGCATCAGCGGCATTTATACGGTGTCTTCCATAGACATAGGTTAGCTAAATATCAGCTATAAAGGAAAGGCGTGGCTGGTTTATCGGGTTAAGTAGGGAGTGCAACGTAAGATTTGAGTTTAAAAGTGCAGTTTACAATATTTATTGATCTATTAGGGCGGCTATTTTGTGTTCTGGCTCAAAATTACCGTAACCTTCGATTTCGAAAAGATCGAGAAGTCTATCAACGTTGCCTTCATCTAAAGGCCGACTACTAAGCAGAGTCTCTACGTCGAATTTCAAATTACGGAGCTTAATAATAGCACATCCCTAGTAAAACTAAAGTCTCTAGGCGGTAAGTTCATTTATGCGTTGACTAAGTGGGTTTTCTAGGGAATCCATGTTGGTATTAGCGAGCGTGAGAGGCGAAACTCGAGTGGAGGGGGCGCAAGACAGTGGTGAATGAAGCTAAGAAGGAAATGTAGCGTTAAACATCGCATAAATAACACACTAAAGATCTATTTAATATATTTAGGCTCCTAACTTTTAATAGTAGCCCCGCTATTGAATGGGCCGTGGCAATAAATAGGGAATACCAAAAAGGCGACGGTGGGGGCGGATCCCCTGAAAACCTGAAACATGAAGGATTACTAACTTTACGTACTAGAATATAACGGATAGAATAAATAGAGGGTGTATCCCTAGCTTTTAATGTAGATATACCTATAAATTAGTAGAATATGAATAACGCCAAACGAGCCATAGTGCTACCGAACTCTCTTTGGAGAGGAGGAGAGACTTTTACCAGATTAATTAAAAGCCAAATAACTCCCCCGGAAAAGGCACTTCAGAAAGACCATACTTATCGGCTTGGAGTTCCGATCATCGTAAAAGAAACCCACCAGGATATACTAAATCCTAAAGAGGGCTCGCTTAAGAAGTACCATAGATTATATAACATTAATCAAGCTGGACCAGGAGTTATCGCATTAAAGGATAGTAAGAATCTGCCTAGCTGTCTCATCAAGGAATGCGAAGCCCGAAAATCACGATATACTCGAAACCTCCGAGCTATTAGTCATCCGAACTTGATATCCTTGCTTGATTACTTTCAGTTAGGACAAACAGTTTACTTGGTATATGAGTATGAGCATCTGGCTATTAGCCTAGGGTGCGTTGCAGGGATAGTGGAATTTAGTGAAGCAGACATAGCCATACTATGCCGAGAGATACTTGAAGGATTGAAATATATTCACTTAGAGCTAAAGACTTCATACGGACTACTTAATATCAGTAATATTGTTCTAACCTAGAAAGGGGAGGTTAAGATTAGTACGTTCTTTCTATAAGTTTGAAGCTTTACTAACTTAGCTAAGTAAATATCGGCGAATCTCTATTAGCTAAGGGGCCTTTAGCTATAGCATAGAGAGATATCAAAGATATTAGAGAGATCGTGGTGAAACTAAGCGATCGTATAACGTCACTTTCTATCTCTACTAAGGAAGAAGATATGCGATTCCTTTCGCGACTAGCCCGTGCCTTTTTACATAGAATAAAGACAGAAGCCATCAGTGCTCTAATGAAGGTACTCCTGTCTTTTATTCTAATTTTGAGACACGGTGTTAATACCTTTAGGATGAATTTTTACATCTTGCAAATCCTGGGGGGGCGTGGAGTTTGAAACGTCATTACTTTGAAGCGTTACCTATGGGTATTCGCCTTGGTAGCCATTTTGTGAAGGATTAACTTCAACACTATTTATTGATAATACCGTATATACTGTTAACTATCTACTCTATACATAAAGTACCTCCGGAAATCGGTGTCACCACTTACACTTACACACACTCTCTCTTCCAGGTGCTAAGCCACGATAAACTACTTTTTCAATAATACAATGGGTGTCAGAAGAATTTCCCCAAAGCGGGCGGGTCAGTCACCCCAACTACTCTTTTTTCTTCTTACACCACCCCTATTACCTCGATGGAGGTAGGATTTGTTAGAAAAAGAAGGCCAAAAGCTAAGTTAACCCCTGATCAACGTGCTGCGATTATATATGCGCATCAAAATGGTGTATCACAGACCCAATTAGATAAGGATTTTAGTTGCGACCGCAAGACTATTTATAAATGACTAAAACGCTTCGAAGAAGATGGAGGGGGAGTTGTGGACAGCCAAGATATTGAGGAGTTGTTGATAGTCAAGTGGAGGAAGAGTTATGGACAGCCACGATGTCGAGGAGTTGTGCACAGCCAAGACTGGAGGAGTTCTGGACTGTCAGGACATCGGTGCAGCACGTGATGATATGGAGGAGTAGTTGTTGCCACTCAGTCGCGATCTAGAGGAGGAGTTGTTGACAGGCACGATCTCAATCCAGAAGGTGAGGATCTGCAGGAGGAGTTGTTGACATTCACGATCTCAATGCAGAAGGTGAGGTTCTGGAGGAGGAGTTGTTGACAGTCACGATCTCGGTGGAAAAGGTGAGGATCTAAGCAGCCTCATGAAAAACTTCGTAGGAGAAACTGGTCAATATAGCCTTTAAGCTCTATTAGACTCTCGTCGCCTCTACACTATCCAGCACCGACGACGCAGAAAGCTTCATAAAAAATAATCCATTTGCAGCGAGCTAGAGAACCTCGAGAAGAACATGAACGAAAAGGGGCAGACCTTAAGCACAAGCATAGAAAATTGCAGCAGAAAGTACACACCAGAATGCCCACCGTCCTCACAGAAACAAGAATGCTGGTAGTATCATTTCACATAATCTTCGGGCTTACAACGGACGCTGCTGTTCCTGCTGTTCCGCGAAGGGCACCGCCTGGTAGTGCTCATTGATATCCGCTACCAACAGGAACCTATGTCGCTCAAGAAGGCGCTGCACTAGGTGCTTTCGATCATAGTCGTTGAGCGCACCAAAGACTTGATCTTCGGCTAGGAGATGGATAAAGACGTCTTGGAGCTGGTCATGCGGCCAGCTAAGGCCCGGGTGAAGAAAGGCACATCCGGTTTTCTTCTCCTCACACTGCGTGCAGGGGTCACCAGAACGCACATAGCTGCATTCCATGATAAGGTCCTTTAACAGTGTTATGGTGGAGGGCCCGATCTGCTCCACTAGAGCCTTGAGGCAGCCCCAACAAGGAAAGTATCGCGGCAAATCGAAAGCCTGGCTTGGCAACCTGCCCTCGAATATTCCCTATATCTAGAACTTGGTAAATCTTGCAGTTGCAGGATATCCTCGAAAGCAAACGCCTCAGTTCCGGAATCGATGCAAGCCTGATCCTCCGCTGAAGGTAGGTGCATAGTATTTGTCTCCTGCGGTAGACTATCATTCAAGCAAACCTCTACCGGCGGACGGGTAGGAAGGTGGTGCCGCTCGGGTGTGTGAGAATGAACTTTTGGACTCCTTGAGGCTGGGTCGTTAGAGTTAGAGGCGCGAACCAAAAAAAATATCCCGACAGTATAGCCTCTCTCATTCGCGTCTCCTCGGTTTTCCAGACCGAGAGCTGGCCTTGTGGCGTAATTTGGTTGAATAGTGGACTTGAAGGGATGACATATTTCGGCCTGGGAAGTGAGGCGTAATCTCAGACCATGACATTGCCTCTTTTTCCTTCAGCCGCACCAGTAGCGCGTTCTCGTCCGACGTATACGGTCTTAGTTTCACTGGAATAACCGCCGTGTGGGGTCGAGACAGCATCGGGCTAGGGTCGGGTACGAAAGTAAAGAAATAAGCCGGTTTCAGACTAGAATTAGATTCGACCGTGAGAAGAGCACTCCCGCGTACACCCTGGATAGCACCAGAGCGAGGAGATGAAACGGAAATGGAAGAGTCCCAAGGGTCGGACAATGACCTGATTGAAGGTCTCCGTTTCTTCCTCTTTTGACACGGCTGTTCTGTGTCATAGAAGGTGGTGTTCACATCTTGGTGGTTGCTGGTGCCTCGGCCTGAGCGGAGTCGCTTCTTGCATACTACCGCAGCGGCCCTTGTGCTTGTCCTGACGGCTCCTTGCTTCCAGGACGGTGATGGTACAACCACAGCTATCGACGGATAGCGCACCGGGATATCGGAACTCAATGTCTTTAGAACACGAGAACAGATATCTGACATAGAGCGCACGGTCGGCGGAGCGGACGGGCCAGATGGGGCTGACGTGTCTTCAACAGTGCCGGAGTCTTCCCGCTCCGGAGCATCGTTTGCCCTGGAGCATAAATTCCCACCTAGGTCAGATGTCTGACTTGGGTCCGTATCATCTTCGTAGTCCCCAGGGTGCAGACTGTCTGAGGGCTCCGTAATAGATAACTTCCGCTTGGCTGATTCTTGTTGGGAATCACCCACCACGGACAGGTCGCTAAAGGGACGGTTCGCTTGTTCGGGTGCAGGCACGGGCGCGGTCACACAAGGCACACACGAGAGTGGAGAAGTCTCCGTTTCTTTGGTATCAGGAACAGCGTCTAAAAAGTAAAAAGAGTCAGACAATGAGAGAATGATGGCCGACTTTCATCAACATTGTGCCAACTTACCTGGTAAATAATTTCCCGGCATATCTGGCCCTGAAAGACATGGGAATGTTTTTGGAGAGTCTGTCAATGGCACTGGCTCTGAGGAAGCCAGCGCGGAAGTTCCACGTTCCAACAGAATATCTGGGATATTTGTTGTCACTGGGGGTTCGGCATCTTTCGTCACTTCAGGCCGAGTAGGACCGTAGACATTATTGATCTCGAAATCAAATATGTTCCACTCATGAGTCGTACCGGTGGGTTGCGGTGGCTGTCCTGGAGGTACCTCACACGGTCCTGGACGGAAGCCGAACCCAGTGGGAAAAGTCTGCTGGAGATATCGTGGCACGTGAGCCGGAACGTGACCGGGGGTCACGCTTTTGGCACTGGTAGAAGGCGGCTGGCGACGTGGGCCATGGTAGAACTCGATTTGATCAAGATTCACCCCCATCTCCCAGAAAGTGGTAAGATACAGCGGAGGTAGATACCGACAGATGATAAAGCAACCTTGGAGATGAGTGCAGTGGTGACTGGGCTGGTGTGTCCATGTCCGTTCTGAATCCTATCCAGAGAGTGAAAAGAAGGAGGTCAGTCAGCCTTTTTAAACCCAGGCGCTGCCAGGGCAATACTAGCCGGGAATCATGCAGTATACCGCCTTGCCGACCCCATAACAACTGAGAACGACGATATCACTGCCTCGTTGCCACTACTCCCTGCTTGTGTCTGCTGATCACTTGGGGGTATTCCGGGCAAATTCAGCCGAGCCGCCTCGTCGAAGGACGCCTTGGGTTCGTGGCCCCACTGTGCAAGGGTGCCTCTTACTCCAATCTGTAACGTTGCAGCCGTCAAAACGCATTCAGCTGACAAATGACGGATTGGGGAAAGATCCACAAGAATAAATCCCTCAATACGAGCGGCAGCCTACGGTTCTCCGATCACGCAAGCCGATAATGCAAGCCATCAATCTCATGGATGACGGCGATGCCTCAGCTCAGCGCCGGAGCTCCTTGCGGGATTTTTGCGGTTGGCTAGTGAGCGAAAGCGGGTCTCACGAGCAACTCGCTGATGATTGTCAATCAGCGGTCGATTGAAAGAGCAAAGTGACCTTTTTGGGGCGCTGCGTAGCACTTGCGAACCGAAGCCTGGGACAAAGAGTGACCAATAACCCTTCTACATTTTTAATCAGATGTCCAATTATCAAGCAGCCCGAAGGTGATGTGTACACGGGTTGCACCAGCGATCATCCACAGCATACATCATGACAAAGCCTGTATCGAGCCATGTAGAACTGGAAAACCAAGGGCGATCCGGGTGACTCGAAAAGGCCAGGCCGTCCCCTTCGAATTTCCGCGAGTGGGGAGGCGGGCTGTGCTCAAGGCGCAGAGATTTCAGCCGGCAGGGGCCACGTCAGCCGACCAGGTAGTAGCGCCGGCGAAACCAAAATGGAGAGGGAAAGGGGAGGAGGGGTGTGGGAAAGGCGAGTGTCGTCGTGGAGCGACGCACCGCGGCTTTATATAGATGGCGGACGTCGCGAGACGGGCGGTGGGAGACGGCAGATCCCGATCGGGGTTAGCGGGAGGCGCTAAACCCGGTACGGATGGGCTAAACCCAAGGAGGACGGCGCGATCCCGGATCCGGCGGCGGTCCCACGGGCGCTAAACCCGAAGGAGGGGGCGGCCGAAACAGGCGGCGGGCCAGCAAATCGCAATTCTACACAATAGAGTATCTAAAAAAACACCAGATTAACTAGAGAAATATGCTAGCTTAGATATCCATACTCACGTTCCTGGATACTAGCCTAATGAGCTAACGGAAATACCGTGGGAGCTAACGAAATACCGTGGGAGCCATTACAGTGCATATTCTATACCACCATATTCGTGGAATTTGGCTTAAAGCTGACGCAGTCTGATAGATAACATTAGTTAACTCTATAATTGGGTATTAGAGTATAGGGGAAATTCAAGATATAGTTAGACTAGAACTTACCATCACCATTATTCATAATCTTTTAAGCCCGGAATTCAGTTAATATTAATATTTTAATTTAGTAGTGTTAAAGGAGACGTACCTAGTCCTGAAGTACCACGCTATTAGATCTATAAGTATCTAGGCCTAGTTAATGATAATTCTTTAATAATTCGCGATGTGAACTTACCGATACTATCTATATTTGAGGCCGGATTATCGTTATCTAAAGTACTGTTGATGTCGATATTTTTAATCTCTAAGCCAGTAGTGTTAGCTATAAAGAAGTAGTAGGTTGGCGATTATTTCCTAGAACTGATATTTAGTAACTAGATTAATTAGAGTCGCCTAGATCGCGTTAAACCTATAGGTTTAAACCTAAGATTATCAAGTTATGGAGCCCCTTGACTCTAATCAGACGTAGACGGTAGATGTACTCATCCTTAGCATATAGGTTATACCAAACTTATCCATTGCCGTTGATGGTGCCTCCGCCTAGCATAGCTTTAGAAAATGACTATCGGAAATTATACGTAAGGGCTCATACCATAAATGAAAACGTCGTTTCCACCCTAAAGCCAGAAACTACTAGCGTTCTAGAAGATGAACTTAAAGCTATTAGTCTACCAGTAATCAGTGTCGTCGCTGAAGATGATCTCGCCAGCAATGTCTACCTTCTTATCAGTCCAGTGGGCCATGGTGGCTGTATCACGGTAACTAACCAATTTCGATGTTGTTTAAGAACGTCAAGTCTAGAGCAGTTCCAATTATATACTCATTATTCTTTTCGAACACAACTCGACCACCATTGTTGCATTCGTGCACAGCTTCAAGAATATTCTTCAAGTCGCCTTGTCCCTTGCCCTCACACTTGATTAGACACACTTTGTGGCCATCAAGCTCGGACGAAGGTTTAGGGCTAGAAGATCCCCCACGAGACGAAGGTGCAGCATTACTGACTGAGACTAACGCCAGAGCAATAGCAGCGATCCAGAGGTTACGCATGGTAACCGGTTAGCTATCTATAGGTAGACTATTACGGAGGTGAGGGAAGTATCGGTTAATATAAATACAAGAGACTCGTATTCTATATCCAATGAACGTCGTGTTATATCTCGTAAATTTCCCCGGAGAAGTGGGTTGCGGGGGGAATTTATTCCGTCCACAAACCACCTAGTACGTTCTTAGCGTTGCAACTAATCCCTTTTTCGTTGGATTCTGAATTTTCCCCGCTAATTAATTTCAAGAGGGCACTTTGGCACGGTGAAGCAAGACACGCTAAGCTTTCAGGACTTTCTCCACGTCTCTCCACGTTTCTCCATAATTATCCGTGCCAGTAGTCGCCCCACCACCCTTCGGGTGTTGGTTTCCCTCCATCCCTAACTAGCTTATCCATTTTCGTTAAACATATTATTTTCCTCCTTATTATACTTATCTTATTATAAAGGCGATACTTGATATTGCAGGAGAAAGCTGCATAATTTATACAGTCATAGAAAGTCACGGGCCTTAGCATATCTATTATGTTTGTAACCTAAGTTAGGGCCCTGCACCTAATGCTAGGTCGGACATCGTACCCCGGAACTAGCATTAAGTCACAATATTCAGGTGGGTGAAGAAGGCCCACCCGGATTGCCCTGAAGAGGGCTGAATAGCCAGAGCGACGGGCCACCCACGCCTGAACCGTGGGCGCTAGGCGACCACGGTCATACAAATGTTGTTGTATGTTTTTGTTTACCCGTTTTTTGTATTGCCGTCCTATTTTTCAGCTTGGATGCTCTGGTGTCTCAGCTCAAGGACAATGTTGCCGATATCCGACTAGCTGCTCTTAAGACTCCGACCTAGAACCCAATCCGGACCCAATAACAATGCTAGGGCCTTGTAAAAACTAATTTAGGCCTAAAATCTGCATCAATGTCAATCATAACGCTGCTCGGTCATCAAACTAGCATACTGTTTAAACATAAGTTCTGTTTTATACCTTGAACCGCTATGATTTCCTAGTAACTATAATTATTTTGGAGATTTCAAAAATCAGTCTGTAATCTGAGATGGGTGCTTACTCTTGTTATTGATCACCTATTGAAATTTCAAATTTAAGGCGGCAAAGTAGTGTTTTCTGGCAAAGTTTCCTTAAATGATTTGTGGATATATATTTACTGTGCAACCCGAACGGCAACTATAGGCAAGGTGGAATGAAACTTTTGATAATCATAAGTGGAAATTAAGTTATTTTGAGGTTTTCCGGGTTATTGCTAGATTCTTGCTAGTTTATTAATTCAGACCTATATAAAGGTAGAGTAATTTAACTAGACCTGAATTAGTAGAAAGTAGCCGGGTGGGTGGCTCACTCGGTGGTGAAGTACGCCAGTGAAAAGGTCACGTTTTGGGTGTCAGCTTACTTAGTCACACAAGTCCCTAAAAAGGTAACGTATTTCACGGTCGGCCCGGTCACACGGTCGGTCCGGTCACCCCAACAGAAAACGCGTCTTCCGTGCTACCCTACCACCTTCAACTACCCACTATGCCACCAAAACGTACCCAAAAAGCTCAAAAATCTATTGAGCAGGAGGGTAGGATCTTACTAGCTATCCAAGCTCTCAAAAACGACGAATTCACGTCTATCCGCCAAGCTGCACGCATATTTAGCGTACCGAACTCCACTCTACGCGACCGGCTACTGGGGAGTAAAAGTCAAGCTGATATACGCGCAAATGGTCATAAATTGACCGAAAACGAAGAGATATCGCTTCTTAAATGGATATTATCTATGGATGATCGTGGATCTGCCCCACGACCTAGTATGGTGGCAGATATGGCCAATTTACTACTAGCGAAGCGTGGTGAGACACCTATCCAAACCGTCGGGGTAAATTGGACCACAACCTTCGTGAAACGACACCCTATCCTCTCATCTCGATATTCAAGACGACTTAATTACGAACGTGCGAAAAATGAAGATCCACAGCTTATACAAGCGTGGTTTGACCTTGTGCAAAAGACCATACTCCAATATGGTATCACCCCGTCCGATATCTACAATTTCGACGAAACAGGCTTCGCAATGGGCCTTACTGCGACTGCGAAAGTGATCACACGGGCGGAATATTACGGAAAACGTGCTCTTTTACAACCTGGTAATCGTGAATGGGTTACTGTGATCGAGTGTATCTGCTCTGATGGATATGCGCTTCCACCCTATATCATCTTTAAGAATAAGAATACGAACTTAAACTTAGGATGGGCACATAACCTTCCATCAGATTGGATATTCGATGCTAGCGCAAATGGATGGACTACAGACGAAATTAGCCTACGTTGGCTTCAAAAGGTTTTGATTCCGAATCTATCACGTTCGCAAGGTGGATATCGACTTCTTATCCTCGACGGACATGGTAGCCATTTAACACCTCAATTCGACGAACTATGCACTGCAAATAATATTATACCAATTTGCATGCCTCCACACTCCTCACACCTTTTACAGCCTTTGGATGTGGGCTGTTTTGCTGTTTTAAAGCGAGCATATGGTCGATTAGTCGAATCGAAGACGCGCCTCGGGATTAACCATATTGATAAATTCGACTTTCTTATGGCATATCCAAGCGCGCGGGCAGATACATTCAAGCCTATTATCATCCAAAATAGCTTCCGAGCGACTGGGCTATCTCCATATAGCCCTGAAGAGGTACTTTCAAAGCTTAATATCCGTCTAAAGACCCCTACCCCCCCAGGTAGCGCTAGCAGCATATTCTCGCCTAAAACGCCACAAAATCTCTCACAGCTACAAAAACAAGCTTCGTCTATTAAAGCGCTTATTAAAAAGCGCTCAGAAAGTCCACCCACACCTACAGATCGTATGTTCAATCAGCTTATTAAGGGCTACGAATTATCGATAAATCACAACATCTTCCTAGCACACGAAAATAAGCTTTTACGTGCAGAAATGGAGAAAAAGAAGCAAAAAAGGGGTCAGAAGAGTAAATGGGTCGAAAATCCAGGTGGAATTAGTGCTGGAGAGGCCTTACAGGCCTAAACGCATCCCTAGAGGTCGTTGAAGCGGATATACTACCCCCGGTAGAAGCGCCCGAAGCACCTTTACAGCAGCGAACAAGACGCTTACCTAAGTGTTCTGACTGTGGGATTATAGGGCATAAATGTACATATTGTCCAAATAGGCGTAATTAGGTTATTATTAATATATTGGCGTTTTGGTGATAGTATATGCTTTTAAAAATGATATATATGGGTGGGGGTGACCGGACCGACCGTGTGACCGGGCCGACCGTGAAATACGTTAGTTAACTAAGGTGTGTCCTGATTAGATAAAGCGTGGCTTATGCGTTCTGATTGAGTTCGGGTACCAGGGCCACGCGGCCCTGATCCCTTACAGATTCACAGCCGCATCACTCTAACGATATTGTCATTCCAATAATATGCTAAGCACTACCACAAAGAATTTCATCCATTACCCATCCACTCCTATCCGAAATCCTGAACATTTCGAAATATATATTTCTGAAGCATATCTCAGTGATATTAGGGGCAATCTAGAAGGGAACAATGTTGGAGTTTTTGGAAGAGGCCTTATGCTAGAGCGTGTCTACATAATGTGCCGGGACAAGAAGCGGGCCGCCCTGCTCAGCCGTCTTACGAATCTACTAGGCAAGATATAGAGCCAGAAATTGCGATAGCACTAGATTCTTGGGGAGCTAAGCATAATAGCGTGAAACTAGTATCCTAGGGCTGGCTGACCGCGGTGTTGGAGGAGGAATTTAGGACAGAACAAATGCTAATCGTTCTACATCCTCGGTCCAATCACGTCCCTTAAACGACCTAAGAACACTCCATTTCCGAATGCACGATGAGGTGTAATTAGGGCTTTTCGCCGCTATTTTGAACAGAAGCTAGTGTAGCGTGCCTACGCTAGTTGAATTAGTATAAAATTAATAAGATCGTGGTATAGGCTTGAAGGTGGGCCTGGGAAGGAGAGAAGGGTAGGGAAGAGAGGGGGAGGGAGAGGGTTGCTTATCTGATAGGCTTACGGCTCTTTATCGATTGACTGAGAGACCCTCCGTACACTCTTCCGGGTAAACCAATATTGCGGATCGCTAGAGAAAAAGTCCTTAGCTGCGACTCGGAAACTTCTCGGCATAGGGCGACGTCCGCCTAGTTCTAACAGAACTTATTTTCGACTGGCTGATAAGATTAAACCGACACTACTACGACTATACTCTGGGGGGGTTTTTGGCGAGGCCTACTCTAAACTATGGTCACCACTTGCCATTGACGGCTCGGAGCTTGGCTCCGAGGTCTTGGATGGCTGGAACGAACCGTGGTTGATAGTGGCAATTGACTTACAGCACCTTAAAGCTAGCATTTTATCAGGGTTCTCTTACAACTCGACTTGTGGCGACAGGTCCGTGCTCTTTTCAAAGCCTTACAGCGATGTCGTATGTAACGGCTGGACATCAATCTATTATATTATGACGTCCCGCCCCCTTCTACTATGCGGTTCGATTAATGTTGTTAAACCCTTTCAAGGGCATCCTTACGATGCCGATGACGCTATTCGACTCCACGATCCCCGACCGAGGACCCTCCGTGTTTATCGTCACCACAACCACCTTTGTCCTTGCAACTCCTTTCGTTATTGCGAGATTAGTCAGCCGCTGGGTCATTTTGTCCGCTACATTAGCTGGGACGACTACACCATCGTATTGGCTTGGGTTTTTGCATTTGGAGTGTGCATCGCCATTGATCTTGCAACGAAGATTGGCTTGGGGAAGCATGACGCCGACATCCGGAAGGAAAACGTGGCGTCTCTGGGAAAATATGAATACGTTTTTTCGGTGTTATACGTACGAGGACCAAAATTCTATGCGAAGCCCATGTCTGGATTCGGAATGCAAAATCGTGACCTAATAGATTCCATAATAGAACCCTGCATTGATGGCGGCAAAGACGTCTATCCTTATTGTTTATCTGAGAATATCCAAGGGCACTGTCAAAGTCCTGTACTACGCATCATGGCTCGTACTGGGAATGGTAAATATCGCTGGGATCGTCCTTACATTTATCAACATCTTCCAGTGCCGACCTATTGCTGCTGCCTTCAAGGTGGTTGACAATCAGCCCGAGTGTATCGACCTGCTGACACAATTAACCTGCTCGTCCCCGGTTAACATTGTCACCAACTTGGCCATCCTCGCCTTACCTCTCCCAATTTTTACCAGACTGATGTTGCCGCGGAGAGAGAAAATTATCCTCGTCTTCACTTTCGCGGTTGGAGTGTTCGTCACAGTCGTCGATGTGCTGAGGATATATTACCTTCAACAGGCGGTCACGAACATATCAATCATATCGGCGGGCCTCTCATATACCTTTACCAGTCCAGAATTCCCCTGGAATGCCTCGCTTGCCTTAATGTGGTCGGCGGTCGAGGTGAATGTGATCATCACCTGTGCCTGTATCCCGACCTTGAAGCCCCTGGTTCTTAGGATTCTTTCTGCCGTGGTTCCTCCATCCAGGGGAACATGTAAACATTTAGAATCTCCCGACACATTCGTTACGAGGAAATCTTCCCAGAGGTCTGGAGGCATAACGGCCTCTTCGCTGACTGGAAGGGTTGCAGAGCATGGACTACAGGTGCCTCCACCAGCGTACAGACAAGCAGCCGATAACCACAGACCCGAGATATCCATGACGGGATTGGTGATGGCGTCAGATTGGTCCGTCACCTCGTATGAGGGTGATGGCCATCGTCATGGTAGCCACTACGCAGTATCGTGCCGATACGGTCGACTCTGGACCTATGGACTCAACTGCTTCATCAACCATTCAGAACAGGAATAGTTATGCACTAATCCCCTCTCTGACTGTCGCGAGGCCCAAAAGTACGATCGAAGTATCCGCCCGTCAGTCACTCGGGTACTGTACATTGGTCACCATTGTTTTTCTTTTCTGGGGTTTCACCTTTGGAATTTTGAACCTCTTTGGCGCTGTCCTTTCCACTATTGCCGGTATGTCTACGGCGCAGAATCTGAGTCTTGGGGGAATGTACTTTGGTGGAGGGTTCTTCTTTGGGCCTTTACTTGTGGGACAGTGGCTTGTGCGACGTGACGACCGAAAGGGCTACAACTTCGAACAAGGAAAACCGGTCGGCGGGTTCAAAGCAACTCTTATAACCGGCTTATGCATCTATGGTATTGGCGCTATGATGTTCTGGCCGAGCTCCGTGCTAGTCTCCTACCCCGGATTCATGCTCAGCTACTTCGTTCTTGGTTTTGGATTGGGCGTTCTTCAGACAGGAATAACTCCTTTCGTGATCCTGTGCGGCCCCGCTAAATACGCTGAGATGCGGCTTTGCCTTGCCGGGGGGGTTCTAACGACTGGCTCCGTGCTGAGCGGACTGCTTTCGGCGGATGTCTTGCTTGCGGACCTGATCAAGCACGGTCGCAGTAACTCGACGACTCTTCTCAACTCCCAGTGGACCTATCTTGCCATTACGTTGGTCTGCGCCGCCTTGGCCTTGTTGTTTGTCTTCGTGCCCCTCCCAGAGGTCAGGCAGGAGGAGTTAGAGAGGGCAACAACGGAGAATCTTGCAGTCGATCACAAGAAACGAAGCATTGGCGGTCTAAGACTAGACACGGTATGTCTGCTTCTGGCTATTTTATCTATGTGGACATATTTCAGTGGACAAGTGGTTACGGACGTGTATGTTAGCGACTTGATGATGGAATTTGGTCCCCCTTCCACTCACCTGTCTGCTACCACTCGCTCCAGTCCTTCAGGTATGGTCCCCTGGCTGGCAATTTCTATCCCACATTATACCCTGCTTGCACGGACGGCATTTGCCATTTCCCGCTTCATTGCAGGGTTCGTCACCTATCTCCACACCAAGTATCCTAAATGTCGATTCCTCCCTACCCCACGAACACTCATCTCCCTTCTTCTAGTGGGCTGTCAAATATTCGGTATTTTTTTCATCACGCTACGACTACACAACGCAAACCTCCTTGTACTCCTCATCATCGGTTTCTACTTCTGCGAGGGCCCTATCTGGACCATAGCATTCGCAATGGGTCTACGTGGCCAAGGGAAACGCACCAAGCGCGCGGGAGCCTTCCTGGTGATGAGTCAATCCGGACCGGTAGTTTGGTTCTACGTCATGTATGCCATTATAGAACGGGGCGGTGCCAGGGTCCAGATCGCTTTTATTGTTGTCATTGCCCTTCTCGCTGTCGCAGGTGTCTATCCGTTGTTTTTGACACTGTCGCATGATGCTAAGACAATGACCAGCCCCTTGTCGGTTGAGAACTGTCGGTCGGATGCGCCGCAACGGCTACGCGACTAAATACATTGAATCAAGGGGCAAATAACTAAATAGGGGAAAAAATTGGATCTCACTATTCGCACTAGACTCTGGACTATTTGGGTATTATTGATTGATTCAATGCAACAAAACGCGCTGACGAATCGGCGTCATCCCACCACCACAATCCCCCGCACGCCCTAATCAATCTGATACTGTTCGACACTACGAGAGGGGTCCCGCCGCCCCCGTCGGGCCCTTTTGTATGCGATCTCGCACACCCCCCTCCTCCGGCGACCGCATCGCCCCCGCGGACCCCCTGAACAGCCGTGCGGGGCCCTGACCTGGGTCTTGCGGGGTCCGTCCCGGTGCGATGCGTTGACTGGTGCCGGTCACAGGGCGCCGGACCCCTGGCGTGGTTGCTAAACCGCCGTGCACCTGTCGGGATTGGCCCTGTGGCGCCGTCAAGAAGGGGGGGGGGACCTGTGCGCCACACTAGTGGCGAGATTGCCCGCATTTATGTACTGGCTCGGCATTCCTGCCTGCCTTCCCGCCCCAGGATCTTCAGAACTGATGTCAACTCGGCCCGATGACTCCAGAAAGATGGATACCAGGACCCTTATATAGCATAAGGTGTCTGAATATAGTCGGATATTAGTTTCCTTTAGTTGGTCCGACCCGCTCGCCTTACTTGCCCATACTGGGTAATCGGGTTGGGAATGCATAAATAAACTTGACATGAGGGGAAGCTGCAGTCAGCAATTATTCATCTCTCCGAACCCAAGACTCGCCAGCTCGAAGATACTTTGCAAACAGTAACTCTAAATGGCATCTCTTCGCCTCTATAACAAGGTCGCAATCGTCACCGGCTCCTCATCTGGACTTGGCCGAGCGATCGCAATCCGATACGGCACCGAAGGAGCCAAGGTAGTCTGTGCCGACATTAGCCCGACGTCGCGCTCAGCAGAGGAGAGTGAGATCACCACACAGGATCTCATCGTGAAAGCCGGTGGAGAGGCAATCTATATGCAGACCGATGTTGGCGTTGCGACGCAGATGGAGGAGCTCGTGAAGATGGCCGTTAAGACGTATGGCCGATTGGATATGTATGACATGAGCTTGTCCTCCCTACTATCTTCATTCTGCTAACAGTGATCGCATATAAGCTTGGTCAACAATGCCGGAATTAGTATTGAGGCTCGGTTACCCGCGGTGCTTCATCTAACCGAGGAGAAAACATGGGACACGACCATGACTGTCAACGCCAAGTCCGTATTCCTGGGATGCAAGTATGCTCTAACCCAGATGCTGGAGCAGGAGCCTCATGCTTCTGGAGATCGGGGGTGGATCATTAACATCTCGTCGATCATGGGAATGATTGCGGGACCCGAAAACCGTAAGTCGCGCCCCACGGCTTCGAAGGCTTAATGAGACATATTAATGGAAACTAAATTTTCACATCCAGCATCCTATTGTGCGTCCAAAGGTGCTGTGAGCCAGTTGACAAGACAAATGGCTTTGGATTATGCTCCTCATCGAATTCATGCGAATGCGATCTGCCCTGGATGTGAGTTGTCTCCATTATTCTGCACGAGACAAGGAGCTGATTCCAGTCCTAGATACGCAAACTGCTATCTTCAAAGAGACGACCACTAACCTGACTGCGTGGGATGATCTGAATCGCCGGCACCCCTTAAAGGGACCCGGTTTACCAGATGATATTGCGAAAATGGCTGTTGTTCTGGCTAGTGAGGATGCTAGCTGGGTGACGGGTGTTTGTTTGCCTGTAGACGGTGGGTATACTGCCCGCTAGATTAGAAATCCCTTAGGATCCAAGGAACTCGGTTGATTGAAATATATTTTGTATGAAAACAGGACCGTTCCCCCACGTGCGATGGCGACACGTCCTATATCATCATCCCAAATATGTTCACAATCCGGCAACATCCTTCCAAATGGACATATGATGCAAATTCCCGTGTTTCTCGTATAAGATAATTGAAAATAGTGAGGTCAGGGCATGCAGGCAAAGATT
The DNA here is from genome assembly GCA_028828865.1 of Penicillium sp. IBT 16267x. Lineage (NCBI taxonomy): Eukaryota > Fungi > Ascomycota > Eurotiomycetes > Eurotiales > Aspergillaceae > Penicillium > Penicillium sp. IBT 16267x. The sequence goes on from JAQJZQ010000001.1 coordinate 3,324,520, forward strand.
ATGGAATAATCTTGGTCTCTCCTGTCTCTACAGGCCGGTGCAGTGCCTACCAAAATTGACGCAATGATTTAGAGAACCCTCAAGTCATATTTAAAGTTCAATTCGATATGGATGCAGACCAGAAGAGCATGAATTCCTTAGAAAAGGCAAAGCGCATAGAACTAAGCCTGGGTCACAATGGAGCAAGTCACTTAAGAACATCCACCGCCATACTCCACCTGTAAAAGCTGGTTCGGACCCATGGGCTCTTGTATAGCCAAAGCCTGCTCAAGAGCAGCAAGGTCCCGGATGGCCCTCCTTTGGTAAGCTGTGATATCTTGTGGAGGTTGCATGTCGTTGGATCCTCATGACGGAGAAATTTAAAAATCTCAATTGGTGACCGGCCATCTCGCAGCTGGGCGTGAATCAATACCATCTTTGGCGTAATCTTTTCGAGTTGATGAATAAGGCGTTGGCTCCAGTGAGAGGCCCATGGTTATGGGCAGAGTAGAATCGACGAAAAGGGGCAGTCACTGGGGGATGCTGTTGACCGACGGTTTCGTTGTCCGCTAGGGGGTGGTGGCTTTCGATATATCTTCCCGCGGCAACAGCAAAGATAACCGATTTTTTAAACACCCTTCCATGTTGAACAACTCACGGTGCAAATCGCGAACCCGTACGGCTTTGCAAAGCCATTCATAGCAGCGATCACAGCTTCCGCAGTCTCGTATTGAATATCGGTAGGCGGGGGAGGAATGACCGCGCAGTAGTGGCGAATTACCTGTAGCAGCGCATTGTCTACGGATTTTAGTATGTTAAAGCTGATTGCGACGAATAGCCAATTCCTACCTTGTGCAGCTGGAGCCAGAGCCACGGGTTGTGGAGAGGACTCATGCGGGACCTGATCGAGGTGCCAAGAACACATTTCTTGGTGATCAAGAGGTCCCTATTGGAGAGGGTAGCTAATAGTATGACTAGTGGTAGAGTGAACACCGGAGCGAATGCCAAATGAAGGACACGGTGAATCAGAAGGCGAAGGTGAAGGGGAAGATAAGAGTGATGGAGCTATGCTTTGACACAATAAAAGACCATGGATTGAGGACAAGAAAAGTAATTCTAGGAGGTGACAAGGTTTCGTGTTATGATCTCGTAATTACAATCACTCTCCAAGACTAAGCTTTAAAATCCCCCTGTGGTTTCATGAAACCACCAAAGAATCGCGACATCTCCTGGTAGTCGTCCACCTCTCCAACCCAGCTAACATACTGATCAGGACGAATAATAACACTGGCACCGCGGATGGGGTCGATGCCATAATTGGCATAAGCTTGACCATGTCCTTCATGGTACGACTCCTCGTCAACGAACACTTTCCAATAATCCCATCCCATGTCGCCGTGATCAGGATGGAATGCCTCCGGGAGATCGAGAAGTTCAATGTCAGCCCGGGGTCCAGAGTGAACTGTCAAGACTTCGATCACGCTGTCGATGGGTTTGCCTGATGGTGTGTACTGGCAAATGAATGAGTCCGGAGCTTGCAGCGATTGGCCGAGCTTTTCCAGTCGTTGCATGTTAAGGGGACTGTTGAGTTGACCAGGAAAAACAATGATTCTCCAACGACCATTGCTCTTCAACAATTCCTGCAGATGCCAGGGACGTGCATCAGCGTGGTTAAGCACTTTAAAGCTAGGCATACGTTTCCCGATGTCAATCTTCGTGGCCAACTCTGGCTTGCTGATGGCCTGATGCTTCTTGCTAACCAACACGCCGGTGCCATTGCCTTGTCCTTCTTCATGAACTTCTTTGGCAACAAGGACACTGCCAGCATAATTGACAGCTATTGAAATGGTGGTCAGCACTGCGGATGCCGCACGGAATAGGGGATACTCACCAATACCGCTAGCAAACTCATTGCCTTTTTCAAATGCCTGTTTGAACTCGTCCATACTGATTCCCTCTTCATCCATGACATCCTTGGCTGGGCGTCCGGAGAAAAGTCGCGAAAAGCGTCGATCAAAGGCAATCAACTGCTGTGCGATAAGCTTTCTCTCAGCCTCATATGTTTGCAAAATCGATGGGCTGCTGGATCCATTGATCACGTGGGCGAGCTTCCATCCAAGATTATACGCTATTTAAAAGGTGAGTATTGTGTAAAAGGGCCAAAATAGGACACTTACTATCTTGCATGCTGACATTCATGCCCTGTCCAGCCTTAGGAGAATGCGTGTGAACAGCATCGCCTGCCAGGAAGACACGATCGTGCAATGAAAACTTGTTTCCGACACGCTGCCCGATCTGATAAGCAGTCCACCAGTCGCAGTATTTATAATTGAGCTTATATGGGTGGATGATGCGCTGGGCCGATTCCAGAATAATCTCAGGAGTGATCCAGGACCTGTCGGCCTTGGAGCCATTTTTCTGATGACTTGTCAATTGGAGCTGGATATACAACCGAACGAGCTTGTTCTCACGGGGGATGACCATCACACTACCCGCGTTGGCGGAGTGAATGGCACATCGATGGCGGATATCTGGGAAGTCTGTTATGGGGATTATATCGAGTACACCCCAGATATAATCGGTGGAGTCACCTTCCAAGGTGAAGCCGGTCTGGCGGCGTACCCAGGAGTGAGCACCGTCGCAGCCCACCATGAACTTCGCCTTGATATTCTCTACATCGTCTGCGTTCCGATTGGCTTTGGCCTCTGCCGCTGAGATGAGAGAATCCGTGTCATCAACAACCAGGTTACTGCGGAACAGTCCATCCTCAATAACTGTTTGCTTGCCATCAGCTGATCTCTGGTGCATCTGTCGTTGCTGAGGCGTTGACTCTTCGTCGGAGAGTGTACGCAGCGTCACGCTGATAGGATAGTCATTGAAATCACTGGCTTTAGTCTCGTCGAAATCAAATGTTGTGGGCAATACACCACGCTCAACACGAATATTGCTATGCTCGTTGATTGAATCAAGGAAGAACTGTTCAATGCGACCTTGGTGCAAGACGACCTGCTGGAACCGACTGATCCCAGGAATGGTATCGGGAATGCGATCAGATCGTTGTAGCCGACCTTGCTCATCAGGATTCCACAGACAGATTTCAAGCATGTGGTTGGACTCGCGCCAAGCACGATGGGCAAAATCAAACGAGTCAAGGATCTCCAGAGTACGGCATTGCAAGCCATCAGCTTGGCCATTGAAAACCTGCACCTGAGTCAGGTATCATCAATGGTGATCTTATAGGAAATAATTTACCTTTGAGCCACGCTTATCCACGATGCGAGTCTTAACGTTGAAGCGACTTAACCAGTTGGCCAGCATGAGCCCGGCGGGTCCGGCACCGACGATGAGGACATCCACATGGTCCTCCTTAGATGAATTACTGGCAGTCATGGTGATATTCAATAGGTGATAGGGTTGCGTACCAGAAGAGTACATTTCTAGTCCCAGATGCTTTCACGGTGCCTTATGTAGTCCCCTGACTCCTGCATGTCAGTGCAACTTGGAAGCTTCGGCCCGGCATTGCTATCGGATATGATGTATTTGCCGCCATTTCCCCAGGTTACCCCTCAATTTCGTTTAGATACCTAGTGTATGATAGGTCAGTTGACTTTCGGGCACAAGGGTCCAGGCTCACCAGCCCGAGCCGGAAGCCTATTTCACATCGGCTTCCTTCGGAAGCTGCAGGCTGAAGCCTTCCGATCGGAAGAGTACTGAACACGAGTCACAGCCAAACTTTTTACAGTGATTCTTGCCTTTGGGGGACTGACTAGACACAATCTTAAAAAAAATGAGTTTTCACTGCCTCGTTGACTGTCAGTTTGCGGTTGATGGTTGGTGGACTGCGTGGTGCAACACGAAACAAGCTAGCCTTGAGCCCCAGAGACTAGGTCAAATTGGTGACACAACCGAGACCTACAATTTTATTTGCATTTTGATTATAATGGTATAATTCTCTACTTGGGACACAACAGCACTTGTAGCATAAGGCGCTAGGTACCAGGTATTTCAGGCAACCCGCTGCCCTTAGCTCCCTTGTGCCGGATAGTTCGCCCCCAAGACAATTATTTCCTCTCCGAACCATGAAGACATACTTTTTATCTATGAGATTTATTTTAATTTATTGTTACTAGTTCGAACGCCTGACCTTCGAGGTCTTTTCTTCTGTCGGTGACTAACAATAACAATAGCTCCTCTAGGGCTCGCCACCAACCCCACAACCCCGCACTTTCCCCGGATAACATTCTTGACGCTCCATCATCAACTCTCCACGCATACATGCAACCCTACCTATACAGGGGCCCTTGACAAGAATACCGGACGCACCTGTGCTATGTGACATGGTACATGTTTCATGGCGCAACCAACTAGCCCCCACCAACAGCATTCTTCCCGTCGCCGGAAGGCTTGCGAGACCTGCAGGCGGCGAAAGGAAAAATGCGATGGACTCCAGCCATGTGGTCGATGCCGGAGGCGGAGGGTGGAAAGCCAGTGCCAAGTGTATCATTCTGCGATCCATCCGCATCATCCGCCTCAAGGTCGAAGCAATCTAGCAACGGCATATCCTCCAAGCAGTGGCGGTGACAGGGAAGATGCTGCAGTACCTGCATATGTTCATCGAATTTTCGATGATTTACAGGATTTGCAGAGACCGGATACCGATTTTGGAGCTCCATCTCGCACAACCATATCCAGGAACCTCTCGATTTCCTCCCCGCTTGGTTCCATGGTATCTCACGTGTCGCGGTTGATTCGAGATCCCCAGGGAACATATATATTCTGGGACCATCTGCCAATCTGTCGGCGGTACAAAGCATACGGAAGATTGTTCACGGTACACTGGGTGCAGCATATTTCAGGGAAATACTCGCAGAGAACGACCTTGTCGACGATATCCCTGCAGTGTTAGTTAACCGGAATGAAACGCCCATGGAGCCCCCGCGACCCTCGGTAGCCGATGCCCGTTACTATCTCCGGTGGTATGCAAGCGCCACAAGCGACGTCTTTGATCTCTTCGGGTATGAAGAGCTGACAACGGAGATTATTCCCTGGTTAGAGCGACCTGCCTCTACCGACTCCAACACTTGCATTAACTTTCTTGTCCTTGCTATTGGTGCCCAGTGTGGGCCTGAAAGCCGTGATGTGGAGGCAGATGCATACTTCAGCTATGCTCGCTATCTGTCATCAACAAATTCGATGGAAACTGCGAGAACTTCCACAGTACAGATTTATTGCCTGATTACTACATATCTTCTGAACGCAGCTCGTCCCCATGCGGCTAGTATGAATCTTGGGCTGGCTATCAGCGCTGCCCACTCTCTGGGAATTCATCGAGCAGACATAAACGGTCTCTTCCCCATGACGGAGAGCTTCAAGCGCGAGCGAATATGGAAGGTTCTGCGAGTACAGGATCTCTTCTTGAGCTCAACTCTGGGGCACCACCCGTTGACTGCGGAGACTCGTGACACCACGCTACAGCAGGATTATTCAGCGTCAATCGACCTATGCCACATATTTGAGAAGATTCTGTCCCAAGTCTACTCCAAACAGGAGGTTTCTCCCACTGTACTGCAAAATGTCAGCAAACACCATCGGGAATGGGCTTGTCATTTCAGAGAATGTCACACAGTCGGTCACATTCCCGCCGAGGAATCTCTGAGCAGTGCAAGTGGAAAGGAAAATCTCAATATTGGACTCTGCCATCTCAAGGCAGCCTAATACTGGACAATCATGCTTGTGACTCGCCCGTATTTGATAGATCTGGTCGAACGGCACTTGGCCAACAATACGGGGCATTCACTGCCATTAAGCATCGGCAATGACATATCACCATCAATGCAGCCAGCGGATACTCTGCTCGCGCATGCATCAGTAAACTCAGCCGTGCTCACAATTGATCTCCTAAGTTGCTTATTGGACGTCGACGAGATACCAAAACGACTTCCTTATGTTGTCAATTCAGTCTTGAATTCCGCTCTTATGCTGGGCATAGCTTATTTTGCAGATCTGGACCCTTTCTTATCTCTGAGCCATGCCATGGACACAGCAGAAAAATTATTAGACCGCTTCCAAATGAACGATGCTCTAGCACGGTGGAGTCTCCGGATTGTACGAGACCTTCGAAATTCGTGCCATCAATTTGTGAAAACACGATGTGACCGTCATCTGAAGCAACAAGGGGCGTTGGTGGAGGGCCTTTTTGGTCATTTAAACCATTCGCGTGGCCCGGATCGCCCTGTTACCCCCTCTCGATCTCCACCATGCACGTCACAGGGCTGGGATAAAGGTTCGGAAGTTGGAGACTTAGATGGTATGATCCAGGCTCAGCTTTCGGAATTTCCCAGTAAGCCACCAACTGACGACGTCAAAGCCATCTGGGATCAATTATTTTGCGGTTCTTTCTCGGGTTCACATTTGGACTTGGATAGTGACCCTGCGAGGCTCCCATTTGAATGGCTATAGAAGCATTCAAATTAATCCATGGATTTTAATATTATTCAATTAAGCTTGTAATATTGCTATACATATCTTGGACCTGAACCCTTCTCCGATACTCGAGTTTTAAATGTTTCACTGCACAATTCCCCCGAGTGTTTCATAATTGATTTGCCATAACAACCTCGTAGCACCCTTCCAGCTGTTCAGTCCGTACGCCTATATCAAAGATCTGTGTCAAGAAGCCCCGCCAATTGAACGCGGAACCTTGGAACCACGTTTTGGTTGGAAACCCGAAGCATTGTTCCAAGTAGGGATCTTGGCTTCGGGCCAGCTTTCGGAGATTCTGGCCCCACCAGCATCCAAGTCCGAAGCATACCAGACATCTTCATTCAATCACACACATATTATTATCTAACGACGAGGTCCTCCGAAGCATCTCGATATTCCCGTAATTCCGTCCCCATAGTCTGGCTGAAGTTACCCCAGGAATTTAGATTTTCGGGGTATTATCCAAGAGTCGGGCTTGTGCTGCATAGTATATAAGCACGAGTCCACGACTATCAGTTGGGATTGATAATTCATCAAGAAATTTCTCTGTGCTTATCTATCAAATCAAACTTTCCTGCAATTTTTTCTCGTCGATTACAATGGGTTCCACTTCTGACGATGGTATCCTAGATGCCCTGATCATAGGCGCAGGCTTCGGAGGCGTCTATCAACTCAGAAAACTCCGCCAAAATGGCTGGAACGTGAAGCTCGTAGACTCTGCCACAGACTTTGGTGGAGTCTGGTACTGGAATCGATACCCCGGCGCCCGAGTCGATAGTACAGTGCCACATTATGAATTCTCCGATCCCGGACTCTGGAAAGACTGGTCTTGGAAGCAGCGATTTCCTGACAGTCAAGAACTCCGCGACTACTTCGCTTTCGTGGCGAATAAATGGGATCTGAGAAGGGATACCGAATTCAGCACATTCATCTCGCAGGCTGTCTTTGATGAGCAAAGTAATCTCCGGCATCTCTCCAGTTCATGTGGAAAGCAGTTTGTTGCGAGGTATTTCTTGCTTAATACTGGTTTCTCTGCGAAACGCCACATCCCAAACTGGAAAGGGATTGAAAAGTTCCAGGGTACATGGGTTCATCCTTCGTACTGGCCTAAGGAAGAACCGGATCTCAGAGGCAAAAAGATCGCTGTCATTGGCACTGGGTCAACAGGAGTGCAGCTTGCGCAGGAACTCAGCCAGGTTGCGGGTGAATTCGTTCTGTTCCAGCGAACTCCGAATCTGGCTTTGCCTATGGGACAGATTGATTTCAAAGGGAGAGAGCAGGCTATTCCTAGGAAGGATTACCCGGATCTTTTCAATGGTCGCCGTGATAGTTACGGTGGATTCAGCTTTAATTTCACACCACGGTCCACCTTTGACGACTCACCAGAAAAGAGAAAGGAGACGTACGAAGAACTCTGGAAGCACGGAGACTTTCACTTCTGGCTTGCATCATACCAAGATATGCTCTTCAGCAAAGAGGCAAACAAAGAGGCCTACGACTTCTGGAAATCCAAAGTTCGGCCGCGAATCCAGGATCCTCGTCTTCGGGATATACTCGCACCCGAGATACAGCCACATGGCTTCGGCTGTAAACGCATCTCCCTGGAGAATGGATTTTACGAGATCTTCAACCAGTCGAACACGACACTTGTGGATGTCAACTCCACGCCAATTGTCGAAGTCACCGAACGTGGCATCAAGACTACAGAGAAAGAGTGGGAATTCGATTACGTCGTTTGTGCAACTGGTTTCGACGCCGTCACTGGTGGTCTCCTTCAAATGAATATCAGGGGAAAGAATGGTCAGCGCCTTACTGACAAGTGAAAGAATGGTACGAAGACATACCTTGGCATGGCTGTTTCAGGTTTCCCGAATATGTTCTTCACGTATGGGCCTCAGGCACCTACCGCGCTGTGTAATGGGCCGACTTGTGCGGAGTACCAGGGTGATTTTGTCGTTGGAGTTATGGAGCATATGAGAAAGACAGGTCAAAGGCGTATTGAGGCTGGCGCTGGAGCGGAGCGGCTGTGGGGTGAAGATGTTCGCAAATTCGCTTACTCTTCCTTGCTGCCAGAGGCTGACTCGGTGAGTTTCTCCACCCTTTATCATTGAGCATTTCTGACCAGCATTTGGCAGTGGTACATGGGAGCTAATATCCCGGGCAAGGTGCGGGAACCTCTCATTTACTTGGGCGGTGTGCCAAATTATTACAAGAGTCTTGATACCTGTTTGGAGGGGGGTTTCGTCGAATTCCAGCAAAGTTAGCTGTTTCCAAATCCTGGATTTCTGAACACTCAGCAAGGCTATATACTGACTAGCTTTCCCATCTATGCAATAAATACTTACTTGTTTACATTTTTCAAATATTTATATTTTGTTACTTTTTCAACCGGTAGGAGTAGCAGGCTACACACATCAAAACATCGTTTTTAATGAATTGTAGCCTAGTAGCCTTCATATAATAGATAAGGAGAGACCTGAAAATTTCCGATTTTTACAAGGCAGGCGGTTTGCCTTTAGACTCCCAAAGAGCTGCGAGCAGCAGCCTTAGGAGGTAAATTCACCGCAAGTCATCTCTGGCCTCGGCGGTAATGTCTTAATTGTGGATTGGCGGTCAAGACAAATTCGAGCCATCGCACTGAATGTATAGCATAAATCGCAGATAATAATCATCAATCTATTTCTCCTTGAGTCCACGCGATCGTTGAAGCTGTGTTCTTAGCAAAGAACTCGGGAAAGGTATTAAAGAACCAGAAACAATACGGCAATCCCGGATAGAAGTCCTCGCGAACCCTAACCCCAGAATCTTTAAAACCAGAAGCTAACATTTTACCATCATCATGCAAAGGATCACATTCCGCAGTCGAAATATACACGGGTGGAAATTTCCAGGTGGAAGGTTCTCGGTCTCTTTGGTGGTATTCGGTGTATCAATGCGATATCAAACACCCTCCGTGGCGCGATTCGAAACAATAATTGCGTCGGAAGAAAGTGGATAACCAGGAGAAAGGGCTTCAAGGAGACCCATGAACTGGCCACGTATATCCGAGACGTCCCCTTGAAGCGCGACTCTCCCGTCCATTGCTTTCTCTAGCTGGCCAGCTTGATTTGAGTCAAATATAAGGCAAGAGGAAGTTGTCAGATGATGTGCACTTACTTGAAGCCAGGATTCTGTAGAAAGTGGTGCCATGGTTAGATCCAGGAATTGAAGGTTAGGTGTGATTAGTTCAAGGGTCGATCTCCACACACTTTTTCTGTCCTTTGGGATCTGAATGAAATTACAAAGGCTAGAATAACATCATTTTCGGATCTAAAGCCAATCCGTCGATTGATTTCGGCTCCTTGAAGCTTTCGGATATCTTTTCGGAGTCTGGGGTAATTAAAGTTTGCGGGGCTTCGGATTCCGATAGGATTTCGGGATTGTGCTTTTCGGGAACCATAAGCGGGTCTACTTAGCTGTTTCGTCTTGGCCCTGGTTGTTATGACCGATAAGGTGTGTTTTAGAGAGATCAAGCCCTGTAATGATTCCAAGAGGATTAGATCCTTAAGAGAAATGCCATATTAGAATAACTACCGCGATAGAAAGAAAATAATATCAAATGTATACATAGGAGACTCGTCTCGAAATTCTAAACCCGTTCATGAACCAACCGTCCCGCAACCCAAACAGCCTTAACATTCCGATCATCACCACCCCAAACCCATTTGTGAACCCTCTCGACCCACGTTTCGGTTCCAAAGATATCAACATTGCTCGCGGGGCCAGGTCTGACAACATTCTTCCGAGCAGATCCATCAAGCAGGGCCTCCAGCTTATCCTCGCAAACACAACCCAGCTGAATCAACTGGGCATCAAAAATCATCCCCTCGTCAAAGCCACCAAGATCATCAGCCATGTCAATGACAGCAGCTCCACCACGAGTCGCAAGATACAAACTCTCTTCCACGGAGAGTTTCTCCCGTCCAGTCTCATCAACCTCTGCACTCATATCGCCATTTCCATTGCATTGGTGGTGGTTTTCATGTGCAGCAAAAGCGGTCGTGTGGTTAAGCAGTCTTGACGCGAGACAAGCCTGTCTTGCCGCTTCAAGAATACTGGGACTATACCCACCACTTACATCCGTCCCGAGACCAACGGTTAATCCCTCGTCGAGCAATACACGTACTTGCGCGATACCAGAGCCAAGTGCAGAGTTGGAAGCAGGACAATGCGAGATTTTGGCATCGCGTGCCAGGATCAATTCGCGCTCTTCGGCCGTGAGGTGCACGGCGTGTGCGAGGATCGTTCGTGGCGTAAGCAGGTTATACGTATCATATACACCGGCATAGCTGCTTGATTCTGGGAATAACTCTTTGACAAGGGCAACTTCGTTGATATTCTCCGAAATATGTGTTTGAATGTGGAGGGGTGGCGTGTATGATGCGGCGAGTTTACCCAGGTTTTCGAGTACCGGACGGGTGCATGTTGGTACGAATCTGGGAGTGATGATCGGTTTGACGAGGCTGCCTTCTGGGTCCATGGCGTGGATGTACTCGATTGTGGCCTTGGTTGCTGTTAACGATTCTTCACCTGAGGCGTCGCGGTAGTACTGTGGACAAAACGATGGGTTGTCCATGCAGACGCGTCCGATAAAGGCGCGCTGGCCTCGGTTGTAGCAAAGGCGAGCCAGCGCATTGGTGGCAGCGATGTGGATGGTTGCAAAGTAGGACGCGCAGGTTGTGCCGTGGGACAGGGTGCGCGCGACCACTTGATCGTAGATACGGAGAGCGCTTGATGGTGTATCTTTGGGGTTATCTGAGTGTTTTTTGGCAGGGACACCGAATGCTGATTCCATGGGGAATGTGTATTCCTCTAGCCAGTCTAGTAAGGTAGTTGAACCGAAGAGGCCAGAATTTGGATATTGTGGAGCATGGATGTGGGTATCTTGCAAAGGCATTAGGCATGAGTATCAGCATATAGAGATGCATGAACTTACCAATGAAGCCAGGGAAGAAAAACTCGTTTCGCTCTGTGCTGGCAATGACGAGCTTCACCTTGATCTGCTTTCCGTCGATGTTATTCCCATTGGTCTCGGCATTATCGATATCCACCCAGCCATTGCGGGCCATCAGTGCGTGTACAGTCGTCAAATGCTGAGCCTCCCAGTCGAAGCCCTTGATTCGACCATCAATCGCAGACACCCAGAGAACACCAAAGTTCCGAACCAACTGTGGCTTAGGCTTGTTCCGAGATTGGCCCTCAGTAAGCCGAGGAAGATTAATGAATGCACCATAGTACAGAGTCAACTCGTAGCCAGACGCCATGATGTAGTCCGATTTAAGGATTGTTATGGCAGCCCTAGATGAACAATGATGGATGGAGATGCCTGTCTATCGGTCCCTTGGTCGTGAGTCAAGTCTAAAGTGAATCTAAAGTATAAAAAAGTTCTTGGAGCTTCTAGATCAGGATTCGCCTGATCGGTCACAAAACGAAACAAAGTCGAGAAATCAACACATCGCGTCCAGAAGAAGAAAGCGCTTGATATATGGGTAAATCAGTCGCGTACAGGTCCGAAAAAGGCAAGCAGACTGTGCACTGTGTAGTACCCGGCTGGTCCTTCTATATTTGACGGCGGTGCTGACCGTCTCAGTATCAGCTGCGGGTGGGTTGGGTTGGGGGGATCAACTTGACAATGACAGCGGATCTGCGGTGTATTTGTACCCGGTGATCGGCTGCCTCCGATAAAGTATCGCAGATTACAATCAAACAGTCGCGGGTGAGAGCTTGGTCTTATCCGCATATATAAAATGAGCTGGTGGGGTTGGTATCTGTAAGGTATTGTAAGAGGGGTACTGATAAGAGCTGCTGATCGCACGTGTTAAGGCAATGCAAATCATTCAAACATTCACTGCTGACAGTAAGCTTCACGGTTTAGACTGCCATGGCCAAGTGACATTTACCAAGTCTTAGTGATTTCGTCTGAGGAAGATTTTCTTGAATTCTTTGTAATACTTCTTTGAGAGGCTCACAAGCTGTCTTCCTGGTTTTTCTTACGTTTCTCGCCAGTATATTGCATTATGGAGCAATTTTTGATTCATCTGGAACGGTAAATCAACAGTGGACGGGGATATTCGGTCGATAATTGTACTCTCCAGACTTTCCAAGGTTCACATAGCCAGGTAGCAAGCAACATGGCTTGAGTCTTCGAATGTTTATACCTAAATCAGGGTACCCTGGGAGTCACATCATATCCAGATAGCCTGTCGGAGCGTTATAAGACAGTCATTATTTTGTTGAATTGCCAAATGTAGGCTAAGCCAAATAAAAAGAAATCATCATCATGAGTACAAAAAAATGTTGAATGTATACACAGAAAGTAACCGCGGAGTCGTTAAAGAACTCGCGCGCAGAAGGCGCATAAGCGCAGGGGTATCATATAATCTATTCAGTCTCATCGACGGGGCCGCATGTGCAGAACAGATTCTGGTCACCGAAGGCTGTGAAGAAAAATTAGCAAGGTCACAAATATAAAGAACAGGTTAAAGATTGCTTACCATCATCAACACGAGTCACAGAGGGCCAGAACTTCTTCTCCAACAACCAGGGTTGCGGGTAAGCGGCCTGCTCGCGGGTGTAGGGACGGTTCCACTCCGTTGTGAGGAGGTCACGCTGGGTGTGGGGCGAGTTCTTCAGAACGTTACCCTCGCGGGGCTGCTTGCCGCTCTCGACCTCGGCGATCTCGGAACGGATGGAAATCAAAGCATCGGTGAAGCGGTCAAGCTCCTCCTTGCTCTCGGACTCGGTAGGCTCGATCATGAGGGTGTTGGCGACCGGCCAGGACATGGTTGGGGCGTGGAAGCCGTAGTCCTGGAGACGCTTGGCGATATCGATAGCCTCGATACCGCAGGTCTCCTTGAAGCCACGCACATCGAGGATGAACTCGTGGGCGCAACGGCCGTGCTCGTTGGTGTAAAGGATGGGGTAGTGGGGTTTCAGCTGGGACATGATGTAGTTGGCGTTGAGGATGGTGATCTTGGTGGCATGAGTGAGGCCACGGTCGCCCATCATGTTGATGTAGTTGAAGGTGATGGGGAGAATGCTGGCACTACCCCAGGGGGCGGCACTGATAGGAGGGGAAGCCTTGTCGCCGCGCTTGGCCTGGAGGTAGTCGCTAGTAGGGTGCGAGGGCAGGAAGGGACGCAGGTGCTCGGCGACACCGATGGGACCGACACCGGGACCACCACCGCCGTGGGGGATACAGAAGGTCTTGTGTAGGTTCAGGTGGCAGACGTCGGCACCGATCTCGCCAGGAGAGCACAGACCGATCTGAGCGTTCATGTTGGCTCCGTCCATGTAAACCTGGCCACCATGCTCATGGACCAAGCGGCAGGCCTCCTTGGCACCGGGCTCAAAGACACCAAAGGTGCTGGGGTAAGTGATCATGAAAGCAGCGAGCTCATCCTTGTGCTTCTCGCACTTGGCCTTCATATCATCCAAGTCCAAGTTACCAGTCTTGGTGTCACACTTGATGGTGACTACACGCATACCAGCCATAGCGGCACTGGCAGGGTTGGTACCGTGAGCAGAGACCGGGATCAGGCAAACGTTGCGCTTGGCATCACCCTGAGCCTCCTGGTACTTCTTGATCACACGGAGACCAGCGAACTCACCCTGTGCGCCAGAGTTGGGCTGCACAGTGACCTCAGCCATACCGGTGATATCGGCGAGCTGTGCCTCCAGATCATCGATCATCTGGATGTAGCCCTTAGCCTTATCGGTGGGCATGAAGGGGTGGATATTGGAGAACTCGGGCCAGGAAACAGGAATCATCTCGGTAGTAGCGTTGAGCTTCATGGTGCAAGATCCCAAAGGAATCATGGAGTGGGCCAGGGACAGATCCTTGGACTCGAGGTGGCGGATGTAACGAAGCATCTCAGTCTCAGAGTGGTGGCTGTTGAAGACCGGGTGGGTCAGGTAGGCCGAGGTACGCTCCAGGGCGGCGGGAACGGGGGCGATAGCAAGGGCACCCTCAATGTCGACAGGGCCAGCAGACTTGAGAGTAGCGAAGACCTTAAGAATATCCTTGACCTCCTCACGGCCAACAGTCTCGTCAAGAGAAAGACCAACCTTGTTGCCACCAAGGCGACGCAGGTAAAGAGACGCGTCACGGGCGGCAGCAACAAGGGCATCAGCCTCGGAGGCACTCTCCAGCTCAATAGCGAGGGTGTCGAAGATGGCCTCGCCCTCGATGTTTGAGCGAACGGGGACGTTATATCCGAGAGAGACCAGCTTCTGGCGCAGGAGAGATGTCATGGACATGATACGTTGGGCAATGGACTTCAGACCAACGGGACCGTGGTAGATGGTGTACATGGCAGTCATGTTGGCGAGCAAGGCCTGAGCAGTGCAAATGTTGCTAGTGGCCTTCTCACGACGAATGTGCTGTTCACGGGTCTGCAGAGCGAGACGCAGAGCGCGGTTTCCAAGACGGTCCTTGGACACACCGACAACACGACCGGGAACCTTACGCTTGTATTTGTCGGCACAGGCGAAGAAAGCGGCGTGGGGACCACCGAAGCCCATGGGGACACCCAACCGCTGGGCGCTACCGAAGGCAATGTCAGCACCGAACTCGCCGGGGGCCTTGAGGATGGTCAGAGCCAGCAAGTCTGTGGCAACGCTGAAGGTACCACCTTGGCCGTGGATGGAGTCACTAAGAGCCTGAAAATCATTGACACCACCCTCAGTGTCGGGGTACTGTGCGAGAACACCAATCAGGTGGTCACCCTGCTCCTTGACGACCTTGAAGTCGTCGGCGAGGATATCTCCAATAACAAGATTAATTCCAAATCCTTCCGCACGCGACTGCATCACGGCAATGGTCTGCGGGTGACAGAGGTGAGACACAACGTAGGACTTCTCGGCCTTCTTCTGCTTGGAGGCGGGCATGGTAGCGAAGGACATGGTCATGGCCTCGGCGGCGGCGGTGGCCTCGTCCAGAACGGAGGCATTGGCAAAGGGCAGACCAGTGAGATCGGCAGTGAGAGTCTGGAAGTTCAACAGGGACTCAAGACGACCCTGGCTGATCTCAGGCTGATAAGGAGTGTAGCTGGTGTACCAAGCCGGGTTCTCGAAGACATTGCGGAGGATAACCGGAGGAACGATGGTCGGGTAGTAACCTGTACCAATGTAGGTCTTGCCAGACACATCAATCTGCTTGCGGTAGGTATCCAGGAGCTTCAGCATGTCGGTCTCACCCAGACCGCCCTGCACACTGGAGCGGTGTAGCTTGATATCGGCATGGGGGGTGGTGATCTTCAGGTCCTTTTTGGACAAGATATCCTCGGGGAGAACCTGCTTGACGAATTGATCCAAACTCTCGGCCGGAGGGTCGAGGATAGCCAGCATCTCTGCTGCGGCATCGGGCGAAGGGCCAATGTGGCGACGGGGGAATGTATCGAGGGGTTGGAAAATGTCCTGTGGGTGCGGGTCGCCATGGGCGGCCACAGAGCTAGTATAGACTCCACGACGGGCGGCCTGTTGTTGAGTGTGCAAGCCACGACGGATGTTCAACGGCGCAGTTGAAGCTGATCGTAGTGCAACTGGGGAAGCACCAGCTAGCACACGCGACCGCAGCACCAGCTGACGGCTGCTGCGGAGAGCAAACCAAGACGCCGCCATTGCTAGAGCTACCGAGGGGATGACGTACGGAGTGGAAGCGGGCGCAACTCCAACACCTTCAACGTCGGGGTAACAAGGATGTTAGAGATGAGGGGAGAGGTTTGTAGGAGAGAAAAAGGAAGGAAGAATTTGAATTCAATTTATGATGTACATAAATCCCTTTCCCACCATCACACCTTTTCCCTACTTTGACCGAGGGCGGCGGGGAACCACAGAATCCTGTGATCGGGAAACCATGATAAAGCCCCTTATCTCACCAATCACGAGACCGATCCCCGTTTCTGTGAACCACTTTCTCTTCTTCTTTTGTTTTTCCCGTCGGGAAACTAGACTGATAAAGACTCCACACTGCGGAGCTTTCTCTCCGGATTGCTTCGATACCGGAGCTACATAACGGGGACACAACGGAAAGATTGACATTCACAGTCTACTAATACATTATGACACGGTCGGCCTTCTTGACGCTTGCAGGGAATCCAGGCGAGATATGTGGCGGGAAGTGGAATGACAACCCTGACGACGATGGATTTTCCTCATCCTCAGGATATTCACGGGGGCGATAGCAAAACCCTGAAAGTACTGCAGAACCAATTACCTCCTAATAATTAATTACAATGAACATCAGGCCAGAGACATAACTCCGAAGCTTATCACAAACCTCATAACCGACCTTGCAAGATCAATGGAATGTTGCAATCATCCTAACTCGGCAGGTGATCGTAAACCCTCGATAAGAGCTGTGTGATAAGCAACTCCGCGATCGTGATACTGGTGGATACCAGGATGCACGGTATTATTCGGCAGGAAGAGAATGTTCATGATAACATTCACAATGCAAATGCCCGTCGCTAATTCCTTGATGCTGCATACAAAAGAATGGTGGTCTACCGCCTATTAACGACCACCCAAAGATCCATATCCATCGCTATCTTCCTCCTCCTCCAGCAATGGCTCTCTTTCTTCGTCATCACCTTCTCCTTGGGCACTCAATCTGTGACCTTGTACGGTGACAAAGCTTACCAGAGCAATCCCGACTACGAATCCAGATACTGTCAAGAAAGCGTTGATCGGGATCGGGGTTTTCGTGGAACGTGTGGTGGGTAAGGGCATCTAAACCATACTGGGAGAAGTTCGCGAGACCGGAAAGACAGATGATAGTCCCGTAGACGCGACCGAAGGTTGCGAAGCCAAACACCTTTGTAGCGTAGTCACTGCGTTTGTTAGCACCCGTTCTGGACGCGTCTGCACGCATTCTGGGGAGAGGTTCATGAGGACTTACGACATGGCAGAATAATACAATGGCCGCAACAAAACAAACAGCACGACTGTCATATAGCCGGCCCATAACGTGGGGATCGAATTTAGCACGCCAATGATGGTAGTAAAAGCCACGATCAGCCCAAGCAGCGCAGGCACACTCAGGCGATCTAGCAAGAAGCCAATGAAAGGCGTGAATAAGACTCCACCGACCGGCAGTGCGACATCAAAGAAGGTATTAATCTGTTCGGCTGCGTCAGTTGAGTCAAGCATGTATTCATACTGGGCTCGGACGGTGGCGATGAAGTAGTTCATCCGGATCATTTGCAGAATAGTCATGAGGGTAATCAAGATGAACCACGGAGTAGTCATCTGCTTGTGAGCAGGTAATCCATGCAACACACCCCAGACCTGACTGATATGCTGGCGGTCTTCCTCTTTTTCTGCACGAGACTGGATCTCATCTTTACTGCCGAGGACGTCATGGAGTTTGCGCGCTTTATCCTTCCGGCGCTCGGCACGCTTACTACGCACTCGTCGAAGCTCACGGTCGCTCTCGATCTCATCGTCAGACTCGTGCACATCGCGGGTTGCGTCCTCCGCCTGTTCCATCTTGTTTTCCAGTTCGAATGGTGGGACATAATCGCGACTTGGCATGAATGTAAGCAGGGCCAGGAAGATCAGCGCTGGGACGACCAGGTATCCCAGGAAGAATCGGTCGGGAGTGAAGGTCCGGCCTGATGCGTCGTAGACCAATTGATAGAACAGAAAGACAGCAGCTGAGGCATCAAAAGCTCCGGTTATCAACGCGACGATCGTACCTGCATACCGGGGGAAGGCATTGGCGATTTGGAATGATGGCACGAAAATGAACGTCCCGCTGAGCGCCAAGAAGAAGTTGCCCGCCAGGAGGCCCTCGAAATCCGGTCGACGAAACGAGGAAGCCATCAACAAGCTTCCAGCTACCATGATAAAACATCCGATAAGACCACAGATGCGCGATCCATAGCGATCGAGGATTGTTCCAACCGGAAGCGCGGACATATTGGCAGTGATGGACGCGATGGTGAAAAACAGATTCAGTCTAGACAAGTTAGAGCTGGAGCGACACTCAACAAGACGGGAACATACCTGAGATCCTGCTGTTTACACAACTCCACCCCATCGCGTAACTCATCCTCAGTGCATTGATCATGATAAACACCTTCCTCTACAAGAACGGGCTTCAACGCCGCAAACCCAAACACAATCCCCGACGCGACCCAACACGCGAAAATCGTAAATGTGACCTGGGCTAGACTTCTCCATTAACTTCCCTTCTAGGTTTCGCGCAAAATGGACATATTCACGTACCTATTCTCTTCGGTGCGGAGTGTTTATAAGCCGGGACGCCCGGAGCAGGCTCGACGACCGGGGCCGGCTCACTCGGTGGCTGAAGGACATCGTAGCTGATTTTCCGACGAATCGATGGGAAATCCTCGCCAATGTCTGATTCTGGTTCACGATCTATGCCCTCGAGGGCGGACACGTGTTGGACCAGCGACATTTCTGTGTTGAACAGGTGTCGGGGTTGTGGTGTCGGGGTTTATGTGAGGGGAAGTTGTGGACCTGGCGTGGAAGTTTCTGATCCGTTCTAGGTAGCACTGGCCCGTGCTTGCCTCGGTATCTTCCAATGAATACCTAAATTGAGATTCTGTTTTGGTTATCTGATTAACTTAAAGTTTCTGGTAATTGCGATATTGTGGAGAGTGGTGGCTGACAGCTATAGCTAGCCCCGTCTATATAAAGGGGTTTGTTCGACCAAGCTCAAGCTCCGCTTATCTCGGTGGCAAGCCACGTTGATACCATGAAAAGTTTAATTGCGGACCAATCAGACTTGATCTATCCCGATTCTTAGTGAGTGTTGCTACACGAGAGTTTCACGGTCGGGAAGGTCCATGCCAGCATGACATTAGGTACCGTTAGAAGAGGAGAACATCCGCGACCTTGATTTACAGCTAGGGGGAAGAGCTTTTCGCGAAGAATTTCCCAAAACGAAACGATCTGGGGATATACGGATCTTGAATTTTCAATTTTGAATTGTCAAAGCTGCAGACCCTGTACATAGGCCCCGTGACTTCGGAACTGCTGTGTATTGGTGAAAAAGCACATCCATGGATGCACGGATACATATTCATATCCAACTATCCAACCAGTGGCCGACCGGTCAAGTCACATAAATATGTATACTGACGATGACCTTGGAAGAAAGTAACTACTAGACAAACCTTTAGAACGTGAAAAGGTTGCCAATATTCATAACCTATTTACTACCGCGTCGTCAATATAAAATTTAGACTTGAGATCTATAAGTCGTATAGAAACCTCATACACTCTCGACCCAGTGTATCCGCCACCTATACTGGGTCGAAAAAAATCTCTTTCCGTGGGTCTTCATCTTGTCAGGATTCGCCCCTGATACACTATTAAAATTGCTATATTTGGTGAATTAATCTATTTGTCCTGGCTTGTTCCATGGCATTGCGCCTACAATGACGTCGTGGGAAACCTGACATACGCCCATGACGTAGTGCCGTTATCCGTCACTTGAACCATCGCACCACCCCAGCAGATTAACAACTCGGGACTTGGGATCTCTCTGCTCTTGCCTCTATTTGCGCGATTTTAATTCTGAAGATTTGGAGCTCCAAGCTAACGACCGCGCCAACTGATTCCTGCACAGCGCATCGCGGTAAACACATTTGATCCGAACTAAACAAAATGGCGAGCATTTCAATCAACGCCCCCGGCCTGAGTAACGGCCTCTTATATAACAACGGCGACAACAATGCGCGACTCTGCATTACGGCCGAGACTGGTGAATTCGACATCGAGACGATCAAAAATTGGCAGGAAGAAGGATTTGACGTTGTCTATTTACCACTGAACGAGGGCGGCAAGGACTATGAGGCCCGACTACGCAGTGTGAAGGAGGGACTGGGCGTGGGCGAGAACTATGGAGTGATCGGTACAATTCTCCTGCACTACGACACATGAATTACAACGCTGACTGCCACTAGCATTCGGAGAAGCTGCCAGCTATTGTCTCGACTACTATATGAAGGGCCAAAATTGCAGTAGGCTTTGCTGTTTAGTCGCGTACTACCCAACCGTTATCCCTGACACGCGTTGCCGCTTCCCACTCGGACTTGAAGTCCTCGTTCATCTTGCCGGGAGTAACGTACAGGTCATGACCGTACCGACTGCGCTTGGAATTCAGGGTAAGAAGCGTCGCACAACACGACCAATCAACCCGGGCATTGGAACAGGAGAGCGTCTTAAATTGGCATATCCAACTTTCACCTACGATTCCGCACAGCCGGGTTTCGCAGAGAACGATATGGAGGAGTTCAATCACTTAGCCGCAGATCTCGCCTGGACGCGAGCAATCCAGGTCGTGCGCAAGGGATTCTCCCGACATGTGGATCTGGAGAAACGGTGGGAGGATCACCAGGAGGGTATGCGCATTCTTATCCCCGAGTATACGTGACTCAAACTAACTACATTCAGGCAAATTTTTCGCGACCAACCTGAATAATACTATGGACGGATATGTGAAGCACAGGACTCCGGCTGTCACCTATACCTCGACACTCAGCGGTGGAATAGGTGCGCAAGCTCTACGCCGTTTCTACGAGCAGTACTTCCTCGGCAAATTGCCTCCCTCCATGCGAATCCGTCTTCTATCCAGAACAACAGGCGCCGACAGGATCGTAGATGAACTTTACATCTCATTCCAACACACCCAAGAAATTCCATGGATGCTCCCCGGTATCCCACCAACGGAAAAGCGTATCGAGATTATCCTAGTCAGTATAGTTAGCATGCGAGGCGGCCGCCTATCCTCGGAGCACGTATACTGGGATCAAGCAAGCGTGTTAGTCCAAGCAGGCCTTCTAGACCCAAAGCTCGTGCCAAATGGAGTCCAGGGCGTCGATAGATTACCCGTTGTTGGACGGGAGGCGGCTCGGCGCATCCTGCATGAAGACCCGGAGCTCGAGCAGGAGGATTACCATAACCGGATGATCAAGAGGGCGAATGCCCGATCGAGGAGGGAGCGTGGTGAGCGGGCTTCAACCGTTGCGGAGGAGTCTGGGGCTGAATTTAAGAGTGAGGCTGAGATGGGTAATGCAAAGGGGGTTAAGGCGAAGGGGAAGTCGGTCTTGGAGAGACGGCCTCCTAAGCTCCAGCGGGCTCAGACGGAAAAGACTGAGAATGAGGATGATGAGGGTGCGGCTACCGAGACTGAGGCTACGACGCCTTCTAAGGCTGAGAATGGGGATCACAAGGCTTATGTGGAAGATGCTAATGGGGAGGAGCATTCTTAGTTTCTTACCTTATGTTACATTGCGATCTGAGCATTGTCTTCAATGTCTTGTATTTATCTACTCACATGTTCTTCAGCATTCCTATTGGCAATTTCGTTTTCATGGTTATCAAGGTATTTCTTCCTATTACCGAATGACATGACGCTTCCATTTCCTTGTCGATCAGACTATGAAAGATACTAGGCTCTCACTCAATAACCAATCTCATACCCATCACATTCGTCTTCCCAGCACCCCCATACTTCGTAATATCCCTCTCCATAGCCTCAACATCAACAAACCCAAACTTCCTATAAAGTCCCTGCCCATCAGCAGACCCATGAAGCCAAAATAGCTTCAACCCGTCTTTTACCCCCTCATCAAGCCCAACCCTAATAAGCGCAGAGGCAATACCATAACCCCGATACTCAGGAAGTGTACAAAGCACTCTAAGAACTAAAATCCCACAATTAGCGCCTTAAATCCAGCATAACCCAGGATCCAGCAGAATACATACGACCATAGCACTTCCCATCCATATGCCTCTTCTTCAACATATTAAGCTCCCCAACAAGCTCATTACAAGCCTCCACATTCGCAGTAGAAGGCCAGTCGGTAGTATCTTTCCAATCAGCGATTTTCTCAGGCTGGTGATAGAAGCACCAAAGGGCACATGCGACTATTTTTTCGCCGGTTGATGAGGCTTCATCGCGTACCACAGCTTTCCAGATTTTGGTCGGTCCATTTCGTAGATTGTCGGTGAAATTCTTGGTGCGGAAGGCTATGCCTTCTTCTGTCGGTGGACCGAAGGTTATCTCCCAGAGGGCATTTTGGGGTTCGTTTTTCACATTGGCCAGGGCCGTTGCTTCTATTTTTGCTAGCTCGTGGCAGTCATTTTCTGTTGCGGGGAGAATGCGGAATTGCAGTGGAGACGGGTTTGGTGTGGACATGTTGCTCTATAGGTTGACTGTTGTCACGAGTCGTGAGTTGATTGTGATAAGAGGGAGGCTACATCGAAAATGAGTTTTATGAGAGAAGTGAGTCATATGGATTCTTGTCTATGGTAGTGTTCATACGGGAGATTAAACTGTCAAGAATGCGAGGTCAAAGCTGCCGTCGGGATGAGTCAATTCTGTTCCGAGGACGAATAGGCTAGCCTTTCTGGTGCTCTCTCGGGCCACTCCCTATCTTGCAGCCGCCACTAAGCGACTAATCGCGTTAGTCTTGAATTGATTCATCTTTTAACTTCCTGAACCTAAATATTAGTCTCGACTTCTTTCATTTCACATGCGTTACTGGTCCCCTCGGGACAGTGACCCACTTTGTTCGTCGGGTCTGTTCCGAACTGGGGCTTTCTTAGCCCCGACAGTTCCGCCACGCCCACAGGGGTTCCGTTACGGAAAACCCATTGTCCCCCGTTAGTTATAGTGCATATGCCAGATTCTACTAGACTATATCAAGAACAGCCACCGGATGATAATATCACTGAGTCATATTATTTACCATTGAGTTATGTTTCCCTCTATAGGCAATACCAAGTGACTTAGCTAAAGAAACTTAGCACCAGGCTCTTCTTGCCAGTATAAACCGCAGACACACGGATTTGTTTTATAGCTCAGTATATGTTGCCTTTATATGAAGGTAATTTGATTTCGGTCATAGCAAGTCAGAAACGGCTAGCGTGAGAATTGTATCCGATAAAAACTACAAGTACCGACGTCCTAAAATGACCGCTAAAGCACCAAACGAAAGAGTACAGACCATTGTTGTTGGGTCAACAACAATTCCCAAGACTTGATGTCTTTCTTAGTGCTGGCAAAGGCACGGAATCATGTGATACCTTTACATCCATCTCATTTTCATGAGTGTTTCGCGCAGGACGCTCGGATATGAGTTTCTTTAAAAAGTCGCGTAATTGTTCTGAAGCTGGTCCAGTGATTTTTTGACACTCATCGTAAAGTACACCGGGCACTTCAAATGTCTCATGATGTTGATCTGGATACAATCGACTATGGCAGGAGCAATTCGGTGCGCAGGACGAGCAAAGGTCAACTTGAGCGCAGATTTTGCACACAAAGTAAGACCCATAAATTGGACGCTCACAGACATCGCAGATAATCTTGGATTCGCGAGTGTAGCAAAAATTTTGCTGAGACAAGTGTAGCTGGAATAGATAGCGCGCATTGTCCAGTTCGTCGAGAAACAAAAGATAGCGACCTAATCGTCGCAAAAGAGGCTATGGAGACTCCAGCCTAGAATGAAGAAAGGTATCTGATAGTTGAAAGACTGATCGATGGAGACTCAAATTTTGAGTCTTAGTAGGAGTCAGGATTACCTGAGGGCAATGGTCGCGGATTTGGCGCATTAGGCTTTTGTTTCCATGTGCCCAGTCCATAATATTTCTACCATAGCCATCCAGAAGGCTAGGATCGGCACCAAGATTGAGAAGTATCAAAGCGAATTCAACATGCCCTCGGTAAACAGCTAAATGCAGAGGGGTTTGTGAGAGCTTGTTCCGGTTGTTCACAGCCGAGGCAAACAGCGGAAACTGATCGATAATGTGGAGCATATTTCTCCACGCTGCAATATGTAGAGGGGTCTGGCCGAGTTCATCTGCAAGCAACCCATCTGCACCAGCGCTAAGGAGAATCTGAACTTCACGTGGACGATCTTTATGAACAGCCGCCAAAAGAGGAGAGCCATATTTACCACCCTGGGCATTGACGTTAGCCTGAGCGTCAAGAAGCATTTGTACTATCTCAGCGGATCTGCGAAAAGTAGCGGCCTGAAGGGCATTGCCATAGTATCCGCCCTGGGCATTGACGTCGGCCTGAGCATCAAGTAGCATCCGAACTATCTCGGTGCTCCCGTTGCATGCAGCAGCTTGAAGGGCATTGCCATGTGTACCACCCTGGGCATTAACCTTTGCTCCGGCCCCGATCAATATTTCCACCACGCCCTGATGACCTCCGAGCGCAGCTGCTTGCAGCACTTCCCCAGTTGTACCCCGTATGCTTTCAAGGCTTGCTCCGTCATTCAGGAGCCATTCGACGAACGCCAAATTCCCAAAGCTGGCCGCCTCAATCAATGGTGTCCTCCCCCTTTTGCATCTAGCCTCGCGCTCTGCTCCTTTCTCCAAGAGTAATTTGCCCGCTAGTATATGACCCCACTGTGCTGCTAAATGGAACGCCGTGCTTCCATTTCCGTCTTGCGTTGCAACATCCTCGCCGTTCAATAACACAGATTCCATCACATCAATTAAATTGGTAGCTGCAGCTATGTGTAATAGTGTCGAACCATCTGATGGACATGCTCTGCCACGCCAGTTCAAGATCTGGTAACTCTGGACCCAGCCACCCACAACTTGCTGTAGCATATCTAATTCATTCTGTATCGCGTCCGCTCGACAGCCGGCGGCTTTTTCTGCATGGATGAAGAGGTTGATAGTGGCGTAATCAAGGAATGGGAGGTCCTGGGTTAAGTTCTCTTTTGTCTTCTCGAGATCATTTCGAAGTATTCGTGACAAGTTTGCGCTGGCTAAATAAACCATGCATGATTGGTAGAGAGCTGCCTGGCATTGAAGGAGAGTATTGTCACCATCGACAGGTGGCGTGCTACTGGCGATGTGTTGATGTAAAAGCCGTAGGCCTTTTGCGCGTAAGGAATCGTTGACCGACTGGTGGATTATCTGTACAGTCTCGTCGAGATCTCCGCTCAGAACTACTTCAGTCAGTCCACCAGAAAGGGCCTTCATTCTTCGCTTCATGCGTTCGTTGCTTTCGACAAAGCCGTTGATATCCTCGAATCTTCTTGGGTGCCCACTCGTCATTCTGGCATTGCTAGCCGCTAAGGCATACCGCATTTCTGTCACCGTAAGGGGTCGCTCGGCGAGGCATATCCATTGGAATAGTACGAACGACTCCCTTCGATTGCTGTCCTCTATCACTTCGTTCAAAATGTAGACATACACGTCTTCTAAACCGGCTGGGATCTCGCGTAACCAGCGACGGATGTCATCAAACGACTCCCCTTCTAATATCTTCTTTTTGACAATAGGCATTATAAGATGGGCCCATTGGAATACCCCATTAGCTTGCTGAATTAATTGTCCTGCCATTGCCTCTCTGGTCTCCTCGACGAAACCGTCTTCGACCTCTATGTCAGTAAGGGCGTCTTCGATATATCTCGCAATGTCTTCACGGTTGTGATCTTCGACATTTATCTCTATAGCCTGAGCATTTCCCATGATGGGATAGTGTCGGCATGAGATGCAAATTTGAACGGCTGACTTCTTTGTTCCCGCACGATCAATAAGCCAATGGAAGTATGTTGCTAGCTGTTGAGCAGACTCAGCTCCAGCCTCATCTAGAGCATCGACAAAAACAGTCACGGACTGCTGATTAGCGATGTCAGGATAGCACCTGTCAGTAACTCTTCTAGCACCACTCGTGGCCATTCCCACTGAGGACCCCCAAACTGCGTGCATCGTTGTTCATAGGTCTCGCGCACCTGAGAGCGCACAGTCGTATCGCGGTCAAAGATCTGGTTCAGCAATGATCTGAACATCCCCAGCGGTGTGCATTGCATCTCTGTGCCCCGGGCGCTAAAGAAAAAGTCGAGCTGAATGCCCCGAGTCTCGTCTTGCAGCTTTTCATATAGTTAGTGATAGTGTGGTTGGCCAGTACGGGGTGATGCAAACCGTGGTCTGTCCTCTGTTGTGGGGTTTCTAGTCGGTCTAGGCCAAAAGAGGTTGTTAATAAATCCGGCTCTGCTTAGCAAGGGCTCCATAACACGAACCGGACACGATGTTGATCACACCGTGGTTGGTCCCCACTTGATTCCCCGAGTTTGTGCCAAAGGATGTTGAATTCATAATGATCTGAGAATGCTCACGAGTCACAATGATGCTTACTTAGGCAAGCCGAGAGTTGCAGCCCCCTAAAAACTGATGGCTACCAACCCAAAGCCCCACTATCAGGTGATTAACCCCTAAGCCTTAGCGCTGACATGTCCCTCTGTAGAGGTCTTCGCTCTGACAGGTAATGAAATTTGTAGGCCAGTAAAATACAATAATCCGGAATTCTCCGGTACAGTGCCTTGGTCGGTATCCACCTATTTTCCTTTCCAGTGAGTAAATTAATCAAGAACGAGGAAGTTAGAAGGTAATATCAGACCCTGATTTCCACTCAACCCGAATCCTCTCATCGGAACCAATCGCATCTTCTATCGAAAGCCCTGGGCTTGTTTAGCTCGGAGGCGAGATTTCTCTAGAACGCCGGTTACCAGACTAGGCAGACTATTGACTTTGTGCATGTCGTGGTCGAGGACTTTTAGAATTTAGGTAAGCAGGCCATAATGGCTCAATGATTCAATTTCATGCATAGCAATTTTCTAATTTTGGTACCCTTCACGTGGAGCTAGAAGTAGTAACAGCAGCCAGCCTTGCGGCTCGCAAAACGGGATACGGCATGGTCGCAAAGGAATGAAGCTGATGAAGATCGAGGTGACCAGTGCACGCTTGAGTTTAGCCAGTCTTCCCCTATTAATAGCCGAAATGGACGATTGGACAAAAGTTCGATCGCCGGAGCATTCACCCATTGGAAACATCGTGGACTGCCAAGCGTCTTGGGTGCGATTGCGGGGCGCTTCGGCCCCTGGGCTGTGCTTGGCTTTTTCCCTGACTCAGACCCTTAAAGCTGTCTATAACTATCCATTACGGCTACGCGAGAAGAAAAAAATACGAAAAGAAAAAAATACAAAAAGGCTCTACCAGGATGAAGTCCGCAATTTGATAAATAGTGAATATACATTTCGACATGGTTCCGAGGTTAGTGAAATGGGACCTGGCTTGAGTGAACATCGCCCGAGTTGCGGCTCAACCGCAAGGCTTGGACACCTGAATCTCACCCAAAAATAGGTAGCATACAAAATGGAATATGCATGCGCTGGCACGAACGGATGCAGGGTACTCCTTCATAGCAAAAATCTAAGTGGATCGGCGAAGAAATTTTCCAGACTAGTAGACAGGTGCATGGCTTTTAGCCCCATTTGGCCCCCAAGAGGACCCCATTTCGTGCTAATTTAGTGCCATCCGCAATCCCTGCTCATTAGTGCGGCTCTAGTATAGTCGGGCAAAGAATGAGCTCGGTTACAGGACAACTCTAGGGCCGCTATCTGGCTGGTCGTCAGGAATAAAAAGGTCGTCAACCCCGGCTCCTGTGTTTAGCGTTTCTTCTTCTTCAACACCTCTACCTCACATCTTTCTCAAACGACTTACAAACTCAATACCTTAAACATGAAGCTCGGTACAGCTATTGCCCGTGGGTTCCAGGTAAGTTGTGCTTACTCCTCTTGGAGATTGAAATAAGATTAACAGCTCCCAGCTTATCTTCAGCATCGTCGTCCTCGGTCTTTCTATCACCATCGCCAGACAACAATACTATGGCAGTGTGCCATCCCAGACTGGCTATGCTGCTTTCACAGGAGCCCTCGGCGTCCTCGTTTCGCTCGTCGGTATCGCCGCTCTGTTCGTTGACAGCTTGAGCGGTATCATCATCTGGGTTCTGGACGGTGTAGCAGGCGTTGCCCTCTTGGCAGCTGGCATCGTATGTTCAAATCCACCAATCCCAATTTAGAATCATACTAACGTGCTACAGGTTTACGCCGTGACTCTCAAAGGCACCGACTGCTCCGACCCGAACAACGGCACGACTTGGGACAACCCTTTGATCAGTGGTGGATGCACTGGCAAGGGAAATGATAGACTTTGTCACGACGGAAGTTGGGGCTCCGACGAGTGGTCTACTGTCAAATCTCGGTGCAAGCGCGCCGAGGCTGACTGCGCTTTCATGTTCCTTGCGTTCATTGCTAGCGTGGCTGTCCTGATTGCGTCTTTCCTGTCTCGCAACCGTTGAGTGGCTGATTCCGTCTAAAACTATTGGTTGAAAGCAGTGAAGCTTTTAGGCTTCTACATACCATGTTGAGAAATAGGAGATGTTGGTTGGTCGAATGTAGGTCTCAGTGGCCGGGTGGACCTGGTTGAAATAGTTATGTTTTTTTTCGATACCCAAGATATTCAACCGTTATGAATGCTATTGTTAATTGAATTGGTTGAACTACACGCAGTGGTGAATTCTACTTTCCATTGGTAGCCTAAGGCAGAGAGAGGTATTCCCGTATTAGAATGGCTATCGCTGCCTTAAAAGACAAAATTTGATCCACTCTAACTCCCTGCCTAGGCCGCTTATAGTGAATATTGGCCTTCAATACTATATACCATTAACTGAGAGATAAGTGAAGTACTTGTAGGGAGTTATATAGGATTAAATGAAGTCACAATGAATACGATTCCATCTCTCTTACCCTTATCCCAACTGCATCATTATGAGCTAAAGCTACAACTGCAAGAGTAAGCTACTCAAGTCCGTGCCTTACCTCGAACAAAAGATTAATTTTCATAGTGGCGCCACCACCGGCCCCTTCGCAGGAGTCCGCCAATGCTATAACTTTGACAGAATTGGCATTCGAAGGATTGAAAAATCGAGATACCGCATCAGAGACAGCGACCAAGCTCTCCGACGCCTTGTGGGAGGCTATAGGCCTGGAGGATGTTCTCGAGGGTGAGGTGAAGAAGCGGTCTGATATTGAGCGGGAGATTAGGCGCCACCCTGGTGGTGGTGGCCTGCCAAAGCTCGTCTTGCGCCGAAACACCGTTCACGAGGTGGAAAAAGCGGTCAAGGCCCAGGCCTTCGTTGCATTCTGTGAGCTTTCGCAGGGAGACAAAAGCCTTTTCTGGGAATTGCAGGCGGAAAGGGCGCGTCGGTTATGCTGAGTGTTGCAGCTGTGAGGCAAGTTGCTTTGTCTTATGTAATTCTTTTTTTCCTCGGTTCATGTTCTTCTAGCGCATCATCCATGGATGAATCTGGTGTTAATACAGGTGGGAGGAAGGGACGATAGCGAGGCCTGAAATATGATTCCTTCCCTAGAGGGGAAATGATACTAGTGTAACCAACTGAAATTTTTGAAATGACTTACAACCAATTATTACGTTAATGAAAATCAAAAGGAGAAATCCATAGTGAGGCTGCTCCTTCAAGACTCGCTCCAGAAGAGAGAGGAGCATTTTACAGCTACGGCAACGGCACCGATAAGTTGCTAGCATAAGCGGGATTATTACGTGGATGTGGCTAGAATAACAGCGTATCTGTTTCAGGCGATTGCGTCAAGATAAGCACATACGAGAACAAAAATCGCTTTTTAACAATACATTTCTTTCCAGATGTCGAGTATACCTACAAGTCTATTTCACTCGGTAGCATACTCCCGAAACCTGCTGCAGTACGTCTCCGCTCAGGTGCATAATGTGCGCAAGGGTTTTACCCACCCCCACTATACTCAAAACATGACTATAAACTTATCATGTCTCATACCAAGTCCCCATCCCCAAAACATCATTATCAACGGGTAAAACCCACTTATCGTTATCATCGGCAGAAAGGAAACCTTCGCTATCAACAGCGGACCGCGCAAGTGGGGCCAAGCGCGCCCACCAAATCCAACCCACGACATCGGAACAACCACCTTAAAACAACGACCAGGACGTGTCCAATCCTAAGCTTGCGCAACACACTCTTCTCTAAATTACCCATCACCAAATCTCACAAAATGTCTCCACTCCTCCGCATCGCCGTGCTCGAATGCGACACACCCATCCAACCAGTCGTGGACAAGCTCGGCACCTATGGAGCGATCTTCGAGCGACTCCTCACAAACGCTGCGGGGTCTGCAGTGAACGTGGAAATCAGCAAGTGGAATGTAGTGGGGAACCCGATCTATCCGAATCCCAATGAAGTAGACGCTTTCCTTCTCACTGGAAGCAGTATGATTATTTCCCATCCCTGTCGCCGACTTGGTTCGTCTGACTAATACATTCCAGAATACGATGCTTTTGCCGATGATCGCTGGATCCTTACGTTGACGGAATACGTTAAGGATGTTGTGCAGGCGCACAAGAAGCCCGTCGTCGGTGTTTGCTTCGGTCATCAGATTCTTGCTCGGGCGCTGGGTGCTCGTGTAGGACGTGGTGAGGGGTGGGAAGTTTCTGTTGACGAGATCACGCTCACCGATGCCGGGAAGGAGGTTTTCGGCAGGGATAAGTTGGTATGTAGATCTGCTTTCCCCCGTTCACTGTTACTGTTATGCGATACTGATTACAACTAGTTCTTGCACCAAATGCACCGTGATCTTGTCTTCGAGACTCCCGAGGGCTGCGTGAACCTTGGATTCAGTGGTCCTTGTGCTGTCCAGGGGTTATACATGCCGAAGCGTTTGATTAGTATCCAAGCGCATCCTGAGTTTGACGAATTTATCATGACCAATCTCTTGGAAGCCAGGCATGATGGTGGAGTGTTTAATGATGAGATATATGAGAGCGGAAGCTCAAGAGCGGCAAAAGAGCATAATGGCCAGTTAGTTTTGCGGAGATTTATTCAGTTTATTGTTGAGTCGGTCGCATAATTTTAACGAATATGAAACCTATAGACATTGAATTGAAAATCCAGCACTGGGGACCTCGGAGGTGTATGCTTGCTGTTAATCGAATTGTCTTGTTCTTACTGTACCCACTGTAGTGCGTGCATGTGTTGTAGCGTTCAGTACGGCCGTGGCTTATCTCATCCGGGACCCACAGCGCGGTCTCGGAGCGCGCTGCATATATGCAGGATAATGTCTGGCAATTTTTAATTTCCCTTTTATTTGAATGGTCACCCCTTGCCTTTTTTTGCTCGACTGGCTGAGTAAAACTGAGCACGCCCCTGCGCTGCACTGCACAAACCAGGTTAGGTAATGAACTTGTCTAATCACATGATAGTGTACCTGACATCACGTCAGCCTTTGATTTCTGCTCTTATAACAATTGCTCCAGGCCTTTCGTCTTGTTGGCCAACTCGTCATTACGTTGGCCAATCACCCGAAATTATGACTTACAAAGGGCTGTCGTAATCGCACTTGCAAAGCAGGGATGTCTCAATACTCATCTTATGTCTTCACTTCTCTTTACATAATGTTGGCTAAACCTTAAGTGATACTTTACAGGGCACGTCACATGAATTAGATCACATCCGCGCGATTGAGGACACTCTCGATGCAAAATGAGAAGGAAGACGCGATGCATACGAAGAGAAGAAGGCCGAACGAAAGAATAGACTCGATGAGCTGAATGCAGAAAGATGCAGTCGATATGATGCCATTCGCAGTACTCGTGCGCACCTGAGCCGTCCTCGCAGCCCTCATGTTGAGACCGATCCAATGAAACCACCAAAGGTGCCTCGAAAGAAGCCCATGCTCACCAATCTCGATAAACACCACCAGAAGTTCCCCGCCGACGACCACCCTGTTTCTCCATTGAAGAGTCATGATGCATTGGACAAGGCTGAGCAAGGACAGAGCGGGGAGTTCAAACAATAAACAACTTGACCCAGTCGAAGTGGCCACTGCGAGTGGTAGCACGTTTTGATCGCCAGAAGGAATAAAGATATTACTCAATGGAGCAAGGCTGTCTCGCAAGGAGCAGAAGCGAGGGGATGGACTCGACGCCGAAGCAGTGAATGCATCAGGCTGGAGCCCAGTCAGCTGAGAATGTCAGTGTCTTGGATATGGAAATTATCATGTATCAACAACGCCTCAAAACATCATCGTTGCCTAAATATATTACGACTATAAATACCTTCAGTCCTTCTTCTTTTTCCTTTCTTCCTTCTCCCTTCTTAACCTCTCTCCTTTCCATTTTCCAGTTCCTAGCAACCATTTTTTCTCAAGAGATTTCAGGCAAATCCCCCCATTCAGAATCCTTTCCAATCCTACTCTTGATCCTCTTTTCCTTTCTACTCGTCGTGACTATCAGAATATCTCTCAATTCCCGTCAAATGAGAGCAAAGTGAGCACCGATCTAAGCATTTGAGACCGTCACGCTCGCGGATACGCTGCGGTCTGTTCTAACTCGCGTCTCGTGACTTAACTCTCATTTAAAGAGTGAAGGGAGAGTAAGCTCACGTATGGTCTCGTTCTAATCGTCCTCACAGTACAACCCTTATACAGAAGACCGTCATTAACTCATATCTTCGTTTGATCATCTAGCTCTCACTGATCTCCAAAATGCCGTCTCTTCTAATCGATAAAGTGGTGGATCGAGCATTTCTTCAGGCCCCACTGCGGGATCATTTTGTTGGACTGGGTTTGAATGACTGACAAACACGTGATCATGGAGGCGGTGGTAGGAATGGATTGGAAGTGGTTTTGTTCGGATATTACATTAGACGCCCTTTGATGTTGTGTCTTTCATACCTCTTGAATTCCTTGTCGTAATGCCATTTTGGAGGCCTATAACTGTTACTAGATGTAAAGGGGTAGCTTCGCAGTGGTGATAGTGGACCTGAAGGCACTTGACCCAGAGTCAGCCACCAACTGCGCCGAGCGACGACCTCTTGATTCATTAATCCGTTCATATTAGCCCCCTGATCACTCTAATCACCAAAAGAAGAGCGTCAAGGCGAGAATATGAGGGGAGCTAATGAACGCTCGAGCTAAGATCGGATGGTTGACAGATACTGTGTGGGTGCTTTGCACCACCTTGACCCAAATTGCCGGCAGCAGACGCAAGGTTTGATAAAATGGGGCTTTGCACCAAGAGACAGCGATTCAGAAATGCTGAGGAATAATATGGATCCTGTGATGAACAATGTCAAGGTCTGACATGATGTTCAAAGAATGTATTCCCAGTTTCCAGGGGCGCAGGAAAGGTCCCTTGCCTTGGTTGGCACAACTGAAGTTGTTTGCTGTTTGATGCTGCTTCGCTACAAATTGGGTATCCCGAGAGCGTGGCGCGACTTGGCTTTGCTCGGAAAAGCTTGCAGGTGGCCACTGCAGGTCTCTCCTTCAATCTTCTTTGTCCTGTTTCAATGGTATACAGGGCACCCCCGTAATTATAAACGGTAAGTTGATTTCAATGACCAATAGCAGCGATGTAGACGTGAAGTGCAGCGACCTCTCTCGCCAGGAAATGAGCAGCTTTGTCAACGCGGTCACTCGTGAAGTATGGCGAAACAACCAAGGCAACAAGGCCTCAATGGCTTGGGGGTTGGGGATTTGAAACAAATTGAATATCAGCTTGGCTCAAGCAAATGATATCCAGATTTGTTTCTGCTGCATGGATCGGCAAATATTCCAAGGCCCCGCCTCCGATGGCGGTAGATCCCACATCGCTTCAAGTAATTGGTGCGTGCGGTGCATATTTCCAAGACCAAAATGATTCGACATAACAGTGAGTCGGGTTCCGAGACATTCCTTCTGCTCGGGGGTTTCCAGACAAGAGCCCACAACGGCAATAGGCCAGCACATTCCAGAATTTATGCGTGCCCTGGGTGATAATTGAACTAGATAAGACATTGCCTCTGTGACTGCTGTTTGAATAAGTCCTCTGTATATCCCCCCAGGTGTGTACTTGTAACCACCCAGAGACGTGTACAGGTAAATCAGCATGGCTTGTTGAAAGATCAAGCCTGCCATGAAGACCTCCGGTTCGACGAATGGGAAAGGGGCCCATCGTAGGATCTGGGCTTGGATTGAAGCGAACATGGCCATATCATCTGCAGTCGGCATGCTGACCTGCTCTTCCATCATTAATTGTCGGCCGAGATCGAAAATAACGGGGATCAACAGCAGCAGTTCCAACCAGCAGCCGCATAAGTTTCCGACGTATTGGAGGGTCAATAGTTCGCGAGCTCGTTGCTCCAAGTCGAAATTAAGGAAGAGTTGTCGGCTTAGGCGCGCATCGACTGAGATCATGCTGACGGATGCGGTGTAGACATAGTATTCGATCACGAAATCTTTCAGCTCTCTGGGGACTGCAGCCTCGCTTTGCCCAAGAAGCTTGACAAGAAGAGAATTCGCTGCGGTCAAATGGTCGAAGATGGTTCCTGTCATGTCTCCCTTTGCAGTCTGTCGCCATTGTTAGCCTTGGCCTGAAGATAAGGGATTAGGTTTGCTCTACCTCTGTAAAACACATGAGAAGGGCCCCGACGAGCAACATTAACGGGTTTGACTGCTTTCCCTCGATGAAATCACCCACTCCATGTCGAAACAACTGGATGGCCTTGGTGTAATGAGACTGAGCAACGGCATCGGACTCATCTCGGCGTCGGAATGCCCGGTGCGCAGCACTCTGGGCTAGCACCAACTGTAATAACAAGTCGCTCGTAAATGCCAATGGCACAATCTGAACCAAAAACGGGTTGATAGGGGTTGTTCCGTTTGCCATGCAGTCAGCCGTAGTGCTGAGATAATGGCTCAGCAATGTGTAGGATTCCGGGTCATAGCCAGGAAGCATCGACATCGTCCTCGGCACGACATTCCCTACAGCCGTTGCAGGGATAATAACATTGTCAGTTCGACTGATGTTCGAAATATCCGAAACATTGCTCGAATTCGAATCTCGGCGATCCGTTATCTCGTGGGTCGCATGGTCAGCTTCCCCAAGACCTCCCGATAAGCCGCTACTCGACGAAACAGATGATTGACGATGCGACGACGCAGGACTCGGAGACCTGGTCGGTTTAAATTCTTCAATGACCTTCAACGGGCTTGAGCACCGCTCTTCACTGATTCTCGACACGTGGCTAGCCGGGTCGGAATTCTTCCCAGGAACGGTGGGCCACTGGCAACTGAGATCATTACGCATACAGCCCCCGCATGTCGGTCGGACTTCATCGCATTTCTTCTTTCGCCGCCTACAGGACCAGCATCCGGTTCGGACACGGACTATGCGTGTAGCGCGCTGTCGATCGGGCGGCATTGCGTTGGGGAGAGGAGGAGGAACGGAAACGCGCGATAAGAAACAGTCTAACTGTGGGGTAGCGTAACTCTATCGGCAACATCCCGTTATCTCTTTATCCATGAGTTTCAGGGGCGTAGACCCTACTTACTACACCGCATTTTATGAACACCCTTACTGGAAGGTAAATATAGAAGAAGGCAATAAAGTCCGCAATATATTAAAAACAGAAAGACAACCCAAAGCTCATTTGATTGGGAAGCGAAAAGTCGAAACTTCGGTAGAATCAATTTTCAACTGACCGCATGTACTGCCACTGCAGCTGAGTATTCGCAGAAACGCTTCCTAGCTTCGACTTAAGGCGGACTGTGAAACCTGTATTTTATCATCTGTATTCCCAATCCATACTTTCGGGGCTGCATCGGTCTCTGCCAGGTAATCCTGACAAGAGCAGCAGAAGGGTGCAGCCCCTGGATGTCAAGAACCTCCATCTCCGCGACTGCTCCTGTTCCCATGACGTTGTACACATTTTGGTGCACCGTCATTTATACTTTGAAGCTTTTCTGACGTCTTCTATGGATCAGGTCGCTCGGCTTAACTGCAAAGTACTCTCGCGATGAGTTTTTCATTAGACGTAGGACGGTATGAGGAAGGAAGAAGTCTAAGCTGATCTAGTGGAGGGATATGGTGCATACAGGTCAGCTGACCTAACACCCCCCTCAAGCAAATCCCAGAACGCAAGTAAATTGCCTCAATAATGCTGGAAAAAATTGGAAAAAATTGGAAAAATCACGCTGCAAGCTGAATCGCGCGAAAACGTAATAAAAGCCAAACAAACACTGTTCCTATTTGGGACTAGCCTTTAGAAGGGCTCTCATCCCCATCTGCGCAACAAATCTTGTAAAGGCGACCCGTGTAAGCGGCTTGGACAACCCATCTGCGGCTTGTGATGACGTTGGAATGTATGTGAATATGCACGTGCCGGCGGTGATCTCCTGCCGCTGGTAGTGATATTTGATACTGATATGCTTCGACCGGCTATGGAATTCCGGGTTGGAGGCGAGCGCTATGGTGCCCTGGTTGTCAGCGAATATGGTGGTCGGACGACGGAAGAGATCGTCCTTGATCATAAGCTCAGACAGTAGGAGATCGACCCACTTCAGCTCTTGTATTGCCATGGCCTGTGTGACGTACTCGGCTTCTGTTGAGGACAATGAGACCGACTTTCAAACCAAGAGAGAACTTGACATAATTTGGAGCTAGAGTCAGAGTCATACTAGAAATACACGTGCTACTCGGCCTCATGCTTGGTCTCATGCTGCGTAGCCTCATGCTGGGAGGCCTCACGGTCACGCTCACGCTGCTCTTCCGCCTCGTCACATTGGCGACATTGGTTTGGGAGACATCCCAAATGCTAGGCGGCCTCATAAAAAGTCCCACGGTCACGCTCAAGCTGCTCTTCTGCTAATTCACATTGGAGACATCCAGGGATTCGAATGGGAACCTGTACGAAGCCCAACCAGGTCTGGAGAATATCTCTCACCATATCCACTTCATCGGATCCACCCAGCAATACAGCAGGCGTAAGGCTCTTATACCAGGCCCAATAGGGCCACAGCCAAGACTCAACCGTGTCCCCGTGCTCCACGTGAAACTGGAAGCAAGTAGACCCGTCACGCGTGCATGGGCCGCAGACAGGGCTGAACTGGCGAGTTCCATCAACAATCTTCGTGAATTGGCACCCAATAGGGTAAACATTGTGTTCAATGAAGGCGACGCTTCGCGGCCCATGTGACCGGACCGCCGGTGAGTAAGAACACGTAACCGGTCGTCGAGAGACCAGTGTCGTCATGCCGACCTGCCCAGCTCGAGTCGCAGTATCCATGCAGCAGCTGTGTCAGTGGGGCCTCCGCGACTGGTGCGGATATGGGTCCTGGACCATAGCAAATTCCCAAGCTGGTGCCTTTGAGATACCGGTATACCCGTTGAACCGCTGTGACGTGCGTAACCGAGGGGTTCTGAGCATATTTTGCGAGCTTGCATACTGGCCAGGAAACCTCTGGTTGGGTGGAGATCATGATCCATACTAACCTGCCTAAGCGCTCCTGGTATGACTTTTCCACACCCCAAGGCGTTGGCGGAGGACTGTATATGGTAAATAAACGGAGTGTAACATAGGGAGAGAGAGCTAGTATATTCATGGATAAAATATAATCTTGATAATAATTTATAAATATTGATACCGAAAGTCAATTCAACATCGGCAATGGGAATAGAAAACCACCGGGGGAGAAAAACCCTTTTAAGCAATTTTCCAGCTGGTGCTTGGGTGGACTCTGTAATCACAAACATTGGAGTTTGGCATTTGCATCCAAGTGTACAAAACCTGCGAAGTCTGGTATCTAAAAAAATAGTCATAATTGACAAACAAAACGGAAATATGAAGTTCTGCTATTGCTTGCGGAATTTCTGTGCCATAGAATCTAAAATGCGTACTAGGCCTTTCATACATCATGCATATGCAGACTGCGAAAGAAAATTCTCCGAAGTGCTTAGTACGCGGAGATCTTTGAACAGTGGACCCGTGTTTGAGGAGGAAAAACGATATCAGTTAAAGCTTAGCCTAGTATCTCGTCAGAAAGTACATGGAGGCCTATATTACTACTTTGGATGTCTATGTGCGGGTTGATTTCTAACCACTTTTTAGCGTCCTTATTTGGCTTTAGTACTTACCACTAGCCATACCTAGTTCAACTGACAAATTAGAACTAAGTAGATAGGGCTGAACTCACTTCTAAGCACTTGGTATATAGATATTCGTGGGGTTTTGGAAGTAGTACAATATTAACATTTTTATCGACTTGGATCGCTCAATTTTGAGTTACTTGGTCTTGAAAACCTTATTAGTGGAATTCCTACAAAACACTGCCACAAAAGTATCTGTCGAACATTAGTCATTGTTCAACAATACTTAGAAATTTGAAGCACAAAGACAATCCAAACCTAGAGTCAATTGCCCCGCCAATGTGCGCACAAGCGATCTCGGCCAGTGATTTCCCCGAAAACCATCCACGATGAGCCCCACGCTCCATCTCTTCTAGCTTCCCCATTCGTCATCGCCGATCCGACCAACCCCACTTATATTCCCAGTCTGAATATAAGGAACCATTTGTGTCTTCATCAATTGAATCCCCGATATCACTTCCTTGACGACTTCCACACTACAGAAATCATGTCTGCCACCGGTGCCATGCTAGGCTCAAAGAGCAGCTTCTCTACTCGCATCTCCCTTCGCTGGGTTCCCGAGGTCCCGGAGGAGACCACAGACACAATCGTCCTCTCGGTGGGAGAATACTTCGTCGATCTGCGCATGGACAAAGCGTCAGGAGCAATTGACTGGGCGATGGCCGGTACCAGAATTGAAGAGAATCCCAATGAGATCCCACGTTCGTGGCCGAATCTACATATTCCAAGGTTCATTGGAAATGATGATTAAACGAATCGCTAATATATAAACAGTGAAAGTACTCTTCACACGCGAGCTGGATTCGTTCAATGAGATCGGAATTGTGGACGTGGGCAACTTCAGCCCCCTCCCCAACGGCGATGATCTCGAATGTGGCGAGATGCCTCGAACTGATCTTCCCGGTTCCCCGATGACAGGCTTCGAGGAAGTCTGGCGCGAATTGCCTTTCCGGGAAGGTCCAGAGGGCGCCAAGAAGGGACTTTCGTGGATTCTGGAGTCCGATGATCGGGATCTGGACTTTGGTGAGGGGAATGAGGTTACCATCACTAAGATATTTATGGGTCGGATCTGGGGAACGTACTTGGCTTTCCGTCAGGTTCAGATTCATACCCGGGAGCAGGGTGTGAGTGGGGAGTGGGCTGTTAAGAGGGCTGGGGCTGAGGTTAGTGCGCGGAGGGAAGAGTGGAGTTCTGGGTCTTGGGAGGAGAAGTATCTTGTGGGGCCTGATGGGGGCGCTGTGCCTTCGATGAAGAGTGGGTTTGCTGGGGAAGGGGAGGGTTCGTGGAGAGTTCCTGGGGAGACTGTTACTATTGATGGAAAAGCATTTGTTGTTCGAGCTTTTGAGGAGATTCAATAACCATGGGGCCAATGATTGCTTTTAAGCATTTCCTCCCTTTCTGCGTCCCAAGAGTGGGAGGCTTTTACATATTGGTACTACTTCTACTGTATTTGGCTTACTCTGCTCTTGAGAGCGTGGGAGCTATCCATGGATGTACGCAGTGGTTGCTGGGAAGCTACAAATAGAAAGAACTCGCATATATATATGGCGTAACTGTATGTTTTCATGCATTGCATCGTCTTCTCTATGGGCGTGAGTAACTGCGAAATATAATAAAAGTCGTCATCAAGGACATGAAGCAGCCTCATCCAAATTTAGTGCAGAGTCAAGTCGAAAAGATATCTAAGCGAAAACCTTGACCTCACCGGCCTTCAGCTTGCCGGCGTCAACGAGACGCTGAGCCTCGGAGGTGTAGGCAGCCTTGACGGCAGCACCATCCTTGCCAGCAAGAGTGAGCTTCTCAGCGAGAGCAGCGAGCTCGTCAACATCGATCTTGCCCATGATGAGCTCAACGTCGGTAAGGACGGAGTCGACCTGGGAAGCGGAAGCCTCGCCTTCAGCGAAGTAGTTGACCTCCTTGACGGAACCCTTAAGAACACGCTTGTTCTTCTTGGCAGCGTTCTTAGCGGCCTCCTTGTTCTTCTTGTTCTTCTCACGCTCAGCCTTGGCGGCCTCCTCGGCATCTTTCTTGGCCTTCTCCTCAGCAGCCTTCTTGGCCTCCTTCTCCTCCTTCAGGCGGATAGCCTCCTCTTCCTTGGCCTTGCGCTTGGCGTCCTTGCCGGCACGGGCCTGCTGGCGGAACTTCTTGATACGCTCATCCTGGGCGAGGGCCTCGTCAACAAGCTCACGAAGACGGGCGACATCCTCGTTCTTGCGCTTGCGGCGAGCGTTGGCGTTCTTCTTCTCGGTGTGACGCTTCTGATCACGGCTCTCTCCATCATCAGGAACATCCTCATCAAGGTACTCGAATGAACGCCAGCTGTCGAAGTTATAGAAGAAGTTGTAGAAGTTCTCGACCTCCTCCTGGGTGCTGTCCTCGTTACCGAACTGGGGAACGGGCTGCTTAATGGAGAAACGACCCTCGGCCTCGAAGGCAGCGCCCCAGAGCTTGTAGAACTTGCCCTTGGCAGTAGCCTGCTTCTTGGTAGGGGGCTCAACATCGGCGGCCTCATCGACGGAGTCGAACTGGCGACGACGGGTGGGGTCAAGCAGAAGCTCGGTGGCAATCTGAATGCACTTGAAGAAGCTGTCATTC
Organism: Penicillium sp. IBT 16267x; assembly: GCA_028828865.1. Classification (NCBI taxonomy): domain Eukaryota; kingdom Fungi; phylum Ascomycota; class Eurotiomycetes; order Eurotiales; family Aspergillaceae; genus Penicillium; species Penicillium sp. IBT 16267x. The sequence continues at coordinate 3,365,410 of JAQJZQ010000001.1, forward strand.
TCGTCGCGGTGGCCAGAGGCGGCCTTCTTGTCGGGGTGGTGACGCAGAACCTTCTTGCGGTGAGCACGCTTGATCTGCTCGGGGGTTGCCCGCCAGCGGTAGCGGGACAGACCGAGAACGGCGTAGTGATCCTGGGACTATAAGGGAGTTAGCTTGGTCATGGTGCAAAATTGGACGAAAAGAGTACTGACCTTCCAGTCCTTGGCCTCACGGTTGAGCATCATGGGGTCCTCATCCTCGGAGATCTCACCATCGGACTCCTCCTCGGTCTTCTTGACGTTATGCTGAGCCTGGAGACGATCATCCTCAGAGAAAGTGCGGTTGTGACGCTTCTGTAGAATTTATTAGCATTGATGATATATTTTGTGGCGGGGCATCTCGAATCACATACACGGCGGGCGTGAGCAAGGAAGTGAGGGCCAACGGGCTCCAGGTTACGCTGGGTAGCACCGGAGAGGGCACCAACAGGCTTGAAATCCTTCTCGGCACTCCAGCCCGAAGGCAGAGCGGGAAGCTGAACGTTGACAACTTGAACGGCAGCCATTGTGAATATGGTTGTTGATGGAACAAGGTGGGTGAGGGAAGTCCCACTTGGTTTTTTCTGATATTTTTTTCTGCCCCGAGTGGCCGCCCGCCAATCACAGCTCGGATGATCCAATCGTGATTTCCTTACGACTTTCATTCCGATCACTCATTCGGCTGTGCTTTAATCTGGGGGAATTTCACTGCTGGTATTGATTGTTTGAAGTTGACTACATACATTCAAATTCTGTCAAGTCTCCATTGCCCCGCAAACACCAACAAACACACGGCATCACCCCGGCTTTCCTATCCAAACACCCGGCTCTTTACCCCAGACAATATGTCTGCTCCGTCTACTGCCGCCCTGAGCGCCTACCGCCAGGTCCTTCGCGCCACCCGTGTTGCCTTCCGAGGTTTGTCTCTCGATCTCCTGAAGACTGTCTCAAGAAAGCCGACAGCGCTTCTCGCGATTCAATATACTAATTTCACAACTAGACGACGTCCGAGTCATGCTTGCCTCTCGTCAAGAAGCCCGTCGCAATTTCGACCAGAACCGCCGTGTCGCTGTTGACACCGGCATGCAGATCAACCACGCCATCGAGGTTGCGAACATCCTGCGCCATAACCTAGTACAAGGTGCTCGGGAGGAGGGTAATGAGGATGCTAAGTGGGGTATGCACAATTGCTTCGCCTGGAATATATCTCTGTTGAAGGGGATTCCTCCTGCGCATTGAATGGATTGCTAACAGTATGTCTGCAGAACTCCGGATTCACGACCAGATCGAGCGCGGTGACAATGACTCCATCAAGGTTGCTGGCAAGAACGTTAAGATTCACAAGGCTTGCTCCTCGTCCTCCTAAGCTGCGTTCAACATCTTGATTTTGCATGCTACACCGACTCCATGATGACACAATGCCACCTAGGCAGCATACAATCGGTGGAGGTACGAATTTGAACCAGCCCCATGGGGCTGGATGTGTATTATAGTATACCCGACTCTTGTTATTTTATTTGGCGTCACCGGGGTATTTTTGATTGTGATAGAAGCTGCATAGAAACAAGAACCAATCCATATTCAACGCCCGCTTTGTATGAACCCACGACATGCACAACCCATCCTTTCCTCGTGATATTACACAATGTTCAATTATATGGTGCCTTTTAATCTCCATTCATACTGGCATACTGGACGGATCCAGATCCCGGAGGCGGTGCCACAGCAAAGCCCTTGGCTGGGACTTCGTTGCCTATATCACCCGCAGCGGTGATAGCCTTTTTATCGGACTGACCACGCTGGATAGGTCCCGCGGCCTGCCGACCTTCGCGAGCATTCTTCATTCGTTCCTCACGGTCCATGTTATCAAGTGCTTTGGGCTTACCCCAGCGCACCCGTAACGGACAGCCTTGAACGATCGCCTTGCCTTGACACTCCTTCGCTGCGGCTTCGGCATCGGCGCGGTTCATGTAGTTAACAAAGGCGCAATGCGAGCGGTGAGAGCAGACAAGCGAGCGAAGAGTACCAAACTTCGAAAAGAAAGTCCGCAGCGAATGTTCCGGAAGGTCGTCCTCCACACCAGTCAAAAATAGTGACGTAACATTGGGATCCATAGGCGGGTTGATGTCTTCGGCCGACGGGGGGAGCTGTGCCGTACTTGGGAAAGGGCGACCACCACGGCCGCCGCCACGACCTCCCCGGCCAGGCAAGCGGTTGCCCAGTCGGCTCTCGCCTGTGCGAACGGGGCCCGGCGCGTTTCCGTACCGGCTGTTTGTGCGGGGTTGGTCTGTTAAGCTAGATTCTTTACCTTCTGTATCACCTTCAGATGCACCCTCGATGCGACGAGGCTTGCGGTAGTACGGTTCACTGTTTGCCAAGCGGCGCAGCAGCTCGCGGGCCTTGTCATCCGTCTTCTCGTATTCCTCGACGGCGCCGATTCCTTCTTCGATCTCTTTTTCGTGATTTTGCGCATAGTATTCACGGTTGATGCCACTTTCGGGACCCGGTGCGACCATCTTCAGGGCGGCATCACGGACAACGATCGGCAAACCGAAAGACAGATCGAGCATGCAGCATTGGCAGCAGTTCTTCAGACGGGCGCATGTGAGACAGATGTTGGTGCGCTTCTGTCGCGAGGTACGGTCGGCCTTCCAGCGGAAGATTGTGAAGGGACGAGTACACTGTCATTGTGGTTAGTTCCTGTGGTTGGATAGTGATCGAATCAAAGACTTACAATCTTGCACTCTGCGCCATGGTCCTCTTTCAACATCTGCACGTAGGGGTTTTCAGGAAGACAATTTTCGCATACAGATGGGAAGTCTGTGGACTCCCAGCCAGAGCGGTTGAGATCATGCTTAATCTGGGGAGGCATGGTGGGGGTTATGATTTGAAAGGCTGAAGATTATAAAGGAAGCTTCAAAGACCAAAGTTGATTATCACATTATCATTGTGGCGGTGACTGTGGCGCTTAGTCATGTGACATTTATTGGATATGTTTGTTTTGTTTGTCTGTGTTGCTTCTCGTACGATGTTTTTGTTCATTTTGTTCATTTTGTTCTTCGATTTGAGTGTTTGTTCCGAGTCAACAGACCCTCGGACTGACCTGTGACTTTGTTTCCGATGAAACCCTTATCTCGAGTTCATCAGGCATCTTCATTTCCATCGTATAGACTATCGTATAGACATCAGGTCACCACTAACCAAAGCCGGGAGAGCCACTACCCGAACAAGCCACAGACCGGAAGATACTCGTCCCGCCACCCCAGAGTTAAATCGGTGTTAGTCCTGCTGCACGGCCTCCCCTCTCAGGGGCTCCGTGATTGGCCTGATTTTTCGTATTGCCAAAAAGTTGCTTCGCATACGATACTCTCCTTTTTTAAACTCTCCTTCATCCTCTTCCCAGATCTCTCTCTTCCCCAAGTTTTTTTTTCTTCTTGCGGTTCCTTTGGTTCAATCCAATTGCCGTATTATCTTTTCCATAATTAACGGACCGGTGTCCTTTTTTTGTCGCCCCTCTTCAACACTTTACCCCTTTTAATACCAACACCCTTCATTTCCTGCACAATGGCTCCTACTGCTCTGGAACGTGAGGATAAGGCGCGTGACGCTGCCTTCAACAAGGCCCTTCACGGAAAGTCCGCCAACGTTCGCGGTGGTCTGAGTGCCATGCGTGGCAAGGACAACGCTGCTCAGAAGGCCGCCGTTGACGAGTATTTCAAGCACTGGGACAACAAGGACTACGCTGATGAGACTGATGCCGACCGTGAGGTGAGTTGATGCGCCGACTGGAGTCAATTGGGCTATAACTAATCGAAATCTACAAATAGGCTCGCCGAGCCGAATACGCTACCTTGACCCGACAGTACGTTGTCCTCCGCATCCCGCGCATTTTTGATCGCAAGACAATTGACAATTTAATAGCTACTACAACCTTGCCACTGACTTCTACGAGTATGGCTGGGGCTCCTCTTTCCACTTCTGCCGCTTCGCCTATGGTGAGCCTTTCCAACAGGCCATCGCCCGTCACGAGCACTACCTCGCCATGCAGACCGGTATCACCGAGGGCATGAAGGTTCTCGATGTTGGCTGTGGTGTTGGTGGTCCCGCTCGTGAGATCGTCAAGTTCACCGGTGCTCACGTTACCGGTCTGAACAACAACGACTACCAGATCGACCGCGCTACCCACTACGCCCACAAGCAGGGTCTAGCCGACAAGATGGCCTTCGTCAAGGGTGACTTCATGCAAATGAGCTTCCCCGACAACTCCTTTGATGCCGTGTACGCCATTGAGGCTACCGTCCACGCTCCCGAGCTCGTCGGTGTCTACTCTGAGATCTTCCGTGTCCTCAAGCCCGGTGGTACCTTCGGTGTCTACGAGTGGCTCATGACTGACGAATACAACAACGACGACCCTGAGCACCGTCGCATCCGTCTCGGTATCGAGCAGGGTGACGGTATCTCCAACATGGTTCGCATCTCCGAGGGTGTGCAGGCCATGAAGGATGCCGGCTTCGAGCTCCTCCACCACGAGGATCTTGCTCAGCGTCCCGACGCCACCCCTTGGTACTACCCGCTGGCGGGATCTTTCAAGCACATGGGTTCCATCTGGGATTTCTTCACCATTGCCCGCATGACCTGGTGGGGACGTGGTCTTGCTCACCGCTTCGTCGGTGCCGGTGAGAGCATCCGTCTCTTCCCCCGTGGCTCCCAGAAGACCGCTGACAGCCTGGCTCTCGCTGCTGACTGCCTGGTCGAGGGTGCCCAGAAGAACCTCTTCACTCCCATGTACCTGATGGTCGGCAAGAAGCCCGAGTAAATCATCACATAAAACTTCCTTTCCTGTTCTTATCATGCATCCTTCCCGCACCTATTACCCGTCGCGCGGCTTCTTCACCTCACATTCCCATATTGTATTCCCTTCTATTGTCATTATTTCTCCAAGCCGCCGGCCAGGCGTATCTTTGCAATGGCGCTATCTGACCCGACTCGGCTAGAACGTTGTTCTCTCGACGATGGTGACGATGTTTTTCTCTTCTGTTTCCCTTGTTTCTTTTGGATCGAATAGATATGTAATAGTTATTGAGGCAAGAATAATGAGCCAAGGATTGACTGCTATCTTCTCTTATGTCCAGTGTACCATACTTCCAAGGTTCTAAATTCTTTAGTATCACCTAATGTTTTCAACATTATTGGCCAATCGTAACTAAAGTTGTCGTACTTCAAATACAGGATCTTGTGCCTGCAGCGAGAAATGTAGGTCGTGAAAATAGGGTAGACTGGGTGGTTTCACAGCTTCCAGTGTCGTACGATGATCCGTGCCTCGGTGATACACATGGTCAGCTGGTTCTTGGAAAGCCATCACCTTGGAATATCGACCACCCGGGCTGATGCTATCTCATTTCTGGTGGGTAGATGTGTCACCTGTGGATGAGAGCATTTGGACCTTGGAAGTACCTCATTTAGGTGCTATAGAATCAACCTAGAGTCATGGAAGACGAATCCCCTATTCAAGACGGACGAAGAAAGCTTCGATGAGAATCGTACTCGTATACAATATGCATATCTATTATAACCGGTTGAACCATGGACTCTGATAAACGGCACTTCACGGGTCAATTAGCCGGGGAGTCGAAGACGTTCGGACTCCGGTATATTGCCGTTGCTCCGTTGCTAGCGCGGCGGGGGATATTCAATAGGAATATATTTGAAACCCTCATTTATATGCCGGGGATAAACTTCGCTGAAAGCTACACTTGGGCTCCGTGGTGCAAAAGCTGGTAGAAATGATCAATCATTTTTCCGAGATTTGTGAGTGCAAAAAGATACATTCAAGTTCTAATATTATGAATAGCGTCATCTTCATTCCATCTAACCAGCTAATCACCGTTCTGACATTTATCACATCGCACATTCGGCTATATGGTATTCTTAGCGTGTAAACAATATGTATAAAAAATGTTTAGTTCCACCCCCGGGGACCCATTGAGTGCGTCGTAATGACCTCCTGTCGGCACTTTCGTGATTTTTGCCGAGCAATCAAAACCGATCTCCTGGGGTTTCATGGGCTAATCTAGTGGCTAGTATGTAAGTGTATGTAGGAGTCAATGCACCTAGAAGTCAACCACGTGGGCGTCGAATGTTCCTCGCTGATGGTGGCGGTTCTTCCGCTATAATGTGGCTTTCTTTAATACGAAGTACGTTGCTGCGCTTGAACATATATCCTGGCAACTTTCCAAGGCTGGTTTCCGACGGCTACTTATACCGAAACATTTGAAAGACTTCCCTCTAATTATGAAAACAATGGACAGATATTATAAAAATCTTGATCTTACAGTCTTCAAAACGAACCCAAAATCATAACATTCTACTATAAATGAAGTCGAGTCCTGGATATACTGTGGTATATCCGACAAACGGCATATTCCGCCCCCAAGGTTGATATGGCGGGTGCCAAGACCGAGTTCTAGAGTAGCCACGCGGCTTAGCTATTCATTACGTGCTTGATAATCTCACGCTTACCCCCGATCCCATGTCGCATCGGTGCCAAACCAGCCAGTCATGCGGCTTTTGATCGGAACGTGCCAGGTACCCGGAAGGCCCACTACCATATCCACCAATCGCAATCAACATAATACTGATCTTTCCCCACTCATTTCCTCTCGACCAGTAACTCACCCCCGGAATGCAACGTGCTGCACAATGTTGCCTTGTTCCGGATGTTCTTGGCTGGGCGGGTGTCTTGGCAGCGGCGCCTCCAAGCTTTTAACCGAAGAGAGGATCCCTTGTACGGACCTTGTGGCCGACTGGTTCACCGCATTGCTTGCGCCAGGTATAAGATCGTGTGCAAGGCCGGGCAGATCATTTCTTCTTTCTCTTCGCATCGACTGTACTATTCACAATCGGCAGTGATAATAGACAAAGTTCAAAGTCATGTTCACTAAGCAGACTCTGTCCGCCTTTGTTGGCGCATTGGCCCTTGCTTCGGCCAACACCATCTCTCCCAGCGATGAGAACCCCTCCGCTGCTGAGATCGCTGCCTCCCAGGCCTCTGTCCTGCCTTACTCTCCCGTCTCGAACGTGAAGGGTCTGGCTTTCAACCGCTTTGCTCAGATTTGGATCGAGAACACCGTGAGTGGTTCCAAGCATTAATTGGTCTGATATCATTCACGTTCGCAAGCTAATATCAATTCAAGGACTACCAAACTGCTGCGGATGACAAGAACTTTGCCATGTTGGCCAAGGAGGGTATCCTCCTGACCAACTACTTCGCCGTGACTCACCCCTCGGAGCCTAACTACGCTGCCTCCGCCGCTGGTGACGCTTTCGGCATGGACAACGACGACTTCCGCCAAATCCCCGCCAACATCTCCACTATTGCCGATATGTTCGACCACAAGCACATTGCCTGGGGCGAGTACCAGGAGGACTTGCCCTACGCCGGCTACCAGGGCTTCCGTTACCCCGAGTCTGGAGCGAACGCCTACGTGCGCAAGCACAACCCGCTCATCCTCTTCGACTCCATCACCAACGACGCTGTCCGTCCTCGCCAGATCAAGAACTTCACCACCTTCAACGAGGATCTTGAGCACGAGCGTATCCCCCAGTACATGTTCATTACCCCCAACATGACCAACGATGCTCATGACACCAACGTCACCTTTGCCGGTGACTTCCTTGCTAGCTTCCTGCCCCCTCTCCTTAAGAACGAGTACTTCAGCAAGGATGCCCTTATCCTCGTTACTTTCGACGAGTCTGGAAACTACTCCGTCCCCAACCGTGTCTACAGCTTCCTTGTTGGTGGTGCCGTCCCTGAGCACCTGAAGGGTACTACCGATGATACCTTCTACACCCACTACAGCATTATCGCCTCCCTCGCTGCTAATTGGGGTCTTCCTTCTCTCGGCCGCTGGGATTGCGGTGCCAACCTCCTCCAGCTCGTTGCTGAGAAGACCGGCTACGTGAACTGGAATGTTGACTATGACAACGTCTACCTCAACCACACCAACCCCGGTCCCCAGTCTGATGCTGACTACGAGCCCCTGTGGCCCAACCCTGCTACCTCCGGCAAGTGCACCGCTGGCCACGGCATCCTTGATGTCGTTAAGCGGACCTACCACGGCCTGAAGGCTACCTTCGACTACACTTCTCCCATTCCCTACGACGCCAAGTCGGGTACCAACACTGGTATCAAGTACTTCCGCACTGTGGTATGTTTCCTTGTGTTGAGTTTTGGTGGAGATATTTTGCTAACTGGCTTTACAGAAGGGAAAGACGGAGACTCACATTACTGCTTAGATTCTCAACTGAGAGACAAAGTTAAGATAGATGCCTGGATTATCAGAATTGATTGTCGCATTCTATATACGTATATACTTATTATAAACAATTCAATCCCAATATTATTGGATAATTTTGAAGTTCTGAGAGATCCTGTCGTCGCTGTTGACATTGCCAATAGAGATAGAAGGAAAGATGAGAGAGAAGGAGAGACCGAACCCCTCTTTGTAGTGGACCGCCCTATAGAAGCTTAGAAGTCCAATAATACCCTGAAGGCCCTTTAGACCGTGCCTAGGTAATTATTGGAATCCTGAAACTAGTTGAAAGATGAAATACCGGCATTTGCTATGCGACAAACATATTCCCCCATGGGGCCTCTAAAACTATAATAAGCTATTTGGGTTTAGTAAAATCCATAGAACACTCCCGAGATCGGATCCACGTAATATGATGTGGATCCCGCTAGCTACATGTATTCTCCCAGAACGCATCACAAATCCTATGGTCGCGTTAGTAGAGCTCCCAGCCGGGGGATATAAGATGTCTTGAAGACCCTGGCGATGGCTAACACAGTCCGTCAATGCAAAAGAACTATCTCACACAAGTTTGATGATATCAGAACCAACTTACATCGGTATGTCACTGCAACGTGACTAGGGGCTCACGGTTACGCGTGAAAGTCGAATCCACCCTGAAGTCCGCATACTAGGGATACTTAATTCAAATACTTTGAGCTCCTTTTTTACTTCTGGTCACACATATAATCGATTGGATAGGACAAGTTTGGATTAGCGTACTCTTGATTTTCGGTATTCGATGCACGTGATCCGTAAAAATAAAAACGGAAGCATGAAGGGTTGTGTCACTTTAATTGGCTTTCAAGTGAGAGGGAAGAGAGGGATTTATCCACATAAACTGACGTTCGGGGCGAAGGCCTGCCCAGGTATAATCATCAGGCAGGGCCGATGTCAACAATATGCAATGAATATAAGCTATCCGTATATTCCGCCTTTATTTTCTTTCGTCTTGTTGCTTTTTCTTCCTGTTTTATGGCATGTATGGCAAGCGCGGGTAAATTTGGGTCACAATTTTAACATTCTTTTAATGAGAATATTTCAAGCGGGGTTGAGAGTGGATACAAAAGCTACCTGTATAGATATGCTAGATATCCTAAACCCCCTTGGAATAGGTAGAAAATATCTACTATCAGAAAAGAATAGTTCGTGAACTCGGGGGTCTAGGACCGAACAAGAAGAGAAGAAAATTGAGCTATATTTGAGAGCGAGCGAGGGTGCTATTGATAGAAAACTTGGCGCTGAGAGCAGAAACACGAAACAGATATATCTTCAACCTGGCAAAAGTGAAAGAAGGACGAAAAGAGGAAACAAAGGATCACTGCTAGGATACTACATCGAAGAAAGAAAAGCAATAGTAAACGTAAACGCACAAATTCCAAGGCTGTGATGCTTATAATATTTATTGTGGCATTTACACATATAAATTAATTGAAGACAACCCAATTGTTACCAAGTTGAGATGCTATTGGCACCATTGAAGGTCTAAATAAGGGACTCAGAATATGAAAAAGGGTACAGGTAGTGCTATGAAGCAAAACGCATCGACTCTTGTGTTGCACAGAAGGGGAAATGAGGGAAAGTTCGGGACTGACGGAGCCGATCGGGGGAGATCGACACGGGTACGGCAATCACGGGTGTTGAGGCTCAAATGACAAATTACCGTCTCCCTGCATTCTTGTCAGCTGCCACGGCTCACTTGACCTTCAGGCTACCATTCCTCACATCACCTTCCACAGCAACGAACGACTTTCTTTTATCGGCAACGGCTCTCAAGAAGGTCGTGCAGCCAGATCCTGGTCGACCAACCACAAGCATCTGGTTAAAATTTGTGTTAGAACCAGAGAACTCCGCTTGCTATCAAATCATCGCGATCACTCACCATTTCACCCGGCTTCACCTGGCCAGAGAAGTTGTTTTTGAGAACCTGAAGACGTCAGCAACTTTCGAGTCATGCTGCAACATCATTCTTACTCTGACTCCTTGCCACTGTTCCGTAATGCCCGGATCCACTCTAACGGGTTAGCATAGGACCAGACAGTATCAACAAGAGAATCTCCAGCCGGCTGGCCCATGACCAACAGGTTTTCAGCATATTGGGGTCCCAACTCCATGCTGTCGATAGCCAAGGAGAAGGACCAGTCAAGCTCCGCCGAGCATTCCTCAAGAGACTCAATTGAGGTATCGAAATGATCAGGGTTCCCAGTTTCGCCCTCCATGCCTTCTTCGCCTTCTTCGGTAGAAGCAACCTTAGAAGTTGACATATTTGGTGGAGGCAGCAGAAATTGGAATTTTTTTTGACTCGTAGCGCTTCGGGATGCTCTATCTGATTTTCTGCAATTCAAGGTTCGAAATCCAAGTTGGGTTGCAATCCTGCAATCTGGCATCTATCAATACATCTATACTGCTACTCCAGGGCTAATAATCGGATATAGAATGCTTTGCGTATCGGGAGTTCTAGGTTCTCAATTTCTCGCCGCGGAGCCTCCGCGGAGGGGTATCTTACACAAAGCTGCGCCTTTTTCTTCGCGACCCACCACTTTCTCTGATCAAGCGTGTCACAAAGTGGCGAAATTTGCCTCTGGAAGATAGGTTACAGTAGCAAGGTCTTGTGTTCCTGTTCGATGAAAGCGGTAAAATCGGCAACTCGATTGGAGCGCGGGCCCGGATAAACAATTGTTGCCTAAGTCCGATCGAACCGATACGTCTCCGAAAGCCCTATTTACGGCATGCAATAGTCGCCCCGAGGTCAGATGCCTGATTTAGTGTTCTAGCCTGATTTTCAAGCTAGCAGAAAGATTAAAATACTAGAATTACCAATACAGAGTGATAAATGAATTAAGTCAAAATTTACCAAGTCAAGCGCCCATTCCCAATTAAATGCCATAGGAAATAGCAGGCTAAAACAATATGCTTAAATCCTCTAGGAAAATGGCAGTAACCAACGAGGGTCTATTGATCTATAGTTACAGCTTCGCATACAAGACTACGTAAAGGCGGTATAAAGGGCGGTTAATACACCCATGCGAATCAGGCCAAAATCAGGCCAAAGTCAGGCTAAATCGGAGTAAATCAGGCATCCGACCTCGGGGCGACTATTGCATGCCGTACCGGATTGTTTCCTTCCGATGTATAAGACGTATATCCGCATAGCTAGTGCCGTTCTCACCGATTGATTCAAATTGATTTAAATTCCAGGCCATTATGATTTCAATCAAATCACCCTCATGCAAACACACTCTCAGGAAATACTATGTCATCAGACACCCCCCAGCAAACTTATCCTGGCTCGATCTCAAAGAATCATGTGTCCAAAGCCTGCGATGCCTGTCGGACTCGGAAGATCAAATGTGACGGTGACTCCCCTTGTCAACAATGCAAAGTCAGAACCATTGTCTGTGAATATCGTGTGAATGACCGACAGCAGCAGAATGCTGCCTATTACGCCGAAAGAGAGCAGCAAAGGACCAGGCCTCTCGCCGATCACGAGAGCACGACTCAAGCCTGTTTTCCAATGTCAAGAGTCAAAGATCTTGAGGAAGGGGTCTATGCCACAGACTCCCGGTCCCCGGCTTTATCTTCGCAGCTGTTCTACGGCCCCTCGTCCAATTTCTTCTTGCTTCGACGGATACATCAAAATTTAGGACCAACGCTGGGACTGACCGAATCTTTTCCAGTTCTTCCAGAGGAGGAACTCGATCGATTTGGAAGATACATCAACCGGTCAGTGCCATCGCAGGTGTCGCCAGATCTCTATCAGAAAGATCAGATCATGGTTAAGCGGTCGTTACTGACCTCTTTGCTGCCGCAAGAGCTTGCGAAGAAGTTTATGGACCGCTTCCTTGCCACGGAACATCCTTTCCTTCCTTTCATTGACGTTCTGTGGATGCAACAGTCAGTCAAGGTCGCCTACCTGGACTTGGACAGCTCTGCTGCCGGTCTTTCTGAGTACATCCGACTCATTGCATACTTAGCACTTGGTGCTACTTTAACAGAGCATCTGTTTTGGGCTGAAAGCCTCTTCAGTCAAGTGCAGGAACTCTTTGCGGCATTGGATGAAATAGTGAATTTAGACACAGTTCAAATAAATCTGATAATGATATGTTCACCCTGTTTCCATGATCCATATTACTTTGCTGACCTTTATCAATACGCTCATTATCAGCTGCAGCTGGGTCGTCCTAATTCCGCTTACCTTATCGTTGGTACCGCCTCGCGCAAGGCCATTGCTGCCGGTCTTCATCGAGAGGTACCCACATATGTTACTGGGTCTGAAGAGTATGCGCAACAGAGAATATTAACATTCTGGAGTCTATGTGTCTTTGACGAGTGAGTCATGTCTTTCCCTCATATGGCTCAGCACAGTTTTCGGAAGCTTACCGATCTCAAACAGCATGGTCTGCTACTGTCTCGGCCGACCACATTCAATTGATGAGAATGCCATTTCCATTCAAATCCCAGAACACAGCTTCATTGTTAAGATGGTGAAGCTCACTAAGATCATCCGAAAGTCCGCTCGCAACTTGTATGGGGGCCAAAACCACACCCTTTTCGACTTATGGAAAGCTAGTCATAAAATCCGAGAGGAGTTGAATCGATTCGAAGCCTCTCTTCCCGAGGGTCTTAGAATCAAGTCGGACAATGGCTCGGTAATAACTTGTTGCCAGAGTGTAGCGCATTTTCTCCTGGGAAATGGTTAGTCAAGCTCTAGATCCACTGTTGTTTTGGACGTTTTTGCTCATATCTCAGTGTACTACCATACGGTTCTTCTTCAATTCTGGCCTTATCGGATTGTGGGCCCATTAAGATGTCAATCCATACATATTTGTCACACATATGCTACATTATATGATTTCTTTTAAAATTTTTACAGAACATGTTTAAGCATGCGAATAACTTTCCAAAGTTGAGCGATGGAAATAATTCTTGTTTATTAGCTTCTAAGACATCGTGGGAAAATTCTAGATAGAAGCGTTTCAGAAGTCTCGGCATCTCTCGTGCCTTTCCGAACGACGTTAAAATTTATCTGAAGATTCGAAAAACTACACGGTGTAAAAATTTTGAAAGAAATCATATAATGTAGCATATGTGTGACAAATATCTAGGGGTTGACATCCGATATCACTTTAGAAGTGCAGAGCATCCACCCATGGGAATGCCGCCGGAGATAGCCATTGCTCACATGAAACCTTGGATATCATCTGTTCAAGGTCCTCTGGAAGGGCCCACGCATTCGGAAGGAACCCTTCACATTCTTCCCTTGTGTCTCTCGTCATGGACTCGAAGCTATTTTCCGCAGCTCCGCCGCTTCCTAGTGTAGCCGAACTTTCCCCGGGTGACATGACAGGTGGTTGAATCTCCCCGATCACCAATGGAGATAGTATCGAGTATGCGCGATCGCAAATCTCGCTGAACGGTGTTGCTTCTTGGAACTTTTGTAAACAGGTTTGTACAGCTTGAAAGCAAGTCTGCTTTGAAATAGCGCTTTCTTCGGCCTGCCCTAGGCAGACTAGCAAAGTGGTCATAGCGAAGAAGGCATGAAATGCTCCAATTCCGTGTGTATACCAGCTGTAAGACCTGAATTCCTGCCATGTATGGAGATTTTCGTAAGTGGAAATGATGGCATAGGCCGCCTTCTCACATCGTTCATAGCTAGTGCTTATGCTCTTAGGATCCATGGGGTACTGAATAGTAAGGATTGGCCGATGTAAAAGTAGAAGTAGGTGGTTGGTATAATTATCCAGAATGAATGAATGCGCCCGATGGTATGTTGGAAGATTGGAGTGCCCACCAAAGCGCTTTATTTGCTCTCTCTTCTCGGCATGAAGTCGGTCGTCCAGACTGTGAACGCGACTAAACTGAGGCAATGCCGTTGGAGCTGATGTCAAATGGCAGATATCAGACGCGAGTCGATAAAGTCGAAATTTGAAGAGAATATAGGACATTCTAGTCGGCGGTCGACTCCCTGATAGTGTATTGATGATGTCCAAATCGTTCACAGAGAATGACTGGGCCGTGATCTCGTCATCTTCCATATCCAATGGCAGTCGGACATCATTCGTGATTTCAAATGGGGCTATGCTGCCTAAGCAGGTGTTTTGAATGGTGTATAACATCATCAAACCTGCCCAAGCTCGACGTCTCTCTTCGGCCTGGATAAAAGTCACGTTCAGCCGAGCAGGATCAACATGACACCCGATTGCCACAGCAATATTGAGCGTTGTTCCGAGTAACGACCATGCCGGGCCTTGAGCATGATTAATAGCATAGATGAGAAAGACCAGACATTGTAATGTATACATGTTGTGCTGCCACAAAAAATCATCTGCTGCTAGACATTTCATCGCGGCCGATCGATATTTTGCAGCTAGTGATTTAGCATTCGCTGCCGAAGAATCCTCCCCTCCTAGGTCCGATAGAAGGGGGTCTTCTGGATGGAGCGCAGTTATAGCGAGGGCCAACGTCACAAAGAGGAGACCAGTGAAAGCTTTGGGGGCAGCTTGACGGTTTCTTTTGAACTCAGAATACATGGATCGAAAATTCGGTTCATAGATGATGTGAAAAAGCGGAGAAAACACTTCTAGAAATACGGCAAGAAGCTCGTCACATTGCCGGGATGGTGGAAGAATATCCAAGACGGTTTGAATGGATCCAGATGTTTCGGAGCCGAAAAGATTTTCCGATGAGTTTCCTATGTGGAGGGGGTTTTGAAATCGATTGAGGAGGTCCGTGTCATTGCCAGAGTTGAAAGGAATATAGCGAATGTGACCTGTGGAGGAGGTAATGATACTACCAGCCGAATCATGCTGAGGCTCAAGCGTATCATGCGGCTGGCTGAAACTGCCGCTTGGGATCGATGTGGGCGTTCGGTAAGATGTGTTCTGATGCACAGATAGGTCACTCTGGGCAACGGTCGATTGTTGAGTACCATTCTGTTGTAAGGTGATTGATGTGGCCGTCAACTCAATATTTTGCTGCAACAAGGCCTCCAAGTTCGCGATTCGCTGAAGAAGAGCATCCTGACAAGGTTCTCGACCTGGTTCTGGCAGGGGGTCGCGTTTAAAATGGCACGTAGATGCCACTCCACGTCTTTGACAGGTATCACACGGAACACCAGAGCCTAGACAGCGAATCTTTCTCCGTCGACAATTTTCACAGCTGAGAGGTAGCCGTTTCACCATACCTAGAACCATAAATCGTTTGGATACCCGGTGATGCCTAATTTGTTTTTAAAAAGTAAAAATGAGAAGGGGAGAAAAGGGGGGTTCCAAGTTCTTTTTGTAGGTCCACAGTTATGATCCGGGTCTCCGCCCCATGCTTCATCCGGATGCCGGGATCGGCACCTTATGCGGGGTAAACCCGTACCACCGGTAACATGTTCTATGTGGGGATATAACATTTCTCCATATGATAACTTTATTACAGCACGAGGATCCTGGATGGCTTTCTTGACCGTTAAGTGCTGAAATTTCAATTTCTACCTATCGAAATGGATAAAGCGACGATATCGAGAAGTGCAGTCATATACCGAATACTCGTCTGGATGCTGCCCTCCATACATGGGATGAAATGCTACTGGCTGGAGACCGTTCGTGACCACCCAGGCACGCTACATACTCTTGTGACCAGATTGAATACTACAAATACTGCGTAATTAATACAAAATCAAGGTTCGTGACCGCATACTCGCCTAGGAAAACCAACATATATTCACATACCCTGCGACTCCCAGCAGGCTCCTCAAATTCCCGGTCCAACCATACAACTTTGATGCATGGACTGCTTTTCCAGCGAGCTAACCATTTCGTTTGTCATAGAATGAACACCAGTCCTATCTTGCGTCGGAACAACATACTCTTTGACCCCTGCCTTGTGAACTCGGCCATTGATGATAATGACATTCAGCAGATCATGATCCTGGAGCATGCGGATATTTTCTAGCGGATTTCCATCGACAATCAGACAGTCAGCGTAATTGCCCTCCTTGATCTGGCCCATCTCATGAGACCGCATGAACAATCTGGCCATGCCGTAAGTCGCTGCTATGATGGATTCATGGGGTGTAAATCCAAACCGCTCCACGAAATGGGCAAGATCACGAGCGTAGGTACCATGGGGTGTCCACGCAAACCCGTAATCACTATGGATGCAAGTTAGCTATCGCTCTCATTTACGTGTTTTTCTGGAATAAAATCTCACCCTCCAGGGAGTACAACAATCCCTCTACGGTGCATCTCCCGCATAGCACGGTCGGCAATCTCGAGTTCGGTTTTGTAGCCGACTTCCTCTGCTTTTTCCCTGGTATATCCAAACATCTCCGCATCGTAAAGCGTTGCAACCAACCAGTTGATGGCAGGGGCCACAATGTGCTTGGATTGATTCTTTTCCAGATCGTCCATTCCTATGGATTATGTCAGTCATGTTAACGTCCCCTAATCTGCAAATAGTTCACCTTTTTCATCAATGAATGAGGCATGGTAAATCACGTCCACGCCGCAATCAATGCTTTGCTGGACGGATTCCCTTGCTCGGGCGTGTGAGCAGACTCTCTTCTTATGTTTATGAGCTTCATCAACACAGGCTGCTGTTTCCTCGGGTTCGTAGTAGCAGTCCTCCGCATCTCTGATTTCTGTGATCTAATAGAACTTAGCTTCTGTGAACACGAGGGGAGGGCAGGCTTTACATACAGATTCTCCGGACATCGAGAGTTTTATTTGATCAACGCCGAGTTCAATTTGCTCGCGAATTCTGGAAGAAAAGAGAAGTCAGCAATCTCAGTCTCAGCATTCACGGGTGGAAAGACTCACACTTTCCGCATTTCTTCGGGTCCATCTGCAAATGCAGTGATACCTCCAACAAGTTCACCCCTCGTCGAGCCATTTCCTGACCATTGGCTAGAAACCTAGGCCCTGGAATATCTCCTGCATTAATGGCATCACGGATCACAACGTCAAGACGTTTCTTCGCCGAGGCTGCTCCGAAACACATAGTGTACCCCGAATCTAGGAAACATTCGGCACTTCTAGCACTTAGAAGCGTATGCTCCTCGACTCCGAGCTCTGCAAGTTGGTCAAGGTTGCCACCGTTCCAAGTGAAATGCGTATGAGCATCCCCGAGGCCGGGCATCAGTGTACGGCCTTTTCCGTGGAAGACACGTACGCTGGCATCCTCAAGGAGAGAATCTTTGTTAGGAACTTTCCCTATGTGAGTGAATCTCTGGCCTTCGCCCGAAGTATGTCAATATTTCATTCGCCAGACTATTGAATTGTGAATAATAAGTATAAGGCTTACCACTGATCAAAACATCTCCTCTGTAAGGCTCTCTGCCTGTGGCTTCGAGAATATCGACATCTAGAATGAGTATTTTCGAGGCAGGATCGGTACCAGATATCTCGTAGTGCTTTGGCTGAAGGTCGGGATTGAAAGACAACTGATCAATGTAGGCGACATTGCGTGGAGGGCCATCATATGGAATGACCGGATAGTCCGGTGACATCCAAGACACTTTGGCCATTGTATAATAGTGAGTCTGAGACGAGAAGATTAGGCAAATTTGTATTCGCCTTCACAATGTAGTTTAAAATATGCAACGATCAGCTTCTTCACATACGCCTTATAACGAACGCATTCGCATCCCCAAAGTCTATCGTTGATCAAGTTCCCCGCATTTTACCCCGGAATTGGGAGCCGATCGGAGTTGCACTACGGCAAAGGAAATATGTCTTCTCCGCGCTTCTCCGCCCTCCAAGTCTCGCCAAGGTTCTTGGTCATAAACCATAAAACTAAGAGACCAAGAACACCTTCTTTCTATACATTGCAATATGGGTTGGCTTAGTCTTCGTCACCGTGAACGCGCATCAGTCGTGGGTGGGCACCAGCCTCACTCCATCACAATATCCAAATCTTCCTTAGAACATGTCGAGAATGTGGAATCAGGCGCTCCGGTATCGATTCAACTGCCACCTCACATCTCAAACACCGATGAGCAATATCCTTTCCAGGACGTGACAGTCTCTGATGAGTCTCTCCCTTTTATTCCGCCCAAAATTGTACAGTCACAGCGGTCTCACAAAGACAAGCAACACTGTCGGATTTGGATCGTTATCGATGGAGTCGTCTACGATTGTACACAATTCATCCATGAGCATCCGGGTGGTGATACAGTCATTCGGAGCTTTATAGGGGAAGATTCCTCCTGGCAGTTTTGGCGATTTCATTCTCGCTCTATAATGGACAGCTTTGGACGACCTCTACGTATCGGGCAAACGAAAGGAATAGAAAATCGCTTCAAGGAGCCACCGAGATTTGTTGGATCATCCAATTCCAAATGGCTCCGTTGATGAATAGTGGGATGTATTCCAAAAACATTGCTAAATTGTTAAGATGTACATACAATATGCCAATACCGATTAATCTTGTGTATATGCATCTTGAAAGTCACTTTTGGCGTAATCATAAATTGTGTCTACCTTTACCAGTATGCGGAGAACCACGCTGGCCGCGGGGGAGGAGCCGTGCCTAACTAACATGCGGCGGAAGAAGTTGGCGGAACTAGATGAATATGAGCAAACCTTGGAACCATAGATGAGAAAGTTGCGTAAAGGCGAATGCGCGAATACCGTCATATAAAGCGGAGATACGCGGAGTTGTGCGGTGATGCGCGGTGATGCGCGGGGATTGTCAACAACGACCCTACGGCCCCCGCATCCGGTTGATGGCGGGGAAATTTCGCCAACAGAGAATTCCCCGATGACGGCAGTCTGAAGATTCATAGGCTTTTCTTGCGATATATTTATATGTTACCATCGAAAGCTATTGAAGCCACATCGTAAGCATTCAGTATCCTCGCAATCATCATGACCGTCCACACCCCTGGTTCAATCAACAAGTTGACCAACTATGTCGCATACATCGACCCTACTGTTTTGCGCCCTCGAATCGGCCATCTCGACTTCGACGCATCCACCATTACTCCTCTCGCATTCAAGTCCGGTACACCTCTCTCCGATCTCTACCAAGTGATCACTGCGGGCGAGAGTAGAATTTCGGCAGCCTACGGCGAACCAATTCCTCTCAGCAGCGTCAAATGCCTGCCTCCTATCTCCGGCCGTGACATTATGGCTGTTGGGAAAAACTACGTTGAGCATGCTCGCGAGTTCAATTCTTCCGGATATGACGCGAGCGATAAAACAGACCAGCCAACCCATCCTGTCATCTTCACCAAGCGCGCGACATCCATCATTGGACCCGGAGACCCAATTCTCCTTCATTCTCAGTTCACCAGTACCGTTGACTATGAAGGCGAAATTGGGGTTATTATCGGCAAGCCCGGATTCCAAATCTCCGAGGCAC
This sequence comes from Penicillium sp. IBT 16267x, assembly GCA_028828865.1. Classification (NCBI taxonomy): domain Eukaryota; kingdom Fungi; phylum Ascomycota; class Eurotiomycetes; order Eurotiales; family Aspergillaceae; genus Penicillium; species Penicillium sp. IBT 16267x. The sequence continues at coordinate 3,385,130 of JAQJZQ010000001.1, forward strand.
AAGCTATGGATCACGTTTGGGGCTTCACCATTGTGAATGATATGACCGCGCGAGAACGACAGCGTGACCACAAACAATTCTTTCTCGGCAAGTCTCCGGATACCTTCTGCCCTATGGGCCCGGTTGCTGTGCCCAAGGAAAGCCTGCCAGAGAGCCTGACGGTGCAGACCGTTGTTAACGGAGAAAAGCGACAAGAGGCCAGCCTGAATGATCTCATCTTTAGTATTCCCACCTTGCTTGCGACCATCAGTGCTGGCCAAACATTGCAGGCCGGTGATGTTATTGCTACCGGTACTCCCGCGGGTGTTGGCTTCGGCTTCAGGCCCATGAAGTTCTTGAACACCGGTGATGAGGTCAGCGTGTCCGTGACAGGACTGGGGACTTTGACGAACAAGATTGCCGCTGCCGACGCGGTCAATACCACCATTGAGCGCGCAGATACCTCTATTCCCATTGCCAACCAAAAAGCCATTGGCAACGCGGGATTAACCAACATAGATGGCAAACCCCTTTTCTATCAACGGTTGGGTGTTCAAAATGGCCCTCCGGTCTTCTTCATTCACGGTTTAGGTGGATCCACAAGCTACTTCTACCCGCTCATTCAGAAACTTCAGTCGACACATTCTTTGCATCTTCTTGACTTGGAAGGTCACGGCCTCTCGCCGACATCAGCACTCAGTGTTCTTTCCATTGCCTCGTTGGCGGAAGACTTTTACAAGCTCTCCCAAGTTGCCAAGATCCATGAGCCGGCGATTGTGATCGCTCATTCTATGGGCTCTCTTGTAGCACTCAAGCTTGCCCTGGAACATCCCGAAGCTGTATCCAAACTTATCCTGATGGGTCCCCCTCCAAATCCCCTTCCTGAGGCAGGCGTCAATGGCTCCCTCTCCCGAGCATCCCTTGTTCGCAATAAAGGAATGGCAGCAGTCGTCGATGCAATCGTTCAGGCCGGAACCTCAACTTACGTCCAACAGCACAACCCATTAGCTATCTCTGCCATTCGCATTTCATTGCTTGGACAAGACGCCGAAGGATATGCAAAGGCTTGTGCGGCTCTCGCCGGGTCTGCTTCTGATGTTCTAGATCTCAAGAGCCTCAAAGTTCCGGTGTCGTTTGTGACTGGAGAAGAGGACAAGGTCAGCCCACCAAGTCTTTGTCAAGCATATTCCAAGGCCACAGGGGGTGGAAACGTCGAGGTCCTGAAAAACGTGGGACACTGGCATCTATTTGAAGATACAGACCGGACTGTGAATGCTGTATTGTCGCAACTTTAACCTCTGAACCAGTTTGCTCCTTTTTCTGTGGAATTTGCAATTATCTTCAATACAATATTAGTTCTATATGTGATAAGCGCAAGCCCCCTTACATGGACCTTAAAGTTAGTTCTGTCATGAAAAGAATGATTGAATGCTCACTTGTTTCCACAAATATGAAATTCTTGACCATACAGCTTCATTAATGTAAAATGGAAAATAGAATTCAATAGCCAGAGACGAATCGAGTGGTTGCTTGCTCCTCATGAGCTCCTATCGTGCTCGTCTGAGCTCAGCATTGGTCTGCAGAAGCCACGCAATCTCGGACAAAAGGGATTTTTTTAACGCTAGTCCTCTATGCAGATCAGATCAAGTACGAAGAAAGGCAGGCAAAAGCTAGACAAAGCGGAGAAACGCGGACTTCCGCCACTCTTAATTGGCCTGACATACTTTACGTATCCTCCGTGCATACCATCCAAGGAATATCCGCGCAACTCCGCTATTCTATCCTGGTCGCCTTGGATACTTTTTTCTATAGCCCCTGAATTCACCAGATGTGGGGAGCGGGGATCGATCCACCCAGTTACCCAGTGCAACAAGGTTTGATTTAGCCATGATCAGTCCAGATATGTGGGGAATCGCGGGGTGTTGACCTTGGATTGTACCTAGCGTACGATGTGCTTGATTGCACTGGGTCATGCCTAGGTAATCTTCAAATGTTTATCATCGTCCAAGCGCTGATCGCTAGCATTGACACCAATAGGAGAACACCATAATATAAATACCTGTGTAGAGCCTAGATTTTTCGTACGGCCAATCTTGGATTTTTGTATCCATTTCTTTCTTTTTGCTGCTCAAATTTGTTCAACCATCATGAATTCTACCGACTTTGCCACCACAAAGTCTAGAGAAGGGGAACACACACCCTCTTCATCCCATGTGAACCATCTTGAGCGCCTCCACACTGCAGGCGGACATGTCAATGACCGAAGTCAACCATCTCTTCCTGTGTATCATCGCACATTTGCCAGTCCCTCTCCATTGGGACTGATATCGTTTGCCACAGGTAACTGATTGATCTTCATTATCCATATGACTTATTAACAATATAGATATCTTTCTTATCTCTGTATTCGGATTACATGCCAGAGGTGTCGCTGCCCCAAATGTAATGATTGGCTGTTTGATCTTTTACGGCGGTGTTGGCCAATTTATTGCTGGAATTATGGAGTTCATCACGGGAAACACGGTAAACTTCCCTGCTCTCATCCATCCTTGTTCATGGACAGTAGTTAACAAAAGCCCGGGGTCTACAGTTCGGCGCCACTGTCTTTTCATCCTATGGTGCTTTCAATTTATCATACGCAATGATATACCTTCCCGGGACAGGCATACTAGCGGCATATACGGACTCAACTACCGGCGTGGTTGACGCTAGCTTCAATCAGGCTCTGGCAATCTACTTGTGGGCATGGTTTATTGTCACAGTGCTTTTCACTATTGCTGCGACACGGTCTTCTTGGGTCCTCTTTCTTGACCTAGTGTTTCTGGACGTGTGTCTCCTTCTCCTTGCGTGTGGTTTTATGGTCAACATACAAGGCCTTTTGACTGCAGGTTATTCATTTGGGGTAGTGGTTTCCTTCCTCTCGTGTGAGTCAATTTGGTTGATCCTTCTGGGGATTGAAGCTAACTAACAATGAATAGACTGGGCTGGCTGTGCTGGACTATGGGCTGGTGGAGTTACCGCAATCCGCCTTCCTACATTCGATATGTCTACGGCTGTTTAAATTCTTAGGCGTTATATCTATTCAAAATATTGAAATCAGTCATAGTCTGATTATGATTTGACTTCATTATTTTTCTTGACTTCGATATCCTTCATAACTTAGTCATTCTACTTCTCATGGTACTAATACTATGCTCTTCAAATCTGCCTACAGTAATGTCTCTTCTGATAAGGAACTTAATTCATGACTAGGCTCCAATGGAACAATACTTTTCCATTTCTCACGTGAATCACATCAAATCTCCACAAGTCCCAATAAACCTGCAGCATATAGCTTAGCGGCAATACCAAAGCAGCTTCCCCGGGGATATCCACGTCCCCAGAGCCTCAAGGTAACAATCTAATAACATTTAGGCACCGGGTCCCAAGCTCCAAGATCCGGTGCCAGCAGGGAAAAAATGATCCGACAACATCATTGGTCTGGATAACACATTCCCGCCGATCAGAGTCACTCGATAGCCTCAATGCGGCAGTGAAGCTCTCAAGGTTGTGAACCTTGTCTCCTTGATTGCGGATCTTCCCATGTGCGACACAGCTTCCAGCTGTTCCAGCGGGTAGGCCTTGAACAGGAAGCTTGGTCCTCCAGCATTCCAGTCCTTGATTGCTCCGCCCTACTTTGCATCTGAGAGGTTCGTTTCATCCTGGGGTGGGGGACATAGCTTCCTTGTTGATCATTACTTGGTTTGATAGGTGTTGTTGTGGATCCTCGCGTTACTAGGCATCACAAGCACGTGGAGTTGCTGTGTTACTATGTAACTTGAGCACATGGTTGCATTATGATTCAAGCGTAAGGGCATTTCAAATTGATATTATTTGTTCGGGGAAGTTTGGAGGGAGTTGATTGGGTGTATGCAGATTCTGATGCGAGACATGCTTTTTGCCCTGTCACTAATGATGATCTTGACGTCCTTTCCTGAATTGCATCAAGGGGGAAGGCTTTTGTTTACCTGTAGACTCCTGTGTATGATATCAATTGTTATTTATATCCTCCTCATGACTCACTAATAATTCTATCCAGATTTAAAGTTTTCATCTCTATTCCCGTTCTTAGTTCCTAGATATTCTTTTGGCAGATCTTTAATCATGTCATTCCCCAATGATCTTCCGTACAACACGGAACCCTGGCTGAACGGAGCCCCAGGGCCACTGGAATACCCCACGTATCCCCCGAAACCCCTGTCAACCTTCTCCCCAGTCCAAGAAGGTCCCCAAATCTCCGACCCGGAACTATTGAGCCTCCACCTGCAGAACGGAGCCGCACAAATGAATCCTATGTTTCCAGAGACACCTCGACTCTCCAGATCGGATTTCAATTCGTCTCCGACAGATGGAGCATACCCGTACACGCACACACACCCCCACGCACACTCCCCGGACTACACTATAATGCACCACCCCCGCGACGTAGCCTACGGCACAACTGCACGCCTGCAACCAAAGCCCACAAGCTACAACCCATATTATTCCCAAGCTACACCAATAGAACCCGCCCTTCCGACCAGAGAAACGTATCAAATCCACCGCCGAACATCCAGTGCATCCAGTGCCTCCAGCCCGACATACAACGACCGATCATTCCAGCAAGGCGGCTTCAAATGCGAATGGAAGGGATGTAGGTACACAGGGGCATTTGGCCGGATATTCGAGCTGAGAAGACATGTCGAGACGCAGCATATTTCACCGAATTCCTATGGGTGCCCAAATGCGCGGTGTCGAAAGGGGTATAACCGGAAGGATAACCTGGAGGAACATATGCGGAGGGCTCATGATATGTGAGAATGACGTGTGAGTTGAGTTATGTGGTTTTATGTGCTTCGCTATTCCCTCTCCTTTCATCTTTCATTTTGTTATCTCTTGTTATCGCTCTGCTTTTTTGTCTAATTGCTTATCTGCTGTCTGGTACATCGGGGTTCTTACATCTAGGCTGGGCTAGTAATTGGGGATAATAGAATCATTATTTGCGTTGCTTTTTTAATCGAAGCAATACTAGCGTCATGTAAACAGAACACCGACAGGGCCCAGGCCTCAGAATATGCAAATGCTAAACTACCACCAGGGCAGCGTGCGATACCACCACAATTACCACCACCACCACCTGCATCATCATCACAAACACCTATGTTTGGATAGTGCAACTTATCCTGCCGCGTAAGTACTCTTCTTCCGCAGCCCTTCTCCAAACTTCCACAAAATTATTGGCGCTGGAATACCAATAGCAATAGACACAAACGCCAACAAACTATTTCCCCAGCCATAATGCAACGCATTAAACATATAGGGCGCAAAAAGCGGGAACCCAAATCCAGCCAGCGAACGCAGAAACGCACCAGCTGCCAATGCACTAGCCGCATAACGCGTATAAGTGTCAACCATATACGTCTGAATACACTGGAACGCCATAATCGTTCCCATTCCGAAGATTGCCGCACCGATATTAGGCGCAATCCAGTGGCAGCGTTCCTGGGCTGTCCAGCCGTAGATGGAAAGTCCGACTGGGAGGAGGATGGTGGCGATACTCATGAGTGGAACTCTGAATTCGGGCCGTCCGACCCCACCGTTTCTTGCTGCTAAGGCGCGGTAGATTCGATCTATCATCGCCGCGCTGAATTGTGAGCCGACGAAGAAACCCACTCCGATGGAGATGTAGTTCAGTCCACCGATGCCGGAGGATTCGTTGTAGTATTCTGCGCTTGTCCAGAGGCCTGGGAAGGTGGCAAGCATTAGGTACATCAGGCCGTAGATGTAGGCCATGTAGGTAGCCAGGACTTGGACGATGGGTTGGGTGAGTAAGAGGCGGAATGGTCGAACGAGAGAGGTTTGTAATTTCTGACTGAATGGGATCTTTTGGAGCTCTGCTTCTGTGTGGTATTGTTCGCCTGTTTCTTTGGCTAGACGCTTTGCGCGGTCGGCGAGAATCTTCGGTGCGTATGTTTCGCGTAGGAAGAATAGGCCGGCGAGTTGGATTGCGGCGTCAGCGATGGAGACGGACCAAAATACCCATCGCCAAGATACGTTTTCGGCGATAAAGCCACCTGCGATTGGGCCTACTGCTGGGCCGAGTAAAGGAGCCAGACTGTAGATAGCTAGACTTTTGCCACGTTGTTCGGGGGGGAAGCAGTCTGAGAGAACACCGCCACCGATCTGGACTTGTTAGTATATTTATGTGGAGGTGTCATTGAGGAGATACTCACTGCTAGTGGGGCACTACCACCCAGTCCTGCAAAGAATCGACAAACGATCATTTGGGTTGTTGTAGTTGCAAATCCACATCCGATGTTGAAGACAAGGAAGAACAAGTTGGCTAGTTGGAGGACGATCGTTCGACCAAATACCTCGGACAATGGACCAAGGATGAGTGGACCAACTGCATACGCGAGGATGAAAATTGACATGGTCAACTGAAGTACAATCTCAGAGGTGATACCGAGTTCCGCAGCCAGGGAATCGAGGGCCGGCGCAACCATACTACTGGAAACTGGCGAGATGAACGTGAACAACGAGACCATAACGACTGCTGCCCATTTCTTGACTGTTGACCAGTTCTTTGGGTTTGCAGGATCATCTGGTCCATCCCATATTACCTAAACTTCATTAGCTCTACTGTATATGATAAACTCGCAGAAAATGACTCACCAGCTTGGAGTTGGCAAGTGTAGATCTCCCCGTTTTTGACTTTTCGAGTATTTGCCCCGCATTTGGACCTCTTTCCAAGTCAACATCTTGCCTAGAGGTACCCTCGGTGAATTCAGTATTTTGTTCCGCATCTTCTCTCTCATCTGAGGGTGTATTGCTTGTATATGCAACTGTGTCATCCGGGTATGATCCTGAATATGTGCGGGTCAAGCCAGTGCTGATTTTGGATGCTCGGCTCCGTGGACGAGACTGGATTCTTGATGCTGTTGAGTCTGAGTCTGTGCTGATCGTCGAGCTTGAACGAGATCTACTCGAGTTGTGGTCGTTTTCCACCATGTTTGTCTTTCATCAGGGTGAAACCACCAGTAGGTAGAACTTTATTAATGGAGGGAATTTGATAACTTTTAAAGGTGAGATAAAATTCTGAGTAATGAAGATAAGTGTTGAATTCTTCAGGCACGCGACAGGTACAGAAAAGAAAAGTATTAGCGGGGAAAGCCTTTTATACACATTATAAACACGGATCGCTTGCGCCGAGATCGAGAGCATAAGAGCTTTGATGACCTTTGTAATGCATTAGTGGAGACACATGGGGATAGACATGCTTAACACCGCCTGTTTCCTTTTTCCGTTTCAAGTTTTTCACGGTGTCTAATTGGTTCGATCATGAGGGTTGAGAAAGGATTGGCAGGACGCCAGACCGGTGGGTCTGGCGTTGAGGAGTTTTACCGGCTAGCTGGGGCCTGAACCGGGATTGAAAGGGCAGTAGACCAGTGAACGCCGTTAGAATGGGGCTCTGAGCGCCGGTTCAGGCATCGTTTCGGGTCTTCGGCACATGATCACGTGGTGATAGCCTTATCGGAGCCCTATCCGTGGGTTATGAAGTCAAGTTGTCTCGGGATCGTCAGACTTCTCCGTTGAAATCCCCGTTTGAGTATCCGTTGAATTTTGCGTTAATTGTCCGCTATACCCCGGCCTTATCTCCTTAACGCTGTTTTCAAGGCTTGGCGCGTGATTGACAGATACAGCAGGGAGAAACAAATTTGCGGAAATGGATTACGGTAGCCTTCTTGGGAGGTGTATTCCCAGTCAGAGGAACATCTGCGATTCTACCGGGTTCTTGTGGTACTTTGAAAAGCTGCCTGCATCAAAGGCCACAAAAACTGTAGCTGGCACGGCCGTACTTTTCCAGCTTCATGAGCGGCACCCTCGACTATATCCAATTGACTCTCTATATCATCCCGTTTCCACGAAGTTTGCAAATCCTGCAAGGTCTGCAGTCTCCCCTGGCTCATTGTAGCCAGATTTCCCCCCTCAGACGATTTTCGTTCTTCCCCCTTGAGCTTCTGCAACCATTCCCAAAACTCATCCCCCCCGTGAACCTCATTATCAGCCGACTCGACCGCCAGCTGTATAGCGACCTGACGAATCAGTTGCATATCAACCACCAAACCAAACAAACTTTCCAAATCAGCAACCCCATTCGGCCAATTCAGTGTGGGATCCAACGCGGTCGCTCGACCAGGTGCTCCCACACTAATACCTAACAACCGTTTAGGGTGTAGATACAAAAAGCGGTGCGCGAACTGTCCACCACCAGAAAAACCTAGCATGAAAAACCTATCCGTTTGAAGACCTGGCCACCTTAGCGCAATCTCATCCAGCATGGACAACAGAGCAAGATCAGACCGAAGCGTCTTAGAACGCATGGATTTATACGAATCCAAATCATTTGGCCCGTCAAGGCCGGCAGGGAACAAAGGCGCAAGAATGGCACATGGAGTTGACTCTGCGAAGCTCACAAGTTCTCCTCCATCAATTGCATCTAGTTTAGGGAAGTTTCTTTGCATTTGGTCCACTTTCGTAGTGAGTTGGTGGAATGTATAGCGTATAGGAGATGCGGGCATCAGATGCTAATGCTTTAAGTGGGACATGACCGACTAGGTAGGCGGCTTTGAGAAATTGAGGTGGTACATCATCTGTTGAGAGAGCTTTGTTCATATTGATAGTTTTGACTTTTGAACGAACATCGAAGGTTGCAACGGAATTGTTGAGGTATGAAGCGGGGGTGGTGCCGAAGCAAAGCGGATCGTGCCGATGTTCGCTTGGAAGTGGTTCGTCAGTCTTACAACCACATGGAATATTTACGCACATCATGGATTCTTACCAAAGGCTTATTTTCGTAATTAAGAGCTATGATCTTTGGAATCCAAATGTTATGATGTCACAAGGAGGGTGATCAGGACAATCGAGCTGAATTATGTGAAGCTATCGAGAGTCTAGTAAGAAAGGACTGGAAGACTGTCACAAGTGACAGTGAAGCTCTAATTTCTTGTCACATCGCAGGAGTTTTCTTGTAGTCTTGATAGAATGCTTGGTGTTGTAGAGACTTCTTGAAAGATAGTACGTTGATTGTGATGTGGTTCGGTGACAAGGTCGATAGACCAGAGAACTGTGACCCAGTCAAAGCATGCGTCTGTCAGTCCAAGGCTGGCTTTCTCCTAGCGTGAGAACGCTCCCATATACTCGCTATTTCCACGACCTCCACAGTGGCCAACATTGGGCCGTCGCGCTTGTGGATTTCGATACTTATGAGAAACATTAAATGGCTTCAAAGGGTCAGATTTCACTGGTTCTGATAATCTATTTTGCAAACGATCTTGAGTTGAGTAGGCTTCTTGAGGTGCTCGAAATGGAGCCGGGCTATCAAAAAGCCTTCGTGGTCTAGTTGGTTATGACGTTGGTCTCATATCACTTTCATATGACGCTCCTGTTAACAGGATTGCTATCCGAAGGTCTCCAGTTCGATCCTGGACGAGGGCATTCTTTTTTGATTTTCTTTTTTTCACCAGGGACGCAGGCTCCGCCTGTGCCCCGCGGACGTTAATTAATACTACAACAACAATGTGAAGCCGGACTGGAGTGAGCAACTCCGCAGAGCAGAGCGCGGCAGGCCCCGATGGAGTTGTCCAAGTACTGGCCGTACTCCGCATGATAAAGAGCGATTGAGTCTGGAAATACCGCGAGATTTCGAAAAATTGGAGCAACGATGGAAACATGTGTGGGCCATTCCCCGGGATTCGACCATTTGAGCCTTTACCGCCAACGTAGTAGGCTATATTATAGAGATGCAGATGTATCGCAGTTGCATGGGTAACGTACTCTGCTTCCGTAGACGAAAGTGCAATGGATTTTTAGGCCATGGCGAACCTCGGTCATGGAGGGTCACGATGACCCTCTGCCAAAACAACGGCCTTAAATGCAAATGAGATCATCACGATCAGGTCATGGATCCCCACACACCCCCAACTATCGAATGTCATGATGACCACGCGACTGGCCAGATACTGTTGAATTTACTGAGGTAATAGGCCAATATGATCATGCAGCTCGGTTTGAAGTGGTGTTGGAATTGACGGAGATGTGATTGATTGCGGCGGTGTTGATGCTGACGATTGCATAGGTAGGCGTGCACTGTGCAGGCCCAGTTTTGAGCGGATTTGGTCAAAAGGCGATTTGGTAAGTCACATGAAAGCCTTGGGGTACCCATACACCGACACCATGTTTTCAGAGATATATTCCCCTCCATCGTCCCAATCCACCAGAGACCTCTCATAAGCACTTTATCCAGCCCAATGGCTTCTCTCGGGCCCGCTGTCTCCCTTCCCCGCCCGGACGAGGCCGCCATGGCCCCAGGGAAAATGGATCCCAAACTGTATTAGCTAGAAGCTGTCTCGTCAACAACTGGTTTATTATGAACACCTGGACATAGTGTTCAGTACCAATCGGGACCCCTGCTCATGTCCCGGAGGATGGGGAGTAGAGCGGAAACCAGCCACCCAGTCTGTGGAAAATATCGGATCCGAGCTGTGAAACATGGGGAGTATAAAGAGGTGGGGAGGCGGGGTGGCGGGTCAGCTTACGGCGCCAAAAGAAGGCGGGGGATATGGCCAGGAAGATAAGGCGTCAAACCACAGTCTGTCTTCGATGACTTTGCATCTTAGACAGTCTACTACTATATGGCTATTCACATACTACATTGTATACATGTCAGGTACCAGGAATGTGTGGTACGACCACTAAATCTGCCGCAATCATGTTTGCCACTTTATTCAGATTGGATAGAATAAGCCCACATCCCCACCTTGGATTGAAAATTTCCACGATATTAATAGAAATCGATCAGTTAATCTGATAGCAATGCTTGTTTCATAATCGCCCAATATTTTGTATGACACAATGTGCCTGCTAAGCAATCCCAAGCCGCCAGCCACAGAGTACGTACGTCTCTACGTAATAGCGTCGATCGCGTCTCACTCGCCCCACCTAATTTCCTCAACCAGTCTAGCGACCTTCTATATCCACAACAATGAAGTCACTAGGAATGTATTTGCAAGACCCTCCGCGCACTCCGTGGCAGTGTTACCCATTTTTGACTGGCTGTCCCCGTCATGGCGTAACGATAGCCTGCGAGCAGTGCCACTGAGGGATTCAGTCGGTCGTGGTCTCAGTGCAGGGACCACCGCCAAGACCGAGTATACGTACGGCAGGAACGGCCACAAACCTTGGCACGGCCAGTGATCGTCGGGTGGTCGAAACAAATTGTTCTTAAATCCTTATCCCGTTGCTCTAGACGGATCCAAAAGGCTTATGAACCTGCCACAGTCCACTTTCTGAAGACCCTGAATTTCTCACCAACATTCTTCCACCATCGCTTTCGCGCCAGAGCACTACTGTATGACACCGCCTGCGTTCTTATCTACAGTATTCCCAAATACTAACTTGCATGTAGACAAGACACTCTTCAACATGCTCGCTTTGCCCTCCTCCATCGCGGCCCTGGCTCTCTTCCTAGCCGCCGCCGCTGCCTCTCCCCTCCAACAACGCGATATTCAATGGTCCTTCGATCTCTTCCCTACACCGCAATGCAATCAAACCGGTGATCTCCACGCCGGCATGGGTAGCACAGGTTGCCGCGCAAACCTCCACAGTGTCGCCTCTGCATACAGATTAAACACGGTGGCTGAGGGATGTCATATCGAGTTCTTCAATAACACCATGTGCGATGCGACCGAGACCACCTCAGACATCGCGGGACCGATAAGCAGCACGGGAGTCTGTCGAGTGCCAGAACTCACTCGGCGATACGGGTCTTATCAGGTTACTTGTGAAGAAATGAGTGAACTGAAATAAACTCTTAAGACAAAGAACACTGTCGTTGGGCTGGTCCCAGGGATAATATACATAGAATTTTGGATATATGGCGGCGTTTCATTTGGAGTTTGAACAATTTTTGATTACCAGGTGTTCACTTTGTGCGGTCTGTGTTCGCATTATTAGGTAGAGAAAATTCTAGAATCAATGATATATGACCCCTTTATGACCCCTTTATGACCCCTATTCTCGTTGCTGTTTATTTTTCTTTATCTTTCGCCGTGGGGTAATGCCGCCTTCTGATTCGTCGAGTATGGCCAAGCGCTGCAGGAGATTCCTCAGCGTTTCCCCGCGCGCCACTTGTTTAGCAGTCGCATCAGCAACTGGGCCGATGGCGTTTAGAAGCTAAAGTATCACTGTATTCGACTTGGTAGATTCTTCAGCGCTACAATTTTGAGTCATCATGGTATATTACAAGTTGCGGTACTTATCTTTCGATACTCCACTTGCCTCCGCTTTGATTTGATTGGTTCAATTGTGTAAATAAACAATGTGACGGGTCAGCAATACCGAAATCTCAAACAGGAGCGATCCATAAAGTGGGCAAACATTTGACGGTCTATCGCCATGATATAATGAGTGTGGGATGTACCTGTCGGTACTTTTCACGCTGGGACCCTGGACAATGACGAGTCGCAAAGGGGTGAGATCTGACATGTCCATTGCTTATTCCCCCCTGCAGGCTTGGGCCAATCGGAACTTTCCAGAGCGTTTCAAGGTTCTGCACCTAGCAGTTAGACGTTTCAGAAGTATAGCAAGGTATACCAAGATGCTGTAGTTCATACAAGGTTTGACAAGGAACTCATGGATCAAGCTGTTTTGTCGCCGCATTCTATACATTCCAGCGCTTGACGTGACAGAAAAACAACATGCAAACATTGAAGACCGAGTTTCTCAGCCACCGGCATCAAAATTACCCTTCACACGTTCTAATTGTTAAGAATCTCCTGTTTTCCCCTCTTGACCCGTTAAACTCTTGGCTATTCAGATTTTCAGCGCCATCCTCGGAGATAACATCAATAATTACCCAAAATGACAAACCCCCGACCTACCCGACGGAACCAGGTCGCGAACCTGGTAGTGCCAATACTTCGAGCAGTTTATTTAACAGGGACCGCTTCCTCATTGTCTGCCAAAAGTCTGCCATCAATCATGCAAGCAGAAAAGGCGGATTCAATGTCCGATAGCGACCAAGCTAGTCCGCCAGCGCCCGTGGGGTTCTTCGATCCGGCACTGAAAGAAGTACGGAAGCGCGTGTTCTATCAATGTGCTCGGACAGGTACAACATTCAGACCACGAACAAACAAAGTACCAGGGGCTTGAACTAACAGCCACAGTACTCATCCTATGCGTCTTCGTCCTGACTGTCCTCTCTCTCTTCTGGGGCTCCCAGTTCCTCATCGAAAAGAAATACCCCAATCTTCATGTTTGGGTCGTCGACTTCGACGGCCAAGTCGAGCCATACCTCACCAATGACACAATCGTCGGTCCAGCCGTGATCAACACAACCAAGCAATATGAAGCCTCGTCCAGCCTCCACTTAGGTTACCACTTCAAGTCCGCAGCCGACTTCAACTACGACCCCTGGGAAGTCCGCCAAGCAGTCTACGACGAACACGCCTACGCCGCCGTGATGATCAATCCAAACGCTACCTCCCTCCTCCGCGCAGCAATCAGCAAAGATAACACAACCTACGATCCCGCCGGTGCAATTCAAACTGTCATCATCTCCGCCAGAGACGAAATAACCTACTACACCTACATCTTGCCAGACCTAGTCATCCTCCAGACCCTGATCATGTCGGACTTCGGCCCACAGTGGGCCCGCGCACTAGTCTCCTCATCCACAAATTTATCCAACATTCCCCCACAAGCTATTAACCCAGCTGTGGGATTCACCAATATCGATCTCCGCCCTTTCACGCCGGCTGTCGCCGCACCGGCCGTTTCCATCGGTCTGATCTACCTGATCATTATCTCGTTCTTCAATTTTCCCTTCTTGATGCCTATTCATTCTCAATTCATGAAGCCGGATGGTCACCCTCCTCTCAAGTTTCCGCATTGGCTTATCTGGCGCGCATGCTGCAGTATCACCGCCTATTTCTTCCTGTCGTTCTTTTACTCGCTTGTATCCCTTGCGTTTCAGATTCCTTTTACCAACTCGCCCGCGCCGGATACAGTGTCTGCTAATAATGCGAATGCATATGGGCACGGTTCGTTTGTGGTGCTTTGGATGTTGAATTGGGTGGGCATGACGGCGTTAGGATTCCCGTGTGAGAATATGGCTATGGTTTTGGGATATCCGTGGAGTTCATTTTTCCTCATCTTTTGGGTTATTTCTAATGTGGCTACTGGCTTTTATCCTGTGGATTTGGCCTCTGATTTCTTTCGGTGGGGATATGCGTGGCCGTTGCATCGAAGTAAGTTTCTTTCCCGGATATTTGGTCTGTAATTCGTGGTATACTGATCGTGTGATAGTTGTCGAGGCTCTGCGGACTATTTTGTTCGGGACACACTCGCGTATTGGATTGGACTTTGGAGTCCTATTTGCGTGGATCGCTGTCTCGTTGGCATTTTATCCCATCGCCACGCTTATCATGCGTTGGAAGATGAAGCGCGGACTCTGAGAGCTCGGTGGAGACTTGCCCGACCCAAAGATTAATTTCTTGTATTATATCTCGTTTGCTACTACTAATTCTGCGCTGATAGACTAGATCGGTCAAGTACTATATAAACCAGATTGAATATATATTTAGACGAGTAATAAATAATAACCGAATATATATATACCTTTGGACCTCAAGAACTCGATATCAAAGAGTGAATTCATTTCAAAAGTTTCGTAACGATCGTATAAGTATATACATCATGTCATTTTAATCATCGTCCAAGGTTGGTGGAGTCCCAGCCATCCACGTCTTGATTTCGCTCCACGGACCCGATGCCAAGATCAAAAACCCACCGTCTCCAGAACAGCAATCCTGTACGTATCAACGACGGTTGGATCCAGATTCTGGAGATCAACCAAGCTCAGACCTCGCATGCTGTCATCGAGATTCTGCTCTTCAGGTCTGGGCGAATCGAAATGCTCAGCATCTTGTTCTGTCTGGGGAACTGGATTCGGAATTTGAAACTCATGTGCCCTATTGATTAGATAGTAGTGATCAGCATATAATTCCAAGGATCTGTATTCAATAGAGACGGGTACTCACGCTGGGAAGCCGTGGAACTGGCTAGTAGGACTGTCACTTCGAGGACCCATGATGCGTATGTTCTTTGATTGGTTTTTTATTTTTTTTTTAATTTGAACTTTTGATTGGACTTAATCTTTTTTTGTTTTCTGATTCGATTGTGATTTTAACGTCTTGTGTTGAATACCCCTACCTCCCCGATTTCATCAAGTGTGTGCTGAGCGGAGTATATATAGAGTTTGGTGTCGCCACGAGTGGCTCGGGAGTGGCTAAGGTGGCCAACGCCGAGGTGATGTCGGGATTACATCGACTGGCGAACTGGCGACATTGGCCCACAGTTTATGATAGGGTCTCAATTTGGCAGTAGTTCAATTTCGGCCGTCTACAATCACAGAAAACAAGGTTATTTCGGGGCATGTACGCTGGTCACATGTGATGCGGATAGGGCTGTTTCAGTGTGCTATATGCATTTCAGGATTATGGCAATCTTCTACTTTAATATTCTTACAAAGCTTACACGCGTAACTCGCTAAATATATCTCAGCTTGTAATTTGCCCAATCTTCGGGCGGGGTGTAGGGCCTGAGCGTAGCAGGTTCAATCCCTGCCTTACGATTTAGGGCCCCAAATACCAACTTTAAGGTTCACTAGGTATCCCCGATCATCTTTTACTAGACCTAATCAATACCTAGCGTACCCCAGTAAGATTCCAAAACTATCGTTAACCATCATCATGGATACGTCCCCATTTCTTACAAGTAAACACATCAAAGGACTACACATATTACTACTCCTCCAGCGCCCGAGCAAGGTGGCCGACCGCCTCTTAATCTATTGTGGTGCCTAATTAGATCGATCTGAAACAAAATAACCTCCCCTGAGATGAGAATTCATTCGAAGTAAAATCTTTCTAAACATCTGAGTAATTTACTCTCGAAGGAAGCCCAGTTGTTGATCCACAACGCTTCGCACAATCTCCTCCCATGAGCGCCATTGCATTCCAAGCTCCTTCTCCGCCTTGAACATATCGGTGGGCGTGGAGGCACCTTCAGAACCCTCGGTGAGCTTAGCACCGATGTTGGGGTAAACATTTTGCACAATACGAGCCACATCATTCCATGTTGCTGGCTTTGCTGCAAGCAAATACTTGGACCCGTCCTTAATTTTTGGGTCCAATGCCTTGATATGCGCTTCAGCAACATCTTGGATATACACACCCATGAGAGCAATACCTCCAGCTGGAGCTCCTTCCATCACACCACGCCAGAGGAGACCATTAGATCCCGCTCGGATTTCTTCGGCGGAAACTTGCACCAAATTGCGCCCAAATACAAACGCCGGATGAAGAGTCACCAAAGAGTAATGTGGCTGGTTGGTTTTCCAAAAGTCCCATGTTGCCTTGTCCGCAAGCAATTTGGAAGCCCGGTACAAAGTCATAGGTGCAGCGGCAAGGTTGTTAGGATCGACGAAATTTGCATTTGGATCAACAGTAAGATCCCAGTCATTTTCCTCTAAATGTGAACCAGCACATTGTCAATATTCGTCAAATGCAGCATTTCTGGATCATATATTGGATCTCACCTTTTACAACACCACCCTCGGGTATTCCAGAGAGGGGAATCAAAGAAGCGATAGACGAAGTAATGACAACCTTCTTGATGCTTGACACTTTATCCGCTTCTTTGAGAATAGCCAATTTCCTTGTACCGCCGGGGTGAAATAAGTTTCCTTATCTATCCCGTGGGTAAGAGGTGACGCGAGATGGAGAACATAATCCACTCCATCAAGCTTGCCTCTAAAGGCAGCCTCCTCAGTGAGATCTGAGATGATGACGAATTCTATCTGATCGCGATAGTCTGACAGCAAAACTTGAAGCTTCTCTGAATCTCGTCGGACGCCAATTCGAAGTCGATAACCAGCCTTGAGAGCTTCAAGAGCGGTGGCGCTGCCAATAAAACCAGTAGCACCGGTTATGAAAATCAGTGGAGCGGACATGATGATAGTTGTGGTTTCTGAATTTATGATCAGTATCTCAACAGGCGAGAAACAGGATGATTTTAAACAGCTGGAGAGCGTAGGTCATGAATATGCATTTGTCATCCATGAGGCTGATTTCAACCTCGGCTAGGGCTGTTCACTCATCATTAATTCGACTGACTACCCGAGATTAGAAATTCTCCCAGTAATTAGTAAACAAGCTATATATTGCGTAATTAATTGCTTCTAATTATTATGGTGTGATTTCTCATTACAACATATGCTCAGACCAATACATACTGAATTTATCAGTTATGTACTAATGGGAACGAATGCCAAATACGCCAAGCCAATACGCTGGCTATTTTTCAGCTAAATGCCTCTACCTCATCCCATCTATTATATTCCGGTGAAAGACATAGACCAATCGCTTCCACACTAGGGCCGTTGTCACCCTAACTTAGCCAGTGGGGCTAACAAGAACAAAGTCCAGCCCCAAGTACATATTCCCTGGTCCTTGTGCTGGAAGTGCTTAATGGCGACCTCGGGAGAATTGCTAATTCTCACCTTCTTTGTCGGAGACAGCCTCATCATATCAGATTTGCAACATATTGGGTTCGTGGTGATGGTCCTTTTCAATCTAGCTATAGGATATGAAGCGAGGCTTTCCCATCCAGCCTGTCCACTCTGGGGTACTTGACCCTTGAAACTGACGGCGTATGTGAAGCTCTATGAGACAGTATGAAATGAAATTATCTATTACCTCCACGGATAAGTCACAAATTCTATGGAGGAGGATCATTCAAGTGTGTGGTGAAGGTAGTATAATAGAGTTTGGTATCGCCACGAGTGGCTCGGGAGTGGCTCGGGTGACCGCAGTGAGGTGATGTCGGGATTACATCGACTGGCGAATTGGGGATATTGGTCCTTGGTTCACTATGAGGGGGGCTTTGTGAATAGTTCATTTTTGGCAAAGTCGGTCGAGGTGTGATGGTAATCTTGTGCGTTGTTCTGCCATGGAAAAGGCCTTGCTGAAGCTGCCATTCAGGCATTAGCTCACCCCCGTCAGCCCGGGTTGGAATTTGCATTACGATTTATTGTAAAAGATGGGTAAATATCTTCAACTAGCGGAAGTATGGGAGGTAGTGTTAAAGTAATTTAAGGCAAGAGCGCATCATCACGCCCGTACTTTCCCTATTCGGGATAGGAATATGATGATCTGGGGAAGGAACGATTTCAATTTTGCGGTCGGGCTACCATGTGCTACCAGGAAAGTCTCTCATTGGTCGGATTGAATTGGCAGCGGTGCCTGGATAGGGTCGGCACTGTGGTACATGGTTGACAGTATGATCTACTATACAGGACTTGGTATCCTGGAGCCAACTTCCATATGGGACAGGTGTAACAATCCCCACGAGGCTTACCCTCCGTGTTTGCCTCGCTCCCAACGGTGTTAATTTCTCTTTCTTCTCTTCTCCTTTTCTATTCTCTTCCTTCCCTCCTCATCCTTCTCACTCACAAGGGCTTCCTTCACAAATCCTGCTTGTTCACCCTCATCTCCGTCAACATGGCGTCCACGCAAGAGATTCCTCTTGTGCCTTTCAGCAGCCTTCCCCCCATTCACGATGAGGAAAGAGCTATCCATGATGGTAGCGAGTACTCGTACGTCAGTGACCCCAAGGAAGCGCGCCGACGTGCCCTGGCCAAAATCGACAACGCCAAGTTCGGATGGCAGCATGTTCGCGCTGTGGTCGTCGCTGGTGTTGGCTTCTTCACTGACTCCTACGATATCTTCGCCATCAACCTTTGTGTCAGCATGCTTGGCGTTGTCTACTGGCAGACAGCGAAATCCAATCCCGGCAAGATCCCCTCGAGCTCCGATACCGCTATCAAAGTCGCAACCTCCGGTGGTACTGTCATTGGTCAGCTCTTCTTCGGCTGGCTTGCTGATCGCATTGGTCGCAAGCGAATGTACGGCTTCGAGCTTATGATCATCATCCTTGCTACCCTGGCTCAGGCCCTCTCGTCTGACTCCCGCGCTATCTCCATCACTGGTTTGCTGATCTTCTGGCGTGTCATCATGGGAATCGGCATCGGTGGGGACTATCCGCTCTCTTCTATTATTACTTCTGAGTAAGTCACCTTCATTAATAACCCATTAATTGAGCCTTGCTGATCAAATAGGTTTGCTACTACCAAATGGCGTGGTGCGATGATGGGAGCTGTCTTCGCCATGCAAGGCATTGGACAGTTTGCCGCGGCGATTATCGCCTTGATCGTCACCGCTGCCTTCAAAGAGTCTCTCCAGAGTGCAAAGGATGTTGCCCACTGCACTGGAGTCTGTCAACTCGCTGTCGACAAGATGTGGCGCACTGTCATCGGACTGGGTGCCGTGCCTGCATGTGCAGCCCTCTACTTTCGACTCACCATCCCGGAGACGCCTCGTTACACCTTCGATGTCGACCACGACATTCTCAAGGGTGACTCGGATATTCGTGCTTACATGAAAGGTGAAAGTGAGGGCCACCCGGATGAAATTCGCCGCATCGCCGCCCTTCGCAATGAAAGCACCGAGATGATGGTACCCAAGGCGACCTTCGCCGATTGGTACAACCACTTCGGAATTTGGAAGCATGGAAAGGTCCTTCTCGGCACAGCTGGATCGTGGTTCTTCCTCGATGTTGGTAAGTTGATCTGCTTCAAGAATACCGACACTAGCTAACTAATGCCCTAGCTTTCTACGGACTCGGGTTGAATAACTCTGTTATCCTGGGTGCTATCGGATGGACAGGCGGACACGATGTTTACCAGATCTTTTACCGCAACGCCGTCGGTAACCTGATCCTCATCTGTGCCGGTGCCATCCCGGGCTACTGGGTAACTGTTGCCACCGTTGACACGATTGGCCGCAAGCCAATCCAGTTGTTTGGATTCATCATGCTTACCATCCTGTTCATCATCATCGGATTTGCCTACCACCCGTTGAAAAATTCGCACAATGGTCTTCTGGCTCTCTACGTGCTCGCTCAATTCTTCTTCAACTTCGGCCCCAACGCGACCACCTTCATTGTGCCCGGAGAGTGTTTCCCGACCCGATATCGTTCCACCTCCCATGGTATCAGTGCTGCAACTGGCAAGATCGGTGCAATCATCGCACAGTGCGTGTTCGGTCCGCTGGTCAACAAAGGTGCTCCCAAGGGAACCTCCAACAGCCCTTGGCTCAACCACGTCATGCAGATCTTCGCACTCTTCATGCTTTGTGGCGTCTTCACCACTCTGCTTATTCCCGAGACCAAGCGCCGCACTCTGGAAAGCCTTGCCGGAGAGGACCTTGCGGATGATGGTGTTACCCACCATCATCCATCTGATGAGTCTAGCCGTAAGAAGCCTGGCATGACTGCTGTGTCTGGCGCGACCCCCCGGGAGAACTAGAGTCAAGTCTCACGTCAACCTCTCCGGAGTGGGCTTACACGCAATGAACAGAATAGAGTTGTCATTTTGTGCAGTGGAGTTGGTTTCTTTTCATTTCTTGCCTTTTCCGTTCTATCTTGTTTCCCCGAACTGTTTTTTGATTTATGCTTTATCGCTTCGATCGAATTTTAGAACCTAGCCCCGCTAGTTACTTATGGCTTATATCCTAATAGTTAATGACATTGCTACCTTTGATTATTGCTGGTTCTTCTGTAATTCTTTTTGTCTCTTCCTCAGCGAATCGGATACCTGCATCTGTTCTAAAATCTATGACACAAGACAATACCACCCTAAAACAATATTAGAATCTTGTTGCAATTTCAATGGCCCAATCAAAAGCGACCAAGAGTATGCAGATTTTATCCTAAACCAATCATGAAAAGAGTAAACAGTACTAAGCCAGAAAGAATAATAGGTTGGTCCCCGATGCTGCATCAGGCAAACTCTGCCCCGAACCCATGGATTCTCATTTCCAGTCAAATGCTAGAAATCAGAGTCGAACCTGAAGACATGTGTCAATCACTCATTCAAAGTTTTCGCCCATATCCATAATCATGTCTCACGACCTGTACACACCCACCGAATCAACCGTTCTCCTCCTTAAACTGATCGAATTCTATTTCGTTTTCTTTGTCATCATTTTCTTTCTTTGGTTTTGCAGGGACTCCCTGGCTGAATACATGGATTAGATTGTGAGTCAGCTTGTATCATTGATTTCTTTCGCGCGGTCGACCTTTCGTTTTGTTTCCATTGAATGAACAAAGAGACAGACAATATTTGTCACGGCTTGCTCTGATTTCACTGGAGTTCTGTGCGACTGATAAATACTTCCACACTCTGCTGGGTAGCTTTTTCCGACAGCGATCTTTGCGAGACGGTTGTGATCATGGAATGCCCGTTTGAGTGGAGAGTTACTGAGAACGACGGTAGCTCTGGTCCGCCGGAGGGGGGTTCCTCTGAGGAGTTGTCTTTACGGGTTGACATCGATGACGCTGCGCCCAGCGATACTCCAAAGAACAATCCAGGTTGCGCCGCTTTTGGCAACAGCGCACTGGAGAAATATACTCCAGACGGCAACACTTTAGACATCCCGACCCCAGAAAGCAACCGACCGGAAAACAACGCGCTACAGAACAGCACGGCAGAAGTCGATATTCCAGAAGCCAAAGATTCAAATAACAGCGCGCCGGACAATACCTCCTCAGAGTACAATACTCTAGACGACAAAACTTCCAATATCGCCGCTCCAGACCTCGGAGATTCAGAAAGCAACAGTCCGGAGGATATAGCGCCACAGAACAGCATTCCAGGCATCGACATACCAGAAACCGGCGATTCAAAGAGCAGCGCTCCAGGCAATCATACACCAGAGGGTAATAGTGCTGACAGCAGCCCCTCTAAGAACGAAAGTATCACCATTGAAGTGGTTGCACAAGGGCCCGACTGGAGTCCCACGATGGCAACCTTTGAGGCACCCTATGATTCACCAAGCCCATCTCCAACCTCAACTGCAATCACAAAGCCAAATTCCAGCTCAGCAGCCAGCACTTTCTCAACCAACTCGATCCCTGCACCACTAACTCCACCTCTTGATGACCTACCAACCCCCTCAAACTCACCGCCATCGTCCTCAAACTCAGACTCTGAAGACCCCCAAGATGAAACCCCAGATACAACTACCAAACCAGTCGAAAACCCGTCAGAAGAAGGCCTCCTCGAAACAGCCCCCGCATCAACCGAACAAGACCTAATAGCCTCCCTCCACCTAATCGCCGACTCAATCGCCCAACAACGCCAAGTAGCCGCGAAATCAATTCTCCACAGCGGCTTCTACTGGTCCATCCTCGTCATCATCTTCGAATACCTCTACCGCATTCTCTGGCACACACCCGCAGACTGGATTATGATCCTACTACTCTGGATCTGCTGCGTAATCGCCACGTTGAGCGGGATAAAGATGTGGACGGGTGGATATCTCGATGAAGCGGAGCGTGTGGGGCGGTGGTCTTGGCTTTTCGGGAGTCGATGGGTTTCTAATTTTGATGCGGATTTGCATCACGATAATGATATCTTTGCGCCGCCGAGGTGGACTTTGTGCCAGGGAGTTTGGTTTCGCGTTCCAGGTGGATGTGTTGAGAAGGCGGTTGATTGGTGTGCGCTCATGAGGGACAGAAAGAAGAAGGAACTTCTTCGACAGAGATCTCTCGGTGGTGTTTCTTCTGTGGGCAAGGCGTGGGAGGAATACAGTGCTGGCTCTAGTACTAGTACTAGTGCTGGTTCTGGGAGTGAGATCGATGTACGGAAGGAAAGTTTAGAAGAGGGGTGGATGCAGGATAAAGTCTTTGTGTCACGGTTCAACGGGCGTGTTATCGCTACATTGGTTATCCGTGTTATGACCGTTGATACCGATTCAGTGGTTACCGTTTCCCGGGACGAGTATGATTCTGATGTTGACCTGGATGGAAACTACCATCCCGTTCATTTGGAGCCGGTCTTGCGGCCGGCGAAGGTGGTTATTCGGGCTTGGACTGTTCTGCAGAAGTATCGAGGTTCTGGCGTTGGGCTGGGGATTTTGCAGTTTGCGATTGAGTATGCCCGGGAACTTGGATTGCAGGGTCCGGAGTTTGCGGCCGATCATGCGAATTCTTTGCGTGCTTTGCCGAAGTTGTTTAATGGGGGCATGGATAGGGATGATAAGCGGGCGAGGGACCGACTTGCTAAGGAGACTCGGAAATGTGTTGTGGCGGAACAGGAAAATGGGAAGAATGATTAAATCTTTGTATGGATATGGCGTTGGTTTACTTGTTTTATCTGATAGACGGCCGTGGATCGGTTTGCTTCATATGGAATTGATTTTGTCGAACCATACCCGTGGACGTTACCCAGTCTTTTCCAGAGGCTTACATCGTAGAAATGAGAGATAAAAATGATTACTTGAATTTCTACATGTCTGCTGGAGCGACGCATCCCTGTAGCCCCGATTTATACTGGATATGTTTAGTGTCCCGTCCTGCACTAGAACTCGATGACCGATGCCGAGGCCTGAATCTCCACAAACGACTGGAAGAATTCATTCGGAATCGGGTCTGTGACCCTTCTGTATCTAGATACGCTTTGATGCAGGGCAGCGCACCTCAGCGCAAGTGTCGGCACCAAACAAGCATATCACAGCTACTAGATTCTGTATTCTTTCAGGGACGCAAGTCCAGGATGTTCGGAGACCACCCGGTATATACTTCACCCCAAAGATTCCAGCCGGGATTTCTGAAGTTGCAAGTTGCAAAACTTGAGGATAGTAGACGAGTAAAATCATAAAACTTGATAGTGGATACCAGTCCAAAATCAAAATTGGCCTTTGACCGGGTGAACATCAGTAGAAGAATACATACGCTCAAACCCCGCATCGACCTATTCGCCGAATATTCCAAGGAATTCGCCGACTTGCGTAGCTTTTCCGGAATAACGATCAATACTGAACACGTCACACCGACCAATCTCCGAGAAAAGTCTCGAAATGGCTCCATCGCCCGCAGTTCCGGCTTGGTTCATATCCGGGGAATGGGGAAACAAGACAAGATACCCGGCTAATACCCCGGAAAAGCAAAACCAAGTTTCAAGTACAAGGATTTATCCAGGCCAGGCCAGGTCAGGACAATCCGACCGGTACCGTCAAACAGCGGTATTTGCCGATAATCAAGCATTTCGGCAAGAATCCCTGCCGCTCGAAGCCGAGGAAATTAGGGCCCCGACGGCGACGGGTGAGGCGTGGTGGCGTGTCTGCATGGAAGGAGGGAGTCAACAGGCTAAATGAATGGGCTTTCATTCGCGGAATCGACTGGCGGAGGTGAGCAGATGATGATGAATACTGTACGTTACTAGCTTCATTTGTTCGATGTGGGGTGCCGATGCCGGCTGGCTTGATGCTGGTTTCCGTCTTCCTTGGTCAGAGTATTAGCGGAACAAGACTTTTCCGATTCTCGATTCGCGGCTTTTGAATTTCAGGAGATCTGCCTTTCGAACCCTACTGTCAAACATCCCAGGTCTCTTAAGCAGGTTTGCACAATTCGAAAGGCGGGGTCCCCAGGGGTTTGACTGCGGAGTCAAGGTGGATCAGGGGAACGAATGAACCACCGTCTCGGTCTCTCCGTGCACACCGAACGGGTACATGTAGTCCCGCCCTGGACTCGAGTCAATTCAAATCACATCCAACAACGAAGGTAGAGCACGGCAGTCAGTACTGGAGCTGTGTTATGAAGGTTGTTTATGAACCAGCATAATTCATGCCAAGCGTGATGACGCCACACCCGCTACTACTGTGACCAACGCATTTATCCAAAGTTTGACCGGATAAATAGCGATGCCACACCCGCAGCCACTGAAATGGTGCCGATGCTTTCCTCATTGCACACCCCACCCGGTCAACCCCGGCTCGGTGGGGAATGGGTCCCGACCGAGAGCCCTGTAGTACAACGTAGGATGGATGGCCCCATGGAGGTAACGTCCCGGGGAAATTTAGCCAGTCTGGAGCTTGCCGACAGCGCGATTGTAGATGTCAATAAATAGCGCTGATCCCCGGCTTTTGACGCGTCTTTGGTTTTCTTCGTCGTGTATCTATCATCCATCGTCACAGGGTATTCAATTCTGCTTAATTTGTTGTCGGAAGCTCATCTGTCATCATGGGTCCTCTTCCTGGTGAGACGGCCATCTCGGCCAAGCGTGCCGAGCTCGCTGGTAAAGGTGGAATATGGGGATTGCTCAGTAACAAGAGAACTACTTTGATTGGACTATTCGCGTCGCTGGGTGGTTTTGTATATGGATGTAAGTTGATTGACAACAGCAGCGATGATGAGGCAGCTGACCAGGTTAGACAACCAGGGAATGTTCGCACAGGTTTTAACCATGAAGTCCTTCCAGAATGCCGTATGTGAAATGCCCCCGAGTTCTGCGTCGACGTGACTAACAGGTCCAGACGGATGGTTATGCTGCCAAAACCAGTATCGAGCAGGGTATGATGACATCGGTTCTCGAATTAGGTGCTTGGGTGGGAACACTTGCCAATGGATACTTGGCCGATAAACTCGGTCGCCGTCTGACTGTGCTGGTTGCCGTGGTTGTTTTCTGTGTGGGTGTGATTGTGCAGGCGTGCACACAGAACAAGGATTATGTCTTTGGTGGTAGATTCGTTACTGGTCTGGGTGTTGGTAGTTTGAGTATGGTGGTGCCACTGTACAATGCTGAGCTGGTAAGTCTAACACGAGATTGGAACGAAGTCAGACTAACAACAGCAGGCGCCCCCTGAAATTCGTGGATCCCTTGTCGCTGTGCAACAACTGGCTATTACGTTCGGTATTATGGTGTCCTTCTGGGTGAGTGGCAACATTCATGGCTTAATCTTCTCATTCTTACATTGATAGATCGGATACGGAACAAACTACATCGGAGGAACAGGAGCAGGCCAATCAGATGCAGCCTGGTTGATCCCTATCTGTATCCAGATTCTGCCTGCCGTTGTCCTGGCCATCGGAATGATGCTCTTCATGCCCCAGTCCCCACGTCACCTCATGAATACCGGTCGTGAGGAGGAGTGCCTGCAGACTCTAGCTCGTCTGCGTGGAACCACTACCGACGATCTGCTTGTGCGGATTGAGCACCTGGAAATCAAGAGTCTCTACCTGTTTGAGAGAGAAACCGCCGCGGAGAAGTACCCGCACTTGCAGGATGGATCTTTCTCGAGTAATTTCAAGATCGGTCTGAATGATTATATATCGCTTATAACGAACAAGTCTCTGTTCAAGCGGACATCTGTTGCTGTATGTTATATTCCTCTCTGTGAATTCCATCGCTGACTGAGCCTTTCAGTGTATGATCATGGTGTTCCAGCAGTGGAACGGTATTAACGCTATTAACTACTACGCGTGAGTACTATCGCTCCCTTCGTTGAGCTTGACTGACCTGATCCAGCCCATACATCTTCCAGGATATGCAGTTACCCGGAAATACCACTACTCTCCTCGCTACCGGTGTCGTCGGCATTGTCGAATTCATCTTCACCATCCCTGCCGTGCTTTGGGTGGATCAAATTGGTCGCAAGAAGATTCTTATCGCCGGTGCCGCGGGTATGGCCATGTGCCACTTCGTCGTTGCGGGCATCATTGGCGGGTACCAGAATTCGTGGCTGGAGCACCGCGGGGCCGGATGGACTGCCATCGTGTTTGTGTGGATTTTTGTGATCAATTTTGCTTACTCTTGGGGTATGTTCCGCTGGGTCGTTTCTACGATATATAACTAACGGTCTCAGGCCCCGTCGCATGGATTGTTACCTCCGAGGTCTTCCCATTAAGTATGCGTGCTAAGGGCGTTAGTATCGGTGGTAGCAGCAACTGGGTACGTTTTGTCCTACGCTACTACACTAATCGCAAGTCTAACCAATTGCCTAGTTGAACAACTTCGCGGTCGCTACCGCTACTTCTCCCTTCGTCAAGGCATCAACTCTCGGTACATTCATCTTCTTCGGATGCGTCACCACCATCGGTATCTTTTACGTGATTTTCTTCGTCCCCGAGACCCGGGGCCGTACTCTGGAGGAGATGGACGAAATCTTTGGCTCAACAGGTCTGGCCGCCGCCGATGCCGAGCGCAAGCACCGCATTGAAAGCGAGATTGGGCTCCTCGCCCTGGTCGGGGTTGAGAGTCATTCCGGCGCGGAAAAGGAGGAGTTCTCGGCCTCGCACAATGAAAAGGTTGTTGAGACTACGACCGAGGCCCCTGAAACTCACACCGATACCACACAGTAACTTTGCGTCGAGCAAGGAGGTGCTGAGAGATACCATTTATTTAACTATATATCCTAGTATATGTGCATCGGCAGTTGTGCAGAAATGATCGATCACCCGGTCGCATCATGGCTATCGAATGTGATCTCCATTCTTATTGGCCTAGCACAGTGTGGCTTGTCACTATTGTATGCGGTCTGCAATAACGCTCATCTTGCAGTTGATTCGTCACACAAACTTAATAAAAAGTTTTAATAGGTGATGTGTCGAAATGATTTATTCCAGATGCCTAAAGCCAAGAAATTAGGAAATGTTTTCCCTGGTTAGTGCTATGTACAGTTGTACACAGTGGGTCCGTTCCCCACAGAAACAGTTTGTGTGGTCAAGTTCCATGATGATACGTCCTTGTCTTACCTTGCTTCCAAATTGTTCAAGTTATCTGTTCGCCTTTATTGAAACCTTTATATCCTTGAATCCTCCCTTAAACCTTTTCGAGATTCCCTTATCCTCGCCAACTTTCCTCCAAATCTCAGTCGCAAACTCAACTCAACCCAACCCACAACGCAAAGCAACGAACTCAGCGAAAATGTCCTCAACAACAACCGCCTGCACAGCAAATGTCTACCAACTCCCAACAACAGACGCAGCCTGCGCAGCCGTCAACACAGGCAACATGACCTCCGTCTTTTGACACCTGCTGCAAAGGCAACAGCCCCGTGAAATACGACAACGACTGCGGAATTTACTGTCTTGCTCAAGAGCAGACCGTCGAAAAACTCCTCGACTGTCTACAAACAACGGGGAACAACTACCAAGATGTCTTCTGCAATGATAGTCTGAATGCGATCGCGACTGCGAAGGCTACTACTACTGCTTCTGAGACTGGGACGATGACTGGGACCTCTACTTCGACGAGTACATCGACAAAGAACGCGGCTGTTGGACAGCCGGCTTCGACTATGGGACTGGGCATTCTTGCTATGGTTTTATTCTCGGGTATTATGGGTGTTTTCGCTTGAATACAATAAGCAGGGATATTGACGTTGATCATCTGGTGATGTGATGTGGTCAGGTGGGGACGATCGGATGGTGTGGGAATTTGAAGTGGTTCTGTTTGAAATGAGAAATTTCCTATATGTAGCAGTACTTAATGCCTATTATTTTTTAATGAATACTTAACTCTGGCGATATCGAAGTATAGCCAATCGCAAATAAGATCCTGGAATTCTCCGGATCGACGCACTAGTGGAGTTTCACCTGCATTTCTCCTCTTTTCCTCATGCTAATGAGGTAAATTCCCGAACATCACGATCGGGAAAATTCAGGGTCTTACTATTTAAGTATCTTCATGTTCCGATCGTGCAAGATGATTTTTTTTTTGCAGTCTCATTCATCATGCTCTTGACTATTCTTCAGGCATCGTTATTCTGGGGCTTCCTTGTCGATGCGGGGCCACATCCGCGTCACCGGCGAGCGGATAATGGGGTTGCCAATACGCCACCAATGGGGTACGTCACATTGCTTACTATTTTATGAATCCTTCGGATCAGGGTCTAATATATACAGCTGGAATACGTACAACCATTACTCCTGTTCTCCCAATGAGAGCATCGTGCACTCCAATGCACAAGCTCTTGTAGATCTTGGTCTTGCTGATCTGGGATACAAATATGTTACCACGGATTGTGGCTGGACTGTCGCCGATCGATTGGCTAATGGGACTTTGACCTGGGATGCGACGCTATTTCCAAGCGGATTCCCGGCTCTTGGCGAGTTTCTGCATGGGTTGGGGCTGTTGTTTGGAGTTTATGAGGATGCGGGGATCAAAACTTGTAGCGAGGGACAGGATCAGGCGGGAAGTTTATGTGAGTATACAGGGCTGACAACTGAGATTGTCAAATTTTAGCAGAGAGTGCCTGCACTTGTTTTCACGCTGACCATTATTGCAGACCATGAAGCTCAGGACGCTGCCACATTCATGGCATGGAACATCGATTCGCTGAAATGTACTTCCCTCAAACACCACACATATTGAACCCTTATCTAACATTTCTAGATGACAACTGCTATTCCGATGCAGCGACCGACTACCCAAACGTAGACTACACCCCCAGTGTATCCCCCAGTCTGCGCTACGCAAATATGACCAAAGCATTAGATGCCCAATCACGGGAAATTCTATTCCAAATCTGCGAATGGGGCGTTGACTTCCCAGCGCTCTGGGCTCCTGCGTTAGGAAACACCTGGCGAATCGGCAACGATATAATTCCAGCCTGGCGGACGATCTTCCGCATCTTGAACCAGGCAGTGCCTAACCAACCCTATACCGGACCGGGCCAGTGGCCTGACCTTGATATGCTTGAGGTGGGAAATGATATTTTTACCACTGCGGAGGAACAGACACATTTCTCGTTGTGGGCTATCATCAAGAGTCCGCTTGTTATTGGGGGTGCGCTTAAAGATGAGTATACGTCTATTAGCAAGGCTTCCTTGGAGATATTAATGGATGAGGATGTCATTGGGTATAATCAGGACAGTCTTGGAGTCGGGGCTGGGCTAAAGAGGAGGTGGAGTGACGAGGGCTATGAGGTTTGGAGTGGAGCGCTTTCTGGGGACAGGATCGTTGCAGCTGTTATTAACTGGGATGATGAGGAGAGGCAGTTGACTTTGAATTTGCCGGACGTCGGCTTGCAGTATGCGGGCTCTGTTAAGGATATTTGGGGTGGCAAGTCGGTTGAGGGTGTGAAGACTTCGTATTCGGGGTCTGTTGCTGCTCATGGGGTTATGTTGCTTGAGCTTGGGGACACTGTTGAGGCTGGGACGTATTCTACCAGTTTGTTCGGATCATCACATGGGTAAGTGGAGTATCCAATCGGGCGAGACAAATCCTGACTCTCTGCAGCACAACTACAACTTTCGAGTCTATCTACGCCAACACGACGAGTTCAAAGTATATCGTGTCGATCGTGTTGTCCAGCGCTTCATCGAAATCCACAACCATCAAGCTTAGTAGCTCAACAAACACAACGTCCCAAACCGTCAACGTCCCTGCTTCAACCAAAATTATCACATCAACCCTCTCACTGACTGCTGGATCAACAAACACAATAACCATCAAATCAAAAACGGGAATCAAGTCAATCACAATCACCTCGCCAACTGGAACCTACTATGCAGGCCAAACAGACTTTACCCTAGCCGGCTCTGGAGTTATCGAACAATGTGGAACCAGCGGCTGCGCCCCAGTCGGCTACAAAATCGGCTACATCAGCGCAGCAAACACAGCCACAGCTACCATCCCAGCAACGGTCTCAAGTGCCAACGGAACAGAGTCCAAGTACATTGAGATAGACTATATCAACAATGATGTTGCATTATCCACTAGCTGGGGCTGGGGCTCTAATTCCCGGAATATCACTATCTCAATAAATGGGGGCGACCCTGTTAGACTTGAGGTTCCGCTTTCTGGGCACCACAGTGAGCTTTTTAGTGCTGGCTTGGGGTGGTGGGATACAGCTACACTTGGGCTTTTGGTTGATGGGTGGGTTGATGGAGATAATGAGGTTGTTATCGCTAATGCTGCTGATACGGATGTCTCGGAGACTTGGGGGGCTGACTTTGTAGGACTGAGATTCTATGATTAGGATTTTTTGGATGCAGACCACCTGGCAGTGTTCGGGCTTTCCCCTGAAATATCTACTTTATAGGTCTTGGACGGAAAGTGAAAGAGACTGGTTAATTTAATGCACAATTTGCGATATTCATATCAAAACTAGCTACAGAAACTATGTGCATAGCCGATGCATACCAGCTATAAAGAACATAAAATCCAATATAAACTAATTTCCATCCCAACAGCAATACCAACATCCCTAGTTGACACCAGCAGCCGCCAACATCTTAGTGAAATCAGGCGTACCAAGACCAGTCACAGGATCCCAGCCCTGAGTAGCATTCCAGCTAGCATAAGGAACAACAGGACCACCATTCGCAGCACCACCAAACCGCGCATTGCCGTCACAACCAGTGCTACCACCAGTAGTGATATCGTTCAAAGCCGAGCGACCAGTCGAGTACAACCAGGGGTTTAAGAATCCCATTGTAGGTTTACCAGCTCGGATAAGCGCATCGTTCAGCAGGGCGATAACACCCGCGAATGCAGGTGCAGCGCAGGACGTACCATCCACGGCACTGAGGCGTCCCTTCTCGTAGATAGCGTAGTTTTCGCCCTGGGCAGCAACATCGGGGAATGCACGGCCCTTGGGATTGAATAGACCGGACCACTGATCTCCCAGTGTGGTGAGGTATTCGGTCACTGCATCATCCTGATACGTAGGACGGTCCCACAGATCGGAGAATCCGCCCGAGGAGAAGTAAACTGCCTTCTCTGGCGCGATGTGCGTTGTTGCGCCGACAGATGTGACCCACGGACAGGCGGCCGGGAACTGAGGCGGGAAGTGCGTGGTGTTCTTGCCGTCGTTTGTCTCGCAAGCTGCGCCAACGCCCGAGTCACCAGATGAGAAAATGACTGAGACGCCACGGCTACCAAGTTGGGCATAGAGGTTGCAGACGCTCTGGGCGTATTTCGCGGGGACACTTTGCTCGTCTTCGCCATAGGAGTTTGAGATTACCTGTGGGAGGTCTGCATCATCCAGCTTGACTACGTTCTGGAGCATCTCGAGGTATGGCTCGTTCTCATCGTTGTTTGCATTTGGTTGGTCCAGGTCTGGGACTAGCGGAGCGCGGCCACCTGTGCTGAACTCTGTGACCGGCACTGGGGAGCTGATGCCGACGATGTATTGCAGGTCCAGATTGGCTTCGCTGCTGTCTGTAGATGCGGATTGGTCATTTCCGCCGCCGTTGTATTGGATCACGGTGAAGTTCTGACCTGATGCGTAGGGGGCAATGTTCTTCTCGAATAGGGCTAGGTCTGAGTACCGGGCATACTGTTCCAGGTAGCTGGAAAAGGCGACCTTGTTGCCGTTGTCGGACTGAGCTTTGTAATCGCCGATGGAGTATAGGTCCTTCAGACACTGGGGCGTGATGGCACTGTTACAATCCGAGCTGGCGTATTGTGCTGCTTTCCGGAACGTCTCATCCACATGTTTCTTTTGCCCGTGCATGGTAGCGCGGTTGGCTTGAATCTGGCCAAAACGAACAGTTGGGGAAACCATATTGATATGATCGACCAGCGAATCAGGAATCGAGTACTCCAGAGTACGAAGCCGCTCGACATGCTGCCCATTGCTGACATAGTACTGGAAGTTGGCGTCCAGCAGCTTATTGGCCGTTTGCACATCTGTGGAGAATTTCATCCAATCGGCATCTTGCTCAATGTTTGTGATGCCAGCATCCTCCAACCATTGTTGGATAGCATTCACCGACACAGCACTGGGCTGCAGCATACGTTTCATCTCATCGTGGGTCCGGAAATGCTGGCCATACTTCGTGTGACCAGGAGTCGACATGTCCATCAAGGCGTGCTCGAATCCAGGGACATCACCCTGTGCCATTGCTACCTGAAGCTTAATAGGCTGGCTAGCACGGGGGGTGCGAGAGTAATGCCATCCTAAGAGTTTCAGATTAGTTTCGTCAGCTAGATGGAGTAATCAACATACCTTCAGGGACAGCAGCAAGGCGTTCAAACACTTCAGCCGAAGCACATGAAGCAATAAGTGATACAGCTGCCAGCGACAAGGCGCCGCGATTCAAAAACGTGAGCATGATTTAGACAACAAATAACTCCTGAGCACAGGAGACACGAGCCAAATATTTAAATAGGCAAGGGTTCCGGAATGACCAACACGTGAGAGGTAGATTTGGCGCGGATTATTTATTATGGTTGCATTGGCGCGGGAATGGCTGGCGATAGAGTCAAGAATGTGGTGCAAAAAGGACCAGTCCTATCACCCGCCACTCCTGAAGGGTGGGAGCACTGCAGCTCATGAGTCCTTGGCCTTGCATAGTCCCACTATTTCAGTGGACCCTGGACGGATGCCCGTCGGCAAGTAATCCATCGTCTTAGCCCGTAATTCGGTCCCTGAACCCCTGGCCCAATCGGATATTGCAGTCTGCAGCTTGCCGTCAGTTCGTCAACGGGGTTGGGCCAAGGGTACTTCGAATAGCCAGTGATGTGATCGGTATGGGGTAACCCCCTCCCTGGCTGGGCTGAGACATTTGCGACCCTGGACGCGCGACGCGATCTTGGGTGTTGATCGGCAGGGGGACCCACAATTGATACAGCGAATGTGAGGGTGATGTCTTTTAGACTTTAGATGCGATGTGGCTGGATCCAGTTGTAGGACGGATAAGATCGACTAATGCATCAAATGTGAGTGGCAGAAGCAGTGAAATTTGAGAATGGTGACGGTCTGAGCTGGAATTGGAATGTGGTTGTTTGAACATTGGGAACTTTGCCGAGAGAACAGGGCTTGGCAGTGATCATCATATCTTTGAAGAAGTCTTATCACGGGGATTGTGGACATTGTATCAGATCCTGGCGCAGGTTGAGAACATCTGAAATGTGTCATTTCCTATGAGGACCTGGGCTGATTCAATGGCCACGAGGTTTCAATATGGGCTGAGTAAACAGCCACCCAGGGCTATCACTCAAATATTGAAATCTTGATTAATGGAATGTTTGGAATCTTTCGGGGTCAAAGTTATCTCCGAGCTAACACATGTCTATTTCTGCAGGGGTTGACCTATCACAGGCCCGACCCAAGCTCCACAAGAGTGACAATGCACCCGTGAACAGGTTGCACACGAGCAGCATCTTGATGAATTATAATGTGACAGCACCAATAGCTCTGAAAAAAATCAAATTCGATTAGTATGTGCAAGACATTGTTAAATGCTCAACTTAGTCGGGTATTTATGTACAAGAGCATTTCTGGCTTTCTGGGGGTTTTACAGTTGACCAGATTCAACAAACGCTGCCTCCTCATTCTCCAAATGTTGAGCATAGACCATCTGAGCAAGAGCATCCTCAGTCTGGAGATATGTGCGGCTTCCCTTGATGAACCAGAAAGCGACCGAGATAACAAGCATGACACCAAAAACAGCAATAGCGTAGTTCATATCGGAGGGGGCCGGGTTGGGACTACCGGGGAAGAGGAAGAAGATAGTGGTGATGATGCAGTAAACAATGCTAATCCAATTCAACCAAGGGCCCCAGCGACCGAGTTTGAAGGAACCCCCGTCGGGCAGGGTATCGCGACCGACAATCAACAAGGCGAGGATAGGCATGGCGTATGAGACAGTCAGGGCGATGGTGCTGACACTCAGAATAGCCTCGAGGACGGTGTTGGCGAACAAGTAAAGAATTCCAACAATGCCAATGACGAAGCCCTGGCCCCAGAGGGCTCGGGCGGGAACGTGCCATACAGGATCGACGTGGCTGAAATACTGGCTCCAGGGCAGACCACCATCGCGGGCAAACCCCCAGGACAGACGCGAAGCTGTGGTCAGAACACTGACACCTTGACCCAGTCCGTTGAAGATGAACAGGGCAATCAGAACGGCCCCACCCTTCAAGCCGATTGTCTCGAGCATAAGCTCCATAAAGGGTAGGTTCGCATTGGTGACATTATCCAAGTTCTGGATGCAACCCAGACAGACCACCATGAAGATAAATCCAGTGATTGCGCCGAAAAGGACAGCCATCCAGATAACACGGGGAGCATTCTTGCGTGGGTCAGGGATTTCCTCAACCATGTGAATGACCGAGTCGAACGCAGTCAATCCATACGCGGCCTGGACAAGACCAGTGAACCAGACCACACCATCACTCCACCCAGTCTGGTTGATCCATTTTCCAAACACGAATGAAGCAGGCTGGAAGGACAGGTCACTCTTGACACCGACCGAGATAACCAGGGCCAAAGAGAGAACAACGAACAAACCACCGAACCAAACACCAACGAAATTGTTGAACCAGGGCAAGATCTTCTCCTTGCGACAGCTGACAACATTGATGAGGGTCAACAGGAAGACCACACCAATGTACACAACGAAGTTCAGCCAGCCTGCGTCACCGCCGGTCCAGTTGGGTGCGAACATGGTCTTCATGCCGAGGAGGAACTCCGTCATGAACGCAACCTGCGATGCTGTCAAGGTCCACCATCCGAATGTGTTAATCCACGCACACATGTATGAGACAAATCGACCGAGCGGTGTATTCCAAAGTCGGTAGACCCAATAAGCTTGGCCAAGGGCCGTGGGCATGCTGCTCGTCAACTCGCCCAGCGATAGGGCTACACAGAGATTACAGCCTGTGACGAGCACCAGACCCCAGAGGATGGTAATCGGTCCTCCATTAGTGAGTCCACTGCTAAGATCCTGTGCAAAAGTAGAATAGGTTCCTACAGGGGTTAAAATCAGCTTTGCTTTTTCCAACGTTATATTGCGCTGCCCAGGTGGGCCGTGTGGTTTTGTGTGAGTTATCCATGCATCTATCTCGAACCTCTAGAGGAACAAGGTCCAGGCAGGGGCGGCAACATACCAAGAACACAAAAAGCGAGCGCCAACATGCTCCACATATCAAATTTTCTGGTCAACGCCTGGGCGTGACCCATCGCCGCGAGATCGGTCGCATCTTGCACGTCCTGATCATTCTGAAGTGGCGGTTTGAGGGGAAGAATATTCGAGTTTGACTCCAAATCCATCGTATTCAGCCGGAAGCAATAAAGATCAATTCAACGGAGAAGCAAGTAGACGTCGCGCCCATTTTCTGCCAGAAGCTGAGATCGAAAAAAAAAAAAAATCAGGGGCGACTAGGCTGAATTCTACATATCTTTTCTAAAGGCTAGCTGTTGGCATTGGCGATCGTCTTGGGCAGGACCGGGCGCTGGTATCTGTTGTATCTCCCCCCAGGAAAAATACGGGGCGCCAGATAAAGCTGGAGCCGAGGGGATTGGCCAATGACAGACTGATTTGGAATTTGTTTGACGGGCGGGAATTCTTGGAATTGGTCATGGATGGGAAGCCGTTGGTAATAAAATTGATCATCGTGTGTGTGGCTTTTCTGGATTTTTGCGGGGAGCATCGCCGCTTCGGGTGGACTTGCTGTAATCGGTTATCACATTCCCCATTCATAATTGATAAGCATGTTTGACACGCGAGTATGCAACGCGTACAGGCTCGAATCTATATGTACTCCATACTCAATTTCATTCTAATGGCATTCAAGAGTGCAGGTCAATCGCTTCTAAGATGGTTGATGTATCAGGCTCAAGCCCTCCGATGTCGGCTACCTCTCACCCATTGCTCCATATTCATTAGTATAGATTGCAGTAAATTCTGCGTTTAATCTACCTGTTCCTTAGTATGCCGCATACGCCGCCTCCAAGGGTCCCTGCAGCCATCGAAGCCATGAACCATAAACCGAATAGAAGCCGTGGATGGATCTTCAGTGGCACCGGCTAGCCGGAAGTGGAAAGACCATGCGACCGATAACGACCCCACCGTTATCGCTATGACAGCGGACTAAACTCCGCTACTACACTAGGCAGAGATCTATCGTCTTGGATTGTTGATAACACAATTGTTTCATCTGATTATCAGATGGACTCTACCTTGGTGGAGCTCCAAGTTCTCTTTTAAGAAGGTGCTCTTTGGACGCATTCTTTGGCTAGGCTTATTTGTGATGATGATGCGTTGAGTTCTAATGAGCTCTGGAGGTATCCACTCTCGGAATAACCGAAGTAGACGAAAAACTCGTTTCAACATGGCCAATTGAAGCACAAACGGCAATACGAGATGAATACCTTGGGACATCAACAGATGACAAGCACATTGACGGGATATACCATCATTCTCTGGACAGGGAACGCCAGGGTCCACAAAATCCTGGGGATGTAAAGGCGGAGGATAGTCGGTAAGAGCTTGCTAAGAACCTTCTTTGAAATGATCCCTAGCTCGCATTATCAGATAGACCGATGCTGCCGATTGACGCCTCTCCATACATTTGTAATTGGCCTATATCGCCGTCTCGGTACATGGGTCTCCTTCACCTTCCTTTTTCGGCGACAGGTGGATTCCTATCCTACTGCATCGTCACGGGGCTGAGATAAACTCAAACACGATCAATATAGAATGCGGGGTATGTTTCTATGATATGATGCTGTCACTCGAAGCTAAGAGTGGTATTTCGAAACCATAATATTTGAATGATGTTCATTGAAGGGCATCCTCGTGATATACGGGCGCAATAGTGTGATGATAGTCAGGTACCGCGCACCAGGCCAAACCCGTTTAGGCATTGCCAGCCAGATGATCCTTGATAGGCTTAGTTTGCCAAATATGATCTCCACAGTTTCAGTCTTCTTATGCTGCCGATTTCTGTTTCATAATCTTATTGATAATTCCATTTAGGAGGCTTACCCCGGCATTCGCCACTGAGTTGAAGTTTGGACCGGAGAGAAAGATATGTCCATATTACTTAGGTGACTTATTCTTGGTGGTGTGTCTGAATCTAGCCTGAGTGAAGATTTAACTTGGCATATACTAGCCTCCGATTTAAACAACACTATCTCCTTTGCTATATTGGACGTACCCCGTCGGCTTTATTTTACATGATTTCAAGAATCGCATTTTGACCACAGTGATACAGAAGCCTTTTAACATGTTCCATAAAATAAGTAAATGGAAGAGAAAAAGGATCCCATTCTATGTCATTTCCTGGTCCCCGCAATGTCAATGCGGTATCCACTTTACTTGGCGATAAGCATGATAGTCGGCAAATCGTTATTCCGGTGGAAGAAAAACTCATCCCCACTTAATCAGATCAAACAATCTTAAATCAACAATCAACATGGCTAAGTCCAAAACTGCCAAGCGCAAGCGCAATGCGCAGGCCGATCTCCCTCAAAAGCTCCCCAAGTCCGGTTTCACTCTTACACCGCCTCCCGATGGTACAATCCTTGAACCTAAACACCTCAACACCGTTGTTCCAGACGAGGACCTCGAGATCACTATTGAGACTCTCGCGACCCTCACACATTATCCCAACCTCACAAAGTCAAAGGCATGCAAGGAACTCCGAGGTGCAGTTTACGATTTCCGCCAGGCCTGCACAACGGGTGTCAATTCGGTCGAAGGCGCAAACTTGACGGCACGAATCACAGGTGCCTTGGCCGACAAGAAATTCCTTGATGCTAAGATCCTGCTGGCAGAGATGCGGATCAGGCGCGAGCAACCCAAAATTGGGGCCTTGTGCCGTTGGGTCCGTGATTTGGATGTTGTAAGCGGTCTATCGACACAACCCGGCGCAAACCAAGCTCCCGAGCGCAGCTCAGAGGACTTGGATCTCCTCAGTGTTCTCGATGCCATCCTTCGTGTCAGCACTCCAATTGACAGCTTGAACGCCGTTGACTCACCTGGCCCCATTGCTTTCCAATCCATCTGGGACCTGCGCCCTTCGTCGGAGCCTCTCCAGGTCTATGCCTCGGTTCTCGACAAATCCATCCTCGACGAGGCGCCAAAATCCCCTACCGCCCTCCGTGTCATCGAAACAACCCCTGGCCCCATGCGCAAGCCTCCTAACCACCACCCTGCTCTTCTATATACTACCGTCCCCAACGCGGTCCCTCTCAGCCCTGTCGCGCCATCTATAACATACCACCCCCACCCTGCCGTGCCAGGTCTCGGCATGGCCATGAATGTACTTTCCCTCGCAGAGTGCAAAGCCATCATCGCGGCCGGTGAATCCGTCAACTTTGTTCCCGACGTGCCTCTTCGCGAAGACGGCGACATGAGTGTTCTGGCTCACAA
This sequence comes from Penicillium sp. IBT 16267x, assembly GCA_028828865.1. NCBI lineage: Eukaryota > Fungi > Ascomycota > Eurotiomycetes > Eurotiales > Aspergillaceae > Penicillium > Penicillium sp. IBT 16267x. Next base: position 3,424,199 of record JAQJZQ010000001.1, read on the forward strand.
CTTCTATTGGGTCATTGACACCACATTCCACGATATACTATGGTCCCGAATCTCCGCTTATGTCCCTCCATCCATCAACGGTCGTATGGTCCGTGGTATCAACCGCCGATTCCGTGTATACAGATACGTTCCCGGCGCCGAGTATCGATGCCATATTGACGGTGCCTGGCCACCATCCGGTATCTTGCCTGATGACACTTACGTGTACGACTCATCGCCTGAAGATAATAGGCAGAGTTCCATGTATACCTTCTTGCTATATCTCAATGATGAGTTCGAGGGCGGAGAGACCACTTTCTTCATGCCTGCTGCACGAGAGGGCACGCTGAATGCGTACCCGGTGCGACCGGTCATGGGATCTGTGGCCATCTTCCCCCATGGTGAAGCCAATGGGGCGTTGTTGCATGAGGGGACTGGTGTAAGGAAGGGAGCGAAGTATATCATCCGGACTGACGTAGAGTATGATGTAAAGCCACAAGAGTAAGTAGAATTGGACACGAATAATGAACAACTTATATTACAACAAGATGTCTTGGATCTTAGCTCTCATCAGCGGTCAGGAATATTGGGCAATCCTAGCCTCAAGGAAAACAGTATCTTGGTACATATTTTCCCATATCCGGGTGTTGATCAAGTGGAGTTTATTAGCGAAGATTTATGCTTAAACTTTAATTTGGATCCTTCAAAGTCTAATTCTCCCAGTCGGCATACAAGATCTTGCGTAGTTCAGATTTCATTTATTTTCTTTGACGAACACCTCCGAGGCTTCTCCGAAGCATCATTGGCTGAGAGAGAGCTGGTGCGACCACTCTGCTCTGATCGATAAAGCATCATTCGGTCCTCCAAGGCTAACAGAGAATCAACCCAATCAGGCTCATGATAAGCTCAAGATATAGATTTAAATGGCGGGAAACTGCGAGATTCTAGTTTAAGATCCATCGCGGTGGAGTGGGATTTCCCGCTTCCATGTGGTGAAGCTCGGGATGAAACCCCTGATTATCCTTGCAACCGCCGACAGGTTCATCATCGTCATAGAAGGCGTAGTCCCGTCAGCGCGTATTTTGATTATCGGCGCGCAAGGAATAATATTGCATATCTGCCATCATCAACCCGTCTCCGCTTCCAAATGGGCGCTACACCGAGAATAAATACCTTGATGAGCTGTGGCAGGATCACACAACGTACACTGCGGCCGCAATCACAAATTTGGTCTTGGTGAAACTGGCGCCATTGAGAAAGTCATTCCCTTCCTCAATCACCAGTTCCGATCAGAAGCCTTCGCGCGTCAAAACCATACCCAGAGGGCTCTCCATGCTTTTTGCATTTAATAATATCTCACATTGATTATTCATGGATGAATTCTAGTTAGCATTGTGGAGAGCTCACAGAAATAAAATGAATGAAATATCATTGATTACTTCACCCGTCCCCTTATTTTGAAATCTAGTATCAACCCCCTTTTCTTCTCGAAGATGGACCTTGGTAAGTGCAAATTTATTAAAAGATATTACAAGAGAAGGGACAATAGGAGGAAAATCTTGAAGTTGTGAGGGGTGGTAAAGGGCAAAAGGATGACCAAATTATGTGTCACACCCTCTGGATCCCAGAAATCTTAATATGATACCTTGTCTTCGCAAACGATTAAGATCTCTCAAATGCAGTCTTATTCCTACAGCTTTGCGCATGGCTTTGTTGACCATATGATGTGCGTGCCGTTTCCTCAACACCCTTCTAATTAGTCTAGCATCGTCCCTTGTGGGTCTTGTGATGTAGGTCGACGGCTGCATGATCATATCAGAACGCGATGTCTGTTTGCAAATTTGACACCTCGATCCTCCAACATTGATCCTTTCTAGCGCAATATCATCCCAATTTATCGCGTAGTCTTCGCCAACTGGGATCGTAACTCCTGCTTTATGCCATATTGAAGCTGGGTTACTCGCTTGTTTCTGTACATCTGTGGAGACCCTCTCACCGATTAAGAGCGTATGCCGCCGATCCACACTCCGCGCGTTGCAGTCAAAAGCCACAAGATCGCCTTTAGGGGGGATTCCGTTAGTGACAAGAACCGTTAAGAAAGATATTTGTGTTCCTGGACATTGGACTCGAATGAGATACCCGACACCGAAGTTCATAGTATTCATGACAGACTGGGACAGAAATTGCATGAAGTCGGCCCATATAAACCTGATTCGCTCCGTATCCAGGATGGGATAGAATTTGTACTCGATGCGCTGTTGAATGAACCGTAACGCCCGACCAAAGTTATTATTGAGAGCCCGTGCAATCAGAATAAGTTGTTTGTTGTTATATCGCCCAGACCCGAATGCGACGGCTATATCGATAGCAGTGGACCAATCGCCGTTTGAAAAGAGAATGAGAGTTAGGTCTCGGCGGACCCATCCCCTTTGGCAACGATGTACAGGTCCAAGCATACGAAGAGTGGTGCAAGGCCCGATTTGCCTTGCTGCCAAGGATACTGTACCCTCGGAAGCAAGAACTGGTCCATATGGTTTAATGATATCCAGTCCTGATGCAACCGAGAGCTCATGTCGCTTTGAAAAAAGGACTCCGTCGCATGTTAAATTCTCAGCCTGTTCGGCTGAGAGAATAGTAGGGGGAATCATCAGCCATCTTAGATGTCCAGCTGTCAACGCCGCCTCTAGCCATCTCTTCCATGCGCTCTCCCTCGATTCTTTCGGCTGAACACTGATTTCCACGCCCGTGGCAGCCATGATACCATAGACCTCGTCGACAGGAACGGTCGCCTGTCGATTTCCAAGTAGTTCCATCACTCGCGTCCGTTCTTTTGCCTTGATGCGGCAAGCCGCCATGCCGGGGAAATGTGAGAAAAGCAAAGAGTAGTTGTTATTTATCGATGCCCCTCGAATCGTGCACTCGGTGATTCCGAACTCGTCGCAAAGGCAGGGTATGGCAATGAAGAGCTCGTCATTCATCGATATAGGCTCTAAGTCGGAACCGATCCACAGAATACTTCTAGCGAGGATATACTCTTGCAAAGTCCAGATGCGAGTGCCCCAGGCAGTTTTCGTAAACCGAGAGAGTATATCCATCGCCTGCACAAGTTTGGCCCGCCCTTCTCCAAGTTCCCAGTATTGCCTTGCTCCGTCGTCCGTCCATGCTTCCATCTCCCAAATGGCAAGGGCCTCGTCCAGTTGAGCTGTACCATCATCAACTTTTTCTTGTGTCAGATTGAGTTCGTTTGTGAGAATAATCAATACGGCCTCAGCCTTGCCGAATATCTGGCCCATAAGCGGGATCTGCTCGTTCACGTCATCCTCTGAGTCTTGTTCGATGCAGAAAAGATCGATCCAACAGTATTTCACCGAGCTGAGGCCTCTCTTTAGCAATGTTTGCTTGATTGCATCGCCGCCGAATGATGAATTGAGAGGCAGCTGCTTTGGGAAGATCTTCTCTGACCAGGCGTGGGAGATGGCCAGGTAAGGCGGTGAGTTTCCGACTTCAAAGGTTCGGACTGTCGAGTCGACTGTATCAACAAGCTTAAATTTCTTCATTTTGGTCTAGCTCTTGCTATTCAATTATGGGTGTGGTGGACCCAGAGCCAAGCTCACTCTGCCTGTAGAGTGGGGTATACCCCGCTTGGATTGAATGCCTAAGGTGTCCAGTGCTGCCCCTGCCTTTTGCTTAGCTATTTCCCCCAATTCGGCAAAGACGACTTCTTTCGAAAGGTCACGGCGAGCGCAAAGGCATCTGCTACCTACTGCGCCATTTAGATTCACTCGTGGGTGGTGGTTAAGAAGATAAGCCTCTCACTTCTGAGCTTTCGATAACATTACATGACTGTCATCTAAGAACCCAGGGAAAATTAAGTTTCGGCCTTCTCTGTCAGAACCTCGTAGTTGGACGCATATTCGTCCACAATCCACTTGCAAAACTCTTCCCAAGCACTGTTCCAAGCTTGAATATGCTTAGCCTTGGTACTGGTTCCTTCCTCACCACGGTCGATATCCTGAATCCACTCTTTATCAGACTGGTCTTCGAAGTTTGCCCACCGCAGACTGTTTTGTGCAAGTGCACCCTGTTATATTTTGTTAGCACAGGGTATGGATAACGATGAGGGGGAGGGTAAGTTACCAGTCCAGCAAGGCCCAGGTTGTCAAACGCTTGGATGGCTTCATAGAAATCATAACTCAGACCAGCTACATCTTGTCCAAGAATAGCCGGATCATCATTGCTGATTGCAGTCGGGATACCGTGGGCAATCATCGCCGGTAAAGGATGGTGAAGGATATCCGTGTTCAGGCGGAGGACTTCATTTGAGATAGGGCACACCTCCACCAGAACATTTTGTTCAATCGTCTGCTTAAGAAGATTCGGGTGTTTATATAGAGAGAACCCGTGACCAATCCGTCGCGTATTAAATAGGAGCGCATCAAATAAGTTATCATCCGTTGAATTTCCATCTCCTAAAGTTTCTCCTGCGTGGAAGAAGTATGGAATGGTAAGGTTCAGAGCCTCAGTCTGTTCACGGAACCAGACCAGCTCCGGTGCCAGATCAGAAAGGGGACGGTCGAGATCATCCTGAGCGACCAGGTCGTAGCCACTGAACAGCTCGGGGAAGTTTTGTTTTCTCTGGAGAGCAATTTTCATACCTGTCATGGTCAGCAGATTTTCCTTCATCGAACGGGTTGAGTAACGCACTCTTGGTAATTGAAGCACGGTTTTTCCCTCGGGAGTCCGACCGAATAATTCTGACACCCCAGAAGTTTTTACCCTCCTCGGTGGCTTTGAACTTGTTAATCTCTTCGACAAGGACAGTCCACCAGACGTCGAGGCTCGGGTCAACATCTTCTTGACCGTCGTGCACGAGCTTCCCACTCGATCCGCCGCTTCGGATCTCCACCCAGTTGATACCGTCGTTAGCGAGATCTGTGAAGAGCGTTTGATAAAACTTCCTCACGACAGGCTCGTACTCTAGCATTGAACCAGTGGGACCGAAGCAGGCCTGGAATCGCCTCCAGATCTCATCTACACCAAGCTCGTGGCGGATCGACTCTTCAGGAGGAACGGTCGTTTTGCTTTTGATGAATTCGAGGAAACCGGCTTCACCACCTTGAAAATTTGCGGCGGCCGTCGTGACAGGAATCTTTGTGCCGGGGACGTAGTCAGGAGAGTCAATGTCAACCGATGACTGATCCTCGGGGGTGGTACTATTGCTGTGAGAAAACGTGATGGTGGCATTCATCTGGGCGTCGTCCGTGTCAACGGGCTGTGACGCGGCGATCATCATCCCTTCCGTGTGGATAATGATTTCCACGAGTTTTTCGTAAGGTAGCATGGCCGATAGATGAGCGTGCAAAAGCGCGCCCTTGGGCATGCGCTTGACGATCTGCCAGAGAGTCGGGGTTTGAGATGTATGGCCGGGCAAGGGGGAGCACCTCGCCTGCGAATCGCTCTTTGTACTCGTCATCGGGAGTGCCGGCTACGCGCCAGTAATAATCAGTTTCATACTGACGAATCTGGCGAACGATATCGTCTGCACGCTGGGCGGTTGGTGAAAAACTTTGGCGGAAAATGTGATCTGCTCGGATGTCAGCTTTATTTTTTCTCAATTGAAAATTGATCAAGGGATCTATCGATTGCCTGAAACGAACCTTGTCGGTGCGTCTTTTCCAACGTGATTAGTTTCTCGCGGTCACGTAGATGCTCCAGTACCAGAGGGTCGTTGATGTCTGGTTCTCCCTGCACTGTCAATGCCGTAGAGAGCCCCGATAGAGAGAGCGTGGCTATCCCGAAGATGGAGAGTAGACGCATGATGACGGGCTAGCTAGGTCGCCGATACTGGGGCGATTTCAAGACTCACAATCCATGTCCATGGGTATGCTCTACTATACATATATAAATTTAGCCATAAAGTGTGCCTTAATCATGGGCTAAATTCGGATAACCTAACCGGCTCGGGACGGGACGCTTTAGCATTCCAAGGTTTACTGCACCATTGTCTTGAAATCATTATTCTCATTCCGACTGGTGAATATTCATGCTGTTGTCTCTACTACCGCATTCTGGATCCACCCTTACCTTGAATCATACTGTAGGTTTCATGTCACATTCTTAGTTGATAGGTTCAGGCAGAGTACAGCACCCCTTGCATTTGCCGTATACAGATCGGAGAATACTTTGCGTGATTCGGGAATGCATAGGTTTATGCACTGTACCATATTGAGAACTTTTTGTTCCAATGATTGTGTAGGGATTTTTTGTTGATATGTTTCCTCTTACGGCTCCGCGCGTGTTGTTACGGCAATGTTGTAGTGTTACTCTCTCCCACGGGAATAGCACTGAAGATCAATCCCTTCTGCCCTGCTGAACTCTTATATTAATGAAGGTTTGGTGCACCGCCCAGTGTTATTGTATTCTGCACCTTGATTTCTTGGTTCACCTGATTGCAATTTGAAAGCTGGAGGCTTCGTCACGAAGGCTGGGAGGGGAGGATTCAGGACTGGAGGAAGCATGTGAAAAGATGTATACATGACCTCCAGCCAGTCGTACAGTCGAACATATTCCCCCGGGCCCCAAGCACAAGAATTCGGTCTACGTATGCTATAGCGTAGGCAACAAATATTTTCCACGTGTCCCGCTTTCATAACATTCCTGGTATAAAAAGCTTCAGAGCTTCGTTGTAGTCCATGATGAGATTGTTTCAGAACTATGCGTCCACACTGAAGTGATTTACGATGTTAGGACCGACCTAGGCGGCTATGCGAGGCATTGGATCAGTTTCCGTGTATTCCGAAATGGGAAAGCTGTTCTCCGAAGTATCTGCTTGTGAACGGTGGTTTGATTATCAGCCTAATGTTATGGCTGCAGACAAAGGCAATGGCAATGCGGCCGCTGCATTGGCAGCACCAACGACAACGATCGGGTATTCTGCATACTTGCCCGAGCGGCAAGAGCGCGACTTGTGTGGAGTGATTGCGCCTTTGATTTTCAATGAACAGATTGCTGAAGGAAGAGGAGGAACTGGTATACAGTTCCAGGTGAAATCATTTTGCTGCCGCAGCAAGTCTCAAGTCTATTGCAGAAAGTGAACCAATTTGCCTTCACGTAGCGGTGTGCAGTGCAGTCTATTTTCATGATTATGGGACTTAGGCAGCTCCGTACAATGTCCTCGATCCGCCCGTGGTATGGAAGGTTGGGGAAAAAAGATTATTTACGTCTGTAATGCGACCATCACTACTAGCTACTAGCTACCGTCTCCCGCCCTTGCAACGCACGATTGACCCCGGAGTAGATAGACATGACCACTCCTATACATAAATGTGGACATAATTTAAATAGCATAACATAATGATCACCTGATCCTCAAATCTTGTTCTTGCCATTCTATCGCACGAAACTTGCCGAAAATCATGGGTCTTGTCCGGATCACGAGTCGGCCGAGAAGCTCCCCGCAACTTTTCTCCCCGGACTCCATTAGCCCGAGGTTCCTTGGGACTCTTTGGTCCTTAAATCCGCCTTTCCCCAATGTGAAATTCTCTCTCCTTTACATTATTCACATTCTATACACCATGACTCAAGTTAAACTAACCGGCGCCAAGGTGGCCGAGCACAACTCCAAGGACTCATGCTGGGTCATTGTGCACGGCAAAGCCTACGACGTCACCGAGTTCCTGCCAGGTGAGATAACCACTTGAACCTATGAATCCCCGTCTAACGTCATTCAGAACACCCTGGAGGCTCGAAAATTATTCTCAAGTACGCCGGGAAAGATGCGACCGAGGAATTCGACCCCATCCACCCTCCCGACACCCTGGACAAGTTCCTCGATCAATCCAAGCACCTCGGGGAGGTCGACATGAGCACCGTCGAGCAAGAGGAGAAGGCCGTCGATCCTGAGGAGGCCGATCGTCAGCTTCGTATCAAGCAGATGCCTCCGCTCGCAGCTTGCTACAACCTCATGGACTTCGAGGCCGTCGCCCGCCGCGTCATGAAGAAGACAGCATGGGCATACTACTCCAGCGGAGCGGATGATGAAATTGTACGTACAACGCCAAGTCCAGACCATGCCACGCTCATCCACTGAAACCGATTCTAACAATGTTCCACCCAGACAATGCGCGAGAACCACGCAGCCTTCCACAAAATCTGGTTCCGACCCCGCGTCCTCGTCGACGTCAACCACATCGACATGTCAACCACCATGCTCGGCACTAAATGCTCAATCCCATTCTACGTCACCGCCACCGCCCTAGGCAAACTCGGCCACCCAGAAGGCGAAGTCGTCCTCACAAAAGCAGCAAAGCAACATGATGTGATCCAGATGATCCCCACACTAGCCTCCTGCTCCTTCGACGAGATCGTCGACGCAAAGCAAGGAGATCAGGTACAGTGGCTCCAGCTATACGTAAACAAGGACCGTGCGATCACAGAGAAGATTGTCGCGCACGCCGAGAAGCGCGGATGCAAGGGATTGTTCATCACCGTTGATGCGCCCCAGCTCGGTCGTCGGGAGAAGGACATGCGATCGAAGTTCTCAGACGCTGGATCCAACGTCCAATCCGGAGATGGAAGCGTGGATCGCTCGCAAGGAGCCGCCCGCGCAATCTCAAGCTTCATTGATCCTGGCCTGTCGTGGAAGGATATCCCCTGGTTCCGCTCTATTACCCGCATGCCCATCGTGCTGAAGGGTGTTCAATGCGTCGAGGACGTTCTCCGCGCTGTTGAAGCTGGCTGCGACGGTGTAGTCCTCTCCAACCACGGAGGTCGTCAACTCGACACCGCCCGCTCCGGTATCGAAGTCCTCGCAGAGGTTATGCCCGCCCTCCGTGAACGTGGCTGGGAGAAGCGCATCGAGGTCTTCGTTGACGGCGGTGTCCGCCGCTCAACTGATATCATCAAGGCACTTTGTCTCGGCGCCAAGGGTGTCGGAATTGGCCGACCATTCCTGTTCGCCATGTCAGCGTACGGACTGGATGGTGTCGATCGCGCGATGCAGTTGCTCAAGGATGAGATGGAGATGAACATGCGGTTGATCGGTGCTAGCACCATCGAGGAGTTGAACCCTAGTCTGTTGGATACTCGTGGTCTGATGGGTGGACACCCTGGCGTCATTCCTTCTGATACCTTGGGACTTGGCGCTTATGATCCGCTTGAGGCGCCACGATTTAATGAGATGGCTAAGCTGTAGATTAAAATGGTCTCTTGGTCCACGGGTGTTTCAGGCTTCTTTTTGTTATTCATGTTGGTAGATACAGTTTTTGATCTATATATACCCATGTCATATGCGTATCGGCATTGATGCCATAAATTAAATGAGATGGAAGACGCATTTAACGTTCACCCCGATACAAATTAATTAGAAATTTAGTTTTGACAAGATATGTCGGTATTTTATGTGGACCACCTAGCTTTCAACATATATGCCTGACGTCGGGGAGTGCATTATGTACCAGATATGCGATTTTCTGGTTTTGGTTTTTTTCTTTTCAAGTTTTCGGACTCCAGCTAAGTCCTAGGTAAAGATGAGCAGCCTGATTGACATCCAGACATCAATAATACCATGACCTTGCCCGGGTGGAACACGTTAAGCTAGGTTGTCGCCTCACGTGCAGATCTATATCTTAAGTCTATATATGCTCCTAGAGAAACTTCATCTACAGTGACTATTATCATGACCACTCTCGAGGTCTGTTGCACCCAGTCTAACGAAGGGAAGTATACAAATGATTATTTAATCCAATTGAAAATTATCGAATATCGTCAACCTGGGCAATCCGTACTCTTGCCCAGGTGGTACTCACCCCTAGAGCCTAATGATTCAGTGACAAGTCGAAGACAATCTTCCCCCTCGCATGTCCACTATCTAGCCTTTTGAACGCCTCCTGATACTGCTCTATGGGCCAAACACTATCCACCATCCCGTGACATTTACCCAATTCAACCAGCTTCGTAATCTCCTCCAAGTGTCTTCTGACAGGTTCCATCACAAAGAACACGTCCTTTACTCCAGTGCCTTTATAGTTGCTCGGGCAACCCTGCTTCGGTGGTTGAAAGATACTAAGAACCACTCCCCCATCACGAACCGTCCACCAAGCATCCTCGAGAGACTGCTTCCCAACACAATCAATCACGACGTCCACTTTATTTCCGGGCTGCTCTGCCCATTCGCGGATATTAGTGCGTCGGTAATCGAGTACTTCCTTCGCGCCGAGAGACTGCACAAGCGCAACATTCGCAGAGCCACATGTACCTATGACCTCCGCACCAAGCAGGCTAGCTAGCTGCGTCACCCACATCCCGACACCGCCCGAGGCAGCAGTGACAAGCACCCTCTTTCCTTTCCATGCATCCTGGGCGGTAGCAAAGTCTGCTTCCGCATCACCAGCGATGCCCGCATGAATAAATAGAATTTGCCACGCTGTTTCAGCCGAAACTGGTATTGCCGCGGCCGCAACCCAGCTCAGCCCTTTGGGTTTATGGGCTAATTCGGAAGTGACGCCAATAGTGAACTCGCACGCATTCCCTGGACGGGAATAGTTTGTACGCGCGTAAACCTCATCGCCGGGTTGGAAAGGTGAATCCTCTGGTCCGGAGATAATTGTTCCCGCTACATCGGGACATGGAATTAGATCACGCGGGTTTGGCGGAGGGAAGTTCTTTGGCCAAAGGAGTTCTCCAGCACATGGGGCGCATGCCTTTACTCGGATCAGGTGCTCGCCTAGTGATGGATTGATGATCGGCAGGGGCAGTGAAGTGAGTGTGAGCTCTGTTGAATTAGCGTTCGGTTGAATGATGCTCAGCATTTTGGTTGGCATTTTGGTTGGAGTCGTCATGGCTGAGTAGCAACGGAGCTTGTGGGTGCTTTTGAGGTTATTTTCAAGCGAGAGGATTTTTTCTCTGCTTAGGTCGATGTTGAAAGATGGGAGGAAAACCTATGCCTTATGTACCTGTGATCTGTAACTTCATATCGTTTCTCGTTTCCCGAACCGATTGTCGCGATTCCGGATAGCCTATCCATCGGGAACACCCACATGACACAGCTCGTATTTCCTCGGTCTAGAGGCAGTTATGCAAATACACTCCAATATGAGCTATAATGACGTGTATAATAGAGTTTGTAAAGCTAGAAGGGTCTATTGACCTCATCACTATCACGCACCATCGATGTGCCATTAGCAGCCTCGTGGGTCGGAGGTATTTATTTGCAAGATCAGTGCTTTGTTTGGTTGAACTAGTCGATGCAGATTCGTATCAAGGATGTTTTCGAAGTTCGTCAAGCCCACCGTCCTAGTAATTTGATAACCGCATTAATTACGTTTCCGCAAACGGATATTCTAAGCGCCAGTCGCATCTCAGCGACACGAGCATGATTGTTTCTTTCCGTCAATATTGCAACAAACATAAACACCAATGATTCTGCAGATGTTGTATAAGCGACCAAGCCCAGGAAGAACAATGCTTGTATCTCCTAAGAACTACGAGTTTGCGGCTGTGGTGAAGAACTTTGTGTTTGGTCCGAGGTATCGACATCCCAGTTCTTGGCTTTCCCCTTTCCCGTTCCTGTTTTGACTTCGGATTGACAGACGGACTTCTTTCCGTGCATCTCCCCACCTGGAAAGAGGAAATTCGTCTTTCCGAAGGGCTTAAAGGACTTAAGGACAAGAGACATGGCCCAGGCAACGCAACAAGGGGCCGGAGATAATGACTAAGCCCCTGATGACAATGATGACACTGGGCTAGCCTATCTGGGCCTAGTGCATATTCATTTTATCGGAATTTAGATCTAAGCTCCATTCATGCCCGCATCCTTCAGAGGTACTGGCAGGGGGAGTAATACCGCAAGACAGATCAATACTATAGTGAGTACTATCGACAAGACAGAAACTCTTCGAACATGCAGGTGTTTGCTCTAGCAGGTAGTCTCGGTCGATCGATGCCGATGGAAGCAACGAGTGCTCTGACATCATGAAATTGTCAACGGAAACTCTACCTCCAAGGTGGACCTGGTGTTAACTCCGAAATATGAGTTCATGACCTGAGTCAAAATCTACGTATAAATACCTCCCATCTCTGCCCATTGCTATCGAATTCAACAGCAATCATCAAGCACTTGAATCTTCTCAATCCATTATATCAAAACCAACACAACTCTTCATCATGGATACATTATTCGCTCCAGCTCCCGAGCCTGCTACCCCTCTGGGTCGGTACCGCATTCTCTCCTCTACGGCGGGTGTCCGTGTCTCCCCCCTCCAGCTGGGAGGAATGTCCATTGGTGACGCTTGGAGCGAATTCATGGGCAGCATGGACAAGGAGCAATCCTTCAAGCTACTCGACGCCTTCGTCGAAGCCGGCGGCAATTTCATCGACACATCCAACAACTACCAAAATGAGCAATCCGAAGCCTGGATCGGCGAATGGATGACCTCCCGCAACAACCGTGACCAGATGGTCATCGCAACCAAGTTCACAACGGACTACCGCAGCCATGCCCTGGGCAAAGGTAAATCTCCCAACTCTTGCGGAAACCACAAGCGCAGCATGTTTGTCAGTGTGCGCGACTCCCTCCGAAAACTGCAGACAGACTTCATTGATGTTCTCTACCTGCACTGGTGGGACCACACCACCTCCATCGAGGAGATTATGGATTCCCTCCACATCCTTGTCGAGCAGGGCAAGGTCATGTACCTCGGTATCTCCGATTCACCCGCGTGGGTCGTCTCGGCTGCGAACACCTATGCCCGTGCGCATGGTAAGACCCCCTTCTCAGTCTACCAGGGTCGGTGGAATGTGATGCGCCGTGACTTCGAGCGCGATATTCTGCCTATGGCTCGGCACTTCGGCATGGCTCTCGCGCCGTGGGATGTGCTGGGTAGCGGTCACTTCCAGACTGCTAAGCAGCTTGCCGAGCGTGAGAAGAAGGGCGAGGGACTTCGCAGCATGATGGGTCAGGGTCAGTCCGAGGAAGAGCGCCATGTTTCCGAGGCGCTGGCGACAGTTGCCGCTGAGCACGGTATTGAGTCCGTTACTGCCATTGCATTGGCGTACGTGCTTTGCAAGGCGCCGAATGTCTTCCCACTTGTAGGTGGACGTAAGATTGAGCATCTGAAGGATAATATCCAAGCTCTGTCGATTCGTCTTACCAAGAAGCAGATTGAGTTCCTAGAGGCTGCGACAACATTCGATGAAGGGTTCCCCAATAACTTCATTGGAGCTGACCCTAAGGTCTCTGGCGGTGGTCAAGGCTTCCTGTCGGCGACCGCGGGCCACATTGACTTTGTGCAGTCTGAGCGGGCTATTGGATACGAGCCCGAGAAGTAAGGAGGGGAAATTTAGTACGCATTGTATATAGAACTTGGTCTCCTCTCAATCAGATTATAACTCCGTTGAACTTTGTTGTTTTTCACCACAAAAAAAGACAACTTGACCAATATAAATTCAGATCGTTGCCTCTTGGTATCATGACAATGATGAAGGCGGGAACTACAAAGAAATCCAGGGGAACTCCTCTTATTCTACGAAGATCATCAAGAAAGAATATTCCCAAGCAGTAGCCAAGAAAGTCACATTGTCTATTTAGCCGAGGATAGGACCAGCCTATCCATCGACTCTAAGTTTATCCCAGTACCAATCCCAAAACAAAATAACACATCATTCCAGCTCACATAGAGACAGTTGCATGTCCTTAGTAGTTGGGAATGCAAACACCGGCGTTCCACTCAGTGGCGCCGACACATTGCCAGCCATCGCAGCAGGGGTCGCCGCCCGAGGTGCAGGCAACTTCGTAGTCTAGAAATTATTTATCTTAGCTAATAGAATCCATAGCTTCAAATTGTTTTAGGGACTTACTGGCAACGCAGGAGCGCTTCTCGAAGCCGGAGGCGGCAGAGGCAACAGCGACCATGGCAGCAATGATAAGAGCGATGAACTGCATTTTGATGGATGATGTGGTTGATCGGAAGATCGGTTGATTGATTGATTGCTTGGTTGTTTGGTGATTGGATTGATTGATGGATGGATAATGTTCAATCGTCGAGGAAATCACAAGCTATTTATCCCCTAACCAAGCCGCCTCAATAGTTGATTTCGTTCAAATTCGGTCGTGTCTATACATAGGACCAGATCTGAGGTTTCACGAAGATGAGTTTCTACTCTACTTGGATAGGATCATCAATTCGCCCGCGAGTCGAATTTTGCCACTTCTATATCGATACTAATGCAGTAAGCGGCAGCGTTAGTGTTCATTTCCTATTTAGGAAATGTTATACAATGGCCCCATACAGAGTAAGCCTAAACCCATGTATGGAATAATGTAAAGTGGACAGCGGGGCGGATTACGTGAAAGCAGCGGATGAGTCGGGACCATTTCCCCGTTCGGCGAGAAGGATCTCAAAAAGGGCAGGTATCCATCGTGAAGAAATATTATCGATACTATCGATAGTAGATATGATGAATTTGGGGTGAAGCTTAGACCGGATTTCAACTTCGAAGGTTCAGTGGGAGGTAGTGCGAGATATGCAGATTTAGTCGGGCCCAGCCCGTCAGTCTCCGTTGAATCTAATGGCCTTTGTCACGCGTGCCTTCGGGCAATGTTCGAACGCTTTTGAACTTTTCAAGGACGCGATGGTGAATCTTGCAGTCGATTTTAAACAATAGACTAGGTCCGCCATCTTCTCTTTTCAATATAGGACCGTTTGTAGTTGGAGCCCAACTAGTCCGCACGGTCCTTGTCCGATCCTGGGGAGGGGAGATGAATCGAGTCCTGTTGATTCCATAACCAGGATGCCAGTCATGGTAGAATTCTGCGCAGTTATTTAAAGTTGTAACATGGGATGTCAAGAAAGGAAGGAAGGAGTCATAGAGAGATAAAGATAAAGGGTGATACGTTTACATTGAATCAAAGCAAGAACTCAAAAATGAAGTCAAATACGATCCCGAGCATTCATCTTTCCTTTTCGATTTACTACTGTGAAGACGGGTGCACTAATACGCCGATATTGCACGAATTGCAACGGCGCTTATACTAAATTTATACAGAGGTATTCTAATCGGGGACAGAGCGATAGAGATGTTGGTCAGCTATTTTCCAAGCGTCGTCATCTTTGTCATCTTTAAGCTTCTTCCTCCACCAATAAGGGATTCGTGTCAATATAAGGTTTGTTTTGTTAAGCGTAGTCGTCCTAGAATGAACCCGGACACCGATATTCAGCCTCTGAAGTGAATAAAGTTATGTAACAACTGAACGGCCTTCTCGCTAACTTTAAGCACTAATTCTCTACTTCAAATTTCTACACGCATTCTGAAATCAATGGAGTTCCATACGATATTTTCTTCACCTTGAGCCATTCTTTTTGATATACGGCATCTTGTGCCACGGCTCTTCCACAGAAATGAGCTGTATTGAGGGACACCTAGAGAGTTTGGGTGTCATAAACTGTCCGCAAGATTACATGGGGCGTGGAAGGACAACCCGATCAACAAATTCTGTCGGCGATCACGGAGACAGAATACGAACTCCGTACAGTCAATCTACTCGAAGAAAGAGCGCCAGCGTTCTACAATGATTATCCCTATGCATGGACCACTGAGGAACATTAGACATCGATGCAGACCTGGGATGAAAGATACCAGCTGGCTTCTACAAAGTGGTGGTATTATAAAAGCAATTTACCCGAAGGTCCTTGGCTACGAGGATTCGAGTTAAGGCGATCGAATCCTAAGTGGTACATGCATCGCGTGATTTGCGAGGGCTGCGAAACAAGAAGTGGTTGCTGTTTTCGAGATTGTGGATACTGTCTTAAGCGTCTGGACTACCCAGAAAGAAAGCTCGGGGCTGGCCATTGTACGGCAGACTGTCCATGTTGTAGCAAGGTACGCGGGCTCAGATTGGAGGAGCCGAAGAAGGATGACCCATTAGTTGACCCTTGCAAATATAAAGACATGTCTTTGCCAATGAGGAAGGCCATACTGTTTGCAAGCAAATACGAGATGGATAACAATGTCGGGTTCGGTCAGCCAAAAGTCCAAGACGAGCTATTGCTCCTTTGATTATGACTTTACTTTTGTGTTTCCTTTGGAAATCTTGATATTCTGATGTGTTTGCGCGGAATTTCCTTGCATTCTTCGTTTTTACTTTGGAGAAATGGAGTGTTTGAAGAAAAGGCAGGCAGTCTAATGGTATACGAAGGCAAGACTATCCTCGAGTCCGTAGACCTTTTTTTTATAAATTTCGCCTTACTACGCAAGTACGACAACTTTGGAAAGCATAAGTGTTGGTTTTTTGCATAGAAACTATTTAGATTATTGGAAGCACGAATCCTGCGTTCTTCATGTTGTATGTACAGACCTCGGGAGCACTTTGGTCAGGAGAGAAGAGTAATCGCTGAACCCGAAAAAAAGAGTAGGTATCAAACAGCTATGCACGCTCATAATACCCACAGAAAGGAAGACTAGAACATATACAGAGAAAAAAATCACAGGGTAATAACCTGCGGCGGATTTCTTAACCGCCCCGAATCTCGATACATACACGCCGCATTAACAAACCAACCACCTCCATTACTCTCCCCGCCCCAAACCTGTGCCCAAACAACGCCCAGCACGCCGTAAAAAACCACCCTCGCCACATCAACCCAGCCCACCGGATCGAACAGATCACGCAAGAACCCCATCAACGCAAGGATCCGACTATACTTCGCACGAGGACGACGCGAAGCACAGAGCCGCTCCCATGCGCGTTGTGCCTCATCCCAGAAAATCGGCTCCTTGCCCGCAGCGAAATGAACGTGTCCAAAGACATGCAGCAAAGGACGGATACGCCAACTTTCTGCCAGGAGATTGGGACAGCCTATTGAGTAGATTGGGGACATGTCGAGATGGGCTTGGGGCGGAGTATGGGTGACCAAGATATCGGTGTCTGGGGGTACAGTGCGCGACCAGGCATCGTGATGCGGAGGGTATGTGAAGGCGTGTGCCGGGCCGAAGGGGACGATGGCGGGGATTTGAGGAGCGCCATAAATGGTCAAGTTACGCGGTCGGGAACTGGTAAGCGCAGTTGTAGATGAAGATATGGAGTCGGTATCGGAAGATGATGAGGGAGTAAACTCGAGAGTTACGGCCGAATGCTGGAGGTAGTGGATGTCGCCCCAGTCGATGCGCGAAGGCGCGCCGGTAATATCATCAAGCGAGCGGATAGAGGCTGTTGACGCAGAGACAGCGGCGTAGCCGTTGGATGTTTGATCATCGCGATCCTCTTCCAGGCGCGATCGCGTATCGAAGTAGCTGTCATGGTTGCCGCCGATCACGACCTTGTGCGGGTGGGGGAGGCTGCGCAGCCAGTCAACAGCGGCTTG
Source organism: Penicillium sp. IBT 16267x (assembly GCA_028828865.1). Classification (NCBI taxonomy): domain Eukaryota; kingdom Fungi; phylum Ascomycota; class Eurotiomycetes; order Eurotiales; family Aspergillaceae; genus Penicillium; species Penicillium sp. IBT 16267x. Next base: position 3,441,535 of record JAQJZQ010000001.1, read on the forward strand.
GATCTCGCGAACGGAGCCATCATTGGAGAGGTCGCCAGCATGAATCAGGAGGTCTCCATCTGGGACATCCGGCCATTCGAGGGCGTGGGTGTCGGAAATACAGACGACGCGTATAGGATGCGCATCTGGGGGTGGGAGCCGAGGTGGTCCACGGAGACGGAGGAGAACCTGGTGCAGGGGGTAGAGAAGTGCAACCAGGGGAGAACAGATGAAGTAGTCCGGAATAGAAGGGCGAATAAAAGGATTCGCCATGATTAGTATGTGTTTACTCAAAAGTTCAAGTTGGAGATGTTAGGTAAGTCGTGAGTAGTCATCAAGCGGGGAGATCGGGAAATCGGTGACATCAGCATGTGGTCGAGACCTTCAGTTCAATCAGATAGTGATAGCTTCATGAAATGCACTTGGACAGTGGTTATACTGGCTATTTTGAACATATATACACGAAAATAGAAAAACAGAAAACAGAAAATAGTCCAATACCCCTGAATAGATATAGTCATCGCAGCCACTCGAGTCCCTCGAGTATGTATACTAAAACCTGTATATATCAGTACAGCCCAAGATCGGCCCAGCCACTTGCTCTACCATCATCTATGACTTATGAATACCGATCGGCCCTTTCTTCTTTTAAATTTATTTGATATCTTCAATGCCTCTAAAACATCTGATAATTACTCACTACAACATCTCCTGATATTTCATGTTCCTGGTCAATGCGACCTCTTTTGCCACATCCGTCCAAGTCTAGTCCGCTGCATGCGGAATCGACAACTGTTCACGTTAAACCAGTTCAGGTTACGGAAGTCTCTTTGGGCATAAACTTCAAACCCTTGAACTCTCACTGTTTCAAACTTTCTCCCCACAAGTTATCTCCGATCTATAGATCACTTGTTGTGTTCGTGTTTAGTGGGTTATTCTGCGGTGAAGTGTGCACCGCCCTCTCCCATTTTCAGTTTTCCCGCGACCAACCAACTCGCATCCCGGTGCCCCGCCTCTTCAGCTGTGAACCACACCAACCTCTCTGAATCACCACATCATGGACGGTGTTGATCTTACAAAGGCTGTATTGAACAAGGGCAAACAAATGGCTTCTGTTGCTGCCTCCGCTGCCAATGGCAATGGTGGCAAGAAGAGGAGAAAGGGGACCGATCTCAAACCCATCGTCACTAATGAAGCAAATCCGGCCGCTGATGCGTATGTTTTGTGATTTTGATTTTTTATTCCCCCCTCTTCTCCCAACTTGCTACGGCAAAACCTGTCTACTCATCGTTTATCCATCGGCGATATGACAAAATCTCCTTACCCAAGGCGCAACAAATCGCTAATCCATTTCTCTATTCCATAGCAGTGGCGCGGCGCCCGCAAACCCCAAAACCACTGCTGCTGCTGCGTCGCGGTCACCATCGCTCTCATCAGGTGATGAAGTCGAAACCACCGCCGAAGAAGAAGACTCTGAAGATTACTGCAAGGGTGGTTACCATCCGGTATCTGTTGGGGAAACATACAACAATGGGCGCTACGTTGTGGTGCGCAAATTGGGTTGGGGCCACTTCTCGACCGTGTGGCTGTCAAGGGACACCACTACAGGCAAGCACGTGGCGCTGAAGGTTGTACGCTCTGCTGCTCACTATACCGAGACCGCGATCGACGAAATCAAGCTCCTCAATCGAATCGTCCAAGCGAAACCCTCCCACCCCGGCCGCAAGCATGTTGTGAGTCTGCTTGACTCGTTCGAACATAAGGGACCCAACGGTGTTCACGTGTGTATGGTTTTCGAGGTGTTGGGTGAGAATTTGCTGGGTCTGATCAAGCGCTGGAACCATCGGGGTATTCCCATGCCTCTTGTGAAGCAGATCACCAAGCAAGTGCTACTGGGATTGGATTATCTCCATCGGGAGTGCGGCATCATCCACACTGACTTGAAGCCTGAGAATGTGTTGATCGAGATTGGCGATGTAGAGAAGATCGTCGAGGCGCATGTGGCGCAGGAAGAAGCCAAGAAAGAGAATAAGGAAGATAACCGTAATGGGCGCCGGCGGAGACGCACTTTGATCACAGGCAGTCAACCATTGCCCAGCCCGCTGAACACCAGCTTCAGCAGCTTCGATTTCAAGCATACCAACTCACACAGTAGCCTCAGCCAGATGGTTAATGAGCCGAGTGAGTTGCACCCTCTTCCGCAGCGGTTTTTGTATACTGACTTCAGCAGCACCGGAGCACCCATCTATGAAGGAGGCGCTCGGTGTCAAGGAGGAGGATGATGAGCAAAAGCAACGAGAGAAGACGGCGTATGTCCCCCGAGGATCCAAATTGAATACAGCTAATTCATGCAGTGATCTCCTGGAGAGAGAGGTGTCTGGTATCTCCCTGGATAAGAGCTCGTCAACTAAATCACTCGAGGACGAAATCGATGCCAGTATTATCTCGGTCAAGATTGCCGATCTGGGCAACGCGTGCTGGGTGGGCCACCACTTCACCAACGATATCCAGACACGGCAATACCGGTCCCCCGAGGTGATATTGGGCGCAAAGTGGGGCGCAAGTACTGATATTTGGAGTATGGCATGCATGGTAAGTGTCATCCTACGTAATCCCTTGAACGCCGCTGACTTCTCAGACCTTCGAACTTATCACTGGTGACTATCTTTTCGACCCACAATCTGGAACCAAGTACGGCAAAGACGACGACCATATCGCTCAGATTATCGAATTACTCGGTCCATTCCCCAAGTCTATGTGCTTAAACGGCAAATGGTCGCAAGATATTTTCAACCGTAAGGGTGAACTGCGTAATATCCACCGACTCCGCCACTGGGCCCTCCCCGAGGTGCTTCGCGAGAAGTACCACTACACAGTAGAGGAGAGCATGCGAACCAGCGAATTCATATTACCGATGCTGGACCTTGTACCCGAAAAGCGTGCCAACGCCGGTGGCATGGCTTCACATGAGTGGCTGCAGGATACACCCGGTATGAGCGGGATTGATCTGGGTATTGCACCGGGGACGAGGGGCGAGGGAATCGAAGGCTGGGCGGTGGAAATCAAACGGCGATGAAGAAATATCCACCTTTAATGGGACCGGACTGTTGGCTTTTTGTCTAAGCGTTCTTTCTTGTCTTACTTTGTTTCTCATCTTGTGAAGGCTCCGGCACCCTAGACGGGACGGTCCATGTCAGATGTAACGGTCGTTCTCCTCCGACAGCGATTGATGTGTGGGTTGACGATCTTTTTTCTCTTCAATTACGGGATTGACACTGGTTGGTTTTCTGTTGTTCTTCTCTCTTTTCCCTTGATTTCCGGTAGTTGGGTATGGGGAGGACGGATTGTTTGTTTTCTTTCTATTGCCGTGCCCGTACTCCCTCTACTTTGTCTTGTCCTCCTGGTTCCCTTCGATCCCACTCACCCAACCCCATAGAGTTTCGTTCCCTCTTTTTCTTCCTATGTCCCCATTCCATGGGGAGTGAATTGGTCTGGTCTCTGTGCGAGCAGATCACGGTGGTAGGACCGGATTGTCGATATTTGGTCTTAAGATTCACGAATCACCCCCTGCAGCAGAGGTCCGCAGGTTCTTGAATGGACGGATCCGGCCTGATTTGAGCTCACCTGGCGATAATTGATTACTGCTTGTACTGATCTATCTTACTTGACATTTTTAGATTAAATGATTCATGATGATATCTTTGCTGCAGACCTGGCCTGGTCCGGTCATCTTCAATACATAGTTTTCAGGAGACATTTCGCAGTGCTACGTAATGCAAGTATTGCCAGGGGCGATGCCTTACATTCGGTTGTGGAGTTTCTTTGCCCAGCAGAGCCACTCAAAATACCTATACATTACACCAGCCACTCCTGGAGGGCCTAAATCTCGCTTTTCAACCCTTGGAAACATCTGGAACACTGCTGTTGATAATCTGCGGGGTTTTGTCGGTACACGACGTTTCTGAAGTGGTCCTTATCCCCATCTGTTCCTCTTAGGCTCGACAGTCCCTAGCCACAAAAGGTGAAAATATCATGTCTTCAATGAAGTAGACTGGCATATCAGTTAGAAGATTATTGGGTACTGAGATCCATAGGTATATACCTCGTATCCATCCAGTGGTGACCACGTACCTACCTGGAGGGCTGAATACTGTTATTCTAGGTACAGAATTAATCACGAATAAGAGAAAAGAAGAATGTAAAGTCGTTTAGAGCAATTTGAATTGAGAAATAGGTTCCGATGTTGAGTTGCGAATATCTTGGAAAGCATAGCTGTGGCTCTCATAGCCCGCAGGAATTTAAACGCAAGGACAATTCAGTCTTAAAATACTGACAGTATGAATCAAATATCACCCATTTTCACATCATGAGCAGAGACAGCTCCATCCGAATCATATTCACCAGCGCTAGAGTGTTGCAAGTCGAGAGAGAGTATCACCGCTGCCTTCTTGATCAAGAGTGGGCCACATCCTTTCGACTCCTTGTATAGAGCCGGAGAAAGACAGTATTGAACGACTCCATTCTCAGCACACTGCCCATCAAAACACGTCATCTCCTCTTCATTGAAGGGGGTACCAGACTCTTTCCAGGTGAAGGTGTAGAGGTCAGCTTGCGAATCCAACCTGAACTTCAGCCCCACGAATCTCCCTAGCAAAAGTGCCAAGTCTTGAATTCGTCTGTCAGGGGCCATAGAAGTATAAAAGTCGTATGAAGAATCCAATGACGCAGCAAGTCGTTTGCAGTCGGAATATCGGCTTTCACCGGAAAGCGAGTAAGTTGCTTCGTTCATTGCGGAACGCCAGTGTTGAGCAACGTGTGCCGGACCTGATGTCTTGTTAGAAAAGAAAAGAGTTGGGCTATTAACGAGATGACACCAACATTGTGCGCGTATGTGCCTATCGAGCATAGAAACCTTGTTGCTGAAATCAGAATCATTGATCCCGACCATGATGCGAGTGAGATATGTCCGGAAGACGGCGTTTGATATGAGATCATAGATACCGTAGAATATATCGAGACGGTTGCTTTCATCAACCAACAGACTATCAGGGTTGACATTCGAGGTCTTGTTTGCAGATGAAAGACCAGGGAAATACCGTCTGACCCATCCTTCCAGGCACTGGTATAGCTGGGCCATGGTCTGTCTTGCTTCATCGTCGTCTAAGCGGTCAGTCCATTTTTGAAGGGCTGCTTGTTTGATGACAAGGGACTTGTTCTCCCCTAGAGACGCGTCCAACTCTGCACGGCATTCCTCCAATATTTGGGTTTGGCGACGAAACTTCTCCTCGGCGCAGAGCTGACCCATTCTCGATATTCTCATTTCGTCTCTGCATGAATCGAGAGTTCTCTGAAGACCATTCTCTCTGATTTTGTGTGAATCCAACTGCCTTTCAAGATGTTCACGTTGCTTGGTGGACTCTTCCAACCTCCTCTGCAGATTCTTGCATTGCTGATGTGACTTTCGGTATTCCTGCACGTGTCTTTCTTCGTTTGAAATTTGCGGGTCTCCATCATCTAATTGAATTAGCAATGTGGGCTTGAGCCTAAAGGTCAGTATCGCGTACCGGCGCAGGGCTGACTTTGCGCAGTGTTTTGAGAAGAGTCGTGGTCGTTATCTGAGTCATCTGGAACACTGCCTGAAATTTTTTGACGAAAGAAGTCAGACCAAAGCATCGTGGCGGAAGGTTCCGTCTAGTGGCAGTATTCAAGTGGCGATGTCAAATTAGACTGGTGAGAAAGGAGAAAGGAGATTAGAAAGTGTAGAAGTGTAGAAAGATAGATGAAGAGACAGACAATACTTGATGAGACCAAAAGGAAGACCAAGAGAGCAAAGTAATTTGGTTTGATAAAACACGTGAAAAGTTCACCTCAGACAAATACTACAATAGCTGACTTCGGTAGCTGATGACTTCTTTCCTTCCATACCTTTCATCACTCGTGGACTATTTCAGAATCCTTTTTCCACTAACATATCACTCTCGACTTCTGTTCTGGACACGAGTCGCTTTGAACTATTGACTCATTCATCATCTCACATTCACTTCTTGAAAGTGATTTCCCGGACTTTGCAGGTTTGAAACTCATCTCTGCATTGACTCTGTCATTGAACGCTACTAAGATCCCGATCTGCTCAGAATCAATCACAATGTCGATCTCCAAAGACAGCAAACGCACTAAGCTGGTCATCGGACTGGACTTTGGGACAACCTTCAGCGGGTATGTCTCTACAGCTTAGTAAATGCGGTACACAAAGCTGACGCTCGCAGTATTGCCTGGGCGTTGGAAGGATGCAATGGTGATGATGTTGAAGTGATCCAAGAATGGCCTGGTAAAGGGAACAGTCAGTCACCTATGATCCTCCAGCTTTATCAAATCTAACAGTCGATGCAGGTACATCACAAAAGGTCCCTACTCTCATATCTTATCACAACGATCGGATTCAATGGGGATACCAGGTCGATGAAATGAACACAGCCGTCAGAGGTGTTAAGCTTTTGCTTGATGATAGCCAACCCATTCGCTATGTCCCTGCAGCCGAAAGTGAGCGACTGATTCAGGCACTTAAAAAGAAGCCCGTGGATGTTGCCGGGGATTACATGAAGGTGATTGTCTCCCACATCAAATTCATCCTTGATCGCCGAGGCATGGGGGATCTTCTGGAGACACTGGACATTCAATACATTTTGACGATTCCGGGGGTATGGTCGGATAAGGCCAAAGACCTGACTATGCAAGCTGCCTGTCTTGCCGGTATTCCCAGAAACAACTTGACCTTACTCTCCGAGCCCGAAGCCGCTGCGGTCTACGCAATCCGGACAATCCAACCCAACACAATGATGGTAAGTATTCATGAGTTTCATCAAGAAAAGACTAACGTATATTAGAAGGGAGATTGTTTCATTGTCTGCGACGCAGGGGGCGGAACAGTTGTAAGTTCTCTTTTCCTTGAAGAAACATTTCACGACTGATTCGACCACCATTTCTTTCATTAGGATCTCATCACCTAAAAAATCACGCAGGCAGAGCCCGTGAGAATGGAAGAGGTTACAGAAGGCACAGGTAATGTTACCCAAATATCCTGACGTTATGATACTTACGGTCTCAGGCGAGGTCTGTGGCTCTGTGATCTTGAATGGGCTATTTGAAGATTATCTCATCAAATTCATGGGCAAAAAGGTCTACAAAGGAATGAGTAATGTCACGAAGCGCCTGGCGATGCAGCGATGGCAAAATGACATTAAACCCCATTACTCAGGGCCTGAGAATGAGAATGAAGATCTCGAACTGGGTTATGTGATCCCTATTCCTGCAATGCCGAATGGCCAACTTTACATGGAAAAGTGCGTCCTCCTTGAAACCAACTTAGACTAATATATGCTAACTTAGTTAAAGCGGGCACGTCAAAGCGATCTTTGATCATGTGGTGACACAGATCGAGGGTCTGATCTCGGCACAAGAGAAGAGCATCAAAAGGGCCGGATTTGCTGCAAAGGTGAATTATCCGGGAACATGCGATATCACGAATATGCTAATTCCTTATAGGCAATCGTTCTCGTTGGTGGCCTCGGTGCTTCAGAGTACGTTTACAAGAGGCTGAAAACCCGTTTTGAGGGAACAGAAATTATGCAGCCACTTAATGCGTGAGTATGCCACCAATCAGAATATATAACGCCACTGACATACTATTCCTTATATTTAGATGGTCGGATGTTGTTCGGTAATTTTGAATCGCTTCTGTAAGCTAGACTGCGCGGAAAGGACGAGTGCTGACCGAATCAGTGGTGCCGTTTACCGTGGACACGAAGGAAACCAAGTGGCGAACCGCAAGGCTCGATGTCACTATGGCATTTGCATTCGCGAGAAATTTCTCCCTACATCTCACAAAGAAACGGACCGAGTGTGGGATGAATGTGAAGAAATGTGGTATGCACACAATCAAATGAAATGGTACATCCGAAAGGTAAGCGGTATTAGTTCTATTTCTAGTCTGCACGAACTTCCATGACACTTAATTCGGTAGGGGAGCTCAGTTTCAGAGGACAGCCCCATTAGCTTTCCGTGGTATAGGTCTGTCCCGGACAACCGTCCGTTCGTTTTCACCGATCACTTGTGGTTTTCCCTGGAAAAGGATGCGCCCAAGGACTCTCACTCAGGTAAGCTCATTTTGAATATTATACAAAATTTGATGGCGACGAGGAACTAATCATATTCGCGAAGGTGTCTCCAAACTTTGTGAACTGACATCGGACCTCAGCGAGATACCGAAGGAACTCTTCACTGGCCACGTGAATTCCGAGGGATTGAAGTATTACAGGGTCAACTTCAGTTTGGTTCTCACACCGACATCTGCATCCTTGCTTTTCGACTTGCAGTTCAACGGAATGAGTTATGGAACCGTACGAGCAAGATATGTTTAGATGCTAGTCTCAGTCATTGGAGAGATTACTCATTTCTTCATGACTAGAATGGCATTGATGGATATGGAAGATATGTGAATTATCGCAGATACCCCACAGATTGACCAAGGGGTTTATTCGTTGAATTATTCCTCTGAATTGCTTTACGGACTAAATGGATCAATAAAGGATCTCTAAATCCTTGATAGTTACGCAATCAATTTATTAAAATGCATGATACAAAACACATTGAAACAAAGGAATCGTTGGTTTGTGCAGCCAAAAGAGTCAAGGAATGAAAATAACTGGAACACCAACACTGGGCACTACTCTATAAGAGTCTATACATACGCATTATCCAATGTCAACGCTAGTGATCTTTAACGTAGGTTAGTGTACACAAGTAAGCGCGGGCAATTTGAGCGATCTGCAAAGCTAGAGAGACGGTTCTATAAAGAGAAGAGCACAGTAAAGTAACGAACTGCTTCGCAAATGATGGTATTATTCTGAGTAATTTGAATAGAGAGAAGGGATCCGACCTTCCTTTTCTGTGAAATTTCGAGAGTATGGGGTGCGGATTGGTGGCATGAAGGGCAGTTAAACTGGATGAATAATTAATCATCGCGTTTTCGCGTTCGCTGATCTACTCGCTAGTGTGATCCAGTGGCTCATCGAATATATTACATTTTGAAAATTCCTGAACCGCCTGAGGACCAAACTTCGCCTTGATACGAAGTCCGACCTGAAAGGGAGCCAGCGCATAAACTGCTCTAATGGATCTTAATTCGACGGCCAGTCGAGGCTTAGAGCAGGAAACGGGGCTTTTGTGTCTTCTTGACTAGGTCCTTTACCCTACCGGGCAAGATCATCCAGTGGAGTCTTGGCATATTGCGGTAAGACACCTTTAGTTGAGGCTCTTCTGAATACTAGGGGGCCTAATGTGCCGTCTGAAGGGGTTGAGCACTCCCTAGCTGGACAGTGGTTGGCCCTCTTCAGCGCTCGGACTGACACATCAATGCTAGCCCACGACGATCTTAGGAACAGAAAATGCCCTAAGTTTTGAAGCCTGACCAGTGACTCTTCTTTCCGAATAACGCATTTAGCGCGCATTCGTGAACCTGTTTATTTAAATAATGGCTTGAGCCATTACGAGGGATGTTAATTTAAATCATTCACATACCATGACTGGTTACTACATCTATATGCCATCCCCAGCGGAGCCTGGAGCCTTAACGGCCAAGGAGCTCATATACGCTCACATGCCGTGTCACTTCGGATTGCGAGACTGCACAAATGGTAAGTGCTTTTACGAGATTTCTTTTCGGGAGAAGGAGGGGGCAGCCTCCACTGACATCGATTCTATTTTTCCCTTCTAAAATAGACCTGGGCAATCTTCCTGAAAGCTGTACCATATGCTGGGATGCACTAGGAACTACTGAATCGTCTTATCGCCGACTCCCATGCGGGCATATTTTCCACCTACCTTGTATTGATCATTGGCTTCGATACCAGGACGCCAGCTGCCCACTTTGTCGGCGTACTTTCTACAATCTGAGGCGGCCCCGGGTGGTATATATATCGGAAGCATCGGATAGTACCGATCAGGAGTCTTCAATTATGTCTTGTTTGAGGAATGCGAGGACACAAATATTCCGAATACTACTTGCAAAATAGCAGTTGAGTTTATCATCAATCCATCCATATCAAACCCCTCGAGCATATTTTATTCCATGCGTTTCTTAGAATACAGCCAAGAGAATGGAGTAGAACCAGAAATGTATAAGAAGGATAAGTTCGTGGTGCATTGTCAAGTTGAATGTTGATTTCCGTTGTATGAAGTAAAGAACAATCAAGGTTGAACTGGGCAATTGAACTCGACTGTATACGTTTAGAAGACATGAAAATTTTTCATGTTTGCCATCGCCTATCTCAATATCTTGTTTCCGATTGCAGCAGCATCGACATCGGCCATGGTTCTAGATGGTGAAATGCCCGGTGGCCGAGACGGAACCTATTAGTACGGCCACGTGCGAAATTTCCGGGAGAACCATTTGTAAGTCTCGCCGAATTCGCCGCTTGGATGCCGCCGGCAACATTCGGCCAAGTCATGTGCATCCGACCCGATGGCCGAAGTACGAGAACAAGTGTGAATCTCGGCATGGGAGCCTTGGCATTCAGCACCGATAGTTGATTCGACATGTGTAAGGCATCAAGCGTGCCTACTTCGCCGCCTTCATTACCGCCTTTTCTCCGCGGAGGCCGAGGGCTCGGGCTGCAGGATATTTATCATGAATGCAGAATTCCACATACACTGATCGAGACCTCGGGATATTAGCGTATCCGTTTCTTCGCGTTTCAAAATACCCAGCTGTTTGGGCAAGGAGATGCGCCTGCCCAAGTGGGCATGCATAGTCGAGAAGTAGAAATGAGCGGAAACCACAATGTACACAACACCTGCACTCTCTGCAACTTTGGAACCTTCCAAGGATTTATCATCCCAGGACAGTAAACCAATATTTTAAGACATCCCTTACGAGAACATACTACTAAGCTCTGATTACCGATGGAAAGATAGTCCCATAAATGAACCTCGGGGGGCCTGTGAATTTGGATGATTGCTAGGCAGAAAGAGGGCGGTAAAGCAATATGGGCAGAAGTCAAAGCGGTGAACTTCATGTTAGAGGTCAACAATGGCAGCTTCGTCTGAAAGTTTAGGTCGAAAGATGGTACGTAGTGAGTCTGCGAAAGTCGCAAAAATTGAGAAGAAAAAACCATCATGGTATAGGAAATAGTCAAGAGAAAGTAGAATACACCGTGCCAAACCGTCCCGTGCCATGTCCTATCCTGTATGCTTACAACAATGCAAATCCAAATACGCCCTAGAGTCACAAATTTGACAACACGAAACTATGTAAATCGGCGCTTTGAAGGACTCGGAGTACGGAGGTGAGTTTCGCGATCACGACTCCGTTCGGTCACGAAATCCATCGCCTTTGTGTTCTCAAGCATCAACGGGGCATCTTGGCTTTGTGTGTAGCCGTGATTCTGTCTCGGATCAGGTTGTCCATAGTAACCGAAGGTCGGTGCATGTTGGAGGTGGAGAGGTTGCGAATGCATATATGGGTCATGGGTAGGGGGTTGTTGAGGGTAGTTATGTTGATTGTGGGAGAAGTCCGGCTGGTGGCTTTGTCGACTTCTGAAAGAGCGGAATGACCAGTTACTAACAACAGTCACTGTAGAGATAGTGGCGAGGAAAATCATCTAGGACCAGTCAGTAGGCGATCAAACAAGACAGGGCTAGGAAGACATACGACGACCTTCCAGCTGATGGGATCGATAAAGTTGTTGATTATAACTGCCATTGTATGGGCAGATACCTTGGCTCGTCCGATCTTGGCGGGGTCGCGATTCATGCAACGCTCCCAATTCTCACAGACACTCTCCAGCGCCGGCAATCGACTTCCTCCGCCGCACTTATTATCCACATAGTCCTTGGCACATTTCGCCATATCGGCCAAGACGCTATCGGAAGCCTCACTAGCCGCATGCTCGAACTCGGTGCGGATAGCCGAGACAAAGGTGAAGACAATGTACACAGCCAGTGAGAACATCAACAGATTGACGACCAGCTGAGCCCACCAAGACAAAATGCTTGGGATATTGGGATGAGCTTCTAGCAATGCAAAGAACTCAGAGAAGGAGGACAAGCGCGAATGGGGAGCAACTTCTGTGGATTCCTTCCCTTGTTTCGCTGGTTTTCCTATCCTTTGATCGGTCGGTTGGTCGCTTTCATCGTCGCTGTCCACTTTCACCTGCCGACTCAACTCCTGGTTTCGTCGTCGTTTCTTTTGAACCTTGTGCAGGGCTCCACTCGAATAGGGTTTCTGTTTCATGCGGGGGATCTCACCCCGGCCAGGACCGCCCCCGAATCGACCGTAGATATTGAGGAGTGAATTTCGCCGTTCTGTCCTTACTGGCTGCTCTGGTGTATCTTCGTTATCTGCATTTTCGGGCGAAGAGAAGTTCTCAGCACCGGAAGAGAAGTCAAGGTCCACTTTGCGCGGTGTCATGAAGGCGGGTTGACCGAATACGGACTTGGGGGTAGGAGGAGTGGGGTCACGCGAGAATAGAAAGGGTTGTGAGTTTGGAGGGCGAAGGGCAGGTGGTTTCTTGTCTGGTGAATCAAATGCGCTGTGTGTTCCTGTAGAAATGGGATGGTCAGTGTGATGCAATGCAGGAGTTAGCTTGAAGTGCCCACGTTTCTTGTTCTCTAAGTGAGAAAATGGAGACGTCAAGTCCATTGGAGGACGTGTCTGCCACTCAAAGTCCATAGGACCTTCTGCAGTGCGCACCATTTTGTCAGACTGGCGATGGTAGGGTGGGGTGGTGGAGGTGAATAAGTTGTTGTGGTAAAAATGCCGCCGGGGCAACCCGCGGATAAAGCTAGAAAAACACGTTTCCTACTGCTGCGTATTCAGCGCTGGTCTTGGGCGAAAATGCCACCAACATACATCCTATCAATCGTAATACTTCAGGACCTCCAATCGCTCGATCACATAAGCGATCGTTTGTCAAAGAATTAGTACATAAACACATGGGAAGATAAGATGGCGCTGTACCAAACGCGATCAGCCAGCAACGCGTGCTTGTATGTAAATGTGAAAAAGATGGCTACGTTCAAGTCCGACCGGAAGGTCAACCAGAGCATATACATCCTTGCTCAGATTTTGATGGATTTGGAGGCGAAGAATGCTCTATCTACACTATAGCTACTTCGGCGCCATCTTCGTACCTTTCCTAGTAGAAAATAGTATATTACCACATGTGGCAACTACCAGGTACTTGAGCAGGGCCCAGGTAGCTACTCAGATCGGTATATACTATCAAGCGCCTTGTTCTTATGCTTGTCATCTCGCCGCGCAGGCCGTCGAACCTCGAGATCCGAGGCGTCTACTCGATCCCAGTTATGCAGCAACATTCTGAATACGCCTTTATACCACTGTTGCTTGTTGAACAACTTCAGCTTTTCGATTATTTTATGGTCGCAGTTCTTTGAATTTACCCACCTGGAAAGCTTTGCTTCTGTCCCCTATGTTACATCTACATAGAGAATCTCATTCAAATGCAAGGCTTGTGAGAACAGGCGCCAGCACCCACTCCAAGATGTATTGTATCATAACGAATATTAATTCAATGCCAAGTACCGCATTGACTACTCATCCATCTGCCACTGGTATTCCAGCGTCTCATTGCGACTCTTCCTATTCCGCGACGCGAACCAGTCCTTTTCAAACCCATTCCCCCGATCAACACCGTCCCACCGATGTCCAGGCCGAATGCCATACCGATTCGGTTGAAATGAGCCCCGATACAACGGCTTCCCCGTAGTACTAGCTCCAGGTCCTTTCTTCTCCGTCAAGAACTGAGCAGCAGGATCATTCCACCGCTCACGTTCCCGTAGCTCATCATTCATCGCCTCATCCTCAATCGTGCGCGCAACAGGCATGGACTTGATCTCTTGTAGTTCCTGTCGTCGATCCTCCCGCTGCTTGCGCTGGACATCACCCATAAGCGCCTCGCGCGCTTCTTCTTCCTTGATGCGCTTTTCTTCTTCGGCGCGGCGGGCTTCTGCTCGTTTCATCGCCACGTTGATAATTCGTCCGGACGCGTCACGGTAAATTGTTTCTTGTTCTTTTTCGTTTACCGCTGCCGGGTCCTTGAACAATGCTGCCTCGGCCTTGCGCCGGCGTTCTTGTGCTTTCACCATCGCTGCTGTCTGTGCTGCTGTTTGGAGACCTGCTAGCGCGCCGGACTCCATACGTGGTCCTTCCTCTTCTGTCCCCTCGATCATTGGTGCGTCGTCATCGTCGGCTCGTTGTGCTGCGCGCTCGGCTGCGGCCGAGGCAAGGATTGCATCAGCGGCTGCTTGGTCGCTTTTATCGTTCGGCGTTGGTCCACCAACGGTCTTCCAGCTAGATTTCTTGGCACGACGAAACTCGGTACTCTGGGCTGATGTATCGACAAAGGGGCTGTCCTCGTCATCCTCGTTGAGGTTTGTGTTGGTGCTTCGCAGGTCTGGTGGGTCATCGTCTGCGATGAGAAGGCCGGAGCCTGTAGTGTCGGTAGTCTTTGTCTTCTTGCGTTTTTTCTTCGGGCGCTCAGGCGCTGGGTCTGCATTGAGGTAATTTTTGGCGAGATAGTCCGCCAGTGAGCCCGGCATTGTGGCGAGTGGTGTGAGTTGAAGACTGTAGAAGTATCCAGCGCATGTCTTTAGCTTCGGTCGCGGCAGTGATTTACCGCTTATCGATAGCTGGAACAATGTTAACCCGATATTTGTATTGCGTTCCTCGTACTCAAGATGCCTCGACCTCCACAGGTATTGATCTGAAATCAACCATTCTGTGTGCCCGAAAAATAGATTGAGATTACTCCAATATGCCCCGATCGGAAGAGGCAGAATGGTGGGCGAACGCCGTTTACTCGGCTATCCAGGAAATTCCCCATGGCAAAGTTACCTCCTACGGCCATGTCGCCCTACTTCTGGGTGAACGTATGATTTATCCATCACTCATTTTGCAGGGGTTACTGACATGACTCGCTGCATAGCCCAAAGGCCACGCCAAGTTGGTGTCTGTCTGAAATCTCTGCCTGCTGCGGATTCTGGTATGCACTTCAACTCGAGCACTGTCCCTTGGCAGCGAGTGATCAATGCCAAAGGAATGATTTCACATCGGTAAGTACAATCGGCTTCTTCTCCATATTGCTCTATTCCCATCTTATCTTGATCATTCCTCTGGTATTGTAGGTCTTCCTTCGTTCTGCCTTTTGCTAATGATCTAATAGCGGCCCCGGCAGCGCAGAGCGGCAAGCAGAGGCTCTGCGTCAAGAAGGCGTCGAAGTGACCTCTGACAGCATGAACGAGATGCACGTTGATTTCACAAGTTATGGTTGGTTTCCAAAGCAGCTGCCGAGTGAGGAGAACGATGACGATGAAGAGTGATCGTTATTTGATTGACTCGATACTATTTTGAATTTGAAATACCCCGACTTAGAAGCTGTCAACATTCGGAAAGCTACCATCCAGGCATTGCCAGGATGATTCATAGTCTTTGTTCATGGTAGTGTGCTTCTGTTGCTTTAATGTAGGATCTCGGCAGATTCTGCAGTCACTCGGGACAAAATTGGACATTGGAAACGGATGTTCGAGAGAAAGCTTGCTGATCATATCCCTTTCAGTGTCTAGATTGATTATGGGAAAAGTTGACAATGCTAACGTTTGCATTGCTGCATGTACGCTGTTGGAGAATCCTGCGCTTTCAATAACGAATTGGTCAGTGTAGCATACATGAATCGCATAATAGTCATGATGTATACATCCTATGACTACATCGAGGGTGGCAAGCTTCCAGCGCATTGAAAAATGCTGGATAGAGGTGGGTCGAGTTTAGTTACAATATGGAGTGATGTGTCGGTAGCTTGAAAAAAGTGCAATGTCCAAACATTGATACTCAACAGGGGTATAGAGTTCTTGCGTCACGTCATGGCCGTCTTAAGTGGCTGCTCAAGATAAACAGTTTCTAGCAGCGTAAATTGGTATTACGATCTGAAATGCATGTCAAATTCGATCAGAGAGGCTTGGCAGTTCCTGTATGTAGTGTCCTAGATTTGTTTGACGGAAATCGAATGACTCTACTTCCTAACTGGGATATCCTCACAAGCGAGCTCTGGGCTTCATTCACTGCTCTCATACGACTATAAATACCTTCATCTTTTTCCTCCTTTCTCCTTTCTTCCTTCTTCCCTTCCCCAGACTTTCGCCCTTCTCGACATTGCTTTGTATATTTGTATATCAGCTAAGTTCTCCCCCTCCTTCCACTCCTCCTTCCACTCCTCCTTCCACTCCCGAGGTTCGCCCTCTTTGTCCTTCGAGGCAATGCCCCGTCCATACGTGGTCAGCGGGTCTGTGTTCCATTTTGCGGTTTATTTTGTCCTTTGTGGCATGACATGATGAAATCCTGCTGTCTATGGAGATCCGATGAAATGGAATTTTTCACAGCAGAGTCTGATCTACAACCACAATCCCCGTTGGCACTTTCGTTTGCTCGAGATTCCTGGCTCCATGACATGCTCCTCAAGTCGGTGTGATGACTTACTGGGTCACTCACCACTAATCCCTACCACCTCAGTGATCCCTTTCCACTCATTCTAGTTCATCGGAATGTAGAGTCACTCAACCTCCCCCTACCCTCCCCCTTGAAGAGCACATGCACCTCATCAATTCCTTTCAAGACAAGAAGGGACAGGGCATGTGATGATTGACAATCTTGATATGGGATACCACTGAATCTACAAGTCATGATGACTATCGTCTTTATCTGGATTTCTTTTTCCACGTTCTTCGCTTCTTCATTGTTGTTCACGATTCAATGTAAAATGTGGATGTCAAAACAAAGATAACCTTAATCCGAGCCCCACATTGCAGAACCATACTAATCGTGGATGGCAATAATCTACACTAATGTTTCGCCGACCGGGTCATATCACGACATCGGGAACAAATGAACGCGGTCCGAAAAATCTTCCTCATGAGCATAGCTGTCCCACAGAATTGCGTGCAGAAGAGAGAAAAAACGTCACCATTCTTGGGACCCTTCACCGGAAGCCGCGTGGCGTTTTTCTTTTTCAACTTCCTGGACACGACATTACGACCATCCTTCATGGCTGACAAGAGAGATTTCAAAGGTACAACCTATGGGGTAACTGTCCTGGGCAGCGAGGATACGAAGAGTGGAAATTTTGGTGGGGAGTCGGAGCGCGGTGAGGAGGCTGTTACCGATCCATTTGCGGCGCCCTTGAACCGGCAGCTTAAGTCGCGACATCTGCAGATGATTGCCATTGGAGGTAAGCTTTGCTTATCCAAATCAAATAACCCGACCTGAAGGAATTGGTAGGAATCATTGGGCCGGGATTACTTGTGAGCTCTGGCAATGCATTGCATGAGGGTGGGCCTGCTGGCTCGCTGATCAGCTTTTCTTTAGTTGGAATTATCGTGTTCTTCGTTATGTGAGTAGCAGTTCTTTGATTGTGGGTGATCTCTGACATCTCCAGGCAATCCCTTGGGGAGATGTGCACTGTTATTCCTGTGACTGGCTCTTTCATTGAGTATGCTGAGCGGTTCATCGACGAGGCCTTCGCATTTGCATTAGGTTGGGCATATTAGTATTTATGGGTCACTGTGAGCAATCGCCTCTCACTAAAGCCTAGCAACTTGCTAACGCCAAATTATAGGTTCTGGCAAATGAATATAATTCGATATACTTGTAATCGAGTATTGGACTACTGCAGTACCACAATGGGGCTGGATTCTCATATTTTGGTTCCTCTTCTTGACACTATAAAATCTAGGCATTCTGGCATATGGAGAAATGGAATTTTGGCTGTCAATGTGCGTTTGATCCTGACATTGAAATAGCAGCACTAATCTCCAGAATCAAGATCTTGGCTCTCATTGTATTCTTCATCCTGGCTATCTGCATCAGTGCTGGTGCAATTGGACCGCAAACAATTGGTTTCAAATATTGGCATCATCCAGGGGCCTTTGCAGATGGTATTAATGGTGTGGCCAAAACTTTTGTGGTAGCCGGGACTTTATACGCTGGAACGGAGATGTATGCATTCAAGCCGATTGGCATTTTCTCTGGCTGATTTGACGTAGGGTCGGGATAACTGCCGGAGAATCATCAAACCCTTGCAAGGCAGTTCCAAGAGCGATAAAGCAGGTCTTTTGGCGCATTCTAATCTTCTATATTGGTGTGTATTAACAAGGCATCTGTCTACTCTGCAAACTAATATATTCTAGGCACAATCTTCTTCATCGGCATCCTCATTCCTTGGAATGACAAACAGCTTCTTGGCGCAACCTCAAAAACCGCAAGCTCACCTTTGACAATTGCCCTGACAGATGCGGGAATCCTCCCAGCTGCACATCTCATTAACGCTCTAATTGTGATTAGTGTCATCTCGGCTGGTAACAGTTCCTTGTACGTAGCCTCGAGAACACTTCTCTTCATGTCTCGCAACAGAAAGGCCCCGAAGTTCATCGGGCGGACAAATCGTGCAGGTGTACCTTGGGTCGGTCTGATCATGACCAATATCTTCGCCTGCATCGTTTTTCTGGGACAGTCGTCCAGTGCTGGGACAGTCTACTCAGCGCTCATCACCTTGTCCGGCGGTATGTATCCTCTTCCCCGGCCATAGACTCAATGCTCATCCCAAATACAGTTGCTACATTCATCGTGTGGTCTGTCATCGGAGTCTGCCACATCCGCTTTCGACGCGCACTAGTCGCACAAGGCGAAGATCCATCCAAAGTCCCCTATCAAGCTGTATTCTGCCCATATGGCACTTACATAGCCCTTGCGGCAAACATTTTCCTTGTTTTCTTCGAGGGATACACGTGTTTCCTGAATCCATTCAGCGCATCAGACTTCGTGATCAACTACATCCTCCTGCCCATTTTTGTCTTGTTCTTCGTTATCTATAAAATTTGAACAAGACAAAATGGGTTCGATTGGAGGATATGGATATATGGACCGGCCGGAAAGAATTTTTGAATGAAGAAGATGTTGACAAGGACCAAGGATGGTGGGGGAAGCTTTACGCGGTTGTTATCGGGTGAGTAATTGGTGAAGAAATTACCGAGGCATGATAGAGGCCAGAGCATTAGTATACCCTGCGATCAAAGTTGTTTCAAATCAAAGATTCCCCTTGTAGATCCAAAGATCCTCACATCTGGAGCGGCACGGATGCCGTCGGAAATCCGAACTGAAGAAAAAGAAAAAACGCCATTTCATCTACGAGGTTAAGCCATCGCAACATAAACATGCCTATTCTCCACCATAATCATTTGAACGAGCGGCACAATTGCACAACCCTGATCTCACTTCTTCAACCCCACATCCTGAGGCCACCCCGTCTCATCGTGCCCCGAACCACCAGCCCCTATTGGCCAGCTGATGTCCCTGCAGCTATCAGCCTATGGCCCACTCCAGCGCCAAGCCCTGTCGATCAACCTGCGGATAAGGCGAGCACCAGTCGATCTCTCACGGTGAAAAAGATCGCCAATCAAAATATCCGTGTACCTCCCTTACGCCCGTTTAAGGGTCTGCCCTGCAGATCGGTCGACATGCCTTTTAGGGTTTAGCTTTACTGATCGCCGATGCTTTAGAACCTGCATTGGTGTACGCCAATAAGATTGCGATATTGAAGATGGACAGATGTAACATTGGTTACAGTCGAGAGGGGTTTGCAGGATCATGAGTGTTGTAAAACGGATCCGGGGCTGGTGAGTTTCCTATTTAAACTCGCTATAATCCAGGCTTTTCTGGCTCCAAGCAGCTCTCCAGACACATTCCAATCAGTTCTCTAAAATCTCCACCATTGTCAAAATGCATTACGCCAAGGTATGCAACAACTCTCCGAACTAGCATTTAACATCCATACTGATGAACACTAGATCCTCGCCATCACCGTCTTCATGACAGGCGTCGCAGCCATCCCCCTCGAGAAACTCACCCGCGCGTGTGCCTACACCTGTGGTACGGTCTGCTACACTAGCAGCGCCGTCAGCGCCGCCCAGGCCGCAGGTTACCAGCTTGAGGCAGCTAGCGAGGCTGATGACTCGTACCCACACGTTTACCACGATTACGAGGGCTTCGACTTCTCCGTTGACGCACCATACTATGAGTTCCCTATCTTGAAGTCTGGGTCCATTTATGATGGTGGATCTCCCGGTGCGGACCGTGTTATCTTCAATGGGGATGATGAGCTCGCTGGCGTGATTACGCACACTGGGGCTTCTGGAGATGACTTTGTTGCCTGTACTTAAGCATGTGAATTTTGTGGATTGGATGATTGGATATACATGATTGAATATGATTATTACTCTGGGTTTCCACAATTGCATAGTGGCGGGTTGTAAAAAATGCATGTTCGAAATCAGCATTTGCGTAGTTTTATAAGTCAAAGAATTCCAATATTCTTGCAAAGTTCGAGAGCCAGTCCGCCTGACAATGATCATCCAAGGAGACTGGGGTTGTGTCTTTCATATGAACCATCCATTCATTTTTGCCGACGGAATTCCACAGAGCATTGTTGCTGGGTGGTGGAAACTGAAGTTCACTTGCACTCATCAAAAGATTTTCAACATCATTATCATCGATACTTGCGCCTACTACACCAAGGCTGCTTAGTTTCCCACAAACCTTGTACAGGGCTACATTAAATCGTTTGACTTCCTCAATGCCCACCCATATAAACGAAGCAAGGTTGGCCTCCTGATACCTGGAAAGAATGTTCGGGTAATAAAACATGCCAAGCCTTTGACAGCTTCGGACAAGTGCTTGCAGTAATCCGAAATCTGCACGGGGAAGAGAAACTTTCAGCTCAAAATCAAGACCACCCTGGCCTTTTATAATCAAAGAGAAGATGATATGCAACAGAATAGCCTGGTATGTCGGTATCGGCCAGAGACAGGCATTACAAGCTTCATCTCTCTCTGAAGCATCCCATTTGTCCTATCAAGCCCACATTAGTAAAACAGTTTATTTTGCAAGCAACGATGACATAGCGAACCCTTTGGTCTCGAATAGCCATGTTTATTTTATCGTGAAGCTCCACTGCTGCGGACTTTGCGGATTCTTCTCCGCTAGCCCACATGCCTATAACGACCATTGACTGAACAAGTAATGGTGTTTCACGGCGCAAATTGAACGATCCTCTATGGACAAACGACCAATGGGGGTGGAATGTCTCAAAATAATGCCGGATATACTCTGCCCCCTTCTCCCAATTATTGCACGGGGGTTCTTCGTGTATCGGGCTGGATGCACGGTCTGCTGATGATTCGGGGCGTCGCTTTTGTACCACGCCAGAATGATCGTCGAAAGAGCATTCAAGCTTGCGACGTAAACACTCATCACATGGCACAGCGCCTTGGCACCGAGATTTTGATGCGTGGCAGTTCTCACAGGCACGCGCTGCACGGTTTAGGGGCTCAATCATCTTGTGCTCCCGTCGAACGTGTCGCCTAAGTGTATCACTGGATTCAAGATCGTACAATTAGAGTGGACGCCCAGTAATGACCAACGAAGCACCTGGGTACCTTCGTCCGAAATTCCGAGCACAAATGGAGCATGGAAACTCCTTTTGTGGGGAGTGTTTTGCTTCATGGCGGTTCAAGTGCTCCTTGCGCCGGTAAGAGGCGGTGCAGCTAGGAAACTGACATTTGAAAGCGCCTTGGCGATTTTGTGGGAGATCAACTTTTGGGGTTAGACTCCCCATGAGACTGTGGAAACTTTTGTCTGTGATAAGCACGATTTTGTTAACAGAAATATTCGTGAACTGGGGGATGTTGATATTCGCGCGTCACATTATCTAAGCCTCCCACCGGCATCCCACCAACCTTCTTCCGGCCTCCCGCCAGCCTTCTTTCTACACCTTATCGCCTCGATCTTTACCGTGTTCCCATCGCCATATGATTGACATCTAGGCTAAAGAACGAAAATTGAAGTTAATGAAACACTAGGCCAATTTACCAGATTACCCTGCAAATGTTTGGAAGCACCTACATAGGTCTATTGGGTCAATCCATGCTCCTGCTGGTGGGATGCCGGAGACGAGTGAAATATGCACAAGAATACAAATCATGACACATCCACTATCATATCATCCAAAGATTACCAACTTCGTCCTCTTTGACTCTGGTATGATTTCTAATCTACTCTCCACTTAGCCAGGTTTCGACAGGGCCCGACTATAAGTTCACGCCATCCACATCAATCATTTGCAGAATTACACAATATCTTGTTATCAAATTGCCCCTTCACAATCATGGCCCCAGCTATCCTCATTGTCGGTGCTACCGGTAATACCGGTCGAAGCGTTGTGAAAGAACTGCCAAAGTTGCTTCAAGCCAGCAACGCCTTGTCTGAGCATCGCATCATCGCTCTTACTCGCTCCTCCAAGAGTCCAGAGGCGCTGCAACTTGCCACACTGCCAGGCGTCGAATTGGTGGAGCAGAACTGGATTGAAGTCACCTCTGACTGGCTCCGTGAACACGAGGTTGTCAGAGTGTTCATTGCATCCCACAACGAACCTAGCCAATTCGCCGATGAATCCACATTTCACATTGCCGCCCTCAATGCCGGTGTCAAATACGTCGTTCGCATCTCGACTACCGCCGCGAACGTCCGACCGGACTGCAAGGCGTATTATGCACGTACTCACTGGGCAATTGAAGCCCTCCTCAGCTCGCCGGAATTCGCCGCTATGCAGTGGACCTCCCTCCAGCCCAACGTTTTCACAAATTTCTACCTTTCCAACGCTGTGGAACTCATCAAACAATACCGCAAAACTGGAAAGCAGGATACCCTCAGGCTGATGGCTTCTGAAGATTCGCCCGTTGGTGTTATCGATCCTGACGACGTTGGTGTTTTCGCAGCTCATCTTTTGTCTCTGGATGACCCTACTGGCCACAACAAGGCCAAATACGTCATGAACGGCCCCGAAGATATAACTGGTAAGGAGATCGTGGCCATGGTCGAGCAGTACATTGGTGCACGGGTTGAGGAGGTTAGCTACAAGGACATGTCATTCCTCGAGATGCTTTATGAGTTGAAATTCGCCCCAACTTCTCAGTCGAAGAATGTTATCATGTCTATTAAGCATGCCGCCGAGACTGGGTGGGAAGGTAAATGCTCGGCTTCTACCACCAGCCCAGAAGTACTGAAGCTCGCTGCGCCCAAGGGTACATGTGCGGATGCGTTGAAAACCTTACTGCAGATGGAATGAGGCTATTTGCTACTCTGCCAGTTTTGTAGGAATTGACAATTCCAACTGGGGTTGGTCAAATCGAGTTTTGCTTTGGAACAAATTGGTCGGATATTGAAAGTAGGAAAGCGATACATGAAAGTAGAAGTATACGACTGATACGAAATATTTGAAGCTTCATTTGTAAATCAAGTATATATGTGGAAATCAAAGCACGCAAGTGCACGAATAAGGTTTCAAGACTTTGCCGGAATTTGCGTTGCCCGATATCGTTACGATCTATGGGTCCCTTGCGGCTCAGCTTAGCTACCCTGTTGGAGGCCCTACGCGAGACGCTATCGTTCAAGCATACGGGTATGGTCAGGAAAGAATGCTAATTGCTGCTACGGCATTTATGGTACTGAGCTTCGTTTGGGTTGGAATGATGAGCAACTTGAACGTCAAGGACATGACCCAGACCAAGTGTAACACTCTGTGAGACGTGTATCTGACAGCTCTCCCATTGCTAACCCAATTACTGTTGGGTGATTTACACTCCTGCTTGGTATCAAGGGATCGAGTTTGTTGGAAGCAAGTCCGTCCATTTTTGCGTATACCATACGCTTTCCAAATGTTGCAAATCGCCCTATATGTTACTCTCCCACTTGGCTTTTAAATCCATAGCTCTGGCTTAATGTATGTAGCGTCATAAAGTTTCCCATACAAAAAGTAGAATCCAAAGAATACAACGTGATAATAGATATTCATAACCGAGTGAGCTTCCCGCTCGGATATCCTTACCTACCAAACATCCATTGATGACCATCATCGAAGGGTATTATTCTAAGTTGAATGTAATATCCAAGTCAGCCGTGTATAATCCAGCAGCTTTCAGCGAAATGCTAGCCACTCAAAACTTGAAATACACCTATTTGGCTACCACGCTGATGGAGAGCTTGATTTAATTACATAAGCATGGGGTAAGCTCCGATGTCATTCCTCTTTCTCCCCGCAACTGCTAAACTTGTCCATTTCTACTCACGACTCACAGCTGAGCTGAGGTGTATCTACTAGGACCCTCCCTCCGCGCTCAATCCCAACCCCCTGAAAATACAAAGCAATTACGCTCATAGCCCCGCAAGTATGTCCGTCTACACGACAGATCACTCCACTTCCGTCCTGAGCACACACCGCTGGCGCACGGCGCAAAACTCCGCGCCCCATCTCCTCCCACATATTAAACCGGATATGACAGTCCTGGACGTAGGCTGCGGCCCTGGAAGCATTAGTATCGACTTCGCAAGGCTAGTACCAGCCGGCCATGTAGTAGGAGTGGAATACGTCTCTGATCCGCTAGAAGGAGCGCGGAAACTTGCGAGGGAAGTGGGTGTATCCAATATCACTTTCCAAACGGGCGATATCCATGCCCTGCCATT
Organism: Penicillium sp. IBT 16267x; assembly: GCA_028828865.1. Lineage (NCBI taxonomy): Eukaryota > Fungi > Ascomycota > Eurotiomycetes > Eurotiales > Aspergillaceae > Penicillium > Penicillium sp. IBT 16267x. The sequence continues at coordinate 3,466,154 of JAQJZQ010000001.1, forward strand.
TAAAGATTCGAGTTTCGATATTGTACATGCGCATCAGGTTTTACAACATATTGAGGATCCGGTTTTGGCACTACAGGAAATGAAGAGGGTTGTTAAAGTGGGTGGTGTGGTCGCTTGTCGGGAATCTGCCTCTATGACGTGGTATCCTCCGAATGAGGGAATAGAGCTTTGGAAAAGTGTTACGGAGAAGATGGGACGGGAGAAGGGTGGGAATCCACATCCTGGATCTATGATTCATGTTTGGGCTGAGAAGGGCGGATTTGATCTTGCGGACGTGCAGAGGAGTGCCGGGACGTGGCTGTTTAGTACGCCGGAAGAACGGGAGTATTGGGGTGGATCGATGGAGGAGCGAGCGCGGAGTTCGGGATTTAGTAGGAGAGCTGTTGAAGAGGGATTTGCGAATGAGGAGGAGTTGGAGAAGATCGCGAATGGGTGGAGAGATTTTGTAGAAGATGCGGATGGATGGTTTGGATTGATGCATGGAGAGATATTGTGTTGGAAAAAGTCATGAGATCCATTATTACCTTAATCGCATACGTTGAAAGCGCGTTCGATGGAAATTGGTGTTCGCGTTTGCGATGGATTCATGGACCTAGATTGCGAAATAAACAGAAAGAAAAAAGGCTCAAAATATTCTGCAACAATGCTTGGCTAATATTCGCGCGAGTCGAAAACCATGGAATGAACCTCGAAATTGCTTGGAATGGCTTATACAGTGCCGATCACCCGCGAATCAACATTACCAGCCGCCGTCGTCCTCGTACGCCTGGTCCTCGCGACCATCGTCATAAGCGCGCTGCTCGTCGTCTTCCTCGTTGTTCTCATCTAAAGGAACAGTTAATACCCATTCCAAATCATATCAATAATGCTCAAACATACCAATCTCGTGCTCAATCAAAGCACCTCCAAGTCCACCGACAGCCAAACCAGCCAGGCCAGCCGCAATATACTTTCCAGTGTTGCTCTTTTGCTCAGGCTGCTGCTGCTGGGGAGGGTAATCATAGCCACCCGGACCACGCTGGTCATAAGCGCCAGGCGGAGGACCCTGAGGAGGATAGTAACCTGGCTCAGGTGGGGGAACACCACGAGCGCCGTAGTCGAAGCCAGGACCAAAAGGAGGCTCCCACTGGGGACGACCTGTGGCGTCCTCAACCCAGAATGCGCGACGGGCGTTGGGCTCCCATTCCTGGTGCCAGCCTGGTGGAAGGGGTGGTGGGGGGCCTGGAGGGGGGCGGGCGCCCGGATCAGGACCGCCGTATCCGCGATCGTAAGGAGGTCTATCGTAGGGAGGTTGTTCGTATGGAGGGCGATCGTAAGGTGGGCGATCGTAAGGAGGTCTATCTGATGGAGGGCGATCGTAAGTTGGACGATCGTAAGGAGGTCTATCTGATGGAGGGCGATCGTAAGTTGGACGATCGTAAGGAGGTCTATCTGATGGGGGGCGAGCGTAAGGGTCACCGCCGTAGTAGGCCATGACGGTGATTATGGAGGAGATGAAGGGACAAAGAGAAGAGAAGAAGAAAGAGAGAAGGGGAAAGCAACTAGATTTATTATACACGAGACTGATTACATTACTTCATTTGATATTGTCACTAATCAACAAACCAGCTAGTATGACTTGGCTTAAAGATCCGCTGAGAACCGAGACCTCCACAGAAAAAAAATCGCATTGAACCGATGTCGCTGGAACAAAGCACGTTGTCTCCACAATTGCGGAGTTGGAGTTGTCAACCCCTATCACCTTCGCCTATCACCTGTTGTTCCCTTCCGGACCCCGTTACTGTACTATTCTCGTGGCGCCTACACATGGCCCGTTCCGCGTTGAACTAGGCAGATGCGATTTCACGCCAAGAACATGTACTGCACCCCTGAAACAGGGCTGAGCTCGAAAGTGTCGCGATCGGGCACCTTATCAGCGCGATGGTCATCAGCATCGTCATTGCCTTGTTCATAAAAAAAGGAAACACATCGGCCAGTCAGCAGGCGAACCCCGTGTCACCGTAAGACCGGCGGTTGCATCGCGCGCGGAACATGGACAGAATGATAGGGCAACATGAAGGGCAAGAATAGCATCTAACTTTAGGAACAGAACACGGAGTACAATAGAAAGGGAAAGAACATGATTCCCCTGCTGATCCGCTGAGCTCAACAAGCTTTGAGTGGACGGGTCCCGCTGTACCCCTATTCCTACTTAACCATGCGCCGTTGGACCCTGGAAACGGACCTAACATGGAATATTAAGGAATTATCAATCCCTGGATTGAATTGCCAAGTCCGAATGAACTGTTGGATTCACAAGAAACCACTCACCCCTCATCTAGGTGGGGCTCGTAGTCCCTGCGCGAAAAAGAGAATTGTTTTGTTAGGTGCAGATGGTCCGCCGTTAGTGCAGCAGCATGACACAGCCACTTATCATGACACACGTGGCGCATGGGCTCCATAGGGAAGATGGGGCGAGGTTACACGTTATCTACCTGTGGACTACGACCATGTACGAAAGAGGTTGAAGTGGAGTGTTGTTGGGATTAAGGGGCGAAAGAGGTTTCGCCCTGTTCCCGAACAATACAATCATATAGGCATGTAAATCGAAAAAAATATCCAATCTAGAACTGACTACATAGAATGTGGAAACAAGTAAGGATGATTTCAAGTCATGTAACTCATCCCGGTGACCTGAGTAAGGCGATTGGCGAAGTCGCCCAGGCACACGGGGAAGGAATCAATAATCCTAGCCGGCTAGGTTACTCGCCTGCTGACTGTTCGGGTAAAAGAAGGATGCAAGACTAAAAAAGGTTAGAAAGGACTCTGTCGTGAAACGAGACTGGAGAACGTACGCAATAATCACATAGGCTGCGATAAGCAATGCACCTTCCAGGTAGTTACTTCGTCCGTCCAGGACCAGGAAGTTAACCACGAAAGCAGTGACGAACAGACAGATGGTTTCGAAGAGGGTGAAGTACAGAGACATATCCTTGTCCATACACCATCCTAGGATGACGACAAGAGGAGTGACGAAGATGGCAATCTGAATACTACTACCAACAGATACACCAATAGCCAAATCCATCTTGTTCTTGGTCGCAACACTGACGGCAGTGACGTGCTCGGCTGCGTTACCAACGATAGGCAGAATAATCAAACCGATGAAGGCTTCGCTGACATTAGAGGTCTCTAGCATGTCGGGAATGGCATCGACCAGGAACTCGGCACAGACAGCGACAAGAACAGTGGAGATCAGGAGCAGGACCACGGCCGCAGTGCGAGACATCACAGGCTCCGCATCTGGAGGGGCATCAGAGACAGGGTCGGTGGGGGCTGCGACACGAGCAGCGCCACGGGCGAACTGCACGGCATTACCAGCAGGAGGGGTGGAATTCATGTGCGCAGGCAAAGAATTGCTACGTTGGAGACCAGGGCGCGAAGGGTCACCAATGCGAGGCGAAGTTATAGGGGACTGCGAGCTGAACACGGTGTTGGACAACAGCGAGGGAATAGGGCCAAACGGCGAGCGCTTGCGAGAATTGTCGACATCTCCAGCACCCTCCATTCCAGTAGAATTGGGGGTAGAGGCAAATCCCTTCATGGTCGGATGGGAGTCTTTGGCCTGGGCCTGGGCGTTGTCACTGGTGCCGTTCACCTGAGCCTGAACCTTGTCGGCGCGCTTGGAGCGACGCTTCTTGCGTTCCTTCTTGCGAGCCTTGTTGTCACTATCGTTGGCACTGTCGACGCGGGTCATGGAGAGACCGAAGTCACGAGAACGTGGGTTGGCATCGTCATCGGCATCGTAGCGCACCTCTTCCAAGTCGACAGCACTAGGGTTGCTGTCATTGTTGCTGACAATTGAATTATCAACGGAGCTCTGGTTCGCGCCCATAAGGTTTTTGTCGGTCGTGCCCTTGGAACTGGTGCTAGACTTTCTGCGTCTACCATGCCTCATAGCGCGCTTAATGCGCTTAGCGGTGGTCCACGAAGTCATGGTATCAACGGAGTCATCGCTATCGCTCGAAGAAGAGTCGGAGGAGCTATTCAAGAACTCGGCAAGAACACCAGGGTGCGACTCCTCGTCAATGATTCGTTGAGGGATACTGGCATACAAGTACGAGTGGGACTTGAGCTGGAACACAATATATAAGATGTATACCAGCAGGAGAACGACACTGGTTCCACGGCTGACCTTCAACGTCTGCTTGTCCGCGTTGGTAGTATCAGAGAACGAAGCATGGAAGGCAGTCGGGAGCAACAGACTAGTCACACTCAAACTGAGCAGACAGGCGCTCATCTGGGTCACGGTACTGTTGTAAATCTGTTCCTGGAAACGGAGACCGCCCAGCAGGAACGCCATGCCCAGAATCAACAGCAGATTTGCCAGGATGGATCCCAGCAGGGAAGCCTGCACGATGCGAATCTCATCCTTCACCAGCGCGATGATGAAAATGATCAACTCAACCGCGTTACCAAAGGTGACATTGATGAGAGCACCAATTGTGTCACCAAGGCGACTGGCCACGCTCTCTGTTGCGTGGCTCAGCAGTCCCGCCAAGGGGATAATGGCCACCGCGTTCATCGCGAAAACGATGTCCGGGTTTAGGCCAGCCGCCTTGGCGGCGATACCCACTGGGACAAAGATCAGCAGGACATTGACCCAGCTGTGGAAGATGGCATCCTTGGTGTGGGTATAGAATCGGCCGCTGCCATTTCGCATGCGAAGGAGCAGACCTGGTGGGGGGTTCTTCTCATCGGGCCCCGGCTCGGTGGCCGGGGCCATGGGAGAATCATTCACTTGTACATCCCGAGAAGCTTCCGGTATGGGACTAGGATCGGAGGGTTGAGCTTGAGGTTGAGGTTGAGGTTGAGGTTGAGGTTGAGCTTGGGGTTGAGGTTGAGCTTGAGCTTGATGTTGAGGGTGAGGGTGAGGGTGAGGTTGAGCTTGGGGTTGGGGTTGGAGTTGATTGGGTTGGTCGCCGCGAGAAGAGGCGTGAGCTTTCGCCCACGAGTTAATCCGGTCTAGATTTGCGGGTTAATTACTGTGATGGTGATAAGATACGACATTACTCACGCATGTATTTCAAGAACCAGTGACTGATTCAGCAAGGCGACAAAGCCAAGTGGTGATAGGGAGGAAGAAGTCTGAGAGACTATCCGCTGGAATGGAAGGAATGTAGGGAAACAATTCGGGGGAGCAAACCAACTTATGTGTCGAACAGCTTGGCAAGACTTGGCAAATCCTTTAGACAATTGAGATGGAAATAATTATGGAGACTTTTCTCCAGATTTATGAATCACTCTAGAACCAGACTGTACCACGCAAGCCCGTCGATCCATGAATGTGGACAATGACAGCTGCATTCTATGGCTTCGTCAGCTTTGTATCCCTGTACATGATGTTATCCCTATCTTGTTCAACCACACAATGACGCGTTCGACTTCCAATCCCATCCATCCCCTATTTTCCCTATAGGGAATAAGAGAATTCGGATCCACCATGGACAATGTCCGACATCCCCTGGTTCCTCGTTCTGATTGGTGCAACGTATCCACAAGATCGACGTCCGTCCAGGACTCAATAATCTCTTCGCCTTGCGGACATTGTCTCGTTTGACAAAAACCCCGAGACGGATTTTCCTTTTATGTCTCCGATTTGTCCAGGATCGCCTCTTCTTTGTCCGAACCGACAGTCGCGATGGTCGGAGCCGCATTCCCTCCGGCCTGATCCCGAGCTGATAGATGACCTAGAAGAGGCTCGCTTCGCAACGATGCCCGAAATGGTGCTAGCCTAACTGCTTACAGTTATCTGATACGAGAGGCGAGCTAGCGGCCAGCCACAGATGGGATTTGTGGACTCGTCCATTCAAGCCTGGCCCTGAGCTCCACATGATGTCATTCGTGCGCTGAGACAACATAGTTGTCCACAGGCAAATTGACGGATGGATGAGTTTTGAATTTGAATTTGCCTCTGCCGAGAGATAATCCAATCTACAGATACACAATATCATGGTCCATGGATGAGGTTTTCCAACTGCAAACCTGATCGCTGAGCCACAACCAAGCCCACTGTGGCTGTGGGGCTTGGCGTTGCTATTCCAAGATCGCTCGTTTTGATTCATTTTGGGCCTCCATGAGGCGTTAGTGAGGCGTTAGCGGGAGTGAATGGAATATTGTAGCAGTGGACAGTCACGAGACCGACTACTTGCACGTTCTAGATTTAGGAGTGCTTCTATGAAGCTACTGGAGCGATCTCATTATTCAAATCTAAATAACAGGTTCGGAGAGCTAGGTTTGAACTGGTAGTTTCAGGCTATGTTTGTCAATCCAGGCATAAGTTGTAATAGTAGTAAAATACCTATCAAAAGGTTTTCTTATTTTTTTTTAATATTTGTCGTGATGTTGACAGCCCTGGCGTGTACCTATGTGCTGGATTTCCTTTGACGATTCCTGGCTATCTTTTCTCTCTGAGTATATTTGAGCACGGGGCCTCAAGCCCACTGATCGGATCACTGCGCCTTACGTAAGCTCACGCACATGCTCACTGAGCCAAGTGCAAACCCATCGAAGCCAATGGCACGCGTGAGCTACCTCAATAGAATGCAGTCCACTACTTGCGCGAAAGCCCCACTTGCTCAAATAAGCGTCCACTGTCCCATCTGAAAACGAATGGCCTTTTCACATGACCACATAAGGTCATAATCTGGCAGTAGTAATATGGAACAAAAGAGTACTTTGAGATTCTTGGCCTATCAGCTTATAGATAGTACTTTGCTCCCAGGAACTCTTGGCACGGTTACTTGAGTATGGCCGACTAGAGTCCAGCCGTAGCAGATGATAGTACTACCTCCAAGGCAGAGTGGATCTTATCGACCATTTACTATATTCATTTCACCTAGCAACATACCACTCCTGCGTTCACTCTCCTGGTACTACCTTCTCAGCCACATCTCCATCTACTCGTCGTCCTGTATGTCGATAGCGGTTTCCTTCCACTTGCGAGCCTTGATTTTACGGTTGAAGAGGATGTCAATCTCACGGTAGGACCGGCCTTTCATCTCAGGCAGATAGAAATACGCAACGGCCCAGCAAAACAGACCAGTGGCACCCCAGACGTAGCCGCACTTGCCGGCAAGATTTCCACCCTGCATGCATATTAGTCAGCACATGTTCACTCCACAGCGCAGAGAGAGCGAAGAACCATGAGTTGAAACATACCGTCGGGTTGAGCATATAACTTCCCAAAAAGATGCAAGGAATCTCCACAATGTAGTACGAAGCACGTCCAATACCAGTCGTGAGCGGTCGGAGACGGATAGCCGAGGTTTCTCCAATGATGACCCACGAAGCCGGCGCCGGGCCAAGGGTAAAACCCACGGAAATAATGAGACCCAGAGAGGCCTGTGCAAGATTGGCTGCGGTTCCCTTACCAAATGAGCCCGCAATGCCGAGAGCGACGAGGAATATCACGTTGATAAACGAGCCCCAGAGGTAGATGGTACGACGGCCTAGGTACGTGGTAAGGATCCACGACAACATGACGAAGATCCACTGCAGCGCCGACGTAATCAGACCGAGGGCGAATGCAGTATTGGTCGAGACACCGGCCTCTGCCATTAGAGTTAACCATTGCAATTTATGCGTCAATCAGTGAAAAGAACTCACGTTCGAAGAAGTAGACGGCCTGGTTGGCGATCAGGTTACCCGTCAGGTTCTGTGCCGCGTATACACCACATACAATGAGGGTACGGTAGGTGTCAGTGCCCTTGAAGAGCTCCAGATGACTAGGTTCCCTTTCATTCTTCTCATGTTCGACGACACGACGCATCATGGCGACAGTCTCGCTGGAATTTAGCCTCGACCGGCGTCCCAGGCGCTCGACCGAATGTGCTGCGGCTTCAAAACGTCCCTTTCGAACCAGCCACCAGGGTGATTCGGGGGCTAAGAAGATTAGGATAGCAAGTGGGGTGGGAAAAATCCATTGCAGCGCAATAGGGATCCTGATCTCATTGCATTAGCAAAGTCGCTTATCATATAGCAATGAGGGGCATATACTTGTAAGCACTTGGGGCCAAGATGGGATTATAAACATAAGTCACAGCGCCAACAATAATACTGCCAATAGCCCAGAACATCTGTAGCATCTGTGTTGCTGGGGCTCGTAGCTTAATTGGAACGATCTCGCTGCAGTAGGCGGGCGCGTTAGCAATAAAGATACCCCAAGGCATACCCTCAAGAAGCTGGGCCACAAAAATCACGGGCATCGACTCGGCATAGTAGAATACAAAGATGAAACAATTCAAGAGCATAAGTCCGCTAATAGTCGCCCAACGATAGCCAATCCGGCTGGTAAGAGGACCAGCGAGGAAGACGCCGATCAAAGCACCGAGCTGCCCAGACACTTGAAGTGCCGACTGCCACTTGGTCACGATAACATTGCCTCCAGCTGCCTCATCCCATACACCGTATTTATTCTTGAACGCCGGTAGGGCGACGAAGTTACCAATAAGGAAGACACAGTAAGATTCCATGATCTATCGATATTGTTAGTTATGATTCCTCGTCGGGGGGACCGGCCCAGCAGGATATATGGGGAGCTCAGTACAATCGTGAAAGACATCACAAATGCCCAGAAGGACGCCATCGGGTAGGCTCGAACAGCCTCCAACACGGTCATGTCGTGCTCGGCATTCTCTGCCGCGATGGCGTCCGCCTTGTAATCGGCAACTTGTGCTTTTTCGTCCAGGTCAGCGGCATGATCTATTTGAGCGACGGCGGCCTTGTCTTCGACTTCAGAGGGGTCGGCATGTGGTTGATCTGTAGTGCTACTCATATTGGCTAGCGTATGCCGAAACCAAGCACATGTAGTAGGGAAGGAAGAAAATCACAGGAACGAAACGATAATGAGCAGGCGGCTACGTTACATGCCTTTTATAAGTCCCAAAGTTTCTATGTAAGGAGTTATAAGCATTCATCTGCTACTGATTCATTCTTTTAGTCCATCTGGGGTCATGCGGGGTAGAGTCTAAAGGGATAAAGGTCCGGGGTAAAATAAGCCGAGCGCCGCAGCCACCAAACGAGATGACACTAGCCTCCGGTCTGATTGGTGAAGCTCGGTCATCCTCCGGGGAAATCATGAGATACTATCCGTGTTCCAGCTTTGACGTTAGGTATTTCCCATCCCCTTCTCCCACAATGCATAGTCCGGAGAGCATAAAAAGCAGACATCAGGGTTCTTATCGGACTGCATCGCCAGGGCTCCCAGCGCTCAGGGGCCACTGACCACGAAATTACTTGATAATTCTTAATCGCTGAACATTGGTATTGAGTACGCAAATTCTGGATTTTCCCGATCGCAGGGCCCAAAAGTGGAAATTTCCCGGCGGCCAGACTAACACTATAGATTGCCTTGGCACGGAAGATTCAGCGACCAGAGTAATTGGCACGGGTCTCCTCTCTTTTAGCCGTGATTGCTTACTGCTCGGTTATGACCCCTCGACGCCTTCGTTGGGCCCATGCCAATATCCCACGAATAGACACTTGGACTTCGGGCTTAAGCCTCATGCACGGTGTAGGCCAGGATAGTCCTGTGACAATTTGAGGCGCTAAGAGTCAATTAAGCTATCGTGGACACGGCTTGATGGACCCGTGTCCTTGGCCACGAGCAGCATTCGGTCCGGTCAAGGGGAATGCCTGGTCGTGCCCTGGGCATGCTTACGCGCTGGGGGACTGGAGATGACTGCAGTCTGGGAAGCTCAGAGCCTATTTCAAGCAAGGATCAAGCAGTAAAGCCCGGACCTGTGCCTGGCCAGATTACTGGTCTCTAGCTAATGTAAGGATTCCTCCGAAGTCATGAAAATCCAACCACGGTGGATATGGAACGCAGATCATTGCCTGTAATAGAGACACCGTCCTTCCGGCAACAACAGATCTTATGGATTTTCTCGTATTCCCTCCCCCCCCCCCCCTCCCCTTTCCCTCCCTGCCCAACCCCGGGAATTTGGTGATCTACCAGAGATACCAGAAATACACGGAGAAAAGATGGTGGGATATTCCCTGACCTTATTAGGTTTAGCGCGATCTAAGTAGGGCGCTAGGAAAGAAAGCCCGAGTGTCCAAGGGGGAAATCTGTTTTCGAATTCTTCTATACTAGCTAGTAACTTATAACGTATAAGCATAAGGTATTCGTTAGGAAGTAATAGGATTATTAAGCACCACGGCATGCTTCAAGTTCACGTCGTTGTGCTCTAGTGTTAGAAGAAGAGATGGAAGATTAAGCACCTCAGGAAATACAGACAGTGCGGTAATTGGGGGCCATCAAAATGCTGATGGGTCAATAATCAGTGTGGGGAACAGATGCTGCTTCGGGGATGGACTGGAAATAGACTGGGTGGTCAATAAATGCCTGTGAGTAATCAACGGGGTATAGGGTGTCAGTGAGCAGCCAATCATGATCACTGAGTGCTCACGGATCGATTACAGTACATGATTATGATGAGCTGCTCAGGGAGCCTGAGTCTAAAGGCCCCCTCATTAAAGTGACGGCAATCAGACTAGGAGATCCCCAGCCGTCAAAGAAAATCCAGTACGTATAGTGACCTAGGTACCTGACATAAAGGCTGGAGTGGTACATCCGTGGATATTATCCCCGCATCGATTTTGACAGCATCGCAAAACAACAAAGATCTATTTGCCAGCCCAAAATTCCAATGCTCAAGGGTGATTCCAAGATTGCCCCGAGATAGAGTTGTACTAGACAAATCGGCAACTCAAAGTTGATATCTGCCTGGAATATCTGGATAAGAAATGAAACGCTCGTCGGCGTGAGTGGCCCGGCCGACCGGGTGGCGGGAAAGACCTACTCCGCAATCAGGCAGTGTGCAACCCACAAGCTAATAATGACAACCGCAGATATTTCTACATCGTCATTTCCGTGACCCATACCTAATGGCTGCCTTGGTGTACTCTTCAGTAAAGACTAAACCGCACCTGCCATTTAATCCAATCGCCAATCATCCATCGTCTTAATACTTCAGCCTCTTGCACCTGACGTGACGACCTGAATAATCGACCGAACTCTGTTCTAACTTTGCCAATACGAATGGCGCTGATCGATGCCGTCTTTGAAATTATCATCAGTCCTGAATCTCCCGAACTTCCTGAGTGGATGATGTGCGATCGATAAGTCGAAAAGATCCTCTTCTCCACAGCCCCATCGGCATTTGGCTCGGCACGGCTCGAATGTCCTGGAAGCCGATTTGCATGGGTCACGTCTCCACGCCAAGATAAAATTTCACTACACGGTCGGCATTGTCATTTATGTTGAATCTTCATGTCGACTGCATCAATTTAATCTTTGTATAGACCTGTCTATGCACCATAGCGTGTTTATATGATCGCCAAGCCCACCATGGCTGAGAAGGAATCTCGGCCGTCTCGGCCCGGGATCATCAGGTAAAACGACTCATATCCTTTACAAAAAGAAAAAAAAAGCTAACGCAAACATGGGAAAGTCATCTCAATCCAGTTTACTGGTGGCCAAAGCTAGAGCTAGACTCCCGGACTGCCCTCATGATGATGAAAGGCGCATTGGCGCCCACTATCACTATTGCTATGTATGTCGAAGTCCTCAACCGCGAGGCATGTTATACTAACAATTCAATAGATATCAAAGTAGTGCTATCTCAGACATCACTACTACCATTGGGTACCTGTCAACTTTGATTTCCGTCCTATCCCAGGCCTTGATGCCACGGGCAAAGTTCATGAAGATCATTTTCTATGATATACTATCTGCCTGCGTATCTGCGTCATTATGCTGCCTTGCTGTCTTCTGTGCTGTCAGGGCAAGACAGCACAATACCCCTGCAGACACTAGCGAAAGTGTACGTACTGTATATAATAGTGATGCCTGTGCGGTGGCTGCGATTTGGTTGCTCTTCATGATTTGGTAAGATCCATGAAACGATATGAACAGAAAGTTCAACGCTAATCTTGGAATTTAACTAGGGGTGCGAACTCACTGCGTGCACTGAAACCGATGGAATTACAAGACCCAATGGTTGCATTTTCCATTTTTGCTTCAGTCACCATCACCCGTGCAGGCATGTTCACGACCCTGTCCGAGGGGCTAGAGTTTATTGCGCGGCTTCTAAAAGGGTTCATGATTGGGTTCGCCATCGCAACGGGTGTCTCACTGCTAATCATCCCCATAACCAGCAGAGGCAATGTTTTCCATGACATGAAAGACTACATCACATCAGTGGATGAACTTCTCCAGTCCCAAATATCATTTGCGGAAGACAGCTCCGTGAGTGGGCTATTCAGCCGACGGGTTTTGCTTCGCCGGGCACGGACCACGATGAGCACCCAAGATATGCAGAGCGAGGGTGAAGCAGATCTGCAGTCCAAGCAAAATGCGCTCCAGGGATCCATGACTAAACTTAACGGCTTACACAGCAAGTTGCATGCCGATCTTTTCTACTCCAAAGATGAGATTGCGTGGGGTAAACTGTCCGCAGAAGATCTGAGCAGCATCGCCTCTCTATTCCGCGGTCTTCTTCTTCCACTTTCTGGAATGTCCATGTTGCCTGCGATCCTAGACACCATAATCAAGAATGAAGGAAATGAGGACGCACGGGACGACAACAACGATCCAGACGAAGGGGCAAGGAAACACTCTGAAATCCAAAAAGTGGTGGAGAAATCCAAAAAGTGGTGGAGACGCATCACGCGCGGCTGGTGGACGCCTCAAACCTGGTGAAACAGGGACTAAGCCGTTTCTTGCTAGCCCTGGAGCTTATCAAACCTAAGCATTTGGAGCCGAAAAAGGCGCACCGTGGTGGACCTCATGCCAGGGACGAAGAAGCAAGGGGTGAAACTTTGAGCCCGCTCCAACCAGACTTTACGTCCCGCTTTGAAACAGAGCTGCACAGCTATTACTCTCGCCGGAAAGATCTCCCGGAGGCACTGGCATCTCTTGAGGCATTTACTGCTTCGGAGAAGGTCGATGCTTCTGCCAGCACGATTCCCTCTGGGATACTCGGCGCGGATTCGGACGTGCGGCAGGAATTCTTCTTGATTCTGTTTATGGGACACCTGCAAGATAATCTGCTTAACGCAACGCTGCAGTTGGTCAAGTTCGCCGATAGCAAGGTTGCTGATGGGACTATGAAACGCAGCCGACTGATATTTCCCAAACAGAAGTCCATTCGCCAGTGGTTCTCGCTCAGTGCGGATCAGAAGGAGACTAAGCCTTCGGACAGTCGGCAGTCATCCCGGGTGGATCCCTCGAACATACACCGTCCGCAAGCGTTCACTGGATTCCCTGATCCAGATCATCTTCCACCAGAGAATATTTGGGAGAAAGGAAGTAGCGTTCTGCGCACCATTTCCCATGTCATCAAATCAGAATAAAGCGCCTTTGGCTTCCGGGTCGCTGCTGCTTCATTCTCTGTGGCTATTCTTTCATTCCTCCATAAAACGCAAGATTGGTTCGTCCGGCAAAGATGTATCTGGGCTATGATTGTCATTGTCATCGGCATGAATCCGACAAGTGGACAAAGTATGTTTGGATTCTTTACACGGATTGTAGCAACGGCGATATCACTTGCCCTCAGCCTGATAGTCTGGTATATTGTTGACGGGAAGACAGCAGGAGTGATCGTATTCCTGTATCTTGCCAATGTGTTCGAGGTATGGTTCCCTACCACTGTGAAAATTCCAATACTGACAGCCACAGTACTATTTCTATCTCAAAGTACCCCAGTACTTCGGCGCCTCAATTATCGCAATCGTCACATTGAATGTAATCGTCGGATATGAGCTGCAGGTAAGTACTGATTTGCATTATCGATTTCCAAACTAACATATCAAGGTCCGCAAACTGGGCATCACCGAAGCCGAAACAAATGGCCAACCCTACTACCCAATCTACATCTTCGGCCCATACAAACTAACAGCGGTAGCAGCAGGCTGCGCAATATCCTTCTTCTGGGTAATCTTTCCATACCCAATAACAGCGAAATCGCAACTCCGCAAACTCCTCGGCAAAAGTCTCTTCGTACTCGCCAAGTTCTACAGCGCAATGCATACAACAATAGAGCTCTGGCTCAACAACGAGCTAGGTGATATAAACGACAAAATCTCACCAGCCCACCAGCTCCATAAGTCCCGACACAAGATCTTCAAAGAAGAAATGATGCTCTTAACCGGTCTTCGCATGCACAGCCACTTCAGTACGTACGAGCCACCTATCGGGGGCAAGTTCCCGAAACAGATTTACGATAATATCATATCAGAGATCCAGCGCATTCTTACGAGTATGTCGTTGATGGCTCATGCAACCCAGAGCCTGGAGGTACTAGGTATCGAGCCTGCATCTCCAGATCTGGATAATGGTGATAAGTGGAAGGCTCGACTCGCGGAAATTGCATTGCAGTCTACGGATTTTAATTCCCACCGCATCACATCCCTTTGTCGGCTGCTAACTATTGCGAATGCACAGCCTTTACCGCCGTACCTCTCTACACCGGATTCGTTCCCGCTTGCGCGACAACTGCATCAGATCGATGATGAGTTGTTGAGTATTCGGCATGTGCGGGATCCGGCGTTTTCGACCTTTGTTTCGTTGGAGGTGCTGAGGTCTGTTGTTAGTTTCGGCTTGCAGGACTTGATTGAGTATGCTCTATCTTTTGATCATTTCATCTTTGGACATGACTAATGGGTTATAGTAATGTGAGGAAGCTTGTTGGTGAGCTGAGTTTTGAATTCCATGTCAGGCAGACGCAGCAATATGCCGAATCTTCACAACTTCTTCAGAATCCAAGTCGAGGGGATGAGTGAGTCCTCAGTACCCAGATTTCTCCGTTTGAGAAAGTGAGGTAATGTAAATAGATAGATTACTGTGAATACAGCTCTATCATAAACATCCACATTTATTCGATATCCACAAGAATAACCTCCCTTCTACACGACATGTATGTAAATCAACCAACTCTACAAATCTACCTAAGCTTCACAGAAGCTTATACTTCGCCGCAGTAGCCATGGAAATCATCATGAAAGCCACAAAAACCCCCACAATGCCAAAAAGCCAACTCAATCCCTTAGTATTCTGCCCAGGAACTTCAACATTCATTCCAAACATACCAGTAACAAGATGACAAGACACAAAAATCGTCGTCATAATAGTAACTTTGCTCATAACTGATCGGTAAGAGGATTGAGTGGTTCAGCCCATTCTTATTTGTTAGAGTTCGGACTGGTGAATGTGCACTATGTACAATGTGCACGCTGTGCGTCTCTGGTAAATCCGATTGAGCCGTGATTGCACTCGAGACTGGTAGGCATAAATGGGCCACTGGATTAATTCAATTCATAAGCTCACAGGGGTAAGGCATAAAGTGGGAATGAAGATTTTCAGTGACTCAGGCATAGTAGAGCCTTATCACATTATTCAGGCAAGTCACTGAAAGCTCAAAAGCACACACAAGTCACAAAACCACAAAACAACTAGTCTCCAGCGACTCAAAACAGCAAAATTGCTTACAACACTTGACCAGTATGAAAACTGGCAATTGACAAGAAGTGTGATAGAACTGACAATTTGATTGAAGGATATGCTCGAGTTACAATTTAGGAGCGTCAGAACTGCTAAAGATACTGCCTGTAGACCGCTTTCCATCCGAATGCAAACCGCACAAAAACCCATTCTCGCAAAATCCACCTCCCATCACCCTCAGCCCTACCCGGTGACCCATGTACCAAGAATGAAAAAGTGGGCTCATGCAGTTTTTACAGCCAATCGTAGGGATGATGATGTGGATGGTGGAATCGGGCCTCGAGCGCAGTTTCAAAATTGATTCATGTTAAACTAATTTGGATGTATTTCGACAAATCAATGCTGTTTATCAAATGGAATTGTCGTTAATTCACTACTTTCACAGGTTTTGCGCCCAAGTTTCTCACGTTGCCTTAAACCTGTACGGCACTGGTGGGTCATCCTGAACTAAATAGTTAATCTTGGCACTAGGCACCTCCATTCTAAGCGAATGACTACGCGGTAGAGATGAGTCAGTACATATCAGCGACTTCACACTCAGTGTATTATGCGTTCAAAGATAAAGAATCACAAATTATGACAAATTATCGGAAATTATTATGACGGAGCTTCAGAGAATGTGTATCAGCTCAGAATGAAAAGACCGCTTTTCATACAACCTTTCCAGGTGTAGACAAAATGAAAGTGATATCATATAACACGGCAAACATAAAAGAAACCAACTCCTGTTCAGTTGCGTGACTGATCATATAACACCATTCGTTATGCATTATGCATGTCCATGGTGGGCTCATCCCAAAACATCGGATCCTATGGAAAGCAGTCAGTTCACAGCATGATCTAAGGTTCTATATTTATATCATACCAAATTGTCTCAGTTCTTCATTTCCGCCTGGCTTGGCTGGACCCCTTGCTCACCATCCACGGATTTCCGCAGACGCGGGTACGCGAGCAAAAAGAAGACGACGACCGCCACCAAGATCAAGAAAGTCGGCAAGAACATGAAGGTGAACAGAATCATACTCAACCCGAAGGTGATATTCTGGCCCTGAAGGAAGCGGCGGGCCATGAGGTCGAGGAGCGTGGCGAGCATGAGCTAATGTCACAATCCACTTGAGATGAAGATCAATGAATTATTAAGGAGTTCGGGGGAATCTTGGACCCAGGCAAGGAAGCCTTCCAGCTCAGTTGGAAATGTGCGCCAGTTGAGAGAAGTCTGGTCCGCAGCAGATCGACCGTATTCCCCATATATAGTCCACGACCGGAAGGTGGAAGTTCCGGATCATGCACCGCCCTTGTGGCTGTTAGCTGTACCAAACCAGAAGTGGCTCATAAGTACGGAAACTGGGATGCCTTGTGCCATTTGTTGGGATGCCGTCATGGACCCAATGGGGATCTTCTCCACTCGGTGCCACACGGAGCGAGATTGGTTAGAAATCTCAATAGCGAACTTGGAAAAGGTCAATTTGAAATTTATATCTATTTCTGTATTATTCAGGCAACGAAAGAAATACTGTATCTGGATGAAGTCAGATGGTCCACGCAATCAATCCGGGGATAGGATAAGTTTCTTATGTCTTCTTAAATACATCAGCGCTACTGATGCCAGATGCTCGGATATATGGGATTAAGCCCCATAATTCCTGTCTGGGCTTGGCGCGAATAGTGGCAGGCAGCAGTTTCCCTACGCAGCTTCGCATTTTGTGTCACATTTATCGCCCTAGGAGCATACTCCCTCCACTACAGAGTTGACGCTAAGCCGCCTTGAATGGCGGATAAGAACAATCCCTCACCGTGACATCGTGCATGATGCATACGCCTTGGATTGGAAAAAGTTTCTGTTCTTTCTAGGTGCAGTGGAGCCAGTAATAGGTCAACACGCAAGTTGTGGGGCTTTCGGAGACGCTGATTAGCGCCGGTCGGAATTGCTGGTTACACTGCAGAAAGTGGTTTGAGGGGAAATAACTGGCCTTTATGTGCTGAAACTGAGTATATAACGGTCGGAATTGCTCTAAATTTTTTATTCTGTACCCTCAATATCAAACCAGACGTTTCAAATGCCCCCTGCAACCATTTTCAAGCTCATGGTAGACTTGAAACTGCCATTGCCGATCGTGAGTTCAGTGGCAAACCTCGTGTAATCTCGCCCCGTAGGGCTGAAAAGGCTTGGTTATGGATCCCCGGAATGAAGGCACCCCTGTTTTCTGTAAGGGCTACACTTAAATATCGGACTTATGGGTATCTGATTATTCGTTCTTTAATCTAGATTTACCCTTGGCCAAATATAGCAGCCTCTCCGCAAGAATAGCAGGATTAAGCGGCTGATTCCAAGCGATTCCCTTAGTGGAACCTGCACATCAGCCGTTTCTCCCCACAGTTCTCTTCCAATTTACTTTCCCTTTTCCCTTTCCCCAACTCGCGTCCTTCACCGTCTTTTCGTTCCTTTCCGACCCCTCCTCTTTGCTCGCGCTGGACCCAGCCATGTCTTGGCTCGCGGGGTACGGCAAGCTCAACGACGAGGAAAATGATAACCTAGGCGTCGATTGGGTGCTGCAGTATGAATTCGGTGACATCGGTGCGTGCTGCATGGGGTGCCCCGGAGGCATGGATGCGCATACTGACGACCTTTTAGACCAAGCGCAGGCGATAACAGAGTTTCGCACACTGTTTCATGATCTGACAGAAGCTGGCCTTCGCGTTCAAGTTCGCCATGGACATGGGTCCTCCCTGTTGGTGTGTTTACGGGTGCCCCGAGACCAGCTAGGGAGGATGGTTCACCAGTCACGGTGAGCCTCAGCTGCAAATGTATTTGGAGAGATGACATGCTGATTGGTCGCAGAGTCAAAGATTTTTTGTTTGGAATTACACATACATTGCCAGAAGGTGATGAAAATATTACCGTAGACGCTGAGACACCCTCCGAAGAACTACGATCGGTATACCATGCTATTACTTGGTGTAAAGAGCTGGGTGGTGCTGGGATCACCCCTAACCACGGAAAATGGAAGCATGTCACCGCGTCATTCCCGCTGCATGATCAAGACGCGTGTGCGAAAATGTTACGTCAATGGAGCCAGAAAACCAATCTGACGATCAAGGATCTGGACACGATTCGCGCGTTGTTTGGCGAAAAGGTATAACCACGTGTGCTATTCTGAAGACGGGATGAGATGCTGACGAACGTCCAGGTCGCATTCTACTATGCTTTCATTCATTGCTATTCGCTATTCCTGATCGTCCCTGCTGTTTTAGGCATTATCGGATGGATGTACTTGGGCCCCTACTCAATACTGTACGGTTGCGCCTTGTGTATCTGGTGTGTGGTGTTTGTCGAGTACTGGAAGATTCGGGAACACGACTTGAGCGTACGGTGGGGTGTCAAAGGTGTTGGTGTTTTGAAGGTAAACCGGGCCCAGTATCAGTGGGAAAAAGAAGTCCGGGACCCTGTTAGTGGCCAAGTCATGAAGGTGTTTCCCGGGTGGAAGCAGTTCTTGCGGCAACTACTCCTGATTCCATTCGCTTCAATGGCCGCCATTGCCCTCGGAAGTTTAATCGTGGTGACCTTTGCTTCGGAAGTTTTCATCTCAGAGGTGTACAACGGAAAGCTCAAGGGATATCTTGAATTCGTGCCGACCATTCTTTTTTCGCTTTCGCTGCCCGCCATAACCTCGTTCCTAACCAGCATCGCGACTCGACTGACCAAATACGAAAATTACCGAACTCAAGATCTCTATGATCTTGCTCAAACGAAAAAGAGCTTCATCATGAACTTTATCACGTCATTCCTTCCAACCATCCTCACGGCCTACGTCTACGTCCCATTTGGCAAACAGATCGTGCCCCATTTGGACCTTCTCAGACGAAGTGGTCTGAATTTCGACATGGCGTCCAATACCGAGTTCGAAGTGGATACTTCTCGATTCCAGCAGGAGGTTATTTATCTCTCCATGACTGCACAGGTTCTCGGTTTTGGTGAAGAGATCGTCATCCCTTACGTGAAGCAGGTCCTCTGGCAGAAATGGCGAGACTACCGCGACCGACAGTACGGTCTGACCCGCCAGCGCAGTTTCTCCACCGCAACTGATCTCCTCCTGATTGATCCCCCGGATGAGGGAAAGTTTCTGAAACGGGTCCGTAGTGAAGCCGATGCAGAGGAGTACAAAGTGGAAGACGATATCCTCGAGATGTGTGTGCAGTTCGGCTACCTGGCCTTGTTTGGTGTAGCATGGCCACTCGTACCTCTGGGATTCCTCCTGAACAACTGGCTCGAACTACGGGGCGACTTCTTTAAACTGACCCTGGAGTGTCAGAGACCCCCTCCCATCCGGGCTGACTCTATCGGTCCTTGTCTGTTGGGACTGGAATTTCTCGCATGGTTGGGCACACTTTCTACCGCAGCCATTGTGCATCTATACCGAGGTCCCATCGCTGAGGTCAAGCTATCGTCATTACTGCTAAGCGTCTTCGTCGCGGAACAAGCCTATCTGACCGTTCGGTTTACCGTCTCGACCGCCCTGCAAAAGATCTTCAATGACACCTTACGTCGCGAGGAAGCCCAGCGTTACGCCTTGCGGAAAACTTTTCTAGAGGCCAGCCGGGTCCACAATGGATCCCCTGGATCTCCCGGGTCTCGAGTGCGGCAGCGCGTGCGTTTTCACGAGCGAGTCAACGTCTACGGGTCGGAACGCACACCTTCCCCTGACGGCAGTCCTTCACCCGAAACTGAGAAACCACAGGATGATGTTCTCCGTGGATCTGACCGCGAGGCTGACTTTTGGAATTGGTTGTCGTGTGACACATCGGACGCGGGCGTCAAGATGATCCGGGCGCTCAGTGCATCCAAAGTAGGGGATGAGCCCAAGTGGACAAAGGAGGCATAGCTTTATTTCTTTTATTCTTACTGTTGATTAGCTATTTAGCATTTGCATGTGTAGACCGCATATGATTCTTACCGTAAAGACCGAGTCCACATTTTCTGTAAAATGGATGCCTATCCGGATGGTCTCCGCAATACTTACTATCAATAGTCACTTCGATAGGCTAATGCCCTACACACTTGTGGGCTAGATTCGGGCGACCGAAGGAATAGCAAGGGGTCAATATTCTAAATAAAACCAATCACCGGTTCTCAGTTTCACGGTAACTAATGGGGAGCTTCAGCCTGTTCAGCCCTACAGGGTTGCGCCAAGGAAACGAGTGGATCCTCCACAATGATGGACCCGACTGACCCATTCTATACCGCCCGCTCGCGTATCCCCCCATTTTCCCCTTTCAACCCTTTTCTCCTTTATCACGCACACACCCGCCCTCCCTTCTATCTTGACTCCTCCCCCCTCGGAGTCCATACAAGACTCCCTCGACATGTGAACCGTCCTATGATATCAAAATGGCACTCCCCGGTAACTCTTCTGACACTCTAATTTCTCCCCCCTCCCCCATCTACCATCCCAAACCAAAGTCAACCCTCATGGAATCAGACTTGGAGCTCTCCACCCTCGAATCTCCGCCATCACCCGTTATCCCCAAACTCTTTCGCGAGGCCAGCGACATCACGTGGCAGGAAACACTCGAGTCAACAAAGGATCAGGTTCCACTTATTCGGCGAAGTGGCAGGTTCCGACTACTTCACCAGCAGCAATTCAAGAATAGTCTTCTTGCGAGCGTGGGATACCTCGAGCTGGCAAATGCGGGTGACTTCGCTGCTAATGTTTGGAACACCATTCCCGTGCCGACCTTTGCCGCCGTGTTGATGGGGATTGGTGGTACATTGGCGCTGTTGATGGTTTTTGTTGCTGTACAGGACTTCCGACTAAGTTGGAGAAACGTGAAGCTTTTGCGAGAGGAACGGGTTCATATACAGCGGTTACAGCAGTATCATTGCAAGAATCCGGAGTTGACTCGGTTGCTTGATGCGAGATTAGGGGTTGGAATACGTGAGATCGGAACGGAGGTCGTGGACCGAATCCTGATGGATGTTCTAATGGGGTTGGGATCTGTTCTCGTTGGTGTTGGTACGCTTATGGCTATAGGGGGAGCGAACCCTCGTGTCTATGAGGCGAGTAACCTCCTCTCGGGCTATATTGGCAATGCCCTGGCGGCATCATTTGGACTTGCCAACGCTATTTGGTCGGTATACCTTATCCACCGGTTCCGGCAACACGATAAAGCCGTTGTCGCTCGTGAACCTAGCGATGACATCCGAAGTCGGCTGCGTCTGCGGTTGAAACGTTTCCACTGGCACTCAGTCGTCAACTGTTTGAATGGATTAGTTGCTGGCGCCGCGTCCATGGTAACTGCGAAACGGTGGGAAGGATACGTGGTTCTCATCCCATGTATAATCTCGCTGATCATGTGCAACTATTTCTGGCGTAAGAAGCTGGGCTATGACCGGCCGATTCTGGATCATATCTCTCTCGCCAGGTTGCAATTGACACCCCTCCTGGGAGACCTTGAATACGCCATCGCCATGCAGCGCGGTCTCGTCGAACCGAAAAACACCTTTCCACAGCCCATCGTGGATACCAAATCCCTCGAGTCGATGCTCCGGTTTATTGTGCGAAACCGTATGTTGGAAACATATGTCGATTCCCTTGCACAGGACAAACAAGCTCGATCACTCCTCTCCGAAATTCCCAGTACAGAGCCCACTTCCCCGAACGAAATCGTCATCAGTTTTGACGTTCTCATCCGGTTGTCCATCTCCAATCCCACACATTCACAACTCCTCTTGGATCACGCCGCCAAATTCCTTCGCGAGGAAGGCGTTCGAATCTTTACACATCGCGAGCGACACTTGTTGGAACTATTGGGTTATGCCGTTTGGCGGGATCAAACTGCGACCGAAGTCACAGAGAGCACAGAGTCCAAGTAATATTTAGATGGTCCTTTTCGGCGACTGGTTCGCCCCTCATCTGCCATTGCATAGCTTGCGAGGTTATTGCTTAGATGTGCTGGTCATATTAGATGAGCATTTTATTCTAGTCATTCAATTGATCCTTGCATGATCAAGTTTCCACGTCTTGGAAAGTTTTTAATACATCAATCATCCCCTGCCAATGCCCATTCTCAATGTCTCCTAGTATAGTGGATCTAAGAATCCAGTCCAGGGCAATCCTCACTAGTCTCGGCCGTAATGCTAGTGTAAGGAGAAGGATCCGTCCAAATAATGTTAAAGCTATCATCGGGATAAACAGGTGCATTATCATCACCAAGTTCCTTCACGATATCAGTAAGGGCATCGTGCTCCCAGCAAATAAGAATATTGCCATCGCCATCATAGGAATCAACGACATCCTTGACGCACTTGTAATCCGTCTTACTGCAGGATGTATCAACTGTAAGGCCTAATTCCTCCGCGAGAGGCTCGACGGTGTCATAAGGGCGTTGACGAGTTCCGCCTGCGATAGGAGGTCAGTATATAATCCATGAACGAGGCCAATCGCGCCCATCGGATCTGTACATACTGCTCTTGGGAGTCTCAGCCATAATATGACCAATGTCATACCCTGAGTTAGGGCCGAAAACATTTGTCAGGCATTGCGCACGCTCGAGGCCGGCAGCGCTCAGTCCATTAGATCCATCACTAGGCTTCTCGCCGTGACGGATCAGGTAGACGATCGGGTCGGCGACAGCGAGGGAGGCAGCAGCCAACAGAACAAGGACTTTCTGCATTGCGACGATTCTTTCAATTGGATTGAATTGTAAAGAAACAAGGAATTGTGAAGTAGATTCTAGTGAAATTTTTCGTACAACTGTCGGATAATATTGCCTACTTATACCCAAAATTAAATCCTGGTATCCACGATGATCAATAAACACCAGCCACCACGATCAACCTTCCACCTCACGTGTGAAGAAAATAGATACTACCCTCCCAAACACCGATCTAACCATTTCCGTTGGTACCTGATCCATTCAACGTCGGGATCGGCAAGGCATGCGCCGGTGGCGTGCTGTGATTCGTGTGCCGATCGTGGAGCTAAGCATCGGGGCATATGTGCCCCGCGCCCCGCAGTGATTTTCTTCTGTGACCCTGACCCGATGGGGTGTGCGTGTGGATCGAGGCTATTGGAGGTGAATAACTTTCTACGTCTTTGGTCATCATCTGATAAGATCTTTGTGTTGCTACGTACTCATAGCTGGATGTTAGTCCGCATTTCCTTCCTTTTTCTTTCTTTTTTCAGAGATCTTGATTTCCCATGGACCCTGGAAGGCTTTTTTATCCTGCTTTTTGTGGATATAATGGATTGGACAACATCCCATCTCGTACTTCGTACTCGGGAGCGGCATAAGCGCTTGAGCTATTACTTGCATATCTCGGAGATAAATATGATACACGTGGGGATTTCAATCCTTCAGGACTGCTTCCTGGTTCTAGATACTAGGCGAATCATTATTTTCTTGATCGCGCGGCATACGCCGACTGTTGCCCGGGTTTGGATAGTAAAAGCAGTATGTTTGTTTGAATATACTTGATGGTGAGTCTGGCCTTGAAGTCCGGCTCGACTATCCATGTCTGGGCCTCGTATATCCAGTGAATAGAGCTCGTGCGCAGAGAGAAGTTCTCATCTTATATAACAGCTCCAATCGCCATGACCAGCTTCAACTGGATAACAATCTCCACATCACGCTCTGGTGTGGTCCATAGCGCTGCATAGTCCCGTCTGAATGTTGGGACGTGTAACACACGGTACCAGCACTCAAAGGTGCGGAGATAGATATCAATGAGCGCATCTGCCAGCTCCTTCGGTGGTAGCTCAGACAACGGGGCAGTAGGCCACGGTGGTGCTCTTTGATCTTTAATAATTTTGCCAAGATACTTGCGTTTTTATTAAAAATAGCTTTCGAATATTCCTTCGACATGATGGGCTCACATTGGCGTAAAATATCTTGACACTGATACGGGTTAATTTCGTTCGACTCGTTTCATAGCTTGAATATACCTGAGCAACCCCATGCATCCAATGACTTTGCCCAAATACGCGAGTCTTGTGCATTATCGTGCGTACAATAGTAGGGGCTTTACCCTCCGATGGAGCTTCACGATTTACATGGAAAGTCCCCGCAATATGTGGCGCGTCCTCGGTGGAATCCCAAATCGGACTTGGTGCCACCGATGCAGCGGACTTCACTCCCACCTCCGCGAGTTGAGTTTCGAGCTGCTTTATTTTGTTTAGGAGCTCAGCTTCCCGTGCACATGACTGGCTGGTCGGAGTATTGGGAGCTGTAGAGTGATGTGCGGTGGACACTGATGCATGTTGCATTTGAGTTCCCCCAGTGATGTGGGAAGATGGACTAACATGGAGCCAGCTCCGAGGCTCTTCGGGGCTCTGCTCCAGGGAAATCTCTGTTTGTCGTTGTCTTGCACTCTGTCGTGGAGGCGGCGAGTGATCTACATACCTGCACGTTGACTACTTGGAGCGGAGACAGTTGTTACACGGTAATTCTCGGTTGCATTTGATTTTTCGCTTCCGACATAGTGTGCATGATCTGCAAATTGTATTAGTAAACTTTTCTTATATCCCGTCAAAAGCTCGGTTAATGCTCTTACACGGGTGGCCTTCTCCGTCGGCGTTCGGGCTCGGCCGTCGGCGTTGTTTCCGCTAAAGTGTTCATACTGTCGGTCGGGGCATCCAACTCCAATGTTTCTTCGAATATCAAACGAAAGAAGTAAATCTGGGACGTTATTGCTGAAAGACAGACTCTACAAAAATGAATCTGATCTTAGTTGAATATGAAGCAAAAGGGGAAACAGATTGAAGCCATAGGGCGAGGCTGACGGGAAATTGATTCGGCAATTCCACTTCTGGTCCGCCGCGTCTACCATATCCCCTGTCCGACTCCGACACAAATGGCATCCGTGGCATGCAAATGTAGGCTCCCTGCCCATGGGTCGGGAGTGGTTTGGGGCATCCACGGCCGGTCCAAGCTATTACAGTAATAGACCCAATGACGGTTTCACAATTTTGTTGAGGTTTGGTGCTCAGTTGGTATTATGAGTGGAAGTATGGGAATACTAACAGAATTCTAAAAGCTGATGATTTAACTTGGATATTACATGAGGATTGCTACGGCCAGAAAATATATTTGGTGAGATGTTATCAAACATTCACTTAAGACAATCTTCATTAATGACATGAACATCCTATTGAGAACAATTTGAAGCGTGCAATCTGTTTTTAAAACCACATGCATAATTGACATACGTCGGCTCCCGGTTCCTTGGTATGGCATGTGTTGAACAGGGTTCTAAGACACCAAAATGTCTCCCTGCAAGGGATGATACTATGTAACAAAAGCAAGAATTCGGCCGCCCAGAGCCCATGAAGAAACATCATTCCCAGTTTTGTGTACAAGCCTAGAAGTGGAGGAAAGCCTCCCTTGTCTTCAGTGCTGGCATGTCTATCATGCGGTTTGGCTTGCCTGCACCGTAGATGGCCCTAATAGTAGCGAAACTGAGGGATCAAGTGATTTTACCAGCCAAGCCAAATTCCTTATCATTCTCGTCGCATTTTACGTGGCTTCCATGCTTATGGCTGCGGTATCCCTAGAAGAAAGGAAGATAGGGGGGTCACTGAGATGTTGGTAACGGTGGAATCCCAAGTACGAAGCAGAAAAGTCGATGAACCAATAAAATCTTTATATGGACATGCCAAGAGTTGATCAGGGACCTTTGGAGTACTATTAGCATAAATGTCTTTTGAAAATAGATTCATGTACAAACATAACATCATACCTATATCTTTATCCTACAATGACTAGCCCGAAATAGACCAGGGTGTAGATGGAACGATTTCCCCCGGAGAGAAAAGCCTAAGCAGCTATATAATATGATAAAGATACTATTGACTGAGTATCAAAGTGAGAAGTTTACTGGAAATGGGTTAAACCCGCAAAAATATTCAAAATCGCTAACTTTTGCCCCTAATGGGACCTAAACATGGAGGTGAAGTATGCAACTCACCTTGATTTGGCTAACAAAGACCGTCAGGGTCAGGCACTATCGATCAAGTTACTCTGTGTCAGTCCAAGGGTGATATAGCATCAGCGCAGTTGGGACCTAGCTTGTGGGTGACTACCGTTGCTGTGAATACGTTTGGGGCTTCATGACTGCCCTGTTCATTGACTGCAGATTCGACCAACCAGGAACTAGGGGGTTTGATTGTTTGTTTTCTTTATCCTCCGAGCTTGTTCATACTTGCGCTTGAATTTGTATTATGTTTGCGCCTTTCAGTCCTCCACTGCACCCCGATTAGGCATCTTGACACCCGAATAATCAGGCATCCAACAAGGTTAGTTTTGTATCTTTGAATAACAAATCTGCCTTTGATGCTTTTCTAAATGAGATACTTACTTTTTAGCCTATCCACAAGGGTCCACGGCTACATCCAAGACTTTTGCCGAGACAGAATCAGCGTGGTCTGAGAAAGCCGAAGAATGTTTACGGGTGGTGTTCCATCCAATTGAGTATCTTGATCAGGATACTAAGTCGCTGCAAACCACCCCAATCACAGCACAAAAATTTATTGTTCTAGACCAAAATCTGTAACCATTTTCCTTGGAAGACCTTGATGTTCCAAGGCACGGCATTTTCGGCGCGTTCTCCAAACTTGGGTTTTGCAAGGGGCGTCGATAAACCCAGCGCACCGAGACCGCGCAGAGCAACCGTACACCTATAAGCACATTCCAAACAAACATCCCCGCAACGCGCTCATGCCATTTGTCGCTATCAGCGCAACTGGGATACGTGTTTGCATGACTGGCATTCGTGGTCCAGAGCTTTTATGTCTGCCATTCCTTCAATCACCATGCCTTCTTTCTCCTTCCTCTCCTCTGCACATCCTTGTGGTTGAGGTTGGGATCGTAAGCTTGAGGATGCACGTATCTTTGCCTTTTACTGCATTTGCAGCGATTGTCGCGACGGCATCTAGTGCTATTGTTCCGATTGCAGCAGAGTCTCTCCGTGTGCGCGCACATGCTGTGCCTGCAGCTCCAGCTCACCCTGCGTCGAATGCAGTTCATATTATTCCACCATGGTTGGAAAGTTTGATAGAATCGTATGTGCGAGAGATGTGGTTATTTGATGGTATTTACTAAAATGGAAAACAGGGGAACTCTGCCATCTTCTACGGATGTTGACAGCCCGTAAGTGAACTTTTTAAATTGAGCAGAACAAATACCTAATGTTGTTCAGGGACGAGAAGCCAAGTACTGCGCTAAGCTCCAATTCAATTACAACACCGAGTCCAGTGCCAATTCCAAAAACCACAGCTGTACCAGTTGCACCTGCTCCAGCAAGCACTTCGAACAAGCCGCCGGCTCCAAAACCGACATCATCTAGCAGTAGCTCTAGTAGTGCTGCTAGCAAGCCAAGTGCAACATCATTCAAGCCGGCTACCAAGACATGCCCCGCGGGATCGCGCAAGGCAGCCGACATCTACTGGCTAGATGCTCAGGATCATAACCAGGCCGGTGCGGGCTATGCCCCATACGCCGGTGGAAGCAATGTATACCCAGTCTATCGCAATGTGATGGACTATGGAGTTGTCAACGATGGCTCAGGTGACCAAACCGCCAAGCTGCAAAAGGCCATTGATGACGATGGCAATGGTGGTACTCGTAAGGGCAAGGGTACAACTCGATACCCAGCTGAAGTTTACCTGCCCGGTGGTATATACACCCTTGGAAGTACGCTGACCTTGACCGTTGGAACTATCATCGTTGGCGACCCCCAGAATCCCCCTGTCATCAAAGCTGCCCCCAACTTCCAGGGACAATTCATGGTCATGGGATACGATAAGTACAATGGAAACCCTGAGACTAGCTTCATGATGCTGGTCAAGAACGTTATTCTAGATACAACTGCTGTTCCGCCTAATACCAAGATCACTGCACTTCAATGGGGAGTTGCTCAGGGATCGGGATTGACGAACGTCCAAGTTCACATGCCGACCAACTCTAAGGGGCACACTGGTATCGATATTGTTGCTGGCTCCACCATCGCAGTGACCGATGTGGTTAGTAAACTGTTTCCCTCAGACTTGAGTTTAGTGCTTACTGGTAACAGAGGATTGTTGGCGGCGCGACCGGTATTATCAATTCGAACCAGCAAGTCAATTTTAAGAACCTCCATTTCGTTGAATGCGGTACTGCCTTCGAAGCTAAGGGTGGATGGACGGTTCTCCTCCAGGGTGCCCTTTTCGAGTCCTGTGGCACAGGCATCAACATGACAACCAATGGTCTCGGAAGTCTAGTACTCCTCGACTCCACAGTCAAGAACTCCGGTCCAGTTGTCAGATTCCATGATTCGTCTCACGATACTGGAAATCAGAACAGCCAGCTTCTCATTCAGAATTTGGTGCATGATGGAACCAACCCCATCGCCGTAGACAGTGGCGGAAAGACCCGCTTGGCCGCCACCTCTCACATTGACACCTGGCTATGGGGTACACTTGTCGAAGGAGAATATGAGCAGGGAGCCAGACACAAGACTCAACGTCCTCCCAATTTGCTTGTCAATGACAAGTTCTTCACCAAGGCTCAGCCGACTTATACTGAGTATAGCACGGCAGATGTGGTCAATGTCAAGTCCGTTCCTGGGTTCCCAATTAAGGGTGATGGTCTCAAAGATGAAACGGCCTCGCTTAATGCTATTCTCAAGCAGAATGCCGAGAACTGCAAGATCACATATATCCCCTTCGGTGTATATAGAGTCTCTGATACGATCTTTGTTCCGGTCGGTACCCGCATTGTTGGTGAGGCTTGGGCTGTGATCTCCGGATATGGTGACGCCTTTAAGGACGCCAAGAACCCGAAGGCCGTCGTGAAGTTGGGTAACCCCGGTGATGTCGGACTCATTGAGATTCAAGACATGCGATTCTCCGTTGGCGAGATCCTTCCGGGAGCCAAGGTACTTGAGATCAACGCCGCAGGCCAGCAGCCCGGAGATGTCGGACTGTGGAACACCAACGTGATGGTAGGAGGTACAGCCGAATCTAGCATCTCCAACGTCTGCACATCCCAAGATCCAAAGGACTGTATGGCCGCATTCATGGTCATGCACCTCACCGAGTCCTCGTCAGCCTATATCGAGAACTTCTGGGGTTGGACCGCAGACCACAACCTGGACAGTGACTCTCTCTTCACAATCATTTCCACCGGCCGTGGCATCCTAGTCGAATCGACAAAGGGCACCTGGCTAACTGGAACCGGCTCGGAGCACCACTGGCTATACAACTACAACTTCAACAAAGCAGCCAACGTATTCGCAGGCCTCCTCCAAAGCGAAACTCCCTACATGCAAGGCTCAGGAGAGTACGAAAACGCACCAGCACCATGGACTGCAGACCCGAAGTTCGGTGATCCAGACTTCACATGGTGTGCGGCCAAGGATCAGAAGTGCCGAACTTCCATCGCGACGAACATTGAGGGTGGGTCCAATATCGCATTGTACAACTCGGCCGCTTGGGCATTCTTTGACGGCTACTGGAACGGGCTTTACAATGAGCCGTGCAGTGGGAAGTGTCAGACTAACATGATGCGTGTTGCGGGTGCGCCGCAGAATCTTGTGTGGTATTCTATTAGCACGCGGCAGACTGAGGTGATGATTTTGGATGGGAAGACTAATCCGCGCGAAGCGTCTTACCCTGGTGGGTGGGGTGGGATTATTCAGGCGTATGCGGAATTTTCAAAGTAATTCCATTCTTTTATTTATTTATTTTGTTTGAATGGTACTGCACATATGCATACACCTAATACTCTAGATTAAATATAATTATAATGAGCAGAATTTTACCTAAATTTATCCATAGATGTAGCCTGATGTCCCCGGGGAGAGCTCCATCCCGAGGTCTATATAGCTCAGTGAATGTGGAGGTATGAACAGACTTCTAACATTGCCCAGGTAGTGTCTTACGGCATCCATTTAACCTTGGAATTCATGTTGCGATACTCGAGACACGCCTGGGCATGGAGTTAATCTCCCAGGCCAAATCTTCTTCGTCCCATGTATGATCTCCCAACACTTGCCCAGATAGCATAACACATTCCCTAGGTATTGAATTCCCTTCTCGGGTTCCAAGGTTGAATTTTAAATCTTTCTCTACTTAGGTCAGACGTTTGCTGGTGTTGCTTCGAATTTGAAAATATATTTTGGTCTGGACACCTTCACCTGGGAACTTGGAAATGAAGCCCACTTCAACCCTTTGGAAATTTGTGCAAGAGATCGGAGATTTGTAAAAGATAGCACTGAATAGGCACCCATGAACCTAATTTTCACCTCGTTGAGTTAATAGGAATCCATAACGTGATGATTACCTTTCTTGGGACCATGCATTGAAACCTGAAACTTCAGGCAAGATTATTTTTTTGGGGTCACCACGTGACTGTGGCTCAAGGGTCTTTTCCGGTGATTCCGCCTCAACGTGTTTCGCGGAAGGTGGCGTCCGAGAAGATCCAATCCCAACTCTTGCTTCCCCATTCAGACGTCATGGCTCTTGGCTTCACATCGCAGGGACCTGGGCAAGGCTAATCCAGCGCGCCTAGGTAGGAGGCTTGCACTAGATGCATTATGCGCCGCGATATAGTCGTTCTTTTCTGACGCGACGATGTCCATGCACTTCAGATCTACGCGTCTATGCTACCCCACTCAACTGAAATCGATGGCCCTGCCCAGGTGTACACCACCCTCTTGAAATAGGTGGCTCCTCCAACCGAAGAGGGACCAGTGGGTATCTTCCCCATCGGACATCTACAGTACCCACAGGAAGGTGGCGGTGACCTGACCCAATTTCCGGCCGCAGTCAAATTTCGTTGGGGGCCTGTTAAAGGCAGCAGCATAACAGCATTTCTAATTCAGGAACTGCAGGTAGCTCGTGTGAGACTGCGCGAAGTTGCGCCCATAGCTTATCACCAGTTACCCGATTTTGGCTCATCATTCAGGTTCCTTCCCTAGCTTACGGCTCTTTCGGGACTGTTTGGGGTCCATGGCCAGACGCGGAAAAATCACGAAACATATCACTGGCCGCAGCGTGTCAGCCCTGGACTTAAGTGGATCCGTAGGAATGACGATTGGCTGTTTTAAAATTGCCCCAACGTCTTCCCCATTCATTCGGCGCAGTTAGCGAAGATCGCCATAACGAATATGCTCGTGTTCCGTTTACCCCCAAACCCTGTACCCTAAACTTACCCTCAAACAGCGTCATGTTGCCACACTGCCACATCTGACTGCCTATTGCGGAACTGACGATTTCTTTCCTGTTTAATATCTATATTTGGGGCGCAGATCTGCCCAGCGATCGTCCCACATAAATATCCTTAGCTTACCCTGATCTTGCAGAATAAACATTTATCATACCAGACCAACCGGACCTACAAGCCCTAAACAAACTTACTCCACCAATCCACCATGAAGTTCACTCTGATCACCTCCGCTATCCTGGCCACTGCCGGCCTTGTCTCTGCTGATGCTGTTGGAGACATCGTTTCTGGCGCCGAGAGCCTTGCCAACGGTATCGCCACGGGCGCTATATCTGGCGGAGAGGCCATTGCTTCCGCAGCTCAGACCTACGCCAACGGTGTCGCCTCTGACGCCCAGAGCATCGCCTCCCATGCCGAGAGCAAGTGGTCCACATTCACCGACGAGGTGACCACCACCAACTCCGCTGGCCAGACTACCACCGTCCCCTCCACTATGACCTCCCAGGTCTCTGCCACTGCCACTGTTGCCACCGCTACTGGCAGTTCAACTTCGGGCTCTTCCTCAACTTCCAGCTCGTCCAGCTCTACTGGTACCAACGCTGCTCCCCACGCCACCGGCATGGGTATCGCTGCTGCTGGTATTGCCGGTGTGGTCTACGTCATGGCCGCTCTATAAGTGGATCAGATCTATATGATCTGAAATAATGACCCCTACGGTTTCTTGGTTTCTCTGACTGAGATCGATCATTCACGACTTTCCTTGATTTGGTTAAAATTGCATTAGGTTCTGGGTGTACCAGAAACTGACGGACTTGTATATATAAGGTTGATACCAATGAGATTGAGTTTTTTCCATTCATTTCCGACAGTAATTCATCCATGTCATGTTGCTTTCCTCCACTTAGCCCACTCTCATTTGAATCCTCCAATTGAGATTCAAAGTAGTGGCCGTGTTTCATGTTAAAGCAAGTTGAAACCACAGGACTCGCTTCTGGGTATTGGGGTTTTACGGCTGAGTAATGTTGACATTGGCCCATTCATCTAACTAGCCACAAGCCTCAACTTGAATGGATTGAAACAGTATCCAGAATTGCACATGCAGCGTAAAGTCCATTGTCTCACTGAATCAATTGTGATTTATAAGATTCCATGAGCTCTATTGAATATAGCTTTCCATGGTGTTTACTTGATCTTTCAAGCTATTCGACTATTTTCTAGCATTATTGGGATCTCATCCAGCTATGGGTAGTAATCTCTTCTTTACGAATGAAGATGAGATTTATGAGATCGCCAAAGAGAAGAGCAGCAAACAACCGGGAGAGAGCGACGACGTTTGTGTATCGATGCACCAGTCTCACCCATCGAAAAAAATTCACTCTTCCTTGTGGCCATTAGAAGTCTGCTGGAGATCGACGGGCGCGGAGATCGTATTGTCCGAGTCAATCGATCGACCCTCGGCGACAATCATCTTCGGCCCTGTGTACCAATGTCGTGCGAAAATAAAGTAATAAATCATACAGCCAATCCAAACAAACCCGTTAATCACAATCGTATAATTCATATCCGAGGCTAGATCCAAGTTAGTCAACACTGGAACCTCAACAACCAATAATGAATCAACTCACGAGCTGGATCAGGCCCTCCACTGGGAAACATAGACAATACATCAAGTGGATCACGGTGCGCGCCAGCCAACTCGACGCCCCTTTTTACGTGATGCTTAGCGCAGGAACGTTCTTCACGAATCATAGTCGCTTTTTTGCATTGACGAATCGGCTGTCTCTACTTGGATTTCATTTCCACTTGTCTAATGCGGCATGATCTCACGCTGCATGAGGTTATAACGCTGCTAGAGATAACCGGAATTGTGCAATAGGTCTGGAGCTCCCCATGCTGACCTTCCGCTCAGTAATGTGGGAACAATTCCCCGCTAATGCTCTTGGCAGTCTTTTATTGGATTCTATTGAGGGGTGAATTTTGGAGCAGTCAATTGTAGATTGTTGGGTATTCTGCTGATAACTCTGGAGTCCAAGGTTACATTAATGATCAACGATTGATTCGTCAACTGAAACTCTGCTGAACAGTGCGCACTTGACCAGAATCTCAAAATTCTAGCCGATTTCGCGGAGACGGCCCGGCGCCGAGACTTACTTTGCGCCACCTGGCGCTTGCGACCATACGTGTGAGTTCGATGTACGACGTAGCACCATTTTTACGGTTGAGACTATGTAACTATGTAAGCTGCAATATTAATTAATAATTATCCAATCATATTTCATTGACTATTACTAGTAAGTATTAATTAATATCTATATCCTCGTGCTCATGTCACCCAACCCATGCTTATACAGAATCGTTTTGATCTCGTGTACACCAAGGCTAGTTGTGTAAGCCTTCTCTCGCTCCGGTATTCATAAATGTTATCATTTCCAAAGTAACCACAGAATACTATAAGCTAACTCAAGAGCCTCACTGATGAATGGAGTTTCCAGCAATACCCATCACCCCAATCCCCAGTAATCAGATTAAACCTGCTCCTCAGGAGGACCATCTTGGGTTCGAGGTGAAACTTGACCGTTGTGACCCTGATCCGTAAAATTGTTTCCCGACGTGGCCGTGGACGCCTTCCTGGCAGCTTCCCACTCATTATAGTCCTGGCCAGGGTTGATGTTCTCCCAGCGAACCCAGCAGAGCAGATGATAGAATCCAGAAGCGAGGAGCGAGCCCAGGAGCGGACCAACCCAGTAGATCCAGTGGTATCCGGGAAAACTGCGGTTGATCACGTCGGGACCAAGGGATCGAGCGGGATTGAGGGATCCACCGGTATAGTAGTCCCCTGGGAAAAGAAAATGAGCCAAGGGCTGCGCATACCATGGATGAAGAACTTACCAATCAGCTCCGCCACGAAGAATGTCAGACCAATACCAACCGGGGCCAAGTAAGTCGATTTGTGCTTGACAACTGCCAACATGATAATGACCAGAACCAGCTGCGCAGTGAGGAACATTTCAATGAACAGACCCTGCGAGATAGAAGCACCACCACCAAGCCGGGTAGCACAGTTCAACGGACCCGGGAACAGAGCGCTGACCACACCAGCCGATGCAATGCCGGCAACCAGCTGAGCCGGGAAGACCAACAATCCCCGAAGCGCAGGCATTCCACCGGTAAGGCAAAGAGCGAGCGTCACCTAGAACCATCAGCATGGAACGAACCATCGCACAACAGATGTCTTCCTTACCGCGGGGTTGAACAATCCGCCGGTAATACGGAAGAAAGCCCACACATTGACCGTCAACGAGAACCCGAATGCAAGCGACGAGTACAGCAGATTGGAAGTATTTGGATTCGACCCAGGAGCAGGCATAGGTGTATTAGCGACCTGAGTTCCGGCAAAGGAGAAGAACAAAAACAAAAATGTGCCGACGAATTCGCCCAAGACACACAGCAAATTGTATCGCATTGTTTCCGGAAGCTGCAGCATAGGAAGCTGTGAACGGGCCCCGGGGCCAGACGGACCGGCCAACGTGGATGCCTCCGACATTTGACGCCTGTAAGGGAACTTCATCTTGCCTCGGAGCTTACACTGAGCTTGTCGAGAACGGAATTTTAGTCGAGTTGAGTCAATTGAGTAGATATCCGGCAGCTTCAAAACCGGTCAACCAGCGATTTAGGGTCAATACGCACCCCAGGGTTTATGTATGGTGTACCCATACTCACAAGACGTCACGAAACCTCTGCACGGGGACTAAAAATGGAATCCATGTATCATCGATCGCAGCATGAGCCAGGGCTCACAGATCCAGTTCGTATCGAATAGCCTTTCAGACAGATTTCTCCTGTTGTTTGGGTACTGTTCTCGTAGAGGAGATGGTTTGATTAGGAAATGTATCCATAGTGATGAGGTCACGAGTTTGGGGAATCCATGTTTGTATAGATCTAGATCCCCGGAAATGCGTGTGGACGGAAATCCCCGGAAACGGATGGTGCGGATTGTCTAGAATTCAAATAGCACGGCAGAATGGGTTGATTGGGGTTCGGGAATCTCCGTGATTGGCTGAATTGACTTATCATTTTTGATACCCCCATCAAGGGCTCATTGACTACTTTGGGTTGGACCCAGCTTCGTTTGAGGGGTGTGTATTACTAGGCGGTCATTCTCCAGCTGTGATACAACAACGAGCTCTTCCGATGATAGCATGAAACCGAATTCCTGCACCAGAATTCAAAATGCTCCAGAAGTTGTTTCAAAATGGTACCGTATTGAAATTGGTACAGTGCTGTGGAAGAGAGAAAATTCGAAGAAGAAAATCCTGTACAGGATGGATCGAAATCAGTTTCACCACTTTGCTTATATAGAATCTATCTCGAACCCTAGTCCGTAACACACTAATCCATTTCCGACTTAGCTCAGTTTCAAGTGTTGAATTGTATTGAAATACGTTATCACGTGACTATACGTCGCTAATTTACATGTAATTATCTTACCAAAAGATACTAGCATCTTGTAACCTTTTAAGCTTGTTGACATTTCCATCCTCTTGTCCCATTTATATTACCGAAGTTTAGCAGAGCAGTGAGATTGATTTCCTTCGATAGGTTCGCACTTAGGCAATTTGTGATGGGACATAATTTTGGGAAGTACACTAGAAACAGAAAATGCAATTCAAACATAAACTTCTTAAGTGTATCATTACGGATCCATTTTCAGCGCCTTCGTTACTTTTCACTATCAATTTGCTCCTTCTCGGCCGTCTCCAATTCCTCATCCTTTACCCACTCCCCTTCAAGCTCAGCTGTCGCTTCCAGTTCCCATTTTAACAATGTTTCAGAGTTAGATGAAGTGGTGGGATGATTAAGGCCGAGTGTTTGCTTCTGCTTGGTCAAGCACTCTCGTAGCAGATTGATGGCTTCGACATGGCGAGCTGAAGATTTCCAAGTGAAAGCAAGATTCTCCATACTGGTCAGCGTGTCGGGATGGTCCTCGCCGAGCTTCGTCTTGCGAGTCTCCATCGCCTGCACCTAGAGCTGCTCGGCCTCCTTCCATCGTCCGTCAAGCCGATATGCTATTGCCAACATGCCTGTGCTATCAAGGGCATTTTCATGCTCTTCACCTAGTAAGATCATTCTTTGATCTCTTGATCTTGTTGCCATTTCTCTTGTATCCGCAATATTACCGCTTTCCGACGCATACCATGCACCTCTATAAAGTAATGTAGCCCATAGTTATCGATACTCAGGTGATGCTGGCCGTTGTGACATTGCAGCTTTGACGTGAGGAAATAGTGGCCTGCATCTCTCCCAATTTTCGTATTCACCAGTAGGAAACTCATCATATAGGGTACTAATGAATCTCTCCCGGAATTTATCTATGTGATCATGAGATTTCAACCACGCACGCATTGTCAGTTGCACCAGCCGATGCGTGGTAAAGAAAGTGTGGTCCTCGCTAACAGATATGAATGAAAAATCCCTCAGGGTTATGACATCGTCTTCAAAATCGGGGCGTGAATCAGATTCAGATGTCTCCCCATCACTAAAATCACTCAGAAGCTCTGAAATCGATGTGTCGTTGGCCTTAGGTTGATGCCAGATAAGGTTCTTAGGTATCTCTTGCCGGTCGAATAAGCTCATGAGAGAAAGTAACTCCGCTGCTGATGGCTTCGTCTGGCGGATATAATCGAATGATATTTGCCACGTCACCAAAATTGAATTTTTTGCTTCCTAGTCCCGGTAGATGTGACCTGCTTCTTTTTTCAGAAGCTTTGTTGCTTCACGATCACTCCCTTCGAAGTCTCTTAGGTATTGTGAGACCGAATAGCGAGGCGCCCGATTTCGAATATAGCTAGCGGCCTGTACAACCGCTAGTGGCATAAGCTCCAACGCGTTTACTAACTTTTACTAACTGTTGGCCCTCTTGGCTTTCCCCTGGTTGATCAAGCTTCTTTTGGAGAAGCTCTAGCGCTTCAGATTCCTCCATCGGTTTAACTTCAATAAGGTTCTTGTGATTGGTCATCTTTAATGCAACATCCCTAGTGCGGCTCGTGATAATGATAGAACCATTCCGGCTTCTAGGAATGTATTCTAATTGTGGTTTTGTTGAGGCGTTTGTTCGGCCGCTTGTCGGATCTTCCTTACCTGCGACCGAAAACGGGCAGAGAAGATGATCGTAATCAATATTTTCGAGAATTAAAAGCCATTTCCCTCTGTTCTCATCCCGTAGCCAATTCTCGACGAGTCGGCGATTAGTCACGACTGCGAGCTTGACCCGCTCCCCTAACTTACCTAGAGATAAATGGAACTCTGCCTTGATTGAGCCATGGTTACAGTGCGTCCCGAAACTGGTGCAACCACCTACACTCTTCGATTGTCTTTCCTGCCCCCTACGGCAAGGCACACTAGTCTATATTAGGAGTTATTCCGGAGTACCCCTATAAGTTGCGTGTATATTACGGCGTACGTATAGTACAGAGTACAGTGGCACCATAAAAGTCTAAGACAACCCAAAGTACCTTTATTTACCGCCTCCTTATTGAGGACATACCTTCAACTAACCACAACTTATGAGTGGTGCGGCCACTATTTGCCGGCAGAATAAGTAGCGTGATACTTCAGGTAGTCTCAGACTTTTGCGGGGCCACTGTAATTTCAGGCATGTACAGTGGTGTTTCATAAGTCTTCGTCCACCCCACACACCGCCTAGGTCTTACCGCCTACCTAGTAAATTAGCGCGGCAGAAAAATAGGGATAAACCGAAGACTTATGAAGCATCACTGTATTAGCTTGTAAATTCCATACCCTGAGACAGTGGCACCTCAAAAGTCCGAAACCCTTATAAGTACCGCGCTAATTATTATACCGGCAATTATAGCTACACCACTTAGAGACCGTTATTAGCGGGCGGTATGCCTTAAATAGGGAGGCGGTAAATCAAGGTACTTTAAATTGTTTCAGACTTTCGAGGTGCCACTGTACCTCTATACCCCTCCTCTAAAACAGCTTTCCTCGGCCCGGCAGAAGCTCCTGTCGGAACACTTACAAACTCATACAAACTTAGTCAATGCATTTTTCTGTGACAGATATCAAACCCAACTATTAAAAACAATATCTGAGTGACAACTTCCATAATGAGCATGAGAACAGACGAACATCGAAGACATGGTAAGATAATAAAGTCTCAGGGTTTCACTTAAATTTTGTAGTATAAAATAGCCTGGAAATGAAAAGAAACCCCTAATATCTATAACCCTTACCTCACAAGATCATCGCCGATATAACTAGCCCACTAAGCAGCAATAGAGTCCATGTATTCTTCGTTAGTCTAGCTTGTAAAGTTGCACCGGACATATTGTCCCACGCATAATCGACATTCTTCGAGTTTAAGCAAGCTCGTACTGATTGTGTCTCTTGTGAGGAAGTGGAATTGCATATCGCCGTGCAGGGCTTAGGATCCGAGTACAGCCACACAGTTGACTGGCAGCACGATTGAAGAATGTGTGTCATGTTTTCGTCAAGGTGCTCCTGCTGATAGAGGGGAACCTCGGTGTAATATTGAATTTTGAATGGTAATGATGGCATTGCATTGCGCGAATAGGCGCAGTCTGCCGGCGCCGTGATATTGGTGCCATTCGTTGTGTTGAAAACGTCCATAATATGTGTTTTTGCCGAGATGCGGCTTGGCGGATACAGAACACAGAATAAATTTCAGGGATTTAGGCCCTAGCGATGGGCTAAGTTGAGAGTAATGGCTGAGTAGATATAGCCGGTGTGATCTGGAATATGCTCGCCGTGGAGAATATGCCCTTGACAGAAAGTTGTGCATTTCGGTAAGTACGAAGACTTTATAAATCATTTATGGATGAGGCTGAGGAGAGATTGCGGCCTAATCTAACTCGTAATCATTTATAGCTTCATAATTTAAGGGTCAGTGCGCTTCAGTCGTGGCTGTGGTTTGTGGGGGCCAAAGCCGCAAATCCGAGACGTGGATCTGTAATTGCGTCACCTATTTAGGAAGCCGTGAGATATTCTTCTAGATCACCAGTCGGGCGAAGGCAATCGCAAACAAGGATATACGGAGGCAACTGCGCATGTGTTGCAACTTACGGCCCCAGGCTTTATAAAGGCTTCAGGTCTGTAAAGCCTAATGGGTACAGGTAGTTTAATGAATTTCTCTTGAAGTGAAAGAGAAAGGACAGAAGTATAGTGGATTCGCTTATTATTACCCTGCCTGGTAACTTAACCCCAAGGCGCATCCACTAGGCACCCTAAAAATCCACTATTCCATCACGGAGAGGCAATGGACGGTTTGCAACGGAGATTGGCAGACAACGCAACAAGGAAATACTTACCCAGAATCCGCGCGGGGGCTTGCGACCCCATCAAGAACTGTCGCATGGCACAACACTGCGGTAGATTATTTGACTTTTTTGCATCTCCGCAGAAAATTGAGACAAGGCATCGTATTTTAATGAGAGTACAGTAAGGCACGGTATTAAGACAAATACAGGAATATTGATATTCCATTATTATTCTATATATGGACTAGTGTATCTTGTCTGTGGGGCCAGATAATAGCTGCAAAGAGTGGAGCTGGTTGCACCAGTTGCGGGACGTACTGTATCGCCGACCTGAAGCCCATTGTTTTTGCCACAGAATGCTATCGATTTCATAGTCGAATAGGTGGGCTTCGTTTGTTGTTCATAAGAAGGCTTGTTGTCTGCTTCTCGGCTGAAGGTGGGGCACCTCCTCAGATTCACCATCAGGTGACTTTGGCGGCGCTAGGATACGGAAATCGATTGGTAGCAACCCACATAGAACCTTCGGTCGGTCCTGAGAAGGGTGAGACCAGCACTCCAGGAACATACTCGGTCCGTGCCCGAACGCCCAGATTAAGTGCAGTGGCGATAACCAGCCTCATCCCATCCCCTGTCCCTCATTTCAAGTGCACGAATGGAAATGCGAGGTCGTAGTTTGTTGTTGCCATGGCGAAAATAGCGCATGGATTTCTAGCCTAGCAACCGTCTTTTTTTTGAGGTCCGCAGCTTTGAGATGGGCCAGTCTTTCGCCCAAAATCATTTCACCTGCTCACTGAGCAGAGGGGTGAGCAAGGGTGAACAGATGGAGTCGCTCCCCTCTCCCCTCCACGGTCCACCAACTTTGCCAAAGCTCTCCTCCATCAACGTCCGGACTTCTCTGCGCAACATGGCCCCAAGACTCTCCCTCTTAAAGCTTGAAATGATCCAGCACATGATATGGAGCAAATCACTGACTACCTCGTAAATAGCTAAAGCTGCTGAATGTAGTAAGCGTTCCATTATTAACATCAGCAACAACCTTCGCCGATTCGGAAATGTCAGAGCACCCCTAACTCGGGTTGGTCGACGACGAAGCATAACACCTCCGATGATAGAAGCACTGTGTGATCACCTCCTTGAAAAGCCTAGGCTATATGTGCACGAGATGGGAATCTTTTTGTGGGACGAATTCCGCGTCCAAGTCACAAATTCAAGCCTTAAACGGGCACTTGCTTCGGTAGGCTGGTCGAAGAAGGTGGCTCGATAGAGAGCTAAGGAACAGAATGCGGATCTACGAGATTTCTATATACATAACCTATCCGATTTTCAGTCTTGTCATTTGGTCTATGTGGATGAGTCTGGATGTGACAAACGAATTGGGTTTAGACGGACAGGGTGGTCTCCGTTAGGCATAGCACCATTGCAGGTAGCTAACTTCCACCGCGATCAGCGGTACTAGATACTGCCCGTATATTGCTAAGATGGTATCATACTCTCTCGTGTATTCTAGGGCTCCACCGATGGTGCAGTATTCGAGGACTTTATTGATCAGCTCCTAAGGCATTGTGGAAGATGGCCTGAGCCAAAGTCTGTTCTAGTCATGGACAACGCATCTTTTCATCGTTCTGATCGTATTGAGGAGATGTGCACTGAAGCCGGAGTTAAGCTAGTGTATCTGCCACCGTACTTACCTGACTTGAATCCTATCGAGGAGTTTTTCTCGGAGTTGAAAGCATTCGTTAGACGGAACTGGGCTCGGTATGAAGAAAACCGAGAACAAGGATTTCAAACTTTCCTCGAGTGGTGTATTGAGGTTGTTGGATCTCGGAAAGAGAGTGCTATAGGGCATTTTAGACATTCCGGCGTCAATATTTAGGTTTATGATTAAATAATAAACTTTAGACTAGTGATATAGGAACGTCGCATATTATATATTAATGTAACTCCATACCTTATAACTCTACTTATTGCCCGCCTAACGCGATAGGTGTTGAAAATAGATAAATCCAAAGTAAATTCAACGACTATCCTAATGCCAGCATGCTCTTTCAAAATACTACCTGCGTAGCCTTAATTGGTGGAACAATGTTCACACTTCTAACCCATTTCACCACATCTCTTACAAATTGACGGGTAATACCTACCATGATTCCTTGGTTAATAAAGAATGACGGGTCTTAGTCCTCGTGGATTAGTTAAGATCGAGGCCATTCGCCAGCGCGATATCGCACGCTTGACGAAACTGAGCTTTCAAATGGTCATCCGCGACATTCGCCTCATGCCATGCACTATATTCTCTGACTGCAATATCTCGAAGTCTAGGAATATTAAAGTCCTCATTGACTTAAGCCTATGGTGGCGAAACCAACGCTGGGGTTACGGAGACTTCTGGCTTCTACATTTGAGAGGAAGGTTGCATCCCATTAAAGTGAATATTTATGGGACAATTTCCTGGGATGCCGGACATGTTGTTTTTCTTGGATTGTTGATTCTCCAGTCTCTGCCGTTCTTCCATATATAGCTCTTCACGGAAGATTTCCGGGACGTCTTTATGAGACTGTAGGGTGTTGCCTTTCTCCACAAACGCAATTAGACGTTTTAAATGGTGGCTCCTTAGTGTATGGTGCTTTTTCCCATATGGATCCTGCCAGAAATGTGGGCCAAGACGGCACGAGGAAGAAGGACAGCGCATTAAGTTGTATATAGCTCGCCAAACGGATTCTTGCCCAGATGAATTCTCTTTAGCATCTAGTTGAACATCTCGCTCGTTGAGCATCCGCTTAGTGACCCATGACCTTCCTCTTTTCTCAACTCTACCCGAGGTAGTTCCATGGAGATGTTCGTCCTTAACATATTTGAACGTAATACTCAGCCTCAATTTCTTACCTCGACAAAATAGTTCGCCCTACTTTAGTAGCTATTTCTCTACTATAGTCTAATCGATATCGAGATGATTAAATCGCTTCATTAGGTCACGTTAGGAGCGATCATTCACCGACATAATAATCGATGTATCGTCTGACCTTACCCTTCCTTTATAGGAGGCCTTCCCGCTTAATAACTTCTCTAACTTACCTTTCAGGGTCATTGGCCAGTAAGCACTCGGTGTTAGGGCTACGTCCTCTTCGGTATCTCGTGAAATGACTTTCTTGTTCACCATGACTTTCCACTCTATTGTATACTGGATGTAGTTTGCCGGAAGCTCATCACTTAGAAGCTCGCCGTTCCATTCGGATGACTAGAGTAGTCTCGGTCTGTTTGGTTCGTTTTGGGACAGCTCTTCTGGGTCGCTTTCGGAGAAATACCGTGGCGAAGGACTAAGCTCGCTCCTTGGCGCAGAGGCATGACCGATATATCCTGGAGTGGGGGCATATTGCGAATCTTGATCCATAAAGTCGAGGTCATAGGGTGGAAGATCGTTTTCATTGTAATACGAGCTAGTAGTCATCGTGCGTCTCAAGGCTCTAACGAATCCAACAGATCCAACGTCAGCACAGTCTTATCTACTCAGAGTCTAGCGAATGCTAGTCGACAATACAGTCTGTCACAGAAAGCAAGAAGCTAAACCCACTAGTACTATATAATATACACTTGACTCACATAAACACTCTGCAGCTGAGTGGCTGACAGACTGGAATCCGAACTCTGGCCTAGCAACCGGATTAGGGAGATTCCCCTTTTACTTGCCTTGTTTGCAGGATCGACATTCTAGAAGCTCCGAAAGCCATATAAGCCCAATACAGTAGCTATTTTTGTGGTGTTATTTACGACTGTACTAAAATACTGCCAAGAATAGGGGTCAGGGGTAGAGTAACTGTAATAGGCATAGCGTGTTTCGAAAGAGGGTTCGAGAAAGAATCTCTGTGTGCAAGTGGTGAAGCTGATTTCGATCCTCCCTGTAGTGGGTGAGGGGTGAGAGCTGTTTGAGTTGAGCCATTCCCTCCAGGTGCAAAATTCTAAGAGAAATTAGTTCCGCAAAGCCTTAAAAGGTCAAATTCCAGCATTCCTGCTGAAGCTGATCACCATAAGATTAAGTTTTGGCTCCCGTCGCAGCCACCGCAATTGACAATTTAAAGTTCACCGCGCCGTGTGCGATTTTCACCTTGTTCCGAGGTCGTTCATGCTTTTATTGGCA
The DNA here is from genome assembly GCA_028828865.1 of Penicillium sp. IBT 16267x. Classification (NCBI taxonomy): domain Eukaryota; kingdom Fungi; phylum Ascomycota; class Eurotiomycetes; order Eurotiales; family Aspergillaceae; genus Penicillium; species Penicillium sp. IBT 16267x. The sequence goes on from JAQJZQ010000001.1 coordinate 3,510,324, forward strand.
CAATTCCAAACGCTCTAAATCATAGGGGAGAATTTCAATCCACTTGCATCGCTGCGTACGTGTAAGCAACTGGGCAAGATCAAAATTCTACTGATACCTCACAATCGTCAAAGATAAACGTCATCATTCTGTGCGGTCGCACGACATGCAGCCACCAGGGTCGACTCGGCACCTGCCATGCATATCAATTATTTGATAATGATTGGAGAAGCAAATTCTAAAATTACCGAACGATATGCTCATTCCTAAACATTCTCGCGCGTGGGCTGACCGGGCGGAGTTAGCGCGGGACAAGGTTATGGCAAGGTCCCAACGTGCTAAGGGGTTACCGGCTAGCCATAATATAGGTCATTGTTTTGAGACCTTCTACATGGAACATGAACCATGGACCATCCTTTTCTTATCGTATACAATTATAATGGGGTGATCGGCGCTTTGACATAAACCTTATCACAGCCTGGAGCGATACTTGAAACTTGCATATGTACTTGGAATCGGGATGAAAATCCTGAACAGTCCTGCATTCCGTACATGAAATCTAATTTTGCACTACTTGACGAAACTCCTCTGCAAAACCCGAAGGGTTTTCGTGCTCCGCAACAGACCAGACCGTTGCCGAGAAAACTCCAGATCTAAAGCCGAAACCCCGTGAATGTCACAGAGATACGGTGACACCGCCAAGGTTATTTACCGGATGCCTGCTTGGCTTGCCGCGTCCGCGGAGATATAGAATTCTCCTCACCTACTTTCTTACGGGTACCTGATGCCTGACAGAAAATCCTGCAAGCCCTGTGAACTGACAAACCTGCTGGAAGAATCGAACCACCGTTAGACCCGCTTATCTGTCCGCGGAGATGGCTTTTTCTCCGAGATCCCGTCACAACCGCAAATGCCGTACTTTCGACATCTCTAGAAGCGAGGTCCAATGATGTTGTGCGTCGCGTGTGAATTGACTAGTTTTTATAGGGTCATTGGGTGGAGATAAATAGCTGGTTGCCCACTCCCATTGGCATATTTTGCATTGCAGGTTTCATCGAATAAACTTGGACATATACACCCCAACCAATTGATTCATCGATTCAGTTTCAAACATTCTCAGCACATCATGGGGTGCAATGCGGGATTGACATCAGACCAGGTTAAACTTATCAAAGCAACAGTACCAGTCTTGGTCGCACATGGCAACACCATCACATCTGTTTTCTACGAGAATCTCATTCGCGAAAACCCTGATCTGAACAACGTCTTCAACACTCCCAACCAACGCAATGGAAAACAACCCCGCGCAGTGGCTGGCGCTTTATTCGCATACGCTTCCAACATCGACAATCTCGGCGCACTAAGTCCAGCTGTGGAACTGATCTGCCAAAAGCATGCATCACTCTACATCCAGCCCGAATCCTACAAGGTCGTCGGAAAATACCTTCTCGAAGCAATGGGACAAGTTCTTGGCGATGCACTCACTCCTGAAATCAAGGAAGCTTGGGCGACGGCGTACTGGCAATTAGCCGATATCATGATCGGCCGCGAACACCAGATCTACGAGCAGAGCGAAGGATGGACCGCTTGGCGCGAGTTCAAGATTTTGGAGAAAATGAAGGAATCAGACGAAATCACCTCATTCTATCTCGCTCCCGTCGATGGCAAGCCTCTACCCTCCTTTAAGCCCGGACAGTACATCTCAGTGCAGGTTTACGTACAAGAGTTGAAGCACCTCCAGCCCCGCCAGTACTCGCTCAGCGACAAGCCGAGCCCGGATTACTACCGCATCAGTGTGAAGAAAGAGAAGGGTCTGAGTGCTGGGGCAGACGCGACCGCTCATCCAGGTTACGTCTCCAACCTCCTCCACGATACTTTCAACGAGGGCGACACAATCAAGGTCTCGCACCCAGCTGGCGATTTCTTCCTCTCACTCGAGGAGACTGCCAGCCCCGTTGTCCTGATCTCCGCCGGTGTGGGTCTAACACCGCTTACATCAATCCTCAACACATTGACCTCCAAGCCATCGGAACGTAAACTGCACTTCATCCACGGCTCCAGGACATCAAGTGTGCGCGCTTTCAAGGAGCACGTCACCTCATTAACAACGGCATACCCCGATCTCCAGACTAGTTTCTTCACTTCCCAGCCTACTGCGGCGGACAAGGAAGGTGTGGATTACACGTATGCCGGGCGAGTCGATCTGAGCAAGTTCACGTCGAGGGATCTCTTTATCGAGAACCCAACAACACACTACTATATCTGTGGGCCTGAGAAATTTATGACAGATATGGAAGCCAGTCTGAAGGCTCAGGGCGTTGATGATGATCGGATTAAGATGGAGCTTTTCGGTACTGGCAGTATTGCGCAGTAAGGGGTGATTTTGCATGATTTAGAAATAGCGTTATGGATATACTCTCAGCTCGATATAATACCCGTGATATGTGAATGAAGAATAGCATCAAAAGATAGATGTTAGTTCGTAAATGTTACATCATAAATGTTAAATCATGCATCTTTCCCCACAACAGGGGGATTTCCGAATTATTCATCTCGGGATCCGCCAGAACCGAACGATTCCCTCATTTATAAGCAGTTATCGTCACATCGACTCCACAAGTCAATTTCTGACCTTCAAAGGATCATCCCGCACATCAAATACAAAACCATACCCATTCCGGCACAGAAACACCACTAATAACTCGAGCGCCAAAACATTGGAACCATGTCGAAAATCGGAGTCTTCCCCGCCTCAGGCGGACTAGGAAGCAGCATCGTGAAACACCTACAAAATCTAGTCCCAGCGTCCGACCTCATCCTCATCGCACGAAACCCTTCAAAATTATCCGATGGAAAACAGGCAGGTGCAACGATTCGACACGCGGACTACGATGACGCATCTAGTCTTGACAACACTTTCGATGGTATCCACACCTTGATGTTGATTTCATACGCGTCTTTTGAGATCGATCATCGAGTTAAGGTAAACATCTAAGCTCATTTCTTACGAAAAACAATATAATACTAATCTGCTCGCTAGGCCCACCGTCTCGCAATCGACAAAGCCATAAAGAGCGGAGTAAAACACATCTTCTACTCGTCCCTTGCTTTCGCAGGCCTCACAAACAAAAGTCTAGCGCATGTCATGGGCGCACATCTCGCTACAGAGGAGTATCTTTCCACGAAGTCTGAAATAAGCTACACGGTTGTTCGCGAAGGAATATACACCGAGTCCTTCCCCATCTACACAGCATGGTTCAACCCACAAAACCCAGCTGATGAGATTACAATCCCGCATTCTGGGGGTGGAGCTGGTGTTGCCTGGGTTAAGCGGGATGAACTGGGTGAAGCAACTGCAAAACTTATCGTTTCTTATGTCAGGGATCCTACTGCATTTGGATATGTGAACAAGATGGTTTTGCTGTCTGGACAGAGGGCTATCTCCCTGTCTGAAACAGTTGAGATTTTGGGACGTGCGACTGGGAAGGATGTGAGGATTCGGGAGATTTCTGTTGATGAGTATGCGAAGCTTCCGCATGGGGGGAAACATACATATCATGGGGTGGATTTGTCAAGGGAGTGGGCAACGGCTTGGGAGGCTATCAAGGCTGGTGAGACTGCGGTTGTGTCGCCTGCTATTGTTGAGATTCTGGGACGGGAGCCGGAGCGGTATGAAGATACTATCAGGGATATTATTGGCTCCCTAAAGGAATAGTTTATTCTTTGCGATCCCAAAGATCATTTCTGGTCCTGATTTGTCACGGCCATAGAGAGATGAATGTTAAATAGAGGTATTATTATAAACAGTTACGCCATTGAACAAATCTTCGACCCAATCCAAATGCAACGTTGATAATTTAGCAACCCTTGCACTCCTTGACATACAGGTTGGCAGCCATGTACTCAGCGTTGTGAGAGCCGTACCAGAAAATCTCCTTAGCGGGGTTTGAACCGTATCTGTCAACAGCGAAATAAGCCTTGCCGCCCTGAGTGAAGTAACCCTTCTCATTGACTCCGAAGGCAGTCATGTTGACGCCCTTGGGCATGGCACCAGAGTGGGGGGGTGTGAAGGCCAGGGGCTCGACCTCGTTGGGGATCATGTAGAGCGTCTGGAAGCCAGTGGGAGTCTCGGACTTGGAGGTGAATGAGACGTCGCCGCTGTTACTGCTGCGGACTGTGAAGCTGTTAGTGTTGTTCATACGTGACATGGAGGAAGGAACTCACGGATGGCGACCTCGTGAGGTTGAGATGATTAAATGTGAAAGACTGATGATTTCAGAATGTAGGGGTGCCAGGGGTGCCGTTCATGGGCCTTTATATTCCAACCCAGTTCAGTACCAAGTGATGCTAGAACACGCCCATTATTGAGGTCATAGCCTCGGGATCCGTTCCATGTGCAAATAAGGTAGACACGTTTTCTGGGATCAGCCTGTTTATTCGGCGATCACCCGGAGAAACTGAGACATGTCTTGCTTCCCTAGAGTTCTTCACTGTATTTTAACCGATGGTTCTCATGTTAGTACTAGAGGTGTGGCTGGAGATATCAAGTCAGTCCTATAGCCATTATGAAGCAATTTACATGCTCTCTAATGATAAGACACAGGTCTAAGTGTAATATCAACTACTAGTCTAGAAAAACCGAGGAACATGAAGATAATCATCCGGGTCTTGGCAATTACATTAATGCCAGAAAACTATCGGAAAACTTCCGACTCCTTCGGCCAAGTAGGGATATTGATATCCACGAAACAGAAGACACTTTTGATGTCACCAGGACCCGAAGAGGATGAGATGGGAGGATCATGTAAAAAAAAGCAACGCCGAAACCAACGCCAAAACCAACCGGTAATAATCCCAACTCCTGCAGCCGTAACGGATGTCTGCTCTAGATATACATCACGTCATGATCATGAAAAGCCGAAGCCAATAAAAAGCGAAAGCGAACGCAGAGCAAAGAAAAGCATAACTGGGCTAGAAGTAGCAAATCTAATGCAATGCATACAATCACGAACGTGACTATTTGTGTCGCCACATGCCACTCGGAACCAAATTCTGCTTTAACAGAGCAAGTTCTTTATGCATAGCCTGATTCTCCTGCTGAATACTCTCAATGTACGCGAGAGCATTAGACAGAATCTCAGATTTCTTCAAAGATCCAGCACCAGCACGAGAAGTCTGCTTATGGATACCAGCAGGGGAGATGGCTTTCTCCAATGAAAGGAACTTGGTATTCATATTCGTGCGGTACCGCTTCTCGATGATGTTGTGGGCCGCGCGTTTGGCGGCATTACGCACTTGTGGGTCCTGGCCCGTGGTGGAGTGACTGGAGTCTTGGGAAAGGCTGCGTGTTTTGCGGGACGATGTGGACTTTTCACGAGGAGCGATGTATTCTTGTGGGTTGATTTCGGGACTTGAGGACCAGCGCGTTGAGGAATTCTGGGTTGAGGTTGAGCTGCGGGTTGTGGGTTTATTTTGTTTTTCGGCAACAGAGGGGGTGGTCATGTCGCTTGAGGGGCGCATGGACCAGGATTGATCGTCGCTGTCGAAGTCCTGATAACATTGAGATTAGTATTCAATTTCAGATACTTGGATGAGATCAGGGGGTATTACCGATGACATGGAAACGGTATCTTCGTTTGGCATGGTGAAGCCGTTGATGGCGGGTGGCGTTTCGAATGGGTCTATGAAGAGATCTTTCGCGTCGCTACTTGTCAAGCTGTCGGCGAAATCGAAGGAGACTGGGTCCATTTCGGCCGGGGTCAGGGAGAAGAGATCGAGGGCGCTGTCATAGTTCCAATTGCCGATATTGTCGGAAGCCTTGGAAGCAAACATGTCCATTGGGCGAGACTGAGGACTCAGTGGTTGACTGAGATATCTGTCATCCATAGAAAGGTTGGATAATTGATTTCGGTTGAAAGCCATCATAGAACGTTGGCAATGGCTGAATCAGGGGCTAAGGGTTTGAGGATATATAAGATCCGTTAAGATCCGTGCACAGGATGCGAAGTGGTGATAGATCAAGGAACCAGAAAATATAATTGCAAGTGCTGTGTTACCATGGAACAAAACCAAGTCCCTATCGGCTGCACGCCCGACTTATATATGAATTTAATAGATCTCAAAGAAACCGGGGGGCCGGCGCCTGCAGATTCCGACTTGGTAAACAGTAGCTCGACCGAGTGGGAGCCGAGATTGACGTGATGTCAGACATTTCACGCCCCTCGAGACCCTGTGCCAAACAAAACGAGTCCACCCCTGGTAGTGTCCGGTAGAGTGCTGCCGAGATCACCTTAGCCAGTTCCACGGCCGGCTCCGAGAAACGAGATCACAGTGAAACCGTTGAAGAAAATCCCACCAGCAATCCACAGGGCGAGTGTACGCCTGTGGAGCCAACGGCGGCGCTAGAAACCATTGGGTTGGGGCGCCAAGCTCATTCCGGCCGAATGTCGGGGCCGACACTTTATACACGTCTCATCTGTACTTTGGGCCTCGCTTGCAAATGGCTGCCCTTTGATCGATCCATGGCAGGTAATCCCCTGGCGGAAAAAATTCATATCCTTGTCTTCTAAGCCCTGTCAAACGGGTAAAATCTGCCTAGATCGTCTTAGCGTGGGCGATCTGCTGCTAGTGCTCCTGTCAGGCAAAGCATTACCTACCAGATTCAGGTGAACAGCCATTGGCATGTCACGGATTTTACCGCGGCAGCCACCCTAGGTACTCGAGGATAACTGCAGAAATTGAACAAGGATAAATCACTGAAATGCTTGTTGGGAAGATTTCATCCAGGTTCTTCACTATAAGCGAGGAAGCCACCACCATCACCGTTCAAGCCCCGAGGAATAACCTAATCGAAAACAAGTTTATATTTAAAAATATATTGGGGGCAGATCTCCACGCGAGCTCATGACGGCATTCCATTGAAGGAAACACGACGGAATTCATCTCGCACGAGTCCAACTCCGACGTTTCAACCCCATGTGCCATATGCAATGCACAACGGACCTGACCTACCCAGCAGGTGCATCCGAACATACATCCATGGATGTGTTGAGACGCAATCCCAGTGGGGGACATTTAGAAAGTAAAATTATGGCGTGCGACCGTGGCCCCGTTCTAGCCACTCAGGATGTCCACAATTCCCGCTTACTATACACGAATTATTACCTAGAAGGAGCCTACTTGTCACTTTCGGTCGTGGGGTGATTCGGATCGAGTGTTTCCTTACTTTATCTTCGGGCTGGACCCGATGTCTACCGATTTTATGACTTTGTCCTCGTGACACTTCGTTTAGTCTTTTAGACACGAAATGTAAACGGGATGCAATTGTCGTGTTGGGTTTCGGTGAACCATTCTGTCTTTGTGTTCCGAATGTGGTTTTCTTCTGATGGGAAAATTCTGGTAGTTTTAGTAATAATTCCGTTCAACCTTAAAATTTCCGAGAGTCCTGATGCTACGTAGAGACTCACGTCCCCAGGTTGGTCATACGTTAACAATGAGCTTGATGCGACGGGAGCCCGGCTCAATTGTGTTAAATGGATTACCCGTTAATGTAGAAAAGTGGAAAGAATAAGTAATGGGTGGCTCTTCCATATTTCGAGGGTTACGTTTGTGGCAACGCAGATCAATCTCTAAACTCCACAGCCATGATCTACTCGCTAGGAACGGCCTGGCAACCTGCCAAGATCGTTTCCGACGCAAGTGGGGCTATGACGGTCTAATGCAGGCTGACCGTTACGTTAATGTATCTTTAGCACTTAGTCTATAGGTCGTCCGACGCGGCAAGCGGTCGGTCCGTGGTGGAGCCGTCAGATTCACGTGTCACGACTGGATCTGACTGCCGCTTTCTTGGCTTCCCCGGATTTCAACTTCCGAGGCGGAATCCAACTCGGCAGCTAGATCATTAAACTATTTCCTGTCGATCCATGAGAATGAGGAGGGATAAATGTTGAACCTCGATTTAGCTGCGGATGCAATTATAGCCGTGGGTATTCACTGCCAGGTGGGTGACTTGAATATCAGGCATGGTACTGACCAGATCGGTGTTAGATCATTCGTGATCTCTCTGGGAATGCTATCCAGGCAGAGATCATAGTTCTGAAGATGGTGCTATTGCAATCTCATGATGTTGACTTTCCCCTATATGTTCCGACGATCTCGGGAGTGCACGTGTGCGATGACTTGCCCCTTCATTGTTCCTTGCGAGCCTGGAGCTTCAACAGAGTATTGTTCCTGCTCGTGTTTAGGATGGGCATAAATTAACGAAAATAGCCTCCTTTCAAGAAAGTCTCAGTTTGTCTCCGCCAGTGAACCGATGACTACTTGACCTAGAAATTGAGGTGCGCTTCTGTCGACCTCGTGGGGTAGCTGCAAGCATGCCAGAAGGTCTCTGTCCTACAAATTCCAAGCTGAAAGCCAACAATCTGGTCACAAACACCAATCTCACAGACTGACCTTGAAATTAACTCATAGATTTTCCAGAAAATGGCTCAACCCGAATCCTTCGGCCCAAAATCAACCCTTCCATGACGAACTGGCCAACGTCCTCCTGGCCAACAAGGTTCATCTCCATGCAAGCCATACAGGCGGCGTAGCATGTGGCTTATTCATCTCGATCCGCAGACCCTGTGACGAACTCGTAATTCCGACAACTTGGCCCTCGATTTCAAGTCTCAAGCTTTCCTCCGTCTTCTCCGAATGCGCAATCATCCCAGCCACCAATGATACTTACCTGAATCGGGCAAGCTGAACTCTTCCCACTTCGTGGGGCAGCCCCAGTGGATTCGAACCAAACTTTCCGTAAGGCTGGACTTGTTCCACGGTTGGCGGGGGGAACAAAGAGGCCATGTGCTGGTGATGCAAGCATATCACCAGCTTGATGTCAATCGATATGACAAAAACCAAACTGCTTATCATGCTGTGATCTGTCCTCAATCGGGGAGTGGTCAGCTGCATTATTGCCCATGGAGGCGCTATGATCGTCCAGAAGAGCGAATAGGGCGCAAATGTCAATTCCAACCACCCGACCGAGAAGAAACTCGCCGATATGAAGTGGGCCGGCAAGGATTTCAGATCAACCGAAGATGTTGACCCGATCATGATCACCAATGAGGCGGGAGAACGCGTTTGGAATCAATCCTGGGGCCATGCTCGCGTAAGTCTATTAGGAAATATCTGCGTAGCTCTATACTGACATCTTTTGAATAGCTCCGTCAGATTGAGTGGCGTGGTGTTTTGTCCACTGCTATGGTTTATGATGATTTCCCGATTATTGATTACTTCCGCTACGTCAATGGTGATTTGCTGGCTGGTGCGATGGATGCCAAGACTACGGAGGGCACTTACTTTTTCTACCTGCACAAATAAGTGAGCTTCGATATACCTTCAGTCACGGACTTAATCCGTGGATTATGTCGACATGAATAGAATGAATTGATTCTTCGTTATGATTGTCTCAGTGCCTCGGATGCCTTTGTTACTTTCACTCTAGTTTCTTTTTCGAATGGTTAGAAGGCTCTTTGATCTAGACTATTACTTGGAAAAGGTTATATTTGAAATAAATGAAATAAATTTTATTGTAGTGTAATGTGATGTAATGTAACTCTTATAGACATTATTCTATGTGTACAACAAGCATGATGCAGAGATATTATCGCAAGGCGGTATCAAAAACAAACACGCTATAGAACAAGCAAAAAATCAAAGAAAGAGATAGACTTAAGTTAAAGTAGGTATTAAGCCAAATTCAGTGAATTCGGCGTTTGAGTGCCACTCGCCAAGGATCCAGACTGCCGGTGATCGCGGAACGCCCTCCAAGCCCTAGTAGGGATGGGTTGATAGGACGAATCCGGAGTCTGAGGAAGAGTGGCGGTGCTCGAAAGGTAAGAAGCCCGATACGAAGCAGGCTTCTTCTCCTTGATGAAGATGCCACTGGAAGTACCAGAAGCAACCGCACTGCGAGCAATGTAGCTATGGCTCTGGTATTTACCGAGCCAAAGCATCTGTTCGTGTTCGCGGAGGTAACGGTGACTGGAGAAGGAGTTCAGGACGTTGTCACGACCCTTCATTCCCAGTGCACGACGCTGATCCTGCTTCGCGTACATGCGGTCAGAGATGGACTGGATCTCTTCGGGGGTGGGGTGGAATTCTAGCTTGGGTACTAGATCTCCCTCTTTGTCTTCGGCAAATGGCGCCCATTGGTCTAGCAGGGCTAGAACGCGGATTTGAGCACGGGCCAGAGAGTCGTAGTCGTTAGGTGCGACGACCTCCGAGAACCGTTTGCCTGTTGCTCTGTCTGTGACGACACAGAAGGAGGCACCGACGTCTGTGCAGACGACCGGGACACCGGTAAGAGCGGCTTCACCCATAGCCAGCGGAAGGCCTTCTGAGATGGAGGAGTTCATGAACAACCACTTTGATTGTTTGTTAGTTATGAGCCAAATATTAGAAGAGGAAGGAGGTGAAACTTACAGCATCCTGAAGGACAACCGATGGGTTACCGAGACCCTTGAGAATGACGTGCTCACGGAGACCCTTGGAGGCGATGACTTCTTGACATTGCGAGGCGATGGCAGGAGCACGCTCCATATCTCCGTAGATGTGCAGCTGGTAATCCTTGAAACCCCACTTGTTGACGATGAGATCCGTAGCCATGATGGCGGTCTTGATATCCTTGACATAACGAACGTGAGACAACATGACACAAGTAGGTGTCTTGGTCTTGATCTGCTCGATAGGCTTGTACTTCTCCATGTTCGTGATACCGTTGACGACAGGGTCGATCTTGCGGGCGAAAGTGCGACGGTGCTGGAGGGCACCCTCGGCGGTACCGAGTTCCACTTCCCAACCAGGGTTGAAGTACTCGGCGCAAGGAAGGACGACATCAGCGTGGTGCTCGATAAGGACACAGGACAGATGACCAAGAGAGATGAGGGTGCTGTTAACGAAGGTGGAATCGAAAGACACAGCGGCGGAACAGAAGACGGTCATCTCACGGAAACTGATACAGTGATCCCAGACATGGAGGGCACACTTGCGCTTGGCCTTGCACAGGACACCGTAGGTGGCACCTGTAAAGTGGTGGGAGACCTGGAAGACATCGGGGATTCTCTCGGGAACGGGAATGGAGAAGATGAACAGGTAGCGATGCCACATGTCCAAAGCGTTATCAAGCTGTTGCAAGGAGGGGAGCTCAGCATCCCACCATTGGGATGCGGGAATAGCATCTTCAACATCGTCCGAGAGCCAAAGCTGGCGCCATGCCATCTTGACAGTATCACTCATCCAAACATCGTTCCAGCTGCGACCATGCTCAAAGTAGGCGTTCAAGTCAACAAGGGCGTTGGTAGCTTCCTCAATATGGCGACGGGTCAAGTTGATTGTGCGAGCGCAACGAACCAGCTTTGTCAAAATGGGAACGAAGTGAGTCTGGATGTCATTGACGCGGGTATCCTGGGCGCGTTCAACGACAGCGGAATCAAGGCAGTTCTGGAAAACACCATGAGTCGGGTTGAGGAAATCCAGACCCCACTGAGGAAGAATAGTCAAAGACTGAACATTCCTCTCGATCTGGAACTTCGGCACACCGTAATCATTGGCATTCTCAGAAAGAATGTGCCACCTAATACCGTTAAGGTCGTTGATCATGTCGCGACGACAAGCAGAAACACCACCAGGCTCACAGGGCCAGGTAGCGGTATCCATAGCGAGAACGTGGAGCTGAGTATCAGTATCCTGGAGCTGGGTCGAGAGCGTGCGAGTATTGATTCTGGAATCACCACCCTGTCCGAAGCTGGACAAATCGCTGATCTTGAAAGCCATCAGAGTCCATGTACTGATATCGGGGTCGATGTCAACACGAGCGAGGATAGTATCGGCCTGTGCGTCAATGTAGTCTCCAGCAGCGTCGAGGCGACCAAAGTCACGGTTGCGCCAGTAAGGAGCAAGGACTCGGTCGGATCGGAGCAGGACCTCATCCAGGAAAACGGTGGTCACGGCATCGAATTTCTTGCTGTTCTTCCAGGACTTCCATAGATGGGTACGCGAGCGCGATGTAGGAATAGGGCGGGCCTGGACGTTCAAGCGGAGCAAGCGAGTCAAGAAGTTGGTCTGGAACGACTTGAAGAAGAACAGAGGGTTGTCGTGCAAGAAACTGCTCTTGGTGGGTTTGTCCAAAACGTGGAACCAATCCTCGCGGATCATGATCGGAGTCGGAACTTCCTCACCGTTCAGTGTGGTAACGATGGTCGGGTGGAACTTGTGGTCGTATGTCCATTTAGCGTGGTGCACATCGGATCCCTGAACGAAGGTTGCCTCGCTGACACGAGGGTAAGGGATCCACTTATTCAGGCGCTCAGGCCGGTGGGGAGGAGGCATGCACCAGGAGACATTGATCCGGATGTGAGGGAATTGGTATTCACCCATTAGGAGCTCGTCATCGAACTTGGCGTCCTTTCGGAAGTGGTACTGGAATTTCACGGGGTTAGCGCCTTGCACGGCAGATCCGGAGACGATGTAACCGCGGTCATCATATTGAATGACTTGGCCATCGTCTTCGCCTGAGGTACATTGTCGCTGGATAGGCAGTTTGTGGGGCTTCTTGCCATCATCCTCCTGGTAATCGTAAGTAAAATCATTGATGACCTCCTTGTTCTTGTACTCCTCGCGACGGCGCAGGATAACCTTGTCAGAGTAGGTGTTGATGGCAACCAACTGTGACTGGTCCTCGGGCTCTTGGGTGTGGAGTCCAGAGTACTGGTACAGACGAGCGGTGTGGTCAGGCAGAGGACGGTAGAAACAGGTCATGGGGCCAGTCAGACTCTCAATAACGATGCGGTCCTTCTCAATGGTAGTCTTCCAGCCACCGGTAGCCTTGTAGAGGTCGGAGACGTTCTTGCGACCGTGAATCAAGACGAGAGGAATGAGGATTCTCTGAAGTAGCTTACAGAAAGACCACATTGAGTTGAGTAGAATCTGGATGGGGTAGGCGAAAATGATTGGCAGTCCCCGAAGAACATAGTTGAGCTCTCGCTGGTACTCAGGATCGGCAACCAGACAAATCAAGGTGAACTTGACAACAGTGTTGATTTTGTGAAACAGACGAATGAACGCAAGCTGGAATGCCTCGGCAAAGGGCAAGTCGGATGCGATGGGAGGAGGCAGAATACGGTCCACAGGCTTCTCGTATGTCTTATCCATGAGCATAGGGTAGTCGGGGTAGGTGTCGTGCTCCATCCAGCGCTGGGCGAAGAAGTTGACAGAAAGCGAGATTCCAACACCGACATTGTAGCGGGCAATGTAAGTGCAAACACCCTGAAGATCATGAGCATTGGCCCGAGCCTGAAGCCAGTTGAGCTCATCTGCCGCGATATGACCGGGGCGTCCCGAGGCACGACGAACAAGAAGGGTCCGAGCACTCTCGGGGAGGTCGTCCCACTCAAGATCGGCATCAATACCCAGGAGAAGATGACGGAGGAAAGTAACGCGGCCGTGGTTGGCGACACGCGCACACTCAGCCGGGTTGCGCTCCAGCTGGTACTTGATACCTTCAGGAATGGATAGCTCAAAGGGATCGCGGTGCTCCATAACCAACAGCTCAGACATCATCGAGTGATCGTGAGAAAGACCCAGTCTAGCTTGGGTGGTGGCCTGGACAACAGCTTCGGCAATAGTCTGGCAGTTACGACGGATGTTGCTTGTCCAGTCCTGTCCTCCAAGACCAGGACCAACGACAACGAAAATGCGAAGCTGATCGCCAGTGAGGCGAGAGATGGCACGAATTCTCTGTTCCTTCTGGAGGAGGTGCTCGGAGGACACAAACTCAACAATAGTTTGACCATTCTCCAACAGACGCACGACTTCGCTAAGAAGGCGCTCGGCATCGGGGAAAGCAGCCTGTACGAGTAACGAGCTCCTCCATCCAGCACCAGCGAGGATGTTCTTCTTAACCTCAGATCCAGGGTGAGTGGCCGCGTCAAGGCGGTAGCGGAACTCAACAACCAGAGAACTGATGTTGTCAAAGGTCTGTGCCATGGTAGTCTGGGAGATATCCAGGTAGGGCTCGAGAGAACTGCAGGTGTATGTTGCAGGAATTCCGACCTTGGTGGGTTCCAGGACCACAGCCTTCTTGAATGTGGGCAGGCCAACGTTCGCCATGAACAAAGAGTAGATGGCGGCTGTCCATGTACCGGACCCGAGACCGATGACACTACTCCACGTGAACGGAGGGATACACACGTGCAGAAGAAGACCAGTGAGGAAACCAACAATAGATCCAAGGGCAAGACAGCGGGCTGCTTCGGAACCACAGAAAATACGGTTGTACTGATAGAACAGAAGACCACTGTAAGCACCAATGTAGGCAACGTACATGATAGTGGAGGTACGCTTATCCTCAAAGGCCCACATGAGCGCGAAAGTAATGGATGCACCCCAGATGTGGAGGAAAAAGAACTTGGTCAGGTTTTTCCAGTAGAGTGCCTCTCTATCCTTCTGGTTATGAGCCAAGACATTGCGCAAACCATCCAAGGAGCCGATGGGTTCCGGGTTCCGTTTAGTCACTGCAATCCAGAGTGGCTGAGATACGGCGTCAAGCATAACTGCGCCAATAAGGTAGTATCCCAAGCCAAATCCGACAGAAAGACGGAACTCAGTGCTCGATGCGCTGGAAAGACCAACAAGGGCCTCACCAGTGAGAAGAGCAGTCCACTTGTCGATCAAGGCGATGACGAAGTAGAGGATACCGCACCAGACATCGGCACCCGTGTGACGCCAGTGGAGGAAAGCATTGTGCATCCGAATACCCTTCTGCATGTCTGCAATGGTATCGACAGCAGCCTTCAACTGCAAGTTCCAAGTAGGACTGTAGGGAAGAGGAATCTGAGTTCGCGAGTACCGGCAGTACCAGACGAGCAGGAAGAGGGTAGATTCGTAACCCTCAGCCATCTTGCGAATGAAATCATCGGTTGTAGCCTTTGACCAGACTTGACGCTTGCGCTCTTTGTTCACCTGATCAACCATAGCCTGGCGAGGCACGGAAGATAAAGAGAGCTCCTTGAGCAAGGCCGGGGTGGGGGATGGCAGGGTCTTGACATACCAGTCGAACACTTCATTGTCGGTGGTCGTGGGAATGCTGAGATACCAGGCATTCCACTGAGAGATGACGCGGCGCGCTCCTAGTAGGAGGGAGGTGACGAAGCAGCCGACAACGCACAGGTAGATCACTGAATCGTGGCCCACCCAGAGGGTAACCAGGGGAGAGATGAACAGGATCGGCACACAGGTGATGATGACTGTTCGGCCAGACTGGAAGTGGAACCCAGGCAGCTGGTAAATGGAGAGGACCGACAGGAGCATGAGGTAGGTAGACAAGAAGGAGAAGTAGAGGAAGAACAGGATACCTGCTGCAAAGCCGTGAATGCAGCCAAGGACGATGAACGCAATAAAGCCACCAACGAACACAACAGCGAGACCAGCAATGAAGCGAGTCATGACGAACATGCCCATGGCAGGGAAAGCCATCGCATACAGGTAGTACGTTCCACCGGAGGTAATCCAACTGCCGAATCCACCACAGACCAGAAGTGCGACCATGAGTGCGGTGGTAGCCAATGTCTTGTCAATATCGCTCATGAAGGTAGTCAGGTACAAACCACGGCCGACGGTCGTCAACATAGTAATATCGACGAGGGCGGGAAGCGCAAAAATACCAAGGAAGGTAATACGGTAGTACCAAGGAATGGAAATTTTGTCTCCCTCAGGGTCCAAGTCCATATCCATGGAAGCGTAAGCAGTCGGGATCTCCGTGAAGATCTCATCACGTCGAGTAGGCTGGTGAGACTTGCAGTATTCGCGGTACCGAGCGGTGATAATCTTGCCAAGCTTCTTAGGAGTCATATCGAGGAACATCTCGCAACGAGCACCAAGGGCGTACATCTCGGCGAAACAAGCAGCCTGGACGGTGTGAAGGTTGGGGAGCGGGTTACGGTCGAGAACCTCAAGGTAGATCTCATCTAGGGAGACACGGCGGAAAGCAGAGAAGACGGCAGTTGCAAGGATATCAACACCAGCATCGATTTGACCCTTCTGGATGATAGTTTGCATGACCAGAGCGAGCTGCTCAAGGGTGCGCGAGTCACGTCCCATCAGCACCTCAGGCAAGCGAGCGTCAATTTCCAAGAAAAGCTCCCTGGCAGCAGTAGCATCTGGAGCCCAGCAGCCTTGGTCGTCATAATAAGTCATGCGAGCGGCAACCAAATCCTCAGCTGAGGCTCTGCCGCTCAAGTACTCACTGGAGCCAAGAGCACGAATCTGACCGAGAGAAGGAACCTTGATAAGCTGGTGTTCAGTGCAGGCGCGAACATTTGAGGTCAAGTGTGCGCAGTCCTTGCCCAGAGTGGTAGAAAGACGTCTCAACCAAAGCAATGCCTCGGTAGGAGATAGCTGCTGGATGTCGTTGACGATACGAGGAGAGAGGTGGGTCCACTTCGTATGGAGAGCACCGGTGGCAGTAGCCAAAGCGATTTCAGCCATGAAACACTGGAAACGAGAGAACCCGCGACTGGACATGTAGGTGTGCAGAATGGCACCAGTGCGGCCCACTTCACACTTGCCGGAGAGGTAGATGTCGAGGGGACCGAAACCGGGGGTTTTATCATACATACCCCAGACCTGGGTCTCCATACGAGTGCGGAAACCAGAGTGCAAACCAGAGTAAAGGCGGATGCGGTCGTTGTCAGTACCATCACAGGTGACAAGGAGATCTTTCAGCTCTCCAGCAGCTTGAGCGGCATCTCCTCCGAATTCCTGCAGAGCACGGAGCTCAGCAGCGATATCGCGGAGAGCCTTGGGCTTGATCGGATCCAGGAGCTTGAGATCGCGGACCTGGCGTTGTGCCTGGAGGAGATCCTGAATGTCCTTTGCAGTGAGATCCAGACCCATCTGGAAACATCCCAGTCCGGTGTAGTCTTCACCAGCGGGAGAGATCGAGAAGGGATTGGTCATGTGAGGCTCATTCGGGGCGGCCAATTGCAGTTCATCGATAGTGACCAGTTGGTCACTGACAACAGACTTGGGGCGAGGGGCGAACAAGGCGAGTTTATTCTTGAGATCGGGCACGAATGATTCGAGAGAGTCGTAAAGCTCGTCATTACCGGTAGCCGAACTATTAATATCCTCGTTCTGTCGCCAAATGTTGTGTGCTTCCAGGGTCGTCTCGTTCTTCATCCACATCAAAGCACCAATTGGCTCGTGAGAAACGGTGGTAGCAGCCGCAATAGCCGCATCGGTTAAGGCAGCCTTGGGGCCAATCCAGCTCATGGCGCTGGTGTAGTTGCACCACTTGAAACTGCGGTAGAGAACATCGTGCCTGATCTGAATACCATCGTCGACTGTATCCCACATCGCGAGAGTGGAGTCACCAATAGGCTTCTGAGCAGCAACGATCCGCATCACATTTCGCATTTTCTCCATGTGGAAAAAATTGCATCGGTCACCATCGGTGCGAATCGTTCCATTACGGTAGACAACACCTCGGATCGGAGTCCAGTCGATTTCACGGCATTGCTTTTCGCCGATGTACTCCGTCGGGCCGAATTCCATCCAAACATCCAGACCAATACCGTTAATGAATTTCACCACCTCGTTCAAGACAACGGGCTGGAGGTGAGCATGGGTGACGGCGAGCAGAACACCACTGAATTGAGCCTGCACATCTTGGGGACGCTTGAGACTGTTCAGAGTGTCGTTCAGAACATGAATAGCGCGAATCACTTCATCGCGGTGCAAGCTGCTGTCGGTTGCGACAAGTTTGCGAACATCCAGGCGAGCAAGAATGTCAGTTGAAGAGCAACCTTCGGCGAGAGCGTCAAGAACACCGCTTTGGAGCGGGTCGAGGACAGTGACATCCCATTGGGACAACAGGCGAGCTTGATCAGGTGTGGGCGGATTGGAGAAACTTCCAAGGTACACACCAAAGGACTTTGGTGTTTGTCTATCCGACTCAGGTGTATATAATTTTGGAGTTTCAGTCTTTAGTTTTTCAATATACCGTGTAACGCCAGATGGTACTTCTGAGAGCTCATGTCGTGCCTGGAACATGTCAGTTTCAACCACGCGGACTTTTCGGGCCGATCGCACTTACACGCCAATGCCGATAAGTCGACCGGCCAATACGGAAAATAATATAAGAAGCACCAATAACGATTGTGGCCAGGAGACCAATAGCCAACACCTAAGATGAAAGATGAAAGTCAGCGAGGTTTTCACGGAGGCAGGTACAACAGCCTCATTGAATTGATCAAAGTACCTTCTCCCACCAGGTGTTGGTCATTCCACTCCATCCTGTCGCCAACAAACCCAAGTATGTGGGGCCCATGTTGACAGTGATTCAAGGATGAACGAGTGAATAAAGAAAGAAAGAAAAGGGTCTAAACCCCGTAGTCGACTGAGGTCCCCGTCTGCTGTTCTGACGGCGGGGAGAAAGTGGAATAAGTATATAAAAAACCAGGGCCTAGCGCCACCAGGACCTTGACACGTCTGGTCCACCGGCGAAAACCGATCAATTACATGGATTGTAATCAAGTAGCGAAAATTAGGAGATCGGATCCGAGAAGCTTGGGGGCGCCCACTGGCCAGGGGGCTCAATGCTGTCTTGGGTAGTCAGTCCAGTCATTCTAGATTCCTACTAGCGGGGGCCAATATCACGGTATCGTGGTATGCCCGAAATAGATTTTGGTTTTTCATTTTCATTTTCATTTTTAGTTTTTTTTTTCTTTTTTGTGTTCTAAACGAGGCCTCTGCATGCAAGTCTCACTAACTCCGCGACTGGGTCTACCGCGGAAGCGTGGAAATCCCTCCTGGGGCTGACAAAGTGGGCCCACGATTTTGGCTTACTAGCCATTTGTTCCGACAGATACAAGCCTCTTCGTCTAGCGGTATTGGAGTATAGCGCTAAATGAATTACAACTGTGTTAGCCCCAAGACACCTAGACCTTTTCATTGTCTTAGAATCTTTGGGACGGTTGGAATTGCCTTGCAGCGCTTTTTTTGCCTCCCCCCAATCAGCGAAAAAGTCTGATAGATGGCCAAGTCCTGCCCAACTTGAACGGCTTGCATATCTCAATCCATAATTACAACTACTCTTCCCTCCGTTGGGCAATTATTCCTCGTCCTGACTTGCTTCTGTTTTGCAATGGAGTCTTTGAAGCGAACCGAGGGTGCCTCGCCACCACTGCGTCGGAAATTCAACCTACGGCGCCCGTGGTGCCTCGCAGGGTTGATCACCGCAATTATAGTTGTTATTATTGTAATTGTGGTTCCTTTGGCGGTGATCCTCCCAAGAAAGAATGCACAGACGGGAAAGGCATCGAAGGTGTTATTCCCAGTGTACGTCTATCCTGAAACGAACACTACCTGGGATCCTTTGTATGAAGCGTAAGTTCAGACAAAAAACCGAAACACAAAAAGAGATGGCTCTTCAGATTGTTTGGAGCTATGTTGATCCTGGAAACAGAATTTCGACACATCCCGAACTTGACTTTGTGATCATCGTCAATCCATCCAGTGGGCCTGGGTCCTCCACCCCCAGCACTCAATACGCGACCGCGGTGCGCCGACTGGATACCTATTCCAATGTCCAAAAAGTGGGCTATGTGCCTACCCAGTATGCCAATCGCAATATCACAGCGGTATTGGAAGATGTGGCAATGTATGCCAATTGGACTGCGACCTCGACTGCTCTGGGCATGGATGGGATCTTCTTTGATGAGATGCCTTATGATTGGAATTCCACCAAAGCCGAGTATCTGAGCCAAATCAACGAGGCGGTAAAAAACTCTTCGGGGATCCAATCGCCACACTTAGTAAGTTTTGTTTTGCGGTTTTTGTTTTTGTTTTTGTGTGAAAGGACGTGCAGGAAAAAGTGGAAACAAGAGTGGAAATTGGACACCGTGGAAAAGTGGTACCTGTGGGGCCCGGATCTGGAAGCATCTAATCTGTCAAACCGCGATCATAGCGATCGCTGGTACCCACGGACTCGGCCGAAGTGGAGTCCGCTCGCTCTCGGTTCCGTTTGCTTGGGATGATCATTCGCTGCTCTTTGCTTTAGGATTGACTCGTCTAATGCTCATCTTCCTAGATTATCCACAACCCAGGCACAATCCCGGACTCTCGATACGATGACAACACCACAGACATTACTGTGGTCTTCGAGCAGTCCTATGATTACTACCTGACCCAGGAGAAGGTGCTCGCTAATACCCTGAGTGCATCAAACCGGGGCAACTACTCCTACATGCTCAATTCAGTCCCCACTATGACCAACAACACTCTGAAGAACTTTGTTGATGATCTCAGTCGCTGGGCCGCCTACCTGTTCCTTACCACGCTAACATCCAACTACTACGAAAGTTTTGGGTCTGGATTGGACGAATTTTGCGATGCTGTCCCAACGAAGAACTAAACCCCGAGCACAACGATCCAATGTTTGCTCCGGAATTTACCGAATTTGGTAGTAAAAAGCGAGTGAAACACCCCAGTGTATCAAAGAGAAACCAAAGAAAAAATTATGTCGTGCCTAAAACGTCATGCGCTGGTAGGTAGTGCGGGTGATACCAAGACTTTTTGGAGGCGTGATTGACAGGGGATTGACGAGATCGGATTTGTTCCTGTGGACGGGCCGTAATTGTGTGATTAATTTTCATCTTTTGTTTTAATCTTTTCTTTCAGCCTCGTGGTTTGGGTGATTTGGCCCTCGCATGTAATACCCCCATTTTCAATACTCCACCACGGAGTGGCGCGAACTGAAAATTAGCGCCCTGTGGCGTCCCATGGAATTCGTTGGGGACCTTCCCACTTTTTGATTTTATCTTATTTATCTTTTTTTTCTGTTTGCTTTTCTTCGCGACGGTCAGCGCTAGTGATCCGGCGCGGAAACTTATAAATCCGGCGTCTGGAGCCACGTAAGAAACTCATCCTCTCCTCCCCTGGATAACGGTGAACACGATTGGTTGTTCAGTTCCAGGGTCAGAAAAACACAAATCCTTTTTTATCCTCCACTATTGACCAAATATGGCCATGCTGCCCAAATCGACCGTGGTGGTGCCTTTGTACATCTATCCATTGGACTCTGAAACTTGGGCTCCACTCTATGCAGCGTAAGTCCCTAATCCAATACACGGGGGAAATGGGCAGGTCATGAAAGAAGGAAAACAGAAGACAGCAGGCAACAGGGCAATAGGCAACAAAGCAAACACCCAAGAATTAATGATAATACCAGCATCGAGTCGAATCCTAACCTCGAGTTCCTTGTTGTTGTCAACCCAAACAGTGGCCCGGGCGATTCTCCCCTTCCCGACGCCAATTATGCCCGAGAAGTTCCCCGATTGAATGGATACCCCAACGTGTACACCGTAGGCTATATCCGAATCGACTACTGCAAGAAGCCCCACTCTGAGGCCTATGCTGAGATCGAGCAATACGCGGGATGGTCGGCCCAATATGACTTGACCAAGTTGGGAGTACGAGGGATCTTTGTCGACGAGACCCCTAACCATTACTCGTTAGATCGAGCCGAATATCTGAAAGAGCTGACAAACTTCATCAAGAATACTCCGGGTATTCTTGCCGATCGGTTTGTAAGTGCCGTTCCCCGAAACTCTCAGTGAAAACAGGGGCTAACAAACCTTGGGACTCTATTAGGTGATCCATAATCCCGGGACCCCACCAGACGTGGTGATTAGTGAATCCGCCGATATGTTCTTTATTAGCGAGGAGCCCTACCCGCGCTACCGATCGGATGAGGTCCAGAAGTGGCTGGGGCGATTCAAATATGACCGGAACCGCTCCGGTGTGATGATCAACGAGGTCCCATTGGATGATCTCGAGAACCTGGTCCATGAACTGCGCCACAAGGCTGCCTATATTTTTGTGACTGAGATTGCTGGTGATTTTTATGAGCGCTTTGGTCCTCGCAGTTGGGAGGCCCTTATGCAGGCTCTGCAGTGACCCTAGCAACGTGGGGCCATATGGTTAATGGATACTCCGTGGAGAGTTCTAGTCTCTCGGAATGAGGGGGTTTGATTTTATTTTGTTTCATAATTTAATTGTGTAAACTCTTGTTGCAGGGTATTTTGTTCTTGGTTTTATGTATGTTTCGTGTAGAAACTACCATTCCGGCGTGTCAGATGCGGGCGTGGCGTTCGTATCCTTTTGACTTTGGATGTACAGGTACAGTACAGTAATTGTCCTAATTTGTCCGCAGTCCGAGCGTAGCTAAGCTCTCGGGATGCCTATTGGCGGGCAGTGCTCGGCGTTATAACGCCGGGCCCGAACAGAAATCAATAAATCAATAAATCAATAAATCAATAAATCAATAAATCGAAACCTTGGACCTGAGATTGCTCATAAGGCGGTGCGCCTCATGGCGACAGATAAGTGAAACCTGTCTTATCACATGTGGCCTTCCTGATCCGCCAGCGTTCTGCAAGGGGCCGGAGAGAAAAATCTAGACGACACATCAACTTAGTCTTGTAACCGAGCGTCAAAGCGAGAATCCCAAAATCCACCTTACTTCGTACTCTGCGCGCGTACAGTCCAGATGTTCATGGGCTGGACCACATAACCTTAACTCGGTCAAGGCCGAACTACGATTGAAGATCTTTAGCCGATGTTCCCTGTTGACCTGGAAGGCTACTAGCAAAGACTTACCAAGGGTCAGGAGAGAATAATACAGGGGAAAAAGTCCAATTGGCCCACTGACCCAGACAACCTGGGCATCAGCTTAGCTTACGGCTATTTTTGCATCCCTTTGAGCCCTGAACTCTCCGAGTCTCAATGCGAAACCATACATCGTACACGTGGCGGAGTACCTTGGAACATATTATGACACCGTATTTGTAAAAGTAAAGCGACCAGACCAAAATAAGTGACACATTCGATCTCGTCTCGCCTATCAGCAGGGAACCAAAAGTCTGTAAAGTCCAGCCCTGTTTGCTTCACAAAACCTGAAAAACTAGCCCCAGGTCTAGTCTTGTAATATTTCAATGTGGCAAAGATGCCGAGCTAGATTTATCGAAGACCGTGTAAAAAAACGTATCAAAATCCACTAAATCCACAATGCAGTCCTTCAGTTGCTTCTAATTTTTTAATCTCTAATTTCTAATTTCTAATTCTCCGGGTAATGGATCATGGACGCTCCTTGAAGGGGCCTTTCGAGTTCCATCTCGCTTTACCCTCTTCTTCTCAACACTACACAACCATGTCGTCCCCTCCGCCAGGTTTCTCAACTGGCGCCAATTCTCCGCAATTCTCTTCAGACCCATCCACGCCAGCTACGGAGCCTGATGATCCACTTGACGTTGATGCCGACGAATATGTTCTCGTAACAGGTGGCCTAGGATTCATCGGCAGTCATACATCTCTAGAGCTTCTCAAAGCAGGCTACAATATCATTATTGTCGACAACCTAAGCAACAGCTACAGAGATGTCTTTGGGCGCATCATCGCAGCGGCAAAGCTGCACTACGAGCCACTGGGCCGTCCAATTCCCATGGCGAAGCTCTGCTGTGCAGATTACCAGGACATGTCTGCAATGGGTGTCCTACTCGGCACGCACGTTATCCGGAATCCCGGTAGCGCGACAACGCGATCAAAGATAACAGGCGTAATCCATTTCGCAGCCTACAAAGCCGTCGCAGACAGCATCAAACACCCACTGAAATACTACCAGAACAATGTTCGCGGCTTAATCGATCTCCTAAGTCTGCTAGACGACCACGGAATCAAATCATTTATTTTCTCCTCTTCAGCAGCAGTCTACGGAACCCTCGCAGACGGGACCCCACGACTGCGAGAAGAAAACTGCGTCCACGAACGCATATCTTACTCTGCTGACAATGGCACCAACGTATCAGTTGAACCCGGCTGCACGGGAATAACAAACCCCTACGGCCGAAGCAAATGGTTCGGAGAAGCAATACTTTCAGATGTATGCACTTCCGATCCATCCTGGACAGTTCTCTGTCTCCGGTACTTCAATCCAATCGGCTGCGATGCATCCGGACTTCTAGGCGAAGATCCACGGGATTGCGCCTCCAACCTGTTCCCAGCTGCCGTGCGCGCCTTGACGAACCAGAACACTGAATTGTGTATCTACGGTACGGACTGGGATACGCGAGATGGAAGTGCCGTGCGCGATTTTATACATATCACCGATCTTGCGCGTGGGCATGTGGCGACTTTGTCTGCTGCACAGGAGGGGAAAATTTCCGGGTCTTTCCGGACTTTTAATCTGGGTACGGGGACGGGGCATTCGGTCTTGGAGGTTATTGCGGCGCTGGAATCTGTTAGTCAGTTAGAGATTCCGGTGAGGATTGTTGGGAGAAGACCCGGTGATGTTGGGTCTTGTGTGGCTACGCCCGATCGAGCAGAGCGGGAGCTTGGGTGGAAGACGGAGAAGTCGTTGCAAGATGCTTGTGAGGATCTTTGGAATTATCTTAGAATAGACGCTGATAAGAAGCAGGGGGAGTTAAGGGTTTGCTAGTGTATATAGTAATGGGTTAATTGGGAGAGGTAATTATTGGTGCAATTGTTTAATTTCGAGATCCAAGTCAATGTCCAATTTCAATTTCGATGTTCACATTTTTACTCTTCTCGGTAGTGTGTTGATGGAGATCTATATTCACGCGGGGTGGAGTACCCATTACTCTCGTAAGCCAAAACGTTGGGACGTCTTTAGTTGCTAACCATGGACACAGAAAACTCAGAAAATGACTAGTAATTCAAAAACAATAAAGGCGTCAACCCCAAAATTAAATTGTTCTTTCATCCATGGACCTACAAAATACGAGACGAAAGGACAAAACTCACCCATGGAACACCGAACAAAGATTCAAGGGCCAAAAACAAAGAGAGACAAGATAGACTTTTCACGCCTACAGGGGCCGCCCCAGCATACGCCCCCAAAATAAGGTCAATAGGAAAATACGGAGTAGAAGGTGCTCCGGCCGGCGCATAATTATGCGGGCGGAAGGATCCAGATCAAAAGGGGCGGAACTTTGATCCACCAAAGTCCTTAATGTTTACCTGGCAGGTAGTCATCGGACTTTTTCTTGAGGGTTCAATCGAATCTATCAACAACCCCCGTAAATATTCTTGTCGTTATCAGTGAAGAGGAGTAAAACAGGACGTCGCTCAGAAAGTTGCGTCATGTACTATATTTGATTGAGCCTTGTTTGAAGGAAATGAATGGATTGATCCGCAGGAGGATCCACAATTGAGGATCCACGTGGCCGCGTAGTATCATCTAGATTTATATAGATTGACGGGATAGATTAGTTGAAGAAACGAGGACCAAATGCCAGTTGTAATTGGGTCGATGTACATATGTATTCTAAAGCTGGTCATTGGGCGGCCAGAGCAACGAAAGTTCATTCCTGAGGTGATACGCTATGCAAACCCCAAGCAATATATATCGAGGCTAAGCTATTGTCATCCATGAGCTAGTAGTGATAATATATACTGTACTAGCATGTTTGAACTAGGTCGGGTGCATGGGTACCGGCAAGTGGTGGCGCTGGACATGGAACACAGCATTATAAAGAACAATTAGAGCATGTAGATCGCGGTGAAGGCTAGACGAGATAATTAAAGGGACGCCAGGTGTGGATTAAGGTGGATCGCATCAAAAGGGATGTACATTCAGTGATGTGAGAGCTAAAATATGGTTACATGCAAGTACGTTGTTCTCTTTCACTCCTCTCTAGACTCACCACTGCACGTAGAACTGCGTCAGATCTTGTGCCCTG
This sequence comes from Penicillium sp. IBT 16267x, assembly GCA_028828865.1. Classification (NCBI taxonomy): domain Eukaryota; kingdom Fungi; phylum Ascomycota; class Eurotiomycetes; order Eurotiales; family Aspergillaceae; genus Penicillium; species Penicillium sp. IBT 16267x. The sequence goes on from JAQJZQ010000001.1 coordinate 3,536,102, forward strand.
TCAAGGTTCACATGGAATTGGCACTTTCCAAGGGCGATAGTAATAAGTAACGATGGCATCCAGTCGCATTCAAAGGGGGACTAACAAGATTCGGAAGCAAAGGGAGCTTCTGTCCAATAAAAAGACAGGTGGTCTCAAGTAAAATACAAAGTCGCAACATGCGTAGAAGATATTTTAAACTTGGCTAGAACCGGGTAGCACACAAACAGACATTTGGCAGTCATGCATGGAATTGTCGTACAGAAAATCCAATTTTCGATTTATTCACAGCCTTGTTTGCCTGAATTCTCCTCATTTCCAAATTTTGTTCGCTGTAGGGTGATACTCGTGCATGCGCTATATACATATATCAAGTACTCGTGACTCTAATCTCAGTCTTACCAAGCAATTCCTGAGCAAACTCTTCCAGCGCCTCGTTTATCTCGTTCGGTCGCTCCAGCTGAATCCAGTGCCCGCACTCTTCGAAGTCCTTCACCCGCAAATCGGGCACTGATTCCTGGGTACTGGAAATGCCCATATCTGCCCTCGCAACGTAATCTCCCTCACTTACATCAAGCAGAGTGGGCAGATGACAATCTCCGTCCGTAATTTCGGCTTCATCAGCAACGTTGACACCGCGAAGTGTGGCCTTATACCAGTTCAAGGGGCCCCGATATCCCTGGGCGAAGATTTGCTTTCTGAGAGCGTACTCCTCCGGAGTATACCAAGAAGGAAATGGGTCAGTTTTAACAGCCCTGACGTATGCTGCTGCAGCGCCTACGGGAGCAAAATTGACTTTCCAGTCCTCTGGATTGGCTGCATAGAGAAGTGTGAAAACCGACTCCGGCTGTCACAAGGACTAGAGCCTTTGGATCCGGGTCACTTAATGGCGAAGCTTACATCATCGTCACAATCCTTGATTGCCTCCTCGGTATTATGCCACGGCCAGTATCCAAATGTTTCATACCCAATGAGTGCCTTGGTCTGTGCGTTGATAGCATCTATATTAAGGTAAGAGGATAAGAAGAGCCGCATATGTTAGGACTTGAATACCGTACCAATGTCCAAGATCATACCAGGTTTCACATATCCGACTGAAATAAGCACTATGCCCATCAAGCGATCGGGTATATACGAGACAATACGTGAAAGTAACCCACACCCCCTGCATCGAATGCTTATGTGAGAAAAGAAGGCGCCATGCATGATTCAGACATGCATGAATAAACTCACCAATCGTGACCCACAGCCAGACACCGTTCGACCTTTTCGATGTCTAAGATTTCGGCCATATGGAGCGACATAGACTTCATTCGATAAGACGGATCAGCAGGTTTGTCCGTGTCGCCATAGCCCAGCAAGTCAGGCGCGACCACGCCATATCCCGTGGCTGACAGTGACTTGATCTGATGGCGCCAGTCGTAGCAAGAGCTGGGGTATCCGTGAAGGAGGAGGAAGGTGATTCCATCCCCTCTGGTCGAAGGATGAGCGACATAGCCATATGTTGTGCCGTCAGATAGAGTTGCCTTCTTGGCGAGGGATGGGAAGGCCAGGGAAGCCATTACTCGTAGATGAAGATGGGCGAAGCTCGTTGCAGACTGAAAGCACCGGGTGATGATATTTATTCACGCTTTCCTATATACATAAGTTCCAACATTTGAAGCTGAATAACGCAGCTCCTTGACCCTCTCGTGAGTCATAAGGCTGGCCGAGTATGGTGTTGTGCAAGGCTGTCATCATGCACACTGCTCGAATGAATGCCGTAGTTATTTGATCTGACTCGAGTGTTCCCTGCTATTGGCCAATGAACTGTCAGATTCGTGGGAAATTGTGGGTCTTTCATTGGGGGGCAGTGCGGGGATGTTTGGCCAAGCCAGAATAGAATGCCTGAGCCGTCTGCTGAACACCCTTGAATCCTTGAACAACACATCACTATGAAGTTCGCCTAACTCCTGGCCAAAAATGAGATGGTGACAACGTGGTGAGATATTATCAATCAAACTTGGCCAATACGTGGCGGTACAAAGGCACATCCGCTGCTCCGAATCAGGCAACATTCCCGTTCACATCGCCGCCCCACTAGTTATGCAGTGAATCAACAAAATAGCCGAGCCGTTTTTTTAAGCTTCATGGACGCCTGATACGTGTCATTTGTAGCTGAGGGCTTCTCGCGAACCTTCCAGGAAGGGGATAGCCTTCGTTATCTCGCCTTAGTTCTCCAGATTTACAAAATGGACCCACATTAGTGATCTGGCACCACTGTCATTCTCAGAGATAAAGACTACCAAGAAATCCCGGAATTGAACTATTGATATAGCTTTCAATAGTTAGTCTTTATGTGCCAGCCTTCACCTCTATATGATCTAGCGTGGTTTTTATGTGTGCCGGCCTCGCCATGGCATTGCCTTACTCGGAACTCGCGACTTGAACACTCGCTCGATCTAGGCCAAAGACTTTTCCTTCATTTCAAGCATGCACGAGAAAGCAACAATAGCCGAAACATTAGTGCGGCCACCAAGCAGGAAATGGACAGTTGGCACGCTATTGGATAGACCATTGCGACGAAGAAATTGCAGACCTGAAGAATTTCGTAAAAGTCATACAGCACCTGGGAATAAGACAAATCATACGCGAGACTGATTGCCTGGGCGTGCGTGTGCTGCAGCTGGATCTCTAGAGCCTAAATTTAATACAGAACCCCTAGGTCGGCGCTTGCACAATTCAAAAGATTTCTGGTTGCGCACACCCCGAGTCCATAAGCTCTGAGAATCTAATTTTGGCTTCCTATCTTCCGACAATGTCTATTGCGATCGGACAGGCAGGGGATCCTCACCAGACCCCAGTGTATCATGTTCGACTAATCGATCATCCTGCTTAAGTTCCTGCGCAACCCAAAGCTTCTCAGCTGCGGCACGATACCGATGCCCAATCAAGCATCGCAGAGATTTCGGTAGGAGAAAGATCTTGACGAGCACGTACTTCACATCCATTATGGAAATAGCGATAAAAAAAAGTCGCCATGAAAGCGAGCCAGCTAAAATGACAGTAACTCACCTAAGAAAATATCCCACAGCCAGTGCCGTGCATGTCGGAAGCTGCACTCTGAGGTGAGTGACGGTAGTGCTTTTGTTGCCACGATTTCAATACATAGACAGTTCGCGTGCTAAAGCGGAAGCCATTGCTGAAGCCCTCTATGACGCGCTTCGGGGCGGATATAAGAGTTCATTGATGGGAGTGTCAGGAACACAGTCTCCCAAGGCCGTTTCAGGTTGTTATCGCGTGCACTGAGTCGCCATCTTAGCATCGCCCGCTCATACTCTTTTCTCACTCAGCGATCTACGATTAACGCTAAAGCGACACATAAACCCATCAGTCCGAGCCTTGAATCTTCAGTCCGACATAGTTCGCATGCGCCCATAGGCAAATCCACTACGAAAACGCGAAAGAAGACGACAATCCAAGGTCTTGCCCTTCTCTATGGGGAAGGAGAGCCGATCAGCGTCCTCACTGCCCATGACGTCCCAAGATCGAGTGTTGCAGACGCTGGAGGAATGGACATAGTGTTGGTCGGAGATAGCTTGACCATGGTTGTATTGGGGATGGAAGATACGACTGAGGTCCTCGTCGAAGAAACGCTACTACACTGTGGTAGTGTCTGACGGGCTGTTGAAAGTGCATTCACAAAAAGTCGGGGAATTATTATTCTGAAGAGCTTGAACGCTTACCAGTGTGCCGTCACACATATTGGGGACCTTCCTATGGTTCCAACGAGATCTCAACACACCAAGCCGTGGAAACAGCCATTAGATTTGTCAAAGAAGGCCGTATGAACGTTGTGAAGCTCGAGGGAGGCGAACAAACGGCACCATCCGTCAAGAGGATCACTGGTGCCGGTATTCCGGTGATGGCATATATCGGTCTTACGCCCCAAAGGCAAAATGCTCTCGGTGGATTCAGAGTTCAAGGAAATACAGCTGCTTGTGCATTGAACTTATCGGGCAATGCTTTGGCGGTGCTAGAACTGAGTGCTTCCCAGTACCTTCTGAAGTCGCCGCTTTGATTACCAGATAGCTTCGGGTTCCGATGATTGGAATTGGATCTTGGAGTGGGTGTTCTGGGCAGGTACTGGTTCAGATTGACATGATGGGCAACATTCCACCTGGAAGATTTTTGCCCAAGTTCATCAAAACCCATGCAAATGTCTGGAATCAAGCCTTTCATAGAGTTGAGAAGTACAGAGATGAAGTCAAGAGCAGAGCTTATCCTTCGTCATAGTATGCATGCCCTATATCAGAAGAGGTGATTGAAGAGTTGCCGCGAGATGTGGATGACAGTCAACGGAAATAGACATTTAGATATCAAGAAATAGACGATTGATAAAGAGTATCGCCCTCGGACTTCTTACTTTACCGAACATCGTGAAGTCCTTAACATCCAAACATTGTTCAAACATGTACACAGCTTACGCTGTCTGATGATGGTAAAAGCGCATGGAGATCTTCCAAGGCAGGCCCAGGCAATTCCAGGTGGTCCTGGCGGTCCAGGTTTTCCAACTGCACTTTTTAACTTGAAATAAAACAAATATAAAATAATGCGCAAGTACAGGGGGAAGTCAATTTGGACCAATTGCTGAGCGGCTGACGTTGGGTTACACAAAAAGCCCCACCCGAGCGTGGCTCTCGCGGTTCCTGGCCTGGTTTTATTACGACAATATGGTAATTTGATTTCCGGCTTTGGATCATCTCCGTGCCGATTGGTCCAGTAAATGCAAATAAAAATAGCTATGCACATAAGACACCACATGCTTTAATCTGTGGAATCTTTGGCCATGGACTGCATAAAATTTATAACTCTCCTTTGGAGATTCTTAAGGGTGTATATCCAACTTGGCGTTTTGACCGTTCGCGGCGCTTTCCGACCCCGTCGGACTGAAATCTGTTGTGTATATATCTGTGTCCTCTCCATTTTCGGGTTTATTCTCGTCAGCAATTCACTGTGTCAACCCTGGCACAATGGTAATTTGTCACAGCCTCGGCTCCGCGGAGTCGTGTTTTATCAGTGCACCTTAGACACAGCGATCAAATAGTTGTCCTGGCACTGCCGGAGGCATATATTCAGACAGAGAGGTATACATAGTAGGTAAAAGTAGACTAAGGTCAAAGGAAGATTTTGAATGACTATAAGCCGTGTATTTGCTCAGTATATAAAGTGGGGATTTGTAATGGAAAAATAGACAGCCTATAATTAAGAAAAGGAAAGAGAATTAGTCAAAAATAGCAAAGACACCTCCGCAAAAAAAGGTAAGCGATTCTTTAATGCACAACCTGAGGTCCAGATGATTTGGAGAAGCTCTTTCGCTTTTCTGTACCTGGTGTAATCACTGCAATGGTACCACGATGCCCATTCTGTTTGCCCTGCTCCAGGTGCTCCATGATTGGAACCATCAAAGCCTCAGAGCGTAACGCTTCATAAATTCTAGTGATATAGATGCCGATGGTCTGGGTATCCTCGTTTGTGGAATTCTGTGTATCCGATTCAGTGTTGGTTGACTTTTCCGTGCGTTGGCAAGTAGGATGGTCGACAAGGCCACGGTTCAGCGGGACTTTGAGCGTGTGGCGTACATAATTATAGATGATGCGTGCCGCTGGCCCGAGGTATGTGGATGTTGGACACTGTGGGCTGACCAGGAGAAGTTGACTGGCCTTGAATATCTCGGACATAACGGCTGCCAGATCCTTAGACCAAGCATGGATAATGGTCATTCGTGGGCAGTATCCAGTTGCAGCCTCTGGGTGAGAGGCAAAGAATGTCACCACCACCGACTGGGCTGCTTGGGCAACCATGGTAAATCGTTGCTGCGAGTCCTTTGTGGTAGATGACGCCGATTTCAGAGCGCCTGTAAGATGTGTCCATAGGAGCGAGTTGAGGTCCTTGCAGGCAGTAGGAGTTGTTAAAAAGGGACCGTATGCACGGGTGGTGATGGATTCTGCGGCAGGCCGAAGGGCCTCGAAGAATTCCATTTGCAGGACTCTCAAATCCAGTCCTTGGCAGAGAACGTAAATAAATGATGCGGCAAGCGTGGAAAATACATCAATTGCTGTCTGAGTGTACCGTGCAGAAACAAGGGCCAACGAGTTGATGGCCTGGTTGGACATTTCGGCTGACTGCACGTTTGGCCCGACTGAGTGAGCTAGGAAACCCAGCTCGGAAGTATAGGCCGCCATGCCAATATCAACTCCCTTGAGACAATAGGACAGACTAGGCTCATCAAAACATAAATTCGGTGGGAGACCGTTATTCAAGTCCGGGTTGATAATTTCTGTGCATTGGGCAAAGAGCATTTTACTCATAAGTTGCAGCGCCGAGCGGGCCTTGTCCATGGCAACGGTGACGGACAGAGCCTGGAAGTTCCCCCCGTGAAGTGTTCGACGCCCCTCACTATCGATCAAAGGGTTGTCAGTAGTCGAATTGAGCTCAACAGTCACTTGCCTATGAGCCAGGGGGAGGTCTTCGAGCAGTGGGCCCATCCACTGCGACGCCGTGCGAAGTTGGTAGCGGTCCTGGCGCAGCGGAGGAGTAGCCCCCACCCCCATCTTTTGAAACCCATGTACAACCTGAGTGAGTCGCGACCCTTGTAGGAATTTGGCAATATTGGCGGCACATTCGATTTGTCCTGGATGTGGACGAACCTGAGCAATGAAGGGATCAAAGCTTTCGGGATTCCCAGACATGACCTCCACTGCCATCGCCGTCAGAACCTGCGACAGAACTGCCAGATGATGCGTTTCATGGAGGCCTAATGCCGCAACGGCTGCGGAGACTGCCGTTCCGTTGATTAACCCTAAACCCTCCTTTGGGCCAAAGATATAGGCTGCATCCCGAGCTGGGCTAGAAGCTTATCCGCAGGAACAAGTTCTCGTCGCGTGGTCTCCTGGCGAGAAATTTCCCCACTCATTGGTACCCTTAGCAGGAGCTTGGGATTGCCTTCCAAGACACCGGCTATGTAGGAAAGGGGACTCAAGTCACCCGAGGCAGAAATACTTCCCCGTAAGGGAACAAGGGGGGTACATTGCTTATTGAGAAGCTCAGTCAGAGCTTCAATGATGCCAAATCTGACACCGGAATGGCCTTGCACAAGGGTATTGCACCGGACCAACATTGATGCGCGCACCCATGACTCAGGCATCTCTGTGGCTGCTGTTGACTCTTGTGTACCTGGGAATCGATTCTCGACATTGGATATAACCCCATACTGTTGCATCTGCATCAAGGAGATTTGAAGATTCCTGGTATCATCCGTTGTTGTGTTGGCACTACCTCCAAACCCAGTGTTGATGCCTGGATAAGGTAAATTTGTTTAGAATTGGATCGTTTTGGTTCTTGACTCGTGGAGGATTAGCTACCATAGAGAATCTCGCCTTGCTCCACACATTTCCTCAGGAAGTTGACGTTTTATCCACACGTTCCCTCAATTCAGGGGATTTTTCGATATAAGCCGAGGTTCCATACCGAGCCACGGCGACCACATCCGCTAGTGTCAACTGATTACCTCTCACCACCACAGCATTCGTATCGGCGGGACTGGATAATTGCTGGAGTCTCCGCCAGTTTTCAAGCACAATTTGACAATGACTGTCTGCAGACATGATGACCACTTCTCAACAAATATGTGTCTGCTATGAGAGTAGCAAGCAGTCTCTGCGAGTCTATTAGCTGGTTAAAAGGAAGGACCGCGGTGTGACAAAACAAAGCAGCAAAAAGCAAACAATATTTCAGCCGTGACAAGCAAGGATAGTTCGCTAGCGTATGATTGCAACGTTACACACCGATCGCCCCCACAAATCTTTTATTTTACACTTCCGATTATTCTCCAATTGTGATCTCAGGATCCTTTACAGTATTTTGGCGTCACGCCTACTTTGTCCCTGCAAGGAAAATCCAAGATATGGACTGAGACCATCTTGCATAATACTCGGTATCAAGCGTGGGTTTAGCGTCTTCCCTTAAGGTTCTCGTACATAATTGGAAAACCACGATGTCATTCGGTTGCATCCGATCGACTGAATGCATGTGCAGAGAACATGCTTTGCCGATCGTGGAATGTTTCCATCACCAGTTGATGGAAGGATGAGCGAGCTGAGGAACGTATAGCCTGAGGCACGGAACAATATGTAAGCAACGGTGCCTAAGGCCAATTTCAGCTCGTCCAATAGCGCTGCAATAGTCTGAGTCCCGGTGTAATTGGTCCCTAATTTATGCCCCCAAGGCTCAAATTGAACATTTTCACGTTTCGAGACCCATGGATCTGGACATCGGCTCAATTTGTAGTTTCGCACCCCGCTGTGACTTCATGAACCATAGATCCACGGTCGCGGGATCACCTCGGTTCCCGCCAGAAGCAAATCATATTTTGGCTGACAGACGCCACTTGCCGATCCCTGGTGGTTAGCTTCATGGTCTGCCAAACATCCTGGTCAACTGGAAGAAATGGTAAGTTGATTCCAAAGTTACCATATCGAACCGCAAAGAAGATCTCGGTATCGAAGGCTACCCCTAACCTGCAAAGGGTCAGCCACTGATGCAACCTTCGGAGACTTTGCCATCGATGCCGGGGCTTCCGAAACGTCCGCTTGCCACGTACTCCTCTCCGCTTCTCCAGCTTTGACGAAGAGTCGGGGCCGGGGGAAACCCCTCGTGGTCGGTCCCTTTTTTACGGGATTATCTTTAAGGGCGATGGTACTTGCACGCGGCTGTGGCGTTTTCCCTGAGTTACATCAGTGGTTCGTGTCCGTATTGCGGACGTATATGTCAACGGCTAAGTATCTTGGCTTGAATCCTAAACTATGATCTTTGGTAACACGGCTAGAACGTATAAATCCTAGGCATTATTTTAGGTATATTTTAGTTCCCGCTGAACTGCGGCAAACCTTCCCAAGATTTGAACTACAACAGCCGCAAAACCTCAAATGACGTTGTTTGGGATCGACACAGCGGGAGCGGGAAACGTGAGAATCTTGTTTTTATTGCATCCGCGTCATCCTAGATTAGCCCAACCTCAACGGCCGCAATTGTATTCTTACCAAGCACCTTTACAGATTGGGGATCGAAAATCCTGGGCTTAATTAGTTGAAGGATGCAGTGCTGCGTTTGTGGGTCGGTAGATATCAGTACAGTGGCATCCTTCAGTACAACCCATACGCTTATTGTAGTTTTTCACGCGTCCACCCGAATATCCATTAGGACGATATCATTGGCCCATAAAATCCTTTGTTCCCCTGGAACATCAGGCGGCACAGTCAGACTGGAGACGCGCAATGCGACCGTCCCAGATCCTAGCCTCCTTCTAGTCGCGCTCGCTACTGTAGTTGGGGACTACCTACGAAGTACAAGTAGCTCGCATGGTTAAACGCATCTCCACGTGGTTTTGCCATGTCTGGATACTCCGTAGAGTAGTTCCATCCGAATACATTTCGTTGAAAATTCTTAACTTTTCCCGGACCATGTGATACTTGGATTGCTTCCAGAATCATCCGACACGGCCGAAAAGTGGCACCTTCTACATCATAAGCGGAGCTCTGTGCCCAACGGACAATATCCTATACGTTTGGGTTGGAAGCCGAGTTTTCATGGTCGCTGGTTGAACCTTTCAAGACAATGGCGTGGGTCTGCGGCTACGAATGAAACTGGACGAAGAATGGGCTTTGTTTTCTCCGACTCCGCTATGTGACTATCGGGGACATGATTCGTCGAGCCAGTCTCACGGCAGACGACCGAATAATTTAGTTTCGCTGCAATGAGAACGGGATTCGATTTTAAGGGATTAAAAAATAAATCAAAAACAGAAAAAAATGTGACCAAGGAATGGTACAGATGATAAGTCTTGGCTGCAGGTTCGGGCCTGAGCCTGAAAAACAAAGTTGCGGACTTTGTTACAGGGGTCTGTCTTTCCCAAAGGTAATCTCCACGGGGAGAGACCTGGAGAGACGGAGTCAGTTGAGCCAGCCAAATCACCTGGGGACAAGCAATAACTCATTTAGGCGAGCAGCTTCAGGCAAGGAGAAAATAGTCAACGACAATTCTTTTCTTTTTTTCAGGGAGTGATTAAGAGTGGGTCTCTATGGATCCACTGATCCGCTGAGAAAGCCACTAGTATGCTCACGGCGCATTCTTGCATCATCGTCATCCACTTTGTTTCCCGGTGTCCGCACTCGTTCGGGAAGTACGGTGACGGGATCCCGAGTGTGGTAGCCGACCCCTCTTACCGTTATCAACTTATGCCTATCACATAGGGCACACCCCTCTTTCCCCTCAGCCGTTACACCGCTCAAGCCACCATTTAGCCTATTAGAATTGTCCAACAGATTTTTTTATGCATCTCGTCAGTGCAGGGACCTTAGTGCAGCCTCATCGACGTAACTACGTAGCTGAGATCTATAACGACCGTGCGTTTTAGTCGGGAGTCGGCCGACAACCGGATGATACCACATCCGATTCTTTCTCTTGCTGGAGATGGTCTGTTGTGGCCCCAGATTTGTTAGTGGTTTGGTAGCGAAGGGATAAAGAAACGGGCGAGGACAGGCGGTTAGTGTACCTCCTTACTGTGTACACAACTTTATCTTTTTTTACTTACTAAAAAGATCCGTATTACTATTATCACCTTCCTACCCTGTAAAAAGTACCTGACACTCTATTGTAATTAACTTGTTACCGTCCAACGAACCACAATTCATTTCTTCATGCTGCATATGTATGGCTCGTCATTGCGGGCCTTCCACATCGACGACATTTACCTCCCCACTGGGGCCGTGAATGAAACCAATCAGCATATCGCGGTAGCATAGAGTGACCCTCATAATATTTCGGCCTGGTTTCTGGTTTTGCTTCTGCCCTGATGTCATCAGGGACGCAAACTACCGCCGCGCAGAAGTGGAGCACTCGGAAATGCTTAATCGATCATCATTGATGCATCCGGAAGCCTGGACCCACTGCAGCGGATCTCATTCGACAACCAATTGGTCGGGAGTGGAGCAGAGTCCTAGATCGGATACGCACTCGGCTTAGGACCCATTCTTCTGCTCTTCTTTTTTTTGTTGTTTTTTTCTTTTTTTTTTTCTTTGCGCTTTACGCTCGGAGTGCCTACTGGCAGAGACACGGGGAAAAAGGATGGAGAAGAGAACATGCAGGCCCCACGATTGCATATCGTTGCCACTTTCGTATGGCTGATGGGTCGCAGAGACATTCAAATATCTCCCCCTTCCCTCCCCCCCCGGGTTTAGATTTTTTTTTTCTGATCAGTCTTATCTCGCCTTCCTCCACTTTACATCTACCCCTTCTATATCATCCCACGTGAAACATCCACTGGGAGATATCTTGTTTGATCCCATCGTGGACTAAATATAGGGTTATCTATCTTGTGTGGATCTGATCTCACATACATTCAATATGGCGCCCACTTTCGCGGGCATGTCCGGCAGGAAACTGTCCTTGGCAGTGTCAACCATTGCCACTATGGGTTTCTTGCTCTTCGGTTATGATCAGGGTGTTATGTCTGGTATCATTAATGCCACCGAGTTCGACGACGTGTTTACTGCCACCAAGGGAGACAGTACCATGCAGGCTCTGATCACTGCGGTCTACGAGGCTGGATGTTTGTTCGGTGCCATGTTTGCCCTTTTTACTGCCGACAGGCTTGGTCGCCGTCTTATGGTTATCGCCGGTGCTACCATCATGATTATCGGTGTCATTATTCAGGTCACCGCGTTCGTCGACCACATCCCTCTATTGCAGTTCATGTTCGGCCGTGTCATTACCGGTGTCGGTAACGGCATGAACACCTCGACTATCCCCACCTACCAGGCTGAGTGCTCCCGCACCAGTAACCGTGGTCTACTCATCTGTATTGAGGGTGGTATCATCGCGATTGGTACGGCTATCGCTTACTGGATCGACTTCGGTGCCTCTTACGGTCCTCCCGGCCTGACCTGGCGTTTCCCCATCGCCTTCCAAATCGTCTTCGGTATGGTCATTGTCGTCGGCATGTGGTTCTTGCCTGACTCTCCTCGTTACCTGATCTCCCGTGGTAAGGTTCACGAGGGCGAGTATGCCCTCGCTGCCCTTGCCGGTTGTGAGATTGAGGACCCAGAGACTCAGCTCCAGAAGCAGCTTGTTATCGAGTCTATTGAGGCTGCTGGTGTTGCTGAGGGTGCTGGTTACCGCGACCTCCTCACTGGTGGTCGTACTCAGCACTTCCGCCGCATGCTTATCGGTTCTTCCTCCCAGATCGCCCAGCAGCTGTCTGGTTGCAACGCTGTCATCTACTACTTGCCCGTGCTGATGCAGAACTCTTTGAACATGGACACCTTCATGTCCGAAATTCTGTCCGGTGTCAACATGATCATCTACGCCATCTTCGCTACCTTTTCCTGGTTCTTCATCGAGAAAATCGGTCGTCGCAAGCTTTTCATTGGTGGTATGACCGGCCAGATGGTTTCCATGATCATCGTCTTCTCCTGTTTGATCCCTGGAACTACCGGCCCTGCGAAGGGTGCCGTCTTTGGTCTCTTCCTTTACATGGCCTTCTTCGGTGCTGCCATGCTGCCTTTGCCCTGGTTGTACCCCGCTGAGATCTCGCCCATCCGCACCCGTGCCAAGGCCAACGCTGTCTCCACCTGCTCTAACTGGCTCTTCAACTTCACTGTCGTCATGATCACGCCTGTCATGATTGCCCACATCGGCTGGGGAACCTACCTCTTCTTCGCTGCCTGGAACGCCGTCTTCATCCCCGTCATGTACTTCTTCTACCCCGAGACCGCCGGTCGCAGTCTGGAGGAGATCGACATTATCTTCGCCAAGGGTTACTGCGAGAAAATCAGCTACGTCAAGGCTGCCCGTGAACTGCCCAGGCTCACCGATGAGGAGGTGGAGGTCAAGGCTCTGGAGTACGGCTTCGGTGATCTTGGTCACCCCGAGGATGTTGAGAAGGGTAACCCTAACTCTACTTCCTCCGACGAGCAGCGTGAGAACTTGGAGGATCTCAACACTACCACTCTCCACGAGAAATAGATGTTTCTCTCAATTTGAAAAGTCCTTTGGACGACAGCGCTGCGCGTTGACCTCGCCATAACCTCTGGTCTATGGTTGTGCATATTAGATCGTTGTCTGATGACAAGGCTATTGCCTTGATTTTTCATTTGTTTTTTTGGTCATGTTCTCAGGATTACCTGGAACCCCCTTTTTATACCCATTGTTTGCTGCTCTAAGTGACTGATAAGTTCATGTTCATGTCTGGGTTTTATGACTGGTTTCGGTCGGGCATGGGAGTTCTTCATGATATCATGTATATGTGCTTTGTACTAAGATAGAGATTGATATTATGATGTTCGACTTTTACTTCGTTCTCTCCAGGAAACAGGAACTGCCTAAAAGAGTACCCGAAAGCCGTAAATAGTCAATAAATATTGCACTCCACTAAAGCCGAATTAATGCCTCCATGTCAATAAAGAATCTTATGTGAGTCATGCCTTGCGCCTCAGAGTCAAAATTTGACTTGCATAAACACGAGCAAGGAGAGAGAGAGTACGTGACCAAACCTTGGTCGGCTGATCCCGCTTCCCAGTGTTGCCTTGTTTCGAACTCACCACCTTTTTACTTTCCCAGACTCTCCTTTGTTTGTTCATAGCATTGAAAACTCATCGCAAATATCCAGACATCTACATCTAAATCGTCATTTCGTCGCATTTATATACCTGCATCCAATAGACCATGCCCATGACCATCCGCCCCCACCCGAACCCCGCGCCATGAGCTCCTCCCTTGAGGCTAAAATCGTCGTCCTAGGCGCGCAAGGTACTATACATACCCAGCACGATCCCACACAAGATCCGCACTAGCACAAGCACTAATGTTCATTTCTTATCTCAGGCGTCGGGAAAACCTCCCTCGTCCACCGCTACGTCCGCAACGCGTTCAACCCAAGCACAACAACATCCACCGTCGGCGCCTCCTTTGTGACAAAACGCGTCTTAGACACAACATCCGACACGACCGTCCGTCTTCAGATCTGGGATACAGCAGGCCAGGAAAGATTCCGCAGTATTTCGCGACTGTACTACCGCGGCGCGCACGCGTGTCTTCTCTGCTATGACATCACCGATGAATACTCCTTCCAAGAGATGGCAGGATGGTTGCGTGAGTTGAGGAAGAATCTAGGATCAGAAAGTGATGACGATACACCTCCACTGGTAATCCATGTTGTCGGGACGAAATCCGACATCGTCGCTATGGACCCGAGTAAACGGAGAGTTCCATTCGAGAGAACTATTGCATACGTCGCTGAACAGCTTTATCCTTCTCGCGCGTCGACGCCACCTCCCACCGCTAGTATGGGTATGGGGCTTGGGTTTGGCGTTGTTTTTGGTGGCGCAAACGCCGGAGGGGGAGGGGGTACAAGTGCGGGGAGTGTGGCTGGGATGTCGACGGGCGCGTTGCAAAGCCCCGATAGTAAACGCAGTTCGGCGTTTTGGGGACAGGAGATCGGCTGGGATTGTTGTCATGAGATCTCGGCCAAGGATGGAGAGGGTATTGAGGAGGTTTTTCGTGTTATCACGCGGAAGTTGGTTGAGCAGCGGAATAAGCGGGATGCTGATGCTGCTGTGAGTGCGGCTGGGACTCCTGGCCCTGGGCTTGGTGTTAATAGTCCTTACACGCCTGGCAGTATGGATGGGAACGCCAGTTTTCGGCTTGGGTATGGGGATAAGAGGAGAAGTTGGCTGGGGCTTTCGACGCCTAATGCTGGGGAGGTTGAGGAGGTGCAGGTTATGCAGACGGCTCAACGGAAGGGGCGATGCTGCTGATCTGCGTTTATTTCGTATTGATATTGATTACGTCTTTTTTTGTGGTGGTGGGTCTTGGTTTGATTATTTGATATCCTGGAGGCTTCATGTTTTGCATTTGCATGCGGGCGTTGTGTTGTGACTTACTCGGTTAAATCTGATTCATGCATATGTTTTGTTGATTCTATGCGGTCTATGAATACAGCAAGACCAGATCTCGGTGCCATTGCAGTTTAATGGAATGATATGAACATAGTTGATTGCTACTGTACACGGAAGGTAAATTGTCCCCGCGTGGTCAACCGAGTCAGAAGTGGCCACATTTCTTCACAAATGACATTCATAATATGGAGCCAGCATGGATTTTATTTCTATTGATCATTTAAACTACGGATCCATGCATGATGTCACAGCGTGTGGGCCTAGTGGGGAAGTAGATCTGGGGTAAGCACCAGTAAAAGCATGACTATCAGAATCTCGATGTATACCTAGGCGCATTTGAATTCATCCTGGTCTGCTGCACCCGGGTGATTTGGCTTATGCCCAATAACTGCCCAATTGACTATCTCATGCTCAGCCTCACCCCCTCCTTCTACCCATCAACATCTGCCAATCACCCCGCCTCCAGCTCGGTTGGTCAGCTCATTATGAACTGGCATCTTTCGAACTTACTGCAGGCTTTTGCGTCTAGCTAGGTCCAGTGTTCTTGGCATCTTGTCTCTTCCTTTTAACCTGGGTTTATATGGCGAGTACATTCCACTAAGTACCCTAGTACTAGTACGTCCGGGTCCTCTGAAGCCACTCAGATATAATACACTGCGCAATGCCCCAACCCGACTCATTTTGTTTGGTGGCATAGCTCTTTTTTTTTGGTCTCTGGGCATTATCTCCGCGGCATCCTCTGCTTCCTTTTTGGCCAAGGCCTCACTCGAGTGCGCCTATCCATCGATCATATCGAGCGACGAGTGTACTTGGGCTAACGTACTCCACTAATCAACCCTCACGCTTATCCATTATGTTCGCAGCCCTGCATCATGTCCGGGGCGGAGGTGATTGCCGTTGTAGCCTGTGTCGCAGCTAGTACGTTTTCACCTCCCCAGCCTAACGAAACTAACGATCCAAGTCGTCTCCGCCTACCGCGATGGCAGTGAGCTCTACAGCGCCATCAAGAAAAGATGGGATCGTCGACATCCGAAAGAAGAGGCTTCCTCTAACGATCTCGAAATATCCCTGGCCCACGGGCATGACGAGATCCTGGCACACTGGAACGCCCACGCCTCGCGACTCGGACGACGGTACGAAGAAGGGGATACTATATCCAGAGAGCGGATGAAGGACATCGTTAACACGCTGCAGGGGATGCTGTTGACGCATCTTAGTCGGTCGGTGGATCAACGTGTTAGTCTGGATGTCATGGCTGCCTTGTCAGCATCGAATTATGGTCGGAGTTGTACCATCTCCGTACTTCATGAGCTGTATTAGCGGATCGCGCAGTCGGCGCCGGTTCCGTGGCCTGTCGGTGTCGGGTCGGTTTATGCTACTGTGGATCCGACGTCGACTATTGGGTATTACATCCAGTTGTTGGAGCAGGGTCGCTCGTTGTCGCGGACCAGTGAGTCGAGTAGGCTAGGCGGGTTTGTTGCTACGCCTCCGACAGGTTTTCCTGGGCAGCTATCTGGATCACCGACGGAGATGCTTGGTTTGTATAGACCAGGTGAACCGTGTAGTCCGCCGCAGCGGGACAGAAAATCTTCCGGGTTGGGAACTGCTATTAGCTCGCTGTGGAGTCATCGGTCGAAGCGTGGAAGTGGTAGTCGAGTCTCCAACGGGTCGTCTGTAGCCTCTACGGTAGACCTCGAGTACCTGGCTTGCTCTGGTGTGCCTGTTCCTCGGTGCTCAAACTCGAAGATGATACTCACGGAGCCGGCGACAGACGCAAAGCCTCAGCTTCGGCAACCCTCTAAACCCAAAGAACGTCGTAGTCGCTCTGAGAAGGAAGAAATTACTCGCATAATGACCCGAAAACTGATGAAGAATCCGAGGACAAATGATGGGAGGTCTGAGTGTGGTACCGACTCTGATTCTGATCTGTCAGACGAGACAATTTCTCCTACAATAGAGGAAGTGTCACCCAAGCCAGCCAACTTAGAGGATCTAAAACGAGCGTTGTCCGATGTTGCAAATCAACACCTACCCACTCCGGGCCAGCCAAACGCTCCATTAGTGATGTCCGACGAGACCACACACTCAACCGCCCTCACAGTTCTTCCATCCCCTTTATCAGGGGGTCAATTCTGGCCGCCAAGGAAAGAAAACGGCTGCTCCTTATTTTGCAAAGGCGCGTGGAAACTCAGCTCCGGCCTCGGCGGCTTCAAAATCTCCTCTGAACCTATTGGCTACTACCTCCTATGTCGAAGTGGCGTTGTTACCGCTGCTAGGTAGCAAACAACACGATGTGCGCTTTGACCAGAAAATATACCTCCACGAGGCCACGGGGATCCGGTACCGTTGGTCATTCTTGGCGAAGTCTCATCTCGCGTATACCAGACCTGGCGTCTCGGCGCCGACGCATGTCAACGGCACCTTTGGGTGCATATTTTGTTGTGCAGAACTTGATGTTGTTGCGCCGACGCTGAATTCTTTGGATGAGTTTATGGCGCATCTTGGGGAGCAGCATCGCAGTGTGTATTTGGCTTTGTTGGAGCGGACCCGCTGTGTTGTGGGGAGAGATGCTTCGGTTGAGGAAGCGTTTGATATCAATATTCCTCCAGGTCGGACGTCCACTGACTGATTTCATTCTTGACAGTCTTGCTTTTATCACCGGCTTGATTGGTTGATTACCGGTGCTTTGTAGAAATTAGTCCCATGGTTAGTGTGAGTATCTCGGAAAACGGATGGTCTGAGCTTTTCCAGGGATCGGATCATCTCCCGTACAGATTTAAAATTGCAGTTCATTTCCCTGAACCCATAGCCTTCTTACCCCTGAAAATGAGTACGCGCTCGTCCCCGTGCCACTAGAGAGGGAGTTCGTGATCTATAGATGAAATGTTGATCGGACAATTCGACCTGAATTTCTCTCCCTCGCAGCCCGGCTGACATCAGCCATACATAATGAATGTAGCATTCCCCCTGGCATGAGATCTTCCCAAGCCTGCGGGTAAATGCACAACATCTATTGTCCCTTGCAGACTTTCCAAGAGCCAGGATAAATAGCCCGAAGGCGTCATTTAATCCGAATCGTAGCCCATCTCAGCTTCGGTTCGTATCCATGGTCCCGCCGCTAAGGCCATCAAATGTGTCTGGCCCCGCCGATCCCGGTGTTCTGGTCTTGATGTGATCGAACGCGGAGGGTCCAGGGGGTGCAGCAATGGATCGGCGGATAAAGAGGAGATGTAGTAGCAGGTATCTTTTGTATGGGAGGGTCGTATGAATGTACTTAACGGTACTTGTTAGGCATCGCCCCAGGTTGACAGCGTAGGAATTCACCAATCAGAGATAAGACCAGTGCTGAGTCTGTTCCTTCAAACTGTATTTTGCACTTTCCGACTTTCTTCTTTTATTCCTTTCTTCATTCCATTGGATTTCTCTCTTCTGCTCATATCTCTCACTTTTCCTTTCCTCCCGTCGCTCGCTTGCTCTTACTCTCGTTTTGCCCGTCTCCGGTGATTTGTGATTTGTGCCGACCCTTTGGAATCCGCTACTCCGCATGAGGACCCGCCAAGTCTGTCCCTGAGATTCGCGCGCCTTTTTCCCCTCGATCTGTGGACCTGTGTCTCGGACCAAAAAAATAACTCCTTTCTCTTCTTTGCCCCCTGGGTTTCCCTTCACTCTTTCTGTTGTTTGCGCTTCCATGGTATTGAGATGAGGCTCTCACTACGTATCGGGTTGGCCGCTGCGCTGATCATTTTCACGCTCGTCCTGATCAACCGTCAACTCCACACCGTTGGCCAGGCCCCCCAGTCATTTTGGCATTTCGATACTACATCTTTTAACGCCGTGTTACGGCCGCCACAGCAATCCACACAGGATGGTATTCGCAGGAAATGGGGCAGTGGCTCCAAGAAACTACTGGGTTTGACTTACCAGACTACTCCGATCGAAGTTCCTGATGCCGGTGTGATTGTGATGGGCAAATTACGCGAGGAAAACACCGCGTGGGTCTCTGCTGAAATCGCCGAGTAAGTACCCGATGTTTTTTATTCAACTGTCAATTTTTCATGTCTCAAAGCCTTTGTGGTTGTTTATTCTTCCGTTCAGGGGGAAATGCACACCGTGTGATTAGCTTTCTCGGTGGAACCGCAAGAAAAAGAAAATACTGACGCGAGTTCTCCGCAGATGGCGCAATTACATCTATACTGTCGATGACACGAACGC
This sequence comes from Penicillium sp. IBT 16267x, assembly GCA_028828865.1. Classification (NCBI taxonomy): domain Eukaryota; kingdom Fungi; phylum Ascomycota; class Eurotiomycetes; order Eurotiales; family Aspergillaceae; genus Penicillium; species Penicillium sp. IBT 16267x. The sequence continues at coordinate 3,555,286 of JAQJZQ010000001.1, forward strand.
CCCAACACACACCCCCAAGAACAAGGGCCGCGAGGCCTTACCCTACCTTCAATATATTGTCGACCATTACGATGACCTTCCCCCGATGATTGTCTTCCTGCACAGCCACCGCGACGGCTGGCCCGCCGCTTGGCACACCGATACAATGGATTACAGCAATGTGGACTCGGTGCGGGCGCTCCAGCGCGACTTTGTGCTGCAAGAAGGCTTCGTGAATCTACGTTGTCAATTGTCCCCCGGTTGCCCGGCCGAAATGCAGCCATTCCGCAACCCTCCGAAGCCAGGCGACACCGGTGAAACCCATTACGCGGATGCCTGGAAGGAGTTGTTCGGCAACACCAACGTTCCCGAGACCATCGCGGCACCATGCTGCTCGCAGTTTGCAGTCTCCAAGGAGCAGGTGCTAATGCGCCCGCTCTCTGATTATCAGCGCATGTATAACTGGGTGCTGAACAATGATTTGCCCGACGAGGTGACTTCCAACATCATGGAGTACTCGTGGCACATCATTTTCGGCAAGGACCCGGTCTTGTGAGTTGTCTCCACTCTAATTGATTAATTAATTTCACTAACCCGTTCTAGCTGCCCTGATGTCTTCCAATGCTATGCCGACGTTTACGGCGAGGAAGTCTACGGATTTTAATTAACGCCACCTTTACTTTTCTACCTTCACCTTTCCACCTTTATTTTTCTTCCCTTCTTCACCCTTCACCCTACTTTGTATTCCCCCATCTTTCTTCTTCAATCACCCCCTCTGTATTATTTCTGGGATGATTTTTCTTCATATGGTCAGGGAATGACGAACCGCGCCAATGCACATCTTACGACTTGCTTCACTGTCTATTTATTCGGGAGCAATGTACATGGAGTTTGAGAATGGCGATTGTGTCAATGCATAGCTCACCATCGCATTGGATTTGCACTGAGCAGGGTTAGTTGCTGGGCATGCATATATTATCAACAAATAACTCACGACTGAAAGTTTTTCTCCTCGTCCCTATCACGGGACCTCCATGTCTACTTCATAATATCCATCACACCCCTCCCCTCATCCCACCGATACACCGGCCCACTTCCCACATTATAATGATAATAATTGTTTGTGCCAGCAGGCACAACCGCCTTCCGAAAAGTTATATTAATCCGTCCCCGCACCGCATCCCCCGCCCGACCCCGTTTCTTTGGTATACTATGCAACCAATTGGCTTGGGTATCACCCCGCATTACAACCATATCACCCGATGCGAGGGGCATTCTGATTTGCTGTGCCGATGCAGGGCTTTTAATTCCAGTCTGGAAGTGCATCTGCCCATGTGATTGTGGTTGTGCAACCCCATGTTGGAAATCAGTCGTACCGGATTCATGGAGAGGGGATCTTATTTGAGTCGGGGCGGTTGACGATGTAGTGCTGTTATCCGAAACGATCTTACTTTGGGTTTCACCATTCATCTCGGCACTTGTACTCCCGGTGCCGGTCCCAGTCCCGAATCCAGATGAACCAGGGGTAGGAGGGGGTTTATGCTTCATCACAAACTCCCGCTCCCCGCCAAGCGACAGCGAAGCAATGTTCGGCTGCTCACCTAGGAAGCGTTCATCATCCGAGTGAAAGGATATACTATCCTCGCCGCTGGCGTAGTAATTTACCAAGCAGAAGTTGTACCTTGCGCCTGTTGCGGCTTCGACTTGTTGACGTAGGACATCGAGGCAGGGTGGTATGGGTCGGGGATTGTATTGGTATCTTGATGGGGAGATGGGCGCTTTGGTCTCGGTGTGTATGAGGGTTAAGTCATTGGGAGCTGGGCTTGTATTGGGCTCCGTGCCTTGTTTTTGAGTCGAATCCGCTGAACTTGGCCTCACAAATCTCGCTGTATCATCGACTCCAAAGACAGTTGTGAAGCGAGGAGTGTTGATCGCGGTCTCGATTCCGCCTCTTTTGATCGAGTACTGGACTCGGTAGAAGGGCAGTTCCCGTCGTAGAAACTTGAACAGTTCGTTTGCTGTCTGCCGTGCGAGATAGGGCTGGAAGTATAGTAGGTCTAGGTGTAGTTGGTTATTTATGTTACGGGCTTGTCGAGCTGGTGTTCCGTGTAGTATACTGACGTCGATATGGGACGGCAGGTGTGGGATTGGGATTGGGTAGGTTGGGTGATTGCTTGGTTCGACATTGAATTCGTCATTTCGCGTATCCGCAAATTGTGGGGTGGACTGCTGTGATTGCGCTTCCCCGGTAGATTGGTCAAGTTTGATGCGCTTCTCGGTTGAAGGTGGGGAGGTGGGTTTGAAGAATGATTCTAGCGTTCGTTTTGCCATGGCGCGTGTATTGGATAGAAATTGCGCGGACGCGTCCTAGATGGAAAATAAAGTGACGGGTGATGTCATGCCGTGAAGGTCTGGATTCGATCTATGGTTTTCCGATTCAGTATCACCTACGAATCATACTTAGGCTGATTCCTTTTCGACCTTGAGAGGCAATGAGATCGGATCTGGTATTTTTCAAAAGACGAACACAGAATCCATTATTGACGAATTGGCTCATTGCATATTGGAAAATCCATTGTTGATCAAGTGACCCTGGAAATACTCTTCTTCGGTATTACTACACATACTGAACATTCACACGCAATTTCGGCATCTTTGCCACCTTATGTGTCGTTCCTCCATACCAGGTATCCTTTCGCGTTCTTACACAATGATTCTGTCCCCAGATCTCCTCGGCAGTATACCCGTACCAATTTTTCATTTCTCGCCACGCCGTCTCACCATCCGATAGCCCACGAAGCAGTGTGATATGAATTGAGAAACCCTGTCTACCCTACCTAAATAGATGCCTAGGTAGGATACGATAACACAGAAGCTTTCAAAATTGTTATTTTATATTTAAGCTATCATTTTACCTCGGCAAACTGTTCCAACCCCAGGTAAAATTTCCTTAAAACACCATCATACCACCCCATGACCTCCTCCCACTCAGATGCAGGCAAGGTCATCTTCATCATCCGCAACCACCCTCCAACAATACAATCCGCATAACTAGCTTGGTGACCCAGAATAAACGGCCCAGTCTCATTCCGGCTCATGAGTTTCACCAAACCAGCCAGCGAATCCCGAAGCGAAACCATCATCTTCGCCCTATCCTCCGCTCCAAACTCAATGGCTTCCAAAGTCTCCACGCCAGCTCGCTTCGCGAACATCGCTTGAATCGCCTCTTCATGCGCAGGATCAAATTGCATCCCGGGGGCCATGAGCATGACGTGCGCCGTAAACACTGAGTCAACACTCGTATTGAATCGGACGTATTCGCCAAATTCACCCTCCTCACGCTCGGAGAGCGGAATCATAAACGCAGTGTCGTGTTCATATTGGAAATCGAGCGTCTGGGGCGGGAATAGATCCCCGGTTCCGGAATTGGAGTATTGCCTTTGAAGGTAGAGGGCAATGTCAAATGAGTCCCCAAGGATGGCGTTCGTTGTTGAGTCTGTGAGCATAGGAAGCGTGTAGTAGTCTGTTCCGTCGGCGAATTTGCGGCTTGCTGGTGCGCCGATTTTTTGGCGCAAATTAGCGATATCTGGCATCTGGACCCATTGCGTTTTGTAGGGGACTCCTTTCAAGTTTAGGGCGTAGCGGGCTTTCCATGGGTTTGGGGCCGCGGCGGTTGATTCGACCGGGGGGCGGAATGCAATGTCGTAAAAGACCATCGCGGGGGATTCATTTGAGAGAGCCATAGTGTGATGGAGAAGGGAAGTAATTTTGGATGATTTCTATGCTCTAATTGGAGCTTTACTAGAAATTGGGACTTGCTTTATACGATAGGAATCTTGGAAGCCCCTTGCTCGGAAGCTCCGACACATGACGAGGGATTGTGAGCAATTGTGAGTAATAGTGGGGCGATAGGCGGAACGACCAATGAATAACCTCGGAAAAAAGTATTTTTTCTAAAACGGATATTCGAGCTCAACTGCTAATAAACTGGGGTTAAATATTGTAATAAACTTATCGCGGGGATCTGATGGCGTGATTCTATCCTTAGATAAATTGCATTAGAGGCCGCGTCAATTGGCGCAGTCGGCTAATGCGAAGATTTCCCGTCCAAGGTTTAAAGAACAGTTCTCAGAGCGCAATTTCAATGTGATTTAAGTTGATTACACGAGCCCTGGAGGGTGTACACCCTGGGGTCTCCTAACCTAAATTTATTGGTAACGGTCTCAAAAGCAATTTGGAATCATATATTGCAGTCTAAACTTCATATCACGCGTATCTTCCGAAATCATTATGCATCATATGCATCATCACACGTGACACAAAAGATTCATCGATCTCAACTTGGTTGAACGGTGAATCACCATCTATTGCACCACAAACTGAGTCGTGTGCGACTTGTAAAGGGTACTGCTATCCAGAATCGCACCAGTCGACGACCGAATAAAATCGATCTGCAGGTTTTGCTCGTCCAACAACTTCAGCGTCGCATAGCTGTAATCGTCCGCATAAGCAAACTCAGTGTAAGCAGGCTCACTTCCGACACTGCTCAGACCCTCAATGTTACCAGCACCACCGGCAATGATATACATAGGCGCCATGGGATCGGTCAAGTTCCGGGGGTCCATAACGCCGTTGTAAATGGGGGTAAACCGCTGCGAGTTGTGCACGTGTCCGAAAACAGCCAGGTCAACACCGTATGTGTAGAATAGCTCCTCGAAGGCTTCCTGGCACGGGCTGCAAATGTTGCCCGAGCCGCCGGTGCTGTACCAGGGTCTATGGCCGGCGACGATTAGCCAGGGGGTAACTGTGCGGTCGACGCTGGCAAGATCGGCTTTCAGGAACTCGAGCTGCTGGCCCTTCTTGCCAAAAGGACCGCTGTCGAGATCGGCTGAGCCGTTGGTTCCATCGGGAGCATCGGTGAAGTCAGTCTCAGTGTTAATCATGACGATGTGTGCCATGCCGTATTCGAAAGAGTACCAGAACGGGGGGAGCGCGAGGCTCTGGGCCTGGGTGGCTAATGCCTGGGCAGTTGTGTTGGTTGACGACGAGGTGAATGGAGTGGGCATGGTCTTCTCGAAGCGGTGCATGAAGTCCGTGAAGTTGTTCTGGCCTTCCGGACAGAGTTCAAGAAGGTACGGGATCTCAGAGCAGTCCGCTTCGTGGTTGCCTGGGCTGGCCATGTAGGGCTTGCGACCAGCGATAGGTGCCAACTGGTCGTAGAACTGTTCCAGGATGGACTGGTAAGCCTCGGTGCCGTCCAGGAGGTTATCGACCGTAAGATACCAGTCATCAGCGTAGCCGAAGTCGCCGGGGTGGATGACAATTTCATAGTCGTCCACAGTGTCAGCAAGTCGGCCGATGGTGGTGTGGTTAAGTGCGGGCTGAACATAAGGAATGGTATCCTTTTTGGAGTTAGTCGAGGAGATGGTGAAACCATCAGCGCCGTAGACTCCCAAATCAATCACCACATCAAGATTGAAAGGGGTCTTGTCTCCGGGAGTACGGGGACTAAGGAAGTGATCCACACTAGAGTTGGTCGAGACAATCTTGTAGTAGTAGGTGGTGGCCGGAGTAAGATCGGTCAACACCACAGCGCTAGACCATGTCCGCGATGTCGAATAAGTGCTCGACCCGGTGGAACAAGCTTCAGAGCTCAAGTCATCTGGTGAGATACCGTATGTCACACAGCTCTGGCTCAGTTGTTCGTATGTGTTCCATCCAACGGAGACAGCTACACACATCAGTATATCTCATTTAGTCACATATTATGTCCATGGACAATCCTTACAGTTGGGTCCATAGACAGCCAAACGTTGCTGGACAGGAGTGGTCAAGTCCTTGGGGATAGTGGGATAGTTGACACTAGCAAGAGCGCCTGCAGCCAGCGCTGGTAGAGTCTTGAGGACAGTGGTAAACCCAACCATTTCGAATTCAATATTTCAGTCAAATCTCCAATTGTCAAAAGAGTTATTGACCCAAATACCAGATGATAACCATGTCAATCGGTCTCTTTTATATGCATGTGATTGAAAAGCTGCATGTGCAGCGCAATTTGTACCTCCTACACTCTGCAGGTCCAACAGACCAATCACCCGGAATTTGGAAGCCACGCCGTGATTTACATTGCGACTGTCGATCGCTTGCACCCGGCATACTCAGTCGGGTCATCACCCGCGCCTTGTACCTGTTTAGTGCTTCGCTTAGAAGCAAGGTTAAGCATCCGGGCGTCGGACCGTACATAATCCCCCGAAGCACGTGGAGCCTGCGGGGGCCGTGAATCGTTCAAACTGGTACCTGACCAATTACCAATGCCAACACTGTCATTTCTGGTTGACGGCAAGTAGATTAAAAAATCTTGGTCGAATACTAGTGTGAAGAAACTAAGTCTTATTCCCATTATTTCCTCAACTCCGTGCCCACAGCCCGCAAGTCCGACGGGTTATTGTGAGACACCGTCCGTCTCATCGATCCGCACCACATATTTTACCGCGGCAGCTTTTCCATCCGCAAGGTCCTGCAATGCCCCTTGAAGTCCACCCAAGCCACCCGGGCGCACTTCATGGGGATGTCCCGTGAACCAGCCTCCCGCCAGACCCCGACCGAGGAACGGGAAGAAGATCGCGCCAAACTCGCGATCTTCGACAGTCTTTTCCTCGGTAGGAGGTTCGTGAACTGATCCAACCATGGTACGCTGAATGACGATCTTATTGTCGTCTTTCTCTCCATCAGTGGGGAGCACTGTAGTGATCTTGCCAGGAGCTGTCAGTGCAGCGCGGAGGTTTTCAGTACTGCCCTTCTCGGAGACTGCATCGAGCGCGTGGTGAATGGGCTGACCGCCAGCAGCAGCCCTGATCTTTGTGCGAACGGCCTCGTCGCCTTCGCGGTAGTCGATGATAGTGTCGCCCCTGCTGCGGTCGATCAAGGTCTCGACGAAAGAGCTGCTCTTTCCGGCCACCACGATGAGCGGGTGAATATTAGACAGATTGGCAAGCTTCAAAGCGAATGCACCGACTGCCGAGGCTCCACCGTACACTACCAATGGAAGGGGCTCACTGGTAGGATTCCAAGGGAGTGGTAGGTTCAACCTCTGGTATAGGCCGAGCGCGGCGGTCATAGCTGCGAGAGGGACAGTCGCGGCCTCTAATCTCACATTAACAAAGACTCAAAAAGGTTCTGACCGACAACCTACCTTCAAAGCTAGTCTTGGCAGGAAGATGGAATGTCGTATGTGCCGGAGCGATGGCGTACTCCGCGTAGCTTCCATTGGGGGTCATCATCTGGTGGAATGCGGCTACCTTGTCTCCCTTGCGGAAGCCAACGACATCCTGCCCAATAGCCTCAATGTATCCAGCGATGTCATCTCCCTCGTTGGTGCCATTGTCATTCGGGTACCAGCGGGGCACTTTCCAGTCCTTCGGGTTGGTGCCGGATACCACAACCCGAATGAGGACGTGGCCTTCCTTAGGCACGGGGATCTCCGTGTCCCGGATAGTGACAATAGTTTCTTTGCTGACGAAAGCCTGCTTCATTTTCAATTCTAGTTCAATTGATGATACGTTTTGAAGAAGCGCGGAATTTGTGCATTTTTATGCACCCCACGTTTGATTTGTCAGATCCTCCTTAGTAACTAATTAACGTGAAGTCCGGTTGCGCGGGCGACCCGGTTGCGCGAGCGACCCCACCGAAAATCCACTTCAATAATAATACATCTTCTTTAACCACAACAACCATGCCCCCCCAACGCTCCGATAAGAAAAAAAAGCTAATAGAGCAAGAGGGTCGCCTTTTATTAGCTATAAAGGCTATAAAAGATGGCAAATATCCCTCTGCTGCAGCTGCTGCACGGTCTTTTAAGATACCTGTCTCAACTTTGAAGGCCCGGATTAATGGGCGCGAATCTGCTACTGAAAAGCGACACAATCGCTTTATTTTTACCGAAATTGAAGAGGGATCGATTGAAAAATGGCTACTGGATATGGATTTTAGAGGGGCAGCTCTTACTTTGCCTATGTTGCGAGATATGGCCAATCTTCTACTCCATGCCCGAAAAACTACACCGTCTACTGTGGGTAATCATTGGCCCGCTGAATTTATCAAACGACGCCTAAATCTCTCTACTCGCCTCTCTCGTAAATACTATTATCAGAGAGCTCTTTCAGAAGACCCTAGAATCATTAAACCTTGGTTTGATTTGGTTCAAAAGACAATTGAAAAGTGGGGTATCGTTTCCGATGATATCTTTAACTTTGATGAGAGTGGTTTTGCTATGGGTGTTGGCGCAACACAAAAAATCATTACTTCAGCGGAATACCATGGAAAAAGAGTTCTTTTACAAGCCGGAAATCGTGAGTGGGTTACCACGATTGAGTGTATTAGAGCTTCTGGAAGTGTTATTCCTCCACTCTTCATTTTTAAGGGAAAATTATTTCCAGAACATCTACGCCCCTATCTCCTTTTAAATCAAAAAGGAGCACGTCTTACTATGAGCGAAAATGGCTGGACTACCAATACAATTGGTTTATGGTGGTTGAAACATCATTTTATCCCAAATATTAGGACAAGAGTAGGGAAATATTGCCTACTGGTCCTTAATGGTCATGGGAGTCATTTAACCCCTGAGTTTGACCAACTTTGTGAAGAAAACCAAATTATCGCAATTTGCATGCCTCCTCATGCTTCTCACCTTTTACAACCCTTAGATATGGGCTGTTTTTCAGTGTTAAAGAGGCTTTATGGAGGAGCGGTTTTAACTTTGATGCGGAATGGAGTCAACTCTATTAATAAGGAAGATTTCCTTGAAATGATCGCAGATGCGAGAATTGGTGCTTTTAAGACTTCCACTATACAGAATAGCTTTTTGGCTACTGGATTAGCACCATTTGATGCTAATAAAGTCTTCGAAAAGCTAAATGTGCACCTGGATTCTCTTCCTCCTCTAGAGATCCTTTCTCAGCGACCACTCTCTTCTGGTAGTGATAGCGATCCAAATACTCTTTGGACCCTCTCAAAGTTTACAAAATCGCAATCTCGGATCAAAAAAGGTCTAGAATCTTCTTCTTCAATCCTTTCTTCACCAACAAAAAGGGAGATAAAGAAGACCTATGAGATGACTATAAAAGTGGTCCACCACCATATTTTTCTCCAGAATCGCTGTACGCAATTGGAGGCTACCAATAAGAAACAGGCCAAAAAAAGAGAGACTAAACACAAATTTACGACTCAGAAAGGTATCTTTGGGGGTCTAGAAGGTGGTGAAGATGATATGGTTTTTGAGGATGAAGATAAAAGCAAAGATATATCTTTACTAGAGGTGCCAGCAAAAACGGCTATAGAGCCTATTTTACCTTCTATGCCCTTGGTTCGGCGGCAGGTGACATGTTCTGGGTGTGGGATAAAAGGCCATACATATTCTAAATGCCCAAGACGTGTTTAATAGCGAAATTCATGTTGTTTTTATTGTTTTAATGGTAGTTGAAAATTAATGATTTTTCAAGGTTTGGTGGGGTCGCTCGCGCAACCGGGTCGCCCGCGCAACCGGACTTCACGTTACGATCGCTGTTTCCGCGGGAATCCGTACACAATAACTACCACGATTTATAGTGACGAAATTAGTAGAACCATTAATTTAGATATTGTGAGTACGAAGGGCCTGGGACCAATAACCTTATAGGGACACTTCCTATTAGTATATATTATAGCCTAGTTAGCGTGGTGGACATTAACAGTCAGTTCCCAATCGCTGCATTCGACTTCAGTATCACACTGACTGACGGCTCGAGCACAGAAAGTTCAACTGCATTAATTTTCCACTTCCATGGCCAGCCCTCAGCATCTCCACTATGATCACGGCACCTCCACCAAAGCCTCAGTTACAACTCCTACACTCCCTATCTTGGGTTGGAAATGGTTTTTGTGGCACCCATAATTCGGGGGTGGACTTGCTTGGGATTCTAGTTTGGCGATTGTTGTAGTAACTATGGGTTTTGTGACTGTGGTCCCGATTACGTTCGAGACCGAATTGCGATCCAACCTATAGTTTATGTTCGTCAGGTAAATTCTTACTTTTGAGGATATTGTGTGGTACATAGTGTTGCACTGACGATATCATGTGATGCGGGTGGTTCCCCATATCTTAGCCCCGTAGGCTACGGCTGCAGGTTCATGCCAACCGTGGATACTATTTTTCAATGATATCATCACTTTCTAGAGTTAAAAAAAAAGAATCAAATGTAGCGGAATAAATAATCGAGATCCATGTACTATTTTTCATTCTTCATCAAGCTACTTAGCAATAGAAATAGATCGACAAATTCACGACATGGATCAAGCTGCGGGCGCAAAGCAAATAGTTCTATGCTTTGACGGCACAGGTTACGAATTTCGTGGGGATGACACAGATAGCAATGTCCTTAAAATATACCGAGTATGTGAGCTTAATAGGAATCAATTTCTTTCATGGGACTTACGCGAACGCAGATGCTTGATCGTAATGACAAAAACCATCTGCATTATTATCAACCTGGCATCGGGATGAATACAGGCTTCATTTTTCTACCCCACGAAGTCAAAACCAATGCCAATCGATGGTATACAAAAGCAAAAGACGCCGCCTTCGGCTCTACTTTCGAAGAACATGTCATGGCTGGGTATAGATATCTCGTGCGCTCTTACACCCCTGGAGACAGCATCTACTTCATTGGCTTTAGTCGTGGCGCATATATTGCCCGCTTACTTGCTGAAATGCTGGACCACATTGGCTTATTAGAGGCAGGAAATGAAGGGAAAACCCGTTTCCTCTGGTCTGTCTTTTCCAAGTGGGCACAATGCCATTATAGCAGGGAAACTAGCCAGGAAGAGAAAGATGATGTTTTCCAGTACATGAAGGCATTGCGAGAGACATTCTGTCGTCCTGTAACGCAAATCGACTTTCTGGGTTTATTTGACACCGTCAACAGCGTACCGCACTTCGAGATGAATCGCAACAGATTTTTATACCCTTATTCAACGAAAACTACTGCCAAGACAATCCGTCATGCGGTTAGTATTGACGAGCATCGCGCTAAGTTTCGACAAGATTTGTTGGCAAATTCCAATCCGATTTCTGCTCGAGCACCTCGATCGAGATTGTATAGCCGTCAGGCCCGACATATACGACCCGCCAGTCGCCAAGACAGCTTATTTGACCAGGTTTCCGCGACTCAATATCCTAGACCCACACTGAAGGTTCCTTCCCAGCAGAGCCTTTTCCTGCAAAATAGGTTTTATCGGCCTGCACTTCGTTCCCATCGCCAGTCAACGAATGAACAAGAGCCCTCGTGGCCGGAACTAATGCTCGAGGCTAGCTCTTGTGGAGAATACAGAGATAAAGGCCAGAGCATTGAAGAAGTATGGTTTCCTGGATGTCACGCGGATATTGGCGGTGGGTTAAGATACAGCAAAATGGAAGACTGGGCGCTTAGCCATGTTCCATTAGTATGGATGGTCACTGAAGCGCAACGCGCGGGGCTCCATTTTGATGCCGAAAAGCTAAAACAATTCTGGTGCTTAGATGAGTCAATTGATGGTAACGCTCAACAATTCTCACGGAATAGGGCTGTCCACGAGGAAAAAAATCAAAATAAGGAAAATAGCGGAAAGACGGATGAAAGGTCTGACTTTGAATACGCGCTTTGGAAGGCAAGCACGAATGGTGAAATACATGATTTTCTGCAATATCATCATGGTGCCAAATGGCCTGAGATTTTATCGTGGAAGATGATCGAATATCTTCCGCTCCGAAGAATGCTCTTGCAAAAGGACCAATCTTGGAGAGTGATCCGATGGCCTCTGCCTCTTGGGGAAAGACGCGATATTCCTGAGGATGCTAAAATACATGTTTCTGCCCTTCGCCGTTTGAAGGTCAATTCCAATTATCGGCCGAAAAATCTGATTCGGGGAGGGAGAGAAGGGAAACGAAAGGAGAAAGGTTCTGCTGTAGGCCATGAGATCCAGGAGTGGGAAGTGTACGCTCATCGTGGCTGCCCAGTGCGGGAGACATATCGTCGCGGCAAAATGAAGACGATATTCGACGACCTCTGAAGGGATGGTCTGTTGCAAATCAGCCCTTATTCTTTTATAATTGAAAAATTAATACCGAGAAATATTGTCTAAGCGTGCCTATTCACCCTATAATCCGTGTGGCCTTAAAACATTTATTCTGTGAGCTCAGCCATCAGGGAGATGAATCGTAGCTCTTAACTTAATACGTAGTTGATATCGGAGCTCATTGAATATTCAGCACTTAGAATGATATTTCTGCCCGAAAAGAGTGGGTTCTAATTGAGAGTCTTGTCCACCCGTGAGGGTAAGTTCTTCTGAAATCTTTGAGACTGGCAGGGGCAGCAGCAGCTATTTCCAAATGAAAAGCCGAGACTTTTCGCTACTTGGATACAGCATCATACGGCTGGTCTTGTATACAACTGTTGACGAGAATGGAAAATATGATTTGTGGTTCACGCTGAGGAACAGCAAGATCGAACACTTCGAGTACCGCTAGAAAGCCCTGGAGATATGTTGGATGAGGTACCAATTTGAGCAAGACGAAACGAAGACTTTCAGAATTTGTCAGGGACAATGAGATAGCGTCGCGTAAGGAAAGCTGGGGCTCGGCGGCCTTTGTCGAGAATTGATTGCGGGGGCGTTCAATCCTTGGAGCCAATCACTTCAACAAGGTATGCATCAGCGCAGAGCCCAGCAGAGGCCCCGTAGTAGCTGTCGAGCTAGGTCACTCTCTTTAAGCGACGCGACATGTGCCATTCATCTGCGAGAGATTTCGATCTGCCAAAGTGGCCTTGTCTCCCTCCGGGCCCACGCAGGGACACGGACGATTTCGGCACAGCGCGTTTGACTTCAGGTTGTCAACAAGCCATGAAAAGGGATTAAAAAAAGACTTCTCACTCACAGTGTGATTTATTACAGGGAGGTTCAAGTTCCTTGTGACTTTCTTGGTTTTTGGGACTCTCATTTAAGGCATTGCGTGGTTTTCCACCGCTTCCTGTTACAGCATTTTTGATCTTGCGTAGGAATTGAGACATGGCTATTGTGTCGCTTGATATCACGAAAAGTAATGTCTAATAAAGGTCTGCGTGTTAACTTCCTCCATGCCATAGGTACATTTAAACAGATAATCACAAATGACGTCAACATATACTATGACACGAGACCACAGCGAAGTATGGACCTTTTGGTTAAGGCGCAAATCGCCGACCACGGGAACGTGATTCAAGAGAATAGCGATGATTCATACATTTCTATTCCCAGGAAAGTCCAGTGGCTGCCTTCACTCTACCGTTGGTTCATATCATTAAATTTTTGAGATCTCCTCTTGTCGCGTATGTCCAAGACCCCTTGTCTTAGAAGCGAGAAGCAAGGTTATACCAGTAAGTAATATAGGACACAGCCGTTCGTGGTTTATACTAATAGGTATAGGGTGATGATGACTCCATAATGGCTGACTTTCGCGTCTGGCATCCTTCGTAACACATAGTATGTGGATGTCGGGGCGATCAACCTTCTTTATAAGATTCGACCAATGGATTCACGTTTGTCCCATATTATAACGCATAATATAACCACGATAAGAGGTTCCCCACGTCCAAGGCCACCCGTGGACGGACCCACCGCCAAGCACATTCATTTCCAAGGTTAAGTCCGCTCTATCCGCCCCCTCTTCCGCTTCCTTCTTTCGCATATTTTCAATTTATCATATCGCTGATCAAAGTCTACGATCATCAGCCATGAGGCATTCCATCTTGCATTCGCCGTAGCGAGAAGCCAGTGGCTGACTTCGAACTTGCCACTCGCGGTTGGCAATACCTTTTTTATTGGGAAAAATGGACGGTGGCGATGAAGATCAAAGACACTGTTGAGAGATGTGTAGATGGGCTGAGAACAAGAAAGGGGGCGGTGTTAAAAAGAAGAAAGAAGTTGGTATTAGGTAAGTCAAGTATGGACATTTCGATTGCCGATGGCGCTAGGCCAAAGCGGGTAAGCGCGACTAGATCTTAGTTACCAATCCATCACTCCCGCTCGAATAATGATCTTTCCCATGCAATCATCCCTCTCACCCTCCACAACGGTTCTGAGCAACTGTCCCCCGATACTTGGGTGCTTAGCACCCATCGCAAGAGCCATCTCACGCACATTTCCTAGATTCGTCGCCAACATTCCAGGTCCCACACAGCACACCTTGACACCATCTGCCTTCAGCTTGTGATTCCAATCCAACATCATCATGTTCAGTGCAACCTTGCTGCACCGATAACCAATTGTCTCAAATTCAATATTCTTCGGCCATCCAGCTGGCTGAGGAGGTGTGGGGAAATAGGACTCTGCAGCTTGGTTGATTGCAGAAAGACCAGTCACAAAGATCAGACGCGGATCGACTGATTTGAGAAGAAGGGGTATAAAGGTGGCTGTCAGGACATTTGTTCCGGCGAGTTCACATTATAGGCGTTGTTGAAGCATTCGCGGAGAGAGACTCGATTGGCGAGGTATTCAAGATCCAACGTTGCACCTGATGATGTGAGCTAAGGACTAATGATTTTTGCGATTTACTGACCGGCATTATTCACAAGGGCATCGATGTAGCCTGGGCCAGATTTGACTTTCTCAAATGCATACTCGATGGACTCGTCGCTTGTCAGATCGACTTGGAGGGGTTCAATCTTATTGGTGGCCTTGGGACATGCGGTTTGGATCTCCTTAATAGCTTCGGTCGCTTTTTCAACTGACCGACTACCCATAAAGATGTGGTAGGGCTTTTCGGCTTCGAATAAGGCTTTAACAGCCTCATAGCCAATTCCGCCGTTACCACCGGTGACAAGGACGATCTTTGGTGTCATTTGGAGAATTGTATTCATGTTTGGGAGATTTCAGCTCAGATGTCGATAGTTATAGAGCATCGCATTGAGCTGCTTTATATGCTACCCAGGTACGTAACGGTTTTAATAATCTATCAAAATTCTCCAAACACCGATACTTCCGTTTCCAGATGTGAGCGTAGCTAAGCTTGGCAACGGAGATAAGCTCTGCCATCGGGCATAACCGGCCAGCTGCTCGAGTCATAGCGCCGTCAAGGCATCGGCATTTGTCTTGGGTCTCCGTCGATTTCAAACAAGTATAAATATCAGACATCAAAGCGATAAATAACTCAAACGGCGGCCACTCTGAACTCATCTTGGCTCAGGCGCCCACAGGGCATTCTGGTGAAATGTTTCTTGCTTTAAGACACAAGGGCCTTGAGGGTTCCCCAGCTACTCGCGAGCCTAAAATGTAGCAGTGGTTCCTAAATACTTGGTTGGCACTCAGCGGCCCCAAAGGGGGTTTCAAGGAAAGCAGTATGATGTCCAATGTCGGCGAGATGCGTGGCATGTGTTATTGATGTCTGGAGATATCTCAAGGATGATAGCCAGTCAGAACCACCGAATAATTGGAGTCGGGTGTGTGAGATAACCGTGTCCAATATTTATAATAGCGATGCCCTTGACCCAAATCCACTTCGAATGTGACTCCACAACTCCTCAAAGAAACAATTGAAGCTCTATTGATCAAATCACTGATCAACTTATTGACCACTGGGAGAATTGGCGGATCGAAAATTGCAATCAGTGTACCTAAAATAAATTATAAAGGATTCTACTATTCTCATATATAGTATTTGGCGGTCGATGAATTTTCTCAAAGTATATGACGTCAGGACCTGGTGAATCTCAGCATCACCCCAGGCCGCAGCAGGAACCAAAGAAGTCCCACAAACCTCGGAAGATGGAGAAAAGCATAATTCCGAAGATTTAAAGAAGATCTACTTCTGCACAGCAATTACACTAAGACAGACCTCGACCGGCACGCCTCACTTAACACCGACGTCAAGTGGGACAGGAGCCTTACGATGTTTTTCTAGAACACCAGGTCCACACTCATGGTTCAGCCCTTGTTCATCGCCCAAGAGGCCTTGTGTTTTTACCCCATCAGCACAATATATGATTCATGTCCTCGGTACCTCTTCTATGCCCTCCTTCTGGCTAGCTGTCTTACGCGGTGGACAGGATGGCTGGCAGACGTGTTTCTGGGTGCTGCCGCAACGTATGCCGGCACGGCAGCGATTGAAGCATTCATCTTGGTGTCAAATGATCACATAGTGCAAGAGCCCACGCTTGTCACCATCCCATATGTCGCAGAGAACAGCACGCTGTGGAACAGTTTCCCACAGGTCGTCACCCAAACAGATCAGGTTATCCTCCAGCCCAGTGCACTTGAGCTGGATGGTGACGCCGTCGTGGCGATAGTAGTCACCGGCTATCTCGTCTTTCTCCCGTTGCAATGCTGGTCCCGTGTGTTAACCCAAGAGCGAGCTCGAAATCTCCTGTTCTATCTTTGGAATATTCTTATGCTTGCCGGGTCCATCTGCGCTCTTGCGTACGCTGCGAAAAATCGTGAAATCCCGACCCAGTACATGTTCTGCTACCCCGATATTCCACCATACGAGTCCACATCAAGTGATGGGTGGCATGATTCCTGGAGAACATCAACCTGGAACAACAGCGTATGGGACACATTCTCGAACGCCACGGAATGGGGCGAGATCGGGGATATCTGCTACAATCCTTGCTTCAACACTAGCCAGATTCTTCGACAGGCGACCACGTTGGAATCATGGGTCCCAGAGAGGGGATCCGAAGTTTCGCACGGGAATCGCTTCTGGGATAAACTCATCTATTCAAATCGATATATCTACAGTCTGATTATTCTGTGCTTCATTCTGAATTTAGTTCTTTTGACTTACAAATTCCTGCCTTACAAGTCGAGAATACCATCTGCTCAGATTATGGTCATATGGGGAGCTAGGAAGGATATCTGGAGAAGCTTCAAAGAAGAGTTCAAAGAATCACTTTCGGCACCAAGGAATGGAATTGAACGAAAAGAAACGTACAACATCAACCCGAAGTCTTGCTGGAGTCGCATTCGACCAGTCTTCAGTTTTCACTTTTTGAGAGCATTCCTCCGCATAATAGCGGATCTGGGCATACTCTTTGGCCTTGTGTTCAGTATGATTATCAGCCCACTGACGATTCTTGGCTTCGTGGCATGGATCGAATGGTGGATCCACAACGATGGCCCATCACAAGAAAATCCGCAACAAGTTGGCCAATGGTCATACTTAGTGTCTATAGGACTACTGGCCATATCTGCCACTATTCTCACGCTCAAGTATCGACTTGCATCGGCAGCGGAGCTAGATAGTGAGGTGGAAACGCTAAGAGCACACCTCGAGAGGCTGGAGGTGAGAAGGGATGCCCGAATGGAGGCACAGACAACGCTATTAACGGCCGAAATTAACCGAGACGCATGAAAGAAGTGTTCTGAAGATTTACGCTAGCAAAATAAACATACGTGATGCCGATTTTTCGGCTACTATTAGTCCCACATGCGCATGATTCCCTAATCTGTGCTGTCGCCGCTCCTTCGACTAACGCAACAAGCTGGGATTCTGGTCAGATTTTGTCATGATAACTTCACGTGAAGGGAAAGAAAATTTAATGCACGGGAGATAAATTATTTCGCTAACTTGGCAATTCTCATCACTTGCCAAGCGTGCGGGGATGACTGTCGTTTGTGTCTGATAGGCGCAAATATCGGCAATACCTCCTAATATGTCATACCCAGGCGCGGCATCAAAGATACCAAATTCTCATTTGATGGATTTTATTAACCTTCGTCTTGGTTCTCGCTTAGAGATTACGGGCATCATGTCAAAGCTCATGTCGCATTTCTCATTGAGAATCCTCGGCGATCCCCCTCAATGTACGGACAGTGCATGAAAAATTGTTCATGAAGACAGAGCAGCCATTCCTTTCAAAGATGAAAAATCTGATCATTGCATCTGACACTGGTCAGTATGAATGGTTCTGTTGATAAAACTACTCAAGAGTTCGTTGAAGATGTATCTCGAACCAGTACAAATATCCCCGCCCACGCGACACACATTCCGCTATGGCAATTACTAAAGCGATGGCCAAAAGTGGTCATGTATTGCCTTGCATTGAGTTCCGCCATTCTTCTCTATGGCTATGATCTTGTTATCGTGGGGACAGTATCCGCTATGCCAGCATTTCAGTATGTTATAATCTGAGCAATAAATATTATTCTTTATATTATGTTTAGGTAGATCGCAACATTTGACTAACGGTAACAGACACACATTTGGCGAGAGGCTAGGAGCAAAATACATAATTCCATCAATGTGGCTCTCCTTATGGAACGCATCCAGTCCGATCGGCATGATGATAGGATCCGTATTTGGTGGTCATTTCCAAGATCGGGGCGGTCGTCGACTCGCCCTCGCGATCGGCAGCTTTCTGTCCGCCATCGCGATCGCTATCTGTTATGTTGCTGACCTTCCTGATGATATCGATTCTCGTCGCGGAGTCTTTCTAGCCGGGAAACCATTTCAGGGAATTTGTATTGGGATTCTACTCTGTGTTGTCCAGACTTACATGTCTGAGGTTCTCCCGGTTGCTCTTCGAGGCCCAATCATTGCCTTTTTGCCGATATTTACATTACTTGGTCAGCTACTCGGTGCTATTGTGGTGTATGTATCCCTGCAAAAGGAAGGAACGCGAAGCTATCGAATTTGTTTCGCGTCACAGTGGCCCTTCTCGGCTGTTCCGCTCTGCCTATCGATACTATTGCCAGAGAATCCGACGTGGCTACTTAGAAGGAATAGACCAGGACACGCGCTGAAAGCTCAGAGGAAATTGGATACGATTCGTGTCGACTCTGCCGCGACTATTGAAGAGTTACGTTTGGCCATTTTAGCAGAAGAGGAAGAAACAGCTTCTTACGAGTATCTGGATTGTTTCCGAGGAACCAACCTTCGAAGGACACTGATCGTCTGTTTGGCCAGTTCCCTGCCTCAACTTCTCGGTCTTCAGCTCCTTGCGAATGCATCTTACTTTATGCAAATCGTTGGAATGGGCTCGACAAACAGTCTCATTTTTCTTATCCTTGGCATCGGTCTCGGTTTAATCGCGAACACTGTGAGTCTGTGGGTGTTGAATGGTCTAGGGAGACGATTTCTGTGTATGTTTACCTTGGCGACTGCCGCGGTACTGTGGTTAGCCATGGGCATTGCTGGGTGCTTTCAGGGAACCGTCACGATATGCATAGTATGTAAAATAAGAAGAGTTGAGGTCCCGTATGCTAAAGCCTCTACAGGTACACTGCAGTCACAATGATGATAGTAACGATGGTGTGTGGAGTAGGAATTTGGCCGGCCTCACATGTTGTTGCTGCTGAGACCTCATCGCTACATCTACGAGCCAAAACACAAGGCATTCCCTGGTTCACCAGTGGCATTGCGACCGGCGTATTTTCGATCATTTTGCCTTATATCTACAACGCAGACAAAGGGGATCTCAAGGCAAAGACAGGATTCTTCTTAGCCGCAGTGGCTGCCATCGCGGTTGTTTTAACCTGGCTCTTTATCCCGGAGATGAAGGGTCGATCACCTATGGACATTGATCGTATGTTTCAACTGAAGCTCGATACACGGAAGTTCAAGGACTGGAATGGTGGGATGGTTTCTGAGAAGATTGCTGGTATCCCGCAACAAGGGGGTTTGTGTATAGGTAGATCTCTTAGCTTACCGAGGACGGTTTTTGAATCTAATTCTTTTGGAGCTATATTCTTCCTACGCTCTATGGACTACCACCTCCATCCACTAATAGCATTATGCGCTCCTACCTGGGGACTGTTCGGATTTTGGAAAGCAAGTACAGGGGATTATGGGCAATGTCATTGATTATAGAGCCCTGGTGCGATTCCGAAGTGGGATCTGAGAGGTATAAAGCTATTCACACTATTCCAAGACATTAAAACTGAAAAGAAAGCCCGGATACCTCCTATGCCCGCCGCGGACTGGGCTCAAAATCCGTAGTAGCCCAAAGGCCTCTGGCCGGGGAACAGGATGTGCGGCCAAACTTGGAAGCAGTAAGACGAGGACAGACGTCTCAGGAACGGTAAATACGTACAGCGAGCGACAGAAACGGGCCGGAAACCAATGCCGTCTCATGACGGACAACGGGAAATACAGATTGATAGTGAAAACACCATTTTTATCTCCTCACTCTTGCGACTTAGCTCAATATAATCTCGGCGGAACTACGACGGTATTACCCATACTAAAATTGAGGAGTCATCGTTATAATACCGTAACTGACGCCTCATGAGTTACATAGAATCTCTTGGTGGATTAATCCTGCCTCACCTACTAGTGCTTATATGATCGGCGCTGCTTACCCACGTTCTTAGGAACGAGCGTAAGCTACATAACCGACCAGCCTCCCCTGTTCAGAGGTGAAGTACCATCCTAAACACAAACTTCACATATATTCATAGCTCCAAATCCGATCACCAGAACTTACCAGAATGGTGTACACCCTTTATGAGGGCTTTGTTCTCCAGACAAAGCGGGCTTTAACGACTCTTTCGCATATTCTCCACAAAGCCGAGGAGCAGCCCAACGCTGCCAGCCTTCCATCCTGTCGACTCCACCATGACATGAAATCACTTAGCTATCAAGTGTTCGCGGCAACCACGCAAACTTCGCTAGCTCTGGCTAAGCTGACAGCCGAATCATTCCCTACCGAAGACACGAGTAAGGATGTTGTCTACACATATGCGGAAATGTACGCTCGCATCGACAAAGTGCTCCAGGCTTTCAACGCGGTTGACAAAGACCTTATCCTCGAACACTGCGAGGCTGTCAAGCCCACGCCTCTGGGAGGGAATATACAACCCCTGTCTGGGACTACATACGCCCGCATCATGCAGGCAAATATCTTCTTTCATGTAACTACTGCCTATAGCATCCTGCGCAAGGAAGGCGTGCCTCTAGGCAAGGTGGATTATATTTTACCTTTTGTAACTTCTTGAGGCTTAGCGTGAATCAAATAGTTTGACCTGGACAAATTGCGCAGAACTACCAATCCTCTCCCTACGCGTTTGGAGAATCTGCGTCTCATCCAGCAGCCTGGAGAACACTGAAATTACATACGCGGGGAACACAGAAGATCAAAAAGTAAATCAATTTGACAACAGCATCGGAGCAGATCCATTTCACTCCCCGAATAAGAAAAACTGTTATTCAAAGTATGACCGGGGGTAAAGCTTCGGAACAGCACTCGAAAGCATCATGAAAAGCAAATGATCAAATTTGTGAAGGGAAACAGGACCTTGAAAGGACATGGGAAACAAATTAGGCGACTACCATCTTCTCCGTAAATATATTTAAGCCAAAATTAATGAAATGACACCATGTTGGTCCGGGATGGGCAGACCTTCGCGCTTGAGCTTTTTGGTCCTCGCCCGTCGTTGCTTCGGGGAGAGATCCTTCCACCCGTTGTACAAATGTGAATTTGGCAGCAGAGGGTGGGTGTGGTTGGTTTCAGTAGCCATCAGTTCGGCGACGGGTTGTTCTGGGACAGGCTCTTCGACAGCGGGCTCTTGGGTAGCAGACTCTTCCCAGGCATATTCCTCGGCAACGGGCTCCCACGGGACAGGCACTTCAATAGCAGGCTCTTCCCAAGCAAGTTCTTCAGCAGTTGGATCATTCGGCACAGGCCCTTCGTAGTCAAGCACCTCGACACGCTCCTCGCCAACAATTCCTTCAGTGACAGGTTCTTCGGTAGCAAAGTTCTTGGCGATAGACTCCTCATAAACAGAAACCTGGACAGCTTCAACGACGGACTCCTCGTAGGTAAGCACTTCGACAGGCTCTTTCACGACAGGGCCGTCCGGACGGCCTGTCCACTCCTTCGCAGATGTTCCATCTTCAGTAAAGGCCGTAGAAAGGCAGTCTTTGACCGATGCGGGGTCCTCAGAGGATTGTTCGGGAGTGACAGCCAAGCCCCCGACCACATTGCGAACACCGGCGGAAACAGAGTCCTCCTCCGAACTGGGAGATACAGACCTGGGATAGCGGTGAACACCGGGGGACGCAGAGTCGGCCGCGGAACTTGGAGGTGCAGGCCTGGCTTGCATGGGATAGCGGCTATTTAGATAGTAGCCCGCACTAAAGTCGTCCATGTGCAACCCACTCCTGGCCTGATAGATTATGCGACTTTCCAGCTCCATTATATGGGATGACTGAACCTCAATGACTGCCGCCATAATCGCCAAGCTGCCGGCATCGCTCACAGTTGCATAATCACGAATATTGACCTTTGGCTTGCCACGACTGGCCATTTCTTGGAGCATATTTGTGACATATTTTGGAAGCCAAAATTCGTCTTCGGGAAGGTCAGAGAAAACTTCTGTAGTCAAACGCAAGAGATGGGTGGCTTCGTAATCTTTTCCAAAATATGCAATATAATTTTCGGCCAAAATTTTGAGCTCGGAAAGATCATACTTTATGGATGCATGGTAGACTTTGACGCATCTTTGATATTCCCTTTCCATGTATGTTTGGTTGCGAATATGTGCCGAGTCGATTGTCTGCCATTTGCCAGTATATAAGAAATGCACTATGGTGTGACCAATATCCGGAGAAACGGGAATTATCAGTGTTCCAGCGCGATTAAGCCTACTCAGTCTAGGATATTGAGTGAGATAGGACCACGGGATTCCATATCGAGCTTTTCCAATAGATATGGTGGTTAGCGGAAGTTCATAGGGCCTACCTCCGGTTTGAAGTTAGTGGTTTTCTAGTTCAAATGATCAGAAGTTCTGACGAGAAGGATACTTGGCCGTAATAAAACGGCGCAGGCTCTTGGCCCGGGGTCGGTAAGTTGGCTTTTTCATCCATTGGACTGTGAAAACAATGCTGAGGTTTTCTTGATAGCCTTGATGATGGCAAAACTCGTTCAATGTATAAAGTGTATCGCAGTGGGACACCTTAACCCTCTATTTGTAGCCGATGACAAGAGTTTGAAGAAGAGGGGGGACCATGAGTTGGCCATGCATGACCAGCACATTGGGAGGCGACCCACAAGTCTCTCACTGATCGTATTTGCACGCTGAGACAGGTTGAGGCTGACCCCTGCAATGACGATTTAAGAATGAACCACCCAAAGCCAATCCCCGTTAGCCACGCATCTGTGTCATATGCAGCATGCCAAATGGCATCCTTTGCCAGAACGAGGCTGTGGAGGGAATCCCAAGAAAAGATTGGTACCAGTCATTACACGTTTCGAAATGGACGAGACGACAAGGGACAATTATCAGGTGGAACATTCGACTATGTACAAGCGGGGATGGTTGTTCAAATTTAACACGAGCTGAGCCTCATCCAACGTCCTAATATTTCCAGGCCGACATTCGTACTAGGCCAGCATTCCTTCCAATCCATCATGCAAAAAGACCCAAGTACTCCATGACAAGGAACAACATATCACATCCCACCCAACACTACTCACAGCTGGATGCTCAAACATTGTATCCACCAATCTCTTCCCCAGATCGACTACCGAGCCTCCCAGCAAGCCCGGTTCATCCATAACAACAATATATGTAGAATGTGCTTGAATAGCCACCCCAACCGCTAACAGCCATTTAAACGAAGTGGCGTATCGCCGCAAAGGTTGAGATATGTATGTTCCCCAACCCTGCGGGAGATTTTTAGGCGATAATAGACCCGGAATGAACAGAAGAAGATGGGGAACAGCAAGAACAGGCATGAAGTACGGCGTGTTCGCGACGAAGGGTATAACCGCGGCGCTACAGAAGGATATTACGACAGGTGCGAGCTCGAGGATTGCTGGGGGAGCCCACGACGCTTTCGCACCTCGAATGGTACTCGGATTCGAGACGAGCACTGTAGCGAAGAACAGGTTTTGTGCGAAGGAAATTGCGACGATTTGCCCGAGCAACATGAACACCCACACGTTGGGGATACTGTATCGACGACCTAGTCTGCGGTAAGCGACAGTCTGGAGGGAGTATAAAGGATTACAAACCCATCACCCCCAAAAACAAACTCCATCCGATTGTCCACAAGAAGATCTGTCCGCTCCACCAGAACTTAGCCGGTGTCTCGGAGACACTCTCCCACGCTTCCCGGAATAGCTTCCGATCTCGCAGCCACAGCTCCCATTTCACCAGGTATGGCTTCGCATCAATCAATGCCTGCTGTGCAGGTGCCTGTCCTGCTACCCAGCTGTTATAGGAATGCCGGAAGAACGCGAACATGTAGTACCATGTTGTCGCGAGACTGACGGTCGCGAGGATAAGAAATAGGGCGAATATAGGACCATGGGTGGTGCTCCAGCTTGGCCGGGCTTTCCTAAGCTTGTAACGTCCGTAGATTTTGAGACATATTTTCAATGTGAGGGTGGCGCAGAGGGTGAGGTAAAAGGCCAGGATGGAGAGGGAGCGATGGTCCTCGAATGTTTGGCGGAGGGATGCCTGTATTGATTCCAACATGACGTATTCTTGATTAGACCACCAAGGGTCTACGACTGACTTTTCATCTCCAGGATATAGAGATCGGGCGACTAAGACGAGTAGATGGTAGCGTTAATGGAAAGTGGCTATGTTGATGCGCTTATCGCGTCGGGCTACGTCGGGCGGTGTATTCAGACTCGCGTTATCTAATCTACGCTACGCGTGATTCAAAGGTGAAGATTTGCTTCTTGATTTTCTAATCAAAGGCTACCCCGAAATGTTCTGGGCTCATGTTCCATCGCATGCTGAGATTGTTTGTATGCTTACTATTTAGCTTTAACCTTTCCAGATTCACCATACTCCATCTCTGGTTCACGCGGGAGTAGTCCGACCAAGTCGAATAACAAGGCCATAGAATTGACAACCCCGTAAAAGAGCATGGGTATCAAACCAAAGAAAAGGTTTCCGGTGTAACCACGTCGGAGAATTGTCTCGGCCAGCTCCGTCCGAGCAATCTCTGGCGCAACAGATGACTCGAATGGTCCTGTCAGTCTGTAAAATGTAACGAAAGATGCACCAAAGCAGTAGATAAGCAGAATCTGCAGACCGTGTCGACGATATAGTTCAAGCAGACCCGGTGCACCACCAAAATCCTTGGCCAACGTACTCATGTACGCGCTGTGGTCAACGCCGTATTGGATACGAGATCCCTTGGCAGCAAGGAGATGGTAGTGGGGAGGATCCATGGGCATCTGCATGCGCCCGGTGATAAGCGCCGTCCACCACATGGCTTGCTGTTCGGCTATTGGGGGGATGGCACCCACGCCTGGGCGCACGAAACCAATGAAAGCGATGTCTGGGTGTGATGGGTTGACGATGTTTCGGATTTGGGCGTCTGATGCGGTGGGATATGATGCGTCAAGATAAGGGAACGTTTGTTTGTATCTGCGATGAATCACGTTAGCATGACACTGGCACGCCTGGGGAATTTCAAAAATATACCCTGAGCAATAAACCACACAATTTGGCTGGATGTTTCTGTCCTTCAGCCGCTGCCAATCCTTCCGATCGTGTTTCACTTGGAAATGGACTCGTCCCGTAGCATCGATAGATGTCGGCCAGGTGCAAGTATCAACGTGTCGATCGGAATTAGCATCCTCCGGAGGGTCAATGTACCGGTTACCGATATATGCCAAAAATGGATTGTGTGTCTTATAGGGACGGTTGAGATAAGGCATGGCTTTGTTGCTTTTATTGAGGAAAACAAAAGCCCTTCCCAGTCGCTCTTTAGGAAGAGCACCGACATGCTGGTTCATACCGGCCTGGGTTCCAGTCAAGAACCATAGAACTCGCTTGATCACAAAGTCTGAGATAAACCAGCGCAATCTACTTTGGGCGACCGCCCGATGTACGTACGCCGTTTCGAACAGGTTGGTGATGAGACCGTCAATTGGAAGACCTCCGCTGTATGTCTTTCCGAATACCTGGAATCGACTGAGCTGCTTGGGGAAGGAGAGGAAGCCGGTGCGGAAGCACATGGTTACTGATTCGGCGTCCGCTTTGATGGACTCGTAGGCAATGTCTGTATGCGTTAGATCGGCCTTTCTGGTCCGCTGGAGTCAACTCACCCATGGCTGTTTCACCACATCCCAAGATAAGGACTTTCTTGCCAGCTACTTGCTCGCGGCCCTTATAAAGGGATGAATGGAAGACATCACCCTGCACGTTCTCGATACCTGGGATATCCGGAATATTCGGTTCAACGTGAAGTCCAGTGCAGACGGCAATGTGCGAGCAGTCAAAAGTATTCTCCTTTGTTTGGCCCGCGTAATTCCGGTCCACATAGCTCACTCGATGGGCCCATTTGGAACCATCTTGGAGCGGGGATACGCGAACCACAGGACTGTTGAACTTGATATACGGACCCAGCTTGAATCGCTCAACATATGATCGGAGATAGTCGACGTACTCAGGCAGTGACACATGGTCGGGAGTCTCCAGCGGCAAGCGGTGATCGGAAAACGTGGTCAGCTGCTTACTGCTCACCAATTCGGCGTTCTCGTAAGAGCGATAGTTGAACGTGCCACCGACATCAGACTCACTATCGCATGGAGGTTAGTAAGTTCTTTTCCGAGCGAAGAAGAAAGACCGGACAACACACGCTTCAAAGAGATGCGCCTCGATCTGCTGGTCGGGCGTGGAGGCCTCTAGCAAGGTCTTGAGCGTCACCAGGCCACCGGGGCTGCAAGAGATTAGCGATTTGATACTTGATTTTCATATGGAATCATACCCAGCGCCAATAATGGCTACTCGTATTGTCATCGGGACTGTTCCTGGAGCTGTAGGAATGGGGAAAATGTCAACATTTGAGAAGTGCAGCCTGTAATTGCGGGGCGCCCCAGTCTCCACTCACGGAGCTTGGAAAGCTTGGTCAGTGACGCCATCGCCGTGTTCTATTTAAAAACCACATCAGCGTCATTGCTTATATTTTCATATTGGGCACTCATTTTGAATACGTTTTCCTGTTTTCAAGGAAATTTTTTGAGACTGTTGCTTGAAGGCGAAATTCACCGCGTCGGGCATTCCTACATAGTATTGTAATACACGATTCATCATAAAATTACTGTGCATCTTTTTTCTCTGTCAAATCATCTCTCCTTGAGATCAAATCGATTTTTCCCAACAAAAGACTCAGATTCCAAATTCCCCCTCCAACAGCAGAGTCGTCTTCTGCCTTTGCGCTCGGTACGGTACGTAGTGGCCGCCCTCTCTTTCCGGTCTAACAGAAACAGCTAGAAATATTTCCGTGAAGCTTTTCGGTTCAATCTCCAAGGAGAGTGTTGGGCAAGTCGTTGAGGCACACCCACTGCAGAATTCCGCCTTTCTCGATGAGGTTGCTGAGTTGTTTACCCAGTGGTATGAAATTTGGGGCCCGCGAGCATCTCCCTGCCCGGTTTGCGGGAATTGTCGGCATAGGCAGGTGTGTTGAAGTACATGATCTGAGCGCACTTCCGATACATAAGGCTCACCGCACAACTTCGCACATTGGAGTTACAAAATTGAAATTTCTCTATTTAACTCCTCGACCTTCACTTCCAGTGGATTGATCCAAAGCCTCCGGGCAAGCTTGTGCGACACATCTTTAGCAAAATTACCGCCTTCCGACATGAGGGTGTAAAGATGATCACTAATTGGCCAGTTGTGCCGCATCGCTGCAAAATGCGACATCAGATTCGTCGCGGCGTTATTGCAATAAATGACTCGGACTGCGTCCATCTGCGAACAATCGCCTCTTCTAAATACAAGTTCGCCTAGTAAACAGAAATCCAGGTATACATTGATGGAGCAGGATGAAACCTGCAAAGTGTATAACCCGAATATATGTTCCGTAGGTCGGCGTTACATGTTGCTGGTAGGCTTGACGTCTAAGCACGAGCAAACAAAACAAGAGAATCTGCAAGGGATGATGATGAATATCTCCTTGCAGGTTGCTTTGCGGAAAACCCTTACAAATTGAGTTCTCAGGGCGTTTTCAGGGTCAAATTAACTGCCCAGTTCCAAAAATCCGAGATGATCAACGATTTTTCACCTAGAGATCTTATACTTCCCGTCCAAAGTTTCCCAGTTGGGCTTCATTAGCAGCTACAGATACAGTCATTGGACACCCGCAATATGAGCCCTTTCATTGAACGTAAGATTCTGCTACTTGAGCGACTGTATACTAAACTGTTATTTGCGATATAAAGGAACCATTCTGTTAGTGCTGCGGCTAGAGCAGCCGGACATTCGGTAAAAAGAGAAAAAGAGCCCGAGAGTGGAGCAATTTCAAGGTCGATCAATTACATACAAATTGATACTTTCTGGACTCGTCCGTGCGATAAATGACAAATGACATTTGTTTGGTCCTAAAACTCCGTTCCACCTCAAAGATACTCCTTATCAATTTGTATAAGGGCATCCATGCCCTCCCGCTCTAGTACATCGGTATCCAAAATCATTGCAGCAAAAAGCACCGCTGGCTCAGTCTTGCTAGCATTATCGCTGATGCGGTGATGGCAACCGGGAGCCTCATGCCATGTACCACCGGTGTTCATAACCTTCATCGGGTCGTCGTTCATTTTGTTGAGCAGCGTGCCATTGACGACGTACGCGGAAACTGCACAACTCCCATGGCGATGAGGTGGAGTCGAGGCATTTGGCGGGAATGTAATACATAGGCCGACGATAGTCTTTCCTGGGCAGTTCGATAGTTTGTACTGATAGGCCAGCTGGATGTCGGGCCTCGGGCGGCTAAAATTTCGTTCAGTGGTGGCATTTAGATTCGAATCATCTTTCATACCTGGGGTCATAAGTTGGTTCTTCCATTTCGGGACTTTGAGACTGAATTTCAATGTTCGACTATGGAGATGGTGGTGAGGAACGCAGATTGATTCGAGGAAGATATCGGGTTTTTTATAGTTGTCGAGACTCACCAAAACCGTTCGAATTTCGACAATATGTTGTGTAACTTTGACTGTGTGACTGGTCAACCTGCATTACTTGGGACCGATCTCGGTCCTGATGACGTGACATACATATACATAGGCTATCAATAGGCTATGCACGAGTTCCCGAAGTTGTCCGATTTGCCACTTCTATGCTCAGGCTCCCAACGAACTCCATAGTGGTAGTACAGGTATTTAGAAGAGCTTTTCCTTGTAAGTTGGATTTAAATATTTGTGTCATGGTATTAATATAGCACGTGCCCTTCAATAAGAGCCAGACTAAGTGCAGAAAACTAAGGTATCACAGAATATGCGTCACCATCTTTAGAGAATCAGCGCAAGGCTAAGAACCGAAAAGGCCCCATACCTTCGCAAAGTGTTCGAGACACTTGTATCGGTGCTATTGTACCTAACATTGGCTGAGTCATTTCAACATACAACGCTCCTTTCCCAAGATGGCGTGGCAGTATCATTCACAAGCGCGTCGGAATGATGGGTATCAATCACACCCGAAAAGGACAACTTGAACTTGCCAGGGACGAATAGGTCATCTGGATTGAAGTATAATACCTGCCTCTTGGTGTCCCTTCAAAGTAGCCCTCCACGGTCAGGTTTGCTGTCTTACCATCGAAGTGCACATCCAGAGCAGGGTTCGGGTAGGTCCAATTACAGCCAATGTTGACATTGTCGAACCCCAGATTAACAAAATAGTCAGCCCATCTGGTTCTAAATTTTCAATGGGGATGATTAAGGCTGTGATAATCAAGGGCTTGAGAAATGCGAAGTTGAGCCGATCTTCGGCGAATTAATCCAAAAGCTTGCGAGGTCGGAAAATTGGCTCGGAATAGTCAATTAATCGTTTTGGCATAGATGTTTTGGTTTGCATTAGTCTTAAATGATTCACACTTTGATTGTCGTTCTACAGGCGCATGGCCCGTGGCCATAGTTAGTTGCATAATTAGCAAAGCTCTTTGTTCTGACTTCGTCAGGGGTGAAAGAATCAACTCTTAGTCCAACCTTGGAATAAGAACAACAAATGATTCGTTCTCTATGTAAGTGTAGTCTTTGAACGACCAGGATAAATACATCTTGAGCGAAGAACAAATAAGGGAAGGGTTGTGATCCCTAGTCCTTTGATATTGCATGGCCTTCCTTGGAAGATTAGAAGTTGGTGCAAAAATATATACCTCACGGGAATCTGCCCAGGTGGCACGTCCAAAATTTGAAGCGCTACAGGCTACAGCCATCATCGATCGGCCACCTTCAAAAATTAATAGATCTCCCGACGTCTGGAACCCAACTGACTCGCATTTTGGAAATTAAGTACACCACGGTGCTTCAAAAAGATACAATCTCCAATATTTGAGGTTCAGCCGGTGAGGCCTCCAAACGGGCTTGGCAGTTCTTAGCCGCTGATCAGTTGGACCGCATGACCAAATTGTGTAAGCCAGTAATGGGCGGGTATAGAAATTGCATAGGTACCAGTGACTAGTCCTAGGTAGGTCAATGGATCTGGGCTTACTTGGTTGCCTGATGATGTGATGATGCCAGGCTGAAGCAATCTTATAGTTTCCACCATCTAAGAAGAATAATTGCAGGTGCCACGTTAATAAATGCAAGACCAAGACATCCACCGTAACGAGATTATCAATGGGAGATATATAGGCAACAGCTTCGTAGGCGAGCTTAAATCCGACGAGTAGCACAAATCAGACATGCCTATCTTCGAAGGCTTGATTACATGAATAAAGTGGTACCCAAGAGAACAAGGCAGTAATAGTCTGATCTAAGGCCCCAATCATCACTGAAAATTTACATCAGGGAACAGCAGGAGTTTTGTTTCTTGGCCTGAGTGAAGAGTTAGATAGGTTGTTCGTCCCGTAAGTAGGGTCTCATTTAACATACCTGGGTATAGAACATCTTACTCTGGGCGGACAGACCGTCACTCTTTTGAACCAAAGAGTCAATCTTCTCGCCACGCTCCAGCACACTCTCAATCTAAGACAGATATCAGCAATCTGGTAACCTCTATGGAGCCAGGTATGGAAGGCAATGCGTACAGTCTTGTGTAGCACAATCTTGGTCTCATCCAACTCCTGTTGAATCTTCATAATGCTGTCGGCCTGCTTGGGGTCCTGGTATTTGACAATGTATTCCTTCAACTGTGGCAAGGGGCATGCGTTCTCGCGAGTAGACGGGTCGGACCAGGATGTGCGGGGGTGCTTCGCGAGGAACTCGTCAACGATCTTGGACAGGAGCTGGTGGGCCACTAGCGCGGGGTAGTCGCCGTCAGTAACAATTACACCGGCCACGCCTTCGGATCGACCGTATGCGTGGAATGTGTATGACTTCTCCTCGACATCCTGGCGTTGTCCGGGCTTCGTGCGCTCAGCGACCGTGCGGCAGAAGAGCATCAGGAACTCCTCATAGCTGGATCGAAGGCAGTGTTAATATGAGCGTGTAAACGAGATCGCTTGAGGGCAGTAGGCCACGTACTTCTGACGGGTAAAACGGGAAAAGCTATTTCGTATTAGCGACTACTGTCAAGAAGTATTCAGCAGGCATGTTCACATACGCAGAGAGGTCCTTCTCGGCACAGAGCTGGAGAGCTGGCTGAGAATCGTTCCGGAGAACCTAGATGTAAGGAATCAGCATGTATCCCACTAAAGCAAACATATCGCCTGGCAACTCGACAGAAACGTACGCCCATATAGAGGATCTTCATTGTGGCGGGGAGGTTAAGTAGCTTCACACAATAAGCGGAGGCTGTAGATGAATAGCGAGATTTTGATCAGATCGTGCAGCTTTCCTGAGGAATAGGAGACAGAACTTCAGCAAGTCGGCTACAAAGTGGCGGTGCCGGGGGCGGAACTAGGAGAGGTCAGCTTAGGGGAATAATGGAGGTGGTCAGTCTCCTGATAACTAGCGATGATAGCACTGCGGGTCCGCCAGGGCCTCTGGCAGAACCCCACACCGCCCAGATTAGGAATAACATTTGTCTCTTCTTTCTATGACTCCAACCCCTCATTGTTCTCTTTCCACTCAAAATTATTTTGGTGTCTGCTGTGTTGACCAGCAGTATGGAGCCTATTTCATCAAACCAGTCGCAATGGCTGTCCCAACTGGCAGCTATGCGCCAGGCGATCGCCGATCTGAAGCTCCCCAAAGAGCTGCCCCACGATACGACCGGTTATGGGAGCGACATGGATTTGGATATTGATGAAGACTACTCCTCACCCAGTACAGTCGATGATGTCTGGGATATTATAAGCTCCGACGACGAGACAACGGACGACCTGGATGATGTGAACGAAATTCCCTTCTCGCAGACCTTACCCTACGATCGACTTTGGCTGGAAACCAAATGTCAAGAGCTCTCAGCTCGCTCGAGCATGGATGCGGCCGAGCTCAGTCAACAAATAATCGCCACGCTTGCAGCCGCCAACGATGACTCCGAGTTGCAGATGTCCCTCGCTGAAATTGTGGGGTTTGAGGATTTGGATCTGGTCATCGAACTGATTGCGCATCGCGGGGAGATCTTGTCGGACGAACCACATAGCGTGGAGGCACAAACGGATGGACTGGCGTCTGGGAAACTTCTCACCCGTGCGGAAAGGGAAGAGGCTCTGTGGCAACGCAATTTCGAGCATAAGAATGCTGCGCTCATGCCGGCACAGAGTCGATCGGAGCCTGTCTACCCACACGTCTTCAAGCAACACACCGCTGGAAATCTCCTTGCCGCTGGTGGCAGAAAGTATGGCCTACCGGTTGGCAGCAAGCATACCGATGAACCAAAATATGAGGAATATGAAATTCCCGCCGCGAAGGTTGGGTCATTGGCAAGAGATCGGAAGCTGGTGGAGATTGCCGACTTGGACGGTCTCTGTCGCGGCACCTTCAAGGGCTACAAATCCCTCAACAGAATGCAGAGTTTGCTTTATGAAGTTGCATATAAGACAAGCGAGAACATGCTCATTTGTGCTCCTACTGGTGCGGGTAAAACGGATGCTGCCATGCTGACCATTCTCAACGCGGTCGGCAAAAACACGACTCCCAACCCACTGGAGGAACCCAATGCAACTGAGTTTACAGTTCAAGTTGATGACTTCAAGATTGTTTACGTCGCTCCAATGAAGGCTTTGGCGGCTGAAGTGACAGAAAAGCTAGGCAAACGGCTGGCCTGGCTGGGAATCAAAGTCCGCGAACTGACCGGAGATATGCAATTGACAAAGCGGGAAATCGTGGAAACCCAGATCATTGTTACGACGCCTGAGAAATGGGATGTCGTGACGCGGAAGAGCACAGGAGACACTGAGCTTGTTCAAAAAGTACGATTGCTTATTATTGATGAGGTTCACATGCTTCATGATGAGCGAGGTGCCGTCATTGAGTCTCTAGTTGCTCGGACGCAGCGACAAGTCGAGAGCACGCAGTCCTTGATTCGCATTGTTGGTCTATCTGCGACCCTCCCCAATTACGTGGATGTCGCCGATTTCTTGAAGGTTAATAAAATGGCTGGTTTGTTCTTCTTTGACGCATCTTTCCGACCGGTACCGCTCGAGCAGCATTTCATCGGTGTCAAAGGCAAGCCTGGCTCCAAGCAATCTCGAGAAAACATTGATGTAGTCGCATACGAAAAGGTGCGCGAGATGCTAGAGAGAGGTCACCAGATAATGGTTTTCGTGCATTCTCGAAAAGATACTGTCATGACTGCACGTATGTTAAAGCAATTGGCCGCCGAAGATGGATGTGAGGATCTCTTCAGTTGCCATGATCATGAAAATTATTCCTCGGGCTTGAGAGATATGAAGCATGCCCGTGCGCGGGAACTGCGAGACCTCTTTACCAGTGGCTTTGGGGCTCATCATGCTGGTATGAGTCGCAGCGACCGTAACCTCATGGAGCGTATGTTCGGGGAGGGTCTGATCAAGGTTCTTTGCTGTACTGCTACTCTAGCATGGGGTGTCAATCTTCCCGCTGCGGCAGTTGTCATCAAGGGAACGCAGCTGTACAATCCCCAGGAAGGTAAATTTGTTGACCTCGGCATTCTCGATGTTCTGCAGATTTTCGGTCGTGCTGGTCGTCCCCAATTCCAGGATACGGGCATTGGATTCATTTGCACTACTCAAGATAAGTTACAGCATTATCTGTCTGCTGTGACTGCCCAACAACCGATTGAATCTCGTTTCTCAAGTCGATTGGTTGACAACCTCAATGCCGAGATTTCGCTCGGTACCGTCACCTCCGTGGCTGAGGGGGTCCAGTGGCTTGGCTACTCGTATTTGTTTGTGCGCATGATAAAAGAACCCCGCCACTATGGTATCGAGTTTGCTGAGCTTCGTGATGACCCGATGCTCGTTCAACGACGCCGACAATTGATCATTCAAGCTGCTCAAACCCTCCAAAAGAGCCAGATGATCATATTCAACGAGAAGACCGAAGATCTCAAAGCAAAGGATGTCGGACGTATTGCCAGTCAATACTATGTTCTACAAAGCAGTGTTGAGATATTCAACACGATGATGCGTCCGCGCGCAGGCGAAGCAGATGTCCTGAAGATGATCAGTATGAGCGGTGAATTCGACAATATCCAAGCCCGAGAGTCAGAATCGAAGGAGCTACAACGACTTCGAGATGAAGTTGCCCAGACCGAGGTTGAAGGCGGGAATGATTCACCACATGCCAAGACTAACATCTTGCTCCAATCCTATATCTCGCGTGCCAAGATTGAGGATTTCGCATTGGTCTCTGACACTGGATACGTGGCCCAGAATGCAGCTCGTATCTGTCGAGCTCTCTTTATGATCGCGTTGAACCGCCGATGGGGTTACCAGTGCCAGGTTCTCTTGTCGCTATGCAAATCCATTGAAAAGCAGATTTGGCCATTCGATCATCCATTCCGTCAGTTCGACCTTCCACAGCCAATCCTGAGGAACCTGGATGAGAAGCTACCATCTTCTTCTATCGAATCCATGAAAGAGATGGAGCCTGCTGAGATCGGTCAACTTGTTCACAACCATAAGATGGGAGGGGTGTTGTCTAGACTTTTAGACAACTTCCCTACTCTGAGTGTAGAGACCGAAATTGCACCACTCAACAGAGATGTCCTTCGCATTTGTCTCTCAATTTATCCAGAATTCACCTGGAACGATCGTCACCATGGCGCTTCTGAATCGTTCTGGGTTTGGGTAGAGAACTCTGAAACCTCCGAGATTTATCATCACGAGTATTTCATTTTGAGTCGTAGGAAGCTTTACGATGAACATGAGCTCAATTTTACCATTCCGCTGTCCGACCCGCTGCCGAGTCAGATTTATATCCGAATCATTTCTGATCGATGGCTTGGCGCAGAAACTGTTAGCCCGGTTTCCTTCAAACATCTGATCCGCCCCGACACCGAAAGTGTTTACACGGACCTGCAAAATCTTCAGCCATTGCCTATCTCGGCGCTTAAGAATCCCCTGTTGGAGGAGTTGTACGGTCAACGCTTTCAGTTCTTCAACCCGATGCAAACACAAATCTTCCACTTGCTTTACCACACACCGGCGAACGTCCTTTTGGGATCTCCCACTGGCAGTGGAAAAACCGTCGCCGCTGAATTGGCGATGTGGTGGGCTTTCCGTGAGAAGCCTGGTTCCAAGGTGGTTTACATTGCTCCAATGAAGGCACTCGTCCGCGAGCGTGTCCAAGATTGGCGCAAGCGTCTTACAGGCCCAATGGGAATGAAACTTGTTGAGCTTACTGGTGACAATACCCCTGACACGAGGACAATCCGCGATGCCGATATCATCATCACCACCCCTGAAAAATGGGACGGTATTTCGCGTAGCTGGCAAACCAGAGACTACGTCCGAAAGGTGAGTCTTGTCATCATTGATGAGATTCACTTGTTGGGTGGTGATCGTGGTCCAATTCTGGAAATCATTGTGTCTCGAATGAACTACATTGCGTCTCAGTCGAAGGGATCCGTACGGCTTATGGGTATGTCAACTGCCTGTGCCAATGCTAGCGACCTTGGAAACTGGCTTGGCGTGAAGGAGGGCCTGTTCAACTTCCGCCATTCGGTTCGTCCAGTTCCTCTTGAGATCTTCATTGATGGCTTCCCCGAGCAACGTGGATTCTGCCCCTTGATGCAGTCGATGAATCGACCGACTTTCCTCGCGATCAAAAATCACTCACCCGAAAAGCCGGTCATTGTCTTCGTTGCATCTCGCCGACAGACTCGCCTGACTGCCAAAGACTTGATCAACTACTGTGGTATGGAAGATAATCCTCGTCGGTTTGTCCGCATGTCCGAGGATGATCTCGATCTGAACCTTACTCGAGTCAAGGATGATGCTCTACGGGAGGCTCTGAGCTTCGGAATTGGCTTGCATCATGCTGGTCTTGTCGAGTCTGACCGACAGCTGGCCGAGGAACTGTTTGCCAACAACAAGATCCAGATTCTGGTCGCTACTAGTACTTTGGCTTGGGGTGTTAACCTTCCAGCCCACCTTGTGGTCGTCAAGGGCACCCAGTTCTTCGATGCTAAGATTGAAGGTTATCGGGATATGGACTTGACTGATGTTCTGCAGATGCTTGGTCGTGCCGGTCGCCCTCAGTTTGACACTTCAGGTATTGCTCGAATCTTCACTCAAGATTCTAAGAAGGCATTCTACAAGCATTTCCTCCACACTGGCTTCCCGGTCGAGTCAACATTGCACAAGGTTCTCGACAACCACTTAGGCGCTGAAGTCTCTTCAGGAACGATCACCACGAAGCAGGACGCCCTTGATTACTTGACATGGACATTCTTCTTCCGCCGTCTCCACAAGAATCCATCTTACTACGGCCTCGAGATTTCTGCGGAAGAGCAAAGCACAATGGCTGCCCAGACGATTGCTCAAGATTTCATGGTTGACCTAGTGGACAAGTCTCTGGATGACCTGGCAGAGTCATCTTGTGTTTTTGTGGACTCCGCCACTGGTGAAGTTGACTCAACGCCCTTCGGCAAGATCATGAGCTACTACTACTTGTCACACAAGACCATTCGTTACCTGATGTCTCACGCCAAGCGGGAGCCCACCTTCCAAGATGTGCTCAGCTGGATGTGTTCTGCCACTGAATTTGACGAACTACCCGTTCGACACAATGAGGATCTAATTAACGCTGAGCTAGCTCAGAATTTGCCATTGTCTATTGAATCTATGGGCGATCTTCCGATGTGGGATCCCCACGTGAAGGCCTTTTTGCTGCTCCAGGCGTACATGTCGCGGATCGACCTACCCATTTCGGATTACGTGGGTGACCAGACCTCGGTCTTGGACCAAGGCATCCGTGTTATCCAAGCATCTATTGACGTGATGGCTGAATTGGGATTTATCCCTGCGTGCCAAATGCTGATGACTCTGCTCCAATGTATCAAGTCAGCCCGCTGGCCAGAGGATCATCCACTGTCCATTCTACCAGGGGTTCCTGTCGAGAAGCCACCACATGGACTCCCGTCTACTCTGGTAGCTTTGTCATCGCAGCCTGTGTCTTCGGTGGTTGGTCTGGTGAAGAAACTGTCTCTTTCTCCCCAGTTCACTCGTGTAGCCTCACAGCTACCCAACATTTCGATTTCGGTTGCTGGAATGTCAGCCAAGGGGTTGGCCGTGACTGTCACTCGTCACAACCCACACACGCACTCCGAGTATAGAATTCACGCTCCTCGATTCCCTAAGCCGCAGACCGAGGGCTACTTCTTGCTTGTATCTAGTGCCCGACCTGACGGTACTGACGGGGAGCTTCTCGGCTTGAAACGAGTATCATGGCCTCCAGCATCCAAACTCCACCACGGTAATGGTCGTGGCGGTGCTAGCTCCAGTCGTGGTGGCTCAAGCAACAACAGAGACAAGACCGGTGCCAGCTCACTATCTGTCCGTTCTTTGGTCAAATTCCCTCCTGTCGCTCTCGTCGAGTCGTCTTCTGCTACAACGGCTGGCACTGCTCGCGTCAATGTCAAGCTCATCAGTGATTCATACATCGGCATGCAATGGATGTTGTCGAATGTAGAACTCGATGTGGGGTCTACTATCGAGACTCAAACAATCGAGCCGTCCAGTGTGCCCGCCAAAGGTTGAGAAATGTATCTAAGTTTCTCCTGCATTTACCACCGGTTAGACCCGGATTATGTCTGATAGTTTCTGAATACACCGAAGCTATTGCAACGTCTACCAACCCTTTGGATCTCACAAGTCTAGATTTGTTCAAGATAAGCACCACTCTAACCTTTGACTATACACAGTCTATCGAGATTCAAACGAAAAACCAAACCACTTCTTCAACCCTAGCACTCTCTCCTCCTCCGTCTTCAACGAATCAATAACCCTCGTCTTCCCACCCATATTCAGCTTGACCAGCCCGTTCACATACATAATCTTCCCAACAACCCCAACCTCCTCGAACCCATCATCAGAACCCTCTCCCTCAAGAAGGGGTAAACCGGTAACCTCTCCACCACGAATAAACTTCACAATCCAATGATTGTTTTTCGTAATAGTATCCCAACTCGTATACCGATTCATGACCGCAAAGTCTTCCTGGAAGAACTCAAATTCTCCAAACGTGTAGAACGAGTTCCACTCCTTATCTACTCCATTGCGATACTGATATATCCACAGTTTCTGAGCCGGGCGTGACTGTTTGCTGATATTACCGTGTACCAGACGCAACTCTTGTGTTCCCAAGTTTTTGATCGTGGAGCCTGAGATCAAGGGTATAGGCCGTGTGGGTCCATCTCCGCCCAATGCGGCGTCGATATGGTATTGTGTCCCACAAGGCAGTTCGAGGATATTTACGATATGAGTCCTGGGTGTATTAGCGGACGTTAGGTTTTAGTTCCACGATTCGATAAAATATACCATCCCTGATATTCACCCTGCGGAACCCCATTGATCCGTTCCCGGGTCCGTACACCGGTCATATAAACTGAGAATCCGAGGCCAAGAAGAATATGTTGGAAGAAGATACTGCATTCAAGACAATATCCCCCTCGTCCTGATGGTGGTGTCTCACCCACTCCCATGAATTTGTCATAGATGCTTAGAGGGGCGATGTCAATGACCGAGGTTTCGGTGTAATGGAGCATCAGGTTATCATAGGGGAAGCGGGTGATTTGGCAGCGGAATAGGGCTGTTAAAGCTTCTTCTGTCTTGGGGAAGCTTGTTGGGTTGGCGATGTAGGGTTCGTATTTTGGTGGGAGGGCGAGGTGAGTGAGGTATTTTGTTAGCTGGGTTGGTGAGAATCTGGATTTCATTTTGGTACCCCAGTGTTTATCTTGGAGGTGAGTGATCCGATCTTGGCAGGGGTAGGGTTGGGGTATATAGTTCGGTTAAGGTTATGACTCAGGCCGGGTAGATGCGGTTAAGCCATTCTACGTAATCAGTAAGCTGATCATGCACGATATATGAGCCAATATCATGCAAAATGAGGACATAATCTCACTCCGCAAGTTTGAAAGCTTATCCAACTTTTCTGCCGCTTGAATGATATAGGTCCACGATGAAACATCCAGTCTGAATCAGAGATTTACATATGCAGAACTCCGAAAATAAAGAAATTCCATTGGAAGAGGGTATTAAAGTTAAAGAAAATACATCCACCATGCCAAAAAGGAGAAACCTCAAGGAGAGGCCGTAAACAGACCGTAAAGAAAGGAACGAACAGGTCCAAGGTAAAGCTCACATCGACTCAATCTGCAGCTCTTGAGAAATCCCATGTCGATGTCCATACTGCACACCCGTAATAGTCGGCGTCATAGCCCTTCGCTCGATGAAGCGCTCATTAGGAATTAATCGTTCCACTCGTGTCCCGATGGGAACAAGCATCTGTCTCTTTCCCTTCGACACGGAGATAGAACGTGCGGTGGAGACTTCGATCTTTGATGCTTTCTTCCTGGGCTTGCTGATCGGGCTGCTGATTTCCCGCTCTGTGACCACTGGTTGTAAAACCTTTGCTGGAGAAGACTTTATCTCCTTTGCTGGAGAAGATTTTATCTCCATGGGTGATTGGACCAGTGCTGGCGACATTATGCGGGAGCTTTGTTTCCTGGGTGTAATCTTGGCTGATAGAGCTGAGGCCGATTTGGGTATTATCCTATCTTTGGCTGGGGTGGGAGGTCCTCTGAGTTCGGTCTGGACTTTCAGATTGGGTCTGACGGAACGTATTGGTTCTGTTGTGGATCTCTCTGGCGGGGTGGCTTGGTTCGCTGATTTTATATTCCTGTCGGATTGAGTTCGCCTCGGTTGAGGGAGCTGGACCTGCGGTGACACTGTTCGCGACCGAGCGACCGGCGGCTCAGGCTTGATAGGTGGAAGAGGCTTGTCTTCTCTGCGATAACTGTTTGCTGAGACTGGGGTATTGGAACCACCGGAAACTAGTTTGGGAATGACGGGGGATCCAAATGAGGAAAGACTATTATTATTAGGTGGGCGTGGTAGATCCCGTACTGATGGTGATGCTTTCGGGCTCACGGGAAGCGTATTGGATCTCAGCAAAGGACTTGGGCCTCGGGAGAAGTTCTGTGTGCCGAGAGCTTGGGCGGCCTTGGGTGGCTGTGCCGCGGGGAATAGTGTAAAGCTCGATCGTGTATGTGATGGTGAGGTGGCTCGTCGTCGTGGGACTGGAGGTAGCTTTGCAGTCAGGAAGTCCTGATTGGGTCAATATATGCCATTGTTGTGCAAATAATACGGATTTTATCTTACCTGGGCACTTGGCACACGTAGATTGTCCAGCGTCTTGCTCCTCCTGGCCAGCAGTGAGGGCTTGTGGTTTTTGTTCATGACATTGCTGAACATGACGCTGTAGCGTTCCATCTGCACATCCGGGATGTTGACATTCAACATAGGACTTGCAACGCCCTTGTCTTTTGAATCCTTTCGGCCGGAGATAGAAAACTTCCTGCTCCGTTTCGGGCTGATGTGATTCCCGACCTTGGGCTCGACTTCGATCTTTGGCCATTCCTCGCTGGCATCTTCTTTCTCCGCAACCTTGTTGGTATTCGATTTATCTTTTGGCCCCCCGTCCTTCGGTGGAGTGGGTGGGGTGGCCGGCGATGTCAAAGTATTCTTTGCTCTGAATAACCCCCCAATCTTCTTCCATTTGCTCGACTTGCGCGTCTGTTCCGACCCTTCATTAAAAACCCCTGAATTGAAACGTGGTGAAGGTAATACTTCCTGAGAGTCCACCAATCCTGGACTGCCCAAGGCGACGCCTATCGTATGTGAACCCACAGGACTCCGATTTGGCCTCGCGCTCGTCGGAGTGAGTTCCTCCGGTGGTGCTGTGAGTTGAAAGTCGAATATCGCACTAACGCCTGGCTTCTCTTTTGGCTGTCCATCTGCGACTCCAGGCTGTGGGGAACTCCACTGTCTGGTAGGATCCATATGGCGCTCAGATGGGTGGATATCGCGGAGGTCATCCCGGGGCAAGGCATCGGTATATGTCAACACAGGAACGGAGATGGTTTCGTTTTGCCCAGTGCGCGTTTTGGTCATAGTCGTAGCTCTCGCCATATCTATTCTGGTCCAGTCGGGCTCCAGTTGAAGAAAATCGTAACAAGAATAGAATGTAATTAAGATGCCTGATCACGAAAGGAACGGACGGTCTTCCAGAAGACCCGTACAGACGCACGACAGAGAAGAAAACCCAAAATCAGAGGGGTTTTGTCCCCGAGCGGAAAAGGGATGATTATATGAATTAAAAGAATTAAACCAGGACCAGAAGGAGTGGCGCCAGCCGATATAGTCGCATGAGTGGAGACGGGTTACGCCAAGTGTACTTGAGACACTGGGGGCCAGTCTAATCCTTCCAATCGTGACAGACCAGAACATAGATTTAAGTGTCTGCTCCAGCCCTGAACCAGAACCAACCAGGATCTTCCGAATAGGATCAGAAACCAACAACAAAAACAAAATGCGACATGGTCAGCGCTGAAATGGAATAAGTCGCACAGCTGAATGGCTTGGACCTGGCACTAGCGCCTCAACGGTCGGACTTCGACCACCGAGCCAGGACGTAGGTCCGAGATGCTTATTTGACGCGCGACGAATGAGCGTGTGCGTCGCAAATTGATGGTGATTGGGATTGATTAGCTCGCTACCACGTTCCAAACCAACCACTCAGAGCCTCGTGGGGGCCACAACCCGCTGGCGTGTTTCATCTTTCTCCAAAACTGAGACAGGGACTTGAGACCATTGGTCTCGGGGCCTGTTTACGCGCTTTGGTTAGTGAAATCGCGTGAATCATGCGCCACTTCTGCTAGGCTGAAAATTGTGCGGTCTTCAGCTTTGGCTGTTCAGACGCTTGATTCGTGTTGCGCTTTGATCGGATGTGACGCCAAGCTTGGTTTGGTGCCAATGGCGCGCTTCTCATGAAAGTACAGAGGAATGGACAGGGGACAGTGTAGAAGGTATTGTGGGGATCGATATTGATCGGTCGCGTCTTTTGTATCTCCAATCTCCACCAAAATATACGAACTGGGCCCACCGCGAACAGTCGTATAAAATACTAATGTATTGACATCATTATCTATGGCAAATTGGTGTCTTTGTTTATGCTTCTCTCCGCTAACAAGATCCCCAACACTTTGGGGCCTTTGAAGGTCCCTGTTTCGAAGGAGAAAAAAAAAACAAAATGCTTTCAAACCGCTATGACGTCTAGTCCCATCAATTCATTGTCCAAGTTGTCACGGTCCAAGCCACAGACCTAGGCTTTACGGTCGATCTCCAACCAGAATCAGCAGCTCCTGGCGCTTCTTTCAAAACCGCGGGTATACCATGTCAAAGAGCCTTGGAGCTATAGAAAGAAATATCACTCACTCCATCATGTCTCTGCGTCCATGGCTCGAATCCACTTCTTTGACAATGGCCATCATGAAAGACTGCCCGGATACCTGACTCACAGCCTCGAGCATATTTAAACCGAGTTCGCCACAAATACAGGAAACCTCATCGGTCCACACGAAGGTTGCACACCTGGTGATAGCAGGAGAAATGACTCCCATCCCACTCAAATCCCGAATCCTAGGCTCAATCTGGGGAAACTGCGTGGCCGATGCCCTAGGCGGCCCAGTCCAATTTATGAAGCCAGGAGCCTTTTCCCCCATCACAGGCATGGAGTTCGTACCACCATTTCACCAACCAGCCGGGTATGCCTCCAACATTTAAGAGATGATTACTCACATTCTCACAGACGTGGATCATACTCCGATGACGGCGCTATGACCCTCGCGCTGGCACAATCATTGATTGACACCACCCCTAGACTCTACGACCATGCGCTCACTATCCAGTATTTCCTTGAATGGTGGAAATTCGGTCGGTTCAGTACGACTCACGAGGCGTGGGATGTTGGTGTTTCGACTGGTCGGGCACTTGCGGTTTGGCAGGCTCGGGGATTGGCTGACCTAGAACAGACGGGCCAGATTATTTCGGACAATTTGATGAAGGAGAATTTTTCGGGGAACGGAAGTCTAATGCGTGTTGCGCCGGTCGGCGTGGCTTTGTTTTTTAGACCCTTGGCTGCGGCGCAGGTTGCCAAGGAGCAGAGTCAGGTTACGCATCCTGCGCTTGCTTGTGTGGAGGCTTGTCAGGCGTATACCGAGGTGATCTGTG
Organism: Penicillium sp. IBT 16267x; assembly: GCA_028828865.1. NCBI lineage: Eukaryota > Fungi > Ascomycota > Eurotiomycetes > Eurotiales > Aspergillaceae > Penicillium > Penicillium sp. IBT 16267x. The sequence goes on from JAQJZQ010000001.1 coordinate 3,598,802, forward strand.
GGGCTATGAGAGGTATGTTTCATCCGATCTCCTAACCTCCGTTAACTTGGGGTGATTTCTTTTCCGTTCAGGTCAGTCCAAGGCAGAACTGTGCCAGAGACTTGCTAGCTATACTTTCACTCATCCTGTGCTGGTTGAGCGGTTTGCGGGGTACAGAACCGTTTCGGACTGGACTTCTGGGACCGAAACCGATATCAAAAGCAGTGGTTGGGTTATAGATACACTGGAATGTGCATTATGGGCTTTTTTCAAGTTTGATACTTGGGCCAAAGGCGCACTTGCTGTGGTGAATCTTGGTGAAGATTCGGACACGGCTGGTGCTGTGTATGGAGCCCTCGCGGGTGTGTTCTATGGGGTTGAGGCGATCCCTCAACGGTGGGCAGACAAGATGCAGAATGCAGACCTGATCCGTGAGATTGCAGAGAAGTTTGCGGAACGGGTTGCTGCGAATGCTGCTCGTGGATGAAGTGTATCCAGGTGAGAGTTTAACCTTGGAAGAAACAGAGCCGAACTCTATATGCGCATTGGGAGTCGGAACTTTATATAAATGCAATATTCAAAGTCGTTTATCAATCTCATGGTCTCGTTAAGATTCCCCGAAACTATACAATCTGGCTCTAACAGACGACACAGCAGCTAAACATCGCAAATCTATCCAGAACGCCATAAATTTTCCGAATCAAACTACACAGTTCGCTCGTTCGGCTTTTCACGGTAGAGCGATCGCCCGTTTATTTTTGCTTGGTAGAAATGTCATTCCCACCATTCCAACCGCAGCAGATAGAATCGCTGAATGACAATATTAGCCTCGTTCCGAGACGACAGCGCGAGAGACTCACCACAAGTCAAGTTCATATAGTAGTACCCAATTGATCGGGTTAGATATCCTGAAAGAACAGGTCCGACAAGCATCCCTGCCGTCCAGCAAAAGTTGGTCATTGAAAATCCAGAAGAAAAGTTCCTCGAAGAACCAAAGCGCTCGGGATGTTCTTCATAGATTTCTTTCATCACATCTAGATCACGGAGCTAACGTGAGTTTCCAATCTGAACAGTCTTGTTTATCTTCTCCGAGTTAACGGGGTCACTTACTCGTAATCTCAATGGTACCACATCCACTGATAAATGTTCGTGAGATACCAATCCCGACAACAGCAACCATGTATATCGCCTGGCCCTTCTGTCCAGTTCCTACAATAGACAGGCCATCACTGCTGGCTGTACCCAACATCCAAAGAAAAACGCTGACAGTCAGGAAACCCACACTCGTGGGAAGCTTGGTGCCAACCTTGTCTTTCAGCAGGCCAGTTAGGGAGCCTAGCAAGAGGGATGGAATTTGTAGTGACAGGAACATCAGACTGACTCGGGCAGAATTCCAGCCAAACTGTTCGTTGCAATGAAGAGGTAATGTGGTATCTAGACCGACCAAGATCACAGCCTGGGTGAAATTACAGATCAGCCCACCGGCGGTGCGGGAATCGGACAAGATCATCGTGTAGATATTGGATGTCAATAATGATTTCTTGTTGCTCTTCGGGATCTCATCTCTTCTTAACGGCAGTGGTTCGTCGTCATCGTAGTATGGATTCGTAATTAGGGCGGGGATATCTAGAAGAGCTGCATCTTCATGAGCTTGATCATCGTTGTTTCCTCCTCGTATGGTGTTCTCAATTGAAGGGGTATCGTCAGAGAGATATTCCTTTGTCGGAGCTCGGTGGCCGTTCTTATTCTCGATCATGACCACGCGCATCAGCATATCAATGAGCAGCATCAGGATAGGGACCATCCAGGTCATCCAATATCCCAGCACCTGAAGTAAAGTACCCGCGGCCATCGGACCAAAGAGTAACCCAGACACGAAGAACGATGATATTCCTCCAAGGACCTTGCCCGTGTTCTCATGTCCGACTGTATCGGCGACGGTGGCCAGGCCGACGATCCATACTGTATTTCCGCCTATTGCTTGGAGTGCGCGTCCGAGGAGAAGTATCGAGACTAGAGAACGTCAGCAGGGTTGACTTTGGATATGTGGATGGATCATACGATTTGGTGCTAGCATGATGATCACTGTTCCTACCAGCTCGGCCCCCAACGAAAGAAGTAAGGGTAACCTTCTGTTTGGCGCTTTATCGGCCAGCCAGCCTGTCAGTGGTCCCGCCACCAGACAGACCAAGGCATGAACGGTCAGTACGAGAGAGATAGTCGCTTGTAACTCTGATTCGTCAATGCCTAACCGCTGCTCCAGCATCAACTGAAGAATGGGTACGATATAGCTGTATAGGAAGTTCTCTGTGAAAAAGTGAGACGGAGATCATGATCAAAACACCCCGACGATGAACGAACCTGAAAAAAGAGCTATGGCAATACAGCTGATAATAAACCAATTTGAGGAACGCCATCGGTACCCCACGGGGAGTTTGGATTTGAAGGCCATTTTGCTTGTGCTTGGGCAAGGAAAGAACTGCGATGGAGTATTACGGAGGAACTCTCAGTATGAAACTTTCCACCGCCTTTTGGATTGCAAAGGGTCGGCGGCCATTCGTGGCGATCTGCGAGACCAGAAGATAGGCCATGGTTATGCAGGGGACGAATGAATTAAATGTGATGGCGTTGGATGTAGACTAGTAGTTGTCAAAGGCTTGCGTGGAAGTGGATCCCGCTTCTCGATTCAGATCGGCCGTTGAACGCGACGGCGCTCAATCAGGGAGTTAACGCCGAGTTTGGTGGACATATTTCTACTTAATCCTGGATTATTTGCTCGGCACCAGTGGCATTTGGAGCTTGAAATATTGTAGTTTATTTATCAAGTAAACTTGTTATTCTCTGACGATCTGGTTTTGTTTTTTTTCACGTACTACAGCACCGGAGCGGTGTGATATGCTAAAGAGCGGTCACCGCGACATGCACCTAGACTATTATGCTCTATTTTCTTGTTTCCATCTTGTCTTCATGGTAGAATCTGGTGACTGATCTCCTGAAAATAGAAGTATAGAGTTTTGGAAGTTCTAGGGCTGTGTAGGGACCTACGTACGTGGGTCCACTTCTCGGAACGCGTTTACCTAAATCTCTACGAGTAGGCAGCAGGGAGAATTCATATGTTGCGAATTTGCATGGATAATAAGGTTGATATTGAACGCGTAGTCTATGAGATTATGTAGGGACATGTAGCCAATTAAACCCACGGGAAGTCCCGCATGCCAATCCCCAGATATTTGACTTGGTGCTTTTCCCTTTTCTTTTCCTTATTTCTTTGGCTTCTTTTTCTTGATTCTCATTTGATACATCATAGCTCATATTTATCTGTACATTAAAAGAGTATGGGCATTCATGGAGAAGCTGGATATTCTAGGTGCACTTAAAATATGGAGATAACGGTCGGCCATAGGCGGGCAGACCGGGATCTAACAAAGTTCCGAGAGGAGCTTAATCCCCTTTGGATTGAATAATTATCAAATTTGACATTTACTTTACGATACTGTGTAGACTATGTCGTTTGAAGGCATATAGGTAACGGCCCTCTGAAATCCAGCCAGGTTTCCCCATGTCACCTGTGCCTCTTCAAGAACCAGCGCACTCGAAATCTTCAAGAATATGCTCGGGACTGGATCATCTGAGACTATTAATTTATCAAATGCATGACGCTGATCAGATTTAAGTAGGTGCACAGAACTCTCTCACATAGGTATAGAAGCCAGATAATGCAACAACCATTATCGCTCGTGAAAGTATCCATAGCGAACATTGAGTGCACAGAGGATCATGCCTCCAATGCTTGAAAGGCTCTGGAGAACATATAGAATGATCCCGGTCTATAGTAGGCCCGACTGTGGAAGGGGGAACAGACCTTGGAAGCTATTAGAATACATGACTCAAGCGAAGCCCTAGTTAATGCGTGGGTTCTGCACCGCTATCCCACAAACCGGAACTCAGCCGATGACACCTCTGCAGATGTGTAGAACCTTGAAACAATGAAGAAAAAGCATTCCTTGCCAATCATAGAGCCCCTCATTCCAGCCACCTCACACGTGGAATGACATGCGTGCCGAAGTAGAGCAAGGTTGATCGGCTATGCAGGCAGTCACTTAAAACGCAAAAACCTTGGAATGCTAACCGTGGAGATCTAAAGCTTAGAACTCGGTATATAAAATTGAGCCTCCTTTCTAGTTTATTCTTAATACCATTGAAAATAATCCCTCCCAAACTCTCCAAGGGGTGGAAACCACGGTCCGGTTGGCCCCGTTCTCAAGAGATCGACACCGACTTTGAACAGAGTTGGCGGGGTCTTATTTACCGCCAAACACCCCACTTCGACCTCTGCCAACCCTCCCAGCTCCTTATATTCTCTGCATCTCCTCACGACCCTTTTTTTCCTCCTTCTCTTTTCCCTCCCATCCCGCCACACGAAACTTCAAAATGGGCGCACACTCCGCAGTTTGGCAAGGTAGCTTCCTCCCCTATGACCGCATCCGTCCTCACCAACTTCCCCTCACTGACGTCTTTTTCGATGTTTAGGCTACGTCGACTCGAGGTACGACTCGCTTCTTTGTTTCCTTCCCTTCAACGCACCTTAAGCTATCCCGAGCATTAGTCTCCGCTGCGCTCAGCTCGGAGTTCCATTCCCGATAGCAATATGCGGCGACAACTTACCCCCGAATCGATGCTGACAATTCTCCAACAGCCTGATGGGCTCCGGTCAATTCGACAAGGCCGGTATTCTTGCCGCGGACTTCTCGGGCCTTGAGGCCCAGTCCCCTACCTTCACGGTATGATACACAAGTCCCCCTTCCATCCGGGAGCCGATCCCAAACCCGAACGTTGAATGCGGGGTCAATGTGTCACACGAGTATCACGAAACTGACTGGTCCCTTGCCACCCACAGCTCACCCAGGACGACATTAACTCCCTGGCTGTCGCGTTCACAAACCCCGACGATGCCTTCGCCAAGGGCTTCTCTATCGGTGGTGAGAAGTTCGTCGCTATCAAGGCTGATGCTCGCTCTCTATACGGCAAGAAGGTGTGTATCTACCCCTCGGCTATACCAGGGTGTGAAATCGCCCATAGATGGCATGACTGACTTGTTTTGGGATATAGGGCAAGGAGGGCGCTATTGTTGTCCGTGCCTCCTCTTGTACTATGATCGCCCACCACGGCGAGAACGTTCAGACTACCAACGCTGCTACCGTTGTCGAGAACCTGGTTGACTACCTTAACAAGGCCTAATAAATGGGTCCTTGTGCTGAAATTGTTGCGATCATCGAAGAAGATGATATGAGAATATGAGATGTGAAGAATAGCAAACAAAGGAGCATCGAATTTTCCTCGCTTTTATTGTATTTTGGATTTCTGCACTTGTTGATCTAGCTTTATCGCACTTGAGCTTGGGTAGGTGTCTAGTCTGATTGATACCCGATTCATGTCCATTTTCATATGTAGGTGCTCATCTGTCCTATCACGAAATACTGTTATCAGGGACTCCACGCTGAAAATGTAAAAAAGAAATCATTAGTAATTACATCAAAGGGGTTTCTAAGACGTAGGCCTCGTCGCATCCATATCCACCATGCGCCAGAAGGCACACAACTAGATAATCATGATGCCCAGCCCACTGCAAAGATGATCTATGCAAATTTGACACTGTTCGTTTACCACGTATGCTGACAACCCATCACAATCACGTCAAAAGCAAAGCCGATCAGCATTATACAGGCAACTCGGCATTGCTCCGACCACCCGCCAAGACCTCCAATCCACGCTGGATGTACGGCCCGATAACCGGAATATTGCCCGCAAACTGCCCGATGGTAATCAGGAAGTCACCGAAGAGAATGAATAATCCGTAAAGCTCGATCATGAAGCCACAGAGCGGCCAGCGGAGGAGGATGAGGATGATGCCAGCGGAGAAGGCAGCGGTGCCCTTAAGTTTCTGAGGACGGGAGAAGAAGACCAAGGTCTTTTGGAAGCCGATGATCAGGGTGAGGCCGATAAGGAAGAGGATCTAGAGTATGTGAGTTGGGAGGGATTAGGGAGGCCGGAAGTAGGGATTGTGGCGTACGTTGCCCATGGCCAGTCTAGAGAGCTGTTAGCAATCTGTCGCATATTAATCGACATTTATTAGATTCAGGGCAAAAAACGTACAATGACCGGTCGAAGAACATGAGGACACCTCCGAAAAGGAACAAGCCACCTATGCCACCATGATCAGTTTTGCTCTTTGTGCTTGAAGGGCTTGTCGCTATCGCTTTCACAGTAGCCAGCGAGCATACCTGCACAGCAGAAGACCACTCCAAATTCTAGAAAATGTGTCAGTCATGATTCATTTGTAGGTAGGCTGCGATGCGCTGCACTTAGACAAGTGTCGCACGACACAGTTCTGGGCGAAGGGGAACCCACTCTGGTGCTCTGAAAGCCACATGCTCGGCATTTTGGCACAATATGTCGTGACTGACGTAAATTACGTTGTAAAAAGGAACAAGAAAGAATAGGACGCGCCGACGAGATCAATTGCAAATGGAAATAATAGTGCTTTCGCCGTAAACAGAAACCCTTTTTTCTGCCCGCCACCGAAGGCGGTCGGGCTTTGTGTTTAAGCCGCTCGAGCGTTCTTTCCGATTTCTTTTCCTTCACACTACAAATCCAAGACTAACTTGATCATTCGAGCTAGAAGAGCCATTGGTCGAGATTCAAGTACTTGATTTCAGCAAAATATAGCTGTTCATGTGATACCACAAGAAAGCACAGACTTTAATGTTGGTCTGGAGCTGTGGTCTGGACAGCTATTCTGGACACGGTCCTTTTGCACCAGGTACTCGTACCTGTATATCCCCGCCGCGACGACAACATCTTCGGGTGTTGTAACTGATACTCCCTCCTGTGGAGTTTCGGTACTAGTTGAGTGCCACCTGGCGCAAGGCGAATAAAGAACTTTACGGTCACGAATAAGCCGGAGCGCTTTCTTGAGCCTGTTTCGAAAGGGACAGGTGGGATGGAAAGGGCTTGACTGTGTTGGCCGGACATTCATTGTAGTAGTAAAAGTATTAGTTTTGAGGCTTTCACTTCCAATATCATCTTCTATTCGTACAAATGTCTCCTCACGCGCTTGAAATCGATCGTAATTCATTAAATAACATCTTGGCTGTCCTTATTTCAAAACAGTGTGTGCTCCACGTGCCTCGAGGTAGGATTCTGGTACGCCCTGTGCCAATGTCCTAATCACCCCGAAGATCTCTTTGTTGTGATACCGCAGACGTGTTTTAGGGTCCGTGTAGGGGCCGGATAACCCTGTGATATCACAGTAATGGCGCTGGTTCGCCGCGCTCAGCGATGGCGCAGATTCAATGTTGGTATAAGTGACTGCCGGGCCAGTTGGGAAATTGGCGCGCGCATTCTTCTCCAGGACTAGGGAGGACAGGTTCTGGGAAGCTTGTGCCAGATTTGGCATCTTGCCAGCTCCTTCTGCTGGAGTTTGGGTACCGTCGGCCGTCGTGCTGCCCGTGGCAGGGAAGGGGGTGGTCGCGCCTGAGTTGGCTTGGGTTGCCATCACTGAGGCTTCTTTCCGAGCACTCTCGGCGATGATCTGCTTGAGATTTCGGTTGCGACGCTGGGAGGGCCTCCAGTGTGGGTTGCGGAATGGCTTTTGGAGATGGGCGATGTCCAGCTGGTTCATCAGCAGCTGGTGCGCCTCGTCGTTGGCGGGGGTTGCGGGAGGCATTGTGGGATCCAGATGGATATCAAATGTGGGAGGTTCGAGAAGAAATGAAACCCAAACAGTCCATATAATAGTGGTGAATTAGGTAGATGGTGGTCAACCAAGCTCTGGTGAAGGGAGCGCAACCACAAACGGCCAATCGGATCTCACATGACCGCCCAAACAAATTATCATCTGTTTCTTTGCAACCAACAAGCAAGTACTTCCACCAATACTTCAGAATCATGGTAAGTTAATTTCAACATAATCCCAGGCTTCATTACTCTACTGCTGTCCAGAAGACCGAGCTAACTTGATCTAGGAGAGCCCTCATGAGCACCAGCAGTCCGTGCTGCTTTCGCGTATCATCACCAATGTCGTAAGTCATATTATGCCGATGATCATCTAGTTGATTTGCTGGGCTAATTTAATACATGGTACAGGAGAAACTCAATGAGGCCGTCATGGTCATGAATAAGGGCCTTCAGGTAAGTGCAAGTATCTAATGCTTCATGGCATCGATTGTTGACAACGCGCAGGAGGTCAATATCCAGAACATGAACGTCGAGCTCGTGGCTCAGATGTTCAAGAACTACCAGTCCAATGTCCTTTTTCACCTAGAAGGTATGTTTCAAGTTTCTATCAATATATCTAATATCAAATGCTAAAATCCGCTGCAGCTACGGAGAACCTTAAGGAGCCCTCGCCGCAAGGTTCTGCTTGAAATCTCGGATTTTGATATTACGAAGCGATGTATGAATTAAATCAGTTACTTTAATGGCATGTTGCATAATCTTTGTCACATAAACAGTAGTGAAGAAAGGACAGTATTGAAGCTACAGTAATGAAGGTAGATAGCGCATCACCGCTTCCCCATTCTTGGCGCAAACCAAACCTCCGAGTTGCAACTCTCAACCTCCAACTTCCACGCCATTGGTCTCCGCTTTGTCGTTCCGGTTGCTTCTGAAATTTTGTCTCCTAACTCTTTCGTTTATATTTCCTCCTTACTCTCTATCCCTGCCATGCAGTAATCTCCCACGACTGATCTCCGACCCTAAAGCTCCTGGTTTCCGCACCGGCGCAGCCCACCATGACTATCACTTCGGTCAAGACCATTCTACCGGCCCGAATTGCGGCCAATTCATCTGAAAAGCCCGCCGCCAAACCTCCACCTGAGCTGTATAACGCGCAAGACTTTCCCTTCAAGGGCTATCAGCCTCCACAGACCGATGGCTTTGAACAGAGCAAGGCCCATCCCGACACCAGTGCTATTGTTATCGACAATGGTGAGTCCGGTCTAATATATGAGGCTACCTGAATGTATGGCTAATGTAGCTTTTGCGCAGGTGCCCATCTCGTCAAGGCCGGTTGGTCCTTTGACAAAAACCCACGTTTCATCATCCCTCCCGTCATGAGCCGTTACCGCGATCGCAAGTTGAACCGCCAGTGCAACTTTATCGGACACGATGCCTACCTCGATGCGACCACTCGCGGCCAGCTTCGCGGCGCCTTTGATCCTGGCTCCAGCGTCGTCGGTAACTGGGACGTGATGGAGGGCGTATTGGACTACATATTTCTCAAGTTGGGTGTTGACGGTTCAAACGGCGGCGTCGACCGGCCGATACTCATGACTGAACCGATCGCCAACTTGGGATATCCGAGGAGAAGTATGTTGCTCCGATTTATTGGGCTATTGGTCAGAACTAACACCTTCTAGTGATGAACGAGATCCTCTTCGAATGTTACTCTGCGCCGTCTGTATCCTACGGAGTTGATTCGCTTTTCGCATACCGCTACAACAAAGGAACCAATGGATTGGTGGTTTCCTCATCGCATACATCTACACATGTCATTCCCGTGCTGGGCGGGAAACCGCTTTTGTCCAACTGCACCAGGCTCAATTGGGGTGGCCTGCAAAATGCCGAATACCTCATGAAGCTCATGAAGTTGAAGTACCCGACCTTCCCGGCGCGTATCACTGATAATCAAATGGAGGACTTTGTGCGCACGCATTGCTACGTATCACAAGACTACGACCGCGAGCTGAGTGGGTATCTTGATTGGACGGGCCTGGAGGACCGCGATCGTGTCATTCAATACCCATTCACTGAGCATATCGTTGTTGAGAAGACTGAAGAGGAACTTGCTCGCATTGCGGAGCGGAAGAAGGAGAGTGGTCGCCGACTACAGGAGCAGGCGGCCAAGATGCGTCTTGAAAAGCTGGTGAAGAAGGAGCAGGAACTTGAGTATTGGAAGAGCATTCAGGCAACCCTCGCATCTGAAACAAAGAAAGAAATTCGTCGCATTCTTGAGAGTGAAGAACTTAAGGATGAGGCCCATCTTGAGCGCATGATCCGTGACCTGGAGAAATCCATCAAGCGCTCTCGCAATAAGGATCTTGGCATCGAGGAAACTGAAGAGCAACCCGAGGAGATGTCCTTCCCGCTGCTCGACATTCCAGATGAACAGCTTGATGAAGCTGGTCTGAAAGAGAAGCGTCATCAACGGTTGATGAAGTCTAATGTTGATGCGCGGGCGCGTGCCAAGGCCGAGAAGGAGCGTGAAAAGGCTCGTGTTGAAGAAGAGGAACGTCTTGACCGAGAGAAGCGAGAAAATAATTTTGAGGCCTGGATTGCAGAACGACGAGCTAACCGCCAGGTAAGTGTGGCTCCATGTACCAGTTTAATGCCACCTGCTAACAAGTTTAGTCTATTCTCCAACGTATCAAGGACCGCGATCGCATGAAGGCAGACCTTGGGAATCGAAAGTCCCTTGCCAGCCAACAGCGCATGAAGACTCTGGCCAACTTGGCGTCCGACGGCCCCAAGAAACGCCGCCGCGGTGGCGATGATGATGACTTTGGTGCCAACGACGAGGACTGGGGTGTCTACCGAACCGTTGCGACGGGCGACCAGAGCGACGAAGAGGAAGAAGAGGACCTGGGTGCCATGCTCAATGGTGCCGAGGCAGAGTTACTCCAACATGACCCCGACTTCACGGAGAACCACACCCTCGCCGCACAGACCGACTGGACTAAGAGCCTTGTCCATGGGTTCCTGCGTGGTCCCTGGCCCTTTGACCCTGAGAGCCAGCGAGAAGCGCACCAGCTCCATTTGAATGTGGAGCGCATCCGTGTCCCTGAGGTCGTGTTCAAGCCTTCTATTGCTGGCGTAGACCAGGCTGGTCTGATTCAAATTGCCGCTGATATCGTGAACCAGCGCTTCTCCGGCACCGAGGACCGTGCCCGTCTCTTGAAGGACGTCTTCTTGACGGGCGGTAACACCCTTTTCTCTGGATTTGAGGACCGGTTCCGCAGCGAGCTCCGTGCGTACCTGCCCATTGATGCGGAGTTCAATGTGCGCCGGGCCTCTGATCCCGTTTTGGATGCTTGGAAGGGTGCGGCACAGTGGGCTTCTGGGGCTGATTTCGGTCGGTCGTCTGTAACCCGACAAGAATACTTGGAGAAGGGCAGCGAGTATATTAAGGTGAGTCTTAGTTCTATATCTTTCGTCCTATTTTTGATCTGTTTCTTACTCTCTATAGGAGCACGATCTTGGTAATGCTACCTGGTAAGCACGAGAAGGTGAAAGCGGTTCCAAAACTCAGGCGCAATGGAGTCAAGTTGCACGGGTTCTAGGCAATGGGCATGTTTACTTTGAATGAAAGGTTTCATAAATATTTTGAGAGTAAATGATTCCTCGTACTTCATCCACTGGTCCCTTGCGGTTTCGTCGTAGCTAGGCAGCTGTCCGGTACTTCAGGTATAAAACTAGGGTCCTCCAATCTAGGCTGGGCTGAATAACTTCTCCCTGAGCTTCCAGGCACATTGGTGCTCTTGGCCGCTGACAGGATTTTTGTTTACAAGGCAACATCAGAAACAGGATCGACGTTTGGGCTATAGCCAGGTCAGGGACCTGTCACACACGCCGACTTAATCGAATTTTAAAGTCCAGCCTGGATAGACTTCTTGCATCGTACTATCTTCCAATAGTATGATTGTCATGTGTTACCACGAGAAATATAGATCATCCCACTTGGCGCAGATCATGATTTGCAGCGGGGTCAAGTATACTATACTTTATTAATCCAGTGGCCTTACTGAAGTACTATTGTTTGTCTCGTGGCTGCGCTTGTCGCGTTCAATCTCTTTGGCTCCAATTCGTAGACTATAATGGTTTAGGGAGTATACTATCCGGTCCCGAAGGCCCAATCTCTTAGGCTGAAGAAGCCTTGATCCATGCGGAGATCCCTGCTACTTGGTAGCACAACAACACTATTATTCTCGATAATTCGCTAACACTGCCGTCCGTTCCGTGGTTATAGTCCCCGTTCCCACATCTGTCGAGGTGGTCTGATATGTACGTTGTGGGAATATTTCTTATGATTGGTTTATTTCCGAGACTTGGCTCTTATCAGGTGCTACTTGCCTAGCTGTTCCGCGGTATGCCGGATGGTGATTTTGGTCATTTCGATTGAGCTTTGTTTTGTTGGAGCTCCTCGCGTACATGTTGACATTTATCCGATAGATTCATGACCCTCGGTAGACTGGACAAGTGCCGTACTAGTCTAGATGGGAATATTCAGCTCGTACAACGTGGAGTCATACAACTCGAAGGGATGTGATTCAGTGATGTTCCTGCAAGTGTGAAGTAAATGGTTCTGATTCGGGGTAAATGACTTCATGCAATCATGACGCAGCTGGGGAAATGGGCTACATTGCGGGACGTGTTGGCGTTGACTTTAGCTTCCAGTTCCAATTGACTGATCGTGTTTGTACATGCTTCTCGTGTCCGAGTTGAACCGATGATGCGCTGATGAACATAAAGTCGTGGGTTGCCACATTCTTGGATATTTTTGTTCTTCACTGAATATTCCTCAAACTCCGAAGACTGTTCTCCAGTTGAATAGAGCTTATTCATCTTCGGACTGTCCTATCTCATACACCTCGTCATGCGCTTCTCAACCACTGTCGCTCGACCACTGCAACTGGTCCTTAGAACCCTGCAGTGGTGCAGTGCTGTCATCGTCCTAGGCTTAACCTCAAGATTCGTGAATCAGGGTCCTCGCGGACAGCACATCATCTACCAAGAAGTCATCGTACGTGACTAGACCTATAAAATCCCAGATGTCTACCTCGAGTCGCTAACTCAGCCAGGCCGCCCTCTCCGTCGTCTGCTTCATCCCAGCATTCTTTTCCCCCTTCCGTCCATCAAGCTTAAGCAAAATCGTCATCCTAATCGATGTTGTGTTCTCCTACCTGTACGTGCCTGGGATCCCCCTACAAAAACTACCCAATCACTAATACACCTTTGTAGATGGTTAACTGCCTTCATCTTCGCGGCTCAAGACTACAACTGGCACTCGTGCTACTTTAATTCCCCGCCTGGTGTATCCTGCCCACGCAAGAAGGCGAATGAGGCCTTCAGTTTCTTAGCGTTGTAAGTTTACTTTCAAGTTTTATTTTATTTGCGTCCCACTGCATATGCTCAGTTCCGGTGCTGATACTTTCTAGTATTCTAACCTTCTTTGGGATATTCCTCGAGTTCGCTGCTCATTGGGCTTATCAAAGCGGACGGCCTACTCAGCCTGTTGTTGAGAAACAATATGGTGCGGGGGCTGGAACTCGACCGCCGCTTGATGCTCCGGCTGAAGTTACTGCGCCGACTGGTACCGTTTGAATGACTTGATTTCGATTGATCTTGGGTTTAGTGGTATATTTGTGCTACGTAGTTGGGTTCAAATCTGGTGCTTTGTCCAATCGGGCTGCTTGGGTGTTGTGCAGATGAAGATGGATCTGTTGTTCCCTGCTGTGTGAGCTCTTGCAGTACCCATGTTTTAATGTGCACGGGTTGAGATTTTGAAGTTGGTCCCCTTCGGCTTGGATGTCCAGTTGAAAATGTGCATATAGTTTCAAGGTGGACGTTATCAGGGGATTTGAGCGTGGACTGATGTTCTAAAATTACTTTTAATCTACTTAATGAACTTGATACCTGGGCTTGGTTCAACGGCCTATACTACTTTTAAGGTTTGAGTCCCTCAAGTACTGTGACTGAAGTGCTCACTCGGCGCCGTTTGATCTTGTATAAGATAGACATGAGTCTAACTCATTGTATTTCTATTGTGTATGTGCAGGTCATGACTACCAATAGTCAAACCAACTATCTGAGCATGCAAGTGGCTGTATCTTGTGCAATTCAACAAGTTGTAGGTCCAACACCTGCAACCTTGGAAGGTGTGGATACGCCACCTCTAGCCAAATTTGGAAAACTTAGGCTGCGTCGAACGCAGAGCTAGCTAAACGCCTTCAGAAATAAAGAGAGAGAGAGAAAAAAAGCGAGGGGTAGGGTCATACGACCACAGCTGAGGCTCTTAGATACTAGCTCGTCGAGGAGCCATAGTGCGCTGCAACTTGCGCTTTTCTTCTGTCTCTTCGGGAATAGGAAGAGATCCCTCGTTCTTGAGACGATCGAGGAATTCCTTACCATATGCATATCCGACCTGGTAAATCTCGTCGAATTTTCCAAATTCCAGCGTGCCGTATGAATCAATCGGCGGGCGCATGTAAAGACAGCCGGAGAGGCTCTTGGCCCGTTCCAGGTTATCGATGGAGGAAACATAGGCGAGGCGAGCTTGGAGTTCAGAGAGCGTGGGCGGGTTCGGGATAGTAGAGAAGGGATTCCAGCGGTTAAACATCGACCAAAAGCCGGACAGTGAGTCGCCGTAGCCCTGGGGTGTGTTGTCATCGAGGGAGCCCACATCAACGGCGAAGATAACGTCGGCGCCGAGGCTCTTCATATGCGCCACAGTGAGGTTGTCGATATATCCTCCGTCGAGTAGCATGCTACCCTCATCACAGATAGGAGGAAGCAAGCCAGCTAAGGACATGGACGCACGCACATACCGCCACACATATCCTGATGAGTGGTATTCCGCGCGAGACTTGCTGATGTTGGTGGTGTTACAGTAGAACTCGAGCCAGAAATCTTCAATCTGGCTGTCGCCAAATGTTTTGAAGATGCCACGGTTGAATTCATGGCCTGTCGTGTACGAGACCGTTGGGTAGGTCAAATCCAGCGCAAATCTCCACATACTCCCCATGCGGCCGGAGAATTTCTTGGCACGGCCGTACATAGGGACCACGTCAGCATCTCGGGCATAAAGAGCTCCAATGAATGAACCAATGGAAGTCCCGCCAATGATATCAATCGGGATTCCAGCTTCCTCGAGCGCCTTGATCACACCGACTTGGGCTATGCCGCGCGCACCTCCGCCGCCCAGCACTAGTCCAACAGATTTGCCACATAGACGGCGAGCGAGGCGGTGGAAATCACCCTTGAAAGGGGTCTGTGATGAATACAAAGGCGTCTGCTGAATGCGTCGCGAGGTGTACTTCTGGATTTCCGCTTGCAAAATTTGAACACGTTGCTTGAGAACAGTTCCAAACTTCTTGGGATGAGGGTGAGAAGGCTCAGCAGTCAGGCGAAAGGCCATTTGGATGTGGTGATGACCACCATTGATCCACAGCCGGTTCTTGAGCCAACGTCGCGTCAGGCCCGGCGAACAGTACCGTTCGGAGTGTAGAAGCACCAGCTCCTTCCGCGCGGTTGTCTTCATTCCAAGCAAGAATCGCTCATATTCTCCAATTACAGGCGACGCCTCCGCCACACCCACCAGCAGGATAGAATCTGCTTGTGCGATGCAGGTTTGTGTCCAGGGCGCATTGACATTGGTATCAGCGATGTAAAGCACCAAACCATACTTCTCTTCGAGATCTGCCAAGTATTGCGAAAGTTTGAGCTTTCCCATCTTGCTGAAAGCGTGGCGGCCCAGGTGGTTCAGAATCGCAGCTTGGTTGAGTGAAGTCACGCCTCTTGGCACACCCATCTGGTGCAAGGCATTCAGCAGCCGATGACCAAATTCAACTACCGGAACTCCTGCAGTGACTGGAACGATAGCGACTGTACGGAGATTAACGTTCGAAGTCGCTGTCTGGACGCCGCCGACACGACCCTGTTCGAATCCTTTCTCGGACAGAGGATGTGCTACCAAATCACGCATGCGCTGAGCAATCAGCTTGGATACCTGGATGGTGATGCCTGGATGTTCTTGAGCCAGACTATTGAACAGTGATCGAGGAAACTTTGCCAACTCGGTCTCTCGAATTGCATGTAAAGTCGATGGCCGAGTAGATTCGGTCATAACCTCAAGTTCACCCACACTCTCGCCCTGCCCGTATTCACCAATTACGGTCACCTTGCCATTAGGACCTTCCAAAACAGACCTTAGACGACCGTTCAGAACAAGATAAATCGCGTCACTTTCATCTCCTTGATGGTAAATAGGTTGTCCCGCGCCTACCTGCACCCACTCCAGTGCGAAGTCAATATGAAGGAGCAGACGAGGAAGGAGGTTTGTCAGGCGCTTAGCTAGGGTTAATAAAGCAATTGGGTATCGGTCTGCAATGCGTTCTAAGGAGGCACGGGGTAGAAATCCCACGTAGACATCTGTCTTGGCAACGACGTCTGTGTATGAGCGATAAGACGCCAGGGCACCGACATATCCTTGCATGCCCCCAGGTTTGATCAGATAAAGTGACTTGCGCGACTGGGTCTTGCGGCGAGAGTCTGTTGCACCTGTTGCGCCAGAAGTACGAGAAGATCCAGTTGTAGTTCGACCCAGCGGAGGGAAAAGCTCCTCTTGTGCATTCGAGGCCGAAGGACGTGACGAGCCAACCAGATCATCCCCTCGTTCATTGACCGGGACACCCACATCTAAGAATCCATCGATCACGTAATAAAGACCCGGGTGACGCTCACCCTGTTCTACAAGAACTGAACCTTGTGGGAAGCAGACGACTTCAATGTCGTGGCGCAGCTCTTCGCGCAGATTGATCACCGGTGATGTTCCACCAGCACTGGTCACAGACATGGACATAATTGATTCCGTCTCGCCATCCCCGGATCCTTCATATGGATCGATGAACCCAAATGCGTTAGAGAAAACAGCCTTCTGTCGCCGGGAGTCGTACGACAGCAGCCTGGGAGATGCATCACCGGAGAAATGGCTGCCCTTTCGAAGAGCATCGCGTGTACTTTCCATCAGACCGATACCTTTCATCATGCATTCCAGAATCGACTCGCGAAACAGCGTTTCCTCGTCAACTGACTCCTTTCGTTGGAAGGGAGATGGTGAGAGGCCATCAATGCCTGCAGCTGGCCGAAACAGAGGACGTTCTCGCTCTGTTAAGGGACTCTGAAGGGTATGGCCCATAGTATCGGGACGAGGTCCGAAACGGGAGAGCTGGATTGTAGATAGCAAGTCACCAGGGCTAACTCCATTCGAATCTCTTTCGGTGTAGCGAAGTGGGGGTCGCCTTTGGGGTGTGAGAGCGAGGGGACGGCTTCCTCCATCCATTCGCGCTTGTAAAATTGCCTCCTTTCGGAGGGAACTACTGGAACGGCGCCTCCGTCCAACAGCCGGATTATGCAGTGCGATGCCCTTACAAACCTCTTCGGGTCCGAGGCGGTCACGCTCCTGCATAAATTTCTTCTTCAACCGGTCCAAAGCGCTGCCGCGCAGATCATTAGGTAGATCATAGGAGGTGTATTTCGACATTTGTCGTTCTATGCCCAGCACGTCTGTTCCCAGGCCCAGGTAGGAGTGGGCGGTCGCGAATGTCACACGTTGAAGACGTGTCAAAATCACTTGCACAATATGGGCGGTCGCCCTTGGGTATACTCGAGTTAAACGACGGAACGCGCTGGCGGGAATAATTGCAATAGTCGTATCCACTGTGGCTCGGGCGACGATATCTGGATGTATCGACTTTCGTCGCCTGGTGAATGGCCGACCCAATTGCGGCTGGGGTTGCCCAGGAAGAGTAGTGTGGCTCTCTCCCAGATTCAATGGAGGGACCATCGGTAATGAGTCGCCGTGGCCATTGAGACCGGGCGTCAAGTTGGCATAATCACCTGCTCCCGACTGCGGGCTTCCCAGCATGTCGATGCCAGGACTCACCGGGAGAGAGTCAGGGGCTCGTGGGGTATGAGGCGGTGCTACGCTCGAGCTGCTAGAACTTGAGCTATGTGTGTTGCGCAATTTGATATCTTCGGTGAACAGCTGCAGGATTGAAAAGAGAGACGACATGGAGGCGCCATTTTTCACCTCAGTCAGCAGTTGATATCCCTGGCGACCGTTTGAATCATTTTCTTCATCCTCCGACGTCACATCATCCAGGTTTACATTCTCTTCCATCCCCGACTTGCCCTCACGAATTGACTTGACGAAGATCTGAACCAGACCATCAACCACCAAACAGAAGCCTTTCTCTTCTTCTAACATCAACGTCTCGCCGGCGATCAATTTTCTGGTCTGCATGGTTCGGGTCAATTCGTGAAACACCGGTCGCTCCAAATAACCAAAGACTTTGATCGCGCTTAGGAATTCGTCGAGGTAGCTGGCCAATCCAGGTTTGGAGTCACCATCTTGGATATCGGGGAAGAGGTCGACCTGGGCTTCTTTGCGCTGGGGCTCCGGGGGTAGGCGACTGTACATGTTCATAAACCGGTAGCGAATGAACCAGCTCACAGTCGAGACCACGGCTAGGAGAATCAACATGCTATAGGTCATGTGATTAGCTACTTCACTTGTATACAGTATCCTGGCATGACGGGCGGGGTCAAGGGGAGACTTACAGGGTGGTGAAATTCATGGTGAACGTAAGGCTCATAGAAAACAGCGTAAAAAGCCATGTAGGCAACGCGATGGTGGTAAAGGTGATGAGCCAGTACAGAGCCGTGGGGATAATCTGAAAGGCGAAAGTAAACACCCAGCCGATCCACCCCGCCATTGTTGACGGAATTGGCGGCGGAAAGGGCGGGGGAGAGGAGGAAATATCAGCAGTGGACAGAGCGGAGGTAGCGAGGGGAGGTGCAGAGGCCAGTGAAGCTGTGGCCGTGATGGCCGCTATGGCCATTAGGCTCAAGGAGGACGGGGCCAGGTTAGGCATGACGTGTGGTCCCGGCATGAGATAAAAGCTCCGCTTTTTCCAAGAAAACCAGTCGCGAACCAGGGTATTAACCACACTAACTCACAATCGACCCTCTCTGGGCCACCATGTATGTGGGCATCGGAAACGTGCAGGCCCTGGTATCGGTGGATGGAGGAAGATGAGGGGAAGCAGAGGTCCGAACTGCAGGGATGACAAGCTCCCGAGGCAGGTGACTTTGTCGATCGGATCAATTAGAATGTGAGGATAGTAACATTAATAAGAAAAATAATGAGAGGTCCATGGTTGAAAAAATAGAAATTTATCTCGATAGTAGCTACTGTACCAGTACGAACTCTAGTTGCTAAAACGTGGGCTGGCCTAGGCGCACAAACGGTGGAGCTAGGCTTTCAAGTTTTGGTACTTGTGTACATTTTTTGATATGAGAGGTAATACTATATGCAAGTAATTAAACCAATCATGATCTACATAATTATCACATATTTAGTTTGAAATCATCTGGCTCTCCTATGTATCTAGATAAGATCTTGGTGTTCATCTCCAAGCCTACCTGGACCCTATATATTGTAGTGGGACGAAGCGGTGTATGGTGACTAAGCAGATGTGATGTAACTAGTTAACTAACTATATAAGCGCTTCAGCGCAGGGATAAGCAACTCAGACCATCTTTCCTTCTACAAGCCACCTCTAGGTTCTCCTTTCTTGTCCCCCACTACCTCCCGTGGCCGAACTAGATCTCAAGAGTGGATTGGTTCGCAGTGGTGTGCTGGTTCGCAGACAGCTCCCCGCTTCAATATATAGTTTCGGACCCGCTGCATTCAACACTGCGGATTTACTTGTTCCTACATCAATATTGAACTCGAAATCCTGTTGCTTATAGAGAATCCAATCAGGGCTATCCTTGCAGGGAACCGGAAAGAGAAGATTATAAAAAACAAATTACATACGTGAACTACATATATTCATGGTTGTTCCTGTCATAGTAATTCCGCTGCATACGTAGTGTTTGGCCCGAGCTCTATGTCTTGGCCAACAAAGTCCGATACCGATTATGTTTCCGGATTCAATTCATTGACCCCATGCTCCCCACGCCGCTTTCCTTTCTCTTCATCACCCTACTTTTCTTCTTTGTGATCTTGTACACTTCGTGGTCTCGGTTCAAAGACCCGTCGCGGTGATGTTTCAGGTAACTCCCCAACTTCAGTTCCCCGGCACGAGGCCGCAATGCCCGCACAAGACCAACCTCCCAGTCAACAGCCAACATACTAATTCCTCTATAGCGGCTCCGCGACGCCATTGACTCCCGCATCGCAGAGGAACAGGCCCGCCAAAAATCTGCTCAGGATAATATCTCACGCTCCACCTCCGCACGCCGCCCAGCCAACAGTAATCTTCCTCCGGGGCAACGGTCCCGCCCACGACGTAATACTGGAACCCCAGTTCGGGGCCCCGACCCGAACGAGTTTGAGGCAGAATTTGCGATCGGCGACGATGAGTCTAGTCGGTCGGGTACACCTCGTTTAGAGACGCCCGACCCGGCCTCCGAAGTGGCCAGTTCTGCGGGTGATCCATCCGAGGAGACAGAGAGCCAGACGGCCCAATCCTCGACCGATGCGCCAGAGAAGATAGCCGACAAAGAGAAGGAGACTTCTGCACCAGCCACTGATACGGAGATCAACAAGTTCGCCCCCACGGAGTTGCCCACAGACGTTAAGGCCAAGCTGCGCCGACTCGACAAGCTGGAATCGCGATACCATGGTATGAGAGTGGACCGGTTTCTATTAACTGAATTTGGTGTGAGCTGACATTTAGTTTTGTTCAGAACTTCTCAAAGCCTACCGTGCAGCGCATTCCCGCGTCCTATCCATCGAACCTTTCGAAGCGGCACTACGCGAAAATACCCCTCTTACCTCGATCGGCGAGCCCAAGGCCCTGACGGAGTATCTCAACCAGATGTCACTGAAGACTGACATGGTCATGGACGAGATGAAGCGAGTTGCGATCGAACGAGATGACTTCAAAAAGAAAATGGAGGAGGCTCAAAAGTCCACGAAGGAGGCGTGGGATGAAGTCGCGGGTCTTAAAGAGAAAAACAAGGAAGCTGCGTCCGAAGAGAAGAAATCGCCCAACGAGAAGCAAGAAACAAGCGAGGAGTTCTTCTCCTACGACAATGAGGTTCCTCGACTGGAAGGCGAATTGAAAGAAAAGCAGGAAGAGGTCGATAGCCTCAAGTTGGAAGTCGAGAAGCTTAAGACGGATCTTTTCGTTGCCAGAGAATCTACCGAGGGTATGGTGCAGAACTTGGAATCAGCCACCCGAGAACTGGTGGAGTTGCGAGACACCAAGGATAAGCTGGATGCCGAAATTGAGGGTTTGAAGACTTCGAAGCAGGGCGATGTCGACGAACTCAAAGCGAAACTTGCATCTGTCGAGTCTTCTCTCGAGACCACCTCCACCGAGGTCGAGAAGCTGAAGAAAGACCTGAAGGACAAGAGCGACGAGATTGAGGAGCTTCAAGCTCAAGCCTCTGAAGCTAACAAAGCGGAGAAGGCGGAGGACAACTCGAAGCTGGTTTCACAGCTAGAGGAGGCCAATAAAGCAAAGGATATCAGCGAGAAGCGTCTCAGTGTCCTGCAAGGTCTAGTCGATACCGTCAAGACGCAGCTCAAGGACACCGAAACTACCGTGTTAACCCTGAAGGATGATATCATACAAAAGACCGAAAGCTGCGCCAAGCTTCAAAAGATTGTCGACTTTGTGGACACTAACCTGCAAGATAACGAAGCCTGGAAATCTTCTAAGGAGAAGGTTGTTGCTGGAGAGACTGCTGATTTCGAGGAAATCCGTAAGGGCCTGGCCCCCACTGAGAAGGATGATGAGACTGGTACAGCTGCCCCCGAAGAGGACTCGCAACCCGCCGCTGCGACACAATCTGCTGGCGGAGGCGGAGGCAAGAAGAAGAACAAAAAGAAGAAGAAGGGTGGAAAGGCGGCTGAGGAGCCATCTAAGCCCACCGAGACTACTCCTGAGCAGCCCCCGAAGGCAGAGTCAGCTACATCCCCAGCTGCGCCGGCTGCGGAAATGGAAGAGCTAAAGCATAAGATTGAGTCTCTCACGAAGCAACTCTCCGACAAAGAGGCTGCCATTGACCGGCTTAGTGCCAAACTCAAGGGAGAGGAAGACCTGAAGGAGGAAATTGAGTCTTTGCGTGATGATATTATCAATGTTGGACAGGAGCATGTCGAGGCCAAGGACAAGATCAAAGAGCTTACTGCTCAGAAGTCTGCCCTGGAGGAGACCATCGGCAAGCTAGAGAAGGAGCTGGTTGATCTTCGCACTAGCAGTGCCTCGAACTCCGCTGACTCGGAGAAGATGCATAGGTCCCTCAAAGAGGAGTTTGAGGGTCTCAAGGTCAGAGCAGCCACCCTGGAGACAGATCTTTCGGCCGCTCAGCAGCTGGCTTCTACTCGGTTCAAGGACCTGACAGACCTACGCGAAACCCTCCAAAAGGTTCAACCCGAGTTGCGCAACCTCCGGGCTGAATCATCCGAACTGAAGGCGTTGAAGGAAACCCTTACTGGCAAAGACAAGGAGTTGAGAGCTCTTGAGTCCAAGCACGAGGATCTGCGCGCAGAACTGAAGGCCGCTAAGACCAAAATCTCTGAGCGTGACACTGAGGTGAACACTTTGAACAAGAAGGTCCGCCAAGAGACTGATAGTCGTCTCAAAGCCGAGGAGAGTCTTAATGTCGCTCAATCTGATCTTCGATCTGCTGAGTCAAGAAAGCAGGACGCTATCAATGCTAAGGAGAAGACTGCGGGAGATCTCGCGAAGAGCCAAGTCAACCTGAAGAGCGCCCTTACCAAGATCCGTGAACTAGATGAACAAATTTCCCAGCTTAACAAGGATCTTGGAGGTCTCCGAGAAGAGATTAGCCTGAAGACGGCACAGCACACCAGTGCACAGAGCCTGATGAACAACATGCGTGACCAGACCGCCGAGATGGCTATGCAGATGAAGGAAGCTCGCGAAAGATGCGATAGCCTAGAGGAGGAGCTTGCCGAAGCGCATCGTCTCCTGAGCGAACGTACTCGCGAAGGTGAGACGATGCGTCGCCTCCTCAACGATAGCGAGAGTCGCGCGGACGCGAAGGTTCGAGATCTAAAGGAACGCATGGAGGCTGCGGTTGAAGAACGAGACCGTGCTGAAGACGAGGCCAGTACCCAGGGCCGCCGCCGTGCGCGGGAGATGGAAGAATTGAAAGCCAAGGTGCGAGACGCTGAACGGGCTTTGCGCACTGCCACAGAGGACAAGGAGGAACTCGAACACTCTCAGAAGGACTGGCGCCGTCGTCGCGACGAACTGGAGCTCCTTTCGGAGCGGTCCACCCAAGAAGTCGAAGAAATTAGGCAAGCCATGGCTGGCCTACGGGAAGCCTTGGACGAAAGCGAGAGACAAGTCCGCAGCCTGGAGAAGGACAAAGCCGAGCTTCGTCGCTCTGTCGAAGAATCGAACAACCGAATTGAGAAACTGCGCAAATCTCATAAGACTCTCAATGAAGATGTTCGCCTTCGTGGACTGGAGTCTGGTCGCCAATCCTCACGGTCATCGATTGATTCTGGTTCTAGACGTGGTGTGACCTCTCCGTCTGGTCAGGACCGCAGCGTGTCGACTCGTCGGAGTGAGACTCCCTCTGTCGGCCCGGCTAACCAGTCAATCGATTACATGTATTTGAAGAACGTCTTACTGCAATTCCTGGAGCAGAAGGACAAGACTTATCAGAAGCAGTTGATCCCTGTTTTAGGGATGCTGCTCCATTTTGATCGGTACGTTTCTTACTTTTTGAGCGTGATCTTGGTGCATATACTAACTTTTGATATAGAACGGATGAACAAAAGTGGATGTCTGCCATCATGTCAAAGTGATGTTGATCATCCAAATGTCCTGTTTTCTCCGAACCTGCTTCCGGGCGGGTCTTCACACTTTGTTTTTTACTTGCACAATGTATAATATCCACCGTCGCGATAGTATTTATTCAACCCTCGTTCAAGAGATAATACGAGTCGTTACCATCCTAGTTACAGTCTGATTGCTTGTTGATCCTTGACCTAGCCAGGGTTCACACCAGCTGGAACAAATGGCGAAAAACTCGAAACAGTAGCGGGGATTTTTGAGGTAACTTTGGAACCTGTGCGACAATACCAATTATCAGCCAGTTGAATGCCGTGATTCGGTCAGCCTAGCTCAGCAGTTCCAAGGGAAAATAGAGTTGCAGGGATGATGAATCTTGGATCTCATGTCAGCAGTAGAATCTTATGATGATAAAATATGATAAATTTCGGTAAATCACGTGTAAAGAGAATGGATAGATTGTACACTAGATAGAGGGTATGTACCAGAGATCCATGGATGTGGTCATTGATGTTATGTACGGTAAAGGGTTCGAAGCTGACTTCAGAGGGATGATGTGCGCCTGAATCATGGGGCAAAATACAACAAGACGCCATGATGAGTCATCTATCGGAAGGAACAAAGAGTCACCGAGAAGCCTCAACCACGTGATATTCTCCAATTTCCACTAACTTGCTCATCAAAAAGTCAATTCATGTTCTAAGATTCTGTTAAGATACTGCAGTGTTCTTAAATGCTACATATTGACAGGATTTGGTTTAAAAATTTAAGAAATTAATCTTTGGATCTTTGAGAACCAAAAATTACAAATTGGTTGAAAAGCTTCGCGCTAATCCCAAAATGGTACGTACCCGGAACCGGCAGAATGCAAGCCATTCGCTTACCGCATCCAAGCCGCCTGACTCAGATTCTCCTTAAGTAATCTCCCCTCCTCACTCCTCCTGCTTACAGCATCTTCAACTGCTTACCTCATTCAGCTTCAACATTCAAAACCCCCGATAACTACTTCTTGAAGAGGTTGAGGAAAAATTCAGTATTGAATTGTCGCTGATCAATTGTCATTATTTGAATGCCCATCTCCTCCCTCTCCATGCAACCTGCGTTGGCGCCAGCACCGCATCCCAGTATGCAATCTACTGCTCAGGTAAGCAACCCATCCTCGACGCGTTTGTCATCAGATCGTCCTCCCGCGCCAAGGTACTATGAACCGCTGCATCAAATGGGATAGCATGTTCAAAGTCCTACGACCGGCCTTACGACGCGTCGAAGTGCGCTGCTTACCTTGCCGCGACCTTCCGGTCGCATATTATGATTTTGCTGTGCTTGGTCACTAACAATGTCTACAGGACCATGCGGATCAGGGTATGTCACCCTGTTATGGCTGATACTGGCAATTTTGGTTATCGGGATCGAGTTAGGGCTGGGTGGTGTCTGCTAGCTTGCTGGCGCCTACTATGGTTGCTGGCTCGTGGCGAAACCCATCCAGGGCCAGTGGCAAGGCAGTCTACAAGTAGTACAAAGGCTAACTGAGGTCAATATAGTTCTCCATGACCAGCTGCTTGCCGCTCAGCACCACCTCCCTGGTCCTCGCCACCAGGGTGGCCCAAGCCCGCAGCAGCACATGGCACCAAGCACTGCTAGCCCTCGGGACCAGGCTAACATTGATCCCGCCATTTCCGGTGCGGCAATGATGGGTGCGGCTCCCCCGCAAACCCCGACTCAGCCCCCACAGGGCTCGCCTGAGAGTGTTAGCCCTAAGACCTATGGAAAGCGTGAATTATCTACCTCCAAGCGTGCTGCTCAGAACCGCGCGGCCCAGGTATGCTTCCTTTGCTCTGGTGCTGTTCCCCTCCCACTAACAATATGGATTAGCGTGCATTCCGCCAGCGCAAAGAGACTTACATTCGTAAGCTGGAAGATGAAAACAAAAACATTGAGAGTTACAAAGACACCATGTCTAAGCTCATTAATGAGAACTATGCTCTTCGCGACTATGTCATCAACCTCCAGTCCCGTCTGATGGAGGCCCAGGTCGACGTTCCTGACCTCCCACCTAATATCGACCTGACCCAGAACCCCCGCCACGACCTCGCTCTCGCTGGACTCGGAGCAGGCACCACCAACGTTTCTGCCTCCGGTGCCCAGCAGGCTCAGCACCCGGGCTCTGTCAACGATGACATGAACTCGCTGAACCGGATTGCCGTTGCTGGCCTGGGCATGCGTAAGCACCCCGACGAGACGAACTTCATGACGAACAATTTTCAGAACAAGCGCCCGCGTGTCGACGAGAACACAACCGACCCTGATCTTGTCGGCAAGCAGGAAGGCCATCCACATGGCCTCCCTATGGCCTAGGCGTCTCTCCGCTTCTGCTTTTCTTTGCAGTGTTCCAGCCCATGCAACCGTTCGATATCCCGTTTCGTTTTCCGCACTTTCATATTTCCTTTATCATTTCTTTCCATGTTGGCTTTTAGTAACGGTGTGTGGCGCGATACGTGACTTTTTTATCTCATCGGTTTCAGTTTTCTGGCCCGGCGGTGGTCTGCTTGTCGATTTTATTCTTATATTTCTGTGAGGCCTTTTTTGTGTGCTTTTTATTGTTCGTCGCGCGCTGGCGCGAGGAGTACATACCCTGTATTCCAACTGAGTAGGCACTCCGGCCTTTTGAAGGCGATGAGAGCCAATTCAACATGAATTTTCTTCAACTTTCTGTTATTTATCTCGTACTAAGTGAATGGATGAAGGTTTTATAATCCTCAATGTTGTAAACCGAAGGTTGGGACAAGATTCCTTATTCTAGCCTGAGATGCTGGGATTCTACCACCAATCGTCGATCACTGAACTAAATTATACTCTCGAATCAAAAAATCAGCACAAGTAGCACCTGTCACATAGGCCGTCAGCTGTGTCTGGTCGTTTATCATAACAGGGACAACACTCATATTGGTAACTCGAAGATTCTCAGCCCCTAACTCCCGAACCGGTTATCAACAGCCGCATTAATATCCCCTTCGTTGGTCATCTTCACGGTCCCAGTAATATGCCACCTAGACGACGTATTGGCCTTAAAGAATTGCAGAATATCCTCATCACCCTCCGATGCTGGTACGAATAATGTGGATACAGTCTCCTTAGCAAAAGATGGGTATCGAATAACCTCCAGATGATGCTTGTAGATCTCAACCATAGCACGCTGGTCAAATGGGTGCTGCAAAAACTTGGGATCAAAAAGAAGGGGATCATCTGGGTTCGATGATTGCAATAGTACCTCGCCGGTAGATTGCTCTTTCATGAGGAATGCAATCAGGCAGATATAGCTGTAGTCCTGGAAAAGCTGGGGGAAGATGTTCTGCACGGTGAGCCCACTGGTAATCTCGTACCGTGATTGTTTCTTTGTTCATGAAGTCCTGGACTGGAGCAGGGAAGTCCTTGAATTCTTGCAAGGAGGTCACTTGGTCGGATCTGAGCCATCCACATCCGATCTGGCACCGTCTCGGGTCCAAGGTCCTGTGCCGTCTTTCTCCCATTGTGTGAGTGTTGTCCATAACAGATTCAGAGCCGTAAAAATTGTTGCGGTGGTTTTTGTCAGTGTTTCGCAAAAGAATTAGTGGTGCGACAAAACGGCCTTTTGGATCCTGGCCGACAGCAGGTAGGTCTTCGATGACTGGGATGTTGAACTTGCTCAGCTCAGAGGCTGAGCCGATAACTGAGTTCATCAGGATCTTAGGTGCATCAAGCGAGCCACTCGATATCATTACTTCCTTGCTGATGAGATCTGTGGCGAAGTTTCAGTAGACACATGCTGGGAGAGGCAGGCTGTACTTACACTTCTTGCCTTTGGTCTCAACGCTGAATGCCTTCTTATCTTGCAACACAACTCGCTGGATTGGTGTGTCCATTACAAAGACTAGATTATCCGGAGTGCCAATCAACAAGTCAACAGCTGTAATTCTACGTCCATTGCCAGCCGAGTTGATCGTTATTCCCATACCAAGAGGATTGCCAGAGTTGTGATCAAGATTCAGCTCCAATCCAGCCTCCTCAAGCTGATCCAGAACATGAGACAAATCCTGCTCCCATCCCTTCGCATAAATGGTCCTCAGAACACCTTGGTATCCATGGTCTTCGTATAGAATAGCACGTTAGAGTAATGAGTGTAAATATTCACTTTCTCCACATTTGCAGAAGTTCATCTATTTGAATGCCAGGGACAAGTGCAAGTGGGACCGGCGGAGACCCCTTAAGGTGGGGCACAGAAGCTGTCTTGGCCCGTGCGGGATAGGGTCTCATTACTACTGTATGTATATATTGAAGTGATTAACTGCATCATGTCTAGAGCCTATAGGAGGTCTATCCAGCTTGCATGTTTGGACTACACCTGGATGGCCCCTGAGTATTCCGTGAATATAGTCTGAATAGACTCATTGAGTGAAATAGTAAGGTGGGACTGTGGCACGTGAGCAGTTGAAATGAATTCAATCCATCCTAGCATGGGGAGAATGATAAGAAAAAAGAGTTAGATAATTGGGTATCATGAACGCATATCCTGAGTTCATCTTGTTTATGGGCGTGCGAGGCTATTTATCCAGGTACCAGAGCTCAGGGTAGTCATGAGAAACAAAGCCTAATGCCGATGGTCGATTATAAAGGGTTTAGTCGACGAAGACCACACGGTTTGGACAGATGGTCGACAAATAAAAGTTCACTAGTTTCAGCAGGCTTCGCTCCAGGGTTTGTCCAGCTCGCGTGTTAGTTGCTAGTATTCATACTAAGTCTACCACTACTGGAGAGGGATGATCACCGTGGGACCAGCCATTATTTTGTTGCTTTCGGCACATGAGCCAAGCCTTGTGAACACACCATAGCCGAGGATCTGTTGATAATTGTGCTTGTGGCCGTTGCACTGACCGTTAGGTTTGTGCTCCACGACGATCATCATGAAGCCCGGGGTGACCAATCGCGCGTCGTAAGGCGGCGCAAGAAGGCTTGGCGGAAATCCGCGGACGTTGTACATATGTACGTAGTAAATGTGCCGTCGCAGACATAGGCAAGAAGTTTCACCGGCGACCATAGAGAACTATGAGATAGACTCACCTGCCGAAAGTGAGTGTCATTGTCATGGTTCTGGTTCCCTTGGCGTGGCGAAAACTACCGAAAATTCGGTAAAAAGGCCGGTCAAGCCGAACTCATAAACTTCCAAGTTCCAAGGAGCTTCCTGTTGCAGATTAGCGTGAACAGGCGTTTTTCCCCAGAAAATTTCATGTTCAAAAAGGGAACTTACTTTTCTTTTTCTCTGGGGGTTTCTCTCGTGATCAACCCTAGGGCATTTCCTGGATTTCCTTCTCGCTCTCCTCAACTCGATTGACTTGGCTCGTGCGGAGGGCAACATCACCTAATCACCACTAAGAAGGCGGTAGATGGAGTGAATCCACTTTACTCCAACTTTTTCTCCTGTTTTCGCTCGTTGGCCCGGAGGGGGCGAACTGGTGCCACTCGGTACTTATATATACAGAGTTGGGAACTGGGGCAATTGAGCTTCTCAGTCATAACCTTCGCTCCTTCCTTGACCTCATCCTCCGTTTTCCGCTCTCCGCTCTCGGCAACCCAAAGTCACATTCAACGCCATTCAGCTTGTGCGCACCTCGAGGAACGGCAATTGAGTACCACCGCTGGGATCGCCTCACACCTGTCACGAATTCTTTCGGTGACGTCCCTATCCCATATCACCAATCGCACGTATGTTCGCCTGCTAGCAAGATCATGGCGGAGCAACTGGTCCTTTGGAATAACAAGTTACGTATACGACCGGGCTTCCTACAAAGCAGGACACAAATCACGACCTGGCTATCTTGATAAAAAGGCGACCCTAGCCAGCCATGGTCGACCCGCTCGACCAGGCGCCTGATGGCCTCATCGGGGGCTACCACGGCCACAGCCTGACCGTGCGCATCTTGATGATCGTCTTTTCCTCAATCGCCCTGTACAATGCGATCGAGCTTTTTATTTTATTGTTTATTACCTTCCAATCCTATCGCGGCCTATATTTCTGGACTATGCTCCTATCCGTCGTCCTCGGTGTCATCCCCCATACGATCGGCTATATTCTGGAATTTTTCTCCTTGGCGCCGCTCTGGGTGTCCTTGACCGTGTCAACCATTGGATTCTATGTCATGGTACCGGGACAGTCGGTTGTTCTGTATTCGCGTCTGCATTTGGTCGTGCAGAATCGGCGACTCTTGCGCTTTGTGCTCTGGCTCATTATCGTTGACGCGGTCATTCTTCTCATCCCCACCACCGTCCTAACATTTTCCACCGCCTACATCCAGACCGATCCGTATATCCGGGGATACAATGTGATGGAGCGATTGCAACTGGCCTGGTTCTGTTGCCAGGAATTTGTCATCTCTGGAATCTACATCATTGAGACTGTCAAATTGCTCCAGCTCATGCCGGACAAAGATCAGCGCCGGACTAGAATCATGTATGAGCTGCTGGCAATCAACTTTGTCATCATCTTGCTGGATGTTGCACTATTGGTAGTCGAATATATCGGTTTCTACTCGCTGCAGACGACTTTGAAACCTCTGGTATACAGCATCAAATTGAAACTGGAGTTTGGCGTCCTTGGCAAGCTCGTCTCGCTGGTCCACACATCTCGATCGCAACCGACTTCTGCCGAACAAGACGAATACCCGCAATTCGTGGACCCAAGTCAGCTCACCTCTGACGTTACGCACGCTGCCCCTATTGATCGGGTCCCCCGCGGTATGCCGGCATGGAATACTATCTCCATGGAAAGCTTGCCGATGTCCGAGCAACGAATTCGTCCATCAACGCGCCCCAGAATTTCCAGCGAAAGTACCTATCCATCTTGATTTACCGACTTGATTTAATTCTTCTCATCTCAAATAGCTCATCGCAAACGACACCTTGGCTTTCGAGTTATGTGAACTCGTGATATACAGAGGTGACTACCTCTTCGCCACGTCATACTGCGACACCCATCAGCTTCGCTGCATGTGCGCGAAAGCCTCGCGTTGCCTATCCAGGCGTGAAATTATAATTTGTGTAAATCTAGCAGATCTCGCAGATCCAGCAGATTGCAAAGACTGCGAGTGCATATACCCACTATCGACTTAGTGCGGGTTGTTTCTCCTGCCAGTCGTCTATAATCCAATTCTGTTGATACCAGGCCACATGACCAAGGCTTTGACAGTTATGTATAAAAACGATGTAAAAAGTGTGACTATCAAAATACATTTCATTGGATATATTCGATTTGATTCCCATGTCATCCTAGCCTTTTGCCTCCCTGCTACGTTGTTATGACGTCTGCATAGCATCCGTTGATCGTCTTAAACAATGTCAATTGCTCTTCAATCCACCATGAACTCACCATGCAGGGCACAGTCTCCATCCACCAAGGTCCCTACGAATCCATCCCCGATAATGCTTCCTCAGGTCTTCGATTCCTCTCCCACTTCCTTCCAGCCGTGGACTCGGTCAATCCAACGCAGGACCCCATTAGTTCCTTTTTCAAATCCAATGCATCCATCATTATCGGCAGCAATCCTTCCAAACCGGTGCAGTCGGCCACCCACTATGAATCCCAAAGTCGTTTTCTGTCCCATTTTCACCGCCATGTACACATGGCCTGGGACATGGACCTTACCGACATAAATCCCCACACTTTCGATCCCAACACAACAGGAGCGAATCAAAGACCCCTCAACAGGCCTGAAACAGAGGCACAGGATCAGTCTTCTTTGATGAAACATACCGTAATGTTCGAGGCCACATCCGAAACAATCTTCAAAGATGACCCAGATCGGTTCCCCATCAAAACGCACGAATTCAATATCCTCGACCTATCAGGAACCAGCGATACCGATCTACAAATCATCCAGATGCGCATATTCCTCGATGCAAAACCCATAGAAGCTCGCGCCGCTTCGCTGACAAAGTCATCGGCATACGGCGAGTCGCAACGAGAGACTCAAAGCGCATGACGTGTTCCCTTTTTGAGGGGTTAGTTTGTTGTTGAACTCCACGGCGGAACCCTCGCGGAATGATCGGCATCGGCATCTAATCCAACCGGGCTTAGTTTCGCTTGTACTTGTACTTGGCGTTTTGGAGAGTCACCTTATTTTGCGGGGTTGTGTCACTATTGTTGCCGATCGGCAATGCGGTCGTATCTCTGGTTATCAGACATCCCAATGAAATGGGGTCATACATAATGAGGGGCCGGTGCCGTTTTCCAATTGGAGTTTGGTTGTCACTTTGTCAATCTGATTTGAGTTCAAGATGCAGTCTGTACAGGGTCAATAGAGTATCATCAGGAAGATTCGCGAAGTCCTAGAGAAGTACGAGCTGAGATTCAGCGAGATTAATCAAAAGGTAAGACATTCTACTTCATTCAGTTGATAATTTGCATCTTAATGATCTCAGATTTGCTCCAATCCTGAACTCGCCTTCGAAGAACACGATGCCCATGATAATATCTGCGCATTTTTCGACTCTCTCGCTGCAGAGGGATATACAGTAAAGCGCCACGCATACGGGGTCAAAACCGCATTTGAAGTGAGCTACACTCATGGTCCAGCCGGCCGCGTAGTGGCCTTCAATGCTGAGTATGATGCACTACCGGGTATGGGACACGCCTGTGGCCACAACCTGATTGCCACGAGCGCGATTGCTTCTTGCTCGGCTACCACCGAAACAATGAAGACTCTTTACTCCGATGCCATCGGATTCACGGTCCGCTTACTGGGTACCCCAGCCGAAGAAGGCGGTGGTGGAAAACTCCAGCTTATCGAAGCGGGCGCATACAAATATGTCGATGCCTGTTTCATGGTCCACCCTTTTCCAATTCTACCTGGTGCACCCGATCTACTGAGTTCCGGTTCGGACTCCACCCAATACCTTGCCAATAGTAAGGTCGAAGTTACCTATACGGGTAAACCGGCACATGCGTCTGCTGCACCGTGGGAAGGAGTTAACGCCTTGGACGCTGTTGTCTCGGCTTATGTGAATTCTCCATGCTGCGACAACAAATCCTTCCTACACAGAAGATTCATGGTGTTGTGTTGAGAGGTGGAGAGAGGCCGAATGTTATCCCTGCTTTCACCACTGTGGAGTATTTTGTTCGCTCGCCGACGAAGAAGACTCTGGAACCCTTAACTGAGCGGGTGCTGAAGTGTTTTGATGCTGCTGCCGCTGCTACTGGGTGTGATGTGGAGTATAATTGGGAGCCTTCGTATTTGGATATGAAGGTTAACAAGCCTATTAGTGATAGTTATACCTCTGCTATGAATGCTATGGGGTACAAGACTATATCCGATGCTGCAGGGCAGGACGGTGGATTGAGTGGAGGATCTACTGACATGGTAAGTTCCTTAATCTGCGAGGTAATTTACATCCAATGTACTGATAATTATAGGCAATGTATCCTACGAGGTCCCTGGATTCCACGGAGGATTCTATATAAAAACTGATGGTGTCAATCACACCCCACAATTCACTGCAGGCGCAGGCTCCGAGGAAGGATTCAAGCGCAGTTTGTATTGTGCTGCTGGTATGGCCGTAGTGGGATGTCGCGTGTTGGCTGATGATGGGTTCGCAAAGGCCATTAGGGCGGACTTCCAGAAAGACGCATAGGTGGCTATTTATCTAGGTGGTATCAAAGAACCTGAGAAATCGATCATTTCATCATGGAAGTATCGATATTTTGTAAGCTGAGCTCAGCCCGTACCAAAGTCGCGGTCTTATCACGATGCTTAGCATAGTCTGCTGGAGACATGCCTTAGATTCAGGCCTTCGCTCTGAGCAGCAAACAATGGCACTTTGGCCGAATTCAGTGACATTGACGGGGACTTACTGTATGGTAATTCCGATGAGGAAAGCCGAATTGAATACCCTAATAGTAAGGTCCGATGATAATCCGATGTAGATGCTATAAGTGATCCAAGACTTAGGATGTGTATATTTTCTATAAATAGTCCCATCGTAAATGATCTGTCAAAAAATTAGAACATCCGTAGAAAGCGGAGATCTTATTGATAAGATCCCATCACGAACATTCACCTAGGTTCGCATTCCTTCGATAAACCTTGGAAAACATCACTGAGATCTATTACTGGGTATGACGTGAAATATTTATATTCCTTCTCCTGCGATGCTCTTCGATGAGTGGCGAATCCACTGAGTTGTCTATAAGTGGATCGATCTGATTGAAACGCCGAAGTACTCGGCCGACGATTTGCCGATTCAAGCCACATCAACGAGTTCTTAAGGCGCCAAAATGGATATGGGCCCACAGTAGTTGACTCGATAATGTCATAGTGCATGGTACCTTGAACGATCTGTTAAAAATATCACTGGTATGATGTCATCCAAGATGACTGGAGTTCAATCTGCACCATCGAATCATGGTGATGGTGAAAGGCTCCACTTTCAAAAGTCGAAAATTCTGATTCGACACTGCGGGAACCCTTGCTTGATACGCCACACCTTACCTGGTACCGAGAAGGGCGCTAGTTCAGCCACAATGGGGTGATTCCAGGGCAGATATGGATTCCAAGTGCAATATGTATGGCAGACCCAGTAAATGGGCAAAGAGAGCACCGGTGAACACCGTCGAAAGTCTAGTATCTAGTACCTAAGACCTACTTGGGAATAGTATGGATCATGTAATCATGACCCCACCAACAAACATTGACAGAATGCATTGACCGCCCTCCGCTGCCCCTCCATGTCACTCCGCCTTGGGTTTTCTCCAGGTCTGGGTTCTCTCTCTCTTCGTATAAGCTACCAGGATTGTCGCGCCTGGTGGGTGTGGATTTCCTCATGCCGACTCTAAGGATCCACACCTCTACTGTACTTCACCCGGTGGATCCTCGATGACTATGCACTGTTGTCGGATCGTGCACTCGATATAAAAAGATTCCGCCCTCCGGCCTCCATTGGTATCTGTTTGCGCCGAAATTTTGGATTCAAACCCTGACACCGATTACTGTCAACAAGCACAAAGCCTACGCACCTGAACCAATTGCGACTACCCGTTCGCCCTATAATCGGGCCGCGGTCCCACCCACTCCCAAGACCGATCCTGCCTAGACACAATGTCGACAAGCGAGCCGAATTACCGGCCGGGGACACCACGGAAACGCTCTGAAACCGTCGCAATCCCTTCCCGGCCGGAATCGCTGCAGTCTGTCCACAGTGGAGTTGAAGGGAGAGACCGGTCGCAGTCGGTCACTCATGGGGATGGCTCACAGGTTCCTAGTACAGGATTCGACAGTGTTGACCGAGTATTCCCCATTCGGTCAGTGGTGTCAGTGGACCGGAAGGCCGCCGACCAGGCAGCTCATGCGCGGTCCGCAGTTTCACCGACTCGCGAAGGGGCCATGCAATACTCGATCATTGATACTCAAACCTGGAATGGAATCCAGTCGCAATCGTCGCAACCGCGCTCGGAATCAGGCCCGACCATTCCGGCCAATACGACTCGACATGAAACCCATGCCACCGACGATGCAACGGAGCTGGCTACGCACTCCATGGCGTCCCACGTTAATCAAAACCCAGAAGAATACGCAAAGGAAAAAAGTGACAGCCACTCGGGAAGCACCACCACGGCTTTACCAGGATCTCAGCAGCCAACGCAATCGGATGAGCCATATGGCCATGTTACAGCTCGATTCACCCACGTCATGACTGACAGCGGCCATGCGGTGATCACGGGAAGGGATGGAAATTCATTTCAATACTGTGAGGATGAGCCAATTCGAATTCCTGGCGCCATTCAGAGCTTCGGGGTGATGATCGCCATGCGTGAGGAGGCCCCGAATAAACTCGTGGTACGCGTGGTCAGCGAAAATTCGGAACGGTTGATGGGCTATACGCCCAATCAACTTTTTGAAATAGACAACTTCTGTGATATTTTAAGTGAAGAGCAGGCTGACACGTTTCTTGACCATGTCGACTTTGTCCGTGACGATGCATACGACCCCAGCGTGCATGGGCCCGAGGTTTTTATCTTGGCCATCCGAACTCCATCGGGGGACAGACGTCGTTTCTGGTGTGCAGCACACGTTAGCCCATCTCAGAAAGATCTGATCATTCTCGAATTAGAACTGGAGGATGATGAAATTAATCCGTTAAACGTTGATGGAAAGGTCACTCCGCCAACCCCTGCAGACACGATGGGGACAGTTCCAACCCCAGAGCAATTTGCTGCGAGTACGATCAACACTAGTCAACCTCTCCGGGTTCTCCGAAACGCACGGCGAAGGAGAGGCGAGGCTGCTGCGATGGACGTCTTCAGCATTTTTACTCAGATTCAGGAGCAGTTGGGTCGGGCCAACAATCTAGATCAATTACTCAACACGACTGCTGGTCTGGTCAAAGAGCTTACCGGCTTTCACCGCGTTATGGTCTATCAATTTGATAGCAGCTGGAATGGCCTGGTCGTTGCTGAACTGGTCGATCCTAAAGTCACCATTGATCTCTACAAAGGTCTCCATTTCCCTGCATCCGACATTCCTGCCCAGGCCCGCGAGCTCTATAAAATCAACAAGGTCCGTCTGCTGTACGACCGGGACCACACTACGTCTCGCCTTGTGTGTCGAACGTTAGATGATCTGGAAACTCCCCTTGACATGACCTTTGCCTTTTTACGGGCCATGTCTCCCATCCATGTCAAGTACCTCGCGCACATGCAGGTTCGTTCGTCCATGTCTATTAGCGTCAACGCCTTCAATGACCTCTGGGGTTTAATCTCCTGCCACTCTTACGGAGCGGCTGGCATGCGTGTTTCATTTCCTATACGAAAGATGTGCCGTTTACTTGGAGATACAGTGTCAAGAAACATCGAGCGCCTGTCATACGCTTCTCGACTGCAAGCACGAAAGCTTATCAATACAGTCCCCACGGAGGCCAATCCTTCTGGTTATATTATCGCTTCTTCGGACGATCTTTTGCAACTCTTCGATGCAGACTATGGCGCCCTTTCCATTCGTGACGAGACAAAGATACTCGGCGACAATTCCCATTCACAAGAGGTTCTTGCCTTGCTGGAGTTTATTCGCATGCGTCAAATTAACTCGGTGCTTGCTTCACATGATATTATCAAGGATTTCCCTGACCTGCATTATCCCCCTGGTCTCTCGGCAATCTCGGGGCTGTTATATGTGCCCCTGTCCACTGGTGGCAGTGATTTCATCGTCTTCTTCCGCAAAGGGCAGCTTACGGAAATCAAATGGGCTGGCAATCCATACGAAATTGCCAAGCGAAAAGAAACGGCGGGGTATTTGGAGCCTCGTGAAAGTTTCACGGCGTGGCGAGAGACAGTTTTGAGCCAGTCACGCGAATGGTCTGAATCAGATGTGGAGACTGCCGCAGTGTTATGCCTTGTCTATGGTAAATTCATCAAAGTATGGCGGCAAAAGGAAGCTGCTATGCAGAACTCTCAGCTCACCCGATTACTTCTCGCCAACTCTGCCCACGAAGTTCGCACTCCTTTGAATGCCATCATCAATTACCTGGAGATTGCTTTAGAAGGTGCTCTGGATGCGGAGACCCGTGAAAGCTTGACCAAGTCACACTCCGCCTCCAAATCCCTAATTTATGTCATCAATGATCTCCTTGATCTCACAAACACCGAGACGGGTCAAGCACTTATTAAGGATGAGGCCTTCGACCTAAAACTCACTTTGCAGGAAGCCTTCGATATGCTCGCAGGAGAGGCTAAACGCAAGAGCATCTCGTTTTCCTTGTCCATTCAGCCTGGAATTCCTTCCAAGGTTCTTGGGGATCAGCGGCGTATACGCCAGGTCTTTTCCAACATTATCTCCAATGCTATTCAACAGACCGCATCTGGTGCAGTAATAGTGGAAATGTGGCCGTCTGCTACACAGGACGCAACTGATCACGTTGCAGTGGAGATGATGGTTGTGGACACAGGCGCCGGAATGTCAAAAACGAAGCTGGAAGCACTTTTCTCAGAGCTGGAACAAGTGTCAATTGAGAGCTATCAGGGAGAGGACGACGATAGGCAGGTTATGGAGGAAGATCCCCAGCAACAGCGGGTTCTTGGTTTAGGGCTTGCCCTTGTCGCCAGGATTGTCTACAATATGAGAGGTCAGCTAGGAGTCAAATCTGACGAGGGCAAGGGCAGCCGCTTCAAGGTGAAATTGCAATTCCGTCTACCAGATGGATCCTCAGTTGAGACACCCACTGAGGCCGGACTTCCTGCTCATGCGGCTATACCTCCTACACCCATCATCTCAGACCAGGAATTCACTTTGACTCGGGCTGGTTCCGAACAGCACGAAGCCCGGCGACGAAGCTCAGAGAGTTTGCGATCTGGCGGTAGCTCTCGTAGTGGACGAAGCCACGCGGATCGGCTCATTAGCGCGATGCAGGAGCCGCCTCTTATCCAACGTGCCCCGAGCGAGAGCTCTGACCTAAGCAGGCTCAGGTACTCTACCAGTCCCCTGAGCAGTGGCTATATGCCGGCCTCAGTGGGGTCACCACATTCACACCTCAGACAGTCGTCAAATGGACAGGATCCCCTTGCCAGCCTTTCCACCGTGACGCACACACCGCCCTTGACCCTGATGCCAATATTGACTCCGCCACTACCGGGTACCGAAAACATTACGGACTCGGGTGTGCCAATGGGGCCTGTCCGAATTTCCGAGCGCAAGCCCAAGCAACCGTCCTCCTTGAACAGGGAGGAACGGTCCTACTTCCCTCCCATGTCTCCTATGGGTGATGATAAATGTGAGACCATTTCAACTATGGGTGAATCATCCACGATATCAACGTCCATTGCCCCAGGCAATGTACAACTTTTGCGTGTACTTGTCGCGGAAGATGATCCAGTCAATAGCAAAATCATACATAAACGCCTAACCAAGTTGGGGCACACTGTTGAGCTCACAGGCAACGGCGAAGCCTGTGCCACCGCATTTTCCACCCATAGTGGAGGCTTTGACGTCGTCTTGATGGATATTCAGATGCCCATCGCCGACGGCTATGCCGCCACCCAAATGATCCGCGAGTTTGAATCCAAGGCAGGCCCTGAGGTGCTTCCTAGCATAGCTCGGGGCAATTCCCGCATCCCTATTTTCGCGGTTTCAGCTTCCCTTTTGGAGTCTGAAAGACAGAAATATATCGATACTGGATTTGATGGTTGGGTTATGAAACCCATCAGTTTTTCTCGACTGAATGTGCTTTTCAGCGGCATATCTGACACCGAGGCCAGAAAGCAAGCCACATACCAACCAGGCCAATGGGAAAATGGTGGATGGTTCTAGGAGCCTACTGTCTTCTCCTTTGACCATCTATCAAATTTCCGGCACTCGATGGAACTCTTAATCCACCCCAAAATTGGTTCTTTTGTCCTTTCCCTTTACACCGCATTTTTCACCTATATTTCACACTTCCAAGGCACAGTGAAACTCATACACTCATCACCCGTCTTCCATTTTTCTCCCATTCTGCTTTTCTGTTGCAACTTCCAACCCGCTCGCATGATGAAATACGGAAATACCCAGGTTGGATGTTTTTTTTTTTCATGGATATACGATTTTCATTTATTTTCAACCTGTTCTGCATGCTGCATGACCAGGTCTGTATACGCTAGATGCCTGGAGCTTTGTGGTGTTCTTGCTGTTTGATTTCACTTGGGACCTAAAACATATACCCCAATTTCTCTTTGTTGTGTTGGGTTGGAGATGGGTGGGTTCATGGGTTTTTACCTCATCTTTTATGTATCATACTGGACCGACAGACTTTCATGAGACATCCTAAAAATAAACAAATCTATGAAACATCTATAAAACATCTATAAAATTGAAAACATATGAAATTCCTAAAGGACAGCAGAGAAAAATTACAAAGGAAAATTTATCGCTGAAGGGTATAGAGCTAGAAAGAGAATACCGCCCCAAGAAATCAAAATAAACCGCCAGGGAAAGTCCAGTGAGGAAAACAATGAAATAAGAAATACAAGAACATTCAGTAGAACACGGTTCAAAGTCAGTTGATCGAAACGAAGAAGAAATTTTATATACCCAACTTGGTCCTACTTTGGTGACTCCATCAGAGTCACCTCCACAGTAGACCTCGTGTCCGCCGACCCAATCCTCGGCCGAGAAGTTGTCTCAGTGGATGAATCAGGCATACAACATGAATTGATGGGTGAAATGATATTCTCAACAGAGGCCGTCTCGCGCAACGCCTGATGGAACTCATACGTGCTATTCCGCAAGGAAGGACGAAGAGATGAAGGATCCACGCCGATGAATTGAGACGGAGCCTCGATATCAGGACGACGCCGTGATCGCGCCACGGTCATATCGAAGACATTGATATCGCTTGATCGACGTGGACTAATTGGTCCGTTGTTGCACATGCATGAAGTTGTGCGAGTTAATGAGCGTAGACGGGTAAGGATGCCGAATTCGATTTTCAATTTGATGCTGTAGACCACCGTCCTGAAACTGACCTCGAGCCAATGCATTTTGAACTCTGCGACCAAGAGGAAGATGTTCAAGCCTATGACGATGAGGTTGACTATTATAAGGTGCACGATAACGTTTCGTCCTTCGCGGCCGCGGGCTTCGATGACGGGTTGGAGGGCACGGAGGGCTTCGTAAATGTAGACTCCGCAGATGATAAAATCTTGCATGCAGAATCCGACTACTTGGATTCGATCGAAGACGTACGCGCCACGGGTGAAGCGGGCATCGCCGAGATTGACACCTAGGAAGAAGACTGTCATCGGGACGTGGAGGATGATTACGTTGGCGATTATCATCCATAGAACCCAGCGGAGAGAGCGCATATCGGAGGCAACAAGATGGAGGCGAGAGTATAATACTACTGCTTGACCAGTGACCATGGCATACCAGCCGATTAGGAAAGGGATACATGTGTTCATGTTGGGTGCAACCTCGACATATCGGAGTTGGGCAGGAATTGCATGGAGCAAAATACCCCACGACGCCACTTGCATACTCCAGAAGTATAGGCCACGGTAGTATTTGAAATGGTCGAATGTAGAGAGGCCGACTTCAAAGGCATTGTATGCGCCTATTGAAAACATGGCGACAACCTCCAAGATGATGAAGTTCTCCATGAGCAGTTCGCTCAGCCCCGCAGGGAGGGCGTTTATGACTGTATCCATTATACGGGAGAGTAATCATGGGAGGCTTCGGTAGGAAGAGAGGACAAAACTAGAATGAAGGGGCAGGGGGAGGGGACTAGGGTCAGGCCCGGCTTATAGATTGGCCAAGATCCCCCCCTGACGCGCAGTGCTGGCATCAACCACGATACATCAACCACGCGGCATATCTTGTGGGGCAAGGATCGTCCAGGCAGCCCGATTGTTCTATTTTATGGAATTAGGGGTGCTGTGGAGGAGGGATAAAGTTGGGAAACCGGCGATCCCGGTCAACGGTTGCCCGGCGGACCGCGAGTCATGGAACGAGCCGTTGAATGAGACCGTGCCCATAAGGTCGTAGTGGGGGAACTCCGGCGGTCCCTCAGGAATGCAGCTGGCCAGATGCAGCTTCAGTGTTGGTGCTTTTGCACCAATGCCTGTTAGATCTGAATGGCCCACCAGCCCCAACCCCGGGGGTACAGATACGATCGGAACAGATCGATAGCCAACCTTGTATACTGAATTGTAAACA
The DNA here is from genome assembly GCA_028828865.1 of Penicillium sp. IBT 16267x. Taxonomy (NCBI): domain Eukaryota; kingdom Fungi; phylum Ascomycota; class Eurotiomycetes; order Eurotiales; family Aspergillaceae; genus Penicillium; species Penicillium sp. IBT 16267x. The sequence goes on from JAQJZQ010000001.1 coordinate 3,640,104, forward strand.
AAGATAATTTCTCATCAATTGTTCAATATCCGACCATCTGAGATAATTTCGGATGGATCCTTTCTTCGTTATTTGGTACTGCCGCCTGCGGCATGATTTCAGGTCGACTAACTTTCGAGGCTGCGGGGGTTTGATGATCTGTAGACTATCGAGTCCAGCAAACATCCGTACAAAGAAAGAGTTTTTAATCAAAAAACCAACAAAGCATGAACATATCGATTGGCACAGCGAAGCGAGGCGGGTCCCCGGGGAAGTGTATTGCGAGACTATCGGCGCACCAGACAGGGATCCGGGTGGCGCTTCGCATATGGAACAAAGAAATTCACTGGAGTTCGTGCACCTGTCAATTCTCAACGGTTGGTGGCATTGGACTGTGGTAGTCCAGACTTATCTCAGACCTTTGATTATCGAGCGGTTCGATCGGCATTGTCCGGGGTGGAATAGCCATTTTCCAAAGGTCTCTTGATCTAGTTTTCTCTGTAGTTGGAGGGTGATGATTGACCGAGATGGCGTTACTATGTCATAGCGCTGCACGGGTCATGTCAAAGAATCAAACCTGAACGCCATTTTCATTCAAAATCTTGCCTGACATATGCGTCAATAATGTAACCTCGGTAGATGAGATGATTGTAGAAGCAAGATTGAAGTCGAATTGATTGTAGATGTAGATCTGGTCCGTGCACAGACCAAACAAACCAAACGTACGTCAGGTCAGCTCCCGCTTGGTGTTCAGTAGTTGAAGCTATCACTCACCATGGTCTCTTTTTGGCCCTGGAAGGTAAGTGTTTGGAATTATTAGCTTGATCTGTTTATTGTATATGTCTAAAGCAGTCACTTACCCTCATTAGGGCGATGATAACTCGGCCGCGTCCTTCGAAAAGACACTATCGACCCTGTCCACCAAGATCGCCCAGACGACCACTCGCCTCGATCAACAGCGTCAGAGTTCACGTCGCTTCAAGGCCCTTTGGACCCTTTACTCGACATTTGCCTACCTATTTTACTCCATTATCCTTGCGCTTGTGCTAGGATGGGAGAGCTGGGGTGTGAAGGAGTATGCCGCCATCGCCGGCGGTCCCTTTCTGTATGACAGCTCTTTGCCACTTTCCGTTGGGCGTGATCAGTCACTAATTCGGGGGCTCAAACAGAATCTATGGAGTCCGAACAATCAGCGCTCGTCTGTTTGATTACCGCATCTCAAAGGCCCAGCGTGGTCTAGACGACCTGCACAAACAACGCGAGGAGACTATTGAGAAGCTCAAGGTCGCCACCAAATACAACTCCACGCAGCAGTTGCTCGAGAAGTATGGTGGGGAGCCTCCCAAGCAGTCTCCCAGCCCCAAGGCAGAGCCCCAAAAACTCAAACAGGCCAACCCGCAACCACCCGCACAACGCACTGGACTTCCTCCTCCACCCACTGCGAATATTCGCCGCCCTCCTGTACAACCATCTAACGATCCGGAAAACATGGTACCTCCCTCCTATCAGGCTCCGGCCCATGAACAACCGCAACAGCTCATCCCTAACGCCGCTTCTCCAATCCCACAAACGCCCACCGACGAGCCGGGCTTTGCGCCCAATGCATTCCCGGGTTCGGGTCAGTATATCGAACAACCACACTGGTACGATCGTCTCTTAGATGTGCTGCTAGGCGAAGATGAAATGCAGCCGCGCAACCGTATGGCCATGATCTGTTCGTCTTGTCGACTGGTCAACGGCCAAGCTCCCCCGGGCATCAAGACACCAGAGGAGCTCGGTCGCTGGCGGTGTGGAAGCTGTGGAGCGTGGAATGGAGTTGAAAGCGAGACCACCCAGATGCTATCGAGCTTGCGTCAAGGATCTGTCGCCGAGGGATCTTGGGGCTCAGGCTCCAGTGGTGAAGCGAAACCGCAAGCACAGCTGGAGGTTGAGAATACCGGAGACTTGACTCCGCCGACGGAAGAAGAGCAGAGCAGTGACTCGGAAATTTCACAAGTTGAGGCGAAGGAGAGACCAGACGAGCCTCAAATGGAGCCTGTGCGCCGGTCCACACGGGGCAAGATAAAGCAGTAGACAGCTTTTGCACATACTATCCTGGTTGATCTTGCGAATTCAGAGCACTATGGTCGCTGATTCACTATTGCTGTATTATTAAATGTACCTCATTGAAGACTCCCGTGGCACTAAGAATGCTGTGCAATATGCGTATGTAATGTTGGACGTTTCCCGAACCTGAAGTGAGGGAATAAACCTTGGAATTTGGTAGCTTCTAATCTTCCTAGTTACCTAATGTACAAGGAAAGTTTGATGGATCTATTGTTAATATACATATTAAACCATGTCAAGAGGTAGATGAGCATCCTCCTCGGCATGTTGATGGTGTATCGATGTAATGCCCGTAGAAGGACCGGCCTCATAGCTCAACCTCACCTCGGTCGTTTTCATAATCCTACCTTCCTCCGTCTCCTCGCCATCTTCGCCTTCTAACATGTTCACCAAATTTGAACTCATATGTCGTACTTGTGGCCTGGAGTGGGAGCAGGATTGTAGCTGATTAGATCGACCAAGTTGGTTTGTAGGTGATTGCCCAATGGTCGATTTGGTAGAGGTCAAGGATACGGTGGAAGACGATCATGAGCAGGGGTCGGATGGGAGGGATACAGCCGACAATGAAAACGACCCATTTTTCAGTTTCGTTCCAGATGGTTAATTGTGCCATATAATCTGAGACTTGTTAGTATTCGTCGATATATATGCCGCTGTGTTGAGGGATTCCACGTACAGGTTACGTCTTCTGTATCGTCGAGGACCCGTAAAGTTGTCGTCTTGACGATGGCACAGGCGCATGCTGCGACTCCTAGGCCCATCAAACAGCAGAGGCCGACTTTGACTCTCCGGTTGAGTCGGACGTTCCAGAAAAACATGACTGGGTATAGGGCTAGAATCAGATCGCACAACGCGGAATAACCTATTTAATGATCTTGTCAGTGCTGTTCTTCATACATCACATTGACTATACTCACTGCTCTGGAAATATGCAGCCTGCTGGTTTCGGACTATGCCATCACAAGATCCTGGCAGCGCGTTGTTCCAGAGTTTCGCACTTGGGTCGCATTGTATCCAAATAAGGACGATGGTGATACAATTCACCACCAGATTACTGATACCAACACCCCATAAGAAGATGACCTTCTTCCGACTGTCAGGCCCATGAATCTGTTGTAGAAACGCGACGATGGCTAGTTTTCCGGTCGCAGTGGCGAGAATGCCGAGTGACTGGCAGATCCAATTCCATTTGATCGCGTGAGTAATCTCAATTTCGGTGAGATCGGCTATGTGCGCGCCAAGTCCGGAGTTGACACCAAGAGCCAGAGATATGGATCCGGCTATGCCAATGATCTGCACTATTGGTTAGTGAATGCTTGCGAGAATGAATCTGGAGGGGATGGCATACAAAAGTGACCAGACACATGTATAGATCACTCCGGATGTGCCGAGTGATGCGCCAAGCCGTATACACGCGAGCTATTAAGAGGATTAGCGCAACACTGCCTTCGATGACGGTCAAAATCACCAGAGCCTGGCCATTACTAGCCAAGGCCGCTTCGGCGCCTGAATGAGCCATACTCCCTGCCCGAAAAGAGGGTCATGCCAGAAGAGCATTATCCATAGGAAAGGAGGATGGAGAAAAAGAATCCATCGGGAGTCGATTTAACCTAAGAGAGTTTCTCACAAGTTCCTTTTAGACTCTCCCAGAACCCTGGATGGTAGATTCTCCGCGAATAATGGTACTGGGGAACTGGGGTTCCCGCAGTGCACCGACTTGGGCTCAAAGTGGATTCGAGGGCTTGCATATCTGGCTCGTGTATGGCTTGTACCTGCAGGGATGGCAATATGAGAAGCTGTGACCGTGCATGAACCACATCCCCGTTCAGAGATCGATTTCCAGTACTACAGGTGGGACTGATTGAGAGGGTTGGTGCTTTGACTGGTCCCTGTGGAGGAACGATCGTCATGTCGATTAGAGATTTCCGTGGAACGATCGTGATCATTTCTGCATTTCTTGGACATCATTGGATGGATGGGCTTGGAGTGTCGTATGCCCCGGACTTTTGTCCAATCGTCGCGTGGAGACCCTGTAATGCATCTAGCGAATCATAGCTTGACCTTATGCTCCATCTGTATTGTGCTCCACTCATTTCGCTAACCCCCGCAAGACGCCTTCCATATTTCCCCGTCAAATTGAGTATCTTTGATACAAGACGTACCGACATTGGAGACAAGGGCCGATTGGAGACTTGAATGTCCCCAACACATTTATTCATCCTTGTTTTCCCTCAATGCCTTTGTCGCGGTTCAATGTAGAATTCATTCTCCTCCCCGCATTGCATTCGGAATAGACCCCACATTCTGGATCTTGGATATTGTGGACTCGAAATTGTAAGTGTTTCGGTTTCCATTCTAGAACCATGGTTTGTTTTCCCTATATAAGGCGGCCGTGGCTCATTGGAATAGGCTTTGTAGTTGAACCAACCACTTCGTGCTCCCCTCACAATCACCATGCCTACTCTAATTTGGTTCTGGATCCTGACCCAATCATCGGTCATAAAAGCATCGCTTGTGCTAATAACTTGATTCAAGCTTCATGATCGTCGGGTACCGAGCCACATCGGCTAATGACCCCACTGATTGCCAGTCCGCGAAATACCGAATTGTCTCCATTCTATGAGGCTGATTCAATTGCCTCCTGAGCCGGTTCTATGACATGTCTTTCTGCGGAGATTCTTATTTTTGGTGCATCGTCGATCTACCCCATGGAACCGCCGCATATAAAACTTAATATTTCCATGTATCTACTTCGGTACTTATCACTCTTCGTCTCCTGAGCCTTATATATGCGGTACGTCCATTAATATAGTATATGGAGTTGTTATAGCTAGACTTGCTGCCTCTAACCTTTAGGATGTTGCCCTGGTATTTCTATCATTCCTTAGGTTCCTTGGTGGATATATAAACATGCGTACTACCGGAAGATATCGCGAGAAGTTTTATGACATGCCAAAATTTAATGAAATATACAACCTGGCCTGTCCGATAGACTCCCGGGCTGGTGTTACTGACTAGGAACCTGGAATACTTTCTGGATACCCGTAATAATTGCCACAATACCACAAGCACCTGGATCTGGAATGCCCTTGGTAGGATTCTCATCTCCAGCACTGGCACCCACATAGGTCGATCGACCAAACGAGGATTGCATCCACTTAGTCGCCTCCGCTCCATCCTGAGCAGCCTTGAGTCCTCTCTTCAGTGCACTCGCAGCAGTCTCATTATCAGTAAAAACCGCGCTCGACAACTCATTCACAAAGGGAATCAACGCATCCATCAGAGTTCGGCTATTTTCGCGCGCATTGGTGTATCCCTTGAGTGTTTCTAGAGCCTGGGTTGCGCTCTTGGCGAAAAGTTGAATATTAACGGCCTTGATTTCTCCGTAATTCTTTTGTACCGCGGAGACGAACGAGTTCAGGAATATGCCGTAAAGAGCTCCTGATGTTCCGCCCATTCCGCTACGGACCGATGAGGCTACTTTCATTAGGCCCTTCGCTAGATTTGCGAGGCTTTCGTTATCTGGTTTGATCAAAGTGTGGGCGGCTGTTGCTCCTGCTAGTAGCGTGGTGCCGCAGTCGCCGTCTCCCATTAAGGTGTCGTATTCTGTGAGGTTTGGCTCATCCGTTCTCACTTGGGTGAGGATATTTTCAAGAATTGCTGTGAAGACATGCTTATTACCTAGGAGAAAGAAATGGCAGGTTAGCGTTTGAAGATCTTCGATTTGGAGGTTGAGACTGAACATACACAAGATTTCCTGGTTTAATTTGGGGGAGCGAGACCGTTCCTCCTGTTCTGGTGTCCGCGTTTCCTGGGCAGTATCAAGCAAAGGCTGGCAGGTGGCCCAAGTGTTTGATTTCACTGGAGCATCAAGCAAGGATAGCAGGTTGATGTCAGATGAGAACAATTGAGGCGTTAGGTTAGCGATGGTAATGCTGAATCCTGGTGCATCCAGGGCTGTCAAGTATGTGTTGACGTATATCCGCACAGGCTTAATGTCGTACTCTTCTTTCAGGCATTCCAACACGACATTCGCAATGGCCTGTAGTTCGAGCACGGATAGACCACCAAGGTTATTCACCATCAGAGCCAGCTCCGACTTGTGGTGAGGAATTCCGTGGAATTTCAGGAAACCGTGCTCTGGATCATCCTCATTTAGGAGGAGCTTGACCATTTGGCTCACCAACTTCTCAATAGTGGGCTGCGGGGAGATTCGCTGAGCTCCAGGCTCGTTGTGAATACCCATTCCCAACTCAATTGTGTTTTCCGGGATGGAAGGCAGGTCTACGCCACCAGGAAGGTTGGCATAGTCCAATGAACATCCAATTGTGGCCATGTTGTCGGAGACATGCTGGGCAACCTTGGCGACCTCCGACAGACCCAATCCATTAGCTGCAGCCGCACCACTGACTTTGTGAATCAGGACTGCCCCAGCCAAACCACGGCGGCCGACTAGCTTTCCACGGGAGTAGGGCACGGAGACATCATCCGCCACAGTCACAATATGGGTTGGAACTCCCGTCTGTGCTTGGTATGTCTCGGTGGCAAGGCCGAAGTTAAGCTTATCGCCAGTGTAGTTCTTGACGATCACGAGAATTCCTTCCGGTGTGGCCACTCGATCAAAGGCTGAAATGATTTGATCGAAGTTTGGTGAAGCGAAAACCTTTCCACAGACTGCTGCGTCGAGCATCCCTTCGCCAACGTATCCTGCGTGCGCCGGCTCATGGCCCGAGCCACCGCCACTTATGATGCTGACTTTTCTACTGGAATGGCTAGTTGGGCGATAAAGAACTGTGGAATTCAGATATGTCAACTAGTTTGCCTTCTAGACGATATTGCTTGGACTGACCTTTGTTGCTAGCATCGTATCGAAGACTGGGGTTCTGTTGCGCTAGTGACTTGCACATGTGGTCGACAATGCTAGTCGGGTCACTGAAGAAGGCCTTGGACCTCATATTGGAATATGCGTTTTTCAAACAAGGTTCAATACAAGGAGTATGAATTGGTAAAGGAATGCGACGAGGCCTGAAAGCGAGAAGAGGACTCGTCCCAATCCTCCTCTTATACGAAGGCGACACAGCCTCGGAATATCTAGCGATCCGTCCAACCCCGCAATTGCGCAGCCCCCACGCACGGTATAATTTCTTCTGAATTTCCCGTATAGGCATGCCTATGCACAGACCTTGGTACATTAATCCGTATGGCGGAGTCGCCGGCAATTCCAGGAAGTGGGAAAAAAATCCATTTCCGGCTCAGGTGACATTTCGGAGATTTGAAGTGGCGATCGAGGAAGGTTTTCCGAGTATCAAGAAGCAATTCCTTTGCTTCCAAGATTCTACCCCACTACTCTTATTAGGTCTCCACTCTCTGTACGCAGGGGCCGTAGCATGCAGGTGGACCCGGTGTTAAAAGAGATGATCATTGATCTTCGTAGAAGTGCCTCGTGATGTCGTCTCGCCCCTTTTTTGTTCTATGAGGCCTGGCCAAGCGGTCAATAATAGGTAGTGCATTTCCAACATTTATTTGCTCCACCTATTATTACTTGACTATGTTGATTTACCGCCAAGTGCCTCGAAATGAATTCGCCCCTCAGATATCAGGCAATGGTTCAACAGTCTCAGATCCAGCTCCATCTTTTGCATGTGCAGCACTTGATTTGTCTTATTCCGGAAATCGTGTTGCATTGAATCTATCCTCCAGATTTATCAGCAATGACGCGGGTGTTTTTTTCTCTGTCACTTTCCTTGGACATCATTGCCTCCTAACATCTCATGTACTCAATATCTACGTATACAGTACATACCATTTCAATGAATGAATGATGTCTATATTTTGCTATAGTTAACCTTGGAAGAGTTCAATTTTGTCAAGCTAGTGGTTCGTGGATACTCATAGCTACAGTACAATGGCTACAGACTCGGTCACCTGATGTGAGGCTCTAAGTCGGATCAGGGAGAACGTATTTCTCCGGCTTTGTTTGTTGGCCAAACTGGAACACCTCATCGAACTTCGTCGCACACATGGTTGGTCTGCGTTTGAGAGCTTTAAGTTTGATACAGGCGCCTAACTCGGCTTCTTCTCTTCGCTTGTCCACATCTCTAACGCCTTTCCACAAACTCAACCGCCCCGCCTCCACAATGGCCCACACGCCACCGGCAGTCGTCATGGTTAAGGGGCCCCACAATGCATCTGAGCCCGACCATGAATCACATCTGCAACAACAATTACATTCTATCTCTAAGGATGTAACGCGCTTACTCATCGACAAAGATACTCCGTCAGACGCTGAATGGGCTTTACTCGCCGCACATTTCAATAACGTGGAAGATCTGGAGTTGGAAAGTGGATTCAATGAAGAACTCAATGATAGAAATATACCCCTTCACTGGCCTCTGAAAAGGCTCAAGTTAAGCTCTGCATGTGGCGCTCTCGTTCAAAGCCCCTTTGTTCGCCAGGGGATGATCCACCACCTGTCTCTCAACTTCACATGTAGCCTTCGATTCGAGGGCCCGACATCCGCGGAGCTTTCCAAAGCACACCAAGAGGCCATTGCCCGGGGCGAGAAAGAGGCGGAATATATTGGTGAAAATAGTAAAAAGATTCAGATCACGTATCTCCCGCAGCTCGTCTGTGAACACATGAGCAAGGTCTATTCCAATCCTGATCGGAAATTGGATCCCGAAAATGAACCACCTGCTGGAACGATTAACCTCCAATCCCTGGAGATTTGGGAGAATGATGCACTAGATACTTTCTGTCGAATGTATGGTGCTCTTCCTCATTTGATTGACAACCTTCATACCCTACGACTTCGATCCACTTACGGCCTGGACTTTGGTTTGGTTGGGGAGGAAACCTTTCGTCAGCTTCTACCTGAGTTGAAATACCTCAAGGTATTGAATTTGACAGTGGGGAACGTATTTGATGATCCTTCGTACCTTCCGACGCTTCATAGGGCCCTGCCTCCCAATTTGACAACCTTGTACTTCCGTGGCCCAGCCTCGCTCAGCAAGTCAGAGCAGTGGGCTGATTGGTTGCTAGCATTTGAGTCCAGTGAATTTCTTCCGCATCTACAGCATCTTGCCTTCGCCTTGGATCTGCACTACCCAGAGGAACAGACTGGATGGGGTCCGAAGGAAACTCAAGCGCCGCTGGATTTGCTTCATTATGCACGTCAGGAGTGCCAGTCGCTCTATGACAGTGCGCGCAAGCGCGGGATCTACCTTGAGGCCATGCCAAAGGAACCTGAGTCTCAAGCTTTGAGACCCGTGGATCCTCGGTGGTGATGAACATCTACGGTTTGACAAGAATCTCCTCTCTTGAATCTGTTCTCCTGTACCAATAGCGTCCTGAATCTCCTCTCTGAATCAAATGACAGAATATGAGCGGGGCTCAAAGGCTCTATGTCTTCAAGATCTATCTACATTTCTAACATTAATACATAACAGCGTGAAATCCATGAACCTAAAGGTAGGTGCGCAGGTATTCTCCCAGTGCCATGATACCCATCGCCTGTCCATATGGCATGGAGGTCAAGGGAATATCCTTGTAGAACTGTAGGCAGTCACCCATTCCAGTGCCGAAGCTGGTATTCTGAAGCTCGCCCTTTTCATCAATATCCTTGATCACAGACTGAATCGCCTTCTCAGCCACTGGTCGGTATTGTGCGCCGATATAGCGCATGCGCACGGCCTTCAGGATACCATAGGCAAAGCCTGCAGTGGCAGATGCCTCGAGGTAGGAGTCCGGGTGGTCCAAGAGAGTATGCCAACCACCAGACTCAGACTGCACACGCTGGAGTGCCTCGCACTGCGCCTCCAGGGTCTCAATCAAATGTAATCGGATAGGATCGGTAGGCGCTAGCTCCAGCAGCTCGATGATTTCAGGAATCACAATGGTGACCCAACTGTTTCCTCGCGCCCAGCGCGCATCCGCAAAGTTGTGACCACCATCCTCGAACGTCCACCCGTGGAAGAAAAGACCCGTCTTTGTGTCGAACAGGTACTTGATGTGAGTCAGGAACTGCTTCTTCGCCTCGGCGATGTAATCGGGACGGTTGAGGAGTTTTCCGATCTTGGCGAGGGGCATGACGGTCATCATAAGAGTATCGTCCCAGAGCTGCTGGTAGTTCTCGGTGATGTATGTGATGTGTTGCATACCGCCATAACGGGTACGGGGAAGCTCATGCATAGCCCACTCGGCCCACGCGTCAAGCCACGGCAGATAAGTGACATTGCCGGTCTTCTCGTACACGTACGCCAGTGTTAAGAACACGGCCATTGTGTTAATATTCTTGGTTGTTCCGCCCTCGGCGAATCGTGCAGCGAACCAATCCTCGATGATCTGGAGTAGTCTGGCTTCGCCTGTTAACTCGTAGTATTTCCAAACACCGTACAGGCCAATGCCGTGTGTCCACTCCCAGCCATGCCAGGACTTGGTATCTATGATGCGTCCATCGGGGAGGTGGAGGAGGAATTTGCCGGTCTCATCTTTGATGTTGACAAGGTTATCGATCAGTAGATTCACAACGCTGTGAACGTCGGGGGCAGGGGGGCGCGTGGAGGCCATCGCGAAGAACTTGGCAGGAATGTGTGAAAGATTGAAGTAAATTGGTGCTCTGTGCTGACAGCCAAGACATTCAATCCTTCTATGCGACTTCCATTTCAGCCGTGGAGTGTGTCGTCCGGTCCAAAATAAGTACTGTTACCGGTGGTCGGTTGATCGTCGAAACCACGCGATTTGCCCCTCCATTCATGAATCCCCCGCGCGAGCCAAGGCAAGTTCGGGGGAAAAACGCCCGAATCCGACGTCAAAATGGCCCCTAAGCGAGATCGACCCACGCTTTATTACCGCAGTGGATATTTCGGGTGATTGCTTCCCCGGACTTGGACCACTCTCGTGGGTGGATAAATGGTGGAAACAGTGGGGGTGGAACGCGTCTCCGCGCCAAGAACACCGGGGACAACGGTCCCCGACCCTGGCCATTGGATCTTCGGCTAATATAGTCTTTTGGCGTCGTATAGGTTGGTGTTTCCCAACTACATTGGAAGCACATGATGGGTCTTGGACTCTTGGCCCATGGCAGGAAAGACTTGGCGGGCCCAGGAGTCGTTTCTGTGATGGGTGAACGATCTGGGGAGAGTCGGGACTATGTTGTTAAAGGGGGCAGCGGTTTGTCTTGATGGAGGGTTTTCAACTCCACCATTTTAATATTACAAGCCCACTATTTCACTCACAATGGGTCAAGACGAGACCCACTCCAGCGATGGAACTAATCCAGCGGTTGAACCGCACCCGGCAGTCGAGATGGGCGGCTTCAACAAACAGGATATCTCTCTTGTCGAGCGGGTTCTATCGCCGGACGATGACCTGAAAAAGGAAGACATGGACTTTTCCCGAGTGGATAAGGAGATTCAGATGTATGCATCGCGAGGGCAAGTGGAGGTTGATGAGGCCACCAATAAACGCCTGAAGCGCATGATTGATCGTCGTGTGTTCGTGATCATGATCTGCACATATTTCCTACAGGCGCTGGATAAAGGAACCATGTCCTTTTCGTCTATTATGGGAATCAAGAAAGATGCACACCTGGAAGATGGACAGAAGGTTCGTAGTTTCGTTCTTCGGCTTGAGAGACAACTAATTGTTAATGGGCACAGTACTCATGGCTCACAACCTGTATCTACATTGCGGTTCTTACCGTCGAATACCCGACCAATTGGATCATTCAGCGAGTTCCGATCGCAAAATATTTGGGAATCAATATCTGTCTCTGGGGTGCAACCCTGGCAATGCATGCCGCCTGCCACAACTTCGCGGGCTTGGTCACTGTGCGAACCCTGTTGGGTTTTTTCGAGGCTTGCTGTCAGCCCACTTTCGTCGTTCTGTCGTCGATGTGGTATAAGAGAGAGGAGCAGGCGGCCACGGTCACTTACTGGTATATTTGAATTGTATTTGTTTATTTCCGAGGTGCATAGGCCTGGCTAACTCCACATAGGTACACGATGAATGGTGCCCAGCAAATTGTCGGTGGTCTGCTGGCCTATTGCTTCACCTTGATTGGAGGCGACAAGGTTCTCAAGTCCTGGCAGGCATTGTTCTCTCATACGGTGTCCTGTCTGTGTTCTGGGGTCTCTTCGTCATTTGGTACATGCCCGACTCTCCCATGCGTGCCAAATGCTTCAGTGAAGAAGATAAGCACCTGATGGTTGAGCGCCTGCGATCCAATCAGACCGGTATTCAGAACAGGGAATTCCGCTCCTATCAAGTATGGGAAGCGCTCCGTGACCCCCCAAACTTGGTGTTACTGCTCTATCCAGATCTTCACCACCCTCCCCACCAGTGGTCTGGGTGCATTTGCGGGTATCATTATGACTGGGTTCAAGTTCACTACTCTGCAGAGTCAGCTCCTTGCTATGGTTCTGGGATTTTATATTATTGTCATTTTACTGACATCCGCCTGGCTGGTGAAGAAGTACAACCAGAACCTTCTCGTCATGCTAGGATTTGTCATTCCGTATGTTCACCGTCGCTGTTTAGTTAACTTTTCGCTAACGTGGCTTCAGTTCATATGTGGGAACTATCGTGTTGATGACTGTTGCAAACACTACGCTGGCCACAAAGGTTGGTCTGTTATTCAGTTACTACATCACCTTATCCTTTTGGTCCGCTCAAACACTGTGGCTCTCGATGGTGTCCCGAAACATTGCTGGACAAACTAAGAAAGCGACCGTGGTCGCTGCCACTTTTATTTCGTGGGCTGCAGACAACGCGATCGGTGGGTTCTTGTATCTTTATTCGTGCCATGTACCGACTAACTTATTCTTGCTAGGCCCTCAAGTGTTTCTGGATTGGGACGCCCCGCGGTACCATATTGCTTGGAGCGTGCACCTTGCTTGCTACGCCTGCATGACTGCAGCTGTCATCTATCTGCGCTTTCATCTGATTCGCCAAAATAAAAAGAAGGATGAGATGCTCGCTGCTGCAGGCGTCACTGCTGCAGATCCAAACTTGATTCACGCGTTTGAGGACAAGACTGACCAGGAAAACATCAACTTCCGATATGTTTACTGAGCTGTCAGTATTGGATACCCAGTTGTGACCTAGCGTATGAATGAATGACAATCCATTATGGACAGAAGGTCACATTTCGATGTGTAATTATCGGAGATCTCCATAATTCTCGTATGACAGTTATCATGTGTAAACCCAATCCATATCTTATCGTGTATCGGCGACCTCCGACCATGAAGTGAAACCGGAGATCCCCAATGCACAAGTTGAAATGTCTGTCCATTTCTCATTTCTCCTTTCGTTCCTTCTATCACTTCACTTGAACAATATTTCCCAGTACTCTGACCCATCCCCACGATGCTTTACATCCACGCAACTATCATCACCGTCGACGGCAACCGCCGCATCATAAATGACGGAGCCATCCGTGTGTCGGGCGATGTCATTGCCGACATTGGGAAAAGTGCTCTTCTCAAGGAGCGATACCCTGACGATGTGGAGTTCGACCTCACTGGCCGAATTGTCATCCCGGGGTTGATTTCCACCCACATGCATACGGCTCAGACTCTCCTGCGGGGCACAGCCGATGATCTGGAGCTTGTCTCCTGGCTATGTGAGAGAATCTGGGTCCTTCAAGGTAACTTCACCGAAGCAGATGGCTATGCTGCGGCGAGACTCAGTATCGGCGAGATGCTCAAGTGCGGTACCACTTGTTTCTTGGAGAGCATGGTGAGTCCCACTCATTCGACCCTAGCGAATTTTATTTTCCTGACCAAATCAGTTTGCCGATCGCTATGGTTTTGACGGACTTGCCCGTGCTGTAGAGGAATCGGGCATTCGAGGCTGCTTGGGTAAGATTGTGATGAATATTGCCAAGTACGCAAAGGATGACGCATGGGCAATGCATCCTGGTCTTGTGGAAGACCGCGAGATGTCTCTACTAGGAAGTATCAAGATGTGGGAAAAGTGGAATGGGGCCGCGAATGATCGCATTCGCGTGTGGTTCGGCTCTAGAACTCCTGGAGGGTAGGTCGATTACTTATACCGACTAAAACCATTAACCATTTCATAGGGTTTCCGATGCGCTTTACAAAGAGATGACTTCTATCTCACGGGAGAAGGGTATCCCTATCACCATGCATTGTGCCGAGGCCAAGGCCGATCGTGATTTCTTTGCGTCCGTGTCACACACGCCTATGTCGTATTGCAATTCGGTCGGACTTTTGGGTCCGAGTACCGTGCTGGCGCATATGGTTCATCTGGATGACTCCGATATTAAATTACTGTCTGCCTCGGGGGCTCATGTCGCTCACTGTCCCACTTCCAATGCTAAACTGGCGTCGGGTATTTGCCGAGTGCCCGATCTTCAACAGGCTGGCGTGAACATTGGATTGGGAACCGATGGTGCCCCTTGCAACAATACCTGTGATCTGCTGCAAGAGATGAAGCTCGCGGCTATCATCCACAAGAGTATTTCGTACGATCCAACCGCTGTCCCTGCTGAGTCCGTTCTAGAGATGGCCACGATCAATGGTGCTAAAGCTCTCGGGCTGGATGATAAAATCGGTAGCCTGGAGGTGGGCAAGAAAGCGGATTTCGTGGCGATCGATGTGCGCGGCATCCACAGTACGCCCTGGTTCAATGCGCCTAGCGCTGTAGTCTACACTGCGACCGGGCGCGATGTGGATTTGGTTGTGGTAGACGGTAAGCGACTTGTACAGAATGGAGAGCTTCTCACCATGAACGAGGAAGAGATTGTAGCGGAAGCCACGAAGCGCAGTCAAGAAGTCGTTGAACGGGCTGGTCTGGCTGGCAAGATGCAGGGTCGCTGGCCAGTGGAGTAGATTAGAACTAGGTTAGAGCACTTAACATAGGCTGTTCAGATATTCGGTCTGGTCTAGCTCTAGGATGTGGTGCAAACCCAGGGTCAACTAGTTTAGGTAATATTGACTCTTCGATGCCGAATTTACAGTCACGATGTTACTTATTCATACACGATCGATACCATTGGCGCCACTTTCTTTAACTCGAACGGCTCCGATATTGATACGGATTTGGTTAACGGGAGACTGTCAGAACCCTCAGTCGACGAGGGGTCGTGGACTGGTCCAAGATGCGAGAGGAGTTGCGGGTCTCCACTTCACCAATCCCAACGTGCCTGATGCAATGGTTTCCTAGCGGAAAGTCACATCAATATTATTGTTCAAAGGGAAGAGTGAGGCAGACGCATGCCTTTCTTCTCAGATCGTCTCTAAAGCGTAGTAGGAGGGCTTATAGTGGAGAAAATGGAAGTGGGAGATGGATTCTACAGGGCATGACACGTAGCGGTGAATCACGGTCATCGTCTTGTGATATCCGCACTGACCATAGCCCCGCAAGCTGATGACTTTTCGTCTTAACATCTTCACATTAACAGTTCAGGTGGGCGAGTGATTCCGATGAGCGATTCCGATTCATGTCGCATGCCGTTTTTGGAAACCGAAAAGTCCTCATTAAGAATTTGACTTCGACTTAAAATCAGCAAGAAAGTATCCCCGCATACTGCCCCCGCACTGCTTATCACTCCACATAACATAGGGGTCAGGACCCAATGATGTTGATGAATCTGACGGAAAAAGTTGCCTAGCCACGAACTTAGTACGCCTGACTATGGTGCGGGGCCCAAGACTTCAGCTGCAGGATATGTGTGTTCATCATGTTCATTGGTCAACATCAGGTCGCTATGCTTAGTCTAAATTATGGTTTCTGCAGCTTATTCGGCCATGGTGATTCGGGATGAAGATGCGGCAGTCAAATCGATAGTGTCATCTAGCTTAGTGAGGAGCATAAATAGTGCCCAAGCCACAGCTTGTCTTCTTATACAATAGTTTCATGAGCTAAGACTTCTTCGCCAAGTAAGCCCATTATCCCAACTATTGCACCATTGTCGACTTCTTTTTGGAAAAATTTCCAAAATTTCCTCCCTTACCCCCCTCTTCCATCTTTACTGCTGCTTTGGAATTCCGATTCCAAAATGACGACTTCTTCGCTGGAATTTTCCGTACGTGTTCGAGAATGTGGGTTTGTTTATATCAACTGACCATTCAGAGCTTCCACAATGTTATCAACAACGAGTTGACTTCCACCCCCACCACCCGCCACAGCATCAACCCTGCGAACTTACAGCCGAACCCCGAAGTTCCAGTCTCCACTCAGGAGGACCTTGACCGAGCAGTCCAGGCTGCCTGTGATGCTTTCAAGAAATGGTCCAAGACATCCATTGCGGAACGCCGGGCTGCATTGGAGGCCTATGCGAGGGGGATTGAAGCCAACGCCGATGGATTTGCCAAGACCCTCACAATGGAGCAGGGAAAGCCTTTGAGCCAGGCTTCATCCGAGGTTGGCATGGCTAGCATGTGGGTTCGTGGTATCAGTGCGCTTGAAATTCCCCAGAACGTTATTGAGGAGACCGAAGACCGGAAGATTGTTCAGCGTTATACCCCGATGGGTGTTGTCGGTGCCATTGTGCCCTGGAACTTCCCCGTGCTTCTGGCAATTGGAAAGATTGCTCAGGCTGTCTATGCTGGTAACGCTGTCATAATCAAGCCTTCTCCCTTCACACCTTACTGTGGCCTCAAACTGGCTGAGCTGGCTACTCAGTTCTTCCCACCTGGTGTGGTACAGTGTCTCAGTGGAGATGACTCTCTCGGTCCGATGATAACGGAACACCCTAGCATTGACAAGATCTCCTTTACTGGTTCGATTTTGACCGGTAAGCGAGTCATGGCCAGCTGTGCCAAAACTCTCAAACGAGTGACTCTGGAGCTGGGCGGAAATGACCCTGCCATCGTTTGTGAGGATGTTGACATTGACGCGGTTATTCCCAAGGTATGTTGCCTCTACTTTTGTTTTGTGAAATACGATTAACACATGTCAGATCGGTATTCTGTCCTACCTGTGCAGTTCTCAGATCTGCATGATGATCAAACGTCTCTACGTTCATGAAAAGATTTATGACACATTCTTGGAGAAGCTAGTGGCCTTTGTGAAGAACCTCAAGGTCGGCGATGGCACGGAAGCAGATGTCTTTGTCGGTCCCGTGCAGAACAAGATGCAGTTCGACAAGGCCAAGGAGCTTTTCAAGACGATCACCACAGACAACCTCAAGGCTGCGCTGGGAGGCTCCATTCAAGACTCCACTGGGTACTTCATCCACCCAACCATTATCGATAATCCCCCTGAGAACTCTCGAGTCGTCCAGGAAGAGCCTTTTGCTCCTATCTTGCCCGTTATGAAGTGGTCGGACGAAAACGACGTCATCGCAAAGGCGAATGCCCTGGAGACAGGACTCGGCTCGTCAGTTTGGAGCAAAGATTTCGAGCGGGCTACACGCATTGCCGATCAGTTACAGTCTGGTAGTGTCTGGGTCAACTCGCACTTTGATGTGCTTCCCAATGTTCCTTTTGGTGGTCACAAGCAAAGTGGCATGGGAGTTGAGTGGGGATTAAGTGGTCTCTTGGGCTACTGCAACTCCCAAACTCAATGGCTGAAGAAGAGCTTCTGATTTGACAGTTGCCTCAACAGGTCTATGTCAACAGGTCTATGTCTTGAGACCTATCATCCTTCTTCCAATGATTTCTTCGTGGCAGTGTCTGTCCTTGGTCAACATCCGGCGTCATGAGGTCAGTTTTCATGACGACTCCAAATTTTCCGCTTTTAGTCAGAGTAGAGTTTTTGGATCTCCTTTCAATTTTCCTCGAATTACTACATATCAGAATCGAAGTCGGTGAATGTAAGGTCATCATGTGGGTGACGTCACACCAGAAGATAGCAAGCCACATTTCAATATTGATAGGTTGACGAAGTCTGCGAAACGCCACACATTAAATAGATCAACATAGATCTCACCCCGTTACACAGAGTCAGACAGTGCCGATCCTCTCACGGATGACGTGCCGGCGTTAATGCTTCCACTCAACACCTACCGGCTCCCTTCCAGAAGGCGAAATGGCTCTTGGCATACGTGCGCATTCTTGTATATCCTGCTTCTTGGTATGAGACATCCAGAAGGTTCATGACAGGCTGATAAGAGTCTTTGGGTATAAAACTGCTCGCTTGCCTTGGAGAATTTCAACCTTCCTCATGCCCAAGAACCAAATAACCATATCATCTATCACTTGAACTTTGCTTAGCCGTCATCATGTTCCACCGCGGTCGCACTACCACTACTACGAGAACCACCAAGCCGACTTTCATGACTCGGCTCAAGGGTCCCAATGCTAAAAGCAAGACTGTGAAGACTACAACCACTACGAATCCGAGTACCTCTTATCGCACCAACAAGCGCCATTTGGGGCCCCAGCAACATCACCATAAGCGCAAGCCTACCTTCGGTGACAAGATTTCTGGCGCTATGTTGAAGATGAAGGGCAGTCTTACACATCGTCCTGGTGTCAAGGTAAGCACTACATTCTAGATTGTCTTTGCTTCAAGATGCTAACTATGTCTCAAGGCTGCTGGGACTCGTCGCATGCACGGTACTGATGGTCGAGGAAGTCACCATCATGTTTACTAGATGATGTTACCACGTATACGATGTTACGATGATATGTGCACAATTGATTGGATTTCCAGAATGGTCTGGATAATGTATTTAGAGTGCTCAAGTGCCGCTCATGTATTATAGTCTATCAAGCTCACATTGAGCATTGTTGTTTTAGAATCAAGAATTCTGCTCCCGGACCTTAATCCTTATCCCCTGCACGCATAGACTTAGACTTAACCTGAACCTTGGAACTCTTTTTTTATGGGACGATGTTTCGGTCGTTATTCATCCGTCTTGTGCATGAACATATCCGGTTTATCCTTGGAGGCACGGAATGAACCACGAATCCAAGTGAGAACAAAGGAGTATATACATTTGACTGGTGGATTTAACATCTCCCTCCCTTCCAGAAATAACATTCTCCTCCAATATGGTGAGTTTATACAGATAAATCGCTGCAATGCAACCATTCCACCGACGATCCCCCGCAATTCGGCAGACGATACCCCGGGTCCACTTCGGTCCCAGGGTTTAAAAGCCATTGCGACAGCATGTCGTAATGTATCAAATTGGTAGTTACGTGATCGGGCGCCTGTAAATAGAGATCAGACTTCCAGCGATGCATATTGGTAATACATTGTTACTCATAGCAGGCCTAGTGCCAGGTCTGCTATCGGCTTCATCTTTACCCCGATCGGGCGTCGTGGATCTCGGGTACTCGCAGTACCAGGGAATATCGTTGTACAACGGCGTTGACGAGTTTCTCGGCATAAGATATGCAAAGGCGCCCGTGGGTGACTTGCGATTTCGAGCGCCCCAAGATCCTGAATTGACGAATGAAGTCTTGGATGCATCATCAGTGAGACTGGCAAGATCCTTGGCTGCGCCCCCTGCACCTTACTCACCTTGATTAGTTCGGTCCCGTGTGTATAGGCGTTGGTCAAACGGCCAGTATCTCACTCGGAGAAGATTGTCTGTTTGTTAATGTTTATCGGCCTAATAATGCGTCCACGGATGCGAATCTCCCCGTTTGGGTGTTTATCTCCGGGGGTGGATACGCCGATGTCTCCAACGCGAATTTCAATGGCAGTGAAGTCGTACAGCAATCAGGCCATGGTATCGTCTTGGTCAATTTCAACTATCGGGTTGGTGTGCTGGGATTTCTGGCTGGCGAAGAGGTGCGTAAGAATGGTGATTTGAATGTGGGTTTGCTTGATCAGAGGAAAATGCTGTCTTGGGTGCAGCAGAATATCCATCTCTTTGGTGGGAACCCAGACCATGTGGTTATTCATGGTGATTCGGCAGGTGCAGGGTCCGTCGCGCATCATATCACGGCTTATGAAGGTCGCGATATGAATCTTTTTGCTGGTGCGATTGCCGAGTCGAATTTCTGGCCTACACAACGAACGGTCGCGGAGATGGAATTCCAGTACAGGCGATTCGCAAAGGATGTCGGATGTGGCCATGCCAAGGATACACTCTCTTGTCTTCGTACTGTTGATACTCAGACGATTCAAGAGTATGACGTTGATGAGCCTTTTCCGGGTGGAAGTAGCAGCCCTCTACCCCTGTGGTACTGGCTCCCGGTGGTGGATGGCGATTTGGTGCCTGACCTTCTATACACCCTCTTCGAACAGGGCAAAGTGGTTCATGTCCCGGTGATGGTCTCGGATGATACCAATGAAGGAACAGCCTTTGCGGTGAACGCGACTAGTCCGGCCGAAGTGTCGCAGTTTATGAAGAACAACTACCCCGGACTCACCAAAGCCCAACTCAAGGCTATCAACCACGAGTACCCATTGATGACTGCCCTACCCAAGCATGCTGCTTATTTCCCCTCTGCAGCCGCTGCGTATGGCGACTCGACATTCACCTGTCCCGGAAACCACATGTCAGCCTCCATGGCACGATTCGTCTCATCGCATAAGGTATGGAATTATCGCTGCAACATTCTTGATCCAACAGAGATTGCGGATGGAATGGGTGTTCCACATGTATTTGAGCTGCCGGCGGTGTTTGGGCTTGGTGAAACCAATGAAGCATCGGGCTCTTTTGCCACCACCAATGCGGATATGGTTCCCATTATCATGAATTACTATATTAGTTTTGTCAAGGCACTCAATCCAAACACATTCCGGGATGAGAATGCCCCTATTTGGCAGCCTTGGGGATCTGGCACTGGGGAGCGGTTGAGACTGCAGACCAACTCCACTGCGATGGAAGATGTGCCTAAAGCGCAAGTGCAACGATGTGCGATGTGGCAGAAGTTTGCGGCGCTGATGCAGCAGTGATACGTTACACATACTGTTAAAGGGTTTTGTTGCGGTACATTTTAATGTTGATGTCATTCTCTTGAAGTTTAATTTCATGATCGTCATACTTTGGGCTTTCGATTTAGATCTCAAGATCTGAGAGGTCCAGCACCAGATGATCTGGTTTAAGAATGGATCTTTGGTATTTAAAGAAGCTATATAAAAGACGATATCCCTTATCACTAGATTGGATCCATTCATCCGATGCCACCGTGACCCGGTCTTCTCCGCAGTCAAATGAGGGGTAACATGACAATCCGGGGAAACTACAACTACACTTTACTCCACTCCACTTTCACGAACTTCCATCTTGAACCTCCCTTTTTAACCTTTCACGGAAACCACTCGAAATATGTCAAGATGATGCTCAAAGCTTCCTTCCCGTCTCTCGCAGTCGAGCTCGTCGAGCTTATCGCCGGTGATGTAGATGCCGACACCTTGATGCAACTACGTCAAGTCTGTCGTGACTTGCAAAAGAAAACCTTTAACCATTTCGCGCGTCGCTGTTTCTCTTCGATCAAGACTGATCTCTCAGAAGAAAGTCTCAGTCGCATCGACAAAATCTCCCATCATGAAGCGCTCCGGCCCTATGTTCATGGTTTGGCGTTTATGCTTCAAAATGGAGTGGGTCGTGGCTTGGTGTGGGATCGCCACCCGTGGGGTCCTCTATCCGCCCCCATGGAGGTGGAAGCAATAAAACGCCTCCGGGATAACTTGGTCAAACACCTCACAAATTGTCGTTCATTCTTCATCTTCTGTCGCTATCCTGAAGGTCATCCGGATATGAGTCGCGTGACCATCACCGATGCCGTCACTGTATTTTTCGCTCTCGTGGTTGACTCTCGTTTGCCAGTCTCATCATTTCATTTAATCTACGCCAACCAACAATCTCGGACATTGATGATGGATATGCGCCGCTTGCCAAAACTCTTATATCGGCAACCGAAGTTCCGAATCGTGTGGTCTAACTTGCAGCAACTCTCCTTGGAGCAGTATCTGACTCTCGATAATTTCGGATTTCTGCTGGAGTTGGTTTTGAGTGCCCCGAATCTCAAAACATTACTACTGAATTTGGGCTCGCATGATTTGGCTGCTGAGTTCATGCATGAGCTAGCGGAGGCGGTCTCGTTCTCCCAGTTACAAGAACTAGCCTTGTTCCGCACGGCTGTGAGAGCACCAGATCTGCACATGCTGATGGATGGCCTTCGTGGGACACTGCAGGCTCTCACGTTGTACCATGTTTCGTTAGCACCGGATGACAGCTGGGCAGCTGTTCTGAAGGATCTCAGTCATGATTTCCTGGCTCTGCGGAGAGTCTCTTTGTATTATCTCTGGAACAGCACCCCGGCTACGCAGCTAATATCCTTCCCTGGACTTCACAAAGCGCCACTTATATGTGAAACACCAGTCCAACGACTTCAAATGTTTTACTCGGAGAACCCAAAGAGCCCTGCTGTTCTAGGCGTCGAGTATTCCGGGTCGAAGATGTCGCAGTTTTTAGGCCTGTTGCAGAAAACGGCCATCTGTACCTGAAGCTGTTAATGCTTCACCTCCGATTTGATCTTGTGATATTTACTGGCGATCTTTACTGGCGATCTGCTCTCTTGTCGCATTTCCATTCGACCGCTTTTTTCTACTCCCCTCATGCATATATTTAGGCTGGTAAGGAACGGCCAATTGAAATTGTGATTTAGCAACGCATGTATCTGAAATAACAAACACCTGTCTCAATAACTATGACACACTATAGCAAACGTCTCCTATCAGAGCATCAGTCAGACTTTCCTTCATGTGTTTGCGAGTCCATGGTGACGGATGTTGCGCCCCGTGACTTCCAACCAGCTCGAAATATTGGCTACTTGTCCTTCATAGGATACTTCTAGACGCATCTTCTCCTTTGGCCAAAGAGTAACATAGTTATCAGACCAGTATATGGATTTCAATTTAGTATGGTCTGCCGGGTTGAACATTTCCAGGTGGATAAACACGGCGGGGGTTTCCGATTCATTTTCAAGCTGAATTTCCATAGAAGTCCTTCCGTTGCTTGGCTGGTCATTGACTAGGGATTCCATAGTTACCTTCACGTTGGCTGGGGGAACGGCCTCCAATTTTGTGAAATCCGCATATTCGGTGACTGGAGTGGAGATCCAGGTGGTCTCTGGCCAGTCTAGGACATCTGGCTTGGAAGATAGCCAGTATACATTGCGACTCAAGTCTTTTTTGTCCTTGATATCACGAAGGACAAGGCGAAGAAATCCAACATCCTTAATTTTGTCGATACCCTTGACCATTTGAACTTCCTTTGAAGAGTTGGGCGTCGTGTTCGTCTTGACCTTCGCACTCGACATTATCGTTCCCTTTGTATCAATGAGATCAATCAAAATTTCTCGCTCTCCTTGCTTCTTAAGGGAGTGATTAATTAGCCAGACCGTTTTTTTCTCGTAGTTATAAGCAACATGCTCCATCCGAGTCCCGATCTTGGTACCAAAATAGGAGCCCATGGGTTGAAGATAATAGTCGAAAAGCTGCCAGTGTAGATTTGGCCATGCACTATTCAGCATCCAGTATATTGCCCCGGTTGCAGGTCTAGAAGCATTCTGACGAGCCGAGTACGCCTCAAACTGGGCGCGAGTGGCTTCATAATCTGCCATCTGGCATTTATTCACGTAGTCTTCCAGACTAGAGGGCATCCCGTATCGAGCGAATTGTCCTCTGTTGTAGATCGAGCGACCGTAGAAAGCAGAGACATTGGTAGACATATGATACGAGCCCATATGTGGCTCTTTCCAGAGGGTTTCAAGGTCCTTGTGTGACATAAACCTTTGCAAGCTATCAATTTCTGGTGTTCCCACTCCCGCGCCTAACTCGGAACCGAATCCAAAGGCTGCTCCCTCTTCATCGCCATACCAGTAGTTTGGCGGGACCCAGTCGTATGGTCCGTTCATTTTCATCCCGGATGGGCCTAGAGCTTCGGGATAACCCCGTTTGCTGGCGGATGCGATGACCGGAAGGTTCCAGTCCATTTGTTTAAATGCTTCGATGTAGACTTTGGTCGCTTGATCATTGGGCCAATAATCCGAGCCCACTAGGAATCCGAGAAGAGAAGGGTGTGCCTGCATCATCTCTGCTTCATGGAGCATTGATGCGCGCGCCACGCGATAGTCAGATTTTCCCCCATTTCACACCATCGGCGTCGTGATTGTACTATGATAAAAATGAGTTTTCTACTTGGGCTGTATTAAGACGACAAACTCACCTCCCATGCCTCCCATTTATCGCAGCATTCCCACCCGGCGAGGACCATTAGTCCCATTTCATCTGCAAGGTCGTAGAGTTCAGGATGCTCTTGCTTCCCTTCTAGGCGGATAGTGTTCAGGCCTAGATCGATCATGTACTGGAGGATGGTTGTGATTCTCTGCTTATCAAATCGCATAAACATGTCTGCACTGTATCCAGCACCTAAGACCTGGAATGGATGTCCATTAACGGTGAAAGCCGTGTCGTTGTGCTCGTTCACATATGATGAGACATGTCGAAGACCAAATTTTCGAACCGCAGTGTCTGAAAAAATCAACTTGTCCTCTTGGATCATCGCGTCGGCCTGAACCATGTACATCGGCTGTTCTCCCCAGCCCGATGGCCACCATATCTGTGGGTTTCTGAGCGTAGCTTGGATTGAAACTGTCCTTTCCTCACCGGGCTGCAATTCAAATAACCCCCCGATCGCAGCATCATCCGCATGGATGGGTCCCATGATTGTTCCGTTCATTCTCACCTGAATCGTATGAGGCGCATGGTTTGAAAGCTCCGTTTTCAACGTGATGTTCAAATTCTCGTTAGATCCAACCTTGGTGAAATTGGTGATTACTCTCAGTGGGGACATGGATACTGCGCCTGTTTGAACGACCTCCACTTCGCGCCAAATACCAGTCCCATTGTCGGCTGGATAAGGATTCCAGTCAAGGAATCCTATGGCAAAATCGCGAAGATAGTTTGTCGGGTAGGCCAGAATCAGAAGACAGTTCCACCCGGACCGAAGGTGGTTGGTCATATCATACTGATGACCTCCATAGGAACCTTGTTGTTGCTCACTTGTTGCGATCTGTGCACCATTCACATAGATATCTGCCTTGGATGTGATGCCGTGCGTTACCAAGGTGAAGTATTGATCGTTGGAAGGGTGGACGCTAAACTCCTCTCGGTAGATCCATGGTTCTTTGAAGATTGGTTGATCTGCCAAGTTCTCCATATGATTTGAATAAAATAGTTCCGTTTCATTGTATATCCCGTTCTTGAGAAGGCCAGCCATCACAGTGCTGCGGCCTGCAACCCGATACCATGAAGATACATTGACCCCAGGTTGGGACAGGCTGGACAAGTCAGTTTGTGCCCAGGTCGCAGATTGCATGCTCCATCCTGGGATAACTACTCTTTGCCCTGGGCCTGAGACGAGAGGTTCTGCATGGGCGTTGGTCACGTAGAGCGCTGCAGTCAACACTGCTAGCCTCTTTACAAGGTTCATAACGCCTACCTAAGTAGATGATCTGTTGTAGCGAATTTTGTGAAGTATGCGATATTTCGATTCTTTTTTCCAGGCATCAATAGATGTACTGACAAGATCTGGTGTTTTCGACTGAAACTAGATATCACATATACGCAGGTTGCATCATTTATGATCGGCCAAGTAACACAACCACGGTACATCAAATGTTTACTTTCCTACTTGTGGCAATGAAGGCTTTGTGGCTTGTACTAGTTCACTGTCGGCGAACCCAAAGTAAAAAACAACTCTTACGCTGTTATCGATAGCTAATCAGAATCCCCTCAAATGCGGGGCTGCGGAGGCTTGTCCGCTTCTTCGCCACGATAATCAATTCCCAACTGTGATGCATCCATTGATCTTGTTTCCGCGACATATACTGGACATACTTTACTGGCAGAGCTTTCTTGGGAATCAACATCTCCGACCTCATCCTCATCTGCACACCACACCACATAATGGAAAGTCCTTATCTCCTGTGGGTCGCTGGGCAAGAGCAACCTGGAGAAGAAGCTTTGTACGTGCATGTTTTACTGAGCTCAAATACACAAGCTGATCAATCAAGAATCCCTATCGAGGATCCTTCCACGGGTGAATACTTTGCTCAGTAAGTCGATCAATGGCTTTTCCGTGTATCCGAGTCTTACATCACCCAGATGTCACGCAGCCTCAGTGAAGGATGTCGACACTGCTATTCAGGCCGCTCATGCAGCATACAAGTCTGGTATCTGGTCCCGGACCAGCCGGCATGAGCGCGCAGATGTCCTTGAGAAATGCTCCGCATTACTCTCCGAATCCCTACCGGAACTCGTCGCGCTTGAAGTAAAGCAAACGGGTCGCGCGATCCGTGAAATGAACGCGCAAGTTCCGTCCCTCGTCAAATGGTTCAAGTATTATGCTTCCCTCCTTCGTGTCGAGGAGCGATCGGTTCTTCCAACAACCGGAAAATTACATAACTTTGTTGATCGCGTGCCTTTAGGCGTAGTCGTTCAGCTTACCCCGTTCAATCATCCTCTACTCATTGCAGTGAAGAAGCTGGCCCCAGCCCTCGCGGCTGGTAATAGCGTCATTCTCAAGCCCAGTGAATTGACCCCCCTGACAACCCTGCTTCTGGCGAAGATCCTCCACCGCGCAGGCATTCCGGCCGGCGTGCTGAGTGTCTTACCTGGCTATGGCGTGACTACCGGGAAAGCTCTAGTCTCACACCCCCTAGTACGAAAGATCGATATCACTGGGGGTACCGCAGCCGGGAAGGCAATTGGGTCGATCGTTGGTGGAAATTTGTCCAAATACACAGCAGAGTTGGGTGGTAAGGCACCCTTGATAGTATTTGAACAGGCCCAGATCGACACTGCTGTGAATGGAATTGCTTTTGGAAGCTACATGGCCAGTGGCCAGACGTGCATTGCCAGCACAAGGATCATTGTCGCCAACAAAATTATGGATCGGGTGATCGAAAGCCTGAAAGTCAAGGTCGAGGGGATCACAAGACGCATGGGAGCTCCTAGTAATCTCGAGTCAATGATGGGGCCGCTGATATCTGAGAGGCAACTGAAGAATGTCGAACGGCTAGTCAATGCGTCGTTGGCAGAGTCTGCGGTCACCATCATGGGAGCTAAGCGTATGCTCGGTCGGAGTCCACTAGATGGATTTGATTTCTCAAGGGGATATTTCTATGAGCCAACTGTTCTCGCTTCCTCAATCGGCAACAGCATCGTCACCTCCCCCATATGGCGCCAAGAAGCATTTGGTCCAGTGATTGTTGTTGTGGGGTTTGATACCGAAGACGAAGCCGTTGCACTAGCAAATGACACTGAGTTCGGCCTTGGAGCGGGAATTTGGACGGAGGATCTTTCGCAGGCCTTCCGAGTCTCGGAACGAATCGAGGCAGGAATCGTGTGGGTCAATACCCATCATCGAAATGATCCCAGCAGTCCCTGGGGAGGTGTCAAGGCGGCAAGTGGTGTTGGGAGTGAGAATGGCATTGACGCTTATCATGCTTACTCTATGATGAAAAGCACCATTGTGAATTTTGCGACGACTGAGGAGAGATTAGCTCAGGATGACTGGTTTGTGGAAGGAACGAAGAACGTCAGATACGGATAATTGCAAGCTAGAACCAGCACGGGTCCTGGTGGGGCTTTGCATTAGCAAACCCACAGAATCAGGGTGATCAGCATGTTTATTGAGCTTCGTTACACAACTGCACCGTGAAAGATCAATCATTTGTGGCTATACTGTACTAAGTACCCGTAGAGCTATTGCTGGTCTACGGGGGTAAATTCGGGGATGTTTATAGTAATCGATGTCAACTCCTGGAGGGGGTCACTTAGGCATTAATTCTCTCATTTCCAAGCCCTATTTTGACGTCATATAGAGTAGTCCTACTCAATCATCCTCGGCTTCATTAATACGGGGAAATATGGGGAGAGAGAGTGGGCCCTCAGACTTTCTCGGTCCGTTACCACCACACATTGCAACCATGCTCATTCCGGTTTCAACGTACTGCAACTGCAGATCGACCCGGTTGGGAAGTTTAAAATGGTGCTCACAATAATCCTCTCCAATCAGTTTAGCTTCACCCCTTGGCTAAACTCTATTCCTACCCTTGTACCGATAATTATCCGAATAGCGTGGGGGGAACTACATAGATCGGGTTCCTGAATACTTAACATGCCTACCCGCTGGATTTCATTCTAGCCACTTCTAACGTTGATCATTTACATAGCAGACATGCTATCCCTTCCCGTCTGGGTCACTGCCCTGGCAGTAGCTGCAGGGGCACAAGAGGTTTATATCACCAAAACTGGTACCTCTGCTCGGCCTCAATGCACTGGCACACAGCTTGCTTCGCCAAGTTTCCACTTCCAGCCTTTCTCGTACACTCTCAAGGAGACGGTCAGGTAAGTTCCCTGTTCTCTCCATCTCATCCCTTGCTAAATGTAGGGAGATATGCAACATCAATTCCCTCGCCAACAACCACAAGAACTTTTGCTCCTGCCTATTCAAAAGCAGCAAAACTGCTCAAAACAAGCCTTTCCACGTCAACATGGGGAAGCTGGCTTCCTGGGCAGACCGAAATCAGCGCCACTGATACCGCCGATCCCTATGGGCAAGCGGCATGGTCATCAATGTGGTTACAAGCTGATCTCCAAAACTATGTTCGTCATATCAGAATTCTCAAAAGGTCGCGCTCACTAATGACTTGCAGACCACAACGGGTCTTCTTTCTACCACCGTCCACCCTACTCCGATTCCTACCAGCGAGCTTGTACTCCCGCCAGCTGACTACTTCGGCCCCACTGATTGCTATGACTTTCCGGATGACTTTATCTTTGGAGTGGCAGGCAGTGCGGCCCAAATTGAGGGTGCGATCGCTCTCGATGGTCGTTCCCCTTCGCTACTTGAGAAGCTCATCACGGGTGATAAGCCAAAAGACTACGTCACCAATGAAAACTATTTCCTATACAAGCAGGACATCCAAAGAATGGCGGCCATGGGCGTGGAGTATTATAGTTTCACCATTCCATGGACACGGATTTTGCCCTTTGTCTTGCCCGGTACTCCTATCAATATGCAAGCCATTGATCATTACAATGATGTGATCAAGACTGTTCTTGATGCTGGGATGCAGCCCGTTGTGACGATGCTCCACTTTGACAGTCCATTGATGTTTGTCGCCAGCGATAACATAAGTATGCTCTTCCTGGCTCTTGGTGTTTTCCTGTCTTCTGTTACTGACATACCACAGCGAGACATCCGGATATCGGGTACAACAATGCTGGTTATCAAAATGAAACATTTGTTGATGCGTAAGTCAACAGATTTGACACATTGGCAACGGTGCTAATTATCATAGGTTCGTGAATTATGGTAAGGTCCTTCTAACCCATTTTGCGGATCGAGTCCCCATCTGGGTCACATTCAACGAGCCACTCCTCTACGCGTTCAATTTCCAGGGTGTTGACAATGTTGTCCACGCCCACTCCCAAGTCTATCACTTTTACCACGATGAACTCAAAGGCACCGGTAAAATGGGTCTGAAGTTCAATGATAACTTTGGCGTGCCCAAGGATCCAAAGAATGCCAGCCATGTTCAAGCCGCCAATCGATTTCAGGAAATGCAACTTGGATTCTTTGCTGATCCTATCTTCCTTGGAAAACAATATCCGGATTCCGTTTTGAATACTCTTCCAGGGGCCAGGCGACTCAATGACACGGAACTGACGTATATCAAAAAGACCGCCGACTTCTTTGGCATTGACGCGTACACCGCTACAGTGGTGTCCCCTGCCGATGAAGGAATTGATGCTTGTGCGTCCAATCCCTCCAGCTCTAATTCGCTGTTCCCATATTGTGTCAACCAAGAAACCACAAACATCTACGGGTGGAACATCGGATATCGTTCGGCATCCTATGTGTATATCACTCCTACATAGTATGTTTCACTTCACCAGCTCAAGAGTCCCACGCTAACTCGTCTAGTCTCCGAGAATTTCTATTCGAC
The DNA here is from genome assembly GCA_028828865.1 of Penicillium sp. IBT 16267x. Classification (NCBI taxonomy): domain Eukaryota; kingdom Fungi; phylum Ascomycota; class Eurotiomycetes; order Eurotiales; family Aspergillaceae; genus Penicillium; species Penicillium sp. IBT 16267x. The sequence continues at coordinate 3,670,085 of JAQJZQ010000001.1, forward strand.
ATTTACAATAAATGGAAACACCCTATCATCCTATCCGAATTTGGTTTTCCCGTGTACGGCGAGGCCACCAAGGAGCTACCAGATCAACTATTCGACTCCCCTCGCAGCCAGTATTATCTCTCCTTCATGTCAGAGGTGTTGAAATCAATCTATGAAGACGGGGTTGAAGTCATTGGCGCCTTGGCTTGGAGTTTCGCTGACAACTGGGAGTTCGGAGATTATTCACAGCAGTTTGGCATGCAGGTGGTGAATCGGACAACTCAGAAGCGATATTATAAGAAGAGCTTCTTTGATTTAGTGGATTTTGTCAAGACTCGACAGTCTTCAGATTGAGATTGAGATGTGGATCTGCTGAAGTATATGGTACAGAGTAGTGCACATGGTACTGGAACGTGAAGCAAACGAACAAAAACGCCACCGGATTCTGGCCTAGCAATATATGAGCGTCGAATTCCCAAAGCTATTTAGATCTTATAAGGTTTTTCAAAATGAATTTACAACTTCAATTTCCCGAAAATTGATTGATCGTGGCTTGTACCCATCACGTGATGGCCCTTCCCCGGAGATAAAGTGTCGATTTGTAGCTGTAGCTCACGTCCCCACTCTTCCAATCCTCAATCCATTGTCGCATCCGAGTGCAGTGGGGTGGCACTCACTTCATCATGTCCGAATCGTTCACTCTCCCTCTTCGTCCCATCCTGGAGAAGCAGGACCGCCGCGACACCCTGCCGGTGGAAATATCTCAGATCAACAGCCACTGGGGTTCATTCCGAGAAGTCAACGAAGAGATCCTCCGAACCAGGATCGCCGAGGAGAAGGAACGCGATGACACACAGGAATCAGACGATGGCGATCAAGAGGACGGGGATGTCGACACCACGGAGCGCCTCGAACAACTGTACAAGAAGCGCGCCGAGATCACTCAATTCGCAGTGTCGGTGGACTTCCTTATGGATTCCTGGACTGAACGGAAGCTAATCATGACATATTAGACAATCCCACATGGAAGCCATGTTCGCCCTCGACTTCATCTCACTCCTCCTGTCGAAAAATGCTCCGCGCCAAGCCGAAACCTCTATGTCGCCTTACTTGAAACAGATCGCGCCTCTCGGTTCTTTGAATACGGATGTAGTCAACCCCCCTCCGAAATCTGAATCAGCTACGAAAGATGTCTCGGCTGTTTCCAGGGGGTGGAGAATCCAGAACTTCAACTCGGCGTCCAGCAAGCTGTTGAAGGCGGCCGCCCGACTGGAGACGGAAGTCGCATCGGAAAGTCGGTATTGGAATGAAGTATTGGCGGTCAAGGACAAAGGCTGGAAGATCTGCAGGTTGCCACGCGAGAGACAGGCACTTGGAGTGCAGTACGGGTTCATTGAAGCTACGCCGGTATTTCGCGACCGTGGCCTGGCTTCCTTACGGCGATCTGAGAATGGAAGCTTGGTCCTGGATAAAGGACTAATTCCTTCTGGAGCTCGCTTTGTTCGGGTGCGTGTGAAGCAAGGCTCTCACATCTCCAGTAGCACAAGACCATCTGCTTCCACTTCCAACGATGCTGAGTCGATTGAGCATCGCATCCTCCAGGCGCGGGACTCCGTCTTTGAGGAGGAACTGTTCCACGAATTGGTTCGAGAAGCCCGATCAATGGCAAGCTCTGGTGTGACGACTCGTCAGAATCTCATTCAAGTCCCCGCCTCAGAAGATCTCGAAATTCTATTGGATCTAGTGGATGCCGATGACGAGACTCTTGACGCCGACGAGGATTCTACAGCGACTGACAAACTTCTTGCGGACGGCTTAGCGCATTCCATGCGCATCCTGCTCGCCTTTGCTCATCGCCAAAATCTGCGCCGTCGCACGCAAGTGCCGCCGCCATTGACCTCAAAGAAGCGGACTACACCAGAATACCACCTGATTCGTCCCGCTCTGGCTTACTTCCAGCATCTGGCGCAACTCCGCCAACTGGAATCATTCATTCGTGAGATCTATGGTGTCCTAAGGTCGTCTGGGTTGGACATCCCCGAGTGGACGACCAATACATTCACAAATGGGCCTCTCCCTTCATTTTCTTCTGCGACACCACTTGAGGCACTCATACAAAAATTCCTCATGCCAATTGAGTCTGTGCTTCGAGGGAACCTCTCTACGCCTGATAGCTTCTTCAGTATCACTATTCGAACAAATCTATCTGCACCGCCGTTTAGCACACACTACGATGTCAGCCTCAACTTCCCTACTTTCTCCGACGTCAAGTCTCCGGGTCACCTTGCCTTGAGGGATGAGGTCGAGGCTGCCGTCACCCACATCTTACTGTTAGATGTGGTCTCCAGAATCTCGTCCCATGGGCGACCATCGTCAAAGAACTGTTCTGACAGTACATCCAAGACATGGGAAGCAATTTACCCTCACTTAGGTGAATTGTTACTGTCTGGGAGTAATCCTGAAAGTCACAGAAAGATGAAGGTGGTCCTGTCCCGCCATGAGGTTTCTCTTACCACTTATCTTGTGCGCAGTATTGATGGCGTTGGGCGTGGTATCCACGAACTGCGGTCTCACAGTACTGAGACCCGTACCTGGAATTCATCCTCTTCAATCGGTAGTCCTAACAGAAACCCCTCGATGCTGGAATTTGTCGAAGCCGAACGCATGCACTAACCCGGCCCGAAAGCTGATCCTGAGCGGGCCGAATCCACCCACGAGCCGTCCTGAACCACCGTTGGCCCATCGAATCATATCAAATGGGCTTGTGGTTTAGTGGTATAATACTCCCTTAGCATGGGAGTGGTCCGGGGTTCGATTCCCCGCGAGTCCATCTTTTTTGCTTCCTACGCCTCCTCATTGAAGGCTTCATCAGAGGAAGTACTTAAAATGAGAGTGGGCGCGCCTCATCGGGGGTGGGGCGCCACCCAAAAAAAAAAATTTCTCTCTGGTCTTTGAAGCATTGGATAGGCGCCGGAAAGGAGATGATACCCTTGCATAAAACTGAATGAAAAATAAATCAGTTGTTTGGTCTCGAAGGCTTTTCGTAAACCTACGCTCTTGTCATCCCAAGGTCCTATATTGAGGATGAATGGGGATACATTCGGTTTTATCGTACGAAGCGCCCACCAATTATGAGCGGAACTGTCAGGCAAGGACTTTAATGTCTGTGCATGACTGGACTCATAACTTAGAGGTCAAAGCCTTAATCGACTCAGGTGCCGTGAGAATATCTCGCAATCGCTTCTCACTGAGTCCATACGCTTCTGGAAGCCAGTCACCAGTGCCATTCCCAAGTATCATAGATACCAGTGCCTCACCACTCATCAAACAATTCGCCATACCATAGCCATTAAAAGCGGCAGCAATCCACTCTCCTTCGCCATTGCGACCGGTTAGTGATGACGGGAGCCGTCCAACCAGAGGCAGCCTATCAGATGAAAATCCCATAATCCCACTCCAAGAGCTTACAACCTTCCAGGGGCCACTCTTGCCGAAGAACTGTGGAAGAACAGATTGCAGATGGGTTACAGAGTGCTTATCCACAAAACCATCATCAGCTGAGATAACGTGCTCTATCCGAGCATTCTCGCCCCCGAAATAGAAATAACCGGTCTTCGCACTCTGTCCCAGATAATACAGTCCATGGCCGGATTCTTTGGTTGCGGGATCATATGTGATTGGATAGTGGAATCCCCACGAGAAAGATTTTCCTTGATTTGGCATTGCGTTTCCTGGGTCTTGGACCGTCATTGTGCCTTTAAAGGGGTGAACTCGGCCCCGTAGCTTGGGGATAAGATGTCCCGTATAGCCATTGGTGCAATAAACTACATTTCCGGCTCGTAGAGGGCCACGAGGGGTCCGGACAATGTACGGAAACACAGATGTCACTGGCGTGACGAAGTTGGATTCGTGCTCAACTGCCTGGACGGGCGTAGTCGTCTCGATAGTGAGTCGATTTGGGTACATCTTCATCAAAACGGCGAACACTTTTGTCACAAGGCGATAAGGCCACACGGTCCCGGCGGGAAGCAATGCTCCTCCTTCAGCTCCGTGGATTCCATACTTCTGAGGGAAAGTCAGGAAATCAAACCAGTAGAATGACGTGAAAACAAACCGTTATAAGTGTCTCCTTGTCAAGAATTGTGTACAGGCCTTTCCAGGAAGGGTGATCCGATTCCAAACGCGCGATGCTCAACTTGAAATCTCGGAAAGTCTCGTCAGTCAAGAAGGCCCGCAGCTTCTGAAGTTGCTGCATCTCGCTCGTCTCCACGGCATCATATTCCTTGATCAACTCTTGCATCCTCTGCAAATTCCGAAACGTAAATGATACAATCTTCCCCGCCATCTTTGATCCGTGGGTCTCGGCGAGATGCATATATTCTTCACCCACGTTGGCAGCCATCTGGCCTCCATTGCGCCCTGTCGCACCGGAGCAGAGGGTTCGAGCTTCTAACACGGTCACTGTTGCTGCTGGGTGTTGCTCTAGCAAAGACTTAGCGACGGCAAGTCCCGTAATTCCAGACCCAATGATAGCGAAGTCCCGTTCGGTAGGAAGATTCGAGGATTGGGTGTTCGCTAGTTCATGAGGGACATGTTGCCAGTAGGACTGGGTCGGGTTCGGTCGGGGTAGGCCTGGATCGGCCATCACCAGCTTTGCAACTATGGCATATCAGTACACTGCACGTGGGACTATAACTGGGTTGGGCACGAGACATGAAGACATACCAAGATCTTTATTTGGCTCCATGGCGAATTTCAGAGTAACAACCGAAAAAATCAATGCGGTAGTCGTGTAGTCGTGCGGATGTACAATGTCGTGCGGGGGTTTGTCGCATTCATCTTACACCTTAGACCCGTGAGTGGGGCTGAAAGAGTGGACGACAGGGGTACTGCTGGCCTAACATGCATACCCTAAGTTTGCCCGAATTGGTTTCTTTCTATTTCTCTCTTTAGAGTAGTAAATGCAAACTTTTGGTTGGTTCTGAGGTTTCAAAATCACAGTGTGGTATGCACTATGTCGTAACCACATACCGGGACCGGCGGGACGCATTCCACCAGGAACGTGCGAGGCAAGCTTTAGCGACTATAGGAATGCAAAAATTGTTTTTCCATACGCTGGACTCTAGCTATAAAGCTCTTCTTCTCGCACTGGAGGTTCCGCTATCCCTGTGTAAGCTTTTCACCTAATCTAAGATGAAGTTCTCTTCTGTTATTCTCGCTGTCTTCGCCTTGGTCTCCAGTGGCCTGGCTGACAAGTCATGTGTTCCTAGCTTCGATTACTGCTCCGATGTTCTCATCAAGGACAAGGGTAAGTCATTCCCTATTTGTAGTATCCGCCTTGTACTAATTTTGTAGGCTTCACCGAGGCAGATCTGAAAGACGTGATCAACGGAACCGATGTTGCAGATCAGCCTTTGGAGAATATCCTGTTCCACTGCAAGAATCCCGGCATCGTTGGCCATCCCAAGGCATGCCCGAATGGATGCAAAGATCCTAAGCAGGAGGGCAGCCACTCGTGTGACGCGACGTAAGTCTTACCTGGCCTTCCAATGATCAGTTTTTAATAGAGCTTCAGATAAATGATGATTTGGCCATATTTCTATTTGGAAAGAAACTAATCGATCAGTGTATCGACATGTAACTTATTTAAGTTGCTTAAGGAATTTCTAATGAGATCTTTTACAAGTAACCGTTCCTTTGATAATCCGTAGTATATACATTGGTTGATTTTTCAAACTTACCAAGCGGCCTCTCCACCAGGATACTGGTTGGGTCCCGGCGCATTCTCCCAACCCGGGACATGAATGTTAATGAGCTTCCCGTTTTGAGATGGTCCGCTCTTTTGCACGATATCCACGACTTGTTCAGCTCCCACTTCAACGGGCAAATCCGCCCGAGACGAGCCGAGATCGGTGCGCAACCACTGCGCAAGGTTAGTTGGAGTTAAACACGCATCAATGAACGAATCATCCTTCTACAACTTACACCGGGACTGACAGCCAGGACGGTAAAACCTTCTGCTTCATACTGTTGGGCATATTGAACAGTTAACATGTTCAGTGCAGCTTTAGACACCTTATAGGCAGGAGTCGGTGAAACGCGAAAATCTTCCGCTTTGGCAAAGGTTCCAACGGTACTCGATCTGCTAAGATAAGTCTTTGAATCTTGTCGGCACTTGAAACAGCAAACTCACATATTGACTACCGTCTTCTTGTCTCCTTTGCGTAAGAGAGGCAAGAATGCCTGTGTCACTGTATGCACGGAAGTCACATTCGTATGGAAGATTTCATTGAGGTTATCCCTGTGGCAATCCAGTCAGGTATTTTCCATTGGCTTGTAAGACCGATTTCTTACATTCCCTCCACCCCAGTCGGCGAATAATCTATCAGACCGGCATTGTTGATAAGATAGTCAAGTCCTCTGCCTTGCAACTTGCCTTCCAGCTCACTGGCAGCCTCCAGCGCACTTTGCTGGTCAGTGACATCTAACCTGACCAGCTCAACACGGCCTAGCGAGGCATGCACGATCTCCTTTAACTTGGGTGAGTTATCGGAGCGTGCAGTGGCAATTATCTTTCCCACTTCTGTTGCTGGCAAGATAGCCAATCGGGAGACCAATGCCAGACCAAGACCACGAGATGCACCGGTGATCAAATACGAAGCCATACTGCAAATTCGACCTCGGCTGATTTAACGAGCTGGACGAGACTACTTAGAAGTGGCATATGTTGGAAAAAAAGAAAGGTCAATCGAAGATTGAAATTGAAGGTAATTGAAGGTTATCTCAGGAGCTTTGCACCTTGAAGCTACGTAATTGCTTAACTCCGCTTAACCCCGTTGGGCCGAGCTCTCCCGCTAAGTGGAAAGGTGTCAAACAGTCAAAGTTTGGCCATACACACTATAAAGGAGAGGGGATCAAGGTTGTGAAAATTAACGTATATGGTACCTGACAGCAAACCCAATAGGGCACAACGAAAATCAGATTATATACCTAATTACCAATCATACATCTCTCACTATATGCAAGCTAAGAGCAGCCCTCGGCACAATCCATCAAACAAATGTACACCTTATCGATATTTCACACCATTTATACCATTTGAGGCCTTTCAGACATGGGAGACACGGGTGATCGCATTGGGCATTCCTGCATGGGCAAGGACTCATTGTCGTTGGTATGACCATTGAGGTGGCGGTTGACATCGCTCTGGCCGTTACGGTTGATGTTGCCATAGCCATTTTCTATGGCTATCTCGGGCTGTTCATTTGTGGGCTCGCTGCGCGTATATGCCCAGCTATCGATACCAACGGAGCTTGGAAAGCCCATACCACGAATGAAGGCTCGCTGACGAACTCGCGGTCCCCAAGCCCAGCCTGCCCCTCGCCGAATGGGGAGATGATACATGTTGAAACCGATCCAGGCAAAAGCCATCCCCATGAGAGATCCAAATATAATGTCGAATCCATGGTGTTGATAGTTGAACCACCGAGATGAGGCGATGAAAAATGCAGTGGCTGTAGGGACGAACACGATGACCATCAGCGGAACAGGAGGCGCCGCGGCACGCGTGCGAACTGAGTATTGTTCATCTTTTTGGCTATCCCCTTCAACGGGATAGGATGGCAGGTAGGGAAATCCAACGGAGAATTTGGCGCATAGCCACAATGTTAGATATCCCAGCCCGGAGAAAGAAACTGGAACGATAGAACGTCAGTGGTTGTACTCCATTTGCGGGGGGTTACGTCGCAACATACAGGATGCATGACCACTCGGAAAGCTTGAAAACCCATCAACTGTGACCAGCGAAGACTGATCTTGACATATTTTATAAGACACGAGGGTAGCGGCACCTGGTAATCTCTCCCCGAGCCCACCAACCGCGTAGGTCGCAATATCGTCGAGGTTAGGATTACAACGCGCTAGCAGATCAGGACGTGGCTTTCCGATCAAAACTTTGAGTCCCTGGGTGGACATCCATACACCAGCCAGTGCTACACCCAGTCCCATCCATCCAGCGTTCCACTCCCATAGTTTGCGACGCAGAGTATGCGACCTGGACGGTTTGATGCCGGTTGGAGCAGTGGTTCCGGGAACAATTACCAGGGCGCCGATTAGGATGATGGCAGCAGGGGCAAGAACTGAGACGAGGATAAGGGTTGTGTCTGTAACGGTCTCGTACCCTGTGTAGGGAAATGAAATGCTTGGGTCCGTTAAAGAGAAGGGGTGCTGGTTTGGCGTTTGCTTATAAAATGCATAGCCAACTAATGCCACGGCGCTGATTATTTTGTCAGATAAGAAACCACCTCAAGCCACTTGGGAGCATTCAGGGACAGTCTGCGCACATAATAAACACCCAATCAAGAATGTAAGAGAGCACCAGTAGCTTTGAAATACGCGCGAGCAGTGCTGGGGCACCCATTGCGAGCAATCTTGTAATTAGCACAGTCAGGTGAATTTCTACAGATACAGCCTCGGGTACATAAGGGATTCCACTTCAATTGGGTCGAAGGGGCGCGTGCTCACGGGCGCTAGGCAACAATCCCTTGTTCAGTCAGAAAACAGGTCGGCGGAACAGTTGATTAGGGTGGTTTAGGAGGAATAGTTGGACGGTATGCTTTCCTAAATAGGCTTAGTCAACTGTTCCGGTGACCCTTGCTCTCCTTGTTCAGTGGGTCTGTTCTCGACGCGATTGTCGACGTCACAAAATGATTCTTGGAAATTATCAGAAACCACGAAATAAGGGGTAAAATTAAAAGGAAGATAGAGGAAGAAAGAAATGTTCAGACGTAGAAAGGAAGAGCTTAAAAACAAGAAAATCAGGCAGCAAAGTAACAAAAAAAAAAAAAAAAAAGAAAAGAGACAACGCTAGGCGGGGGTGGCTGAGTGTGGCCCGCGCTGTAGGAATCTTATTCATGAGCGGCAAACGAGCACACGGCCCTGACTCGGGCTATATTATGTAGGGGCCGTTTCATCTTTCAATCCCGAAAATCGTGGGTGTGATTAATCGTCGTCGGGTATCTTAGTCGTGTGCTAATTATCAGGGGCCGAAGGTAGAGCACGAGGTGATCAACATTCGGGCCACATCATCAGCGGTCCCGTATTCCGTCAAGACTTCTAAAATTGTTAAACAAAGGTTGAGAACTCGTAAACTTTGGAATCCGAAAAGGGGTCCGGTCATCAGAATCCTTGGCTTACTGGATTAGGGTAGACTTCTAAAGTTGGCGGGGGCTGTGTTTTCAGCGCTACTATGAAACTCCACCTGCAGACCCCAGTGCCTGTTCAGTCAGCTCGGTGGACTTTTAAGGCATAACCCTCTATATTGAATGGGTGATCCCTTTGTATCAATTTTGCTTAGCGGAACCCTATAAGAAAGTATTTATGCTTCTAAGGCTTGGGGTTGTCACCAGAAGTTGCTAATTAATTGATGTCATTATATACATTATATATTTGGTCGTATGTCATGGATTTTGTGTGAAAGAACTGAGATACTGTATCGCATAATTACCAACTTGGAAGCCATTCGTGCCAAACGAACCTGGAGATTAAATACTAAGCGTGAGAGTATGACTCCCTCCAAGCTATATAGAGACCGCCTAGGTATGTAGCTCGAATCCTCCTCCTTATACGTCAACCACCTTGATCCGGATTAAGAAAAGACCTAAGAAAACTGTGTTTAAGCATATATAACATAAGATTGAAATTCTTTCCATCCAATGGGCTTGTGGTTTAGTGGTATAATACTCCCTTAGCATGGGAGTGGTCCGGGGTTCGATTCCCCGCGAGTCCATCTTTTTTGCCATTTCTTTCATTTTCCTTTATATTTCTTTTAGGTACTCTCAAAGGCACTTTTCACACGGTGAGCTAGGCAATACACAATAAAAGCATTGCTGTGTCCTTTTTGCACCATGAAATACATCTATCTCCTTTAGAGTCACTTCCACACATGGGCGGGAGCCACTCTGATCCAGCGATAATCCGTAGCCCCGCTGCATGCGTTGTATGTGCATAATCTTTGATGCATCACTCCAGATACATAGCCGCGCAATGGCAGTATAAACGGGGAAAAAAGAGCCAAAATTGAGCATCCCGCCACTAGAAGAAGCGCCATAGTAGATTGTATAGATTGGCTGTTGACCTTTCTCTATGATTTGCCGTGATGTGATGTACCATGACCCAAGCAATTGATTCGCTATTCCACCCAGCTGGATCCGCTTGATCCTCCCCCTGAACTGCTTATATAGATTTAGATTGCTCCGAGATCTCCGAGGTAGATCCCGCTCCGCAAAATATGCTTTTCTTCTTTCATTTCGGGAAAACGATCTGGTCCACCACCAGATAGATTGTCCAACCACGGAAGTCCCGAGCAATTCCACGGGTGATGTAATAGGACCCATGGACTCTGTATTCAGCTCATTCACCCCGTGATACTTGAAAGAGCAGTAATGTAAAGAGCCTTCACGGGACCCCCTACGTTCCCCTCCCAAGCTTGTAATTTGTACCCACTTATACCATTTTTGACCGCACAGGCACACTTTCCCATCCACAATCATGTCGTTGACAGGCAGAATCGCTTTGATCACCGGTGGAGTGAAAAACGTCGGAGCCGAGACGGCCAAGGAGCTTGCTGGGCAGGGGGCTGACCTCGCTCTTCACTACAACTCCGCCAGTAGCAAGGCTAATGCTACCGAGCTGGAAGCTGAGCTGAAACAAAAATTCCCGGCTTTGAAGGTCGTCTTTTACCAGGGCGACCGGATCTCAGCTAGTGCCGTGGACACACTGTTCTAATCGGTGTTCAAGGACTTCGGCAGAGTATGACTCGATGTTTGCGTAAGTCATCATCAATTGGCCCTTATTTCATAGGTCATCTTTGATTGATACCACTCGCCTCCAGCATCAATTCCAAAGCGGCTTTTTTTTATTCTCAAGGCCGCTGCCATCCATGTCTCCGACGGCCGCAGGATCATCTCCATCGCCACCGCCCCTTCGGGTGCCTTTCCAGATATCACACTTCGTACGCTGGATCAAAGGCACCATTTGAGCACTTCACTCGGGGTATCTGTTAGGAGCTGCAGGCACGACAGGTCAGCGTGAATAATGTGGCCCCGGGGCCGATGGATACCCATAAGTAGACTTCCCTAATTGGGGCAGAATAGTTAAACCCCAATGGGCCCCACTCAAAGCCAATGTTCTTAAACAGATTCTCTGTCCTTGGTGTTCAACCAAAACCATGCTAAGGGGGGCGTATATTCGCATAATTTATGTAGTATTTTTGGGTATTTCTTTATAAAATACCTATTAAATTACCAGTACTAATATCCTTGACAATTTTTAATATGGTTAGAATAGGCGAAATTTCTAGTATTCTATGGCAATTTTACTTAATTTTTTTAAGAACTTTTAAGCATTTTTAAATCAATTTTGAACTAAATAACAAGAAAAATAGAAAACATAATGCATAGAAATCAGGCAGAATCAGGCATCCTTGGGGCCCGGTAACTAGCGTTGGGCAGTGGGCAAGGACCTTATCCATGGTCACCGCCTTTGGTCACGTGGGACCCAATGCCCAATTAGGGAAGTCTAAGCACGGTACCCTGTCACGAACGGTGGGAAGGGACCGTGACCGTCTGATTCGTCTGAAATTCTCTTGCTTATTGTTCCTTTGCGATAGGCGTTGGAGCAGCAGCGAGCCTCACGGGGACTTTTGCTTGCATTTCCTTTCGGACCCGCGTCGTCGATGACGTCATCACCTGGACGTCACTCTGTCCCACTTCTGCTTTGTCTCACCGGATTTGGGCGCAACCCCTCCATTCCATTAATTGGTCTTTGCCGGCGCGTATCAGTTAATAATTTTCTCCCTTCCAAGAGAGAATACACCCGTTCACTTACCCCTTCAATTACTTCTCCATTGGTTTTGTGTTCGACCTCCTCCGGTCGACCTTTTCCCACTTCGCCATGGAACCGGCTAAGATTCCCGTTCAACCGCCCAAGAAGCGCCGCATCGGTGTACTCACCTCCGGAGGTGATGCCCCCGGTATGAACGGTGCCGTGCGGGCTGTGGTCCGCATGGCCATTCACTGCGACTGTGAGGCCTACGCTGTGTTCGAAGGATACGAGGGTCTGGTCAACGGCGGCACCATGATCCGCCAGTTGCACTGGGAGGATGTTCGTGGCTGGTTGTCCCGTGGTGGTACATTGATCGGCTCCGCGCGATGCATGGCCTTCCGAGAGCGTGCTGGTCGCTTGAGGGCCGCGAAAAACATGATCCTGCGCGGCATTGACGCGCTGGTGGTCTGCGGTGGTGATGGTAGCTTGACTGGTGCCGACGTTTTCCGTGCAGAATGGCCCGGCTTGCTGTCAGACCTCGTCGCAGCGGGCGAATTGACAAAGGAGCAGGTCGAGCCCTACACGGTCCTCAACATTGTTGGTCTGGTCGGCTCCATTGATAACGACATGTCCGGTACCGACGCCACCATTGGCTGCTACTCGTCCTTGACGCGCATCTGTGACGCCGTAGACGATGTCTTTGATACCGCCTTCTCTCACCAGCGAGGATTCGTGATTGAGGTGATGGGTCGTCACTGTGGATGGCTCGCCCTGATGTCTGCCATCAGCACTGGTGCAGACTGGCTGTTCATTCCAGAGAACCCCCCCAAGGATGGCTGGGAGGATGAAATGTGTGCCGTCATTACCAAGGTATGTCTCTGTAGTATTTCTCTTCATGAAAGCTTCGGTACAATGTCGCTGACTTTTGGAAATACAGAACCGCAAGGAGCGAGGCAAGCGCCGCACGATCGTGATTGTTGCCGAGGGTGCGCAGGATCGTCAACTCAACAAGATCGGAAGCTCAACAATTAAGGATATTTTGACCGAAAGACTGGGCTTGGATACTCGAACCACAGTTTTGGGTCACACCCAGCGTGGTGGTGCGGCATGTGCATATGATCGTTGGCTCTCGACCCTGCAAGGTGTCGAGGCCGTTCGGGCTGTGCTGGAGATGTCTCCCCAGTCCCCCGTGCCCGTCATCACCATCCGTGAGAACAAGATTATGCGCACTCCCCTGATGGATGCGGTCCAAGCTACCAAGGATGTCACAGCCAAGATCCACGCGAAGGATTTCGACGCCGCCATGAACGAGCGTGATGCGGAGTTCAAAGAGTACTATCATGCATACTTGAACACATCAACTCCAGACCACCCCAAGATGTCTCTTCCAGAGAACAAGGTATGATTTCCAACTTATATGATTTATGAATTACATTTATTAACATTTAAGTACAGAGATTGCGCATTGCGATCATCCATGTCGGTGCTCCCGCCGGTGGTATGAACCAAGCTACACGAGGAGCCGTGGCCTACTGCCTGACCCGAGGCCACACCCCGCTTGCTATTCACAATGGGTTCCCCGGCCTCGTCCGTCATCATGCCGATAAGCCTATCAGTTCTGTTCGGGAGATCAAGTGGCTCGAGTCTTACAGCTGGATCAACGAAGGAGGTTCAGATATCGGAACCAACCGTAGCCTTCCGTCGGAAGACATGGAAGGCACTGCCAAGTGCTTCGAGCTTTACAAGTTTGATGCCGCTTTCGTGGTTGGTGGTTTTGAGGCTTTCACAGCGGTCAGCCAACTGCGCCAGGCCCGTGCGAAATACGATGCATTCAAGATACCTCTCATCGTGTTGCCAGCCACCATCTCCAATAACGTCCCTGGTACCGAGTACTCCCTTGGTAGTGACACCTGCCTGAACACTCTGATCGATTTCTGTGACGCCATTCGCCAGTCCGCTTCGTCCTCTCGCCGCCGAGTCTTCGTCATCGAGACCCAAGGAGGCAAGTCTGGTTACATTGCAACCACTGCCGGTCTAGCAGTCGGTGCTGTGGCCGTTTACATCCCAGAGGAGGGTATTGATATTAAGATGCTCTCACGCGATATTGATTTCCTTCGGGATAACTTCAATCGCGACAAGGGAGCCAACCGTGCTGGCAAGATTATTCTTCGCAATGAATGCGCATCGAGCACCTACACGACCCAGTTCATTGCTGACATATTCAAGGAGGAGGCTAAGGGTCGTTTCGAGTCGCGCTCTGCTGTACCAGGTCACTTCCAGCAGGGTGGTAAGCCATCCCCCATGGACCGTCTTCGTGCACTGCGTATGTCCATCAAGTGTATGCAACATATCGAGTCGTACGCAGGCAAGAGCCGCGACGCTATTGCTGCGGATCCTTTGTCAGCCGCTGTCATCGGTGTCAAGGGCTCTCAAGTGCTGTTCTCGCCGATGGGTGGAGCTGATGGATTAGAGGAGACCGAGACCGACTGGGTTCGTCGCCGCCCTAAGACTGAATTCTGGCTGGAGCTGCAGAATGTCGTCAATGTTCTGTCTGGCCGAGCTGCTTCCCGTACCCAGGAGACCTGGGCGTGCTACGAGAGTACGTGACCACCGTCAATATTTCCCCCTCCCATGGATATCCTCACCAAGCCCAATTCGCCCTTTGACCATCAACGACCCATTGACTTGCTACCGTCTGAGTAACGCGGGTGGTTTCTTTTTTTGCTTTTCTCCCGCTCTAGATGTTAACATCTCAACCTCTTTCAGATACCCAACCCATCCCTTCCGTCCCCAACTCCCCATGAACTTTCTTACGTCTCCGAACATGACCCCTTCAATGCTTGTGCATGGATCTTGCCGGTCCCTCCCATGTCGGGGTATTATCCTTTATGATCCGTCCGCCTAGACATGGTGTTTATTTCCCTGGCAATCTACTTTGGCGATAACGGTGGTCGTCTCCCTTCACGTTTTGTATGATGCTACGCCAAAACCGCCCAGATTCGATGATCTGACTCACTCAGACTAGAAAGTGATAGTCCTGCCTTCTGCCTTTACCTTCTCGTGTGTCTATTTTGGAATGCTGGCATCGGTTGTCTCGACAGCCGTGTAGACAAGACCTGTAACATAGCATTACACCAGCCAATAGAAAGCCCGAGTCAGTTTTTCGACTTCGAGCCAGGCATTTATGGATCTACTAAGAAATCTGGTAAAACCATACCAGTATAAATATAAATGTAGAGGATAATTAAAAACTCCAATTCAATATTAAGATCATGATGCATAGAATAGGAAATATCGGCTACGTGGAATGCACTAATGTCAATCAAGAGGGGTTCACCGCAGTCTCCAGCTCATCCAAAAGGTCCACAGTTTCGGCGGGACTTGCAATCCAAGCGGTTGTTGACGCCAAGCGAGC
The DNA here is from genome assembly GCA_028828865.1 of Penicillium sp. IBT 16267x. NCBI lineage: Eukaryota > Fungi > Ascomycota > Eurotiomycetes > Eurotiales > Aspergillaceae > Penicillium > Penicillium sp. IBT 16267x. Next base: position 3,685,302 of record JAQJZQ010000001.1, read on the forward strand.
CTGAAGTGTCAACTCTTGTGAGCTTGTTGATCCAGAAGAAACAATGACATGTACGTACCTTGAAATCATTGGCACCCGCAGACAAGAATTGATCACCGATATGCAGGGTCTTCGAAGGGTCAATGCCGCCAAAGTACTGTTGACAAACACGCACACCCCACGACTTGTCACCGATATCAACGAACACATCATTGCCACCTGAGCCGAATTAAAATACGTTCACTTGAGTAATGGAGAAAGGAGAAATACCGTTAAAGGCGCAGAAGGGCAGCCGCGAACCAACAGTAGACCTCTCCACGGCGTTCTGAACCACGAGAACAGTCTCTTCCAACTGTTCCCGGTTGATTCGAACTCCATTGACCGGATAGACGCCCACAGCACGATCCTTCCGCAACACGCCAGCCGGGAGATTCAGGTTCGCGGCACAATCTCGAAGTGCGGACTCGGCAAGATCAAGAAGCTCTTTGATGTCATTCTCCGCCCATGCCCGCATATCATCGAGCAACCACTCATCGCGAGGCACATAGGTTAGACGAACCTCGGAGTCCTGGTCGTATCGGAATAGGAAGTTACTTTCACCGCCCATCACAATGATCCCTTGTTTCTGGGCCGGGGTCAAGATGGTGGAATCGTGCACAGCATCCAAGAGGCCGTACAGGCGACCGTAATACTTGGGAGCTTCTTCATACCCTGCCGCTGTCACAATGCCGACCTTGCGCCCCTGCTCTAGGAGGCGAAGGATTCGGGAGATAACCGGATTATCTGGAGTCAAACAGGCACCGTCATCGTAGAGCGTTACATCTCCGTCAAAAGTGACCAATTTGACCTCGCTGGTTCGAACTAAGCCTAGTAGCTGGGCCGAGTTCAAGATAAGACGAATATCGTTGAACGAAGGCGCCACAAATCTCCGCCGACTGATGAAGCGTCGATCATCTTGATACTTGAATGCGTCTTCAATGTGTAATTTGGTGAAGAAAGTGCCGACCGTGGGCACCAGTAGCTTCAGCTTGGACTTGCCGAGGGCGTCCCGTTCATGATGTTGAACTGCGACCGATAAGTCAAAGAAAAAATTATGAGGCTGCCTAAATGACGACTCACTGTGATCGATGATCAAGTTTTCGACATCCCGCATGATTTCTGCATAACGCTGATAGGTGTCGGCGGCGACTGTCTTCAGCCCCTCCCTGTGTTCCTGGTAATCGACGTTGGGCTGAGAGTGCAACACAAAGGGGACAGCCAGTAGACCCTATGGATCATTAGGACTGTCTGTATTTGTCTGAAATACATGATGACGTACTTTAATCCATTCTATCTGCAAAAATCTGTTAGTGAAGTGTCCAGCGCATCGCAGATCGACGTCAGAGGGGGTCTCGTACCAATTGATCCCGACGATGGGTCTGCGGAGTCAGTACCAAACTAACCAGCTATTGGACAATTCATACCTTAAGCGCATCTACACGGGTCAGCAGAGTCAGAGCCAAGAGCAGAAAGGATCTTACATTCAACACGATAACGAGTCGTCATTGTTGTTCCTGATTGACCAGGCTACCGTGTTGAGAGTTGATTATCTCTGGTGCACGGTCCTTTCTGACTCATGAAGCCACATGAGTCAGTTCTGTCTCGTGACATTTTAATTGGTCGATTAGTCAAGTTAGTTCATCCTGAGTGTCAAGGCACCATTATTCATACCAATCAACCTCAGGCTCTCAAACGTGGCTGCGCTAAAGGAGTCAATGAGCCCCCGACTGGTACGATAGGCTTTGTGACTGACCATCCGTCTCGCTTCTGACCCGGGTCTAGAATACTACCAATGCTGAGATGCGCAAATGTGAGCAAAGATGACTCCTAGGCAGCACTGCCACGACACCACCTGAGTCATGGCCTATGCGAATCTAAGCAGCCACTATCAGTTGGTGACGAGGATGGATGCCTGCATAGCCTCCAGGCAAATCCATTCTCAGTTGGGTATATAAAGTATATCTCAGATGTTCGGATCGCAGTCAAGAAACAGTTCACTCTACACACCTTTATTACAAACGAATAATGCTACTAGTAGCATCAGTACAACCAAAACACACTTCAACTGCCTCAACGATGTCAAGCCAGGGCCGAGCTCGAGCTCATGCTCCTCCACCATACGACCCTTTGGAAGCATTCGACTATTCATTGGATTCAAACTCCAAGGAGCATTTGCTTCTTCCCGAACAGGCCGATGAACCGGGCTTCGCTATTGCATCTACATTAACACGAGGTCTACAAGTTCCTTCACGGAGTGCTACCTGCTCCTCCGGCTTCGATTACCCAGAAGAATTGTCACAACACCGAATCTCAGAAAAGCAATGGAGTCAGTTCACCCAAGTCATCCGTGACGAAGCAAAGCTCTCTCGACAGCAGTGGACCACCGTAATCGGCGAGGGTCTGGGAACGCTCGCGATTGGCGGGTTGATGATTGGCTTCTTCGGCGCTATCCCGGCAGTCCTAGTCGCACGTCACATGCGAAGACGAAAGGAGAAGCACAATCTGGTTTCTGCGATGGCGGGGGAACAGGGTGAGCGGCTGGCTCACCATATTTCATTCTGGAACGAGCATTTCTTCCAGCCTCGGGGGCTCTTGATTCGTGTCGATTTGCCGAATGAGCTGCTGGAGGATATGAAGGATATGGACCTTCACCTGGAGGGTTTCGCGAGTCAGTCTGATCCCAGGGCCCGTGATAAAGCTGCTCTCAAGGCACGCATTGTCATTATTCCATTGGAAGATTCTGCACCACTATCAAGAAGTGATTCCGAGACGACTTTAAGGGCCGAATGATAGATCCCAACGGGACTGTCTTTTCTGTTTCAACTGTGATGGAAATTTTGTGATGGAAATTTGGCGATGGATTTTTATGTTGTATCTTAGTATGTCCACAAATCAAAGGCATCTCCTATAATTCATTCATGACCTGAAACCTTAACGGGTAAAAACTGATAGATGATCGAGTGGTATGTTCTGAATTTCATATCCCTCTCCACCTATAATTCGAGAACCATTCCCATCTCCTCAGGGGCCGATTCCACAAACCCATTTTGGAAATATAGTTTCCGTCCAGCCTCATCCGCCAGCAATGAGATGTAAGGCTTGCCATCGGAAGGTGCTCGCTTTTTGATTTCCCGGAGTAACGTCTTCAAAATCACATTGCCGAGGCCTTTCTTCTGGTGATCAGGATGGACGGCCATGTCTGCGATATGAAAATACCAACCGCCATCCCCAATCACTCTTCCCATTCCGATCGGTTGTTGGTCGCCATTCATACCATCGAAGGTAACGTAACATCCGAACCAGCTCCCGATGGAGACTGCCGCTGCCTGAGATGAAGTTTTTGGGGAGAGCCCGGACGATGATCGGAGATGTAGGTATTGTGGAACCGAGGGGTAACCGGGGTAGATTGTGTACCCCAGAGGAAGACTAAGATCGTCGTGAGAATTCATTTCGCACACGATACATGAAGAGATCGGGGGTTTCCTGAAAACGGCGTCAGCAGTCTCTCCATGTTTGGAGCCAGGAAACGCTAAACTGCTTTGGAAATAGTGAAAAGGTTTCCCCGCCTTATACCAGAAGCCTGAAGGTGACTATTGTCCATAGGTACCTTGGTGCTATAAGCCAACATTTTTGTCTTCGTCAACCGTGAATCATTTACGCCAGTGCATAGAACCAGGTCTTCCAAATTCGTTACATAGAAAAGGCCACCTCCGTTATCGTCGCCCTTCCAGGGGGTTACTACTAGAAGGCGGTAACCAATTGACCCCTAATCAATGCTTTGAGATATGGTGGTTGACAAGAAAATCTTCGGGCTGTCACTCAAATTTCAGGCGACCAGCGCTACTTAAGTAAACTAATAAGAACGTTATTAACCTTCAATATTGCACATCCACTCATATAAAACCCACTTTACGCAGCACTTGCCACACATTGGTAATAGTAAGGATTCATCGAACTACAGACAGCCTGTGTGGTGCATGCAGTAGCGCCTGTCCAGTTGATACCTCCACATTGGCCGTATAAGGATTGTACTGAGCCTCCAGCAGCTGTGACGCTAGCACCACTAGGTGTTGTAGTGATGGTGCTAGCGGGAGCAGTGGCAAGCACTGTAGCCGAACTAGTGGAATCCTGTTGGACTGGAGTCGCTGTCGCAGATACCTCGGCGTTCATGCTGGAGGAGACCGTGGTTGGCACAGCGATGGGAGTGCTTGTACTCGTGGAAGTGGATGCGCTTGTGGCAGCAGCCGCAACCGAGCTTGTAGTCTGGGCACTATCGCCTGACCCTGTCGTGGCAGTGCCCGTTGAAGTGATGACGGAAGTAGCCTGTGTGATTGAAACAGCACTACTGTAGAGAGTGGGCCCTGGAACTTCATAGGTGGACAGAGATGAGTAAATGTTGACCAGGATACCGGCATCGGTGGAGCTATACAACTCCGTTCCCAGAACACCGGTTGGGCTTTCCGTTCCAGAACCGGTAACATGCAAGTTGAAACACTGGGGGTAATTTTGGGCACCGTCTGACTCCTCCGCACTGTGAAGGGCAATGATCTCATTTCTCAAAACATAGTAGCCGGCTTCAATAGTCGGCGGGATCTCTACCAGCCAGCTGTTGTTGTTGGCGATCAACTGGTCATCACCCCAGGTTCCAGGAACATCCGTGTCGCTGATCAGGCCCACTCCGCTGATCTTGAAGAATTCGAGGGTTGTTTTGTCCACAGTCTCACACGAGGCTCCGCAATTGGCGAGATAGGTGATGACTGGTCCGTGGTGGGAGTCAGGCCAGGCGGTCCATTGAAGATTGACCTTGTCTCCAGCTGCGATCGTTGCATAGCCTTTGGCATTTGTGGCGTTCTCATGACAGATGATGTCAGATGTGCCGTACGCATCTGGTAGAGTGATAAGCAGCTGTTTCGTATGGGGAGTGAGGTAGTCCGGGAAGCATTTGATGGTATCGACTTACCAGGGGAGATGAAGCCATTTCCAGTGTTAGGTGTACCCCACGCTACCACCGTCGGGGGATCAGACTCATACGGGAATGTGTCAATATCCCATCCTTCGTAAGAAACTCCATTGATGACAATGTTCGTAATATGGCCGTGACCAGCAACCAAACTGGCCAGGAAGAGCGGCGCGACGACCTGCATCATTGTTCCGAGAAGCCGAAGTGTTGAAATTGACGGGAGGCTTACTGGTGATTGATAGGATTTGAGTCCCTAGAAAAGTGGACTTTCACCCGCGGTATGTATATCAATGGATCCTAGATGAGAACGTTGATTGCCAATGCTGAGAACGCCTCAACTTGAGTCAAGTCGGTAGCGGAGCCGATTGCCAAACATTTCCTGCGAGCATCCTGCTGTTCATTGTTCTAGCGCCCGTAGAAAGATAATTTACTACATCCGCGTCGAAGAAAGGCCGAACAAAGGACTCCAAACCGTGAAAGCTCCAAATGGGGTTAAATCGCCGGAAACAATCAAATCATTTCGAAACTGCGAGGCGTGACCCCTTTCAAGCCTCTGAGAGATAATGACGATTCTTGGCGCTAGGCGCCCTTGGCGGAGGGATGGAGACATACTGTCACAGACACTCGTTCCGGATAAATTGGAGATGGCGCTGTGACCTTGTTTTGTATTTCGACCCACTTCGACCCTATCTTGTCATCTTAAATTGAGTAAAGATGGAAGAACATGGGACTCTTCAACGGTAGATTTAGACTGAGCCCCACTGCGGAATGGACTGATATTGCTCCGTGCGTTTCCCATCCATAATTGAAACGAAGGTTTCATGAGTAGTAATGAACCACAGATAATCGCCATGTCAAGCTCCAAGATTGTCCAGATCAGGGTCATGGAGCTGTCCGCCACTATAAACGCGTTAGTAAATAGTTCCATCTCATGTATATTGAAAACCAGCCTGTCAAGTTTTCAGTCTGGAATTGTCTGAGAGCGACCAGACGAAAGATGCTGAAGATGCAGACCGTGGGAAGTAAAGAATATTAGCAATTACACGACAACCGAAAGAAACACGCAGTCTTACAAACCCCCGATCGGAAATCGTAAAGTGATATCGAGGTTTTGTAAGGCTCCTGTCGGGCCAAACCGCAAACTTCGGGCGCAACGGTCGCGGAAACGGACCCCGCGCTACCGTGGCCCACAAAGAACGAGCTCACGGTTGACATCCTTTTACCCAACTTTTCATCATGACAGAACCAGAATACCCCCCCGAGCTGAGCGAAGAACGACTGATCTCGTTGGTGACTCAGATCAAGGTTGTTTTCTCCCATCACAAAGACAAACCCGGGATAGGCTGACAGGGTGATTAGGACTGGCAATTGAATCATGGATCTTTATTGAAGCTCGTTCAGACAGAGACTGAACGTAGTGTTTTATCCCAACCAGTGGGTGTCAGTGTAAGTGACCTACATTACAGCGTCCATGGAAACGTTCTAATATCCCGAGAGTGTTTTCCAACCAAGTTTCCCCGGGCGCAATTCCAACAAGCGCTGGACCTCCAGAAAATCTACAATAAACTGTATTGTGCCGTTGCCGAGGATGATGATTATATCTACAATGCCATTAAAGATCTCCTTCTGGTTGAGCCCCTGGCGAGTGCACTTTGGGGAATCTATCAAGCGGCAAAGAAAGCCGGATCCGTCCAGGACATTTCCGTAGGCATTTTTCGATCGGACTATATGCTTCATGTCGTTGATGACGCGAGCCACTCACTTGATTCTCTATCAAACACGACTCTCAAACAGGTGGAGTTTAACTCCTTTTCCTGCGCTGGCGCTACCCACGCAAATAAGGTAGTGGACATGCACCGGTATCTGACCCGTCGTGGGGTTTATAATGTCGAGGGAACCCCGTTTGATCTAGCATCGCTGCCGATCAACAAGAACGTTGAGTCTCTAGTCTCGTGCCTCGCCCTGGCACATAGTAACTATGGACAACCAAGGTCCAATCTGGCGAAGGAGACAGCCGTGCTATTTCTTGTACAGCCCGCTAATGTTCGTATGATGTTCCCTCCCCCCGTCATGTTATCAGCCATGAAGATACAAGAATAACGATGACATCAGTTCAATATCGCAGATGAGAGGCCGATTGAATATGGACTATGGAACAGGGAGAAGCCTGTGCCTGCTTACCGGCTAGACTTTGGATCAGATGTTCTTCAATATACACGGCTGACCGAATCACGCGAGTTGCTTTTTCAACCGCCATGGTTAGAGTCGGCCAATCCGGTGGAAATATCCGTGGTCTACCTGCGTGCTGGTTATGAGCCATACGAGTACGATCAAACAGGCTTGGATGCCCGTCTACAGCTGGAAAAGTCCACTGCGATCAAATGTCCCTCTCTTCGTGGTCATATCACGACTTTCAAGAAGGTCCAGCAAGCATTGACAAAGCCCGGGGCTCTTGAGCGATTCTTGACGGATTCTGAAGCTGCCGCCATTCGCGAGACTTTTGTCCCGGTCTATCCTCTGGATGAATCAGAAGACGGTCTCCACGCACGGGATCTAGCGGGCAACCCCGAAACGGCAGCTAATTATATTTTGAAGCCGTCTCTTGAGGGAGGTGGTCATAACGTGTATGGGGGGGATATTCCTGGGTTTCTGGCATCTATTCCCGAGTCGAAGTGGTCCTCATATATATTGATGGAGAAAATCCAGCCACCAATTCTATCGAATCTCCTCATGAGCCCGGTGGGGATTGATGGTGGAGAAATTGTATCTGAGCTTGGTGTTTTGGGAACCTGCTTGTGGCGAAGAGCCCTCAACGGCGATTGTGAAATGCTTCACAACTCCGTGGGTGGATGGACGTTCAAGACGAAGCATGCTGATGTCAATGAAATGAGCGTTGTGAAAGGATATGGGTGTTTTGACACGCCATACTTGGTCGCTTCTACCAAGGATACATAGATTAATGGCCACATACATCCTTATTTTCTTTCATCGTCAGTCTGAGCGCAAATGTCTGATATTAAATGCGGGGAAGCGAATAGGGGAAGTGAAACCATACTTTCCTTCAGGCATTTCTACCGAAAATCGGAGTAAAGACATAATCTTTCTAGCAGCATTAGCATAAATAATAATAGTAAGATAATATATACGTTATAGTGCCCACGGTCACTTTCCGGAACTTAGATAGGCTATTAGTCGATTAAGTCCTAAATTTCCCTACGCTAAGAGGTAAGCTTACCCTATCTACCCTATATTCTAATCACGGACTAATTACGATCACTTACTATTATACCCCTAGTCTTAGTATAGTATACCCGCTATCGCCTACGCGGAAGTTCCTTAAGCTTAATTATTTGTGTCGATCACGGAAATTAGATCTTGATCCACTTCCCTTCCAAGGTCTACGTATCCGTACCTGTACCCGTATCCTTATGTGAAATGCATTGCTTGCCGTGTATGCCTTGACAGCAGTGGAAACCAGAGCGAAAAACTCAGTAAAAGAATAGAAAAGTGCGGAAAGCTTGGTTGACCTGTAAGATCGCTTAATTCTGGTCCATCGGTGGTCCTAGATTCCTTTACACCCAATTATGCATACTCTGGACCTTTGACTAGAAAAAGAAAACCGTAGCAGAGAAAGACCAAAATCCGGTAGATCTTAGCATGTTAAATTAAGTGAGAATGGTTAAGCGGAGTTCCAGCAGTGGAGTATTGACCATCATCAGAGCCACATGGTGTGCTTCTGACGATCTCGTCGGGTGGATTTCCCGCTAACAAGATCATCTCCACTCCGCGTTATCCGACATCCAATTGAAATGTGGATCGCTGACAGGAGACAAGTCATGATCGGCGTTGCGCAAAATCAAATGTCACCTTGAGCCGTGAGACCCGCGATGATCATATAAATCATATGAATCATCGTTGAGAATACTTGAGTTTTCACAGAATCCAAAAACATCACATCGTCGGTCTTTGTCTTTGTCACTCTCGTTCACTCATTATGCGGTTCAACACGGCCGCCCTGTTGGCCTCCCTATCCCTTGCAGGCCCTGCGCACGCGATCAACATCATCTCGTCCAATGACGATGGTTGGGCGGAGGTCAACATTCGTGCTCTCTTTGAGTCCCTCACCTCTGCTGGGCATGTAACGGTGGTCTCCGCCCCTGCTGAAGACAAGAGCGGAACAGGTCAGCTATCTACCTCCTTTTTCCCTTTCCGCGACTAATCACATATCTCCTAGGCTCTGACCAGGGGACTCCAACGGTGCTCACGGAAGCCTGTGAATTTAACAGCTGCCCAGCTGGCAGTCCCGCCATTGGATACAACGCGTCCCAGCCTCGCTTGAATTATGTGAATTCGTACCCTGCAACTTCCATGAAGTACGGCATCAACTCCATCGGCCCTACTCATTTCGATGGCGACGCTCCTGACCTAGCGGTTGCCGGTCCTAACGTGAGTAAATATCCCATGTATCGGAGCATGAGCTAATTTTTTTTTGATAGGTGGGCTACAACATTGGCATCGAGGCTTTCCTCTCCGGGACTGTTGGAGCAGCCACTTACGCTGCTCACAATGCTGGTATCCCCGCCATCGCCTTCTCCGGCGCAACTGGTTCTCAAACCGCGTGGAATGCCTCTTCCACGTACCCACACTATAGCCAGGTCTACGCCGACCTGGCGGTGAACGTGACCGACACTTTGATCGCGTCCGGCGCGCCTTACCTGCCTGACGATATATGGCTCAATGTGAACTTCCCATCGATCTCTGACTTGGAATGTACCAGCACGGACGACTTTAAGTTTGTCTTGTCTCGCATCCATGTCGCGGTCCCTCTGATCACCGCCGATGATGTGACTACCTGTGGAAGCTCCCGTTTGCCGACTGAATACAAGGTGGCCCTGAGCTCTGGGTGCTACGCGAGTATCTCCGTCGGTTTGGCGAGCAACAAGTTGGATGCCAACGCCACGATGCAGGAGGTGGTTCTCAACAAGCTTAGCGGTATTCTGTCCTGCCTTTGAGATCTTCCCATGTGCATCAATCCTGGTCTGTTAGACGGCCCTGCAAATAAATTGAAACATGATTCTCCACATTAGAAGCCAGAGATAGCGTGACCAGGTAGTGTTTGGTGGAAAAATTTACTAGTCGGGTTTTCTCATGTATAGATAATATAGGTATTAATCAAATTAATCTTGCCTGAAGAATCAAGAAATCAACCCCAAGACGAATCAATCTTGATTAGAGCCCACGAGCATCACATTTACAGCCAAGCACATAATCATGTGGAGTGTCAATCGGCCACCATTCTGCTTTGGGACCGAAGGCCGTTTCCTAGTTTCCGAAGCTCTGTAGATCCCAACCTGACTAACTCGTACCTGTCTAAGCGAGGCATGCTAAATTTGCCAAGCTGTGAATATAAATCAAGATATCGGCCTGGCTGGCAATGAAAGTTTTTAACCCATCAATTACCATTGTCTTCCGCCATGGCGTTCAGACTATCCGCAGGTCTAGCCACCCTTTCCTACTTGGGAGCGATCGCGAGCGCTAACCCTTTGTCGCGCCGAGGAACCATCGCCTCTGATGAAATCGTGGGATTTGATGAAACCGTTCCCTCCGGAATAAGCGGCGAAGTCTACCTGGCTTACCAGCCGTACCTGTATGTGGTTAACGGCTGTGTCCCTTTCCCAGCCGTGGACGCAGAGGGGGACACTAAGTGAGTTTGATGGCAATGTAGGTCAAACCGAATTTCAAGGTCTGACATATGTATTCAGTGCCGGTCTTGCCCCTACCGGAGCTTCCGATGGCGACTGCAGCAGCAGTACCGGCCAAATCTATGTTCGGGGTAACAGCTCCGGAGATTACTACGCCCTGATGTATGCCTGGTACATGCCCAAGGACGAGCCTTCAGATGGCCTTGGCCACCGTCACGATTGGGAGGGAGCAATTGTCTGGCTTGCCGACTCTACTAGCAGATCGCTGATAATATCGTCGCTGTCTGCCCTTCTGCTCACGGTAAATGGGACTGCAGTACCGATGGATACACGGTTGATGGCACTACGCCGTTGATCGATTATTATAGCATCTGGCCTGTTGATCATTGCTGTGGCCTTACCACCACTGTGGGTGGCACACAGCCTCTGATCGCTTGGGAGTCCCTCCCAACTGTTGCGCAAGATGCCTTGGATACAACTGACTTTGGTTCTGCTACCGTGCCTTTCATTGATGCTCACTTTGCCACAAACCTGGCTGACGCCACGTTCTGAGATGGAACCTGTACCTGGATATTTCTGAAGCAGGGGTGAATAGAGCTTGAGTGAATAGCGAGTAACAAATATCTCTGCTACTCATTTCGAACTTGATCCGTCCTGGTGGTTGGAAAATTCGAAGATGCGTCGTGGAGGCTGCGCATCCTTCTCATGGCACAACACCATTAGAAGTTTAGAGGTCCGGACCTGAGTATTGCGAGCCAATATCACTTTAAATGGGTGTTTCAATTTCAATTGTCTGCCAATGAATTCTTGAAAACACTCACGTATCATTGGTCTATTTGGGATATTTATGTCTATAACGCGCTGAGATGTATGTAAGAGAAATATTAAAAATGATGACAATAGCAGGGTGAGGAATGAGAAAAGAGAAAAGGTAAAAGGAAAAGGAAAAGGATCTGTAGAGAAAGACAGTCAGTTTTGGCGACCGACACTTTGGCCCAGAAAACTGTTGGCCCCCCGTGAATAAAGGAACACGATAGGGAACCAGAATCCGATGAAGATGAACACCATGGGGTTGAATGAAAATTTAACAAAATGCTGTGATGCGATCGGTTTATTCAGAACGAGCACTCTTTGTTTCCTTGCTTCGAAGCTTCATCATTGTGAACACCATGATGTAAGATGTGATGTAGAACAATGCCGTAATTCTAGTCTAAAGTAATGCATTAGTAATGACCAAACACCAATAGAGACGACGACAACTCACATCTCTCCATGCGTAATACTTCTCCTTGATGTTGAAAGTTTTTGCGTAATCTGCACCAGTAGAATATTGGCAGAAGGAGCATGTACCAGTGGCGTTGGAGTCCAGCAAGTAACCGGTTGTGACAAAATGAAGTCGGCCATATATTCACCACAGGTCTGGGCAGACGGGGCGCTGAACGTGGTATACTCCGAGGCCGAGCATTTGAACCTTGACATCCCAGAGTTCCCCACCCAAAAGTCCACCGACGAGGTAGTTGAAGGGGTCAAGATAGTAGAGCCAGTAGCGCCAAAAGGGCTGCATCGAAGCATATGGAATCACAACTCGACAGAAGCTGACCAAGCCTGCTCCGATCAATACCGGGTTCGTCACAGCCGCAAAGTACGCATTGGGAGCATATGCCGCGATAGCTTGACCAATAGATGTGTATAGGAACTCATAGACTGTTTTATGTTAGCGAGAGGTTCAACGGAAAATAGTTTCAGGGAAGACACACAGATCATCTGAAGATAGAATTGGCCCGAAATGCTGGAAGTAACGGGGAATGCCGCGGTGAAATAGAAACAGACGAAGTAAAGAGTGGCATAAAATAAGATATAAGAATAATCTTATTCATCATGTAATCCTATGAAATGTTAGCGGACACGGCTAACGATAGAACAGGTGTTAGAGTCACATGACGGCCTCTGTTGCTATATCAGCGCTTCTCCCTCGTGTTCTCTTCTTCTTCTCTTCTCCATACGCCCTCATATATGATATATCGTTCTGTCTCCTCTTTTCCTCCACAGCGTCACCGCTAATAGGTTATGAGTCCTTGTTCGTGAGCCTCCATTACGAGCCTCACACCTAGTGGCTAGGCCCCCTGCCTAGTCACTAGGCCCCTGTTTTAGAGGAGACCTTGGTGGTGCGCCACCCACCCACACCCACCCACACCCACACACACACACACACACACACACACACACACATCTTTCGAGGGCTCACCTTATACCTTTACGGGGGTATAAATGACTTCTTACCCCACCATCTTCGAGGAATAACACGTTACCTCACACTTTTCTTCATATTTTTCGGAGGTTCACGGTTTTCGACACGTGTTACCCCTCCTTCTCTCATCTTTTCTAAGGACTCACCGCATCACGACGAGTTTTTATCTTACCTTTCGAGGATCGTCGACGGACGTGATTTTACCTCGCCTTTTCTAGGATTCACTTTTTCGATATACACTTCATAGACAAAGACTACTAGTAGTTCTCGTAGTAAGCGAGTAGCGAGCGAAAGTATAATGTCTATAGATAACTTATATATGGATTATTAAGGCTCTTTCCTAGTGTTTTTAGTGCTGATTTTAAAAGACTACGGGTTTGAGTAGCTTTATGTTTACAGCACGTGTTTTTGACAGATATTTTCATGTATATACTTAGAGATTTAGGTTTGCCTAGTTCTACGCTGCGGGGATGTGTTTTAGTCACATAACGGCCTCTGTTACTATATCAGCGCTTCTCCCTCTTATTCTCTTCTTCTTCTCTTCTCCATACGCCCTCATATATGACATATCGTTCTATCTCCTCTTTTCCTCCACAGCGTCACCGCTGATAATTTATATTAATGGTAGTATTATAGGGTGGAGCGGGGGTAAGCGGGGTCCAGGAGAAGGGGTTGGCGGCAGAGTTCGAACGCGAATACGAAAGACAAAGAAAGTTACGGATTTGCAGCTGTTTCCAGTTCTAGATATGGTCGTAAAGTAAGAGTAAATTCAGAAGACCAATTTCTATCGCTCATCTATTAGTTATCTATTATATCGCCTGGTAATGCACACACAAAATAGGAAAATGAAAACATGAACCGAGGTATGAGAGAAAGGAATAAATCTCAAACGAAAGGAGCCCTGGACCAAAATTTCCATGCAAACAAAAGGAAAATTATATAGTGCAAATGTGTTCTGAGCGAAGGTATTGTCCCGCCTTTACTCGGCCTTCTTGGAAGTCTTCGTGCGAAGTTTCATCATGACGTAGACCAGAGAATAGGACGAGAAAACGAAGATCACGACAATAGCAGCGTTTCGCCAGCCGTAGTAGTAATCGTAGATATTGAGAGTCGCGAGGTAATCGCTTCCTGTCTTGAACTCGCATACCTCGCACATGGACGTGGCTTCTGGGTTGAGCAAGTTGGCGCCGGATCCCTCTCCCTGCAGGTAATCGTAGAGATACTCTCCGCAGGTTCCGTTAGGAGGATTGAAGACGGCAAGCTCCTTTTTAGAGCAGGTGACAGGGACATCCCACATGTTAAATGAGAGCAGACTGCCGATCATGTAGGTGAATGGGTTTAGGTAGTACATCCAGTACCTCCAGAAGGTCTGGATTTCTGAGTACGGCACCACCACACCACAGAAAGTCACCAAAGTTCCGAGAACAAGCGGGTTGGCAAGGGCAGCAAAAACTGCATTAGGAGCGTATGAGGCGATCATCTGACCCAGGCCGGTGTACAGGAACTCGTACATCAACATAACGAAAAACGTGGCACCAGCCCGGTTCGAGTTGTGAGGAAACCCAACAGTGTAGTACCAACAAACGAAGTAGAGCACACCGCAAATACATAGATATGGCATCTCAGATATAATGAGTCCGGTGACAAATGCCTTCCACGAGTACATCTTCGATTTCGACTCGCGCGCTTCATAGATCGATCGTCGATCAATGAACAAGGGCTGCAGTTGGGCAATGACACCAGGGGCCACGAAGATGAAATTGAAGATGGTGAAGAGGCGCTCTTGGAGGGCACTGATAGTATCCCCAATCATCCAGAAGGTGAATCCGTTGAATAAGGCCGAGGTGATGTGTAGCATAAACTTATTGTTAAGATAATCAGTATTCCGGTACAAGGCGACGTTCATTCGGTGAGTGACTAGCTTGCACTGTTCCCAGAGTGATGTCGCAAATTCATAACCGTCATCAAGTGTGCCTGGTGGCTTCGCAGCAGCTTCCGCAATAATTGCATCAAGTTCCGCACTCACTCTCTTATGCTCAGGAGACTTAAGCCATATTTGATTCCAATCACGGCCCTGTCCTAGGGTTCCAGACACAACATCGATCATATACTCAGCAGGGTTAGCATCCGGAGGGCAAGGTGCTCCATACTGAGTGAAGTAATCCTTGAGTGTTTGTCCATTTTCGCCAATATCGCCAAAGTACACTGTCTTTCCGCCCTTGGCGAGCAAAAGAAGTGTATCAAATTGGGCGAAGAGCTGGGCGGAAGGTTGATGAATAGTGACTAATACCGCCTGGCCAACATCGGCTAGCTTCCTTAGGAATCTCACAGTATTGTAAGCAGATTGTCCATCAAGACCGGAGGTGGGCTCGTCTAAGAAAATAAGGATACTTGGTTTGGCTACTAATTCCACGCCGATGGTCACACGCTTCCGTTGTTCGACTGATAAGCCCGCACCGACTCGTCCAATAAGGGTATCGGCAATATCATGAAGTTCAAGGAGGTTGATAATAACATCAACATACTTCAGCTTCTCTTCACGAGGGACATCACGAGATTGACGGAGAAGAGCAGAGAATTCCAAGGCCTCTCGGACAGTTGCATGAGGCTCATGCACGTCGAGTTGCTCGCAATAGCCAGCAGATCGTTGGAAAGAGACTGGAAGAGGCCGCCCATCCACCATAATCGATCCCTGAATAGTACCATCGGTTTTGCGCTGAGCCAATACATCGAGCAGTGTGGTTTTACCGGCACCGGATGATCCCATCAATGCTCCCAACATTCCTGGCTTGACCCAACCCTGCACGTTGTCCAGCAGGACACGGTCGCCAGACGGAGTCTTCACAGTATAGGTCAGATTCTTCCAGGTGAAAACGGAGGTGTTGCGCATCAGATTATTGTTGACATCCGAGTTCTGATTTTCCGTGATGGTGTTATCAGAGCCGCTTGCAGAGCTGGGTTTCTCTTGCATCTGCGCTTCCTCATCGGCTGACCGCTTAGCCTGGACCGCTCTCATGTTCTCGCGAGGAATGAGCAGCGATGGTCCGTTCTCGGCAGCGGAGCGCCAGCGGGTGGTAAAGACGACTGTAATAGCCACGAACAGACACCAAATTGCCCAGATAATTCCGAAGTTGCGCCAGACATTAGCATGGCTGTAGGACAATGATGCGAGGTAGTTGTCTCCATCCACGTAGGTCTGGCCTTGAATCGCCCCACCAACTCCAGCGCAAGACTGGAATCTCTGCAAATTCATATAAGCCGGGCCATTGGGGACCAGGTTAGGTCCAACGCATTGAATAATCTTTCCATGGAATTCGTTGGCGAGAAGTGCTGAAAAGGCATAGGAGAGTGGATCAATCCAGTAGAGCCAGACGAACCACGGGTGCATCTCCGGTTTTTGGATCAAGTATCCAGTGTACATGACACTTGCAGTGATGATAAGACCAGAGACCTTGGAGGCCGAATCGAAGGTTGAAGCTGCAGCACCGATGGCTCGGAACATAGCGGTCATGCACTAGATACCATGGTCAGCCTACTTCCATTGGTTGCTGTTAAGCTGGGGTCTACTCACCATCGTTGTAGCGACGACTATGATCCAATAGGTAAAGAAGGCGCTTGCACCCATTGTCAAGTTCACTAGGAAATAAAAGATGATCGAGAAGAGGCTGACTTGAAAGAGGATGAGAGGGATGTCGGCTGCGATTTGCGCGATGCAGAAAGCCGCAGGGTGATAGTATGCAAATGATTTATGCTTGATGAGAACCGGGCGGCCGGTGAATGAATCGGTCACCTCACTCATAGACATCAAACTGTTGAAGAGTACTGCGAAGAACAGGGCACTGCCTTTCAGGAACAAGCCACTGCTGTCGTCGGGAGAATCATACATGACTGAGCCCGAGACAAACGCTTGGATTAGAGTCGAGACTTGCTTGATAAAGAAGGTGGCTTTGTCACCCCAGAGGATCTGATACTGGCGGGCGATTGCTGCTTTGACTTGGGTGAAGAAATCCGTGGTCAAGGCGCTGGACTTTGGGAGCCGGGGGTGTTTCTCATGCGCTACTGATTCTTTGAAGGCTTCAGTTCGTTCTTTTGCAAGCGCTGTTGTTGGGTAATCGTATTCTGCAGTCATCCAACCCAAAACGGGTGATTTCTGATATTCCGCCAGCACCAAGTCTGCGTTTCGAGGAAATGTGCGCTCATAACCGGGTCGAATCATTCGCTCAGTTGGGACGGTCACGCCAGTCAGAAAGTCGGCAACATTGGCACCGTCTTGACAGACGAAACCAACATTCTCCATGAACGAACGGGCTTCTGACATTGGGCCGTAATACATCTCCTTACCTCCATCGAGGACCAGGACTTTGTCGAATTGCTCGTAAATACTATTTCCGGCCTGATATAATGTCACAATCGACGCTAGGCCGAGTACATCAGTCATCGCACGGATTGCTTTTGTGTATTCCAAGGCAGAGCTTGCGTCCAGCCCTCTGGTGCTATTATCCCAGCACATGACTGAACCCCGTGTGGCGAGAGTCTCAATGATCGAAACACGCTTCCGCTCACCGCCAGAAACTCCTCGCACGAATTCATTACCAACTTTCGTCTCATGCGTGTGTGAAATACCCATCGACTCCAGCAGAAAATCACGGGTCGCAAGTTGATATTCCTGGGCGGATGAGACGTTGTTGGGAAGGTGGAAGGGCACCTTCATGCGGGTCGCAAAGTCCATGGTTTGAGCAACTGTCAAGCTCGGAAAGAAGAGCTCTTCTTCCGTATTCATGACGATCTGCCCTCGATACTATATGAAAAAAGTTCGTCAGCCATATTCCAATCGAAGTAGTCATAGAGCGTCTGGAAGTTCAAAAGCTGCAAGAACGATGGATTGGATAGGAAAAGGTACTGACACTGGCTGCTTCGCTGGCAGGCATGGAGCCGTACCAGACATCGCCCGTCACAGCAGCATAGCCATGACGATGGTTGGCGAGCATCTTGAGCAACGTTGTACAACCAGAGCCGGGTCTTCCGAGGACCAGGAGCATCTCTCCTGGCTTGACGCAGCCATGGCTCTGATCGAGGATCCTTTTGAACGGAGGTTTGTGGCGGGCCTCTTTGAAGAGTTTCGGGAAGTTGAACTGTGAAGCCACATTCTCATTGATGGCTGCCTCTGAACTCATGACTTCCACAGTGAGGTTGTTCCATGTCACGCCCAATTCTCGAGGCTTGGTTCCGGACTCGATGTCCCGTGCGCGGATCTCCTCGACCTTGTACTTCAACTTCCATGCGTTATCGCTGTTGGCGGCTGGCTTCTCCAAGTCCTTTCCTGTCTCGTGCTGTTGCTCAACAGTGGCATCAAATTCTGCCGACACCATGTCGTAGTCTGATGATGTTTCCGTCATATCGACCTCCATGCTTGGTGATGGTGGTCCCTAGATCCCTCACGTGAAAAGAGGTGAGATAGATCGCGATTCTGACCAGATTCCGAGGTCTCGGAGCTTGGTTTTGAGGCATTTCTAATCACTTGGTGCATTCCCTCTTATATGAGTAGCTTCAGGATCGATCTATTCTTTTTACATCCGCATTGCCGAGTGATGGGTCCAAGCTTTTTCCGTGGACCTGAGTCCCTATTTAACTGGACCGATAACGGATCAACATCATAGCCAGACCTACGTGGGGCCATAACAGCGGAAATATGCCATTTACTTCTTCGGATTTAATTCCTGTGCACCATCGTCACTCCGTCATTGCTATTTGTTGGGGCTCCACTTTGATCCGGCTTCTAGCCCGAATGTTGAGAGATTTCGGGATTCTCGGATATATGTACCTGGATGTTTGTCCACATCGTCTGGAACGGTCTTGGATATTTCCTAGAGTAATTCGAAGTGACTAATATCAAGCCTTGGCGCTGGCTCCTTTTGAGGGCGTGTGGGCCAGCCCGCCTACACAGCTTGGATGGTGAAGAGGTCAAGTGGTGACTTGATATACAGGGAAATTGTTATCCTTCATTGTCCGACGAGCCCGTTCAATACCTCGTGCTGCGCTCCCCAATTTCTATGATTCGCTGAGGAATCAAACGAGATGTGTACTGGTACAGCCTCTTTGATTGATGGATTTGCAAGACAGAGGCCAATGACCTTAATGCGACCGCAGCTTAGGGCATAAATGAGGGATTCCCCGATTGATACACAGAGAAGAATGCCTCCAAGTCCATGGTGGAAAAATCAAAATCCCACCCCATATCAGATTGAGTGAAATCGAGAAGGTCTTCGTTCGACCCACCAGATCGAACGGTGTCCGGTCCCTCAAGCTGAGGCAAACTCCAATGCGATGGTGATAAATCCGGGCCTGGTCCCAATACAGACTTCGAAGGGAAGGCGAGGCCATTCAGTGGTGCTTGTTGATTATCCATGGTGTCCTGCGCTCGTGAAAGGTAAGGATTGCTTCCGGTACCGACTGGATCGTTTCCCCCAGCATTGGGACCTTGTAACCATTCGTAGGATGGATTAATATTTCGTAGAGTTGTTTGAATGGCTGCTATAGAGCTCGAAATTGGATCTCCAGGTCTCATTGCAGACAGGATCTGCAGGGAAGCATATACCCATGGCAAATGAGTGGCGGCAGCCTGGGTGTCATGAATTAAATCATATATTAGAGTGAAAGCGGAGCTGCCTATGAAATACCCATGGTATCGCATTTGCTGTGACAGAAGGTCTAGTTAGTGGTGTTGGCGCTTGATGAAGCTTTGCAGGACTGACATACCCCGACAAGATCATTGACACGAGACGCTTCGCTCAAATGATGAATTGTCTTCCGTGCAGCCGCGAGGGCGTGATTGCATGCCTCGTTCAACCAAGATGGAATCTCTTTTGGGCGATTGGAGGACCCAGTAGCTTGGCGAGCGGCCGCCTTCCTTTGCCGTAGCAAGTGGCCGCGAAAGATCAAGAAGGGGCGAAATGTCAACAGGAGGGTGTGATAGTATACTAGAAAAATTTAGCCACAAATTACGATGCTGGGATTAGCGAAGCTCACAGGTGGTGAAAATCGTTTGCCGCATGCCTATAGATCCTGTTTGGATAGTGGTGTCAAGACCAAATCCCATCTGTCGCGCGAATTCATCATGCCCACGCAGGTCATTATTGATTGAACGAGCAACACGCCACATGTGTAGTAAAGACTCATGGTTCTGACCGTAGATTTCATTAGTGGAACGAGAAATTGTTTTACAGAGATGAACCAGACTTCGAATGAAGGGATCTTGCGTATTTTCGATGGCGACATCTTTGAGCGACAGGGAGCTCGGGCGACCCGTGTGGAAGCAGAACCATCTGGTAGCCCGAATCAGCATGCATAGAATGATTATTAAGTGACAGGCTTACGTTTCAAAAAGATAAAGAGACCAGAAAGTGATTCGACGCAGTTCAACCATTTCTGGGGTTTGCACCTCTCCATCAGGAACGTCCTTGTGCAGACCAGCGGCGAGTGCTTTGCGAGCGGCCGATCCAAGATGCAGAAATGCAGAATTTGGCCGACCCTGCTCATTTTGATAATTGGCGTATATGAGATTCTCGTTAGCAAAACCGCCGTAAAGAGATGAAAGGATGCTACTTATCATAAGCAATGAGATTTGAACAGTTTGGAGATTAACGACTTCATCGTAGGGCGTGAGCGATGCCTTCACCCGTTCGTATATAATATCGCCCCACGCAAAGTATTCCGTGCCCACAGCTGCAATTGCCACCGAGAGTAATACGATGGCCTGAGTGAGAGTGTCGGGATGTTTGCCAGGAGATGGATTGTACAGTTGTTCCAGGCAGTTCTCAAAGTAGATCGGAGGATGATGAGGTGTCAAAAGATACAGCGAGGAAAGGTACCGCGCAAGAAACATCTTGGCAAGATCATATGGCAAAAACATCACCGGCATCTCGCCCACACTGGACAACCTTCCTGCATCTGGAGTATCTGGCGTTCCAAAGAAGATACGACGGAAGCTGAAAAGATCCAAGCCAGCGCCTGCTTCATCAACCCCACTTGATGGCCCCGGATGAGGGGTTGGATTGGCAATAAGGTCCCGATAGATGTGCTGCATGAGAGCAAAATGCGATGTGGGGCCATAATAGAGTTGCATTTGACATGACGGCGATGCCATATGGGTCGCCGAGACGCTAGTGGGGAAATTATTCATGACCGACGAGCTTCGCGGCCGGGGAGGCTGCGTTGTGGAGTCAGGAGAAGGCTGATGCACCTGTCTCTCACTACGTGCCCCTCGATACTCATTTTTCTTTCTGCGATGTCGGATAAAATCTCTATACACACAGGGGGTTTCCCTCTGCTGACATGTTTTGCAACTGGGGAAAAGATTTAGCGGCACTCGGATTTGTTAGGGGCGAATTGGGTTGAGCTCACGGATTTAGGCCATTGCAGCGGATCTTGCGCTTACGGCACTCCTGGCAAGCCTTAGGGATGCGCCAACCAGAGCCAGGGGGGTTGGATTCCTCCATATCCGAGAAGATTTGCAAATTTGGGGCACAGATGTGCTGGTCACTTTGATTTCCTGCAGTCATTTCTCCGTTCTTCCGCATATATCCGAAAGTCACCTGACCGGGATCCACTTTGTCACGTCCTCGCTTTATCACGTGGGTTGTTGATAGTTGGATTCTCTACAGTTGATATGAGTTAAGTCTGCAATGGACCGTGTGGAAGAAAATATATCTGGTTCCGTGCCGTTCAATGCGCCATTTGAAATGAAAACTCAATCTCTATCACCACGTGACTACCCCGTCTATACGTGATTGGACTGATCCCTTCGCGCCGTCTGCCCATTTGGGAGCGACTTATCCCGTTATCCGACTGATGAATCATCTACAGAGTGAACCTTTTTTTCCCTTTCCAAATTGCCACTCAATCTTCATCAAAAGCGATTTGGACTTACTTCGGATACCCCGCACCAGATCCCCCGCAGGCGCTACTTGCCAAGACACATGGCTTGGTGACAAGGAACACGGCATTGATTGTCGGGCAGGGAAATCGGCAATTATTATGGGCACGAACCACGGAACGTGTAACTCTGATGATCATCCTATAGTCGGGGGAAACGAGAGATGTCGGGGCGTATTTTGTGGGGACTTTCCCGTTAGCGTTTATGAAATGGTTTTCCTTACAGGCATTGATACCTAGGTCCTAGGTTGGCCATGGCTGACTACAGTCTTCCTTGCTGGTGACCTTCAACCAGCAGGATTACATGCCAAGCACGGATTGAACCTTTACAAGCCAGAATGCCGACTGCCAAGGAATTAATACGTGAAATAGATTTTCCACTTGACCGTGCGTCCGCTCTTTTGCCTTGGCGACGGCAGATACAGACCTGGGGCAGATGTCTGTACAGCCGGCTTCTTCGAATCTTTTCCCGCAACCCGAGATAGCCCCGTATGGCCTTCTGGTCGTTACACGGACTATAAATGTCGCATCTTGCCCGCCCTTCATCTGACCTAATCATTCGTATGGGATTTATGGGATTTTGGTTCCTCTGACCTCTTCGTCCGGATTCTTCTCTTCACGTCTTACAACGGCACGAAATATTATCTATCCCAAAGGAAGGATCGCCCGTCATGGCCAACGATAGCGCCTACAGTGAGACTATCATGGCCGAAAAGATTAATCAGGAACACAGAGAGACTGTGATTTCGGATGTTTCCTACGACGCTGATGGGAACCTGGCAACTGACCAGTATGGTCGTCCATTGTTAGAGTTGGACCGGGCGGCTGAGGCCCGACTGCGACTGAAAATCGATCTATACATCGTTCCGACTGTAGCACTGATGTATCTATTTTGTTTCATTGATCGCGCAAACATTGGTGAGGATGACCTTAGCATGGACTATTCCTTGTTGGCTTGCCACATGTAACTGACTGACTATGATAGGAAACGCGAAGTTGGCAGGATTCACCAAAGATCTAGGACTTGAAGGTTACGACTACAATATAGTACTCTCAATCTTTTATGTTGCATACATTTTATTTGAAATTCCAAGCAATGTGAGACACTCTATCATGGCAGCTGCAGACAATGCTGACTGGGGATATCTAGCTTGCCTGCAAGTGGATTGGACCTGGCTGGTTTTTGCCAGCTATCACGCTCGGGTTTGGTATATGCTCCATTGGCACAGCCTTCGTGACCAACATCCACAGCGCGTCCGGTGTGCGATTCTTGTTGGGTGCATTCGAGGCAGGTTTATTGCCCGGGATCGCTTACTACCTTAGTCGTTGGTATCGCCGGAGTGAGGTGCGTGTTGTTTTCCATCTGAGTGATGCCGTTTAAACTCACATTTTCCCTAGCTTGCCTTTCGTCTGTCTTTGTATATCGTCATGGCTCCTTTGGCCGGCGCGTTTGGTGGGTTGCTGGCATCAGGAATCCTGAAGCTGGATCATTTTGGAAGCCTTCACAGCTGGCGTATGCTTTTTGCCATTGAGGGAATTATCACGATCGGGGTTTCTCTGGTGGCGTTCATTACCCTGACTGACCGACCAGAGACGGCTCGATGGCTATCAAAGGAGGAAAAGGAATTGGCCATTGCTAGAGTCAAATCTGAGAGAGTTGCAACTACTGAAGTTCTCGACAAAATTGACCTCCCCAAGACCTTGCGTGGAATCTTCAGCCCTGTTACGCTCACCACTGGGTTTGTTTTTCTCCTGAACAACATCACTGTTCAAGGTCTGGCCTTCTTTGCGCCAACTATCGTCCAAACCATCTATCCCCATGCGACCGTGATATCGCAGCAGCTTCATACCGTGCCGCCCTATGTTATTGGAGCCTTCTTTACTGTCCTTTTCCCGTTCCTCAGCTGGCGATTCGATCAAAGGTTGATCTTCTTCATCATCTGCCCTCCATTGATGATGACCGGATATATCATGTTTCTCGTCAGTGAGGACAGTATGGTACGATACGGGGCCACCTTCATCATTGCGAGCGGTGCATTTGCTTTTGGAGCTCTCTGCACCGCTCATGCCTCGGCAAACGTTGTGTCAGACACTGCTAGATCATCTGCCATTGGTACCACTGTTATGTTAGGTAACATTGGTGGTTTGATCTCTACCTGGTCATTCTTGCCATTTGATGGCCCAAATTATCACATTGGCAACGGGCTCAATCTAGCGACTTCAAGTATGACCTTGATCCTCGGGACTTCTCTGTGGATGTATATAACGTGGGACAACCGGAGGCGCAGAGCCATTGATGTCGACGCTGCGCTGGCCGGTCTCTCGCAGAAGCAAATCCAAGATTTGGATTGGCGAAACCCGGCCTTCCAATGGCGACCGTAATCGGCCTTATCCGTTGTTTACCTCTGATTTTAACTTTGTCTACCATATCGCTGAGATTTCAAGTGGCTACGTGTCGATTCCTCACACTATACTGCGAGGTAGCAAATTGAAGTTTTCTTCGCCATTCCTTAGAAAATTGAATGAATATTCCCCCACAGAGCTACCAATGGAATAGTTTTGACATTTTAATACTTTCAAGGTCACCGCAATATGTCAGGTGGTCCTTCGGAGGAGGGTGGATCCCACAAAGCCGGTTCCGGGATCCAGATAAAAGGTATAATAAACCCAAGGCCTCTCGCGAAGAACTCCCCCACCATCTTTGACACTCTGAATCATCATGACCTGTGAAGCTTGCCGTACTATTCCCCCTGTGGTCGTACAGGGGCACTTACCTGAGGGTAAATATGAAACTCTTGCTGGACTCAACACTTGTAAGTCAAAACATCATGTCCTGGGTCAATAAAAACGCATGGGTTTTTGACATTACCCGATGTAAGATGTCACAGGAAATACCGACTCTGGGGTTGGCCTAGTGGACTGTTATGATGTATTTGGCCTCGCCAACCAAACTCTGCAAGGCGCAGATCTCCTCGCCCGGCGATTGAATGCCGTAGTACTAATTCCGGATTTCTTTGAGGGCGATGCCCTATCGCATGATGCAATCCCTGCGGATACTGATGCGAAGCAGAAGATCATCGGTGATTTTCTGGCTACCAAAGCGAACATCCCTCGAAACGTCGGCGTCCTTGTCGGGGCCGTTGAGCAATACAGAACCAAATTTCCGTCGGTTGCCAAATGGGGTGCATTTGGCCTGTGCTGGGGTGGAAAAGTCAGATCAGTGATAATTCATTCCTCCAAATAGAGAGTCTAACCTTGGAACTTGCTTAGGTAACTGTTCTTGCATCCGGTGCCGATACACCTTTCGCTGCCACTGGTCAAGTTCACCCGGGGTATGTGGAAGAGATTTAAAACACAAGGGGTGAACCTTGGAAATACAAGCTAACCGATTACAGTGCCATGGATGCAGCTGATGCAAAAGCACTGACTATTCCTCATATTGTGCTGGCATCCAAGGATGAGCCGGCAGTTGTGATCGGGGAATATGCCGATGTGATTACCAATGGAAAGGGAGGTCTGGTGGAGACTTACCCAAGCATGGTAAGCTTCCAAAGACCCAGGACCCATTAAGGAATGTCTGAGCTTGAACTGTTAACACAAATTTCCAAACAACAGTGGCACGGATGGATGGGTGCTCGGGCCAATCTGGAACAGGAGGAAAGCCGAGCGGAGTACGCTCGTGGGTGAGTCCGCCCACAATGGAAGCTTCAAGTTGTCCCTTACTGATTAATGTTTCTCTATAGATATAACCAGCTAGCAGACTTTTTTGAAAAGCACCTGTGCTAGGAACGATAGGAAGGGAACCTCCAGTCAGCTTCTGGGGAGGTAGCCATGACCTCCCCTGGGATTCTAAGGTGCTCTGGCCTTACCCATAGATGTGCTGGCAGCTTGAACCTTTGAACGTGCCCAAATTAGGCACTTTTCCGCCTAGGCAATGTTACATATCTACATACCAAGGCCCCTATGTACTTAGATCGTTTAACAATGGATAAGGTTTGGAGTATCTAATGTTCAAAATGTTTCTGAGGTCGGGTAAACCGAGGTGATATCGAGCAGACTATTTTGGCCAACTTAGGTAGCACCAAAAACTGGGAATGCGTGATGAGCTTATCTCAGATGAGTCAGTTACAAGTTCAAAATTGGCTTCAATGATCCACCCTGCCTGGAACTTGAAATTTGGTAAGGTGACGGCGGATTCGGCGTGTTTTGACACCGACGCAGCCCTTTCCGAAACGGGTTTCTGCCTGATACATAAGGCATGAATAAAGCACGTGATCGGTACATATTGACGCCAAGCGTTCTAATTTCCTTACTTCCTGGCGCAAGCTTTGCCCTACCAGGCCACTGCTCCACTTTTCCCTTCAACATCCCGGTAGCGGCCCGGTACCGCGAAGGAGAAATGTCACCATCCGCGATTCAACTCGCAAAAGTTGAGGGCTATAGCGTGGAGCCCCAGAGTACAAATAGGGTATCGCCGCCCGGCAGGAAAGTTCTTATGCTACCCAGGTTTACAGGTCCTATTGTCAATGAGAATAGTACAAACATCTATTACCGGTTCCCCGGACGCACACGACGCTTTGACCAGTGAAGGTGTCCTAGGAAATGAAACCAAACCAGAACCATGGCAGCAAGGTGACGAAGATAGAAACTCACCGATTGAAAATGCCTCTGGACCAAACGACAACAATACCCTTTCCGATGTACCATACAGTGTGCTTCCTGCAGGTGAAAAGGCGTTAGTGATCATTGCGGGCTCCTTTGCAGCCTTGATCTCCCCATTGTCAAGCAGTATTTACCTGCCAGCCATGACCTCTATCGCGCAAGAAATGGATGTGTCGGTATCTCTGATCAACTTCACCATCACCACCTACCTAGTAAATATTTTGAGATCTTACACCTCGGCACAAATTCCCTAACGAAGTAGATTTTCCAAGGCTTGGCTCCATCATTTATTGGAAGTTTCTCTGACTCCCAAGGGCGACGACCGGCATATTTGATCGCGTTTGTGATTTATCTCGGCGCTAATATTGGTCTTGCTTTGCAAGACAACTATGCTGCCTTGTTGGTGCTTCGTTGTCTCCAATCCTCCGGAAGCAGTGGGACCATTGCGTTGGGGAGTGCCGTTGTTGCTGACCTCACAACGCGTGCCGAGCGCGGTAAATATATCGGATATGCTGGTATTGGGATGGCATTGGGTCCTTCGCTTGGGCCTGTTATTGGCGGCCTGCTTGATCACTTCCTCGGATGGAGCGATCTTTTGGTTTTTGGTCATCTTCTCCGGAGCCTGTTCTGTTTCATGTTCATGGTATTCCCAGAAACCTGTCGAGCCGTAGTCGGCAACGGCTCAGTGATTCCTCCTCGCTGGAATCAGCCTGGGTGGGCTTTCATCGCAGCTAATTCTCGTTTTCGAAAGCCAAAGACTCCCCCAGACTACTCTTCGATCCAACAACTGAAAATCCGCCCGAACCCAATAACTTCATTGTTGATTGCCACTCAGAAGGAAACGGGACTCATTCTCCTGTACGGTAGTCTTGTGTTTGCGGGCTACATGGCAGTTCTGAGCACTCTGACAACTCAGCTGACCATTCGCTATGGCTTCAACTCGATCCAAGTCGGTCTATGCTACTTACCATTGGGGATCGGAAGCATCTGTTCGCGATGGACCGTGGGAAGACTGCTCGATTGGAACTTCCGACGCGAGGCACGTCTCCAAGGCATGCCGATCGAAAGGAATCGTCAACAAGAGATCGAGGAATTTAATATTGAGCGCGCCCGTGTGTCAGTCACAATGCCGTTGATGTATTTTGCGGCGCTTTGTGTTCTCGCCTACGGTTGGGTGATGGAATATCGAACTTCACTCGCCGGTCCGATTGTGACCTTATTTTTTGTGGGGCTCTCGACTACCGGTGCATTCAATACTTTGAGCACTCTCGTCGTGGACATTAACTACTCAAGTGCTGCGACTGCCACTGCCGCAAACAATCTGTGTCGATGTTTGATGGGTGCTGGTACCACGGCCTTCGTGGCCCCTTTGATTGATGCCATCAGCATTGGATGGACCGGGACTATCATTGCGATACTCTGGATCGTTTGCAGTCCACTTCTGTGGGCTGTTCGAGTCTGGGGACACAGTTGGAGGAAACAACAAGCTAATAGGCGAGACAAGAAATAATGGAGAAGCTGAGTATGGACGTCGTACATATTGAAAAGACCCACTCTCGACTGGGGTTCATTAAACTAGTGCATTATTTGGATAATGTTGGATACATATACAGTGTCGATAAGCCTGTCTTCTGGGTGGCACTTTTCGTCCATAAGAAATTTCATTCCAAACTGAATTTCAAATGTGCAGCCACATTTCCCCATGTGCGTGAAGGTTCTCCACCCCGTGGATAATGGACACCTCTTTGCTATGAAACTGTTGCCTAGCGTGTGGGCCCTCGATTCATCCTGCAAGAACGAGCCATGGTAGATCGGGTTTAGCTATATTTAGAACGATTTTCGCCGGTCGGCGTTCGTTAACTTTGCCTAATGGACGCTTCGTCTGTTTCTCGCGACTGGGAATTCCCACTCCCTTGTTATATATCTACCATGATGGCCCTCCATTCTAAAATATAGAGAACGTATTTAATGAGTGGATTACACTATCTTGGTCAGCCATGGCGATCGATTTGTTTCGGATGTATCTGCACATTACGTCAGCAAAGAGATTAAGCAAATTTTGATTCAAACACACCCCAGGGAGTAGAACGCATAGAAATCTATCAACAAGGCCTTTGCTTTAAAATACTCTTGATCCGAAAGAACCGAGGGGATCTGTCTACCCATGTTGATAACCTTTCAGCCTAGAACGACTTCTCAGATTCTCGGGTGGTGGAACCAGATTGTGTCAGATGATCAGGGACTCATGACGAGACAGGGCTAAGGAGGCGTTCACAACCTAGACTCCATTTTCATCTTCGTCAAATTGTCCGAGACCCGAGACCCATTGTATCGATTTAAAGGACCCTGCTGAGATTTTTTGATCGAATGTTCCCCTAGCCGGCTAGAACTCCCGATCAACACGATCAACAGGTCCGAAAAAGCTTGACCTGAAGCTTAGCGGACTCCGCTGATTGGTCCCACTACTCGGATGATGAAGGCGCGTGTCCGCTCTCCACAATGGAAGTTGACGACGCTAGCGCCGAGGATTACGCATGCGCCGCGCGCTATATTTAATCCCCATGGCGAAAAATGGGGCGCCCGCTTTCATTCCTTGTTGTTCAAGAGAATAATCCTCTGGAAGATGTGCGATTCATAGTCGTGTCCTGGACTCCCACATTCGCTGCTACAAAAGACCAGCAACATCAATTCTGTACGACCTCTATCCGCTTCTTTTTGGCAGACCCACTACGATACCGTGAGGGTGGCTCTTGGTCTTCGACTATTAGCAATGCATTTGCCTCGCCCCTGGCCTGTATGGAAGGGCCTTTTGGTTACACTTCTTTTGTCCCAGTCAGTGTATGCGATTGATTTAGATATCAGTGATGAACGTGCGTCAAAAATCTATTTTTCATCAACCCTCAACATTTCCTCTATGTGGCTCATTGCCTATACACCTCCAATATGGAGACCTAGCCGGCTGACCGTTCTGGATTGTTGAAACAGAATCTATCAAAGATGCCGCGAGTACATCGGCCTACGCTATGATGACCTACTACAAGGGCAACGACACCGGCCATATTCCTGGAGCTTTCGCGAGCAAATGGTGGGAGGGTGCAGCGCTGTTCTTGGCACTTCTTCAATACTGGCACTTTACGGGAGATACGACCTATAATGATAACCTCCGTGTTGGATTGGAGTGGCAGGCTGGTGACGATGACTACATGCCGACGAATTACAGTTCCTATATTGTAAGAGCCTTGGTATCTCTAGTGGAGACGCTGGTGCTAACCTGAGTGTGAAGGGAAATGACGACCAGATGTTTTGGGGCTTGGCAGCCATGACTGCTGCGGAGCTGAAGTTCGCCGACGCCACAGATGTCGGCGACAACTACTCGTGGCTCTCCCTCGCACAGGGTGTCTTCAATAGTCAGATCGCGCGATGGGACACCAGTTCATGTGAGGGTGGACTGCGGTGGCAGATCTGGACTTACGAGTCTGGCTACACTATGAAAAACTCCATCTCCAATGGTGGGTTGTTCCAGCTAGCAGCACGTCTTGCACGATACACCGACACCGAGATATATGCGACCTGGGCCCAAAAGATCTGGGACTGGTCCGCATCTTCGCCCCTTCTCAGCAACACCACCTGGAATGTGGCCGATTCGACAGAAACCACAAATGATTGTGCCACTCAAGGCGATGATCAATGGTCATATAATTACGGTACATTCTTGATGGGTGCTGCTTATATGTATAATTATGTAAGTTGTACTTTGCCATTCTTTTTCATCTGCCTAAGTGGCAAGCAAAAAGTGCCCCTCCCCCCATATCATCTATTTATTGTTTTTCTAACCATATATAGACAAACGGTAGCTCTGTTTGGCTCGAGGCCGTCGATGGTCTGTTGAACAAGACTTTCGAGAATTTCCTCACTGATGATATCCTGGAGGAAAAGCTATGTGAGCCAACGGAGGTCTGTAACGACAACGAAATTCTCTTCAAGGGACTGGTTTCATCCTGGTTATCGTTCACGGCTCTTTTGGTTCCATCAACCTATGACACCATCTTGCCGATCCTCCAAACGTCTGCACAGGCCGCAGCTAAATCATGCACAGGCCATGGTAACAATACTTGTGGAGTGCGATGGTACCAGTCGACATATGATGGATGGATAGGCATGGAGGAAGAAATCAGTGCCACGAATATCTTCGTGGCGAATCTGATTGCCTTCCAGAGTTCGGCTCCTTCGGCTCCAATTACCGCGACTACCGGTGGAAATAGTACCAGTGATCCCACCGCTGGTGAGAACGATACCTCTACAATCACCATTGAATCAGGGATCACCACGGCCGACAAGGCAGGCGCTGGAATCTTAACAGTGGTGTTTGTCTCGGCCTGGGTTGGCTTAATGACCTGGACAATCCTGGGCGGCTAAGGTTATAATTCAACACCTGCGCATATTGGCCATGAGGAGTTTCTTTCATTTTCTGGAGAACATATGGTGTTAAATTTTGGAAGCCTCCTGGATGAGGTCGGGTACATACAATTTCAATTTCCAGATTTCCAGAAATACCTGTAATTTCTGACCGCTATAGATCTTATTATTATCCTTGCATACATTATCAACACGTACAAACGGATTGACTGCAAGGTAGATAAAGTTTTCTATTGTATTTCTGTCTCCAATTAAGTCCGTATACTGCTCAAAGGTACTTATGATGGTCTTCAGAATTGAAATTTTTGGGAAAATGACATCCTGACTCAGCAGCGGCTCTCCTTCATGTTTAACTCCTTCCACCACTCACAAGATTCTTCTGACTGCCGAATTATTCTTCAAGCGTCTTATTCTGCCCCCTTGGTATAGCACCTTGACCGACAGTTCCTTTCTGACCAGTGACGACACAATTTTACCCTCCATGAGGTTTTCAGTATAGAAGCAATATCAGACGCTCTTCCGGAACCAGAAGACCGATTAAAATGTGCCGAAGGATTGCCAGAGTGGGCAGAAAGACATTTGATTTTTGAGCCAGGTTCATTTGCTAACATTGCAACAGAAAGCGGTTGATGCTGTGATTATCTAGGGATTGAATACACGACAATCGAGGCCCATACTGAAATATCCCGAGGGCACGGCTCAGGGCACATTCACACAGGGATGACTCAAAAGATCACCATTTCAAATGCTTCTTGGAGTCCTTTTGCTCCCAGCCACGCTTCAAGTGCCTGCATGTCACCCCGATTGGCGCGCTGACCTCCCCTCTCCCCAAGCGAGTCCGTGATTTCTTCCATGCCCGAAAAGACTCTCTCAATATTCTCTGTCTGTCGGAACCTTTCGCTGACTTTTTTTTGATGACTCGGAATATCGCCCCATGAATGTGTCTTGATGAAGCTCATGTAGGCATCGATATCCGGCGATGCACCCTCGAGACATAATACACCCGGCTTACCCGCCAGTACAAAGCCAGTCAAAGAATAACCGGGCGCAAGATGGACCATGTCGTCTCGCTTCTTACGGGTTGACAGGGACGGAAAATAAAACCAAACTCTCACGATCGGGCCTTTGAAATTTTCCAGCAATCCCGATCCTTGAGAGTTCATGACCTGGCACTGCCTGTTTTCAAGGAAACGTGTGGCTTCTGCTTGGATGTATTCAAATGCCTCTAAAGCGTCACCTTGCGGGATCGAGTCGGCAAGTCCAGCCACCTCGGCTTTGGTCATCCAGTCGGGTTGGCGGAGTGAATAGCGCAATGGCGGAGGCTGGTCAATTGTTTCAGGATTCTCACATTGTAGCGGGACAGAAATATTGATTTGAATTGTCTTGCCGCCATCTGCAATTGGTAGAGCAACGACGAGCGATATGATCGAAGGGATATCATGAATAGAGATTGGGTCCTGACACCAATCGCGGAGTCTCTCGACACACTGCGTGGTTGGTTCGGAGATCTCCAGTTCCCCTGGTGATGGGAACATCGCGGCCAGGAGGTCAATTATGGACAATTGAGACTCCATGATCTCCGCGGGCAAAATAGCTAGTCTTTCAGGAGCCATCTTGAAGGTAAGATTTTATATATTGAGCAATGTCGAAGGGATTGCTTGAAGTAATTGTATTTGATAGGTCAATTGTTCGGAAGGATGTGTGGGTCATTGGCGGGTTAGGAACATAACTCGAGGGTTTGTGCGCCCACCGGGGTGGTCTAGATGGGGGCACCGTTTTCAGAAATTCTGCGTTTACAGAGGCATGCGTATATAGAGGCAATAATCTCACGGGAGTCTATGACCTTCAGGTGTGCGTGCACATCTCAGGAAGCAGACCATTATGCTTTGCCAACTTGCATCGAATTTTCACTCTTATCGGCCCCACCGCCGTGTAGTTTACCCGAGGCCGAAAGCCACAGCTACTGGATGGAAGACCGTCTTGGATAAAATAATCTTAAGCAAGTTTGAGGTGGGAGAAAAACCAATATTGAAGAGATCTCTGAACTCGACTTTGCCTCTGCATAATATTTTCGGGGACTCAGCTACCTAAATGAGGGGGGACACGGACTTTATCTCGATAATCTTTCAGCAGCGACCTAGGCTTTCCATCATAACCTGTCCTTTTCATCCACTCTTTCACAGATTTCACTCTCGTCGGCAAAATTGTGTCCAACAATTCATAATCCCTCTTGGTCAGATTGTCCTTCCACGTATTCCAGAACCCTGTGAAGTTCTCCCGGTAAGTGAGCAAAGTCGGGTCCCTGGAATCGGTCGAATGGCCGATTATCTTATCCGGGTCCAGGATTCCCAGCTTGAAATACTCATCCAAGGTGACGTCCCTATACACTGCCTTTTGACCGGTGACCTCCGTAAATGCGGATGCGAGATGTTCCCAGCTGATATCCTCGGTCGCAACATGCAACACGAGCCCATTGCTTTGAGCAGGCCTGTCAAATAACCATTTTGCGTATGCTCCATAATCCTCAAGATAGATCAGAGGACATTTTCCTGTCCCAAGAGGCGCCGTAAAAACCATTGTACTCGGGTCGTCAGGATCAGGGAATGGGCGCAGGAACTCTGATAAAGACTCCATATACATACAAGACGTCAAAATAGACCATGCCATAGGTGATGTCGGCTGCGCGGAGATAAATTCAACGACCTTGCCCTTACCATCCAAATGACCGCATCTGTACTTGGAATTGAAGTCACCAAGCTTAGAACCATATTCCAGGCCAGCGTAGACGAAGTGCTCGACTTTGTATTCCCGGGCAAGTTCATAGAGCCTGATGCCCCAATATATCTCCGACTTTTCACCGATAGCAAAGCCATTAGTGTTGGCGAAGACGCAGTTTGTATTTTTCAATGCTTGACGAAGGGTGTTTTCGTCGTAGGCGTTTCCTTCCAACATCAATACGCCTGGTAGGCTTTCTAGCTGCTGAGCATCTCTTGAAGACGCGTTTCTCGTGAGGACACGGATGTCGTACTTTGAGTCAGTGGCCAGGGCTTGCGAATAAGTTAGTAGCTATTGTAGGATTGCAAATACACAAACCTTTGACGACCGGTACACCCTGGGCACCTGTTCCACCGATGACCAGTATGGTTTTCTTCATGTTGAAATGGTAGTTTGTTTCGGGGGAATAAACAGGGAGCTGGCGTCATCAAGAAAGGGAGGGGAGAGGTTGAATCTATATAGTGCCCGGACTTACCCTTTGACGTCATCGATCTAGAAATTCAATGTCCGATGAAAGTCCGGTCGGAGACTTGATGGTGTTACATTTAACCAGTCAGCAAAATATGGATACGAGAAAAAAGCTTTAGTGTGACATTATGAAAGGCCGGAATGCCGGTCATGCCCAGGTGGGTGATACCGTCTCCACCCAATCAGAATTATATCAATACGATGTTATGGTAATAATACTGCCCTCTCCTCCGCCGTACTGGGCCTTTATCCCTGAAAGCCAGAATAGGACAAGGATTAAATGTAGTACGTTCGCCATTTTATATTTCAAAATATCCTAAAAGAGTTGTATTTAGTGTGACTTGGCCGTGGTGAAGGGGTTATATCTAGTCATCTCGTGTAATAAGACAGGGAAATTATCGTTTTAATATAGACATCGCTATAAGCAAACCCCATTTCACAATTCAGCCTCCATCATTGAATAATGAAACTTGTTTGTTGGAAGACCTAGTATGACCATGGTACATCATAACCACATGATACTGTAATATCATCTGATAGTGCATTTATGCTCAAAACCATACATTCACACCAAGGCTGCTACGATTACACCCATACCCTCCCGGCTCTGATTTTCGACAGCGTTTAGTAGTCCAGTAAACAGTTACAGCAATATTCGAAATTGGCTTCCAGATTTTACACGGAGTATAATTTTTAATATATTATGTACCTTATATATATTAGCAGTGAATTTTCCCTATGTGCTTCGTCTGCCGATTCCAGCCTGGTTTCACGTGACCCCAATCCTGCAGTTGGCCCTCACTTATTTCAACTGAGGTGTGGTCAAAGCGGGTTCGTAACACCTTACTTATCTCTATTATATGTAGGATGGGATATATTCTTGAATCCTAGAGATAGAGTATAACAATATTATAAACATGGACTGTAAATACTTGACATAATCAACAATTTTACAGCTCGAAGGCGGGTCCTAGATCACGATCTCATTCTGACTTCATCACATCAATGCACAAGATAAGCTTTGATCAATGTCTAAAATCATCGCTTCCTTGAACATCCTCCACGTGAGTACTTGGGTCTCTCGTCTTTTCACCCCTAGCAGCTTGAGAAAGTCGGCGTTGCTTGTTGACTTCCATCATTTGCTTTGCAAATGGTGATCGCTCACGAATTTCAGGGCCATTGCGATAGAAGTAATAGATCGGCGCAGTAACAAGGATTGAGACACAAGCAAGAATTGTGGAAGCATACGCGTATGGATGTGTGTTACCAATATTCTCAAACATTGGTGTGGAATACATGGCTGCAATTCCGGCCAAAAAGTCGCGTGCGAAGTCATTGCCTCCTGTAGCAGATGCTGCATACTCTCCGTATGCAGCAACGGTGTAGTCAATGGAGGATTGATAGATAGAATACTGTGAGACATTAGAACCCTGTTTTCATCCCGCATTGGGAGGGCTCACATTAGCAATGCCTATTACCATGGTGAATATCATAGGCGCAATCCAATGGACATTTGGCGGACCCAGAGTTGTCCATGCGAAGCCAAAAAGGCCAATTGGCAGACAGGGTATGACTGTGAACATTATAAATACCTTGTGAAGAACAACAGACCTATAGTCCCCGTGATTGAAAATCTTGGCTTACCATAGAGCAACCACCATAACCGTGCTTCTGGAGGCACAGATTCGGAGCCATTCTTGCGTCTTCTTTGTCTGAACATATGGATGGAGGGCAAGAATGAGAGGTAAGCGAGAAAATAACCAATAAGCAGTCTAGCGGGGGATCAAGGTTTTAGCGTGCAAAGCTCAAAAAACCTGCTTTATCAAAACAGAAGACAGGGTTCCACTCACGGTATAAATGCAAGACTTATTTGAATTGTCCCAAAACCCCACTGTTTGTAGACTGGTTGAAATCCTTGAAGGAATGTAAAGATCAAAGAATCACTGAACCCGCTGAGGAGCGAAAGCCAAAGAACAATGGGCTCAGTGAAGAGCATAACGAATGGTCGTTTCCATACTCTCCAAATCTCACGTAGGGAGAGCTCAAACCCGTGAATTTCGTGGGGTCCCCAGATGTTGACTTTCCCTGGTCCGGCCTTGCGTCTCTTCTTCGCTACCCTATCGAGGATAATGGTAGCTCGCGTTTCCGGTACCAGGAAGAAGTGCATTATTTGAACACATCCACCAGCCAGGAGCTGAACCCAAAAGACCCAGGCCAATGGATGGCGGGCTTCCACAAACCCACCAACGACCGCCCCAACGACTGACCCTCCAACGGAAGATAACACGAGGAATGCGACAGCATATTCCTGATCATCGGGCTCCCACATATCTGCAATAACTCCCAGTGTCACCGAGCCACCGGCTGTACTCAACCCCCCAAGCAGTCGGACCACAATATATGTCGCAAAGTTGGGAGCAAGGGCACATGGTAATTGCCAGATATTAACGAGGAAAAGACTCAATTGCTGGGTTGGCCATCGCCCTAGTTCTTCACTCCAAGGAGCCCAAAGCTCGCATCCGAAGGCGTAGGCGCAAAGAAACGTCAGCTGAGGAATTCTTGCGACTTGTTCACTGACATTGTGCTCCTTCGAAATCGCTGCAACACCGTTCGCGTAAAGACTTGCGTTCAGATTAATTGATATTTGAATACAAAACATCACACAGAGGATTTGCCATTTCCTCCAACAGGGATAACTATATCCCAACTCTTCGTAGGCGGCAGACTGCGTCAGCTCGATCTTGTTGGTATCCGGCAAGGGGCCATTTTCTTCTCTGTCACCTAAATCCACTGTTTCTAGATTTGGGGGTCTATCAATGGACACGTCGATGAATTGATTAGTTGATGCCATTTTGCCGGTATAACTTTGTACAGTCGATACGAAAGAAAATAATAATTGGATCTGAAAGTGGAATTATATAAATCGGTTCAACCGACTATTCCATAGGAATCATACCTTCATGACGTGTGTGGAAACTTCTCCCATGGGCATTCCACGGCTTTGCTTCACGTTTCAAGATATTTCTCCTGGAGTTTAGTTGTTCCGGATATCTCAATAACGATCGAGCGATTAAACCATGGAAAATGAGATGGAAAGACACTGGATTCGTGAACGGTACGAGTCGGCAGGCAGAATCGGACACGGGGCCACTTATCGCTCACTCGCTCTTTTGTAATGGTTCAGACTTTATTTTTAAGTTTCAACGGAAATCGGCGTGATAGCAATAAAAGCGTTGCCACTTTCGTCTATGGCGGATGTGATTGGTGGCCCGCTCACCCGTGCGGCCCGCTTAGTGGTGGATTACCTTAACGTAATCGGTAAGCGAGCTGGCCATCTAAGCGGCCTGGGCACCCTCAGACACATAGTAAATTTGTTTCATTATTGTCAGAGGTTTGCCTGCAGTTAGGTGACTGGCGACTCTTAGAGATCAGAGCTTCTCCCTCTTCTTCTCCTTCTTCCCTCATCATACTTCCACAATATATATATATTGTTCTGTCTGTTCGTTCTTTCTCGAGTATCAGCAAGCTATTATAGCTTGTGCTTCTCCTTTCTTTCTCCTCTGATCCTCGACTAGCGTGTGACGCTAACAACTTTCAACCGCGTAGAAGGCAGGAAAGTCATCGATCCGGAGAAGACCGTTTTTCCAAGAAAACAAAGGGGAACATTGAATATCCTGCTCCTATTACGTACATAGATATGCTCGCTAGTGAGATTCCTTGGCCTCATTTGCTTTT
Organism: Penicillium sp. IBT 16267x; assembly: GCA_028828865.1. Lineage (NCBI taxonomy): Eukaryota > Fungi > Ascomycota > Eurotiomycetes > Eurotiales > Aspergillaceae > Penicillium > Penicillium sp. IBT 16267x. The sequence goes on from JAQJZQ010000001.1 coordinate 3,723,217, forward strand.
TCTTCTCTCCTTCTCATCAACCCCTGGCGAAATGCTTCAGTATACTCATCCGGGTCCCACGCCAAAACCCTGTCTTCCATCTCCTCAAGCTTTTTCGTCACTAGCCGTTCCATCTCACCCTTTTGGTTTTCATCCAGCAGGTCCAGCCGCTGTTTCCATGCCTCGCTGGGATCGTCGGTCTCCGTAGGCCCAAAGTACCGCTGGTCGATTTTCTGCCAGTAGATCGCATCAAACGCAAAGCTGTGCAAAATCGCATACACCACCCAGAAGTCTCCGCTCTCCTTGCTCCGTTGCATCTGATCCGAGAGCCGACGCTGGCTGTACTGAGCGTCCATATCTTCACAATGCCTCATTGCCGTGAGGAACGTCTTTAGGCGGCGATCGAATACTCGGGCCCAGTCCTCTATACCTTCGGACCAGTATTCGGGCTTCTCGATAAGGAGCCACCATGGTGGCGCGTATGAAAACTCCACCGGTGCCGCATATGTGAACTCCCAGTCCACCACACCGGCAATATGCATATCTTCATTAAGAAGAACATTGGCTGGCCGGAAATCATCACACCAGAGTTTGAATGGCCCATTCTCAAAACTCGGCAGAGACAATTTCTTATCCCTGGCAAGCATGTAAAATAGCTGTCTTGCAACAAACTTCCGGCGACAGTCATCTGCAGACTGCACCGCATCATTCCTTTGATGCAGTAAATGTTGGATGTTGAGCTGTGCCAGGGCTTCAATGGATGAAGATGCTGTCTTAAAAGTGGCATCTAGGGGTGGAAGTTTTGATCGAGGTAGAGTCCCTAAACGCATAAGCTCATTTATATTCATTGACAATGGCCGGCGAGTCACTTCCCAGGAAAAATTATCCACCTGATTAAGGGACCCTATTTTGGGGAATTCTGGCCGAGAAAGCTGAAGCAGGATCTTTGCTAGTTGTGTGTATAGCATTCTAAGTTGATCTTCTTTAATATTTGGGTTAAGGACTCCCCGCTCTTCATTTAGACATCCTGGTGTGTTGAGAGCATCATACATGGTTGTTGTATGTTCCATATGGCTCATCATAATGAAAGGGCTCAGATTGAGGGGGCTCTCCTCACGTGTACCAGAGTGAAGAATGAATGGAACTGGGATTGATGTCTGGTCCGAGATATATCGCATCACGGCAACTTCGTTCTGAACCTTTTCCTCGGGAAAAAGAATGGCCCCAGGCTGTGAAAAGCGGATGTTGGTCGCGCTGTATGTGTACTTCATTTGTAATGTGATATTGAAAGACCCCTTTCGAAGAATTGTAAACTCGGGGTCGTCACCAGAATCATGCTTCAGGATAAAGTTCGCAATCGGTCTCTTGACGTCGATATCAAGAAACTGAAGCAACCAATTGTCGGAGACATCGTCGGATTGTTCCCATGCGACATCGTCGTAACATATCTGGAGCTCCATGTTTTCAGATGCGTTGGCTGTTTCTCGTGGCGGGGCGATTAGATTGGGGATAGGAAGGTCGTGACTGAAGAGGGGTGATAGGAGTAATAGTGCAATGATCCCTTCATCTGATCGAGTCGACAGGTTTACTACTGTAAATAGAAAGCGAGACTCGCAGTCCATCCACAATCTAGAGGGAAAGTGAAACAAGAGACCTATGAGCCATGAGAAATCGGGAAATATCGCGTGGATGAGGAAAAGGAGCGTTAAGCAATCATCTAAACAAATGTCAGTAGTTAACGTAATTCACGGGCGAGTCGGTCACCCCACCAAAAAACGCGCCCGCGTACGTGACTTACTATCTTCAACTACCCACCATGCCACCCAAACGCCCCCGATCTGCTCGAAATTCGATTGAGCAGGAGGGTAGGGTCTTATTAGCTATCCAAGCTATCAAAAATGACGAAATTACCTCAATTCGCGAAGCTGCTCGCCGATTTGATGTGCCGAACTCTACACTCCGCGACCGGCTGAATGGGCTTACGAATCGAGCTGAGACGCGCGCCAATAACCATAAATTGACCCAAAATGAAGAGGATTCGCTAGAGAAATGGATAGTGGATATGGACGTCCGCGGAGCAGCACCACGACCTAGTATGGTAGCCGACATGGCTAATTTATTACTAGCAAAGCGTGGTGAGACCCCTATACAAACAGTTGGGGTTAATTGGACTACAAGCTTTGTCAAACGGCGGCCTACCCTCTCATCTCGATATTCAAAGCGATATAACTATGAACGTGCGAAAAACGAGGATCCAAAGGTTATCCAGGCATGGTTTGACCTCGTTCAAAGAACCATACTCCAATATGGTATCACCCCGGCAGATATATATAATTTCGACGAGACAGGCTTTGCGATGGGCCTTACTGCAACTGCAAAAGTGATTACACGTTCTGAATACTACGGAAAACGTGCACTTTTACAACCTGGAAATCGTGAATGGGTAACTGTGATTGAATGTATTAGCGCAGCTGGATATGCGCTTCCACCCTATATTATCTTTAAGCATAAATCCTTGAATTTAGGATGGGCAGAAGACCTTCCACAAAATTGGATACTGGATCATAGTCCAAATGGATGGACTTCCGACGAGATTAGCCTACACTAGCTTCAAAAGGTGCTGATTCCGGATATATCACGCTTATAAGGTGGATATCGGCTTCTTATTCTTGATGGACATGGTAGCCATTTAACACCACAATTCGACGAACTTTACGCTACAAATAATATCATACCAATTTGTATGCCTCCGCACTTATCACACCTTTTACAGCCACTTGATGTGGGTTGTTTTGCAGTTCTGAAGCGAGCATATGGACGATTGGTGGAATCAAAGACCCGCCTTGGGATTAACCATATTGATAAATTCGACTTTCTTATGGCTTACCCAAGTGCGCGAACTGATACATTCAAGCCAAATACCATCCAAAATAGCTTCCGAGCGACCGGGCTATCTCCATATAGCCCTACTGAGGTGCTTTCAAAGCTTAATATCTACCTCAAGACCCCTACCCCTCCGGGCAGCGCAGGAAGCATTTTCTCACCCAGAACGCCTCAAAATCTCTTGCAGCTACAAAAACAAGCTTCATCTATCAAAGCTCTTACTAAAAGACGATCACAGAGCCCCCCAACACCTACAGATCGTGCGCTAAACCAGCTTATCAAGGGCTGTAAATTAGCTATGAACTCAGCTATATTCTTAGCGCATGAGAATAGCACTCTACGGGCAGAAAATGAGAAAAAGAAGCAAAAACGGGCTCGGACGACTAGATGGGTATCTAATACAGGTGGAATAAGCGTAGAAGAAGCCTTACAGGCCTTACAGCCCCCCCAAGGGGTGGTTGAGCCGGCTATACTACCCCCGGTAGAAGCACCAAACCCACCTTTACAGCAGCAAAACAGAGCTTTACCTACCTGTTCGGATTGTGGGACTAAAGGGCATAAACGGAATTCATGTCCAAATAGGCGTAAATAGTTTATATTTGAGATAAATTGGCTTCTTTGTTGTTTAATCGACGTTTTAAATTTAATGGTTAGGTGGGGTGACTAGACCTCGGCATGGTCCGGTCCTTGGTCCTTTTTCAAAGTGGTCAGGACCGGACCACGGTCCCCCGTGGTCCTTTGCGGTCCCCCGTGCGGTCCCCCGGAATTTCATAACTCTGCCAAGACCTTCCTTTTTCGGCCGCATAAACTGATGATTCAGCCATGTTTATTACTGTTATTAAATAGTGTTTTGGTATATACACTGACATTCATGCTAAATCATAACTAACCATTAATAATAAGGTGAAATGAGCTTATATACTAAAATCTTATATAGTAAGCTGCATAATCTAACTGAAATCCAAGCATTTTAGTACACTGGTAGAGAGGTTGGGGGTTGGGTAGGAGTTTTGTGGGTTTTGTAGTCAGAAATATATATTGGCTCACCACAATATATTACTACCATCCTCAGCGTAGATTTCCGACGGCCATCAGAATTCAATACTGTTGGCTAACTAGATACTATTAATTTTGGTAGTCGTAAAAACCCGATGGCCGTCAGAAATCTATACAATCTACTCGATATTATTAGCCTAGAGCTCTAATAGCTATAATAGCTGTTGGAAATCTGTGTTGTGGTCTGCTACCCCTGAGGTAGCGGTCTTTTAGCGATCCGCACGGTCCCTGCGGTCTTTCGGCGGTCTTTCGGCGGTCCTTACGGTCCTTCGGCGGTCTTCCGGCGGTCTTCCGGCGGTCCCTGCGGTCCCTTAGTGGTCCTTTGGCGGTCCTTGCGGTCTTAGACCGCAAGGCCCGTAGCGGAGTGGGTCTTACTAGCCAATCACTACCTAGAATCTAGTTAGTTCTATCTCTAATTGTCTACCTATCACTTTTCCCTAACAGCAATCCCCCTGATTATCCGTTTACCTAGGTGAAAAGATAATTGTATGTCTTTCCTATCACCCCCTAGCCTTACTTCCTACCTTCCTTTCCCCTAAAGCCTTACTTCCTAGCTTCTCTTACACACTACTCATCAATATGTCACGAAGCCAGGCATCCCAATTCTCTGACAATTATCCCTCATCAGTCTTTGAGGATAATTCAGCGGATACCCTCTCCTTCCTTACATCCGATGGTCCTTTTAACATAGACGAAGACGAAACACTAACTTCTACTCCGAGCGCGCCCTTTACACGACCAGCGGTACCTATCCCAATTCCACCGACTCTCGAGTGTGTTGGTCTATATGGAAAGAAGCAGTTTGTTCTTTGGACAGAGATGGTCAACGAGCCTTTCCTCGCTTAGTGGCTACAGACTTAGTATGGAAGTAAATTAAAATAAACGTTCTTTAATGGTAAACGACAGGCAGACGCTTAGGAACACTTCCACTAGGTTGCTTCTATCTCTGATAGAACACCTAAGGTAATGTGTAAGCAGTGTGGTTCTGTTATGGCTCATCCTAGCGACCGGCACCGGGGAACATCTACTATAACTAGGCATTTCGCACAATCTGTTACCTATCAGAAAGGAAAGGGGAAGACATAAGATATTAGAAAGCTGATATCAAATAGGGTATGAACGCTATTAGCCTATCTATAAGGCTAACTCATACTAACTAATATAACTCTCTCTAGGCCAACCTTCCCTCTCGTAAAAAGGCCTTTTCACCTGAAGCTTGGATGGATAGCCTGACTACCTTTATCGTTGCTACACGCCTTCCGTTTCGGCTTATTGAGCACCCTGAATTTCGCGCCCTTATCCAGATGGCTTGTTCCGCCCCATCGCTCCCTGATATGCCTAGTGAGAGGACTATCCGTCGCCATCTTCAGACGATAGTTAAAGAACGTCAGGAATCGCTACTTCGAACACTCCCCGAGGGTGCTAAGCTTTCTATGGCGTTAGATTGCTGGACCTCTCCCCTTCGTCAAGCTTTTATGGCAGTCACTGGCTACTTCATTGATCTTAAGTGGAACTACCGTGAGATTCTACTTAGCTTCGAACCTCTTTATGGCTCCCATACAGGCGCCTATCTAAGTAGTGTTTTACTTAGGCTACTTAAGAAGCATGATATTACTAATCGTGTGCTTACGATTACTACCGACAATGCATCGAATAATGATACATTACTGACTACTCTTGAAGAGGCTGTTTCGGCTCTTGCGCTTCCTAGTCATGTACCCATTATTCGTATACCATATATTGCATATATTATATAGCTTAGTCTTAAAGAGCTTCTTGGCAAGATGGATGCGAACCCACGGAACGATAAGGAAGAGATGGAATGGGCTGATCAGGGAGATAGCCCCCGGTAAGAGAATCGAAAGATTATGTAAACCTTGAATAAAGTATACTAAACTACCTTTCTACTATTACTCCTCTATTCACTACTAACTATATGATATCCTCTAGGTTCGGAAGATTGCGGTGTATATCAACAAAAGCCCCTAGCGCCGCGAGAGCTTTAGTGCACTTCAAACGAAAGAACCAAAGCTTATGCTAATATAAGATGTCCGAACACGCTAGAATTCTACCTTTCTTATGCTTCGGCGCGCACGTCGGCTACAGACTACATTCGATGGATTTTGTGATCAGTTTAATCTAACTAAGATGAAGCTAGACAAGGATGAATGGCGACAGGTTGACTATCTACTGTCAATTACCTATCCTTTCTTCAAGTTCACTTTATCTCTATCAGCTATAACCGATGTGACTATCCATAATGTGTTTGGGATCTATAATGCCTTATTCAGCCACATTAAAAAGGCAAAAGCGCAGCTAGCTCGAAAGAAGGTTGGGTGGAAGGTAGTGATGAAGCAAGCGCTAGAGGCTGCGCGTGAGAAGCTTACGGAGTATTATGGCAAGACTGATGAGGTTCCAGACGATCTCTATGTAATTGGGACTATCTTAGGCCCACGAAACAAGCTTGAGTTCTTTCGGACACCAGAATGGGAGAAGCACTGGGCACCACAGTATCAGAAGTCCCTTGAGACTTACATCCGGCCTTACCAACAGCGCTACACTGAGGCACAGTCAATATCAACCAGCCAGTCCCTAAGTAACGATATCTCTGATATTGATATCTTGCTAAGACCGACTACCTCTCACCAGTCAACGTCGACTACTCCAGATGAACTTACAAGATACCTTAGAAGCAGTCAGTTTGATTTCACTTATATCTTGATATTTATTAATACTAACTCTCTCTAGGTACTGTCCAATCGACACCGCTTGTCTTCTAGAAGGCTCATGAGACAGAGTATCCTATCCTAGCAAGCCTTGCCCGAGATGTCCTTATAACTCCGGCTAGTGGCTCTGGGGTAGAGAGGCTCTTTAACTCCGCTCGCGATATATGCAACTATCGCCGGGGCTCATTAAAGCCACAGACTATTCAGGATCTGATGATGTTTATGTATATAACAAGATTTGACCTACAGTCGGAGCAGCTGGCGTTAGTGGAGGAATTTCGCTCTACCTAAGAGAAGCATATAAAGAAAGAGTAAGAGGATGCTAAGCAAGATAATAAGGAGTTTGATCCTATCAGCGATGATAAGGAAGATAGAATAGTAGATGCTTCTATAGATGCATCTATTCAGCAGCCTAGTCAACGAGCGCTAGGAAAGAGAAGGGCTACTGATCTTGCTGAGCTAGAAGATGATAAGATCCCTCTACCTGATTCTGATATCCAGAGGCGTTCATCAGGGCGTGTTCTAAAGAAATCGAGATTTGACATAGATTTTGTAAATTATTAGTATAGATAAAGAATCAAGTTTTTCGGCTAAAATCATTATCATTAGTTTTTTCCATAGAAATCGTCTTTAAGCTAGTATCTAGCCTATATAAATAAAGAATGAAAGTAGAATACTAAAAAAATACTAATAGATTCTACATAAAATATATATATCACGGGATTTCTGTGAAGGGCTGAAGCAGAATTTATGTTCAATTCAACTAGGCCACGAACTGTGTACAAAAAGCTTAAAGAGAGAATTATCGAGTAGGTGTTCTGCGTGTTAGGTTGTTATGGTCACGTGACAGACGTGACCTTATACCGGGCACTGGCCCGTGATAGTACCCCCCCTCTAGGGTGGTCCTCATCGTGCGTGTTGTAGTAGTATTCGGTCGTCTTCGGGCCTGTAATAAGGTCGAAACGGGGCCGAATCGTCTTTCGAAGGCATCTAATGCGGAGCAATCTCGTACTTCGTCTAACCTCTGCTATGTCTGTTCTGCCTAACCTGTCCATTTCACCAGGGCTTCGTCACGGTATCCTCGACCGATCTTCTTGCGTCTCACGTCTATTATCTCTTCCACTTCGTATTCAAGTTCTCCATCGACTAGTATTGGTGGGGGATGCGAATCGTCCACGATCTGTGATGGGAACGGATCTGAAGCGGCTGGTCTAACCAGCTCCATATGGAATACTGGGTGGACGCCGGTGGGTACCTCTAATCGTACTGTATAAGGTGTAGGGACGTCTAAAACTCGATATTGGGCGTGTAGCCAATTAAGCTTCTTCGATTATCGTTATGTGCGTATATTCCGTAAGTTTAGCCACACCCAGTCGCCTTTCTTATAGACTGGTGCGGCCTGTCGTCGCTTATTCGATTGCTCTTCTTGTTGAGCTTGTGCAGAAGCGATTGCGGCCTGAGCCTAATCGGTGGCTTCTCGTAGTCGGTTCATAAACGTTTCGCCCGCGATTCCTGGTCGTGTACGGGGTTCGCGGGGTTCCTCTGTCTCTTCTACTTCGATGGGGTTAATATGGTAACCACGTGTGAAGAAGAAGGGGGATAGTCCTGTTGCGCTAGCGTTACGGTTGTTGATCGCTGTGGCGACGATAGGAAGTAGTGTATCCTAATTATCCTGCGTATAGGTTATGAAGGCACGTAGGATCCGTTTAACTTCTTGGTTTGCGCGCTCTGTTGCGCCATCGGATTGCGGGTGGAAAGCGGTCGATAGTCGGCGTTGAATCGACAGCTTCTCGCATACTATTCGCCAGAATGCACCCATAAATTAAGGTCCACGGTCACTTGTGATCGCTCGTGGTAGCCCGTGGTGCATATAAAAGTGGGTAAAGAACGCATCTGCCACTTTCTCGGCAGTTGTCTCTATCATACTTATAAGGATCACGCTCTTCGTGAGCCGGTCTGTGATCACCATCAAATTCGTTACACCTATGTATGCCGTTGGGGGTAACTCCGTGATAAAATCCATAGACAATTCCGCCTATATTCGCTGTGGAATCGGTAGCGGTTTCAGCAGCCCATGCTTTGTGTCGCGCCATACCGTACTACGGCCGCAAACTGTATAGTTTCGTAGAAACCGTCGTACATCTCCTGCTGCTCCTGGCTAGAAGAACCTCCGTGATAGTATCGCGTAGGTAGCGTCTCGGCCAGGGTATGCTATAACGTGAGAGTCGTGGATCTTCTGTATAATCCCTGTGCGTAGCGTCTCACTATCTGGAATCTATATCCGTTGCCGGAAGCAGAGCAGCCCACGTTCGTCTAGGTGGCACTCTGATAGGCTCGTTTTCACATTCGTTTCGGCGGCGATTCGCCGGTCTCCCTTCGCCAGGGCTTCATATATCTTCTAATACTCTAGATCAGTAGATCTCGCGTTCTTCCATCCTTATTATAGTGTAGGCTCCTCGAATAGGGGTATTTCCTTCTCGAAGTTAACCCCCTCTACTACTGGTAGGTTAGGTCGTCCTGCCTTGATCTGCACCTTTTTCAGTAGGGTTCGGAACCGATTCGATAGCCTTTCGTCCGTAATATGCTGTGGGGTGTCTTGGCTTCGCCGTGATAGCGCGTTAGGTCTCGCGGTAAGCTTCCCAGGGCGATACTTTAGTTCGTAGTTAAACTCTGTGAGGATATCCGCCCATCTCATTTGTCGTTCGTTTAGGTGCTGTGCTTTTCCAAAGTATCGTAGGTTTTTATGGTCCGTTACGATGGTGAATCGGGGTACCATCTTCAACTCCGGTCTCCACTCTCGGAGGGCGCGTATAATCGCTAGTAGCTCCTTATCATGGATCTCGTAATTTGACTCTACTGGCGATAGCTTCTGAGAGAGGTAGGCGCATGGGCGCAGCTGCCCGTCTGGCCTATATTGTGATAGGACGGCTCCTGTAGCCCATCCTGATGCGTCTGCCTCGACAACTGTTTCCTTATCTTCTTCGAAATGTGCCAGAATCGGGGCGTTAATGAAGAGGTCCTTCAGTTCTTCAAACGCTTGTTGGCAGTCGTTATCCTATGTGAACGGGGCGTCTTTCCTCGTTAATCTCGTTAGGGGTGCCGAAAGGTCGGCGAATCGGGGTATAAACGGTCGGTAAAAGTTGGCGAATCCGAGGAAGCTTCGTATATCCCGTACTGATTTCGGTGCTTCCCATTCTCTGATTGCTGTGACCTTCTTCGGGTCAACGTGGATACCCTTACCCGCTTATACGATAAACCCTAAGTATTTCACGGAGTCCTGCTCGAACTCCGATTTTCCAATATCACACTGTAGGCCTGCTTCTTGCAGTTTCTGTAGCACTTGCCCTACTTTCCGTCGGTGATCCTCCAGCGATCCGCTGCTGTAGATGATAATATCGTCTACGTAAGCGGACACGAAATCGTCGAGATACTCCTATAGGGTCCTATTGATATATCTCTGGAAGGTCGCTGGTGCGCCAGTCAGCCCAAACGGGGTGACGTTCCACTCATATAGGCCGTATCGTGTCCGAAACGCCGTCTTCCATTCTTCTCCTGGTTAGACGCGAATCTTATGGAAAGCAGCGATAATATCCAGCTTAGAAAACCATCTAGCCTGCCCCATATTCCTTAGTGTCTCTCTAATCAGTGGTAGCGGATAACGATCCTTCACTGTTAGTTCGTTTAACCCGCGGTAATCGACGCAGAATCGCACTCCTCCGCTCGGCTTCCTCACTAGTAGGACTGGGGCCGCGGCGGGCGATTTGCTCACTCGTATAAAGTTCTTTCCAAGAAGGTCCGTTAACGTCTTCCGTAGATATAGGAGCTCTTCTTTATTCATGCCGTAGAGGGGACCATATAGGGGTGGTTCCTCGATGCCGTTCTGGTCTCGTTTCAGGGTGATTTTGTGATCGATTCCTGGTCGATTCGGTGGCAATTCATCAGCCAACTGCTGGCTAAAGACGTTCAACCACCGCCAATAGTGTCTTGGCAGCTTGTCCTTAGGGTTATCCTGTTTCCTTGGACGAAGCGCCTTCTCAATGTCGTCTAACGTAACTTTGCTGATTCGTAGTCGATTCGGCTGCTTTTCGTTGTGGATAAAGTCATGCAGCAACTGGGCTGTTAACTTCTTGACTTGTATTTTCTTCACGTTGGTTGGTCCGATTATGCGGTCTGCACGATTCCAGCACCTTGTCCGTTCTCCGTTTCTCGTAAATATGTCGATATACCCTTTCCTTACTAAGTATCGACCGTTAATATCTCGTAGCTAAGGGTCTCCTAATATCATACTATCCTCCTGCTGAGGAATAATATACGCGAATACTCGTCCTTACTGGTGGCCGTGGATATCTAGGTCGAAGTGCGTAACCTATATGATTCGGCCCTGATTCGGGACTACTCCGTCTAGGATCCGCGTGGGTATCCTAATGCGCGGGAGGTGGAGCGACTGAACTAACGCTTTATTTACGGTTACGTAATAACGGCATCCGCTATCGACTAGGGCTTATATAAATTGGATTTCATTCACCCTAGCGTCGACTAAAAATGGTAGTGTTTCTCGTTTCAGTAGCTTTTCGACCCCCTTTCGCTCCTGTTCGCGACTCGGAATAGGAGTTACTCTTTTCCCGAATCCTCGCTTAAGGAGACTTCGTCGTCCGAAATTGACACACTTAATCCGCGATCACTTATGTATCTGGCTTTCTTGCTTTTGACCCTGCGGAGATGCTTCTCTCTTGGTCCTTGGTGTTATGTGGCTGGTAGGGGGTACTTTGTAATAAAGTGGCCCTGTCCGCCATAACGAAGGCATCTTCCTTCGTCCCGTCGTCTTTCTATCTCTTCGTGGTCGACCCACTTCGCTTACTTACTCGTTTCGGGCCCTGATCGGTAGTACTTCGCACGGAACTCGGCTTAGTTGACTGTGGTGGTTAGGGTCCAATCCATTAGGTCCTGGTGCTTCGGGGCGTATACGCGGTGTGGTCTTTCTGGGCCGTTAATGCTGAGGGCGTCCATATCTGTGCTGATTTCATGGAGTCGAGTAATAAGGTCCGAAAACGTAGCGGGAATGCCACGGTTCATCAACGAATTCGTCATGCTTCTGTTTAGAGATCCTAGTAGGATCTGTCTCTTCGCTTCGTCGTGCCACTCGAGGGCACCTGCGTCTGTAAACTCTTTCTCTAACCTCGGTAGAAATTTCGTAAAAGGCATGCTATCCGACTGGCGTATCTGGTGAAGGCGTCTCGCAGTACGTGCTTTGATATTCGGGTCTCCATAAATACCCTCAAGGTAATCCAGTATCGTCTACGGATCTCCATCGTTTCGTCGTAGTTTCATAAAGGTTCCGGTGTTCTTCCAGGCGAGTTTCTCAAGCCTAGAAAACACGTACATGAACTGATCTTGAGGCGAGCCAATTGCTGCGCCATCTATATGCAGTTTATTCTCTATTGTCACACGCCACGTTGGCCAGTCGGCTGCGTTTCCTCTAAACAGTATTGGGTCCGGCAGTCGTGCCTTCGGACGGTGAACGGGCTCTAATCGTTGGGGTTCCGGGGTCGATTCAGCTGTGGTTCGTGCCGGGGTTGGTTCCCCTATCGTCGTCGTCGTCGTCGCTATATGTGAGGACAGGAGCTCTATCACAGCCTCTAGTCGACGGATTCGTTCGTCTTGAGCGGCGCGCTCTTGGTCGTTTCGCTCATTTTGTTCGCTCTGCGTGGCTTGTGACTGTGCCATCTGCTGCAGCAGCGTCTGCGCCCATGATGGTGGGCTCGTAGACTCCTGGTGTTGCATCTTTACTTAGGGGTCGCGTCGCCGAATCACTCTCGATTCGGGGACGATTCGTCTATGGTTCTAGATTTTTACAATATCCAATTGGAAGCTTTTTGTATGTGAAGGGCTGAAGCAGAATTTATGTTCAATTCAACTAGGCCACGAACTGTGTACAAAAAGCTTAAAGAGAGAATTATCGAGTAGGTGTTCTGCGTGTTAGGTTGTTATGGTCACGTGACAGACGTGACCTTATACCGGGCACTGGCCCGTGACAATTTCCTATATTTATTCTATTTATAGGACCGTATAGGGGACCGGGACCGTAGTGGTCCGGTCCTAAGAAAGTTGGGATGGCCCAGCGGTCCCAAAAAGTTAGGACCGGACCGGTGTTGACACCAGTCCGGTCCCGGTCTGGTCCGGTCCCTTACGGTCCTTGCCGAGGCCTAGGGGTGACCGACTCGCCCGTGTGACCGACTCGCCCGTGAATTACGTTAGTTAGTTAACGTAATTCACTACCGAGCGGGACACACGGTCAGCCGGGACACCCCAAAATACATACTAAATGCGATTTTATATCTCAGCAACAACGTATCTAAATCATACCAAATTTTAGATACTATTCCTTAAGAGTAACCCCAGTTTGCCTCCAGAGTTTGGTATACTTAAATGGAGTATTTTACAACGTTACCATAATATACACCGTAATTTAGCCAAATGAGTTCTCTATTTATATAAATTATATCTTTGACTCAACCGCCGATAGATATTAATTAGCCCTTAGAGGTAGACTTTGGATAGTATAAAGAACATTTGTCTATAAGGAGAATCTGAGAGAAGTTATGGTTGTTGAAATATGAAGTTGTAATTTATCGCATTTACTATGTGTTTTAGGGTGTCCCGGCTGACCGTGTGTCCCGCTCGGTAGTGAAATACGTTAGTTATATTAGATGATGTAAGCTAGATAAACCTAGATCACATGATCTTAGTAAGCACACAGATAAAAGCGTGTGCCCAGAGATAGAAGAATAATCAGACAGATGCATATATACGATCGGACCCATTGGTTGTTGATCCACCGCCCTGATTACGTGTTCCGACAACAAATGTCCGTATAACTAACTATTGGAGATGTGGATATAGATTAGTCAGCTAAATTTAGTCAGCAACACACACAAACTGTGTGGCATATTGGTTAGAGAATATTAGACTGTTACAAACCTGCGAGACGACCCCATTGGTCGATTACCTTCCAATCTGATTACGTTGCGACAACAAACTAGAATCACGTGACCTTGTCCCGTCACAATTGTCAGCACCGCTGGTGCTGGAGGGATCTGGATCCAGATCAAGAAGCAAGAAACAAGAAGCATACACTACGTAGTAGGTGTAGGCTAGAAGGGGAAACGAACGAATCAAGACAGAACAATATGTATTGTGTGGTATCGAGGAGAGAGAAAGAATAGGAGGAGAAGAAGCGCTGATCTACTGCAGAGGGAGGTTACCTGACCTCTGATAACTGATCGTAGGTATGAAGCCGCCGCCATCGCCAATGAGTGAACTCCCACTGCGGTATGCTACGCGTTGCACTGAGAAGGGAGAAGAATCATCTCTGTTATGCATTTCACCTGCTCCTCAGGAAAGTCTCCCCAAAACTGCCGTCGATGTCAATGTCAAGTTTTCCAGTATGGTGCCTGGATAGGTCTTAATGGGACGGGGAAATTCAACTCACCTGAGCAACATGCTGTCGGATGCGATGCATGTTCTTGCCCGGCTGGATCTGGCCCACCACCCCTGGACGGTCCGACTCGGTCCTCTTGGGCACAATCATGGGTCGTCCGACGAAGCACTCGAGCGTCAGCAGTGCAAAGCCGAGAGCTTCTTTCGCGCCGATAGGGATCCCAATCTCGGAGATGGGGACGATGCGAGTGTTGGGCAAGCGCTGCTTCAGGTAGTTGATGATGTTGGGGTTAAACGATCCACCGCCGCCCATGTAGATCTCGTCTACGCCCCCAGGTGGACCCCAGCGTTCGTAGGCATCGGCCAGGGACTTGGCTGTGATGCGAGTTATGGTGGCAACACAGTCCTCTGGCGTAGCTCCGCCTGCAGTGCCACGGTTTGTCAGCCAAAGACCCTGTCTCGATTAGAGGAGTCAGACTTAACGGTTCAGCATCTCGTCGCAGATATCCTCCGCCATCCGATCCCCAAAGGTCTCTCGGCCAGTAGTCTTCGGTATATCATGCACGAAATATGGCCCCTGGAGCACTTTATCTACAACAGACTGGTCAACCCTGCCCTTCAAGCCCATTGCACCATCCTTGTCATATTCCTGTTGACCGCCGGTGAAGTACCGCACGGCCGCGTCGATAAAGACGTTGCCAGGTCCCGTATCGAAGTCGTAACATTCTTCGACAGCGCCTCGGGGTAAGATCGAAAAGTTTGCGATGCCGCCAATGTTCTGCACAGCGCGGTTGAGCGTCGGGTGGCTCAGAAGGAGGGAATCGAGAGCCGCGAAAAGTGGGCAGCCTTGCCGGCCGAGAGCCATGTCTGACACCCGAAAATTGCCAAGCGAGGTGACGCCAGTGCTAGCGGCTATGATGGCAATCTCAGCCATGTCGAGATGTGCCCGGATTTGGTTGCCCTCAAAGAGCTCCGGCAGCGGCAGGTGCCAGATAGTCTGGCCCTGACCACCGATCAGGTCGACGTCCGTTGCCATGACGAGATCGTTCTTCTGCACAAACCAATTGACGGCGTCGCTAATGACCTCGCCTAGCTGGATGTTGACGATGGCCAATTCCTCGGGCGTCGTGACGTTCTCCTTAATGAGCCTCATGACTCGTGCCTTAAGTTTTTTAGGCATCGGGTATTCTCCATAGTGCAGGAGCTGCATCTTTAACGGCGTTGCCGGGCTATCCTGGGTGAAATGGACATGAACGAGGTCGACCCCGTCCATGGACGTTCCCGCATTGTGGCCAATGACCTTAAGAGAACTGTTGGGGGTTCAGCCACATAATTGCAATATTTTTAAATGACAAAGTGTTCTTTGAGAGGGTGTTATGCTGGTATTGACACTTACAGTGGGCTGCCATTGGACTGGTTCAAAGCGGAAGGCATCGTGTGGTCCAGCGTGAAGGAAATGCGCAACTGAAGACACAGATCAAGAAACGAAAGAGTCTACTGCGAACACGGAAACAGGCACATTCATAGATTGGGGATACTTTATATATCTCGTCGGGAGAAATCTCGACAAAACCATGCTCCACCTCACCCTCAACAGCGGCACGGGCTCGGTTCCCTTCCGGAGACAGAGTCATCGTCATCCCCACTGCCATCCCCGCACTTCCCATCCCAACCTTGAAAGTCAAGATGGAGGTGTGGATAAATACTCGAACCGTGGAGATACGGGGGCCGAACGTGGACAACCAACTACAGGGATCGTCCCCGGAAGGCAGCTGACTCCGATACACTAAGGATCTTCCCCACGCCAAGGACGCCTCTTCTTTCGGCGATGACTGCCTTCCGCGATATCCAACCCCACTTCCCCTGCCAATCCTTTCCGCCACAGCCTGTTCTGGTGGCTGGCTCGCGGTGAAAAGGGTCTCGGAGTTAGGTGCCTTCCGGGTGCATTGAAGATCTTAAAATCCCCCGACCTTGGCCTGCGGTCTCCCCACGCCTCATCAAACCCTATGCTGAGACTTTATAAATTCAAGTTAGAATCATGACTCTCAGGTTGCTGCTATGGGATATGTCTCAAGTCTAAATCAATCTCATTTATCTCGAACCGAGAGAAAATACCCCGTCCACGTTCGCACTTCACTTCGCAATGATGGCTTTCCTCCCATTGACCAAATACACAACCCACATGGGCACGTCGGGTCTGAAGCTCAACATTCTCGTTGCCGGCATTGCGGCATGTGCATTTTGGCTTTTCGGCTACGACATGAGCATCATGGTACACTACCTTTCTTGAGTTTTCCCCCATGGCACGCCCAGTCTAAGAACAAATCCAGGGTGGTCTCATTACCGAGGAGTCCTTCACGACTGTCTTTCCCGAGATGAAAAACGCCAATGTCCAGGGCATCGTGATCGCCTCTTTTGAACTCGGTGCTCTTGTCGGTGCCCTCGCCTGCTTGGACCTTGGCGACCGCCTCGGGCGTCGTCTGACCGTTTGGTTCGGTATGCTGTTTATGCTGATCGGCGGCATATTGCAGACCAGTGCCTGGGCGATATCTCAGTTGGTATTGGGTCGCGTTATCAGCGGCATCGGCCTCGGCTTACAGGTTGCCACGGTGCCGTCATGGCAGTCCGAGTGTGCGAAAGCGCATAGTCGCGGGCGTTGGGGTAAGCAGTAGTCCTCCGCCTTGCTCTCGTATTTGAGGACTAAAGGCTGACTTGATCTAGTCATGATTGAGGGTGGCTTACAGACATTTGGCGTCGCTTGTGGCCAGCTCGTTGGTTATGGCTTCTTCTTTGTGAAGGGTCAAGCGCAATGGCGTACACCCGTGGGCATTCAGCTTGTCCCGGCCTTGATCGTCTTCATCTTTATCAATTTTCTTCCTGAGTCGCCCCGTTGGCTGATCAAACACGGCCTGGTTGAAGAGGTATGTCTCATTCTGTTCTTGCCATACCCACGCTCCTCTGGATGGTGAAGACCCCTCGCTGACAGTACACTGCTTGTGCAGGGCACATACAACCTGTCAAAACTTCGCGGCCTGCCTGTCAACCACCCCGAACTAGTGACTGAACGTGAGGCAATCATCGCCTCGTTCGAAGCGCAGATTGAACTTGCTCCGTTCTCCTACAGAGAAATGCTGGACATGGGAAAGAACAAGACGTTCCATCGCGTCGCCATTGGAGTCTTCATGCAATCGGCACAGCAAATATCTGGAGTCAACTTGGTCTCGACGTACGCCAACAAGATACTGCAGGAGTCGTTCGGCCTCGGTGCCAGCACATCGCACCTCATCGCTGCCATGGGCGGGTTGGAGTATGCTCTATGCTCGCTTCTATCCGTGTTGCTCATAGAAGGCCTCGGGCGTCGCCGGGCCTTTCTGTGGACTACCATTGGCATGTCCAGCTGCTTTGCTGTCATCGCTGGGCTTCAAAGCACAGATTCGCGCACCTGCCAATTGGTCGCTGCTGGATTTCTGTTTCTCTTCAATACCTTCTTTGGTCTCGCCTGGGTTGGAGGACCGTTTCTGTACAGCGCCGAGATTGCACCCCTGCGATGCCGCGCGCAGGCGAATGCCATGGCGAGCGCTGGCAACTGGTTGTTCTGCTTTGTGGTGGTCATGATTATCCCACCCGCTTTCCAAAATATCGGCTGGAAGACGGTATGTCTGCTTCTTTGTGCATTGTGGTCTGTGATCAACCTAACGTGTGTCTAGTACATTATTTTTGCCATCCTGAATGCCAGCTTCGTACCTATCATCTACTTCTTCCTGGTTGAAACCAGAAAGAGAAGTCTCGAGGAGATTGTGAGTATCATCCGAAGGAGAAAGAGTGAAAGTTGAACTTGGCCTCCCATGAAGAGACCTAGTAGGCTAACGATTTGGCTTCCAGGATATCATCTTCGCTGCGGGAGGTGACCCGGTCAAGACAGAAAAGACGATGCGGTATAATATACCTATTGAGGAGGCCCGGAGGATTCTTGGGCTTTCTGAGAGTCCTATTATCGCTGAAGTACTAGATCACGACGTGAAGGCGGCCGATTGAGCGCATTTTGTCCTTGTTGAAGGCAATTAGGGGTCGCTATGTCGTCATACGGGTTCCCAGTTTGCGAGATGGGTCAGGAAACGCGGGTGAAAAAGTCAATGTCAAGGGCCGAATAAATTGAGTCAATCTACATCAGGGATCGCTGCAACGGCTGACAGCAGCTGTATGCAGTCAAGCATCAAGGAACAGCCGCAGACACAGGCCGTAGTAATCACTTAATCACTTTGCGTGCATCGGCTACTTCTCAAACTTGAGAACAAGGGTAAACATAGAGAAAAAGATGGAGCAAATTCTGCCAAGCAAAAATGAGAGTAGATCATCATCGGAGGTAATGATGACGATGCGATATGCAAGGTCTTGCTCTTTGAAGCATTCGTTTATGAAAGCATGCCGGGCTATGGATCAAGCAACTAGCCGAGCACTTACATACACATGGTTCTACGGGCAAAGGGGGAACCCAGTTATTTGAATTTCTTGAATGCGAAACTTGGAATAGCGCAGTGATTGGTAAGCCACTGTCACCCGTCCCGTCGCTAACTCTACACTTTCTCATGTCTTCTGACTAACCCCGTCTTTTTTCGTTCGCACGGGCCAAGATATGAAAGCTGGTCCGCGCATCCAGTTCGCTTCTCTCCTAGGTGGATCCAAGAAAGCAAAAGCATGCACTATTTTTGCGCCATCAGCACTCTCCAATGCCGCCCTTTCGGGAATCCTTGTCGAAACAAGTGCGAGGGCCTAGCTCGAGATCTAAGCTAGGTAGGCATTCAAACACGAGATGCCATTGTCTTTCAGAATAGGAACGCTGATATTTGATGTCAAGCCTGCGAGCACTGTCGCAAGAGCCACGTCAAGTGTGATCAATCGCGGCCTTGTGCTTTATGCAAGCGACGAGGGATTGAGTGTACCCTTTGTCAAGAGGTTACCTTCACTGCGCTCGAGTTCAAAGCACCTGCAGGTGGCTTGTTAGAGGACTTTGTCTCCTCAAAGGCAGTAGAAGGTCCAGGTAAGCAGGACCCACCGACGGTGGCTCTCGCCGCGAGGAACAATCACTGGTCTAACGCCTTCTGAGTAACACCGACCTTTGTGGATGAAACGCAAGAGGTTTCCGACCTATACCAGGTCGTAGAAGCGAGCGACGAGGCCTCGAGTGTCTCATCAGACCAGCACCCGTCGCCACGGCCTGCATTATCCGGCCACGCCGCCCCCATCACAGATCCCACTGACGCCTTTTTTCTCTGGCGATATGTCGACTTCATCGGTCCACGCTTCGACATGTTCGACGATGCACCGCGATATTTCTCCACAGTCGTGCCGCAGCTCGCTCTACACGACGAACTTGTGTTGCTAGCCTGTGTTGCCGTTGCAGCCCGCCAGTACTCCCTCGCCAATGAACAACATCAACACAGTCACGAGCAGGCTTTGACATACTACAACGCGGCTATCAATCTGCTGTCCAAGCGGCTACAGAACAGTGGGCCCGATCCTGCGGTATTTGCGAGTTGTCTGCTTGTAGCGCACTGTGAGATGGTCGAGAGCAAGGCCACTGATTGGGGCCTGCACCTTAAGGGGACAGGAGATCTTCTTAAGATGCATGGTTGGCATGGGGCGAGCGGTGGTTTGGCACAGGCTGTACGTCCTGTTCTTCATGCTGTGATTATGTGGGCTAACTTGAAACTTCATATACAGTCATTCTGGATTTACTGCAGGATGATTATCCTTGCCTCTCTCTGTTCCGGCAAGCCGATAGCATTAGGACCCAATGAATGGATCCCTGGGGGTGTATTCCCTGATCCAGCCACGTGGACGCTCGAATTATGGCAGAAAAAGGTCGTTTTTCTTCTCGGGATGGTTCACGATTTCTGGAGTCGCACCCCCGATGACATCAACGAGCACGCTATGCAACTTCACGCTGCCCGATGGAAGGAGCTTGAAGCTGAGCTAGTGCGCCACCAGAGCCAAGCGCCAGCTGTGTGCTCACCTCTCAGTATTCTACCTCCGAATGGAGAGGAAAATCCCTTCCGGTCTGTGCGTTACTTGAACGGTTCCGTGTCCGCTGCATGGCAAATGCTGCATACTGCGTTTCTCATTCTCACCATTTGCACGCCTTGCTCGCAGGCGAGTCGCCTCTCAGTTCTCTCCAGTCCCGACGTGACTTCCCAAGCACAGACATACGCACGTCAGATTGTCTCCAACTCGCTGGCGAATCGATGCTCCATCGCATGGGCGAATGCCGTCCAACTTGTTACAATTGCGGGTCAGTGTCTCGTGGTAGAGCCGGAGCGGAAAGCATGCGTCCGCATTCTACGAGAGATTCAGCAACAAACGGGCTGGAACACGCGGGCAAGCGTCGATAGACTTAGTGCAGCGTGGGAGAATAGTTTGAGATATGACTCCGTGGGGAGGCACTCGGCGGTCAGACAAGTTGATGCTGGGAAGCTGCTGTATTATGTTTGGCTTGGCGAGGAGAGAAGTCCAGGCTAAATGATTCGGGCTCGGATACGACGCTCGACTTGAAATTTATTTCCAGGAGATGAGGGCAGGACAAAAACTATCAACGCTACCCGTTACAGTATAAACGACCTGTGGGGGCTTGTCCCTTTTGGGTATAGTCATCAGGGATTCTCACTGATTGGACACTGAGCATCACTGAGTCTGAGGTCTGAGCCCTTGCTGACATCTATTTACTCGGTGATCCTGAACCTGAGCACCCTCATGAAAGCGCGGCAGCCCAGATAGTAAAGCCCTGCCTGGCAGACATTGAGACATTCCCGTCACGAATCCACAGACCCTGGCTTTTCGAACGAGCCTGATCCAACTCCTTAACTTGTGAAACTTTTCGCGGAGGATTACATTGGAACACGAAAGAAGATTCCGTCTCAAAAGTCGGCTTGTAATGACTTCACTAGCTTTATATCAAAGTGGCAGTGAGACACTTCTCGATCTCTTCCTGATGAAGTTAAGCAGAATGTTCTTAATATAATGGATCATACTCATCCTTATCTAAGGCTAATTACAAACAAGAAATAAACCATATTAGAACTAGACTGACAGTAAGATATAAGCTCCCTACAAAGGCAGGAGGGCATTGATCGTCGCGCTTCCGGAGAGAATTGCCTGTTACATTAATGATTGGGGCGCCGACCCCCAAAGTATTCGCGACTGCTGTCGAATGCTATCATACGACCCACACCCTGGCTTCCAGATGGCTCGGTCACCGCATCGCCTTCGAGAACAGGAGATTTGTCATAGGAAAGACTTCCTTTAGTTGATATACTTGTTGAGGTTGAGCTGACATACCTATTCGAGTAGAGTGTGATTGACTTTGGACTGTTGGATGATATCCGCTTGTCGCTTGCGAAGAGCCTTATGCGAGGTTTGGGCCCACTGGCCCTTACCACGCCACTCGTGGTACGATATGTGCTCGTCGCGTGCCGAAGTAGTAGAACGCTTCTTCCGGCGAGTGGCAGGAGTGCCTGTGACGTCTTCGCAGTAATTAAGTAAGTTGGTGTAGTCCACACGTATGTTGATAGCACCCGAGTCACGTTTTATTTCCTGAAAGTTGTAGTCAATCTCGACCTTATAGACAGGATTCTCGTTGTCCTGCGTATCTCGATTGACCAGGTGATGCCGAGGAAGATCGTATGAGCTATGGGCTGGAGGTTTCTCCAGCATTCTCGCCGTAGGGGGGTCCCAAGGGCGCACCCATTCATAGGATTGTCCAATCTGCACATTGGTCCAGCACGAAAATTTGTTGAGCATGGCATTGGAAACATTAGCAATAGCGCTTAGTGAGTCTTTCCGCGCACTCTATATAGTGACGATTAGACCTCGGCGTGGTCCGACTCCGGTTCCAAGAACTGGAACCTCGAACCGGACCTGAGGTTTTCAGGTCCCAAAATTTTAGAACCTGAACCGGACCTAGAAATCTCAGGTCCGGTCCGGTTCGCACCTGCAGGAACCTGATTTGCATAATTCTGCCAAGATAATTCCTATTTAGGATGGATATTTTGCTGATTCATCTCTTTTTTTTACTGTTATTTACATATGTTCTAGTATCTCCCTATACTAATGGCCGACTTTAGTTAAGTTTAGCTACTTCCTACATGAAATTTAATGAAATCAGACAATATATAAGTTCCGAGTACTTAAGAGATTAGTTTTGACTGATTTTTGACCTAGAATCTACTTATTGTGAGTTAGCAGACTACATGTACATTCTGGAGATGAAGTAGTATACGGGGTAGGAGATGTATATTTTTATTCTACTACCCTTTAATCTCTATCACTGAGACATAACCTCCTTAAACTACCCTGCTATATTCAGTTACAAGGTCAAAATTAGATCAAAGTGAGAGTATTCACTCTCGCTTTTTATATTAATTACTTCTATAATAAGGGTTAGTAATAAAATATACGGTTTTGTTGTGAATTAATAGTTAATGGCTAGAGGACTTAGGTAAATATTCGAAGAGGGCATTCTGCCGATTATGTAGCTGACCGCCCCTTCTCTACATAAAAGGGAACTATTTCCTGCTGAAAACCCCTTCTGGGGGGTAGCCGGAACCCCCAAAATCCTCTCAGGGGTAGTCTCTAGGTTCGATCCGGTTTAAATGCAGGTTCTATCCGGTTTGAACCTAGCGGAACCGGACGATGTAGGCCTATCTAGCCAATAAGAACGCATAGTAGACTAGTAGTATTAGGCCTAGTGTCTTTCTAAATTGATGTATCTACGCGCTCTTCTAGTCACGTTAAGAGCTCTATCCTAATCCTACTATCTTCCGTCTAAATCATTGTAAGTCTCTTCTATACACTTACTACTATCCTCTATCTCTACTATCTAAAATGTCCCAAAGCCAACACTCTCAGGTCTCAGATCACTACCCCTCTTCTATCTTTGAGGAAACCCCTCCGAATAATCTCAACTTCCTCTCATCTGATACTCTATACGTATATAACTCCCCTTCTACACCTGATCTAAGTTCTAGGCAGATCCTAGAAACACTACCTCCTCCGGACACGCTCCAGCGAATCGGGCCCCCGAGAAAGCAGAACTACGTCCTCTGGACAGAGATGGTAAATGAAGAGTTCGTCGCCTGGTGGTTAAAGACGGAGTTTGGCAGCCGTATCAAGCGCAATATCTTTGATGGCAGGCGCCAGGCAGAGTGCTGGAAGCACTTCCACCAGGTTGCTGCTATAAAAGATGGAGCTCTAAAGGTTCTATGCAAGTCATGCGACCATGCTCTATATCACCCTGGGGACGGTCATCGTGGAACATCTACTATGAATAAACACTACTCATCGAGTGTTAACTACCAAAAGATGACACCACCGTTAAATGATATTCGAAAGCTAATCAGATAAGGGGTAAGTATTCCTTCTATCTCTTTCTTCTCTCTTACTTTCTTACTAAGATCTCTTTATAATAGGCCTATCTTGCATCACCGAAAGTTATCCTAATAAACGAGGACTGGCAAGAGAGGGTGCTTACCTTTATAACTAGCTTACAGCTACCGTTTCAGATTATTAAGCACCCTCAGTTCCGTGCCCTAATCGAAGCAAGCCGCCTTACTCCATCAATGCCAGAAATCCCTTCATCAAAGACTATCCGCCAACGGTTACGACTAATCGTCGAGGAACGACAGCAGAATCTTCTCCAAACACTCCCTAATGGCGCTAAGATATCTATTGCATTAGATTGCTGGACGTCTCCATTCCGTCAGGCCTTTATAGCAGTCACTGGCTATTTTATTGATCGAGAGTGGAACTACCGCGAAATCCTCCTTGGGTTTGAACCAGTTTATGGGTCACATTCTGGCATGAACCTTGGCGCAGTTCTCTTTCCACTACTACAGAAGCATGAGATTGAGGACCGTGTGTTGACTATTACTACTGACAACGCGTCTAATAACTCAACGCTAGTAGAGAGTCTAAAGGGATCTATCCAGGAGCTAGAGCTACCAGGTAATATACCTATTATCCGCATGCCATGTATCGCACATGTGATTCAGCTTAGTCTGAAGGAGCTTCTTGGTCAGATGGAAGCGAATCCGAAGAATGAGAGGGAAGAGATGGATTTCACCGGAGGAACTGGTTCTTCTCAGCAGACAAATCATAAGATTATCTACACCTTAAATAAGGTGATTATCTCTCACTTATCTCTCTAATTATCCCTACTAACTATTTATTTTACTAGATTCGAAAGCTTGCCGTCTATGTCAACAAGAGCCCCCAGCGCCGAGAGCACTTCCTTGAGCTTCAGACCAAAGAGCCAAAACTTGTACCAATACAAGACGTGAAGACCCGCTGGAATTCTACATTTCTGATGCTTCGACGTGCGAAACGCCTCCAATCGACCTTTGATGACTTCTGTCGGGTATACAACCAGTCAGACCTTCAACTAAGCAAGGAAGAATGGCGCCAGGTTGACTATCTCCTATCGATTACCCAACCTTTCTGGGCCTTTACCAATGAGGTATCAAAGAGTAGGGATATTACTATCCATACGGTCTTTGGTATCTATAACGCCCTCTTTGCCCATCTGGAGAAGTCAAAGAGGCAGCTGGTGCGAAAGAAGGTTCCATGGAAGACTGTCATGCTTAGGGCACTAGAGTATGCCAGGAAGAAGCTTTCGCAATACTATACTGTAACTGATGAGGTTGGCGACGATCTCTATGCAATTGCAACTATCATGGCGCCGCAGAATAAGCTCGAATTCTTCCAGAAGCCAGAGTGGGAGTCAATATGGGCCCCCCGCTATAAGAGGAGTCTTAAGAAGTATCTTGTTCCATATGAGAAGCGACACTCGCAGTCTCAGCCAAGGGATCACGATATTCCTTCGGATACCTAGATCACTAACCTTAAGTTAATGGTTTCTGTTACCAAAACCAGCCAGTCTTCGACGGGTGCTGATGATGAGCTCCGGCGTTATCTAGGTAATAGTAAGTATTTATTCTATCTCTCACTTCTTATATACTAATACTTCTGATAGGTACTCGTCTTGTTAACCCACGCGTCTTCTGGAAGGATCACCAACATGAACTTCCTATCCTCGCAAGCCTCGCACGCGATGTCCTTTCTACACCTGCTTCTGGTTCAGGCGTTAAGCGCTTATTTAATTCTGCTCGCGACGTCTGCCACTACCGTCGAGGGTCTTTGAAATCAAAGACTATTCAGGATTTGATGATGATGATGTGTACAACCCGATTTGATATGAAATCAGACGAGTTATCCTTTATTGACGAATACCTGACTGCCCAAGAGCTATATGTAAGGAAGGAAGAAGCAGATGCTCAGAAAAAGAAGGAGGAGGTCTTTGACCTAATCAGTGATAATGAAGAGGAAGAGGACCAAGCTGATAATGATGAGGATGATGAGGATGATGAGGTTGCTACTGGTCTCGCGTCAAAGCTGACCCAGCTAGCTAGTGGGAGCACACTTAGTAAGAGACCAAGGGTTAAATCATCAGTATCGATCCCTTCTCATAACCACTCGCTGCCTATTCAATTAGATGACGAGGATGAGGAAGGTAAGATCCCGCTTCCAGAGAATAGCGCTACTCAGAGGCGTATATCTAGAAGGGTCCCAAAGCGTTCACGAAAAGATGAAGAAATATTTGTATATTCTAAACCGTAGGATATACGAATTGATACTCTAAATCCTCTTATTTAACACTCACTATAGTCTAGGTATTACTATCAGTCTATATTCTATCGATTCCATTCCTAATTAATGTAAGATGAATACTCAAAAATACAGAGCGAAACTGCACAATTAATGTATATTACGAGGTTCAACTAGTTTGCACTGTTTGAGGAACCTGCAGGTTCGAACCGGACCTGCAGGTCCGGTTCTAAAGAAGTTGGAACCGGATCGCGACTCCAAAGAGTTGGAACCGGAACCGGTCTTGGCGGTTCTAAACCCGGACCGGACCTAGAAAGTCGCGACTCGGTCCGAGGTCTACCTACGTCTATAAACTCCTTTTCTAACCTAGGCAGGAATTTCGTAAATAGTATGCTATCCGACTAACGTATCTAGTATAGGCGTCTCGCCGCGCGTGCTTTGATATTCGGGTCTCCGTAAATACCCTCGAGGTAATCCAGTATCGTCTACGGATCCCCATCGTTTCGTCGTAGTTTCACGAAGGTTCCGGTATTCTTCTAGGCGAGCTTCTCGAGTCTAGAAAACACATATATAAACTGGTCTTAAGGCGAGCCAATTGCTGTGCCATCTATATGCAGTTTATTCTCTATTATCATACGCCACGTTAGCCAGTCGGCTGCGTTTCCTCTAAATAGTATTAGGTCTGGCAGTCGTGCCTTCGGGCGGTAAACGGGTTCCATTCGTAGGGGTTCCGGGGTCGATTCAGCTATGGTTCGTGCCGGAGTTAGGTCCCCTATCGTCGTCGTTATTATCGTCGCTATACGTGAGGACAGGAGCTCTATCATAGCCTCCAGTCGACGGATTCGTTCGTCTTGAGCGGCGCGCTCTTAGTCGTTTCGATCATTTTGCTCGCTCTACATGGCTTGCGTCTGTGCCATCTACTGCAGCAGCGTCTGCGCCCATGATGGGGGGCTCGTAGACTCCTGGTGTTGCATCTTTACTTAGGGGTCGCGTCGCCGAATCACTCTCGATTCGGGGGCTATTCGTCTATGGTTCTAGATTTTTACAATATCCAATTAGAAGCTTTTTGTATATGAAGGGCTGAAGCAGAATTTATGTTCAATTCAACTAGGCCACGAACTGTGTACAAAAAGCTTAAAGAGAGAATTATCGAGTAGGTGTTCTGCGTGTTAGGTTATTATGGTCACGTGGTTCACGTGACCTTATACCGGGCACTGGCCCGTGACACTGGGGACTATTTGAAGGAGGATTATGGTGGTTTCTCTTGTTCTTTCCTTCTTTCCCCTCTTGTCTAGTTTTCTCTTGTGAATAGGATCCTGAATGATTTTCATTACAGACTTGCCGCGTCACATTTATAAGATAAATATTAGAGAGAAAGCTATAAAATTATGATTTAATAATAAAATAAGCCCTAATATCCTAGTATTATACTATAATTAAATCTAAGCAAATAATGAAGTGGTGTTATAGTAGTTATATTAAGGATAAATATATATTTTCAGGGCTCTACAGTCCACTTTCTACAACAACTTTTTATTTCCACTTTTAAAGATCTAAAACACTAATAAGACCGATAAAAATGATACTCAGAAGCTTATAAACAAGCATATTTCATATAATTACCTAGTAGTAAAAGGAGAAAAGTGAGAATAGTAACTGTTTAGACCAAAACAGGTGTAAATAACAGTAAGAAATCTCAAAATTATGCAACAAATTCAGGCCAATTCAGGCAGAATAAGGCATAATCAGGCCAAATTAGGTGTCTATGGGCGACCCGTGGGCGGGCCGGGCATGCCCATGGG
Organism: Penicillium sp. IBT 16267x; assembly: GCA_028828865.1. NCBI lineage: Eukaryota > Fungi > Ascomycota > Eurotiomycetes > Eurotiales > Aspergillaceae > Penicillium > Penicillium sp. IBT 16267x. Next base: position 3,750,755 of record JAQJZQ010000001.1, read on the forward strand.
CGGGCCGTGGGCCTAACCCCCGGCCCATGGTCGGCCCATGTCAATGTCTATCCTCGACTAGGTCAACGCTGATCCAGATAATGCATTGCACCAGATCTGCAGGATCCAGGCCACTGCCGCGCTATGGCACGATCGTACTAAGAAGGAAGTAGTTCGTGCTAAGACTGCAGAACTACTTATCCAATAACTCCGGTAAGATATCGATGCCGACCGGGAGGTCACCTAGGGACGTGAACGTGAGCCCTCGCTACCTAGCGAAGAACTAGAAGAAGCTTATCACTAAGCTGCCGAACTTCGCTAATAGGTGGAGCTCCTAACTAAGGAGAAGGAATCCCTACAGGAACGCGCGCGTGAGCTTTCGCTAGCCCTGTAGGACCCTACTACGATGCCCGATTATAGAAGAAGTAGTAAGATACCGGACGCTTTGATGCTCGACGACGGCAAGGCCGTCAAATTTAAAAACTGGAAACGCGAAATCTCAAACAAACTCGTGCTTAATGGAGATCACTACCCGTCTAAACGCCATCGAATCGCTTACGTCCTTAGTCGCTACACCGGAAAGGCGGCGCTCCACACGATGACCCGAGCCGACGACGAGTCGACTAATCGATACCGAACCTATAAAGAAATCCTAGATTACCTAGATACGGTCTTTAGGGACCCGCAGCGACGACGTGTCGCTCAACGTGAGTTCTCTCTTTTAATGATGAAGCCAAGCGAAGACTTCAACTCTTTCTACGCGGAATTCGCTCGCCTTACCCTTAAGTCCCACAGGGAGGAGAGTCTCTTAAAAGAAGACCTCTATGACAAGGTGTTATACAAGCTCCAGACTGGGATCATGAAGGAAGCCTTTGATGACACGATTTCCCTTAACATGCTTATGGGCGTTTGCCGAACGGTAGCAATCGGGATTAGCCGACTGCAGCCCCTACCACCTAGGAAAGAAAAGAAGGCTTCCGCCGATATTACCCCGAAAGCCTCTTCCCCGTACACGCCGAAGAACACCACGAACTGGTCGAATACGACCAAGGATGAGCGCGCCGCTCTCATAAAAGAAGGGAAGTGTTTCCTTTGCAAACAAACCGGCCATATAAGCCGCGACTGTCCGAATAAGGCTAAACCAATAGCTACGTAAGCCATTCCGAGTCACGAGGCAATGGAGCCGTGTTTAGTCGAACTGGAGGCTACTGATGCCGGAGGGGGCCAGGCAAAAGATTTTGCCTAGGGAACGTCTCCAGCCTGGGCAGAATACAGCCTATAAAGAGTATTAATTTATCAAAGTTATTGTCCATAAGGAGTTTCACTGTGGGCGCGTGTGTTACCATCAATGCATTATCTTTTCAACTCAGTGCTCTTATAGACTGCGGAGCAAATGTTTACACCCTGATGCATCCTAGAGCGGTTATCTCGTTAGCACCATATAGGATCAGAACTCATCCACTCTCTTAGCCAGTTAGGTTGATTGCCTTTGATGGGAGGGCAGCTAAGAGTATTACTTATATGGTACGGGTCCCTATGATTATGAACCAACGGAAGCAGGAACTAGTTACCTTTCTAGTGGCAGAAATCGGAGTAAACGACGTGATCCTTGGTCGGCTATGGTGTGCTAAGCGAGGAGTTTTGATCGATTGTAAGAATGAACGCCTTCTCTAGCCGAAGCCGGAGACCTAAGAGAAGGAAATCGAAGACCTCAAGGAAGAGGTATCCTACGAGATGTCGAGGCCTATACCGATCCAGATCCTTAAGAGACCAACTCCGGAAGAAAACGAGCGTTATCAGGCAGATATAGACCGGAGAGACGGCTCGTATAAAGAATCTCCGGAGCTACGACTTAGGAAAGCCTACAACCAGACCCACGAGAACGACACCATGAAGAAAATGGAGCGAGCAATCGCTGGAACAAGCCGAACCACGAAACCAGTAAGGGCGGAGTCCTTTCAGGATGGATACTCCTTCCCAGAACCCTCAGTTAGTATTGATATCTACGCGATCGGCGCTATAGGGTTCGACCGCTAGGCCAAGAGGGAAGACACAGAGACCTTTATGACGAGCCTTACTGAGATTGACCATGTTATTACAGAGCTCTCTCCCCGAGAAGTAGAGACAAAGGTGACGCTGGTAACGATCCCTAAGGACTACCACGAATACGCCGATGTATTCTCGAAGATTAGATCAGAGACTCTACCTCCTTACCGACCGGGGGTAGATCATAAGATTAAGCTTATTAATAAGGCGACCCCCGGATACTGTCCGCTATATAAGATGTCCGTTGAATATCTGGTAGCTATAAAGAAATACATTCACGATAACCTATAAAAGGGTTTTATTGTGCCGAGCTCCGCCCCGTACGCCTCACCAATTTTGATGGCAAAGAAGCCTAGAGGCGGTCTCCGGTTCTGTGTCGACTTTCGAAAACTGAATTCTATCATAAAGAAGGATATCTACCCACTTCCTTTAATCGACGAACTGATATAGCGTGTGAAGGGCGCGAAATTCTTTACGAAGTTAGATATCCAGTAAGGGTTCCACCGAATCAGGATAGATCCCGACTCTAAAGACCTTACGATATTCCGATCGAGGTACGGATCCTATAAGTTCAAGGTAGTGCCCTTCGGAGTCATAAACGGGCCAGCCTCGTTCCAGAGATACATCAACTCCGTCCTAGGGAACTGTCTTAATATATACGCGATAGCGTTCGTCGATGATATCCTTATCTATAGTAAAACCCTAGAGGAACATCGGTAACACGTTTAGGACGTCCTATTACGCTTACGATAAGCGGGGTTATAAGCAGCACTCTTAAAGTGTGAGTTCCACCAATAAGAAACTAAGTTCCTCGGCTTTATCGTGAGTACCGAAGGCATTAAGGTTAACCCTAAGAAGATCAGAGTCATTAAGGAATAGGAATCCCCTAAGACGGTGAAAGGAGTATAATCGTTCTTAGGTTTCTATAACTTCTATCGACGGTTCATTAAGGCCTATAGTAAGGTCGTAAAGAGTTTATTTACCCTTACCCGGAAGGAAGTTCCGTGGGAATAGATAAATGAATACTAAGGAGCATTTAAGGAGTTAAAGCACCGGCTTACCACTACACCGTTACTCCGCCACTACGAGCCGAATACGATGACTCGAGTAGAAACTAACGCTTCGGATGGGATCATTAGAGCAATCCTCTCACAGTTAGCGGAGGATGATTAGTGGCACCTAGTGGCATATTTTTCAAAGATAATGGCCCCTACGGAGAAGCACTATAAGATCCATAACAAAGAACTCCTTATAATTATACGCGCCTTTCAGGAGTGGGAAGCGGAGCTTATTAGACTCTAACGACTCGACCTAGTGGATGTCCTGATAGACCACCAAGCCCTATAGTACTTCCGGACCAAGAAGAAGCTTAACGTAAGGTAAATCCGATGGATACAGTTACTAGAGAGCTACCACTTTGTGATTAAGTATCGACTAGGTAAACAGAACGACGGAGCCGACGCTCTATCCCGGAAGGACTTAAAAGCCCGAGAAGAACAAACAGGACAGATTGCACTTCCAGAAAGACACTGGGACACGCCGATGCCCGAGCCAATTAAACTCTCTCTAGTGGACCTAGAGAGCCTACACTAAGTTGAGGTGGGGAGTGAGAACGAGGTTATTGAGCGGGTGAAGATAGCTAACAAAGACTATGAGAGTCTGGAGGACTACCGAACCAAAGCCTTCTTGAAGGAGGAAGCGGACTGGACTCTGGAGGAAGAGCAGTTACTGTTCAGAGGAAAACTGGTCGTTCCGGATGATGGAGACCTCCGTGCCCGGCTGTTGGATGAGATACACCGATAACCCTTAATGGCCCACCTAGGAGTGGATAAGATGACCTAATTAGTGGCGCCGCGCTACTACTGGCCAGGATGGATGGAAGATATCAGACGGTATATCGACCATTGCATGATCTATAAACGAACAAAACCCTGGAGGGACAAGACTCCGGGCCTATTACAACCACTTCCGATACCAGAGAGACCAGGTCAGCACCTATTAGTAGACTTCTGCTCCTTACCGAAAGACAGACACGGTTACGATAACGTTATGGTTGTGGTATGCAGATTTTCGAAGAGAGCAACAACGATTCCCTATTATAAAGATATTATAGCCGAATAAGCAGCCAGACTAATAATTGACCATATGGTTAGATGGTCTGGCGTGCCGGAGAGTATCGTGTTAGATTAGGGCCCGTAGTTCATTTCTGTGTTCTGGGAAGAATTTTGCCGCATTCTTGGAATTAAGAGAAAACTGTCAACAGCGCGACACCCATAGACAGACGGCCAAACAGAAATTGCGAACTAATATCTAGCACAGAAACTGAAACCGTTCGTCAGTCACCATCAGGATGACTAGAGTGAGTGGTTAGTAATAATGGACCTCGCAACAGCAAGTCTTCCGTCCGCGATAACTAGATTCTCACCGTTTAAAGTCGAGAGAGGGTACGATCTAAGAGTGTCGTTTAACTAGAGGAACACAGGAAGAACCATCCAGGGCGCAAATAAAGCCAGAACGTACGTCCAGCGCCTACAGGAGGTCTAGAAGGAAACCCAGAAGAACATCCAGAAGGCACAGGAGCGTCAAAGAACCCAGGCCAATAAGCATCGGAGAGAGGTGGATTTCGATGTAGGTGACGAGGTGTTCCTGACCTTAGAGGGACTACGACAGGAACGGCCAAGTCGGAAGCTTAGCGATAAATCCGCGGGGCCTTTCGAGATAATTAAGAAAGTAGGCCACGCGTTCAGACTCCAGCTACCAGAGTCCATGGAAATTCATCCAGTCTTCGCCCCAGACCGACTTCGACTAGCGCATAAGTACCAGCGAGGATTACCTAGCCAGATGCAAGATCCAGAACCGCCAATACTAGTCAATGAGCATAAAGAATGGGTGGTGCTGGAAATCATTGACTCACGCCTACGGTATAAGAAACTGCAGTATAAGGTTCGCTGGAAGGGATACGATCAGGACGATAGCTAGTACCCAGTAAGTGATTTCCGAAATGCTCCGCAGAAGCTTTCAGACTTCTATAGCCAACATCCCGAAAAACCAGGACCCCCGAAGCGACTACGGGAATAGACAGAAGCAGCGCTAAATGATGAATTCTTAGACTAGATTATAGATGATGAAAGGCCTCAGCCGCGAGTTTTCGCTTAACGGGACTAAGCGTCTCTTAGACTAGGGGTAATATCACAGACTATGGTATAAGGACTAGCGAAGTGTCTGATACGTAGAGTTAGGATGAAGGGACTGACTAGATTAGGAGACGCGCTCTTTTCCTGTTACTTTTCTTTTTCCTCCCTCTTCCTTCTCTAGCTTCGATCTTTTCGCTGAATGGACCATTTCTTCTTCTTGATCTGACAGCCTTGTCATAGGTGCTGGGGTAGAAAGGCTTTTTAACTCAGCACGTGATATTTGCCACTATCGGCGTGGTCGTCTGAAGGCAAGCACGATTAAAGACCTTATGCTCTATAGTCGTGCTACCTAATTTGAGATGGAAGAGATAGAGCTTGCTTTTATCCGATCTTTGGATATCTTTGATGAGGGTGAAAAGGAGGAAATTCAGGTACAAAAGAGTGATATTGGTGAAATTAGTGATAATGAAGAGAGTGAGAGTAAGAGTGAGAGTATGAAAGAGAGTGAGAGTAGGGAGTTAAAGAGAAAAAGAGGGGTTTCATCCGAAGAAAGTTTAGATGAAAGTGCGGATGATGGGTTTTTACCCGCATTTCGCACTTCTAGTCATATACAAAAGCGCCCTAATTAGCTAATTGGTTTTTATGTAATTGATTAGTTGTTATTTATCAATCAAATTTTATCAGACCAATAAGGGTTACTGATTTCTGCAGAAATGATTTTAACTCCTGAATTTTCAGGCAGTGGGGTTTTTGTGCATAAAAACACGTCTCTTAGTAGTAAAAGTGTGTATATTATTAAGTGGTATTTAACAGCTATAATACTAAAAATACAGCATATTTTTCATAAATTATGCCTAAAAATAAGCTCCACTTTCACGGGCCTTACGGGCTTTTCTTGGCGGGCCTGTCCATGGACAAATCACTTTTTGTCCACCTGGACAGGCCCACGGGCCGTCCACACGGGCATGCCCACGGGCCTGCCGAAGTCTAGTCGTGCGGAAGCCTATTCGTGCGAGCAGCGTGCATTGGCATGACTTTTTGGGGTTCGACGTCAAATCCCGTTAAGCCATGGCAGACCCAACACCGCCGGGGTCTGCTTACTAGAGACGAGTAGTTAACTAAATCCGTACTTTCAATCTGGCGCGACCCACTTAGAAATCTCCTGTCAGATTATTTACACACTCCGTTTTGGGCTGGCAGAAAAGGGGGGTTTTTCGGGGATTGATAATTCGACACGGCAGATTACTAGGTTGACAGGGCATTAACCGCTTTTATAATTTAGTAGTAATTATATTATAGAAGGTAAAATCGGCCCATCATATAACCTGTTACCATATAACCGTATAATTCACTATATTATATACTTTTAATTAGCTTGATTTGACTGGATTTGACTGGATTAAACTCGAAATTTATCTCGTTAATTATAGGCTTTTAGTGTGAGAGCCGAAATTATATCATAATTATATTATTATGATAGAGTTTCGTCTTATATAGGTTTATATATGTGATTTCTTTAGTTTTATAACATAATTTCATATATACTATGATGGTCTATTATTTTACGTTATATGACCAAATTATGTAACGATCCCTCGAATTATACGGTGATATGGCAATAGGTTATATGATGGGCCGATTTACCATCTAAAATACAATTACTACTAAATTCCGAAAGCGGTTAATGCCCTATCAAACTAGTAGTCTGCCGTGTCGAATTATCAATCCCCGTTTTTTACCCCTTAGCCCCGGAAACTCTCTAGAGCATGCGGGGTAGCCCCGCATTGTTACCTAAATGCTTCGGAGATGTTCCGCAGTAAAAGCTAGATACTCGGCGATAATAATAACCGACTGACCTCGGCTACAATAACCACCTGACCTTCAATCCATTACCGCTCGAACTCTTCTTGCTGTCTTCTCTGTCTCTAGCCCGGTTTTGACCCGACGAGATTGATGTCCGCATTAATGCTTGGGACTCAACGGTCTGACTCATCTACCCCGCCGCCTAGAAAGCGGAAGCGGTCGTTAATTGTCTGCCAGGCCTGTCAGAATCGACGGTCAAATGTAACGCGGCGCAGAAGGGTCTCCCATGTACCAATTACGAGAAAGCTAGTAAGAGTATCGCTTGATTGTTTCTAGGAGGAATCAGAGGAGGAGGCAGGCTCTGCCTAGCACCCCCCTAGAGGACCCAAACGGTAGGAATAGCGTTTCTCGCGATTCATTGCCGGCTGCGGCAAAAAAAAGCACATTGGAAAATGAGTAAGGATTTTTCTAGCTAGGCATTTCCCATAGTATGGGAAACTCTAAAAAATCTATATGTGGGCAACCAAGAAACTGAGTAGTGTAATGCCAGGCAAACCTGTATGCACGAAAATTCCCATACTTGCCTCCTTATAAAATACAAATGGCATTAGGGGGACTTGCAACGCCTCCTGGGAAGTTGAGAGGCGCACTCGTGAAGAGAAAGCTCCAACGTTGGTGTTTCCTGCAGGTCTTTGCCAGTTCCTCTAGGTTAAACATTTCTCCCATTGGCATGCCAAAGAGCGCAATAAGATTGTCATGGAGTCCTTGTTCAATCAGTCTTCCTTTCTACTAATCAACATCCGGAGAAGAGATTTTTACTTACTGTATCTCTCATCCCTTGCCGGCCATGCCTCGAAAGCATTTGCATCTCCCCCAACAGCGGCGAAATGGTGGTTCCACATCCAGGCGACGGTTTCTTGAGTTCCCGCGACTCCAGCCCACGCCTTTCCCTCTGAAGTGCCACTTACTCGCTCCTCTGCGGAAGCTTCGTTGTACCATTTAACGAAGCCGGATCGGATGAGGAGAATATCACCGGGACGGATCTCAGTCCCTTGAGCCGCAGCCACCGCCTCTAGGTCTTTCACCGAGATTTCGTGATATTCCACCGGCAAGTATTGGATGCCCTTCGATTCCGCCCAGGAAACGTAGTCCAGCAGAATTCCACGGCCGACAATCCCTCCACGCTCGGTCCATTCTAACACCACGTCCTTGGTCAGTCGAGGTTCACATGTCTCGCATAGAAAGGGGTTGAGTCTTTACTATCGATTCCATTCCTCGTATTGCTACGATTATCCCTAATATCGGCGGACGTGATTCCATTGTAGAATAAGCCGGATGGCTGGTGAGCCCAATGCCCTATCAAACAATTGTCCCGTTAGTAAATTTCTGTCTAAGAAGGGGTAGAATAGAAAACCCACGAAACCCATCCCATTGACTGCCACTCTGCGTGTTCATGTGGATTTCATCGTCATTGCCTTCCCAACCGGGCAGTGGAACGATCTGGTGTTCTGGTTTGCGACGGTTGGAGTGAGGCGTGGAGCAGTTGTTCAAGGGCCAATTGATAGCGACACTGATGCCTAGCTGGATCTCCTTCTTGGCCTCCAGTACCTGGTCAGGAGTCAAGAGGTTCAAAGCTCCCAGTTCATCAGGTTGGCTATCGCTGTAGGAATCCCAAAACCCCCAAGCACATCCATGAGGCATGCCCTTTACGGTGGGGATCTCTTGATACGAAGGCAAAGTCTTGTCTCGGTGGGCCATGGTAATGTGGAAGTCACTCGCTTTCGTTCCGAGTTCTTTGTTACTCTATTTATTTCTGTCGGCGGGATTTGCGACCAGCACCGCTAAAATATACGAAACTTCTCGGCCGAGTCATATCCTATTGGCCCTTCTTTATTCAATCCCGCTTCGTTCTCGGATATCGGCTACGACAGTGCATTGGATTGACGCGTGTCTTTGGCTATATTAGCCCGCGATACCGAATGTCAGGGGGCCTAGACGTCTTGTCCCATGGGACAGGGCTAGAGGTTCCATAGGACGGATTAAACCCCCATGGGGATTCCCCAATTCCCCGCCACTGTACCTCGGGCTAGCCGATCGGATGGATTTGGAGTAAGCTATGCAGGGAAACTGTCTATATTTCTTATTTCTTACTTATATACCTCTAGGGATAGCACAGTTTGAGGACGCTTCTCATGAACTTTTCTGGATAGTTACAGCCTCAGACTGCGATCTAGATTGGTTCAGCCCGTCAACATGGCGAGAACATACTCTATCTATACCCTTCGTATCATTTTGGTACTGACATTTGGAAGTTTCACCTACGGGTATGGATTCTCTGTCATCTCCAACACCCTGGGCCAGCCAGGATTCCTCTCATACTTCAATCTGGACCAGAATCCCTCTCAAGCCAATGCCGTCACCGGAGCAGTCAATGGCCTCTTCTTTGCCGGGGCTATGCTGGGGGCCCTCGTGGCTGGGTGGATGTGTGAAGCCAGAGGTCGCAAGAAGACCATGTATCTGGCATCCGTGGTCACCATTCTCGGTGCAGCATTAGAAGCGGGGTCGGTTAAGGTTGGCATGTTTCTAGCGGCACGATTCATTGCGGGTGCTGGAATCGGCATGATGGTTGTTATTATCCCAATCCTTCAAGCAGAGATTTGTGAGTTCTACAATCAAAAGCGTACGTATATGTATCCACTCTGCTGACGCACATTATACAATAGCGCCCCCAGCAGCTCGAGGATTTTTGGTCGGACAACATGGCACTTGGATCGTTCTGGGGTATGCAATTGCCGGCTGGGTGGGAGTTGGAACATATTATTCTTCCAACCTCTCGTTCCAGTGGCGTTTCCCAATTGCTTTGGCTTGTCTTCCACCTCTGTGTCTGCTGGCATGCAGTCCGTGGATTCCAGAGTCGCCACGATGGCGTATGTCATGTTGCTCTCCCGAAGATGAGAACCAAGACTGATCCTATAATTGTTGCAGTACTCACGAAAGATCGAAAAGACGAGGCTTGGGCCATCATTGCAAGACTCCATGGCGATGACACTAGCGCGAATAGTGACAGTCGTGCGGCTACGGAATTCCGTCAGATGGTTGAACAAGTTCAAGCAGATGCTGCCGCTTGGTCTGTAGGAGGCAATCGTCAGCTCTTCACGAAGCCTTCCTATCGCAAGCGCATGTGGATAGGCTTCTTCATTCAATACGCATCTCAATCTACTGGAGCGAATGTGATCTACGGTGCGTCTGTTTTCTTTAATCACGATATGTGATGAATCTAGTTACGCAGGTCGCTGATGTCTGTAGTTTATATTGTGTCGCTCTACCAGAACCTTGGATTGACAGGCGGCATTCCGTTGATTCTCGGCGCCTCGTACGTTACCGTCGCAACTCTCGCCAACTTCGGAGGGGCGTTGCTTCTGGACAAGGTCGGCCGCAAACCTCTTCTGAGTATGATGACTCCCTCTATTATGTGGGTTAGCCTAATCACTTTCTTTTATAGTAATCGGGTTGGCCGGTTGTATGCTGTCTGTCTGCCTCGAAACGGCAATGATCGCAAGCTTCGCAGGAACTACAAACCATGCTGGCCTCGCTATGGGCGTGCTCTTCTCGTTCTGTTTTATTATCTTCTACGGAGGAGGAATTGATGTCGTTGGCTATGTTTATTGCAGTGAGTTTCCCCTAGTGCCAGGAAGAAAAGCATCACTGCCAGCCAATGACGCTGATGGTGGATCTTCTACTAGGTGAAATCTTCCCAACCCACATCCGCTCTCAGGGCGTCGCCTGGTCCTTGTTTGGAACGTTCATCTCGGTCCTGGTTTATGTTGAGGCTGCTCCCACCGCACTGGCGAACATTACGTGGAAGTACTACATTATCTTTATTTGCTTGACCATTTGCAATATCTTGATCCTCTATTTCTGGTGCCCTGAGGTACGCTAGGCCCCTTCCTGCTCTTGATTTTTTTTTTCTTGCAGAGGAGGCTGACAAGAGGCTTCGATCTCCGTTGCAGACCAAGGGGCTATCCCTCGAGGAGATTAATGCAATATTCGGGGACGAGGTTGCGGTTCAGTTGGGAGATGCCGCTGCCATCGCCGGCCCAGACGTCGAAAGCCTGAAATTGAAGAATATTGTTGAGCACGCAGAGCGTGCTCCCCCTGAGACGGAGTCCGAGATCAACTGATTGAGGTACGTTCAATTGGTAGGAGAATGGATTGGGAAGGTCCCTATTATCGCAACATCTCCGAGCGACGGTCAGACGGAGGAAAGCCGATGAACCAGCAGGAAAAGGTTCCCTGGGGCCGGGTGGGGTTGAATATTGGGTATTGGGGGGCGCGGAGTTAGAGTATACAGTCAAACGCCGATAAAAAAAATAAATGGACGGTCAGAATTCTCTATCATTTTTTATCGTGTATATCATAGGATGGATTTTCTTGGCATGTATAATATATTATTAATCAATCTACCCCGTAACCCCACTCCCTGAACCCCACCTAGGCCTAGACAAAACCCGCGGGGTCGACCCAACCCATTTACCTAAAACCCGCAATAGGGTGGGTTTTGGTCTATAAGTAAAGTATCAAAAGAAGAAGAGCCTCTGATTGGCCAAAAGGGGGGTGTGGGTCTAAGGTTAGGAAACTGCCCAGCAGGTGCAGACCAGTAACCTATTGCGGGTTTTGGTCTATACCTTCCCTACCCGCTAACGGGTCGCGGGTTTATACTTTCTAACCGGACCCAACCTACCAACGGGTCGGGTTTATGCGGGTTAGGTTTTGGTCCAACCTCACCTACCCACAGGTACCTAGACTTCGGCAGGCCCATGGGCCTGTCCAGGTGGACGGCCCATGGACATGTCCAGGTGGACAAAAAGTGGTTTGTCCATGGACAGGAGGCCCATGAAAAGCCCATAAGGCCCATGAAAGTGGAGACACGTTTTTTACATAATTTATGAAAAATATGCTGTATTTATAGTATTCTAGCTGTTAAATACCACGTAATAATATACACACTTTTACTGCTTAGAGACGTGTTTTTGTGCATAAAAACCCCACTGCCTGAAATTTCAGGAGTTAATCATTTCTGCAGAAATCGGTAACCCTTATTGATCTGATAAAATTTGATAGATAAACTAATCAATTACATGAAAGCCAATTAGCTGATCAGGGCGCTTCCGTACATGACCAGAAGTGCGAAATGCGGGTAAAAACCCATCATCTACACTTTCATCCAAACTTTCTTCAGATGAAACCCCTCTTTTTCTCTTCATCCCCCTACTCTCTTTCTCTCTTATCTCCTCTCTCTCCCTCTCTCTCTCTCTCTTACTCTCTTCATTATTACTAATTTCACCAATATCACTCTTTTGCACCTGAATCTTATCCTTTTCACCCTCATCAAAGATATCCAAAGATCGGATAAAAGCAAGCTCTGTCTCTTCCATCTTAAATTGGGTAGCACGACTATAGAGCATAAGGTCTTTAATCGTGCTTGCCTTCAGACGACCACGCCGATAGTGGCAAATATCACGTGCTGAGTTAAAAAGCCTTTCTACCCCAGCACCTGTAGCAGGGATAGAGAAGATATCACGAGCAATATGCGCAAGAATTGGGTATTTGGTCTCGTTTTCTCTCCAATATTGTCGAGTACTCATAAGGGTTATGCCTAAAGATATAATAATAAGCTTTTTTAGCCGAAAGATAGGGTAAAAAAAGGTAAGCTTTTTCAGCTAAAAAAAGGGCAAAAGAGGGTAAAAAAGGGTAAAAACGGTAAAAAAGAGGGTAGAAAGAAGATATACCTGATTGAAGAGAGTGAGATAACTCATCTTGGACGAAAGGGCACTCCACTTCTGGGGTTAGTAAGCTTTTAAGCTCACTCCGCTGAAGGGTAATAGAGGGTTAGACATTGACATTTCCTGCCCGCGGGAAAAAAGGTCAACCCATTTCCCGTCCCGCGCTACCTGCGGGCAGGAAATCCAAAACCCGTCCTGCCCGCAGGAATTCCTGTCCTGCCTGCGGGTTTCCCGCGCTAGTGGTTGACACCTTATTTGGCCTGATTCTGGCCCGATTTTGCCTAATTCTGCCTGATCCTGCCTTAATTTTTTGCATAAATTGCTGATTCATCTCTATTACTTACAACTGTTTTAGTCCGAACGCTTATAACTCCCACTTTCTCCCCTCTTCCACTATGTATTTTTATGAAATCACTTTGTTTATAGAATATTTAATATCTATTTTATTACCTGTATAAGTAAAAAGAGTAATTAATATCCGTCTAAAGGGTGGTCGTTAGAATTTGCGTGGTAAAACTAGAAAATATATATTTCACTATGTGTACTGACCGCCACTTCTAACTGGAGATTCTTCTTTTACTTTTCATTCACCTAAACCACGTATATAAGCTTTTATTTTTTTACTATATATTTTCTACACCTCTTTTACCTATATTTACATTTTAAGCGCCTATGCTTTAATATTGCGTGTATAGTTAAGGTAAAAAGGCCAAATTGTCGATGGACAGAGAGAAAATGAATTCCGCGGAATAGAGGGGGTGGGTTTAGACCAATAGGATCAGACCGATTGATCCACTTTTAGATACTTTGTCTTTAATTGATCTATCATATTAGGCTTCGCCTTAGGCAGAAGGCGTTTCGCCTATTCTTTGACGATCTTTTTCTCCTCACTTCGCCCTCACTTTCGTGTCAGTTTCGCGTCATTATGGCACTCCCCTCATCATCATTTACCGCATCTATCTATAGTGATAATATCGACCCCCTTCTATCTGATTGTTTTTCCGTCCCACCCTCTGACGTCCCTGAAAGCTACTCTACCGTGCCAGTTGTGTCAAGCCTACTACCACCTTCTCTTCGGCGTGTCGGAGGTCGGAGGAAAGAGTGGGCACTTTGGTCTGAAATGACTAAGACCGAATTCATTGAATGGTGGCTTACTACGCAATACGCGACTACTTTGCCTAATCCAGGGCAAGTCCATTGGGATGGAGTAGGGCAGTCATCTAAAGCATGGGAATTCTTCGACCAGGTTACAAATGTTACCTCTGGAGAGCCTAAGGTCTTATGTCGGAGATGCGGTGATTTCCTGCAGCATCCTTGGCGCCATGGGCCATCAGGAATGAGTAGGCACCTTAAGAAGGATAAATGCAAGGAAGCAGGTAGGTAAGCGAATATTCAGCTAATGATGGCGCAGCGTGCGGTAAGTTCAGATGAAAAGGGTGAAAGTGAAGCGAAAGTAAAGAAGAACACTAAATTTTCCGTCTTATTTTAGGCTATGAATATCCCCCAACCATCGGACGATCCACCACTATATCATGGGCCGTTAGTGAAGATACTATCAGAACCAAACTGATGTGAGTACTTCTACTCTCGGCCGCTGCTCTGTATCGCGTCCGGGTACTTCGCCGCAATGTTTGAGAGGCAATTTCAGGAGAAGGACGAATAGGTCAGGGCGATGCATGACATAGAAGAGGTGTTTTGCCCGTGCAGTATGGAAAGGCTATTGCAATGGTGGATTTTGAGCAAGTCAGATTCTACAGACCTACGAATTAAGCTTATATAACTTACGTGAACTGGTACGGGTGATATGCATTATGGATCCGTTCTATATTAAGGTGTAAGTATATCGGACGGGGTAGTTTCCGGCATGGTGACTTAGCGGGCAGCCTAGGACCAAAGACTTATACCTCGATCCCCTGTAGGCTAGGGAATTTGGTCTTTTTCGATGCCATATGAAGCTGACTGGGGCGTTGGATTGCATTATGGACGTCGCTTGTAGTGAATGATGAGGGGAAGTCGTAATATTGACCATTCTCTACGACGAAATATGTCACCAGTAGCGGCTTGGTGTTACTTTGCATATTGGTGGACGCGCACTTTCTTACAGTGTGTATTATATGCCGGATGTACATAGAATCATGGCCCTTGAACATCGACCCACGATAGACAAACGGGCTCCCTGGGCAGTGCCGCCTAGACTTAACTAGCCAACAAAGCGTTTAATAAGTCGATGAGTCGAAGTGGAGCTATATACCGCATCATACCCTGACACTCCATCGACGTCACGATAGATTTCTGGTTGAAAAGTAAAGCACAGTATCGTATGAGAGCTACGCAAGCCTTCAAAGCCAGAGATAAGCCTATGAGTTATCAAACCTAAATGCTTGCAGCATCTGCTTCTTTTTTGTGAGTGCGGGTGCTACGTAGTCGAATCTATGGCTTGGACCCCTTGCCCCAGGCCTTTCTGGCTTCTTGGAACTCAGCTTTATTAAGCACTTCTCTCCTCCACAATCCTTTAAAGTCCCACCTATCTCCCCAGCATCAATTTTAGCAACCTATCCCTTCCAATCGAAAACCTTCGGGCAGTGAAATGGACGGGTCTATGCGAAATGGTTTGTGCCGGGTTTTTCAATTGTGATTCTATGCTCACAATAATACAGATTATGACCTGGAGTTTGAACTGGATGGAATCTGCCAAGATTTCTATGATATAGTAGCATCGCCGCCTAAGCTGTCCACCGAGCATTATCTTCCCGGGCAAGCTTCTTGGGAAGTACCGAAACTTACGGGATATAAGACACAGAGGCCTTGTCGAGTCGAATACTACTTCCAGACCAACAAAGAGGAGCTCTTAGCCCTCAGGTGGACGGCTCCAGATCCTCTTTGCGTCTCAACTCAAGCTAGTGATATTTTCCTGTACTTATCTAAGGTCTTTCTTCTTGAGGCCTCTTGGGTGGAGTTTCGGCTTACCAAAGTCAACTTCATCACGGGCGAGACGATAGGAGAGCACCTGTTTTTCCTGCCGCAGGTCGAAACGATCATGGGAAATATCCACAGAGTGCGTAGTCAGATTTTGGATGTTGTCTCTAGAGTTCCTCCTGGCATCCACAGCCTTCGATTCAGATTGTCTTTATCGCCAAGAACAGACCCCCTGCCGCCTTTGGGGCACTTGACACCGTCTCCGCTAGCTACTCTATCCACAACACCATGTATAGACCCGCAACTCTTTGTGTCCTAGGCTTCGGAATGACCATAAGCGATCTCGAAGCTGCTAGTTTGAGTAAGCGGCGAGTACTTTGTGTGAAACTGCCATAGGAAAATGAATAGTAGCATGCAGACCGTGACTGCCTTCGATTCAAGAAACACCAAAGATACTTTTTCAAACGCTAATTTATTATTGTCGTATTTGATGTTTCGAAACAAAATAGTGAAATACAACAGGAGTGAACACTGGAAGCGAGCTATATTGATACAGCAGTAATAAATTATTAGCCCCGCATTTGCACATCATAGAGTGCTTAGCCTTCTTTATTCTCTGCTACTCATCATAACCTGTGAAGCACTTTTATTTAACTTTAGATTCACGAGGAATATTATCTATCAAGTGTTTCAATATTGCCATTGACCACAGCATCCGCCATCTAATTAAATCTAGCATAACTGAACACGGTGGGCATAGTACTGCTCAAGAAACACATGGCTTTGTTTATCGGTTCGTACCTGAGACCGTGCTAGTCCTTACTAGCTTAATCTATGAACAACCTCTGCTTAGCCGTTCATAAGCGACCTGCGTCTATGATTGCACCTAGCCCTCCCGCCCCTAGTCTTGCCAATGCTCACGTAATTGTCACACGCTTTGTCCACTAACTAACTTAACGTAAGTGTCAAGCGAGCGGGCCACCCAGACCAGCGGGCCACCCCAAACACGTAGTAAATGCGATTTTATACTTCAGCGACAACGCATGTAAACCGTATCAAATTTCGGATACTATTTCATTCGGATAACTTTAGTTTGAATTTGGAGTTTGGTGCAGTTTGATGCAAGATTTTTTAACGTTACCATAAATGACACTGTGATTTGACCATTTGAGCTCCAAGTATTAATTTTCGACTCAATCACCCATGGGAAGTAAAAGGAGTATTTGTCTATGAGGAGAATTTAAGTGAAGCTATGGTTGTCGAAATATTGAGTTATAATTTATCGCATTTACTATGTGTTTTGTAGTGGCCCGCTGGCTTGTGAATTAACTAGTGAAGCGGGGAGCTGTCTGCGAACCAGCTAGCCACTGCGAACCAAACCCACTCTTGAGATCTAGTTCGGCCACGGGAGGTAGTGAGAGACAAGAAAGGAGACCTAGAGGTGGCTTGTAGAAGAGAATATGGTCTGAGTTGCTTATCCCTGCGCTGAAGCGCTTATATACATCACATCTCCTCCGCTCTTCCCCACTACATACCATCCCCCCAAGGAAATCGACCGTCCCTGGTCGACACAAAACCAGAGACCAAAACAAAGCACACGAGAGCATCTCATAGACGTCCTAGAACTCTCGCAGGTTCCACTAGACCATATCCATAGGCGTATCACATCATATCATAGATTTCAAAACGTAAAAGAACGTAAAAAAACTGGTGTCCATTATAATCGGTCGAAACGGGGTTTTCGTATAGGGCAACGTTAAGCGGAGATAACACATATTCGCGTAGGTAGAGATAGAGAATCGATAAAACTTTGCTTCGTATAACGTAATAAGGTTGGCAAGGTCTTTCAAACCACCCCTCTTTCTTGTCTCCGGTTAACGCTGCCCCCTGCGTCGGTCACCATATGAAGAGGGAAACGCTCGTTGGTAGCACGCTCGGAGACGTGCGGGTCGATCCAGCAAGGCAACAACAACCATACAAGCTGCAGCAGGTTGTACGAAAGACCTATGGGCCAAAGGCCCTATATGTGCATGAGAGATGTGTAGAAGCGTGCTATTCAATACTATCTTCGAGGTGCTAAATATACTACCCGGGCCCAGCATACCAGTGTACTGAAAAGCGGGTGTCTTAAAACAGACCGGAAAGACTTGGAAAAACCTCATCTGGTCTCCTCCGTAATATCGAGTAATAGGGGGTTCCCCACTACACTAACTATGTACTGTAGTGGTCAAAGCGTGTGACAATTATTGCATCCCGTTGCAATTCTCCATTCATGTCAAGTCGAATTCGAGTTGTTTATCATTTTCATCTCCAGTTACTTTTTTCCACATTACGCGCCATGAGCTGGCTGCGCGTCTTTTCATACCAACTGCTTAAGCTTGGATCCACCGGTAGCTCAAAGGTTTTCCTATATCTGGCTTTATCTGTCACTTCCCTACTCTTCTTTTATCAGCTGGTTCTCAATCAGGACTCACTGGGATCCATCATATCTTGGGAAATCAGCCCACAGATCTCTACGACTTACAATTCTAATGCCGACTATAAGGAGGATGACTGGGCCGCTACCACCAACGATGACAATGTACAGTCAAAGGCTATTGCCGTTATACAAGCTGAAAAGACTAAACATGTAGATACGCATACACCGACACCGGTTCCGATACCTGTATATTTACCCTCACCTCTTTCAAAGCATACGCCGAATGAAAAAGAGCTCGTCGTTGCTGCCATGAAGAAGAGCAATATGTCTTGGGTGGACAACCATGTTTCCGCCGATTGGGTTGTGAGAATTTATCGCGCTGATGTACCGAAGGGAGAAGCCGAGCTTACGGTTCCGGAAAATAAGGGAAATGAAGCGATGGTCTATTTAACGTGTGTATCGGCTGACTATCCAGAGTCCCCTGAATGATATAGTTCAAACATTAACCTCAATTCAATGTAGATATTTGATTGATCGATACGATAGCCTCCCGGACATAGTGGTCTTCATACATAGCGGCCGATACCAATGGCACAATGATAACCCTCTATACGGTAAAAAATCTTATTGCTTCTATTTTTTTCGGTCGGTTCTGAAATGAATCTACCCAGACTCCGTTATCTCAATAAAAGACCTCCAGCTTAACCACGTCCGCAACACCGGCTACGTCAACCTCCGCTGCGTCTGGACAATTGGCTGCCCAGCTGAACTCGAACCCGCCCGATACCTCCGTGAACGCCCCGATGACCAGGGCCATCCAACCGCCATGGAATTCCCAAATAGCTTCCTGGCACTATTTCCCGGGACCGAGGTTCCCGAATTCGTGGGCGTGCAGTGTTGTAGTCAGTTTGCGGTTTCTAGAGAGGCAGTTGTTGCGCGTGGGAAAGGTGATTATGAGCGTATGCGGAAATGGCTACTGGAGTCGCCGCTAGATGCAGGCACGAGTGGACGGATATTCGAGTACTCATGGCATAGTCTGTCGATTCGACCCCCTATACTGGTTTGCTTCATGCTTATTCTCCGCAGTTATGTTTGGCAAGCCATCGCAGTACTGTACCGATGCTGTTGAGTGTTATTGCAATACCTATGGGTATTGTAATATGACCGAGGCGGATCTGGAAAGGCAATGGATTTTCCGGGGATTAACTCTCCCACAAGGCTGGCCAGAGATTAAACAGGAGTAATCATATATCGCTATGATCGAGTTGATTTCGTAAAGGTAGATAGGGTGGTTAGGATGAAGGAAGATCATCTATGCAGCCTACATAGCTATACTACAGGCAAAGCTCTGTTATTTTCTGCAAAGCGGGGTCATGTTCCGCTTATCGTAACTAGTGTAGTGGGGAAGCCCTTCTCGTACATCTTTCCTGATGCAATATGATCCGGTCTGTATATATTAAGTTATGTCGGTAAAACGGTATGGTATATCAAGAAATTCAGGATAGTGTTAAATGACACACCTCTACACCTCTCTGACCTGACCCCTACAGGCAGTTGCCCCGTCCCCCCTTACGGCCGACGTTGGTTCTTGGTGCGGTTTGCCTCTGCTAAAGCCACCCGCACATCTTCGAGTGTTCTGCCGTTGAGTGCTCCCTCTTACACGTACGGACCTGTCTCTTCACTTTTATTTTAGAAATTTGGCAAGGGGTACATAAAATTGCGAATTTTGACGGCACATAAATCATTGAAGGTAGTAGGCATTTCTAGCAGAGAATGGAATTTCTCGGAGTTGTACAGTACTATTCATAGGAGCCACTGGGGTTTACTGGGTTTTTGGTAAGAGTAAGAGGGGGAGACAAGCATATAGCCTGGGTTGTATTAGAAAGAGGAAAATCAAACAGTACACTTGTTCGGATTAGACGACCAGATCTAGTTCACATTTAAAAGAGGGAGAAAAAAGGGTCAGGCATTATAAGTCCTTCGAGATCTTCTGAGAGCGCTCGTGGTCAACCAATCCTTCACTGCCTCGGAGAAAGCGGCAGATCTTCATCTTGGCTTCATCACTACTCAGCTACATTAAGCGCGCTACAAAATTGAGCACCATGAACCGAAGCATATACCCCTTGTTTTCCAACTACTCTCTCATGAAATATATTGATGATTCGGGCCTTTGTCTGCCTCTATAGAGGTTGTAGAGCCTTATGTGCAATCGCAATTACCCGGCTCGAAAACCTAGACTAGCCCCTCTCCATAGCTCGATATGCCATACGATTTCATACTCTCTCTCCCTCCCTTGCCTTCCTAGTACACGACATGGTTAAGACGAATTTGCCTACTTTTGCCTGATTTTTCATGCATACCTCGCTGTGATGAGCTTGACTGAGCTTGCCCTGTTGACCAGTTGGATTGGAAGGCCGTCCTGTGGTTTGCTGCTTGT
Organism: Penicillium sp. IBT 16267x; assembly: GCA_028828865.1. Lineage (NCBI taxonomy): Eukaryota > Fungi > Ascomycota > Eurotiomycetes > Eurotiales > Aspergillaceae > Penicillium > Penicillium sp. IBT 16267x. Next base: position 3,771,272 of record JAQJZQ010000001.1, read on the forward strand.
TTGCTGTTGTGTGTTCTCGTGTACGCAAACGTCACATGATTTCCCTGGACTACTTAAGGGGAGATTGTTTTGTTTCTCTTGTTGTTTCCTTCTTTCCTCTCCTATCTAGTTTCTTCTTATTGATAGGACTCTGAATGCATTTCCATCATTCCCGATTTGCCGTGTCACAGTTGTAGATAGAAATATATATCTTAACCCCGCCTAACCACTAAAACATTAAATACAGTATCAGTAACCCAGTTAAAGTCAAAAGAAAACGTAGTATATATGACCACCAAATAATTGAAAGCATCCCAACTAATTTATTTTCAACCAGAATAGACCAGTACAGTGGGCGTAAAAGCCGACAGAGAAGAAAAAGCTGAGGTAGGGGATATAATAATAGAATTTAGTCTGATCGTAGCATTATAGCGATGGCTTAATTGGTTATTATTTATTACTAAAATGGTAGATAGCGGCCTACACAACCTATTCACAACGGTCGCACTTAGTCGTGGTAATGTATACTGCTATGAGTACAAGTGAAATATATAGGTTCGTCAGAAGCTAGTAACGCTGAAGCTATGGTTTCGAACTCCGCTAGCTGCAATCGGAAGCAGCAAATACACCACTCCTGTCCAGAAACGACAGAATCACGGCGTTGGGCTACCATCTTTTGAAGCAAGATGAACAAGTAGTCAGGACTCGGAGTTCGAGAAACGGCTAATCCCTTTATACTGTATAATAGCAAAGAATGGCACTTGATTGAATCACGAACAATTATTTTGACCGTAGGTGCCTTTTACCTTATGTTCTAATTAGCCCATTTTCAACTAAGGAAATGTGCCCACCAGATTTGTAATGCAGAGATGGTCACATCTAAAAAGTGATTGGATCCAAGTTTGTGTTTCAAGTAGGAATCAGTACCAAGGTATGTTTGATACAGTATAGAATTAGTATCCAGGTTAGAAGTGAACTCTATGGGACTCTGGAAGTGAGCTCCTTTGGAAATAGATTCTGACAAAGTAACATTCCACCACAAGTGAGCTTATATTAGATAGTTCTCTAGAAGTGAGTTCTGATGGAGGAAAAGTCTATTTAGGTCTCTCCATATTAAGCGGATTAGTCTTACTAGTTAAATACAATTTTTACCTAGGTTATAGTTATAGAAGATTACATAAGCTAAACATAGGTAATTTTACATAATTTATGTTTGTCTTGTTTGTCACCCAATTAGGTACCCAGCCGGGTCTGGTTCTGGGCTGGGTCCGGGTCCCGCTGGGTCATGCTGAAGCCTAAGCTAGAGACGCCACCATTTGGCTAAAGCGAGAGGACTAGAACGAATGTGGCACCCACAAAACAAGAAATATTATCAGTCAGCTTCTACTAGCCCGTCGCATGGGCTTCTCAGAGATAGTCACCGACTATGCCGCAGCCAAACACGGCAATTTCACAGCGGCAATATGCGTGCGCCTGGGGATGCGATGCGTGGTTATGATAGGCGTAGCGGATATAATGGCGTAGGAAGAGGACGTCCTTGAAGTCCTTGAAATGAGAATAATGGGAGCTAAGGCCATAACCGCAAGAACCCCTTTGGGAATGGGTTCTCTACGCGCTGCAATCATAGAAGCATTTCGGTATTCGGTTTGCCATTACGAGTCGGCGTATTACCTAATGGAAGGTCCGGTGGGGCCGAGTCCCCTGCCCACCATCACACGCACTTTCCAAGCTCTTCTAGGCGAAGAGGTTACGGTCCAGATGCGCGAGGCGGCCGGTTGCCAGCTAGATGTTATCGTCACTGCGGTTGGTAGCGGGAGCGGCGCTGTTGGAATGTTCAGGCCATTTCTTCCGAACCCTACGATTCGATTGATCGGCGTCGAAGCCGCCGGGGCGGCCGCTCTAACCGACGGCGAGAGCGGCGTGCTCTAGGGAGCGCGGACTCTGATGCTCTAGAAGCGGGATGGCGAAGTTCTTAACTCGCAGTTAATCTCGCCAGACCTTAATATCTCGACTGTAGGGCCTGAGGTGGCTCATTGGGAGGAATGTGATCGTGTTGAAATTAAAACTGCCATAGATGCGGATGCCTTAGGAGGGTTAAAAACAATGCGATACCACGAGGTATTCCGTTAGGGCTGGACTCGAGTCACGCGGTGGGTATAGCTATCGATGTGGTAAGAGAACTTGGACTAGACAAGAACGTTGTTCTGTTAGTAATAGGTAGTGATGCCGTTGGTCTTGGAACGGTTGTGAGACCCTCCCTGTTCAGGAAGAAATGGCTGTTGGCAGCGGCCATAGCTTAAACCTTTGGAGTTTATCTTCGTTTTTGCAAAGCTATTCATTTGACAACATGCCTTATTCTGCCACCTGGGCACTATACTGCCAAATCTTACATACAGTAAACTCCCATTTTGGGCACTCCCAGGTTAGGCACATATTTTCATTAGGCACCAAGATTTGGTGGACGGACCCACTTCTTTGGCTTTTCCCATATATAACAACACCATCCGGCACATTTCTTGTCTGGCACAAAAAATTCTCTTCAATTCTTGCTTAGTCATGTCAACTGACCAATCGGAATGCAGGATTATGACCCCTTCTACTCCATCTTCGGTCGCCCTGTCAGCCAAGCTGGCTATACCAAAACAGCCCAACAAAGGCATATCCGACGCTCAGAAAAAAGCACTACGTGTCTATGCATCTGAGACACACCCCAAACCTACTCAAAGAGCATGCGTTGAGTGGTTTTCATTGCAATTCAATCGTCATATCAATCGCGCGACCGTCTCGAAGATCCTTTCATCTAAATACGAGCACCTTGATACTGGTTTTGCTGGCCAGAACAAACGCCCGTTAACGTCTCGGTGGCCTCTATTAGATGAGCTCCTTTATATCTGGCAGCAGCGTCACGAGAATGCTGGTTTCCCGATTACAGGCCCATTGATTCAGAGTAAAGCCGTCGAATACTGGAAGAAAATACCCCAGTATAAAGATCTCGACCCGCCGTTATTCTCTGAAGGGTGGCTCTCGCGGTTTAAACAGCGCCATTCGATCCGATATCATACATCCTACGGCGAATCTGCATCGGTGCCGACCTCGATATATACCGATATAGAAGCTATTCGGGCTGTCTGCGATCAATATCTGCCAAACGACATCTATAACATGGATGAAACGGGTCTTTTCTGGCGTCGAATGCCTAATGGCGGTCTATTAAGTAAGGGAAGTCCTGGATATAAAAAAGATAAAACCAGAATTACTCTCGCAGTAACGATAAATGCTACTGGTTCGGATCGAATGCCTCTCTGGTTAATAGGCACTGCAAAGACGCCTCGTGCTCTTCGAAAACTCAATATCTCATCCATCGGATGCGTTTGGAGATGGAATAAGAACGCATGGATGCGCGGCGACGTTATGCAAGAATGGTTCCACTCGTTCTATAAGCATATTGGCACACAAAGACGAGTCGTTCTATTACTCGATAACTTTAGTGCTCATCTCTCTGCGCTTGATTATGCGCCGCCGCCATCTAATATTAAAGTCGTTTTTTTACCATCGAACTCGACCTCGATTTACCAGCCATTGGATCAAGGTATTATTCGAAACCTTAAGCACCATTATCGGAAGAAATGGATGAGATGGATGATTAACATGATGGACCGGGGCATCGACCCTACGCAGAGAATGAGCCTATATTACACACTACATTGGATTACTCAGACCTGGAGACATGACGTCCTAGATGAGACGATTTGGAAGTGCTTTACTAAGAGCACAGTTATTGGTTCTAACACCAATGATATTGATATATCTCAATCTGAAGACCTTCAACTAGGTGATTTATACACATAGGTCACCGAAAGGCTTCCTGGTACAGAGGTCATGGAATTAGAGGAGTTTCTAGCCCCTCCAGGTGAAGATTTTGACGTCGAGGAACCTGATCTTTCTGACATAATCATTGATTTTTCAGGAGAAAACGCTAGTGGTGTTTGTAGTGATACGCAGGATATTGAGGATGACCAGGACGAATATATATTCGGACCACCACCAAATATCCCATCACGTGTCGAAGCAGTTGAATACATAGATAAAGCTCTTCAGTTTGCCCAGCACCAAGAGGGTATTACTGAGAGAGATCTGCGGGATATAGAGAGGATAGGTCATCTTTTTTCACGGCTACAGATAGATGGAAGGAAACAGAAGAAAGTGGATGACTACTTTAGACCAAAAATAGACTAGTGGTTACCTATTTCGGATTAGCGCAATGATAACAGGCACACTTTCATTAGGCACACCAAGATTTTGTTGCACGGAGGGCCGTGCCGAAAACGGGAGTTTACTGTAGTATTGTCCCGAATCAATTTTAGCCCCGCAACCATTAAATATATGTCTATAGGATATTGTGCCACATCACCATGCTTTACTTTAAATCATACATGCTTACACATGATCTAAATGGACATGACGCACAAATCACACATTTCTTTTTTCGATTGATAACGTGTATATTGGTATATTGCTAGCCATGGAAACCTTAACCACCGCCTCGGCATACTTATAATCAAACCATCAATGTACTCCTACTTACTGAATGACTCATCTAGGTAAGTATATTGGAATAGGACTGTCTTTCAGCGCATCTATCTGCGAATTAGCGTGACGTAAGGAAGAAAAAAAATATTGGTGGTTATCGGGGCGACCTACCAAAAGTGAAGTGGGATGACTCCTATAGACTGATATGGTATTATGTATGTCGGTGAATATGAAGATCAACAGCGCATATACAACAGACTCAGAAAGAGATATGTATGGCATAGTGCGGATAGGTTCTAGATAGCACAAGCTAGGCTGATACTAAGTATAATTCCGAAAATTTAAGGAACCTTCATTAAGTCAAATTACTGTAGTAACTCTTGAGTAAAGCAGAAGTTTGTCATCCTTAAATAAGTGGAGGTGGAGCATAAAAGCAAGGCCATCCTCAAGTAGCAGGAACAAGGTATTAATCAGGAGCGAGAGCTGTCTGTAATTTATACTAAAATGCTGTATAACTGCAAGTAACCCTCTAGAATACATGTATGACCCTCTATTCTAGAGGGCGATCATTTCCGAAGACACTTTATATATGAAGTTTTTATAAGGCGGTTTATGACAAATACATAAAAAAATAGGCAATAGACTACAGTTTCCCTAAGGCAGGGTGTCAGGCTATATATTTATGATTTAGTGATCTCTATACCGATCTTAATATGCTCGAAACCGGGATTAATAAAACTCGTCTAGAAGCTACCTCTGGCGACTGTTAATATTCCAGCACGGCATACTAGGCTTATGGGAAGTGAATAGTATGCGCTCAAAGTGCCAAAATTCAACTTTGCCCTCCACTTCTTGATAGTAGGTGAATGATCTTCGAGGCAAATTATTTCTTAGGTAGTGCAAATATTAAAAGTCAAAAAGTGATAAAAACAATCACGAATGCCAGCTGGACTCTTAAGGTAGTGGGTTAAGAAGAGACACCCTAAGCACTAGTGCCTCTACTTAAGAACGTATAGCTCATGGGCAGAGAAGAGATTTTCAACTTCTATACGCACCTTATGTGACTAATTCCAAAGCAGGGGTGTTAGCATATTATAAGACCCACCTACGGCTAGGTGTTCACCCGTCCGTTACTCATCGTATCCGGTGGACCTAAGACAGAAGTAGCCTATTTAACCTTCCGGCTCCCCCGGTTGCCCCGACCAAGGTCCGAGGAGAATAACACCATTTCTCCATTAATCATCGAGTCACTCAATCGCACTACGAAGTAAGAAGCTACGCTCTAACTGCACGGGTGAGTCTCACTGATGGTGTTCACTCCCGCCAGCGACATTCTTGCCGCCCACCACAATACAGCAATGCGACCTCATGATGCAACAGACGAATCCCCAAGCCTGGTGTTATTTCAGCAGCAAGAAAAGACGTTGACTAGAGACATGTCTGGCGTTGTGTCTCGGTCTATTGAAGTTCGCATTAACGAAGCCCGCGCGTCAAAAAAGCTCAAACTCAAACGCCCCTTGAATGCATTCATGCTTTATAAGTCTACTAAGTACCAATACATAGTGGCCTGGCTGTTAGCGCAGAAAGCCTGCGCCGATGGAAGGGCCGTTTCCAGGACTGCCGCTCAGTGGTGGAAGACAGAGCCGCAATTGATCAAGAACATATACTCAGGGCTGGCTGAGATTGACCGCAAAAATTATCGAAAGGCGATCGCAGTTTACAGCTCAACAGAGTCTACGAAGAAGAACTTTGACACACAGCTCGCAAAGGCAGAAGACTCTTTTGAATCGAAATGCCGGAATTCGCTAGACGAGGGACTGAGTCTTCCCATGTCGGATTTTCGAGGAACCGACGATGCTTACATGCCTACGAGCGAGAAGTCAAATATTAGTTTCCAGAATGATTGCGATGTGAGAACAAAATCCGTGTTTCCGGCGTTACGAGGACCGAATCAGTCCTGCAGTTACTGATCAGTATGTCAATATCAAGCAGCCCGACGATTTATTTCCGCACTGGAATCAGGAGCATGCCTCCTCTACGGACGTACGTGTGGAAGGGTACAGAACGTATGTGGTATGTGAACATGTGGTATGAGGAGAGAAGAAGAAGTCTAAGCTAGCTAAGTGAAGGGATATAGCAGCATACAGGTCAGCTGACCTAACACCCCCCTGAAGCGAATCCCAGAACGCTCAAATCTGCCTCAAAAATTATCGAAAAAGCTGGAAAAATCACGCTGCAAGCTGAATTGCACGAAAACGTAATAAAAACCAAACGGACTCTGTTTCCTAATCGGGAATAGCCTCTGGAAGGGCTTTCATCCCCATCTGTGCAACGAACCTTGTGAAGGCGACCTTCGCGAGCGGCTTGGTCAGCCCGTCAGCTGCTTGTGATGACGTAGGAATGTATGTTAATATGCATGTGCCGGGCGCGACCTCTTGTCGCTGGTAATGATACTTGATATTGATATGTTTAGATCGGCTGTGGAACTCCGGATTGGAGGCGAGCGCCATGGCGCCCTGGTTGTCAGCAAATATGGTGGTTGGACGGTGGAAAAGATCGTCCTGAATCATGAGCTCGGACAGCAGAAGATCAAGCCACTTTAGCTCTTGAATTGCCATCGCTTGTGTGACGTATTCAGCTTCAGTTGAAGATAAAGAGACGGATTTCTGACACTTTGCTGCCCATGTGACGGGCCCGCCAGCGAGTAGAAATACGTAACCAGTTGTCGAGAGTCCCGCGTCGTCATGTGGACCTGCCCAGCTCGAGTCACAATATCCGTGTAAAAGCTGTGTTAGTGGGGCCTCCGCAACAGGTGCAGATATGGGTCCTGGACCGTAGCAAAGTGCCAGATTGGTGCCTTTAAGGTACCGGAATATCCGTTGAACCGCTGTGACGTGAGTAATAGAAGGGTTCTGTGCATATTTCGCGAGCTTGCAGACCGGCCAGGAAATCTCTGGTTGAGTGGATATCATGATCCATATCAGCCTGCCCATACGCTCCTGGTATGACTTGACCTCGTCAGGGGTCGCTGAGTCACCCGTGGCACGTGGTACGAGCACCACCTTCTCGTTGAAGGGTGTGAGAGCTGGCTTGAGGTCTTGGAGACCGAAATGATGGAGGGTTTTGCTGATATAATCAGCCTGTGAGAGGTAGAACTTACCGTGTGCATGTATGACGTCGATACCTAGATATCGCTTCACAGGGCCCTCATCCGTCATATCAAAGTGTGTAGACAGCAGTTTCTTGGCGTCTGCTATCAGATCTTCGCTCGGAGACAGGAAGAGGACGTCATCAACGTATACTAGCAGAAATATCTGCTCTGTTCCCGTGACCTTGACGTACACGCCATGATCTGCATGTGTGGAGCTGTATCCGCTAGCGAGTAGCGTGTCATGAATCAGCTGGTTCCATTCCCTTGGAGATTGCTTTAATCCATATAGGGTTTTGATGAGTAATCCGCACTTGCTGGGATCAAGCTTTTCCTGCTCTGGAAGATGTATGTAAATGGTCTCTCGGAGCTCAGCGTTGAGAAATGCAGCGGTGATGTCAGCATGATGTAGATGCCACCCCTTGGCAGCAGCAATAGCTGCAAATATCTTGAAGCTCATGGGCTTGGCAACCACAGCATAGACGTCGATATAGTCAGGCCCCGCTTGCTGGCGGAAACCTCTGACTACCAGTCTTGCCTTATATGTGCCATCTGCCTTGATTTTGAACACCCACTTAAGCGTCAAGAGACGCTGATTCTTGGGCTTATCAACTGTGCGCCAGGTGCCGTTATGGTTGTGGTGGGAGAGCTCCTTATGTATGGCAGCTCTCCACCTCTCGTGCTCCAGGCATGAAATTGCCTCCTTGTATGACGTGGGTGTGAAACCGGGGTCTGTGGGGGCCAGTTTTTTCGGCGGAATAATCCCTGCCTCGGCAGCGGTAACCTTCATGACGACGTCACACAGCTGCTCATCAGATGCGAGGATATCCAGTATCTCATCCTCTAGAAGAACGCTGTTCCCTACCAATTTCTCGAGCTGTTCCCGTATGCGTGTGGATCGACGTGGGGCTGGAGTCGGAGATGGGGCGTCAACCGGTGACTCAACGGGTGGTTGACTGCTTGTAGGCTGAGGTGGAACTGAGAGAGCATGATCGGGTGGAGCCTCGACTGGATCGGCCGACGACTGAAGAGTAGGGTAGATCACTTGCCGAGGAGCTCGTTTCAGGGCTTGTACAGGCCGGTTTTCGATAACCGAGCTCTGCTCTGGAGCTGCTTGAAGAAAATCACGAGGTACGTAGCGACTATAGTCGCTTACCTCGTCCTCACTGGTCGAGTCTCGCTCGCCGGTGTCAAGCTCATATGCTGGAGATGGAAGTGCCTGTACTGGGTTCTCCTGGAAGATGACGTTCCTGGAGCGCATGATCTTCCTGGTTTTGATGTCATAGATACGGTAACCTTGACTATCATATCCTACCAGGCGACCTTCTTCCATGTGCGGATGAAGCTTAGATTCACGTCGCTCTTTTGGTATGTGATACCAGCACTGGCAGCCCAGCGCCCGAAGGTTGGAGATATCGGGCAACGTGCCGTGTAGAGCTCCATATGGAGTCCGCTCTATGGTGGAATGCCATAGACGGTTCATGGTGTAGTTGACGCCGAGCAGGAGCTCGCCCCAGAGATGCTTAGGTAATTGGTGCTCCGTCATAACCGCCACAAGCGGCTCAATCAGATAGCGGTTTTTGATCTCAGCGACTCCATTGAGCTGCTTGGTGTATGGCGGTGTGGGGTGCCAGATGACACCTTTAGAGACGAGATAGTCAGCAAGCGGGATGTGCTCGGTGGCGTTGTCTCCCACTACCTGCTTGACGACATAATTGAATTGCGTCTTGAGATATTGCTCGACTTTGATGAAGCAATCCAGGACCTCAGACCTTGACTTGATCAGAAAGACCCAGCAGAAGCGAGAATAGTCGTCAGTTATGGTAACGAAGTAGTGCTGCCTGCCATGTGAGGCAATTGATACAGGTCCCCAGACGTCCAGGTGAAGCTTTTCTCCTGGAAGAGACCGTATATCCTTGGAACCGTATGGAAGTGCATGTCCCTTGCCTTGCACACACGGACCACAAGGTCGTTTGAGCGATCCTTTGATTAAGGTGATCCCGGTCGAGTGATGAGGCATGTGCTTGACCTTGCGCTCACCGGCGTGACACGCTCTGCGGTGAGCCAGGTCGACGGATATCGGAGCCGGGGTAGGAGATTTTCCGGTGCTCGCAGCTATGGAAATTGTGAGCTGATTTGCACGCATAAGGTGCTCTAGCTGCCCCTTAGAAGTGTCTGCTGTATGAAGCCAGTACTGCTTATTTCTCAGCGTGGCAGACGCTAGTGGTGTCTCAGAGCGGTAATTGGCGTTGCTCGTGTAGATATGACCTTGGTCACCCACGAAAAGTATGATATGCCCCGCCTGGTTGAGGTCGGAGACAGAAAGCAGGTTTGACGTCGTTTCTGGTGCAAGCCAGACCTTTGAGAGCTGTAGCGTACGACCTGTAGATGTACCGTCGACCTGTGCAATATCAAGTATGACGTCTCCATAACCCTTTGTATGGCATGTGGACCCCTCGGCGACCTTGACAGCACGTCTGCACTCTGTAAAAGAGATGAAATTTGCAGCATATGGTGTCATAGAGTGTGTGGTGCCCGAGTCCACCATCCAGTCATGTTGCCCGTGTGTGTCGACACGTGCCGACGCCAGGCAGGTGATATCCGTATCCAAGCTCGTGGTGGGGTTAACGGAAGGAGGTAGGAAATCGGCACTGCAATTGAGGTGATCATCAGCTCCATCATCAAATAGCTCGGTAATACGTGACCCTGAGAGCCCGACATGAGCCATCTTCGCGGACAACTCCGCGGGCTCTGTTGTAGACGTAGTCGACGCTGTAGACGCTGATTGTGCAGGTGTAGTGGGGTTGTAATAGCATTCTTCTTCCTTGTGGGTGACGTGCTTCTTGTGGAAGCGGCAGTAATATATCTGCTTGTCAGACTGCTGCTTTCTGTCAGATTTCTTGTCGGATTTCTTCTCCGACTTCTTGTCGTCATGCTTCTTCTTCTTGCTACTCTTTTCAATTGTAGCAGCAGAAGAGGCCGAATGAGCTCGCATAGAGTGTGCACGTTGCTCGTTGACGACGAATTCAGGTATAACCTTTTTGATGACGTCGATTTTATCGATTGACCACTTATTTGACTGAACCCAGTGGGAGCAGTCAGGGTTCTTCGAGACAGCGTTGATGAAGGTGGTATAGACGATGAACTGTGGAATGGATTGACCCGCGGGTACCATATTAAGAACGTCGTCATACGCTTGCCTCCACTTAGAGAGGAAAGGTACGTATCCACCACCTTGCTTATACTCGATGGAGGTCCAGTTATTATAGACCTGGACGTAGGTGAACTTCGTGGCGTTGCCATAGAGCTCGGCAAGCATATCCCACATCTCGTCTCCACGACGAAGATGGGAGAGCTGAGACTCGATTCTATTGTCGATAGTTGCAGTAATGAAGCAGGCTAACATGATACCCGCTTTGTCCCATAAATCGAACTGGATATTGGGGTCGGTGCAGTTATCTTTGATGTAGGCGTTCGCCTGAGCGGTGGTGATGGAAGTGAGCGTGACTGGCTCATCTATGCTCTCTTGGTAAGCCATGATAGCGTTCTTGGCCTCTACAATAGAGAGAACCTCGACAGTATGATCATTTGGAGGCTCGTATTCCTTGGTGAGTACCATCAAGTAGTACTTGTTGACTGACTCAATCGCTCGCTTCATGCGACCCGCCCAACGGTGGTAATCGGCCTCACCCTTCAGCTTGTCGCCAACAACCGACTTAACCTGCTCCAACGGGGAGCACGTCAGCTGGAAAGACATCGTGAAGGTATTGTGAGTATGGAGGAAAGGTGTAGTAGTCGTGTATGTGAGACTCGGCACGGCCCGTGTGGGTCGTTTTGAACGAATCAGGTGTCTCGCCCCGCGAGTGGGCGTATTAGACGAGGAGGTGCGGCTGACGAGATGTACGGCGCATAAAAGGAGGGGTTGGTGGGGTGGGGTGTTGACGTATTGTCAACAAAGGAAAATTCTGCAGGACCTCGTTTCTGAAGCAGCTTTGAAGCAGCGACAGCGAGGTGCACGCAGAGAGAAAAGAAGGCTCAGATCGGAGGTATTCAGGATCAGAGCCCGGGCTCATAACCTCTACGGACGTACGTGTGGAAGGGTACAGAACGTATGTGGTATGTGAACATGTGGTATGAGGAGAGAAGAAGAAGTCTAAGCTAGCTAAGTGAAGGGATATAGCAGCATACAGGTCAGCTGACCTAACACCTCCAATTCCCACTAAACTAAGCATTGGAATGATTTTGACATGGCCTTGAATCGGCTATGAAGTCTATGCTCAGCGGGTTGTGAGTGTAATTCGACAGTGAGACACAGTAGAGCTACTAGAGGGTCCTTTATAATGTCTACGCTGGTGTCTTCCATTCCGGACTAAGCGTTTCACCATGATCCACAATGAAAACTTTGTGTGAAACCATTATGGTGCTTTTCTTTTTTCTTTTCAAATAGCTCGTGTTCGGAAGTAATAGAAAAAGTCCCTGACGTTACGGTCTCCGAGCGTAAAGATCCTTTACTGTCTTTAGTTAAAGGATGTCCAGTTAATCCTAATAATTATGTCTAGACTAACAGACCGCCAAGTGGCCAGTTATGGGCTCCCCTGGCTCACCTGGCGATAACGCAGCTCTTTAGTAATCAAATAAGTCTTTCCCTTGATGACACCCTCCGTCGATCATAGAACTTACTTATGTCAGCGTCACACGCTGGTCGAGGATCAGAGGAGAAAAGAGGAAGCATAAGCTGCAATAGCTTACTGCTACAAGAGAAGGACGAACAGACAGAACAATATAAGTATTATGTAATAGTATAGAGGAGAGAAGAAAGGAAGAGGAGGGAGAAGCCCTGGTCTATCTGGGAGTCGCTAGTCACCTAACTGCAGACAGACTCTAACAACTTGCTTCATTTCAGAGGACCTAAAAAGTTGATTTGGAGGGTTTTAATGGGAAGATGATACATCAAAATTGAAGCTAGCTAGCCAGGTCAGTATTCCACATCAGCGTTTGGATCAATTTAGGTTTAATGACTTATGCGACAGATTATCTATAGTAATCCCATATACTCTTGCATCATTTTGTCGTAATTTATAGTTTAGTTGAATGGTGAATAGTCCCGGGTGTGGTACGTACTACTGTGACATGCTGCGAGGAGAAGATTATGGTGAAAATGCCTATAGCTCTAAAGATTAGTTCTAGAGTAGATATGTATTTCTACTGTCTATAAGGCAAACCTGTGTCATTCCATTTTGAGTGTCCAGGAGGCTTATGAGCTTACAGCAGAGCCGAATTCATGTGTCTTTAGAGAAGTCACGTATATGCAAGAGGGGATGGTTGGTGGGAATGTATTGTATGTAACAACTCATGGCACTGGAGGGCGATTAGAGGAGACAGAAAGGAAAGAATGAGATAGACAGAACAATCTCGTATTATGGCGCAAAGAAATTGAATTTCTTTCTAAGTGACGAGTGGAATGCTGACGCGCCTGACACGTTCCTTGGCTGCTTAAAGTCACAATTGATTCCATATCGGGCCTCACTGTCTGGCGCTAACGTACAATGCTCATCATTGTCCGGCTCGTACGCGCTAGATTACCTGCTATATAGCATCCACGGGTAGGACTAGCTCGGCCCGCTATGGATCGGTATCTGGCTGGCGGACCTGGATGAAATAGGAACCCACGCCATGCTTGAAAATGCGCTGGCATAACACGGACTGGGAATTGGTATCGATATCGGTCTGGATCCGTGCTATTTCGGACGGTTTAGGGCGGCCTCGGTGGCTACTAGGGGACCACCCGTAGGTCTGTTGCCAATGGACTCGTAATGACTGGATCGTACGGCAAATATGTTTCTCACATTATAAGCACAATAAACCATCATGGTATACTGGTAATCCGGGGATAGGCTCGTGGATCTAGGTGGGCCAATGGGTGATATCGGGCTGGTCGTCAATATGGTCCCATTGCTGAACACACTACTCGATATACCGCGCGGTTATACGGGGTACCCAATGATTAGTGCTGGTTAAATGGGTAATAATATTGTCCCTTCGTACGGCATACTCACACTTATTGCAAATTACCACGTGGAACTCGGAATTAGTCGAAAAAAACTCGCTGGCGTTAGCGCTACTAGGTGGGGTACTAGCCATCTTAAAAATGGAAATATATATACTCGTACGACACGCTAACTTCGTAATCGCTGAAATACCTAGTGATTAAAAAATGCTTAGTTGGCTATAAAAGTAAAATGGGAAACGGAAACCGTTAAACGGAATTAACCCCTGAATTTTCAGCTGAAAATATCAATGTGATAACCTATACCCTATGGGTGTCTAGTGGTCGTGGTGGTTGGGTGATGTATCACGGTCGCCCGTGGTCGGTACCCCATCAAAAAAACTCGCTGATTTTGGACCCCTGTAACCACCATTTTGCCTAGTTAGAAACCCTTGAAAATGAAATGGAGGGTGCTTAAAAGATAAATGAATAAACTATGATAATTTGAGCCTCGTCCGACCCCGAAGTGTAATTGTAATGGACTCGGGTGTGTTAAATGTAATGGACCCCGACCCACTTTTTTTTTCCCGTACTTAAGGAAATCACCCTAATTGTAATGGTGTCCATTACAATTACCCCCATGGGTTAGGCATTCGACGCCAGAAAAGACCCGTTTTATCCATATTATAGATATCGTTTGGCAGATATTGATCGCAGACAGCCCGAATAGCTTCCATATCGGTATATATCGAGGTCGGCACCGATGCAGATTCGCCGTAGGATGTATGATATCGGATCGAATGGCGCTGTTTAAACCGCGAGAGCCACCCTTCAGAGAACAACGGCGGGTCGAGATCTTTATACTAGGGTATTTTCTTCTAGTATTCGACGGCTTTACTCTGAATCAATGGGCCTGTAATCGGGAAACCAGCATTCTCGTGACGCTGCTGCCAGATATAAAGGAGCTTATCTAATAGAGGCCACCGAGACGTTAACGGGCGTTTGTTCTGGCCAGCAAAACCAGTATTAAGGTGCTCGTATTTAGATGAAAGGATCTTCGAGACGGTCGCGCGATTGATATGACGATTGAATTATAATGAAAACCACTCAACGCATGCTCTTTGAGTAGGTTTGGGGTGTGTCTCAGATGCATAGACACGTAGTGCTTTTTTCTGAGCGTCGGATATGCCTTTATTAGGCTGTTTTGGTATAGCCAGCTTGGCTAACAGGGCGACCGAAGATGGAGTAGAAGGGGTCATAATCCTGCATTCCGATTGGTCAGTTGACATGACTAAGCAAGAATTGAAGAGAATTTTTTGTGCCAGACAAGAAATGTGCCGGATGGTGTTGTTATATATGGGAAAAGCCAAAGAAGTGGGTCCGTCCACCAAATCTTGGTGCCTAATGAAAATATGTGCCTAACCTGGGAGTGCCCAAAATGGGAGTTTACTGTATCTCAATCGGCTATACAAGCTCAAATTCACCCTGAAATTGACAAAGTTGTTTTTTCCTCTACCCAACTAAGACTCATTAGCGGAACCGATGGGGCTTCGAATCCTCCTGCAAAATACGATGTGCTCGGGGCTTGTGCTGCGCCCGCACGAGTAGTAGAGCTCGGCATCCTTATGCTAGAAGCGGACGTGGTACCATCTAAAGTCGCCGTGGGAGGAGCGGATAGCGAGCCACCTATGGAGGATGGGCCGGAGAAGTTCGAGTGCTGGGCCCGGCTTGACTTTGTATATGTCGTGCCCGTCCCAGCCCTTGTACTAGGTAGTGAAGAGGGGAACGCTCGTTGGCAGCACACTCGGAGATGTGCGGGTCGATCCAGCGGGATAACACTAATAACACCAGCTACCGCAGGTTGTACGAGAGACCTATGGGCCACTGCCCATCTAGGTGCATGAGAGAGAGGTGTAGAAGCGTGCTATTCAATACTATCTTCGAGGTACTAGATATACTACTCGTGCCTAGCATACCAGTGTACAGTGTACTGAAAAGCAGGTGTCTGAATACAGACCGGAAAAACCTGGAAAAACCTCATCCGATCTCCTCCGTAATATCGAGTAACAGGCAGTTCCCACTACAGTAGATAGTTTCTCTCCCTGGCCTTGTCCCACCACTCCATGCGGGCAGATAACCGCTTGGTGCGGTAGACTGAGCGGATGCCGCTGACGGAGGGCTGGGCCTCCAGCCCTTCGGCGGGTGGTCTAGAGGAGGCTCCCTCTGCTGCGAGAGCGTCGGCTTCCTCGTTGCCAGCGATGCTAGTGTGTCCTGGGGCCCATCTGACCGGGATGTCGTGGGTCTCCATCCCCGCGTGGCACTTAAGAAAGGCCCACTGGGAGTATGCAGAGGCGTCTCCCCGGAAACACCAGATGACCGCTGTGCTATCGATGCAGAGCCATATGCGGGCTTGCTCACCTTGGAGGTGCGACAGGGCGCTTTCGAGCCCTTTCCAGGCGCCGATCGCTTCAGCGTCGAACACGTGGGACTGGAGGTTAATCGCACCGTAGCCAGATCCGACTTGGCGGGAGCCTCGGTGGATAGAGAAGCCCTAGCCCACCGTCCTGGTGACGTTTTTGTTGCTTTCCGACCCATCGGACTACACGACTACGTCTATCGTAGGGAGCTATGAGGCGGCCTAAGTCTTGAAGGCGGCGGAGGCCGTCCCTTTGTCAATGCCGAGCGCTGGGTCCGTTGGGCAGCCTGGAGAGAAGTATGGCGGCCTAGGGGCTGGAACGGGAGCTGTGTGGAGTAGGACCCGCAGCCGTTGTATTGGTCCTTGGTCGTTGTATTGTGCCCGTGCCTCTGCCCCGAGTGATCATTGGTGCCTCGATGCGGCGGGCTAGGGGGTGGTCAGTGTCCACTACCTGAAGGCGAAGTGCGAAGCGGAGCTTGGCCTCCTCGAGAGCTGCCATAGCTGAGGGCAGCCCAGCCTCTCGAAAGAGAGTGACCTTAGGGTTGTCCTCCAGATGGGAAGAACTTTTCGGACCGCAAGGGCGAGGCTTTTGTCGAGAAGTCCCACGTGCCATCCAACTGCGGCAGTGCCACGGATGTGCCTGGCCGGCTTAGTGCGTCCCGCGTACTACGCCTCGCTGCCGTACAGGGCTAAGGGTAGCACACACGTAGTAACTGCTTTCCGGAGGGAGCTGGCAGGGGGTTAATGCTCCTCCCTAGGTCGCGGATGTGGCGGGCGGCATGCGGGCGATGCTAACCCGGTGGGAGACGTGCTGTCTCCATGTGAGGCGCTTATCAAAGATACCCCCGAGCCAGGGAAGTTGCTCTTCGGCTGGGTGGATGGTTAGGGAGTCATTAACGATTACCGGGGGCCCTGGGTTGGGCCGCCGTTTCCTCGTAATATGAATCATCTCTAGCTTCTCCGGGGCGAAGGCTAGTTTGTTCTCGGTGCCCCACTGTGTGACGCCGCGCACGTCTTGCGCCAGCGCCTCCACGCTTTCTTCGAGGGAGCGTCTCGCTCTATAGAGAGTGTCAGCACCGGTGGTGCTGGAGAGGATCGGAGGATCGGGAGGAGAAAAGGAAGAGAACCACAAGCTGCTACAGCTCGCTGCTACAAAAAAGAACGAACAGACGTAACAAAACGTGTATTGTGTAAGTATGGAGAAGAGAGAAAGCGAAAGAAGAGAAGAAGCGCTGATCTACTACAGAGGGAGGTCACCTGACCTCTGATAGAGGGCAAGGTCGTCGGCGTAGCCAAAACGGAGCTTCGTGTCCTGCAGGAGGAACTCTGCTAGAAAGAGAATTAGCGATAGGGGTGAGCCTTATAATATATCCTAGGGTACTCCCGCGTAGAAAAGATTAGATTGTTAGATAAATATACCTCTCTGTAGTGGGGTTTGTCTCATACATCCTTTTGCTATTAACCTCTCCGATCTTACATTATGGTGTTATTGCCTGTTCTGCTCGACTATTATGCGACCGTACTGCACTAGCTAAGAGCATCACCCCTTTGAAACTAGGTAAATGTCGTGACCTACATTGATTCACCCTATTTTTAGGCTGCTGTTTCAAATTCTTAATTAAGTTTAGCTCAGCTGGTCACCCCACCTGACTGTTAAATAGTCTGAGTCCAAAGACTTAAATTAGGACATCAACATTCTGGGTGCTTCTTTTAGAGTGTGTTCCGTTCTGGTAGAGCCTACTGGTGTAAATCTATACGCTCTGGCGTGAAGTATTCTATATCTTTGGCGTTTTGACCGTACTACGACTAATGGAAATCACCTATTGCGGTGACGATACCAACATGAATTGTTCTTCCCTGAGATGCGATCTTCAGTCTGCCAGGCTTGAGGAGCACGTTGGACAGACATTGACCGCGGCCTACGATGGTACGTCAAATGTCGCTCCGCTCCAGAGACCCTTTGGTGGGGCTTTTTTTATACTGACCAGTGGTGAGAAGATGGGAATAATCAGCTACTCTTCAGAGAAAGGGATCTCATATTGCCTGGTAGGTTCTATATGCTTTGAAATAATGCTAATATTCTTGTCGCTTGAGTTGCGTTGATAACAAACCAAGCGCCACTTACACCTCAGCATCACGTATTGACATAAGCACAACTAACCAGCCAATGTATTGAACAGGACAGTGGCGCGGTAGGGCATGCAACAGTCAGTTGCACAGCGACCTATGCTCTCAGGCTGGACAGGCTTGCGACTGCAATAATTGCCCTCTTGAGGCTCTGTGGTCAGAAATCTCCTCCTCCTGGAAAATGAATGAAAAGCTACACGCCTACGTCCTAAAGCCTTTAGGCATGGGGCAGGACATAAGAGATCTGATGAGGCCTCCCTTCGGTCTGTGAACTCCAAAACCTTCCAATTACAAACAAGCATATGCCTACATTTGAAGCACAAATACTGATCGCAGTCCTGTAGAAGTACGATTAGGATTTCAAGAGAACCGGAGAGTCATCCAATTAGTTGCTAAACAGGCACTTCGAGCTCTGACGTCGGGGCTCCGGGCACGAGGTACGCCCTTCAATGGAGAGTCCCTCAAAGGCATCTATGACTGTGTTTTCTACTCACTGGCAGAAAGAGACTGTGCAAATCTGCTCTGCCACTGGTTAAATGTCATGGGAAAGCGCTTGAGGACGAAATACATTCACAAAAACAGACCAGATTGGTGGCCCAAGAGCTACGATTTCAAGAATCCCAGACAACTTAGCTCGGATGGTAAATTTGGTCTATCTCACTATCAGTTAAGGCAGAGCTAATGCATTTAGATCGGATATGTATTCTTATTCATATCTTGTACGGGGAACATGGCAAACCCGTTCCTTTCGGCCGGCTCTGTGCTACACTAAAGAATACCCGTCTGAACAGAACAGACCAAAGCTTTTTGACGTGGGCTATCTTCATAAGATTCATTGAAGTGGCTAGGCCTGGCTATGATTTAAGTAAGTCCTCAGATTGACTTCACGCTCCGACAAAAAATGCTGATGTCAGAGCCTGGAGATCGGGTGACCCCAGTTCTGTAGAGAGAGCAGCGCTTCTTCCTCTTGTTCTCTCCTTCTTTCCTCCATACCACCACAATACCATATTGTTCTGTCTGTTCGTTCTTTCTTGTAGCAGCAAGCTGTAGCAGCTTGTGCTTCTTCCTTTCTCCTCTGATCCTCGACCAGCGTGTGACGCTGACAGCTGATATTACAGTACATGCTCCGATGAAGCCCCCACTGATAGGACGGGTAATGCCTACACGTACAATATATTTATTTAATAGTGCCCCAAATATATGATCAGCGGCTCAATTTCTGAGATAGTATTCGAATCGCTAGAGAACCGACGAGTGATATTAAGCCAGGGCCAATATGATAAAAGGAATCAAGCTGCCAGCCTCACCATACCGTAGCAGATTAAATTCTGAAGACCCTTTAGAGAGCACTTATCAAACATTTGTTGGCGGGCCTTTTTCACTCTCCCAAACCGACCAGAAAGATAAAAGACAACGTGAGTACCAACGCAAGTGAAGAGAAAGAGAGATATGTGGCTCCGATGTCTAGTCTACATTGTATACACAAAGCCTGAAGTGAGCGCCTCTTACTCTTTTGGAAGCCCTCAATCAAGGTTCATGTAAGAAGAGAAGATGAGGGAGAATCCCGGAATTGAATGAATCATTCGATGCCCAGCAAAGTTATTTTTTTCTCTATCCACCTAAGACTCATTAGCGGAACCGACAGGGCATAGTAAGAAAATATGTTTAGAAAATGAAGCAGCATGGGTGATAGACGTGTATAAGCAGATATAAGGACATTTCAAAAGTCAGCAAGGAAGAAAGAAAACAACCCTCGCGTCCATTCTGTCTAATCCAAGGGCATTGTGAATCTGGTGAAACTGATTTAGATCCATCCTATATCGAAATTAGTACTACAATATCAATATACTGATCTCCAGAGAGTCCATAGCTTCAGAGGGTATCTGGACAAAGCAGGAATCGCCATTAAGTGCCATTACTCGGGGGTGCGTAGGTCTGCCTCTAATTGATTGGGGTTCTGACACGGTTTGCATTCCTCGCCGCAGTTCTTCAAGGTCGGCTAGTCAATAACGAAAGCTTAATCAATGAATCGGCTCGCTCCTATAATTTACTGCTGAGGTCGCTCTCTCTATAAAGCGCACTACGGCCTTCATCCTTTCTACATTTTCGTATTTTGGCCTTGCTTTATAATAACAAACTAGAGGTTCAGGAGCATCTCTATCAGTTAGTCACCTTTAAGGGAAGGAGTCGCGTATGTCTTTGATGAAGGAGTTTTCGTGCATCCATGTCTGCGCGAAAATACTGGTGAACTCTCTTAGAAACCACAAAGCAGGTGTTCGGCGTGATGGAGGAAGATAGATGATGGGAGAACCTATTATTAGACAGAACAGTCTAGAATCCTGGTGCTAGGAGAGTCTGTATGAATTCCACGAACGATAGGCCCCCAGTTTTTCCATAAGCTAATGCCCCCCACGGCAACCTGGCGTGCCATACACACCA
The DNA here is from genome assembly GCA_028828865.1 of Penicillium sp. IBT 16267x. Classification (NCBI taxonomy): domain Eukaryota; kingdom Fungi; phylum Ascomycota; class Eurotiomycetes; order Eurotiales; family Aspergillaceae; genus Penicillium; species Penicillium sp. IBT 16267x. The sequence continues at coordinate 3,791,897 of JAQJZQ010000001.1, forward strand.
CCAACAGTCCAAAGAACCAGATCAACACTAGACCAGACCCCGCCCACAAATCCGAAAGCCATCGCAAAATGCGGTCGCTCCAACAAATGGAAGAAACATGAGATCAAAACACAACTCATTTTCACGACTGCCAGACCCCAATGGTGCGTATACCACTGACCCACCGCCAAGAGACCTAAGAAAAGGGCGAGCAAAGTTATAGTGCCCTGTTGACGATAGCATTTGTTGTCTAAAAGCCTCGGTGAAAACCCACCCTATTGAGGTGCCAAAAAGCTGGCTTTCGTAAGGCTGGTGGTCAACGATAGTAAACAATAGGTTTGTATCATCACCGCGAGGAGTCCTACGGCGAAGACAATGACAACGATCGATGGACGCCGAATGATGGACGGTCTTGTTCGGGCCGGTGTTAGTCCCTTTTTCTAAGTATACGTGTGGTTTTACCTCTATATCTGGGATAATTGATTTAATTACCACGGTCAAATAGTGAAGAAGAAGGGGAGAAGCTTTACCGTGTCGCTTAAGTGTTTAAGTGGGAATCCCATGCGTAGATTACCTCAGGATTATTTAGTGCATAATGGAGTGGGCCACGCTACAGTGATATTCGAAATCAGCTTTACCGTCAATCTCTCTCTCAACACGTCCTTTGCGGGACGTCTTATGTGTCACTTCGAAAGGAAGGCAGCAAGCCACTCCAGATATATAAAGACATCGAATGGCTGTTGATGGGTGGAATAGGTACAACCCGTTTCCTAATGATAAGCAAAACGCTAACTGTTCTAAATTGACAATTCTTCACCATGATTGAAGATGAATTCATCGAGTGACACTACTTTCCTATATAAAATACCCTATATTATCCTCTGCTTCTCACATTGAATGCTATCTAGCTTTAGATCTCAATAATATAGCGTTTTGACCTAGCGTGGCTACGTGAACCACGGTCAACGCGAATCAAAAATACATCACGGGTCTAGGTTATCGCTCGCTCTAGCGGCCCAGGTGCCTAGGGTGCCTAATTTATGAATGCTATATAATTTTCGATTGTCATTCTCGAGTCACGGCTTAAATTTAGGTACGTACCTTTAGTGTTAAGTGACAAATTGTCTTCCAAGTTTTGGTCTGGTATACTTTACGCGACCGAGCTGGACCATCTGTTACAATGAATGTTATGATAAATGTCACGGGAGATGCCATAAATAATACCGTATAGTAATCCAGTGTAACGGTCATATCTTTAATCCCGCGTGCGAATTTTATATGTACTAAACGTAAAGTAATAAGGGATGGAACTCATAATTCCTGGCTGGGCATTATAGCACTCAAGTATAGTATGTTTCTATTGATCTTTCTTATACTCTATGGCAAGACTTATCCACGTACTTTTCACAAAATCAAACTCCCTAATCAGTAATAATCTGCATGTCAGCGCGTCCGCTGGATGAAGAAGTTTAGAGAGAGCCATCTGCAGCATCGATTGTCGGCATAAAATGGAAACGGATCATATGCTAGGATCATAGGATATGTTGTAATTTGAAAACTAAACGTATTCCCTACAAACGCGGTCTACAAAAAAAACTCTATATATGAAAGAGCGAACGCTAGCCCGGGAGGAAGCGTGGCTTATATCATCATTGTGATACCAACACTCAAGTAAGTGGCACGACCTCTTGAATCCAAATTCGTGATTATAAGCATGACGATGCGGTGCACCGAGGATTGGTTCCTGTGTTGGCAGACGGTAATGCAATATAATGGATATAATATTAACTTTATGGTTCAGGTTTTAGAATGGTGCTTAGTAAAACTATCGATTCGGGCTCTGCCTTGGTAACTATAAATATCTCCTAAATTTCCCTCCCTTCGGGCCATACCAACCAAGTCATTTAGACCAGCCTAGCTTCAACGCTCACGTATACATCCACACTGGCTGCGGACCTTTTTTGGGAGAGTTGAATTCCTTAGATGAGGAGCTCAGCTAGTGTTTGTCGACTGCCGGGCAAGGCCAGCAAAGACCGTGAGAAGTCAATCTGAAAGCCCCTTATTAACAATGGCAAGCCGTGCTAAGCCTACGCAGGTAGCTATAAGAGTTTTCCACTGCTTATGTCTCACCAGCAAGTTGTCTAACTCTATGCTTTCTAGAATCAACACTGCTCTGTAACCGCAGAGTTCGAGCAAGGCATCTGGGAAACCAGCCTCTTGAGTTTTCTGATTAATGCGAACCTACCAGTCAACGTGATTGACCTTCCAGAATTTCATTCCTTATTCGATTTCCCCGCACGGGATAGACCTATCGTACCTCCAGTGCTATATGTCAGGAACAGGATACAGTCACTGATCAAAGATCGCCAAGCAGTCATTCTTGAGAGGCTGCCTGCAGATTCCAAATTGTCAGTATCTATAGCCTGCTGGACCTCCTCGTCTGGCCAGGTGTTCGTTGCTGTGAATGCATATTTTTTTGACAAGGACTGGAAACACCAAGAGGTTTTGTTAGGCTTTGACCTCCTAAGCTACACGGAAGGTGGCACAAATCTTGATTCAATTGTTTTTGACATTATGCAAGAGCACAAGATTACGAACAGAGTGTTTTGCATGACGACGGATTATACAATCAACCATCAAGACCATCAAAATACGAGCGACAGCCCGGAGCAATCCATAGGGCATATGATTACCTTAATAAGGGTCCCATGCATATCACACGTGATGCATTCGACATTATCTGCCATCTTGACCCAGGTTCGGTTGGATCCTGTGCCAGACGCGCCGTATGGCGGGGTTCCTAGAGACCAAGGAATGTCGCAAGTAATAGACAAGGTAAGAAGAAACATAGTACTCCTGCCACATCCCGGGTTAACACCTACGCATGCAGGTCATCTCTCTCGCTCGGCACATTCATGCACCCTGTGATGAAGGGAGAGACCCGTCCGATGAGTTGAAAGTACTTTTGCCTCCGCTAGATGAATGTCCTACCTTGCCCGCGATAAACATATATCTTACACGGGCGTATATCCATCAATCTAAGATCATGCAGTTCTTCAGTGGTACCGGGAAGCGGGCTCTACTGCCAAGTAAGGAGGAGTGGCGGCAAATCGAGTACCTTATGTTGATCACAAGGCCTTTCTTTGAGTTCTTAAACGACCTAGCGATGGAAACGGATGCGACCACACATCTCGTCCTATTAATGTATCGGAGTTTGTTTCAGCATCTAGATCGGTTCATCACACGTCTTGAACTCAAGACGACACCCTGGAAGCGCGGCTTCCTACGGGCCTTGAAGGTCGGTCGGCAGACCCTTTATTCCTACTACTCGAGAATACAGAATATGAAAAGTTACCCGTATGCAGTTGCCACAGTGCTAGCCCCGTTCTAGGCGGAGTAGGCCCGTAGCCAGCAGACCATTATCTAGGCCGGGGAGATTGATGAAGCCACCCCGTGGTTAAACCGTACCGGTTGGGTCCGGTATTTATAGGGCATTTCGTCCGCGCCGTTGGTCTAGTCCATAGAGCGGCCGGACGAGGATGCGGAGGGCCCCGAGGGCGCCGCGTGGGCCATTTGGCAGGCTATGGAGCGATTAGCTATAGTCAGCTAGTAGATTACCCGGGCCAGCGGTTTTTTAGTGCGGATCGAGGCGGCACGTACGCAGAAAGCCGATTCCCCGTACGAGCCGTTGTTCGGATACAGTCCTCAACAATGAGACCCGCGATGAGGTTGCAGAGTATCTGGCAGATGGTTTGTCAAGCATATTCCGTAAGGAAGATCAATATTAATCCACGCATAGGGACTGTCGATGAGCCACCCGCCCTGTTCTGGAGCAAGCAACGGATCGCTTCCCCTCACTATCTGCCCTGGCACGCAGTGTTCTCTCGATCCCCGCAACAGGAGCCGGACTAGAATGGATTTTCAGCATAGCTCGTGATATTGATCGTTCGAGTCCTGGACTAGCTCCCCAAGACTTTCGGGGGAACGTGATGGTCCGATGTACTCCCAACATAGGGCCTGGCGATTTTCTAGGGGAGGATAGGAGCCATACATTTCTGCGGAAGAGATATGACGAAAACGGACTGCTAGATCCCATCGACCTAGTCGAAATCAGTGATACAGAGGAGCAATGTGCTGAAGAAGTAACAGAAGTGAAGAAACGCAAACCCGGGCTTGAAAATACACAACCTCCACGGAGGTCGAAGCGAGTCTGTAGTGACCGTCGCCAGAATTATTCTTAAGCACATTAGATATATCCTACACCGCTTGCTACCTCCACTCTTGACTTTGAAGACAATCCTACAATACTAAGTAAGCCTACCTGCATTTGTAGCGCTTAGAAAGGCGAGGATTTAATCTTCTAATATGGCCAAGTGGATATTATTTCGGTCCAGTCCACACTATATTATTCTTTCTTGTGGCTTTGCTTGTGGTATCGTAGATCCCTGTGGTCAAATGCAGTACTGACCGATAATCCCACAAATCTGGATCAGTGCCATCTAAATCCATGTAAGCAGATATAGCGTAGAAATATAAAAAAAGAAGCAGAGAGTATTGCCTATTTACAAGGCCACCTCATCAACATCGCATAGGGTGCGAAATGGGGCGGAACCACGAGCGAAAGCGGAATTGAAATAAGATAGAGATACGGAACTAGCCTTCCTGCATGTAATTGCCTATCGTCAGGACAAATTTGATGCTCTTTAATCACAATCCCTCACCTTCCACATAAAACTTCGGACGCCACTATAAGCCGTAGCCAGGAAGATTATAGAAATTAGCATTTTAGGATTGACTTAAGGGCCTCAAAGGTTCGTAGCCATCTCGGATTATCTAGAATTGCATTAATGCCTGTTATTGAGGCATATAGTTCTTGAATGCGTTGTATAATTTGGCAATAGCGATCCTAACATCCTTTAAGCACTAGATATTTTGAAACCGTCCCCGTCAAAGACTCCCTATCTTAAAGGCATCCTTCTGACGGATCCGCGATAATTAAACAAGACTAGTATGATGTATGATAGTTATATAGATGGGTAGCCAAGTAGTCACTGGTGATCAAGGCTCTACATTCAATAGCCCAGCTAGAATGGACGGTGCAGTTTTGTCACAGTGTCAAACACTTCGAGATGGAAAACGGCCCTGAACGGGGAAGCTAGCAATATTTACTTGGCTTGGAAAGTGATATTTCCGGTAGAGTCAGGAGCTCGGGTGCCCTTGATTGGTCAATTTGACCCACTTCCGCCCCACTTTACAGCCGACTGTGACCGCCTTGTCCACCGTCTTTACGTGGGTCCTGTAAGCCAAAGCTGTGATTATAAGACAATTTGATTGGTCGGTATGGTAACTTTAATTCTAAGGCCAACAATAGCAAGGAAGTTGCAGCAAAATAATACCGCCTTACCCCCCAGCTTCACCTTGCTGTATCGTCACCACTATGCATATTATGACGAATCCGGGCAATTTTTTGGAACCTTCAGGCCTTCCTGACGGTACTAGTCTCGGGATGATCCGGTCCGGTTCTGAAATGTTATGAATTAATCAATGATGATTACAACAGCGAGGTCTCCAAGCCCTCGGCGGGGTGCGGCGACAGCGAGGGTCTAGGGTGCAGCGACAGTGAGGTCCCGGAAGCGAGCACGTGCTGCCTCGCCAGTACCAGCTCGCCGCAGTCAGAGGCGGGTCATAGACCGCCTGACCTCCTGATTTGATCAGGAGGTCGTGTTTTGTATGCGTATAAATAGCTTCATTTTGATAATTCGATTACACGTGCGTTATTATATTGGTCTCATTGTAGAATCGCAGGTCAAATTCGCAGGTACGTTAAGTCTTCCTACTGACTCATCCGCCAACCTTATTAACGTAATTCCCTGCCAAGCGGGACACCCGGTCAAGCGGGACACCTCATCAACCTCTAATAATTTAAACTAGTATAATTCAACCAGAACAACGTAATATTGAATATCTAAGCTATTTAATCAAATTTGGACAATGCGTTCTCTTATGACCTTGAATATTGCACTCTGAGCATCTTGGTGGCGCCCTGGGTCGTTGTTCTTGTGCTTCTGGTTGACTGGTTGGCTGGTCGAACAGAGGTTCAAATCGAGTATTTCCATCATTTTGAGCTAATTCTCTGAGCTCAGCGACAGAGAGGCCTTCTGGAGCAGCTATCTGGAGCTTAGAACGTGCTTTCTGTTGCTTAATCTTCGCGTTACCAGTGCGTAAAAGCTCATTTTCTCGAGCAAGAAAAGCGGTTGATTGCATCGTTATTTGGCAAGCTTTAAGGACCTGATCTATAGCGGAATTTAACGGGCTTGGTGGGCTCTTAGAGCGTGCTTTTAAGAGCTTTTTGATAGATAAAGCTTGCTTTTGAAGCTGCTGGTAATTTGATGGTGTCTTAGGCTCCCAGGCGCTGCTTTGACTACCCCGAGATGGTGGTGGTGTAGGCGTATAGAGTCGAATATTAAGCTTTGAAATCACTCGATTTGGCTCATATGGGACTAAGCCAGTTGCTGCAAAGCTATTTTTGATCGTTTCTGGTTTAAAAGCCTCGATTCGTGCGGTCGGAAAGGCGTCGAGAAAGTCCAACTTATTAATATGATTCCGACCAATCCGCATGATATTTTCGACGTACTTCCCGTACGCACGCTTTAAAACCGCAAAACAACCTACATCAAGAGGTTGTAAAAGATGCGAAGAGTGCGGAGGCATACAGATTGGAATCACGTTATTTCGAGAGCAAATTTCATCGAATTTGGGAGTAAGATGGCTCCCATGACCATCAAGAATCAAAAGTCGATATCTTCCCTTTAACCTCGAGAAAGTTAATGGAATAAAGATCTTTTCAAGCCAGCGAAGTCCAATATCGTCCGAGGTCCATCCAGTTTTGCTAACTTGGAATTGCCAGTCACCTGGAAGTCCAATATCTTCAGCCCAGCCTGTGATATAGACCTTGCCTTTGAAGATAATCATTGGAGGAAGGCTATATCCAGACGCGCCTATACACTCAATTGCGGTGACCCATTCACGATTTCCTGGCTGTAAAACTGAGCGCCGACCATAATATTCCGCTCGACTTATAACTTTTGCAGTTGCGGTCAAGCCCATCGCGAAACCCGTCTCGTCAAAGTTATATATATCATCAAGATCGATCCCATGCTCAGAAATTGTCTTTTGGACCAAGTTGAACCATTCTTGAATGATCTTTGGGTCCTCACACTTAGCGCGCTCATAATTATAGCGTCTTGAGAACCTCATATCGATCTCTGGGTGACGTTGAACGAATTGTCCGACCCAATTTTTGCCGACGGTTTGAATCGGGGTCGTTCCACGTATGGAGAGCAAGAGATTTGCCATCTCTTGCACCATATAAGGTCTTGGTGCCGCTCCTCGTATATCCATAGAGATTATCCATTGTTTAAGCGAATTCTCTTCAATTTCAGTTAATTTGAACGACTTTGAGCGTAATTCGACGCGGTTTTTACGTCCGTTAAGACGTGCGTGGAGCGTCGATTTTGGTATGTCGTATATCTCTGCTGCTTCACGAATTGACAATTTCTCCTGCTTTTCAATAGCCTGGATAGCAAGTAAGATGCGTCCTTCTTGTTGCGTCAAATTTTGACGATTTTGAGAGCGAATTGGTGGCATGGTGGTTGGTTGAAGAAGGATAGACTAATTAATTGACGCGTTTTGGTTGGGGTGTCCCGCTTGACCGGGTGTCCCGCTTGGCAGGGAATTACGTTAATAACTATCAGTTCAGAGAGGAATTCAACGCGTGTCGAATTAACACCGCGATGAGTCAAACACGAGATATAGAGAATATTAATAAGGACGAATCAGAGACGGTTACAAGAACTCTATTCAGCCCTACTTTAGCCGCGTTCCAGAGCACAGTAACCAATGCAAGGTTCTATAATAAGCCCCCTGCGGTCGGGTCACCACTGACGAAACAATAAGCCATAACACACACATACTGCTTCTTAGACTCTCCTCGAAGCGTAAACAAGAGGCTGTTCACAAACAGCACAAAATTGATATGGGAATAGATACGTAGCAACGAACAGGGTTAAAGTAAAATTTTGATTGGGGAGATGAGTGGCTAAAGGCAGACGGACTTATTCCCGAACTGCTGATATATGATTCACACCGCTCTTAATACTGCTAAATGCTAACGTATCAAAACTCTCGTGTGCCCGAAAACTCCCACAGCGGTTCCGGTCGGCCGTGAAATGCAGTTAGTCATGAACCATGGTTGAAGGATCCGGATAAATTTTTGGAATACGGAGTGGCCTAGACCCAGTCTACTCTTAGATATACAGCGTCACCGCATCGCATGTTACATGAACGACTCACTTTTACTTTTCCTCTCTAAAATGGACTCTTTATTTCCGTCTTCTTCCCCTTTTCACCTCCCGTCACAGGAATCATTTACGTTTATGTCCTCTGCTGAAACTGCAACAGCCTCCTAATGCCCTAATGTTTATTGATGCGCATGGGTCTCTAAGTAAGAGTAAGGAGATATTCATTGGTGTGACGGTGTCATTTATATTAGCCACACTTTGTGTTGCTGCCAGACTCATTAGTCGTTTCGCAATTGTCAAATATGGGTCCTGGGATGACCTCTTAATCATCGTTGCGTGGGTATGTTGACTGCGAGCCCGCTGTATATATCTGTCACTTAGAATATGACTGACACAGAACAAATCTAGATCCTCGCCTTCGGCCTGAACTTCATAGTGGCCTTTGGTACTTCTAAGGGTCTTGGACAGCTCAGTTCAGCGCTCCCATCAGACGTACTGCCCTCTCTGTTAGCCTCTGAGTATGCCTTCACCATACTGTACAATCCGGCGTGGATGGCTACAAAGTCCTCCATTTTATTATTCTACCTCCACATCGCCAAGGACTCTCACAGATTGTGGCGGATCGCGTCTTACGTGACCCTGGCTGTCGTTAATGTAGGAGGCATGGTCGTCACCCTCTTGAGCGCGCTTCGATGCAGTCCAGTTCGACGCGCGTATGAAACCGGCGCCCAGAACCTCACGTGCATGTCGATAATAAATATCTACCTAGCGTCTGCGCCACTGAACATTGCCACAAATATCGTCATTCTCGTGCTTCCTATTGCAATTCTGTCCAGAGTGCGCATGGATTCGAAAAATAAGGGAATCATCGTGTTCTTGTTTGCCCTGGCCATCTTCGTGACCGTCATTGATGTAGTCCGCATCTACTACCTCCAGCTAGCAGCCAAGGAGTCTGATGCCCACAGCGTTGGCGGCCTTGGACAATATGCAGCAGGACTCGCCTTTTTATGGTCGGCAGTTGACGTCAATGTAGGCATTATGTGTGCCTGTATCCCGATCATGAAACCTCTTATAATGTTAATGGTCCCCCACTCGGTTCTACGACCTGTCTCTCAGCATAGAAGTGAGTCGAAGAGAAGTTCTCTACGTGAGTCACTTACGATATCTCTGGGCTCGTCTGGCTTGCCTGGGCCCCAACGAAGAAGACCTAGGGCCCACTCCGGCTTGATTACCATAATACAGCATCGATGTATGCTCTACACCCGTGGAAGAGAGTCTTTCAAATATAATGCCATTGTTTCCACGATCGCTTTTATCTGGGGCTTCACGTACGGCATTTTAACCTCGTTAAACAGCCAGAGATCCAATGTGGCTGATCGAAGCTCAATCCAGGTGGTCAACGTGGTTACTGTGTTCTACGGTGGCTACTTCATAGGCCCTATGCTACTCTCGCAATGGGTCTTGCCACGCTTCGGTTTTAAGACTACTATGCTTACTGGATTGGGTATCTATTTCCTTGGTACCCTGATATTTTGGCCTGCAGGGGCACTTAGCTCCTACCCGACTTTCGTTGTCTCGAACTTCGCCGTCGGGGTGGGCCTCGGCATCGTTGATAGTACTATTATTCCCTTCGTCTGCCTCTGTGGTGCGCCACAGTATGCGGATTTTCGGCTCCAGATTGTACAAGGCTTGCAGATAGTTGGATCTTTGTTGAGTGGCTTACTATCACGGCTCGTCCTTAAGGTCAGCCCGGTGTCAATCCAGTGGGTATATCTAGGTTGTTCGCTAGCGGTTGTCTTACTCGCGTTATTTATCTTCTTCGTCAACCTCCCTGAAGCTAGTGACCAAGAGTTACAGGAGCAATTGGACGATCTCAACATGCAACGTCCCCAACAGCAACTCATCGGGGGCGCCGGGGTGAGGATTACTACTTTTGTGCTTGTGGCCTTCCTACTATGCTTAGTAGACGGTGCAACACAGAGCGTAGACATCCTCTATGGCTTTGTGCTCGCCTCAGCGTCGATGACGTCCCACACTTCCCAGGCCTTAACGACGAATAATGTGTATCTGGTTGCAACAGGTCTATACGCGTCCGGGCGTTTTCTTTTCGCCTTTCTCTCTCTTATGATTACGCCTCGACTTCTAGTTCTTGTTTGCCTCACGGGGTCCCTCCTATTTTCTACACTCATGGTAGGGATGACTCCAACCAATGTCAACTTCCTTTCCATAGCCGGCATCCTCTATTCTTTCTTCGAGGGCCCATTGTTCTCCCATTTATTCGCTATGGGAATCCGTGGCCTAGGTCGACGGACGAAACGCGGAAGCATCTTGCTAATTTCATCCTATGGCTTCGGTGGTGCCGCCTTTCCCTACATCATGTGGGCTGTTGCCAACAGACGTTCGTACCCATACAGCCTATATGTTATTGTCGCCCTCTATGCAACTGCGTGTGTGACCATTCTGTGCATGAACATCATCCCAACCATGAGATACCTTTTAGATCCCGTCAAATTGCCCTCGCCCTCTGACAATGCGCAAGAAGACCATGGCCGCTTTTGTGAAAATTAATTTTGGATGATCCCTTGAGTGTCGACATCGCTGCTCGCCGGTACCAGAGCCAATATTAGGGGTATTTGACGAGAGCAGAAAATAGGGAAACGGGGATCGAGCAGGAAGACGGCGAGGTAGATCTAGGAGCAAAGAAACACGAAAGAAGAGAGTTGTTGATGATGGCGTCCAAGGTAGCCATTTTCGGCACCGATTTACCGTCACTTAGCCTAACCCATGGGGGTAATTCCATTCTACTACGATGGATTTAGGGTGGACTTCTTTAGTATGGGGGAAAAAAAGTGGGTCGGGGTACGATGGAATATTATTTCAAGACTAGGATGGATTTACATTCTAGACTCGGATAGAGCTCAGATTTTGATATGTTTTTGGCCACCCTCTACTTTATAGTCAAACCGAAATTTAGATCATTTGAAATAGTAGAAATGGTAGACATTGACATTGTCCATGGACTGTCCATCATGTCCATAATACATAGTAGGATAAATTAATGCTTTATTATGCAGTAATTTTGGTATTCATTTAGTAATATTTTAGAATAAAAGTGAGGCTTAATTCAGACAAAAGTAAGGATTCATTCGATTAATTTCTAATTAATCCTAATCTCGTAGTCCTCGAATCCCTTTAGACGCTTTCTTGCCCGTCTAGATTCGCGTATTTGGCTCTGCATTATAGGTAATCCATCATCATCATCATCCTCACTACCATCAATCAGGTCACCCTCATCTTCAGATATAACGCTCTTTCGTCTCTTCCCAGCCCTCATAGATTGCCTTAGATCCTCTTCATCTTCTTCAATATCACTAATAGGGTCTACATCGTCGATCTGAGGTGATATTTCCTCTGTTTCCCCTTCCTCAGGAATCTCTAGAGATCGGGATAATTAAAGCTGCTCCTCTTCTATCTCAAACTGGGTCGTATAGCTAAATAGCATAAGATCCTTGATTGTGGTAGGATTCAGACGACCTCTGCGGTAGTGGCAAATATCGCGGGCTGAATTAAACAGCCGTTCAACACCAGCACCAGTGGCTGGGATAGAAAAGATGTCGCGGGCTACCCGTGCTAGGGTAGGAAACTCATATTGATGGTCCTTCCAAAATTGTGTAGGGGCAATATTGACTAAGCCTAGATAAAAGTATAGGATTAGCAAAAGGAAGAGGAAAGTGAGGAGAAAGCGAGAGCAAAGTAATAGACAAAAAGGGTGAGAAAATCTAAAGCCTTACCTCCTTCAAGAAACTGTGTTAATTCATCTTTATCTTGGTGGAATCCAGACGTAGATGCAAGGACTCTATCAAGCTCAGATACGTATGTCAAGGCCCGAGTCCTTGATATCGAATCATCTGTAGATTGATAGCCTTTGATCCGGTCTTATAGACTTTTAAGATAAGACGCATCCCATCCTCCAGCCCAGTCTTTGCTCTTAAAGAACTGTAGCTTATGCTGTGGAGCAAGGATTGTACCATGCGCATAGACATCACTAAGTTCCTTAGCATCTGTCTTCGCATAGTACTCGCGGAGCTTAGATTCACTAAATTCAAGGGCTTCGAGCATCTGTTGCTTCCATCCAACCTAATTAAGAGGTTAGCAAAGGTAAGAGGAAAGTAAGACTAAGGTGAGACGAAAGTAAAGGATAAGACAAACCCTTTTTCGCTGCAATTGTCGCTTTGAAACCTCAAGATGTTTGAATAGCTCATTATATAGAGTAAAGACATTATGAATGGTTACATCTTTGGTCTTTGAGAGCGCGGTAGTGTAGATATAGAATGGCTTTGTAAGATAAAGAAGATAGTCAATCTGTCGCCATTCATCTGAATTCAGCATCATATAGTCGACATCATATAGACGGCAGTACCTATCTAGCTCAGATTGAAGCCTTTTGGCCCGTTGGAGCATCAGATAGGTAGAGTTCCATCTTGTCCGAACATCCTGGATTGGGACCAATTGGGGGTTTCTGATAGTCTTCTGAACATCCTTAAACTTCTCCTGTCTCTGCGGGCTTGCATTGATATAGATTGCAAGGTCACGAGCCTTGGTTAGGGTCCTTGCAATATCCCGCTTCTTAGGTCGCTCTCTAGCGGCCTTACTCCGTTCTTTAGTCCAAACCATGTCCATAGTGTCATTCAGAGGATTTCCTTTTATCCGCTCAAGCAGCTGGTTCAGGCTAAGCTGAATAACATGCGCCATACATGGAAGTCGGATAAAGCGGGCATCTGGATAGTCCTTTTGAATCTTTGCGATCATTGTGCTATTGTTCGATGCATTATCAGTAGTGATAGCCATAATTCTATCAATAATCTGATGTTGCTTTAGGATTGTAGATAAGACTAAAGCAAGGTTTTCTCCAGAGTGGGTGCCCTCTAGGGGCTCGAATCCAAGCAATACCTCTCTATACTCCCAATGTTGATCAAGGAAATAGCCAGTGATTGCCATAAAAGCCTGCTTAAAAGGAGATGTCCAGCAGTCCAGACCGATTGAGAGCTTTGCGTGTTTTGGAAGCATCGTAAGAATATCTACCTGCCGAGCTTCGACGATAGATTGTAGATGACGCTGTATTGTTCGGCCCGAAGGGAAGGATAGGACTAAAGGTGGTGGGCATGTTGTCGCTAGACGTAGAAGGTCCTGGAAGTGTCGATTCTCAACGATCTGAAAGGGTAGTCGTAGGCTAGTGATAGTGGTCATAAGCTGCTGCTCCCAGGCATCTTCAGACCAAGATAGACGTGGTTTAGGTGGATTAGTAGCCTAAAGTAGGGATAAAATATGATTATTCTTTGCGCTTTCATAAAGAGAAGGTAAGGGCAAAGTAAGAGCAAAATAGGTGTAAAATACCCTTATTTTGCTCTCACTTTTCCCTCTCTTAGGCTTTAGATCTTAACTTACCGCCTTTTTCATTAAATCCTGGATGTTTCTTTGCTTGCCTCTGCATTTGTCTTTTGTATGCCTTATAAGCGCATTGGTCCCAGGCTTGATCCCTTTCTTATTAGGTATCACAGGGTGGTCTATGATTAGACCGCATGCTTTACATATAGCCTTTGGTTGACCTGTTTCAATATGCGCAACCTGGTCGAAGTAGCGCCATGCTTCAGATGTATAGCCCCTTTTATCCCACTGAGGACGGTCTCGCTTTGGCTTCATCCCATACTGAGTTATAAGCCACCATTCAATAAACTCAATTTTAGACATATCAGACCAAAGCGCCCACTCTTTGATCTGATCAGGCCCAACGCGTTCAATAGACAGTGGGGGTGGTAGGCAAATAATAGGCGCGGTAGACTGGCTTTCGGTAGCCTCAGAGGGTGCGACGGAGAAGCAATCAGATAGAACAGGGTCGATATTATCACTATTAATAGATAGGGCGAAAGAGGATGAGGGGAATGCCATCTTGATACGAAAGTAACGTGAAAGAGAGAGCGAAGTGAGAGCGAAGTGAGGAGAAGAAAGATCATCATAGAAGGGGCGAGAGGCCTTCTACCTAAGGCGAAGCCTAATGTGATAGATCGAAAGAAGGCAAAGTATCTAAAAGTAAGTCTACTAGTCTAACCTATTAGTCTAAATCTATACCCGCTATTCCGCAGAATCGATTTTTCCTAAGTCTAGCCTCAGTTTGACCTTTCTACCTTAGCCACGCGCTCAATTATAAAGTATAGGGACTAAAATTGTGGATATAGATAGAATAAGCTATAAAGATATTATGATAGAAAAAAAAAGTGCTTAAATATGTGGTTTAGATGAATGAAAAATAAAAGAATGATCTCTAGTTGAATATGGTAGTAAATACACGTAGAGAAATATATATTTTCTAGCTTCACCGCACAAATCCCAACTACCACCCTTAAGTATTAAGACAAGTAGTCTTATCCACTTATGCGATCAATAGAATAGGTATCAAAATGTCTATAAACAAATAGATTTCATAAAAATACATAGTGGAAGGGTAAAAGAAGTAGTAGTTATAAGCGTTCGGACCAAAACAGACGTAAGAAACAGAGATGAATCAGCGAGTTATGCAAAAAATTCAGGCCAATTCAGGCCAATTCAGGCCAAATTAGGCGTCGATGGACCGTCCATGGACGGACATGGACAGACCCACTTTGTCCATGGACGGACAAAAAAAAGGCTGTCCACCGGTGGACGTCCATGGACGGACAATGGACAGACCCCTTTTGTCCATGGACTGTCCATGTCAATGTCTAAGAAGGCTACTTTCCCTGCAGAACTACCTAGGGGTAGTTTATCAGATATACGCAACATATCATGTTAGTGATTTCCAATCCCTCCCTCCCTTCAATTATGACGCTATACTACTAAGATGGTTGATTAGAAATAGAATATTAAATTCCGAGGAAATGATGTCATCTCCTGCGTGTAGATAGCTAGTACCCTCCTCCATATTATCATCGTTGTATCCGCGGCATCTGTGCAGTAATAGTGGATAGCAGTTGATACGGGAGGATTTATGTCATCTGACCCGGAATACTAGTTCTTAGACTGCGCCATAACCCGCAAATGGGTTATAATCTTCAACCCGAACCCAACCGAAAGGTTGAAAATTATGATTTGAAAACCCATGTATAAACCCATTTCAACCCATTTTTGCATAAAATAAAGGTCTTGGCATTTATAAAATACTTACTGATTATACACGTGTATTGCTGAATACGTTTTTTCTTACCTTTTTATAGGCTATATATCCTTTTTTAATAATATAATATAATATAATAAGCTATCTATACTACTTATATAGCTTATATAGCGATATATTTGCGAATTTCAATAAGTGGAGTGTTTATTTAAGGTAATGTTAAAGATATATTTCTGTTAGGGTAGAAGTACCATTTTTTCTAAGCATAACGCTTTTTTTCTTAATACTACATAAACTAACCTTTTTATACTTTTATATAATAACTATAGAAATATAAGTATATTTAATATATAATACTAGTTTAAACCCAGTTTTACCAAGTTAAAGTACTTTATTTCAAGGGCAAAACACACGTAATTTTGCATGATTTATGTTTGCACTATTTACACTTGAAATGGGTTAGGTTCGGGTTATGTGGGTTCGGGTTGGGTTTAGACCTTCAACCCATAACCCGCGTATGGGTTGAGAAAATCAACCCGAACCCACCCCAATGGCGGGTTGGGTTGGGTTCGGGTTATGGGTTAGATGGGTTATGGCGCAGCCTACTGGTTATTATCCTTGTCTACGAGTGTTTTTCGTATAGTCAATCCAAAGATGGGCCCACCTAAAGATTAGATACATTCTAAACCAAGGCCGAGTCCATTTGCAGATCTTCTAATCCGCGTACCATGCTGTCAGGCGTATAATCCGATTTAGATCATCGAGTGGCCATTTCGGGCACCCTACTAACGCTGTACATATAGGAGCACCTTCCCGTTATAAATTCATCAATAGTCCCGGATTTCGAGGGTAGCCCCAGAGAAGATAAACCGCATTTTGAACGGTAGCATTATTAGCACATATAATAACATAATGGGATTCAGACACTTCTTTGCCTCCTATCTACGCCCTTCAAGCAAAAAGCCCATTTCAGGGACCATTATAGGCAGAGACCATTATTTATATAGAGCCAATAGTACTACCATATCACCAATTAGTGTTATGGACTTTTTAGTCCAAGCAATCAAACTGATGCTATTCGACACTTGCCTAGCCATGGCATGGATTGATGCAACCAGAACTGGAGATATCCAAAACGGGCAATGGACCCTTGCCTTATGTCGTGCTCGTCCAGATAACGAGCCTCTAACAAGCGATGTTGTAGCACGGTTTGGGAATCCCGGGAAATATGCCAAGCAGTGGAATATCTCGGTACTGAGAGAGCTTCTGAGAGGCTACTTAGAGCGATCGAAAAGCGAAGCCGGCAACAGCGGACGCCTCGAGAGGTATAATGAGTCCATTTCGACTTTTGCATTAGAAATGGTGCACCTAGTTATTACCTCATGTTATAAAGAACTCAGGGAACCGTACCAAGAACACTAGAAGCTGAACGAAGAACTCAAGATGCTGGACCAAGCACGCGAGTGGCTGAACCAAGAACACGAGAAGCTGAACCAAGAACACGAGAAGCTGAACCAAGAACACGAGAAGCTGAACGAAGAACTCAAGAGGCCGGACCAAGCACGCGAGAGGCTGGACCAAGCACGCGAGAGGCTAGACCAAGCACTCGAGAGGCTGGACCAAGCACGCGAGAGGCTGGACCAAGCACGCGAGAGGCTGGACCAAGCACGCGAGAGGCTGGGCCAAGAACGCGAGGAACTAGAGCAAGAAATTACAAAGCTAGACCAAAAGCTAGACCAAGAACATAATAGGCTGGAACTACAGATCAGGGATATAGAGCGGGCTTTAGTCTCTCGTATCCCACAGCATGACCCAGTCATATTGATGACTCGAGTTGAAGACAATGCAAGCACCCTTAAGGCCTACCGAGGCCATAAATGATAGCGGAATACCACCAGATTTGTGGATACATGTATTTTGTCCATTATCATTTCCTTGGCTACAACGCATTGTACAAATTGAACCATATAAGCACGTTCCAATATACAGTTCGGAAGAAAATGCCGGTATTAAAATCAATAGCCTGTCGCTTAGCCACACTTATGACTAGTTCAGCAATTGAAGATATCCAGAGCAGTCCGATAGTTGAGACAATCAAGCAACGTGAATTATCTATAAAATCTTTGAATAATCCCATAGAACAGGATGGATCTGTAGCGAACAGAATGAAGGCTTACGGGGTTGTTACTGCTGATGAAATTTCTAGGTTAGATGACTTTTCCAGGTATAGAATAGATCTATATACTTTAGCTCCACTGGGGTCAAGGCTGCTGATGGTTTTTCTTCGTTGGAGAATAGGATTATATAATGTAAGGGAATTAATACGATAATTATGAGAAGGAAGAAGAACAGAGGTAATAAGGGGAAGATAACAGTCGACCTTTCATAGACGTAGACACCCTGATAGGATCGGTCGAGTAGACTCCGGGGTTAATAATTTTACTAGTTTAGAAGCAGTAGACTAGATTCTTAAGATATAATGAAATTCGAAATCAGTCATACTTCTACACTCTTGCGACCTCTTTGCCGGATAATAAATCGAGTGATATAAGCTCTGATCAGATGTACTTCGTGAGCCTTTGGCTCTTGACGGCTTCAGAGAAATAGTACTTGTATTTTACAATATAACTTAGACATACCCAGGAAGGTACTATACAAGAAGGCGCTATAGGCGGGCTGTCGCTGTGCCGAGAAAGAAGTCGCAGGAGTGTAGAGGTATATCTGATTTCGAATATAACTGTAGACTAAACCTTATGGCTTCTAACCATAGGCCACTGGTTGAGAGGAAATGGTTAGCCATTTACTAGCAAAAGGGCCATGATATATTTTTGAAGACCTTAAAGGAGATCAACGCTCTTGTTCTAACAAATATCTAGAATGCTAAGAAAGAAACATTAGGGCATATATTCGCGCTCTCCTTTACGCGTCAATAGGTACTATAAGGCCCTATACGAATAATTCTATATTTGGACCTCTTACGTTGGAAACGTTTAAAACGCCCCCTGCGCATTACCGTCTACGTAAAAGGGAGCGGAATGACTTGTGTCTTGATTTGCCCGCGGAAACACTGCGTCTGCTGATCCTCTATACGCCTGTGTCTACACCAGGTAACCGCTACTCTAATCCATATGTTAACATCTGGAATACACAAGCGATGGCGCCAGCATCCGCAATCAAGCGTCCGAGCACACCAAAGAGTCACTGATCCAGTTAACAAGCAATCGAAGGCTATGATGGAATTGTTCGAGCAAAAGATCGCAAAGATCGGAAATGAACTGCATGAACTTACAATGTTCAAAGAGAAAGTGGTCAGTCTGCCTAATCATTTGAACCACATTGGATCCGTTGACCGTAGGTGATATAGGAGAAAATAATGCCCGAGTTGAGTAAAACGATATTCGAACTGAAAGACCTGGTAGAAAAGATGTATGTCTCGATTTCCATATATCATATCTGTTATCTGTGCGTCGTGAGGCTCATCATATCAAGGGGAGCCGAAATGGCATCTCATGGTACAAATGTAGCTATCTCGACATCAAATCCGGATTTGGACTCGGGAGAATGTTTCGGGCTACAATGACTACGCTGGCCTTACGGGCTATGACGGGCATCTACTAGATCCAAATGATCCCATTTCAACCCTACCTATAGTTTGAAACAAAACGTTCAACCCAAGAATTGTTCCTCGGACGAGCCCATGGCGGATTATAGGGATGGCGATGTACGAATCTAAGTTCCCACTAGTTTGGTCTGCAAGATAGTGCGATATGATAGAATAGAGAAAGAAACAGATTTTACTCGGAAGAGTTAATTAAATTTCCATTAACTAGATAATTCATTCATTTGACCATGAATTTCCTATATCTAGAGTAATACTACGCCTAGGGTGGTCCGACTCTACTAAGGAAAGGTTTATATTTCCATAGGGTGGAAGAATGGATTAAAGAATGCATAGATCACAAGAGGTTTAAGAAGGTATGCCTTACTGGTCAATGCGAACTATATAAGTACTCATGTTCCATGATGCACTTCGGGTGATTCTAGTGTGGGTGGACCACACGGGATGGGCGATGATTAATATGTTCGCGCTTTATAAATCTCACCTACTACACCTACCCACTGTTTTTCTTAGCGCTCACGTCCTAGTGATAAACCTCACTGTCCATTTCTGAGGGGCCTACCATAAACCACCTGTTGATAGAGATATCACGTAACGAAAACGACATTTCGTCTTGATTATCTCCATGCCTCCGTCGGCTTCCCATCATGCCAGGGGATTCAAATCCAATAAACAACCCCAGCCAGATAGCCGAATGGCAATTAAGGCACTATTGAATCCTCAAATTGGAAGCAAACAGGGGCACCGCACATCAGCGCCTCCAGGAGATACGCAACCAAGATATAAACAGATACGATCGAGTATATCTGGCTCCGACTGCTCCTCTTATGCCACACCTAGAGGAGATGAGCATTTGTCGAACGCTGATCCGTATTACCTCGAGTCTGAGATAAAGCGACACATGCCACCGAGCGACATGGGTCAGGTCAACATATTTATGACCGGTCTCTCAAGTTCAATGGTACCATCCACCGGGCCTGTCGTCAGACAGTATTTTCAACGCTCTGTATCGATCTTGGGTAAGCCAAACGGTGGTCATGACATGGCTCGCCGTCGACCACCGCGGCGTCGGTACACGGAAGAAGAAATGTACTTTGTATGGTATCTTCGGGTGGATCTGGGGCGAGAGTGGAATGACGTATACAAAGGTTTCAATCAGCGGTTCCCTAGACGACAGCGGGGAGGAGTCCAGGGTATACAGTGCGGCTTTTACCGATTTATACAACGGAAGAGGTGTCCAAGCCTTCGAGAACAACGTGCGATTCTAGAGAAAGACCTTTTTTTACATGGAGCCACGGACGGTGGAAGGTTTGCATTAACACGGTTCGGTGTGGTTAACTGGGCGAATGTTCGGTACCCTTGGATGCAAGAGGGTTGTTAAATTGCTAGTCTTGACCAAATCATTGTGATTCATGAATAGCTAATGTCTAGTACCCTTATAGGATAAGTAACTACCTCGTCGGCATACTGGACCCACAGAAGACTGGTGGTACGGTGACGTGCTTTAAATATTTAGATACAATACCCCATTCGACCCATTCCTCCATCTCTGGTCCATATTCATGAGGTCTGCTCGCGAGAGATATCTTCTGCTTCCTTTGCACATGGTTTACTGTATGTTTAGTAGATACCAATTTAAAATAGTGAGGAAATCGAGTTTCCGATCCTTGACCTGCAGTCAGATGATTGATATAGGAGTCTAATACTAATATTAGGTGTCCAGATCCTACCAAATTCGTAAACGAACAGATGCTCACCGTTTAAGCCATGGAATTGAAGGACTATGACGAAAATGAAGACGGTCCGCAGCAAGCTTGGCTTGGCCTTTATAAGACAACTTCCCAAGTTGCTGGATTCTATTCTTATTCACGGCCGGTGATACAGAAAGCTACATGCTCGAACTTGGGTAGGAGCATCACGTCGTCCCACCAGTAGTATAAGCCACTCATCAACTTCTTTAGCTTTCCACTAAACGAGTACCAGATCTATATATATATCTTACGAAGCCACCCGAAACATAGTATGGATTGCTAATGAAGAGAGGGACAGAAAGTAGATGACAGGAGAATCATCGCATCTTCTGATATTAAGCAATGCGTTTCTAGACTTGAATGCATTGAAAGACAGAGGATCTTAATTTAATTTCTGACTTAATAGGAACCGTTGAGAAAGGAAAAGCAAAGTAGTTTTCACGTGCGATCCTCAACACTCTCTTAGTGCAGCACCACATTCACAATAAAGAACATCAGGTACACAAATCTGCTTAGCTAGAGCCCAATAGTGACCTAAAGCTCCCCGGGACGTATATCGGCTCCAGTGAAACCCACTACCACTCTATTAGGCCCTTCGCCTAAAGGCGTCTCAGGAGTGTGGTCTCCTAGGGGATTGATATAGTGGAATTCAATCTGTGGTCTACCTCCCACCTGTACTTCAACTCCCCCCTAATAACGATCTTCAGAAAAGCGAATTTTTCTAGGCGCTTATCAAAAATTAAAAGCCGCTATTGCGTCTTGGTAATTCTTACCTTCGATCTTTGCCAGCTTAGAATATGTATACTTCACAAATCGCGGCTGCTACTTCTACCACTAGGCGGCCATTCTTCAATCCGTCCTTCTATTAGCGTGACCTTTAGAACCAGTAACCAAGCGGTTATACATTAGTAGATCGTAGATATGTAAAGTATGAATGGATTTAAGAGGCGTTTGAGCTTCTGGCTTTGGGACGCACGAGCTTATTTAATGCGAACATCCACGGACCGAGACACGAGAGATGACATGTCGCGAGTCAGTATTTGTTCATGTTGTTGAAAGACCACTACCACTGGGAGCAGTCTTGGAAACTGGACTCGCAGCACTATATTGTCGCAGATGTTCAAGGTGTTGCCGTGTTGGTAGTGGGACTGCACATCATTACTTGTCCGATACCACCTCCGCTTGGGGGTGGTCTATCAGCGCAGACCTTATGTGAAGATGTTGACGAGGTTGGCCAGTTAAACTAAGTTGCTGTTGGATGCTGCTGTGTGTTCCTAAGGCCCTAGATGAGCAAACATCACGCGACGTGTACAGAGATTATTTGAGGGAGGATTGTCTTGTTTCTCTTGTTCTTTCTCTTCTCTTCCTTGCCTTTCTAGTTCCTTCTTGTTGATAGGACGCTAAATGCATTCTCATCATTCCTGACCTGCCGTGTCACACCTTATGGCGCTTCTTGCTGGTCTTTTGAGACAACTAAAGGTGATCAATAAATTATATACGGTGTGATTTTAATCAGGAATCCAAGTCAGGGACTAGTAGTGAGGACTAGGAGGGAATTTAAATAGTATATTCCTGTGTTTCGGCTGCACTACATATGCAGACAAAAGGAACTAATGGAATTTATATACATCGTAAGTAAACATTTAACTCATAAACCATCGTTTTCTGAACGGAAGTATTGGCTTTCAGTCTGCCCTGCCGCGTATAAATGCACCTGACAATATCATAGTAGGCCGTTTTAAATGTCATATGATTGATTCTAGCTAAATATATCTTCTTCCTATAATTCAATAGCCAGGACATCACCTTAGATATAGCTTGGCCATCTTAAGTCCGTTCACTAGAGGAATATGATAGAAGCGTTGGTTCTATGTATCGAGGTCTGGTAAACAAGATAGTCAAAATAGAGTAGGTACTAATATCAAATATCAACCATCCTCTGATATATCCTTCAAATAGGTATTACTATTACTGCGAAGGGTCAAAGGAAAGAGATCACAACTGTCCGACGGAGCTCTTGAATACTATCTAAACATGGCAATGACTCGCGTAAAGAGAGTAATCCGGAACAAACAGCAAGGAGAATAGTTACCACCACTAAGTGATATCGTTGATAGACTTCTTGGTCTTGTAAATTCTAAGGACATATATTCTATATATACATGAATGACTGATTACCTGTTAACGGTGGGATTCGACCTTTGAATATAGGCGTATAGTAGGAAGGCCTATTTCAATGTCGTAAGTCCGGATGAGATTCCTACAGTGAATATTCTATAGGCATAATGAGATAATAGATCAGGATACAAGACGCAAATTATGAATAAAGGACAGTGTGAATAGAACGATACATTTCAAGATTACCTTGGAAGGGAATTCAAGAAGGAGAACATGAATCACCGGCTTTCCTTTCCGTGGGTGAGTATACAGGTTATTTTTGGATAATACAGACTCGAATTAAATACTATAGGCGGCTTGATGTCTATCGCATAGCAGACAAAGTTAATGCAGAATTGGTCCCTCCTAAGTGTTTATTTGAACGAAAATATAAGGCAGACTCATTTCTTTTTCTATTAGACATAACATCTATCGCATTACTTTACCCTTCTATTCATGTAGGTATTGCGGTGCAGGGAAAAAGCTCTGCAAGAAGGTCGGTCCAGTTTCCTTCAATCTCGGAATTTTAGAAATCTTTACTGGGTTCGTATGCTTGTAATAACAGGATATCACCCCACTATTTACGGCCTTGGAAAGCGTCGCCCATGAGAGTGCCGTCTGGTTATCCGTATTTGGAATTCCTGGGATGCGGACTGTCCATTGGATGATGTCGTCTTGAACATAGACCTTGTCACCGTCTCTATGTCCATTAAGAGAATTATAAAATTCAGTAAATTTGGGTTCGGGTTTCCCAATCCTGCCTGGTATGCCCTTCCCGCTTTCAGAATCAATGGATTCGTCGTGAAAATCTTCGGGGTTGTCCTTCGTGCCACGAAGGAGAAAGAATATCTCATGGAGAGCCGGATTGGCAACAAGGATTGGTTGTAACCCTTTCTTGACCTTGGCGTCTAACCATTTGTAGTCCCGAAAAACCAGACTCCATAATCGCTGTTCCTTGAGGGAATTCACCCTCCTCTGGTTGATCATATAACCAATAGAAGCGGCATAGGTCAGGAAAGCGGTGATGATAATTCTGACCGAGAGAAAATGCCCAAAGGCAAGACATATTAGGCATGAAAATATTCTCGAGTCAGTCAGAGGTTCTTTTAATATATTCTCCCATGCTAGCTGAAAATATGCGGGAAGCTGATTCATCAGAGCGGAGTATGTCTAGGCTAATAGTGATTATATATTTGTTGACGGATTATCGAAGACCTGGCGCCTTATTACCCTACTTATATCTCTATTCATACACTCTAGGTCTGTTCATGGAAGGATTTTGCGCACTGTTCCATTTATGGATATCTTCATTAATCCATGCCGACCCCGATAGAGATCTTGTGATGCTAGTGTCACGAACAGTGACAGAAATATAGCTCAACATCTGTTTTTTACGCATCCATGAATTGTGATGTTTATCTAGCTGTGATTTAGGGTGGAAAGTTATGGTGTACTAACTTATATGTGGTAATTCTAGGTAGTGATCGAACGTATTGTTGGATGAGGAGTTCAATCACGGTGCTATTTTTGTCTACGCTGCTAGCGTGTTATCTGGTATGTGCGAACGTATGGGAGTTGAAGTACTTGATGGCATGCAACACAGAAGAACAGAGACAATAAGGTAAGTATCTATATTGGCGGGTGTCTGCTGCTCCCGCAGGTGAGCTCTGTGCTACCTATCACATTACTAGTTCGCAATAACATCATGATGCCGATGCCGCGTATTGGTGCATATTGACGCAAATAAATATGTTAGAGCCTTCGAGAATGTATTCTTTAAATAGGGTAATATAGAAGGCATTGCCCTTTAACTGTATGAGAACAGTTCCATGATTGATTCCTGCCTATAGCTAGCCAAGCCTATCCTCTAGGTAATGTTACTTTCCCTACCTGGGCTTAAGACATCGCACGTTAAATCAAATTTAAGTGGTACTTGCACAACTTACAAAGATTAATTAGATGACTAAAGGCCCTATTTTAACTGGCGTGATCATAGGCCTACTGCAATTTGAAGGAGAAGTGAGAATTTTAGATGAAAAGATGAGGCAGCGCCGAACGAAAACCCAGCACAGCACATGACAGTCCCATTCATTCATTCGGCAGGAAGCTTCAATAGACGTTGGAGACATAGTCAGCAGCAGGACCTTCCTCCGGAATTCACATCTCCAGCGCACTCATTTCTTTTGCTTCGCACGGGGCTCTACTAATAGAGACTGGCTTTTGAAATATTCGGTCAGCGAATGGTCTAGTAGCCCGGGATTTTTGACAATCGATTAGAATAGATATACTGTTTTGCCTTTGTTTGAAGAGAAAGCGTTCTAATCAATCTCAATCTTATAGGTGACTTCTACCAACGTATGATGTCTTTACGGAAGTTTAGGTACACAGCGAGGAGATTTATGACACATAGTGAACCTGGCTTAAACATTGCGAATGTCATATTAGATAATCATGCTCCGATTGGTAGGCACTCTGGCTCCACTAGCGCACGTATAAAGGGCACTACTCTCTCATGGGGTCAAGAATGGGCTTTTGTAGGGTCTCCAAGATCTAACAGCAGCCCAAGGGCTCTCACTATGGCGAGCCACTCGCAATCTCCAACTTCAAGTACCGACACTCAAGTTAAGGTTTGTTCGGAGGTTAGTATACTCCAATAGTCAGTGTACTTCGCTCACCCGGGGATCTAGATTACGCCTAAGAGACCTAAACGACAAAGAGCAAAATTATCCGATCTTAAAGCAAAAGATTTATACATCGAAGAGCTGGAGAGGCGAGTGGCATTTCTACAGTCATGTTTGAAGCCTCTCCAGTCCTCCTTGGAAGAACTGAATCGGATATTTCACAATTTTAAACCGAGCGATGTCGCCAGCGGACAACGTCCTTGGAGTGGTGGGACGAGTTTAGGTAAGATCAGGCTTAAGTTGAATCCCCCAACATGCACCTAAACACCATGTTTAACAACGGTATAGCATTGCTTCATCGAAACTCCCCGTATTCTCCCCCTATCGGCTCTCAGTATGTGAGGAGGAGGCAGGGGTGAATCGGCTCTAGGCCGAAATAAACAGCTTTGAGTGTCCTGTAGCGTGGGAACTTCCATTACGTTTTTCCTCTACCGTAGACTCTTATAACCGTCGATATTCTATTCTTATCGTTCGTTTTGTGAGTGCTCAATAGTCGTCTATGTATTCGAAAAAGCCAAATATCGGATGGGCAAGAACTACAGTTAGGCTCCGTTGGATTTCAAATAAACCATCACTTAACTGTGATTTTTTAAAGCTCATCATTGTTATATAGGTGCTTAGCCATTACGCCTCTATGATAGTTTTGAAATACCGAAGCTACCAGAACATCCTCCACCATAGGCCATAATTGTCGCTCTGTAATACGTCGGCACCATAGGAAAGAAGCAGGATGACAATCTCCTAGTTACCAGCCCTAGCGCCTAGGTGTAATAGACAGCGGCCACTAGAGCTTAATGTTCGCATGATGACACCTCTCTCTAATAGGAGCTTTGTCATAGAAAGATGATTCCTTTCGACAGCAACACATAGACTTGAGGTGGACTTAAGTCATAGTGAGACTTATATTCGTGAAGGCCAGTGCTATGATCCAGCAGTAGATGAACCATGGTAATGTCTCCGATCAGAACTGCCAAGTCGAAAGGTGTATGTCCAATGATCGGACAGTCTTAATAGCCCGCATGGTGCTGAAATGGGTCAGCCCCGTGGTTGAGGAGAGTCTTTACAGCAAGTAACAATCCTTGAGACACGGCATAACCCAATGGCCTCGTGCCGCACAAGTCAGGTTGCGTGGTGTCAGCTCCCCGTTCAATCAGCAACCTCACAAGCTTCATTGGTCTTTCGAACCGGGCGCAATTCAACGAAGTCATTCCCCGTCGCAGTCTCCGACTTATACTGACGCCGTTATCCGGGGCAAATCTGGTCATGGGGGATGGTAGTTCGAGATTGCCCAGTAGAGGAAGCTTTTTCCATGCTTATTCGGCAGATGACACAACCACTAGCCCTCACAAGAAGCTCTATAACGTTCTGGTAGCCACCACGAGACGCAAGGATGATTGCACTATTCTTGTGATATCTTTCACGCAAATTGAGCTACGCTAGGCCAAGTGGTGTCGCAAGGAGGTATGGCAAGATGGTGATATAGCCAAACTGAGGGGTAGTGACGCGCCGTCCTCTCCTTTTCGTCTCGAAATGCAATATCTATGTTTCCCATACGTTCTACGCTTTGAATGTAGTCTAGAATCCGGTTTTGGGGCAATCTGGTATAAAGCATGGGAATGAGTTCATGGCCGGCGAGCTTTGACTTTCTTTAGCAGCCTGGCGAGATGGGTAATTGCTAGAATGGGCCTGTCAATGTCCTGCCTACTCAAGCATTGTGCAACATCAAGCCCCAGCTCAGCTGGTAGGAACATCGTGCTGAGATGTCGATCTCTTATGGGAGATCCCGAGACATCAATTTATTCTTTACAGTCACCAGTTCTACGTTTTCTAGATTCTATGACTAATCGAGGGCTTTTAAATGTTTATTCGAGCTCAATGTAAACCGACAGAAGGCCGTTTTACATTTATTAGGCTACTATAGATCCGCGGATCAATTTGCAGCACGGCGTTTCCTCTGCCCTTCGATTTCTCGTTAATTTAGTCATACGGACCAAAGCCATGATCTAGTAACAATTATTGTATTTTGGACGAGGTTTCAAACACAAGTCCACCTGACATAGGATGACTTACTCAATTCCTGCAAACAAGCTAGAGAGGACTTAAGCCCTTCTACCCAGGGCTACGGTCTAATGGTTTGACTGTGGATCCTCTTGATAAAACCCATTGTAGGATCACTCTAAAGATATGTATATTTACTAATATAGAACGTAGCTAGGGGTCTTTGCGCAATCTGAAGCCGAGATGCCTAGGCTTCATTGGATCATTATTGTAATTTACCTATTTCACAAAGAGATGTGCTTGTAGAATCCAAGCTAGGCGTGAGGTAAATACAGAAAGCGTTAGCGGGACAAGGGAGATTTAGAGACCATCGACGTCTCACTCTCTCACTCCCCATCAGTAGGATGCCAAATCCAGCCGATCTCTAAGTCTTGACGGCAAAATGTTCATAAAGCTCTTCTTGTCTATACTCCTTTTCTTGACCAGTATATAAGGGATTACAAGATTGACTTAGAACTGGCTTGCTAGTTAACCGTACGAGTTAGTCATCCATGTGGTCAGCGCTTTCCCTCTTACCCATCTAGGTTTTTCGCCTCTCTCCGAATTTCAGAAGCTTCCTATCATGGGATATGCTTAACTTGATAGTACGAGCCTCGTGGAAGGTCAGTCGTATCTGTTTTCCCGATCCATGCCTGACGAGGGGTTTTTTTTCTTTTGGTACGCTACACTCCGATATGGCGGGCAGGAACTTTACTGCTGAATCATCACGCTGTTATGCATAACTATCATCATTATTCAGGGGATCACATTCCGTATCGTCCTGATAAATCATTACTTTATTTACGTGGCATTACGTTTTGTTCTTCCTGTGAATCGACTATTACACTTAGGTGTTGGCTGGCAAACCTATGGGCTTTGAACTGGTAGGTACACCAAGCAGTGACTAGGTAGTATTTAGTTTCATGTTCGCCACAGTAGGCACTACCAAAACGTCGTGTGCGTTTTGGTCAGCCCCACTAGACTGTCACCCCTCACTGATTGTCACTTTTTCCAACATTCCATCCCATGTTTCAACCACAACACATTAAATATGCCATCTGAACTCAAAATTCGCTACCAGAAGGCCCTTACGACCGTTTCTAGTCAACATAACCCTAATATAAAGTGTCTGGCGCGGTGGTACGACCTTCCATATCGGACCTTGCTCCGTCGCTTCCGCGACCGAGGAAAACGCGACGTTACCAAATCAGCTCAAAGAGCGCTAAATCCGGTCCAAGAAGCTGCTTTAATCCAATATATTGAACCGCTTGACGATCTATGGGGACCTTATACGCTCCAAGAGATCGAGCGTTGCGCGAACTCGATTTTAGCACGTTCTATTGAGGAACCGGTCGGCAAGATGTGGGCTAGTCGATTCGTCAAACGCCTACCAAAACGCTTCTTTTGGATTAGACAGAAGCCTTTAGACAAGAAGCGTATTGAATCGGAGGATATCGCTCATATTACTACCTGGTTTGAGCACTTTGGTCGCTGGATTGAGGGTATCAGCCCTAAAAACATCTACAATTTTGACCGAACGGGCTTCCAATTAGGGCAAGCAAGAGCTCAAAAGATTGTTACACGCTACAAAGCTAGCGCACAGAAGATCGCAGCGATCGACCGAGGTTAAATCGTCACTTCGATCGAGTGTATTGCCGCAGACAGTTGGGTTATGGCCCCATATTTGATCTTTAAAGGTCAGACGCATATGGAAGACTGGTTCCGTGACAAACCGTCGATACAGCAATAATATTGTATACAAATCTCTCTCAAATGGCTGGTCGTCTGATCTAATTGCCCTTGAATGGTTTCATCTCTTCCATGAGAATACGAAGGATCGCGTTGCGACCGGTGGAAAACGTGTGCTTCCTTCGATGGGCATGGATCACCTTACACATGAATTCCTCCATTTCTGCCAAAACAAGCGAATTATACCCATCAGTTTTCTTCCTCATACGTCCCATTCCAGTCAACCTCTAGATAAGGAGCCATTTTCGACCCTAAAGGCCCATTTCTGTAAGGAAAACGCGCTTACAAACGTATGGGTCCGGCCTGATTCGGCAAAGCGGCAATTCCTCGAGGATATTACTCTAATTCGAGAAAAACCCTTCTAAAAACGTATAATTCGAAGTGCGTTTGAAAAAGCTGGAATCTGGCCCTTTCATCCCAACTTTATGCTTAAACCAGTTCAAGATAAATGGGATGAAAGGCATAAAAACGACCCAACTTTTATGGGGTCACAATTTAAGCACGCCAGAACCAACTTCTTCATCTATCAATTCACCACCTTAAAGTATTGAAAAGATCTATCGTGCGGTTGATAAACTCGAAAAACAATACACGAAGTTATCGGATGAAAACAAAAGATCAGACGAAAGAGCTGAAAAAACAATTCGCTGGTTTAGGCAATTCCAAGCGGGC
Organism: Penicillium sp. IBT 16267x; assembly: GCA_028828865.1. NCBI lineage: Eukaryota > Fungi > Ascomycota > Eurotiomycetes > Eurotiales > Aspergillaceae > Penicillium > Penicillium sp. IBT 16267x. Next base: position 3,821,989 of record JAQJZQ010000001.1, read on the forward strand.
GCACTCAGCAACGCTGAGTATACCGAGGAGCTTAGAAGCAAATTGGTGTCAATACAAGCTCATGGGCGCCAAAAAGAGACCAGAAGGACTAAAAAGCTGCTGTCTAGTATGACTGATTTAACTCTTAGAGATGCCAACCGGCGAAACTTCCGTGATGAGGAGGAGAAAAGGAAGAACTGGTTATGCATGCTCCGGGCCACTGCATAAGAATCGGTCTCAATTCCCCAAAGATCAGATGAAAACGAAGAAAACGAGGATTCCAAGGGTTGGATCATGGAGATGGGAAACCACTTTATACTGTAGATATAGGAGGTGTGAGAGCACAATTGTCAAAATAGTCAAAATAGTGCCAATCAGTGATAGGTGACAGTCTAGTGATAGGTGACAGTCTAGTGGGGCTGACCAAAACGCACACGACGTTTTGGTTAGCATACCACTAGTGGTCATGTGATAGTTACGTTTAGTAGCGTTTGTGGCTACGCTGATTTAAATCTTCAGAACTTTGGAGCTACACTGCCGATCACCGGCTGAAAAGGGGTCAGGCATCATGTATACACCCGCTCACCATTCTGAGTCAAATCCGCTAAAAGTACTGGGAACGCCTCTACTACAGCCACAATGTATCGCAATGCGGGGTAGACGCCGGTGCGAGAACGAGGTTCCTAAAGAACTTCGTTGCCTCGCCACCACAGAGCTATATCTCCTGACGCGAGCTTCGTCAACGGTCATGAAGAAGAGGATAGTGGGGCTTTTGTTGTGCCACCTTTGCTACGCACACATCCCCACTCGACGAGCCGTCGAATATCGGTTCTGCCGCCGTCCCAGTTAGCAATGACTAAAGCAGAAACATCAATCAGTGGAGCGTGAAAGAAAAAGCATTATACGAATTTGTTTGATTGAGAATACGGATACCCAAATACTGTTCTTGGCGCTGCAGGATTTATGAGTGTGGTGTGGAATGGAATATCGTTTAGATAGACACACAAAAAGGTGTGTTCGACCAATGGGGATGGCCAGGAATGCTTTACTGTGGTTTCAGCTGTCATAACAAAGTCGAATAACCACGCCTTTATCCCGAGAATATATAGGAATGGCTACTCTGTAAGCTTTGTCTCTCGCCTGGATATTTATGTTACCATAACAGAGAGTTCACATAGGCGTTTCTGCAGTTCTAGTCTTACTGATCGTGCGACCTGGCTTCTAGACGTATTTAACATTTTTGGCCGAACTTTGGCGAATCGTCAGCAAATCACGCTCTTTGCTATTCCAAGTCTATAAGCATCACAATAACTCAGTCATCGGGATTATATATGCTGGTAGTGCGGCATGAAGACCAACCAGAGAAAAGGCCCGTAGTTCTGTCTTCTGGTCTTGCTCAGTAGCCATTTTATCAACCATCGGGGATGGTAGAAGCTGCGTCTGTATCCCACGGCAACCCGTTTGGCCTGGGCAAATTATGATAGGACGATCTAATGTTCGCTGTAGTCTTTGAGAAATGACTTGTACATCATGGATCTTCGCTGAGTCAGGCATCCCGTTTGACAGTAGATGAAAAAATTTGAAAACTAAGAGGTGGTAAGGTAATAAGGTTTTTATTGTGAGTTTAATTATATCCAAAGATAGCTCGCTAACAGGCAAACTTAAATTCCAAATTTGCCTCGCCGATGTAAGAACGTTTTTCTGGCTCTCATTATGTCAAACAACCTCTTTTTATAGTCCTGGCTCAAGTAGCCTTGGGGCAATCTTGGAATATATAGAGCCCTCTTATTCAAACAACGACAGCGAAATTTGCACGGCTAGAGAACGATTTGATCAATAAAAACCCTAGTAGGTGGTGAAATATACTAGAATTAGCATGACATGAAGTACCTTAGATGAGCCTTTTAGAAAGCTTTCCATTTCGCGCACAAAGATCCCGCTAATATCCAATCGGCTCTTCCTGTGGAATGCTCTACTATAAAACCCGTGAGAAATCCTACTAGGAATAGGACGTTTTCTTACAGCCATGGTTGCAAAAGTAAAAGGGCTCTGGTTGTAGTGTTACGGGCCCATTCGGAGACTTATAATTTTCTGTAGTGCATATATAGTCTAGCCGCGTGAAGACGAGAGAGTCAGGAAGTGTGCCAAAATCCGGGATACCACTCCCAATATAGGTAACCTCTTTCTATCAAATATATGCATCGAAGTCTAAAAAAGGACCAGAATTTCGCTCAGTCGTTCGAACCAGGGGCCTTTGGAGGGTCACCGTTTCGCCCAATTCTGGTGAGGTAACATGCATCCCTCCACAAGCGCGTCTCGCTGTCACCGCTCCTTATTAGAATCTTTTAGAGAATATGCCGAAAGATGCAACCATGTTGCATTGAATAAACACAAAGGTTGTAATGATATTAGCAGTACATGCATTATACATAGCTTCCAAATTGATCGTAAATTACCATCAAATGTGCGTATATTTCGCCATAGAAACTCTTCCACTTCATTCTAACGTTCAGGCCACAGGTTATGTGATAAAGGCATACACTATAGCAAACCTTTATTCATGGGGAAAGGTCCAATAAATTGATACCTTTAAATACCATTGGTTTCAACAAAACATATTCGCTTCACATTCTATAAGGTAAAAAACCATGATTTTTATTGACTGAAATTCCTAGATATATTTTCTTCCATGCTTATTAATCGTGAACCGTAAAATTGCATTGCATACAAGATGCAACAACCCTGTCCTATATGAGTCTAAATTAAAACAATTTTAGAGCTCTCACCATATATGTCTCGTTGCTATTAATGCTGTGGCTAGTATAAGAATGGTCGATAAGGACAACACGGTTACACGGAAGATGATCGATTCAGGGGGGAACGAGGTAAAAAGCAGCTAACGATTCCTCGTATAGGATTGTCTATTTTGACTGCCGATGCGTAGCAGGAGTAAAAATTTAGTGACTTTGTAACAGATATTCTTTGTGTGTTTCCCATAGGTGCTTACTGTGACACGCCTATCCTAAAGATGATGAGAGAGAGATATTAAATTTAGGGTCCTATTCTACATAAAGTAATCACACGAAGAAGAGAAGAAGAACGCAGCGAAGGAAAACAAGAAGTAAACTGTCACGCATCCCTAACGGGCTCATGGAGAGTCGCCAGCCTTTTTTAATAGAAGCTTGTCTTACGCTGGGGCTTTCTAGTCATCTTCACTGGCTGTTGCATCACTTAGGCTTGATTCTATTTCGACATCCCCCTTGTTCCCTCATAGCCCGCCGAGGTCCCCCATTGTTTTCAACTTATGACAAGTCCATATAAAGAATGTCTGCGATGGGGTATACAAAGGTCTCCAGGCGCCCATGGAGAGCGGGAAACAGTCGCCCATCGAGATAGTTCTCGAGATTCGCTTCAGCTTTTGCTTGTCTTTAATAGCAGGCCAAACGAGCCGAGGAGCTTTAAATCCGGCCGCGCCGAGTATTTGAGATTGCTTAGGTAGACCTTTCATCAACCAAAAGTAATGCCTCACTTGACTTACGTGAGACATCTCCCATGTATTCTGGAGAGGATAGTGGTGGATGGAAACAGGCAGTTTCACCAATATGAAGGATCCCTATCGCACCAGGCATAAACTGGATTCGCGGCACAATTAGAAAGGTATCTACACCGATTCTATCTACAATGTAGCTTAGGGCCTTTTCTAATCCTGGTGATCTCTCTGCAGGGCACCTATTTATCCAGCACCCACTCTGGTGGACACCAGCCTCCGGAACGATCAGATTAGGCCAAGAACTGCGCATCTCTAGCAATAATTGAAGGATACAGAAGCTGTGTGTACTGAACGAGATAACTTCCATATGGTGGAGGTGATTGGTCTTCGTTCCTGATGAAAGAGTGAGGGGAGAATTCGGTCGGGTCTGGAGAGAAAGCCTCATCAAGGCCTATTCTATAGTCATGTACCCCGCCGGGAATAACCGTATTTGGTAGAGTGCCATCAAATTTAAGAGGTGCAAAGACGAATCACTTTCTTAGTCGGTCGGCCAGCTCCCACCTTGCTCTTGCAGGGGGATTATGCCCTGTGAGGCGTTGATTTCCTGTGAGGGAGGTATAATAGAGACGAGCAAACGATCGACAGCTTCACGCGTAGCTTTCTCTTCATCTCCACGTAGAATGCCCGAGCCGTCGCTTGCCAGGCTCTCCAAAGCCGATACATGAGTACAGAACACGAAACTGTTCACCGCTTTGACAAACTTCTGCTGTAGACCCTGCAACTGAGCCGCTTTCTTTTTTGGAGGGCACGTGGAAATGCAGGCTATAATTCGGTGTGAACGAACATTGTCATAACATGCGATCAGGGCTTGAATGGTATGTTCGGTCAACTTGAAGCCCATTCCATTTTGAGAGATCATGTCGACGTGCACCACATGGGCTTCAATCGACATATATTAGGTGGGTTTGGCCAGGAAGCGTCATTTCCCTGTAGGGCTGTGTAGGAAGAATGTGCCAGACTAATCTCGCATAGCTTCCACGTTGCAATATACGATGATAATAATTCACGCAGAAGCTTGGCTTGGCCGGTCGAATATCTAGGCCAGCGGGTGGCCTGCTTTGTTTACTTTGCGTGAACCATTTTTCCTACCAAAAATGACGCCCAAGATTGACCTTTACTTCCACAAAGACCTGATTCTGGGGCTTATACAGTAATATTCGAAATCAGTTTTATCACCACACTCTTTCGAATTAATTCCCAAACCCTAACCCGAGACGCGCTAATCTATTTTTAGCGCTTCCCCTTGTAATCCCTACAGGGCTGTATCGTACTCACTGGTAACTACAAATGAGTCATTGTTATAGTACCGTAATTCCCTGTAAAAAGAGATGGAAGCCTTCCAAACATACCAAAGTGAGGAACTTCTGCAGCAGTAGGAACTATTCCCAGCCTAAGTCTGTTCTCATCATGGATAACGAATATTTTTATCGTTCCGAGAGGATTGAGCAAATGTGCCTTCCTAAGAGTGTTAAGCTAGTGTATTTAGCACCGTAATTATCCGACCCGAACCCGATTGAAGAGTTATTTGCCGAGCTAAAGGCCTTCATCCGGCGACATTGGCAATCTTTTGAAGACAACCCCGATCAGGGATTTTATGCCTTCCTCAGGTGGTGTGTTGATATTGTGGGACCAAGAGAGCAAAGCGCAAAAGGGCATCTCCGACATGCGGTTCTGACCGTTGAAGACAATGCAGATACTATGACCACTTGTGTCTCAAATTGTACCTCCCTCGTGACACTCAGAAACACTTATAGTACCAACTTTTATCGTTTATGAGTCGGTAAAACAGGGATATGTAAGCAGTATCAACGTCGGTCAATTTCTCTGCTGGAGCTAGCTACCAAGATTGGGAGACCAATCGAAGGCCAAAAAACCAAAAAAAAAAAAAAAAAGTGCTAAAAGAAGCAAAGTCCTGCGTACTCCGGCCGATACACCTATTTTAGGACCGATATCCCTGTTTTAGCTGCTACCGATCACTTCTGTGCTTGGGTACAGGCTGTGAATACCTTCCATATCATCAGATGTCAGCGTTCGCTTTTTGATATCGTTAGGTATTGCAGTAGGGGCCATGACGCTGTCAGCGACAAGAGAATGATATAGCCCGAGACAATGTCCAATTTCATGGAGGCATGTGGTCTCAATATCGAAACCCCCATCAACCTTACCATCGACCCAAACGTGTTCTTCATTGTCGAAGTGTAGGGGTAACGGTGGCGCTTGGACAATCTTAGAAAATCCCGGAGGAAAATCTGCGTGTGCAAGGATCGGACCAACCATATTATGGTCTGGATCACTTGCTTGTCGCCATTCGATGAATATATCATGGGGCTCTGAAGACGGTACTTCGGTGAATGTGATTCCAGCTCCAATGCTGGTCCACGAATCCAAAGCTCGTCTCACGGCACTGCGACAGACCCCACTAGGAACCCGAGTTGTGAGGTTGCCGAAGGAGTATTTCAAGTCCCGATGTTGCCAGGGCCCAGAAATATTGGAATCCAAGGACTGTCCCAAGATATCTGGAAGACCACAACGTGTTTGGCCGATGATCTCTTTTGTTGCGTCGTCCAAAGCACCACTCTCAGGGAGGTGATTGAACTTTTGCACTAATTTAAGAGCAGCACTTGTTGGATTGTCCATTATGTCCGGTGAAGTCACAGAGCTCTTCTGGAGGTAGCCATAGCGCTGGAGATAGTTCTGAATCTCAAAAACACCTGAGTCGGCGTCTCCTTGCTGTAAATTTGGCATGTCAAGAATCCTCGCCCGGTCATATATGACGTCATCGAGGGCGGTTTCTCTAGCATTACCATTCTCAAAGGCCATGACAAAGTAGGACACGACTCTTAGCCAGTCGATGTTGTTGCACTGATTCTAGTAACGTTAACCAAGATGTAATGCTTTGAATGTGTTTGCAAATTCATGCATAGTGCACATCCAGGAGAATATTCAAATTGACGACACGGCAGAACCTTACATTGGTCGGAGGGATATCCCTATTAATTGACAGAATAAATGACTCAGTTAAATGTGCAATTACTTGCAGGGCCGCCCATTAAATATCTTGTCAATGTAAGATTAGGATATGCCCAGCGTGTGAGGCAAAGTGACGGCATCATGATGTATTTGACTGAAGGCAACTCAAGGAAGAACAAGGACTAATGACATATTTCCCCGGTATTGATTGGCGCATCAAACATGCATTAGACTAATTTCCCGTTCTAGCTTCTATGGTCCATCCTAGATTCTAGATACTAGTGATTGTATCATGACGGGTAGGAATTGCTCAACCAAAATTATGGGGCCTTAGATGACAGGTTGAAAATCATTTCAGCTAAACTCTAAATCATGATGTTTGACTCTCCGGTGGAATGCAGAGAGTAAGCTGAAGCTCAAGAGCCCCTGACATCAACGACTGACTTCATTGGTATTGTATATATCGAAAATAATTATAAGGCAAAGAATATCATGAACCACAATAATATTTTGTCTAGACGTTATTGGTTGTTAAATTCCTGAAGTAGTAATCCATTGAGCACCAGTCCGTTGAACTCAACAATTTGAAAAGATCGGTGCAGCGTCGGAAGGAATAGAGCCTCAGTCTTTGAATTATTCATCTATCATTGGCTTATTAACCAATAATAGTGTGGATTAGAGCGCTCTTTTGTTCTCTCACCAATGACGCAAAAAATGAAGCGAATCTTATAAGGTTTCACAGCGAAATACGTAATTTGCTTTGCGCCCTGCGAAGTCTTTGATTGAATTTTGGTCACTGATACTTTTTGGCTCGCACATCAGAACCAGTAGTTTGATTCAAAAGAACTGAAAACAATCAAACTCCACACTTGATAATTGCTTTGTAACACTTTTAGTTTGCTAACGCGAGAAAGAAAATAAAAATAAGATACTTGTCAGAGTATAGACCAAGACGTGTTGTGGGATCCATCCGAGAGCCTAACTAACTTCAATGGTTCCACCCACGGTTCCACTTGGAAGACCTGGAATAGTTGGAAAAACCACGCTTCCACCAAACATACCCTTGATAGATATATCAAGTTCCTCCAGCGACGCATTCTCAGGTGCGGTACTGGAAGTGAGTGCACCCTCTGGATACACCTGAACAGCACCATGATAACTGACAACGGCAGTGACATCCCAGTGACGCGTACCATTCCACTCTTTATAGGATCTCTCGGTCCACGCCAGGACGTCAAATCCGGTGACTATGACCTTGCGAGTGACTCCATGTTGAGCAACCTGCTTAGTGATATCTCCAGCGACAACTACCGCAGTTCCAGTGATAGAAGCCTGCTTATCGGCTACAAATACGCGTTAAAACCAACATGCTCCAGCGGCATCTGATATGGAACTTACCTTCAGAGGCAAATATACCTCGATAGATATCTGCCTTCACGGCATCCACATTCTTCTGAACACCTTTGTGAATATGTGAGTAATTACCGATAAGTGGGATTTGCTCCTAATATTTGCGTGAGAACTTCATTCATAATCCTTCCTGAACCGTAGAGTTATACCATTTTGCTGCTTTTGTTTGTCTCTGTGGCCGGTTACGGCTCTCGATTGCTGTTAATTTTGAAGATATTTCTGGAGATACAACAGATAATAGGTGGACTTATGATGGTGGTAGATTTAAATACTTCAGATGTCACAAGTTGGAACCTCGACCTGCTGATATTCTACGTCAGAACATTGTAATTTTTCAACGATTTGAAGTTTCGAGGTGAAGTAGGAGTCTAGACCGATTGTCTGAAAGCAATGAGTGCCCAACAGCAAAGGATACCTAGTCACGTATGAGATCACTAGATAACCAACTAGTCCCCGCCTTGGGCTGTCCTTCCATAGCAAGGGTCTAGACCTTTTACTCCAGATGTTCTGGACGGAATAGTCCACTAAGTCACACGCAAGATCAATTAGGGAAATCAAAGGAAAAGAAGCTGTTTTCAGCGACTTCGAGTTACAAATATACCAATAAGGAGAAAAGTTTTAGAAGAAAAGTGGGTCTGTTTGAATAGAATTGATTGCCACCAAAATAGGAGAAGAATTTCCCTGTCCCAAGAACTATCGGTTCATTTAGTTGGTGGTGTTGTCGGATCCAGCTCGCACGAGGTTCCTCTGCCGCTCACCGAGGTCGTTGCGGTAGACGTTAGGCTCTCCCTTAATAGCGTCGTGAGAGCTTCATGCGGTTGGTTCCGATGTAAATGTCATGCGATACGGCGACTTTCGACCAAGAATGTATGGATCCGTCATCTCTCACCTCAGTGCCAAGGCTTGCCATAGTCGATCTTCCCGAGCGGTACCACCGCCTCGACGGCCCACGGCTCTAGCAGTTCTTGTGCGTGGCGTGTACTCTCTACCAACTGATACCCGTGTAGAATTTGAGTGAAGCGGCCTGTACCGTCATTTATGAAGATTTACGGGGTAAAGGGATCGTCACTAAGCCCGTTGAGGTATGGTTCATTAAAGTTCACCTTGCAAACGGACGGGCCCACATACTCGAATGTCGTCCATCCGACGGGCACCCCTATCAACAAGAGGACATTATTCCCGGTGCGTCGATCGATCGTCTCGAGAGCTTCAGTCAAGGTCGTGAATTACTTCCCCTCTGTTGCACTGTTTGAGTCCGTTTCGTGAATTAACGCGTAAGGCTTCCAACGAAGCACCGGCAGTAGCCCTGTAGCTACAGAGTGCAACATCTTGCAATATTCGCTTGCGCGGCCCAGATGATCGTAAATAAGTGGCGGCATCTAGACGACAACGAAGCCATTTCAGAGAAGTCGGTACGAGCTGGAAAACTCTCTCAGCGAACCTATCTATTTGCTGCTGTTCAGATCACGGATCATCTCAAGCTGGGAGGGACTTATCTGGATTACATAAGCATTATCATGGTCTAGATTCAGTAGAAGTAGACGCTAGGAGGCCTTGGCAGAAGGATTTCCTCCTATCCGAATACTCCCACAAAATCATGTGGATTAGTCATTAGCCGCTCGCATAAGTAGTTACAAATCTGCTAGAATTGGGACATTTAGCAATCTAGACTCGTGATGGTTCCATGGTCAGGTCAAAGTTTCCACATTTCCGTAACGCGACATCTAGTTGATGTAATTAGCTGAGAAGATAGCGAACCATAGGAACCGGAAGCACGGAGGAGGTTAATTAAGGTTAGGTTAATTAGGTTGAATCTCGGATGATCGACATGATCTACGTCGCGTGCCCCCGCATTTACATCATTAAGTGGTGAAGGGTCGGCAAAAGTTTCCACCCTATAGATTGATGTTTAGTGATAAACTCGGTAAGAACGTAAGCACTGTACAGATCCGGCCGTCCTCTAAAGCCATGGTTCAGCACTGAAATATCTCTCAATCTCTGGTTGGAAAAAAGTGACCTATGTTCATGATACCCAACATCACAGTCATCTTCATAGATCCATCTGGTGACCCAAGGTCTAGACCATATTCGGCACACTGTGCCACTAACCAAGAAAAGCATGAGAGAACTACGGCTGTAAAGATAGGGTCAGCTAGAGGAGTTGATCTTCAAAGAAGTAGTGTTACGGACTCGGTGCACATGAAGCTATTCAGGGCCGAGAGAACCGTAATAGGGTATGGCGGAGACCCCTCGACATTGCGATGTAGTGAAGCCTCGTATGTCTTATACCGGTTGGCGTCGTCGCCTTCCACTCTGGCCCTATAAAAAATCGAGCTTATGCTGCGGTGCAAGGATAGTACCGATTGCATAAAGATAGCCATATGCCTCCTTGGCTGCCTGATAATAAACTGCGAGCTTCTCCCGTCTAGCAGTGAGAGCCTGGAGCATTACCTGTTTCTAGGGCACCTTCTTCCGTTGAAGTTTCGCCTGAGATTCTTCAAAGTGAGTAAAAGGACGATTGTGGACCTTAAACATAGCATGAATATCTTTGATCTTTGAAAGGCCAACTTTCCACTTGTAAAAAAGGCTTAGTGACACAAAGTAAGTATTGGATCTATCGCCATTTATTTTATTTCAACGAAACCATGGCTAGCTGTGGATGATAAAGTACTCTGTAAAGATAGCGAAAAGCGATTGGCACGTTGGTGCGTCAGATATGTGGAATACCAGCGAGTACACACGTTCTGGGTTGGCGCAAGCCTTGGCTCTTCGGTCTGCAGATTTAAAGACAACTCTCGCCGTTGAGGCCTTCCATTTATAAACCCTGCGAAGCCCTCCCCAAGTAATCCTTGCAAGACGGTATTGTAATTCACTTGTAAGAATAAATGAGTCGTTCTACCTCTGTGCCCTTACTTCCCTATCGTACACCCTTTTATCACACCTAGATTCATCAACGTAAACTAGCTCATATGACTGAAAGTCCAATAAATTGTGCAATACCATTCTCCTAGTTGGCATTTCGCCCCCCAGCTTGCTGCCGAGTGGGTTTCTAACCAACCTTTGGCAACAAGGGCTCTTCTGATGCTGGAGGTTATAACTAGGGTGCGGAACTCATCCCAGAGAAAAAACAGTCATCTCATCCAGATATAAACCGGGTTTCTCAGACAGGTGGTCGCTGAGCGCTTCGATTACAGTGAAAGTCGAAAACAGTTTCCCTTCTGGACAAACACGCATTGTTTCCCGGCGCGTACCCGATACTACGCTAATCCTGATATGGACATAAATGTAATTAATCATTTTCTAAGAATAGACTTTTTCATTACCAGGACGATCACATTATGTATGATGTTCTATCAGCACAAGCTAAAGGTGTATGGACTAGTATGCATATTTGACGAATGAGATCAAGCGGAACCAATCCCGGAAGAAAATGATTGATTGATTGAATAGAAAAACGTGCGGTCGAGGGCAGGTTGAAATACCCCCGGAATGTGATGATACTCGGTGGTGATAACACCGAGATTGCGAATTTAACGAATTTACCATACAAAACACAAAGAAATGTGGGTTCCTGGGTAACCAATCGCATGCTAGTGGTAAATAACCACTCCATACGCTGACAATATATATATCAACAACATTTCATGTCTTTTCCCACTAATTCACCTTTCTACCCTAACACCACGCCCGGATCTTACTTTAAATATGTAAAATTAGAATTACTGCTACTAAAAAGTCTATATATAACTATATTTCTTAAAATTTCCAGCATATAAGTAGTAAAGTAGAGTAATGATGATAGTGGTACCCAAACCAGTATAAATAACAGTATTTAATTAGGATTAATCAGCTGAGTTATGTACGCCAAGACCTAGATTTTATGCAAAAATGGGTTGAAATGGGTTATAAATGGGTTTTCAGATTAAAATTTTCGACCTAATGGGTTGGGTTCGGGTTCAAGCTTATAACCCATAACCCGCGTGCGGGGTGGGTTCGGGTTGAAGATTATAACCCATTTGCGGGTTATGGCGCAGTCTAAAAGCGGGCACGTATATATGCTACGAGCCTACGTCCCTAACTCGCCATAGGTAGCGTATACGCATTATAGACGAATTAACCTCCTAGTTTAATGGAAAAATCGTGTTTTATATAGGTGAGAATAGCTTCATTTCTGTATATTTTACGTGTTGAATTGTAGGTTCAATTAGTCACGGTTTTCTTGCTTATATAAGCGTTCGATATTGACTGATTTTTCTCGGTATAGGTAATTCTAGTATTATAACCTTTGAATTTATTAAAGGGACCCCCAAAATCGATAGTTGGACCCCCGCTTACCGCTTTCAGTAAGGCGCTGTAATTGTAATTCAGATTGCAATTCGAACCAGGTTACCATTTTACCACAGAATTCGAGGTCTAATCATGCGATATAAACAAAGAAATCATACACGACCATGACAGAATGACCAAATTCTGGTTCTCATACTAATTGAAAAGCAATATAGACGTTCAAAAATCAGGTCAAATCAGGTCAAATCAGGCTATTTTAGAACCGCATAACGCCCGTGAATTCGTCCGGTATACCCATATACTGGCCAGGTCGACCCCTCGCCCTCGCTGCCCCTCGACCCCGCCGACTCTCTGCCTTGGCACCCACTATCTGGGCACCTGCGGCCCCCGCCTGAAGGCCATGCTCGGTAATCTCCTGTAGTTCGTGCTTCTAGTGTGCCTGCTGCCAGTCTTATACCTCGTCACGCAGCGCGTTCTGCAGCTGACCAGGCGAGATCACATGATTAGACTTCGAATTGCGTGGTAAAATGGTAACCTGGTCCGAATTCCAATCTGAATTACAATTGCAACGCCTTACTAAAAGCGGTAAGCGGGGTTCCAAATATCCACTTAGGGGGTCCTTTTATCGATTTCCTATAAAAGTATAAATAAGCAAGATTATGCATCCTAATTAGGAGTAGTCGACTTTTTTAATGCAAATGAGGGCTGATGAGGGCTGATGAGGGCCGATAAGGGCGGCCCTATGAGGGCGGAGGGCCGGGCGAGGGCGGGAGATACCGGCCCTCTACATGTTTTTCATGAGGTCTACCCGTCGAAAAAAGAACTACATCGATTCGTTCCTAGTTCCCTCATAGTAGCGACCCAAAAGCCTACAAAATTTGCGCACTACACCCCGATGTAAACTACATAAAGACGTGTAAGTCCCACGTTAATTATAAATCACTCCTAGAATTACTCGAAATATATGCTTTAGTGATTTTCGCTCGCGATTGAACCATCCTACAGGTCGCCTCCGGCACCTTAGCACAGAATTACTGCGCTGGACGTGAAGTAAATCTCAGGTCTGGACGTTTGCAACCTATTCCCCGACGCCGTTGAGGATATTGCCCTTGATCTCTTCGACTGGACCAGAATAAAATGCAAGCATGTCAATTCGGATTTGGCAACATGGCTTTCTCTTAATTTTAAAGCTGCAAAACGCATAAAGTCCTCATAACGTTGGCTTTGACATCCATCTAGACGAGACTTGTATGTTTCATTTAGGAAAAATCAAACATGTAGTCAAAAACTGACCGAATGTCGGTCTTAAAGCGGTGGGAGTATTCAGCAGCTGAAAATCATTCCCACACCAAGGGAAGCCTCTCATTCCATAGGTCTGCACATGCCATTAGTCAACCAATTCTTCGTATACGGTATGTGAAACCAAAACAAAAGAGCTCGGGGTCGTTTCAGGCGGTGACTTAACGACGTTTGCCGTCTCACGGAACTGGGTCATTCCCATAAAAGTGTCAAGATCTACGGCCACCAATCTACTGCCCATCTCTCCTCTGCCTACCCTGATAACCAGTCTGGTACATCATGACATAAACCCCAATTTACAGATCTTTGGCCAACTGTTCAAGACTTGAAGCCTTCGCTACAGCTTATTCACGAAAAATTGCACCGAATTTAACACACTTCACGACCCGCTCCAGCAATAAATGAAGGATTCTTTTACTATTTTTATATCGGACTAGAAATTGTAATTCTTTCTGCACATTTGAGTTTCCGCAAAGTCGGGAGCCTAGTCCGTATCGTCTAAATTTCCTTGACGATTCCAAGTGAGATGAACACACAGCCCAGGGTGAGGACCCTGCAACCTGCATGTAATACCTGATGGGGTGGCGAAGAATAATCAACTTTTATGGTTGGATGGCTGGGTAGCAAGGCACATAATGGTCAGGATTGTCAGGATCAACTCTTCCAAAATCATATTATGTCTTTATCTGGCTATATGATGCGTGGTTCGTAAAGCGAAATGGCCTGCCCTAATTACCATATGCCAAATAACTCTAAGTTGGCTCTCGTGGCTGCGAAGATGCTCTTAAAAACCAAAATACTTCGTGTATTCTATGACTGGCCTCACTAAAGAGACATGTCTTCAATTCAGTGGGAGATTGCTGAGGGTAGTGCTGAGAACATCACAACCAAGGACCTCTTCTTTCTAGAGGAAATACCAATAGAGACCTTTCCGCAGATCATTCCATTGCTGTAAACTCAACCATAGCGGAAATAAAAACAGTATCTCTTCAACGAAACCTTTGTAGTCAACGTCCTGGAAATCTGCGCAATATGCGATCTCTTGTATATGTTTGAGACACGCTAGTATGCAGGAAATCCTTCCAGAGCGTGCACTGTGTCTAAGGGTGATTGGCAATGCATGACCATACTCTGCCAGGCTTATAGGGCCAAAAGAAGTCTCGAAGTTTGATATATAGTGGTATTCGGAATCAGATTTACCTCTACACTCTTCGACTTTCATTCCCAAACCCTAGCATGAAACACGCTAGTCCAGATATAGTATTTCCGTCGATCCTGCGATTCTCAAAATAGAAGCTGTATTTTACATGACGCGGCGGGACCTCTCCTTTTGTAATTTACACGAAACTTCAATACACATGATACCGCTCAACCCCTTCTTCTCTTCCCTCAACAGTAGGCTTCTTCCCCTGTAGTTGACTATTGACCGACACCACCCTACACTAGGCTTCAATATGGCCCCGAGACTTGTCCCCTCAAAGCTGCATCTAATCCGTGATATGGTAGAGAGCCACTCACTAACCACTACTTAAATGGCCGAATAAGCTGAATACAGCAAGGTCACGATCATAAATATTCGCCGAAATTGCAGTAGTTCCGCAGTGTTCACGCACCCCTAACTTGTAAAGGACGGAAACTAACCGTAACGCCGCTAATGATTGACGTGCTCTGCGGCTACTATCGGAAAAAAGGGGTCTATACCTCTAGTATATATCTTGTTAGGATTCCCGTGGGTAGTCCCTATGATGGTGGAAGTACGAGTGGTGAACGCAAGGTTTTCCAGGCATGAAGGTATTCCTACGGTAATATTCAGACTAATCGCTGATCATCCCTGTGAGGGCACAGCGTGGGTATTATACAGGATCATTGTGGTTTCTCCTTAACCGAATCGACATGTCTCCTGCATAGATCGGGTACGTCTGATGGGTTGGTGAACGGCAGGGAGAAGTATAGAAACCAGTGGTGCAGGGAGCTTCATAGTGTAATATGAACCATGTGGTCGTAACACTTGTCCGACTTGCGGTAAACCTATATAATGGTTGATTATGGTATAAAGAATCCTTTCCCTTTTATGAAACATGATGATTTTCTTATATTCTGGGACGATTTGAATAGCCCAAGTCTGGATCTCTGAGTAAGGGTCTCAATACCCGGGAACACTTTTATGGCGTTGGTTCTTGGATTAATACCAGCGCTCTAATCTTCAGCCTTGTGATATTGGAAGAGTAATCCACGGTTTAGGGTCCTCAGGGTGTCTACTGACATCCAATAAAAGCCACTGCAGAGACCCACTGCATCAGCAAGCTGATAAGGCAATGAAATCAACCTCTCTGAGACAGCGTTGACTGTCTGCTTGAACCACCGTGCGCAAACCCTTATGGCCTTTGGACTATCTCAAATCTCAGAACTACTCTAGGACATAGCCTAGGCTATATAATTATATACATTACTAGAAGTTACGGATTTTTACTATTTGTCTTATTTAAGGACTCGTTTAGACTCGGCGGGTAACCTATACTAATCCTCTTACCTACCTAAGACCACCCGCCAGGTCTAAGATAGGGACTCGTAACCCGCATTCTACGGGTTGCGAGTCGGTCCGGTTCCGAGTCTATACGGGTCGTGGCGAAGGTCTAGCCGTCACCTGACCTCCCGACCTGATCGTAGACAGATAGGGAATGAACATTATCTTTCCTCCCCCTTTGCTTTCAGACGCTTACAGAATTAGTTGAAAGCACGTGTAAGATGAAAAATTGATTGATTAAGGGGAATATCATGCAATCAGGAGCAAATTAAAACAACCTCAGGCCAACACTCAGAATACGCTGATACTCGTAGGTTACAATACCACAGGCAAATTTGATCAACTTAACATACAAAATTAGATAGATGTGGAACTAAAAGCAACCAGTCAGTTGCTATTGTTAGGATACCGCCTCCATGTTATTCCAGAGATAAATACCAATTAGGAAAGGGTCCTTTGAGGCGATATGGTGCATTATATCAGCCTTTGATCATATAGCTCAGGTCTTACCCGTGACCATCAATCCAATTAAGCCCAAAAGGACAACGGTTCGATTTGCTCACCTCATATTTCTGTAAAGTTGGCGGATACCAGAGATCGGTTACTCCATTCACCTAACCTGGACCTTGATGTAGGGAATGTGGTGATTCGGCCAATGAATGGTCTGCTCATAGTGGCAATTGTAGAACTTTGGGTAGCCGAATGTCCCCATATAGGTGTCCCATTTCGAACATGGCATGTTCATTGATACCGGGCTCCATCGCGTGTAGCTCGCCACTTTAGGAGGCTCAACATTGAACGATCTGCTGTTGGAGGGCAATGAGGAGATGAGTTCTTTGGTTGTCGAGACGCTTCCGATAATATCTGTCACAGTGGGTAATATCTGATCCTTGAACTTAGACTGGATTGAACTGATTTTTTTGATAACATCGTCGTCCGTAATATTTGTCTCGTGCGTCCAGGAACCTGATGTAATGCTTGCGATATTCCTGGAGACAATTCGAGCCTGTCTCTCCTGATCGGATATAAATTTTTGGATAGTGGATATGTGTTTTTGTAACCCTTGGATGAGGCGGCGGAAGTCATTAGGTAAATTTAGCACTTCGACGATATCTGAGACCTTCTTAATTTTGCCCGCTATTACGAGTTGCACGAGTCCTTCAATCGTCGGCGGTTTTGACATGGTACGTTCCACCTGTTCGATAAGATTTGACATCTTTGATATTAACGATACAGCTTGTTGTATGTCTTGTCTGCCTTTAGCAATGTCAAGTTGTAATTGAAGAGTGCGTGAGACTTTATTAATCAGCACATATATATGACATTCGAAATTAATGACTATACCTTCATCATTGAATCTTCTCAATGTGTCCTTCGCACATCCACTTGCGTCCTTGCAAGCGGCAGAACCGAGTGACCGGATCTCATCCTCAACTTCCTTGTTTGACCGCGAGATTGCATCGAAGGATGTTTCAAAATGTTTCAAATTCTTCACCATATCCCTGAACGTTGACGTCCAGGGCTGGTAAATCGTCTTGAGCTGGTGCGACATGCTTCGTTGCGATTCTCGCAAATAATCGAGGAAGAAGTTTCCAATGGCATCACAAGATCCAAAGACGCACAATGCAATCCCCTCCGCGAACTTGATATACTTGGCCAGGTCAATCTACAGGAGTTAGCACTTTCTAGATTTGTGAATTAAGTCATACCTCAGCAGCTTTGATATAAAATGTGCCCTTTTGTGGCGATAGATCACCAGATGTCATAAGTTCGTTCCTTTCATCTTGTATCTTGAAGGAGTTATCCAAGAAACACTATCGAGAGGTTAGAACTAGACTTCAGTTTACCCAATAGTCGAAGAAACCTTTTGAAGCTGCACAAAGCGTTCTAGAAGCTCTGATGTCCCTGAATTGACAGCTGAGTTGGCTTCAACTTTGAAAAGTGCCCCGGTCTCCTCGAGCTTGAGCGCCTTAGGGATGCATTCACACATAACCGAGGATGTTTTCAAAACGTTGGGATTGATTTGAAGATTGGACTGGATTGCATCACAGATGCCGACGCTTTTGGTCTTGATATTGAACCCACATGGGACATTGACCCATGTTTCTTTGGTTCCTAAACTTTTAAGCATATGTAACTCATAGTTCACAGTATAGTTTACCTGGGATACACGTCCATCCATCACATTTCTTGAAAGGGTTCGAGAGCGTACCGCAGGGGTACGAATAGTGGTTTTTAGTTTTGCATGGGACCCACTGTCAACAAGTCAGAGGTTTACCTCTTAAAAAGGGCCATTGTATCCAAACCTCGGCGGATTTCTGAGGGCAATATTTTGTCTCTGCAGAGACAGGAAGGGTGATCTTCTTGTCGCAGTTGAGACCACCCGAGACAACCTTGCAGGCTTCTTCGATCGATTCCGTGTAGACTAAGGATGAACAGGATAAAGCGACAGCCAAGCAGGATACGAAGTAATGCATCTTCAGTCCTTGCCCTGCTGGGACTATCTTACTGTGTGGTGCTTGTGCCTTCGTCTTAAAAGGGGAGGGGGGGCGCTCTTCAGTTCTCGTTGGATGAACAAGTCGACTGCCCCTTCGGTCCATTTATAGTGCTCTACCCTCCTCGGTGTGTTGGTGAAGCTGGAAGTGCACATCAATGGCGAGTTAGAAGCTTCATACAACCTACGAAAAACCGGACTACGAAGATCTAGACCGCAGTTTGTTCCAACATTGACGTATCCACGAGTGCCGAATCAAAGATTTGGGGCAGGGTTTAACCCAGGGAAGGACAGAACTCCTCCCATAGTTTGAATGCAAACGATTGCTTCAATCTAGACAAGCCTTTCCAAGCGTAGTGGTGATGTAACTTCCAGTTACTTTATACGAGATTTAGAGGTCATTAGCAGGCTTAGAAGTTAGAACACGAGATCGCATCATCTGAATACAGACTGGCCAATCCCATGGGAGTAATTGAATTGCATTGCATTGCAATTTAGTCAGCAGCCGTTTGTATAGTTAGGTTAGGGTTTCCCGTTTCACTGCATCGCAATTACATTTTCGATTGCATTAAAAACACAACCGCTAGAGAGGTCATGTGCAGAAATTCATCAGTGTTAATTTGACCATTAGTATTTAGTTTCCCTAAGTTTGACGTCTATCGAACAAATTTAAAAGGTAGTTACAGGGGTTCGAAGTTCGTGAATTTTTCTGACGGGGTACGGTCGGCCGCGCTATCCCCAGTATTAACCACCACCAGCTAATAACTACCCTACGATTTATTATAAATTAACTAGTAGGGATATTAGATTAAAACGTTAGCAGTAGGATTTAGGGGTTCCTATTAGTGTCTAGTTTTCATTTTAGTAATATCCGAGCTATTCCTAGCGATAGAGATTTTCTAATATCCGTTTAGTATAGATTCTGCGTTATTAAATATAAATTCACGTTTAAGATGAGTGAACCCGCTGAGTCTACTATTGCCAACTGATATTTTATCCGTAACGATAAGTAGGGAGTTACTATTTATCGCTAATGCGAGCATACCGTGAAGCCTAACGATATCGTACGCTATTTAACGACCCCCAAAGGCATCTACCGTATGTTATGGGAGAATTTTGGATAGCCTGACTTACGAGGCATGGAGTTGGGTATTATCGTATAAGCCCATTACCCCGCCCGATCTGCATGCGGATCTCTTCTGGAATCCCATATAAGGGGCCTGAGGAGGGTTTCCCATCTTCTCTTCTTCAAGAATTAGTCTTGACGATTCCTGTTCAATACTATTATTCTCCCCTTCTCGCCTAGCCTATTACTTCTTAACACCGTATTAGTCGAGGTAATATATAGTAAGTGATCGAGATTATTAAAAATGCTAAAGAATGGGATAGTATAGACGACGAGATCACGGTTTTACCCATAAGCGTGCCCAATCCCATTCCGGGGTTAACCATATATCACCATAGATTATTATATAAGTTATTAAGGTACAGATAGATTTACCGTAGTGCTGATAGTTTACGTACCTCTTAGTATAGAGAGTATTATTTTTCCGCGTTTAGCCACCGGGGGAAGCTACGACCGTCCGAGACCACTATAAGACGGGAGAAGCAAGAGGAAAATACCTAGCGAGTGGTTTGCTAGCGGTTTTTCCGTAATAAATTTAGGTCACATTATATCTATATTCGATAACCCAGGGCCGCGTACGAGCCCGAAGCACCCCCGCCGCCGGCTAGCCGAGTCGCGTAAGCTATAGATAAGATATAAGCGATATTCACCTAGTAGCAGTAGCAGCCCGCGGTCATCTAGGCTAGTGCAATCGACGAGGCGAACCCATAGTTAGACCGTACTTGGTAGGCGCGTTATTTAGACGGCTAGACGCCTAAGCAGTTACGGATTTATATTGAAACGCTAGCCGAGGACGCCGAGGGCCCTAAGGCCACCGCACGCGTGATATAGGACGCTATGTTCGGCGTAGCTAGCAAAAGCTAGAGTATCGCGAAGTAGACCGGAAGTTTATTACGGATTGAAGCCGCACGGACCGATATGCAGAGTATTCCGTCGAATCGCTAGACTGCAAGACCCTTCGCAATAGTTAGAGATAAGAAATTATGTTGGGAATATGAAAGGCTTGCCTATGGTACTAAGCCGCATTTTTACCGCGGGATCGAATAATCTGCTCTGATGCTGAGAGACCTTAGTACAGCTTGGGCGAGAAGATTGTTCACTCAAAGGTAGGAAAGTAGAGAAACGAATTTCTACAGTGTTATATAAAAGAGTGGGATCCCTTGCTCTGCGGTCATCAAAGGATAGTACTATATCAGTTAGTGTAGCTATGTTTGCCATTTCATAGTCTCTATGACAATCACGCACCCTCTTGCTTATTGGTCTGGTTTTGTCCCGGCCCCGCTGAGACTATCCTAAAGCGGAAGAGTTTCATGAGGTCATCGGTTTCACGCTTCAATCAACATCCGGCCATATGGTTCGTATAGTTGAATCAGCTGAACCCATGTTCTATGCCTTCCTGATCTACGGAAATGCAAAATCTAGATCAGGCGATCAGAAGCACTTTGGAATATTCCGTGGGCGAAGTGCCACGAAAGATTCTGACGAACTAAGGGAGCGGTCAATTACCGCTATGACCTTTTGGGATAGGCTTGTTCATCGTTCACCCAATTTCCCCTAGTATTTGTTTGGTATTCGGACTAAAGTCGGAAGTATGGTGTCGTAACACGCCGGAGCATGGATTATGTATGCCCCTGAGATCGCTCAACCGATCTTAACACCTTCAGTCAATCATCTGATTCTATTGGACATGTTCAGTATTAGCCAGTACATCAATTCCTCATCCTGTCAGATTCCTCAGATGTATAGATTACTGTTTGATAAACTCGGTAATATTCACTACCTTCCA